>OW026519.1:63499410-64931910 GCA_932274085.1 Protocalliphora azurea
TTTATTTATTTAGTATTTTAATTTACGGATATGTAAAAATGATAGTCCCAAAATATAATTTTGTACCTATTATGAACCTTTTTTACGTGTTTTTCATTTATTCGTACTTTCTTCGGTCTCAATGAGCCGCGTAAATCGAGGGCTATTTGTATAGAGATCATGGTCTTGTATCTAAATACGAACGAAGCTTGTTTTCAATATATTTATTTTTCAATTTAGAAAAATAGGCAGTTATTAAAATGTTCCTGGTTAATATTTTAAACTTAAGGTAATTCAAAAATAAACGGATTTTTTCTTTATTTGATGCGAATTGAATCCAAATTTTAGTACTGATCGTTTTTTGTGCTTCCGTAACATTGAACACAAGAATGTTGTTTACGTTGCTTAGGCAGTTATTTATATTAACTATGTTTAAAGATTTTTTCTCATATCTGTTTCAACTCAAAGAAAATAATATTAGCTTCCACCAGCGGTAATAACTCTAAAATTATTTTGAATAATATGCATTTGCAAGTTTTAACTCTGTTCTACTACTAAATAGGTTATACTTTGAACTTTCTAAATCTTTCACAATAGGTGAAAAGTGTCAGGTTTTTTATTTCGTTTGTAATTTCTATAATATTATTCAGGCGAGTCCTTTTAAGTCCAAAATCCTCTGGAAATTCTTTTGAAAATGTTTCTATTTATTAAGCAAAAAATCGGAATAACCTAACATTTTGTTAAGACAATTTGACTCAGATAACTTTCACAAAATTTTTAGACATTTTCTCTATTTTTTTTATACAAATCGGTGTAGTATTTTATACAGTATTTTAAAGAGTACTATTTCTCAGGAAAGTACATTTTTGAAAAGATGAGAAAAATGTAATAAAAGTACAATTTTTCAAAAAAAGTACCACTTTTAAAAAAAAATATCAATATTCAAAAAAATCAATACAAAATTTCAAAAAACACACATTTTTCAAAATATGTAAGTCAGAGTTCACATATATCGCAATTTTTCTTGTTGCAAATCTGACTTCGTAGGAGAGAGAGGTGAAGGGAATGTAAAAGCTTCTCTTCTCTCTCCTACAAAAACAGAATTGCAGCAAGAAAAATTGAAAAATTAAAAAAAAACGTACTAATTTTCAAAGAGTCCATCATTTAATAGAGTACCTATTTTCAAAAAATGTAATAAATTTCATAAACATGCTACTTAAGTATCAATCTTCAGAAAGAAATAAAAAAAAAACAAAGTGTTACTAATTTTTAAGTAGCTATTATTATTTCTGTTTTAAAGCACTATTTTCCATAAATAAATAAATAAAAAAAGAGTATTATGATTCAAAAAAATAAAAAATTTTTAATCAAAGATCAAGTTAAAAAAAAAATATTTTTCAAAGAATAAAAAAAACATAAATTTTCTACAATAAAAAGTGAATTTTAAAATGGAAACGAAAGTACATTTTTCAAAAAGTACAGTTTTAAGTAAAAAATAGTACTATTGTTCAAATAAAAATATTATTTTCAAACAATTCATTAAAATATATATATATATATATATATATATATATATATATATATATGTTAAGTAGAATAATTTAAAAGAGTATCCTAATCACAAAAGCAAAAAAGTCGACTCTAAATCCTTAAAGCATACTACTATTTAAAATTTCTTACCATATCATTAAAAATTCGTTTTTAAATTTAAAAAAGCTTTTTGTTTTTATTGTTTTGAATGTTTATGAAAATTTTGTTTTTTAATTTTTTGAAATTTCTTTTTATTATTTCGTTCATTGAATTTTTTTTTCAAATTGTTTAATGTATTTGTTTTAAAAGTTTTTAAAATAGATTTTTAAAATTTATTATGGTACGGAAAAGTAGGAACTTTTATTTTAAAATAAATTCAATTTTAACAAAAATATAATTTTAAATTTCTTTTGTGGTTAGGCTGTACAATTTTAAAAATTAAAAAAATATATTTTTTTTCTATAATTGTCCTTTGCCAGAATCTTTTCAAAAATTTGCATATTTATTTCATTATTTATTAATTTTTTTATATATATTTATTTTATTTATTTATTTATTTGACGTGAACAAGCATAGACAGAAATTAGGAGCATAAATATTCGGTGTGGCCGAACTTGTTTTTTTTTTCGCTTTGGTGGAGGTTAGTTCCAATTGTTATTGCCAAATTTGTTCTAAATTCATTTATTATTTCGAAAATATGCTATATTGTATTTTTGCTATTTATTACGATTTTTCTTATTCCATAATTATATAATTTATTTAATATAATAAAACATACATGCAAACATATATGTATTACATTTAAACAACATTTAAATATTTTTCTGACATTCATAAATATATATTTTAATTTAAATATTTTATAATTTATCATTTAATTTAATTGTTAAGAGAAATAAAATAATTGAACTTTAGGCCAATTATTCTTTATTTGTCAAATGCAAATAAGAAGAATTTTTTTCTTTTGTTTTTAACAAAAATGTTTGCGCAGCAGTCCAATAGTTTTTCAAACGTAGATTTGGCTAAGTTAAGCAGACAATTTAATACATATTATAATTTAATTTATTATTTTTTTTTTTTATTAAAAATTCTATTTTATTTTTATTTAAATTTATACGTTTTGTGGAACGGATTTTTTATATCTATTACATTATTATAATTGTTATTTTTAATTAAATTTCTTTAACAAAGTTTTAACGTTATTGTAGTTTTTCGTTAAATTTTTTCATGTTTTATTTTATTTTTCTTTAAAAATGTTTTAGTTTTCTACAGGTATCTTGGTAGCGCTAGTGTTAAAAAGTTGTTTAACATTTTTAAAACATTGTTCATTTTCCCTAAACACAATTTCATTTTTAATGAAACGTTTACTTATATTTTTTTTTGTTTGCTTAGTTTGTTAACAGTGCTTAACATAATTTATGTTACATTTTATTATGTTTTTTTTTTAAAGATTTTCAAGTTGTAAATATGTTTATTTTTATTTTAGCTTTTTTTATATTCAAAATATAATATTCAAAATATATTTTTCATGCATTTTATTCCTTTTTTTAAAGTTTTATTTATTTTATTATCTTTTTTTCTTCGTTAAACGTTTATTGTTTTTTTTTTTCGTCTTAACTTTAGTTTAGTGTAAAATTTTCCAAATATTCTAAGAGTGCGAAGTTTAATTTCAATATTTTTATTTTTGATATTTATTTAATTTTTGAATTTTCTATAATTTATCTAAAGAAATTTTGGATTAAAATTTTGTATGGTTGAGTCTGTTACTTTTGGAATTTTGAGGTAAGAATGCAGAATTCTAAAAAAATAATAAAAAAATAATTAAATAAGTAAATAAATGAATTAAATAATAAATGAAGAAATAAAATAGCTTTCCTTTAAATGTTAGGAAAATATATTTTAATATTAAAAAATAAATAATTTTATTATATTTTATTTTTTCAAACAATTTAACTTTTTTCCTCAAATTTTCAATTATTTTAAAAAATTGTCATTTATTTAAAAATTTTTATTAAAAAAAAAATTAATTTAATAATATTTTATTTTTTTCTTCAAATTATTATTTTTTTCTCTTCTAAAAAAATTGATTTTAATTTTTTTTTTAAATTTTATTTTTACAAGTTTTCATCAATTTTTTTATTATATTATTTTTTATTATTTTTAAAATTTTAAAAGTAATTCGATAAATATTATAAAGCTTTTTTCTTCAAAAAGTTTATTTTAATTAGAATTAATTTTAAAACTTAATTCAATAATTTTTAATTTTAATTTTGCTTTAAAAAATTAAAAATTAAAATTAAAATTAATTTTATTTCATGTTTTATATTCAAAATTTAGAAATTTTCTAAAAATTAAAGACTTAATTTTTTATAAAAAATATGCATAAAAAATTTCAAGTTTTCCAAAAAAAAACAAATTTTTGTAAAAATTTTTAATGTTCTTTAATAAATTGTGTCTATTTATTTGTTTTTTGGTTGTTTATTTATATGATTATTCATTTATTTATTTATTTATCTTTTTAAAACATTTTAATTTGAAGATTTTTCAAAAATTATGAAGTAAAGGAACAGTTTTAAAGACTTTTTAAATTGTTATTTTTTTTTAATTTAGAATTAATTTTAAAACTTTTAAATTCATTAATTTATTTCATTTGTTATATTAATCTAATTGATAATTTTTATATTCAAAATTTTAAATTTTTAATCAAATTATAACTTCTTTTGTTTTAGTAAATTTTCCCAAAATTGTTCAATTTTAAAAATTATTCATCAAAAATTTTTAATTTATTTTAGAAATTTTTAAATGTTTTAATTTTAAAATATTTGATTTTTAATCAAATAATTTTTTAATTTTTAAAATTTTTGTTTTTAATTTATTTTAAAATAATTTTTTTTTTTTCAAAACTTAATATATTTTTTTTTTTTTTTTCAAAATTAAACTTTTTCTTCCAAATTAATTCAAATGTGCAAACTTTAAATTGTTTCCTCAAAATTTCAGCAGCAACAGATTCTTTATTCCTAAATTTAATTATTTATTGTATTATTTTACTATCAACAATTTTGTTTGGCCAAAAAAAGTGCATGCCTCCGCCTTTTCCATAAAAGTTCATTATCTAACTTTCATTTTGGACCATAAATTTTAAAGTATTTTATTTGCAAATGTCATACAAATTTACAATTTTATACGAGTTTATATAATTATTTCCCGTTATTAAATTCTAATGTAAATTATTCCAGCTACTTTAAATACCACACATAAGATCACGTTTAACAAATTCATATAAACCACATTGAGCTATAAATATGCCAGCTACAGCATTACCAGAACTAGCAACACCGACCACACCATTATTTACCGAACTATTAACGCCACCTGAACCATGAATTTTATCATTTTGCACTAAGGTCTGAGAGATTTTCTTAACCACCTCCAAACCCTCTATGACACAACCAAATATCGCCGTAAAACCTAATTCGGTTAATATAATACGAAACTGAGAACCGACTAAACCTTGAGAATCAAATTTCTTCTTAGCCCTACGCATGCCTACTGCTCCCGCAAATGGTGCTATGTTTGTATCATCGGGTATAAATTGTACATCTTCGTAAATGGATCGACTGCTGTATCCGGTATTTTGTTCTATATCACCAGTAATAATGCTTTCATTAGGATGACATTCAAAGACCTTGCAGCCGGTGTAGCCAAATCCCTTTTCATGGGTGGCAAGAGCATGAAAATTATACGACATTTTGGGAGCTATATCGGCAAAGACTTTAATAAGTACCCGCCCCAGGTGCAGACCATTACGTTCAAAGTCAAAGAAATAAACTTGATTATTTTCATTATTGATGGGATTAAATAGCAGTTGTACTGTTTTGTGTGGCTCTTCATAAGTTTTAGTTAAAGGTTTTTTATAGGGTTGAAAATTATTAGATGTGGGTAAGAGATCAAAATTGTTGTGGGAGTTTTCATTGGAATCAAATTGGTGGTGGTGTTGGTGGGTATTTTGTATAGTGGCTATTTCAGCATATGTTTTGGGTTTTTCATTATCCTGGCTGCTACAGAAGGTGGTAAATTCACCGGTGGTTACAGAGTCCTGTTGTTGATTTTGTATATTTAATGTTGCTGTAGAATGTTTCTGCAACATTTTGAACTGTTTGATGAAATTTTGTTTTTGCTCCTGATGATATTGTTGATAACGCAGAAATTGTTGTTCAATTAATTGTTGTTGCTGTTTCATGTAGGACATGTATAAACGATAAATGCAATAGTTGGTTAAAATCATTACAGAGTTACTATCATGATTGTCCGACGATTCTATGTCATTAAACAAACTCTCGGACATTTTATTTAAATCATCCGGAAAGGTGGACGAGTTATTGCCATCTAATTTTTGTAAAATCTCTTTTAGCATTTCAAAATCCAAAATCTTTTGACTTTTACTTAGTAATTGTTGCATTTTACACTGCTGTAACATTTGTTTGTGCTTTAGTTTAAATTTACAATTTTCGTCTTTAATAACTTTGTAAAGTTTTAAAATTTCATGAGGGGTTTGTTTGCCCAAAAGACCAAAGCATAATTGTAAATTTTGCATAGTTTCACGCATTTCATCTATATCCGAACTATTAGAGGTGGCCACCAATTCATGTTCTATTTGCAATTTCAAAGTGCAACAAGTTTCCAAAAGTTTTAAAAGAAAACCTTTTTGTAAAAGTTTTAAATTTTCCATTTCCTCTACGCTCATTTGTATTTGTACAAATTCCTGTTTGACACGATTTTGATAGAATTCCTTGGCCTCCAATTGATTTTCCACCTTATGATCTTTATGCTCGAGACCGGCATTACAGCCTCTACATAAAACCTTCAAACAAGTTTGACACCATAAAGTATTCGGCATACCATGTATAAAACAATTTTCACCCGGCAACATTTGTTCCATACCATTTGTCACTGCTGAAGCTCCCGGACGTTTGCCCAAATGTAAATTACATTCCAAATCATTGCTAGCATTATTGCAGCTATTAAAATACACAAAACTTCCTGTAGAATTTTCTGAGGCCAAAGAGGCTGATCGACTTTTAAAATCACTATTCTCGTTCTCCCAATCCTTTTGAGCACATTCAAATTCTTCACAACCAAAAGATGTCATATTATTATCACTTTTATTAGGCTTTATAATATTTTTATTATTGTGACTACTAGTATGATTATTGTTAATATTATTTTGTAATAATTGTAATTTAGTTTTTTCATAATTTTCTAAATTTTTTTCTTGTGATTTTTGCAAATTTTCCATGTCATTGGACCTTTGACATTGTAGACACTCTATATATTGTTTGTTATTTTTGACATTATTTTGCAAAATATATTCCAGACAATTGAAACAATACCAATGTTTACACGATAACATTTTTAGTGTGGTATTTTTAAAATTACTAAATGGTAAATGGCATCGATTACAATTGATTAAATTATTTGTTTTATGTGACACAGCCATGTTGTTGTAGTTGATGATATGGTTTTTAACTAGAAAAAAAATAATAATTTTTAATTTAATATTGTTTAACAATACAAAAAATAATTTAAAATTAAGTTTAAATTACGAATGCTAAATTAATTTTCATAATTCATAAATTCAGATAGTGTAAAGGTAGTCTAAGTTAAATTGTATTTAACCTATCTGATTTTTCTTCTGAGTTGAGTGTAAATATACATATTTTTCATCTGATTCCTATTTACTTTAGGTTAGAAGGGGAACAGTTTAGCTATCACCAATTATATTAAAAACTAACTAATAACTTCTGTGGCATTGATTTTTTTTTTATATTCTTTTATCGATAATCTCTCATCAATCAAACTTTGACATTTTCCTATCTGCGTATAAACTGTGAGTTCATTATTTACAAATAACTTTATTTGTAAATAAGAAGTTTGTATAAACTAAGTAATAAACTTGTTAATAATAAAAAATGGCAGTAGAATAGTTTAAAGTGTGAAAAAATTATTATTGGAACATAAGACTATAAAGGGGATCTCACATTGTACATCTGTGTCATATTATCTATTTAAATTTCTCTCTTATTAAACAACTTTACAATAAACTAATTTTTGTACATCCCGACGTATGATTAATTTTAAATTAAATTGTAAAAAAAAATTATATTTTTAACAAATCATCGCTGGTATTTTTTTGCTTCAGGGAAATTTGGATTTATTTTTAAATTTCTCGGCATCCCGGAAATTACCGCCAAAAATAAATAATTAAAAATTTTTAAATTTTTATAAGATAATTCAGTTAAATAAAGGATAAAAAATGTTAAAATAAACTAATTAATTAAATAATTAAGACGATAAACAAATTTAGTTATTTTTGAAATATAGACATTTTGAAAATCAAATGTACACAACTCATCCGAAAGTACATTATTTTGGTTTTACTATTGCTCTGTGGGTAAATCTTCCCTCGATAATTTTACGGAAGCAAGAGAGAGCACCAAAGAATTTTTCAGATTACTGAAGCCCTATTCTTTTCAGGTTTATTATAAAATTAATAGTTTGGATACTTTTAGGCCCACATTTTCACTGGTGCTTTAAAAATTTATGTTGTTGTTTGAAGATTCCTGAAATTTTGGAGAGATTTAACTTATAATTTTCACATGCGTGCAAAAAAAACTTTACTAAACATTGTTAAGCAAAATTCCTTAAAGTTGTATTCAAAAACAATGATTCGCTTAATGTACCTTGAGTAAACCATTGTTAACTTTAAATATTTTAGAGTAGATTCTACCCTACTTTAAAGCTAGTTTAAGATTATTTCCGTTACATACATATTTCAGGAGAAAAAATTTTTGTATTCATGCGTAAATTTTTGGCAAAATGGTCACATTTTCTAATTTCCGGATGTTAAGATTCGTTCCGAAATTAAAAAATTCGCCAATAAAAATAGCTAATTAAAAGCGTAAAAATGTATTCTGGGACAGGGTAATATTTTCTGTAATGAAATCATAAACATAAACAGGAAAGCTTTTGGATTAAAATACCAAAATTCCGGCAGTTCGCCACAATCATATATGTTCGACCTTTTCGTTGTTTGCTGTTTCCGCGCAATTCCAAATAGTACGTTAATATGTACAAGTCTTAGATTAAGGTGCCATTAATCTAATGTATCAACTCTGGGTTAAAAATTACGCATTTTAACAGAAAAAAATAGTTAATAGTTAAAATAGTTAAATTTTAACAAAATTTCAAAATAATAATAATAATAATAATATAAACAAAACCAAATATGAAATAGTGATGTTGATTTTATCACAGAATATGCGTTATTCGGATACTTATAATTATAACCAGCAAAAATTAAATAAAAGTATTTCATTTATACATAATTGTATTTACATTTTTTTCTAAAATAAAATACCTATTTATCATCAAAAACGTACCAGAAAATCAAAAATAATAGTGGAATAAAACAGTTAACTAATAATTTATTCTAACTATTCACAACACTGACAATGTAAATGAGAGAGAAATTGAGAAGGGTTGCCTACATAAACAAAAAAAAAAAAAAAAAAAAAAAAAAAACCAGTTTATTAGTTAATGTATACTTCAAACATTTTTTTGAATACGATTTTCTTAATAAAGACTTAAATGGCTAAATTGTGTATTAGCTAGTTTATGCTTTATATAATTTTATACTGCTGTAAGTCTTTAAACCAAACACATTTTGCAAATATCGTTTACGGTTATGAGAAGAGAGCATTTAAAAAAAGTGGCGAACCTGCTATCGCCTTCAAAGTACTTTAACTTCATATTTTCTAACAGTTTTTTTTTCTCAATTTTCCTTTATTTAACCCAGATTCTTACTTTCTCAGTTTTGTTTGCCACCGATGAGCTCAAAATTTGGTTTAAAAATTCCCCATCTTTGTCTAATTAAAGTCTTCACAAAACATTTCTACAACTTCCCCATATATTACTTTTCGATCGGACCAGCAATTTAGAAGATACATATTTATTACCATTTGTTTTACTACAGGCCCCATTTTGTTACTTATTATTTTTAATGAAGATTTTAATGTTGGTTTTTGCTAATTATGTTATAAATTTAACAAATCTTTGTTTACTTCAGTGAGATTTAGTTTAAATAAATATGGATATTTAAATTATTATGTTAAAAACAAAAAATATAAATAATAATTTTATTAAATGTTTTTTTATTTAATTAATTTAAAGTTGAAACAGTTTGTCCAATATTTTTATTTATTTTTATTTATTTAAAAGCCAATGAGATTACAATTTCTTACAGGTTGGCATACATATTATTCTTAAAGCTATTTACAATAAAATGTTTTTCATCATTATTCAATAATAGTCTTATTATTTAAGTAAGTTAAAAATATTCCTCTTAATGCGGATGGGATTTACTGAGAAATTAATATATGAATAAAAACTGTTGAATTTATTGCATATATGGGAACAAAGTTGGTATAATTGGTTCGAAAATATTTGGTTTTTAAAGAAGTATAATTTCTACGAAGCAAGAAGCTTAATTTAATTTCAAAGCTTTTGCTATCTTTAAAACTAACAACAACTCTATTTGACATCTTACAGTGAGAGATTTTCTCAAACTAGTCCGACAAAATTATCATTTTGTCACTACTGGTTTAGAAACCATTATAAAAAATATTTTGTACATAGTAATCAATATATTAAATAGAAATAAGATCGGATAATACTTTAGCCTATAGCATTTATAAATCACTTCTCTCAGAATCACTTCAAAAGTTCAAATACTTGAAATAGAAGCATAGAAGATGCTTTCAAAATCGATCACTTAAATTAAATAATGAATTATGCACCATTTTTAATTTTGACTTTGATATAAGTTTTCTGATTTTTTTCTAAAGAAATAAAGTTTTAGTAAGTTACTACAGATAAAATCGAATTTCCACAGCCCTTAAAAATTACTGCATCGTTACATAGGCTTTTATAGAAAAATTGTGGAAAAATTTTAATTTTTTTATAAGATATTAGAAAACTTGCTTTTAATATTTGACAAAAAAAAAAAAAAATAAATGCATAGGGTTGAAAAGCTTGTTTCTTCTACTTTCTAAAGAAGTATAAAAAGAAAAAATAAACAAAAGAATAACAGAATTAGAAATACATTTATACAAGAATCTGCCCAAAAACAGTTTTTTGCGAATAACTCAAAATTTTGAGGCTGTATTGCAAATTTTTAAAACTGACTTATGATCTCCCTAATAAGACCTATAACCTACACTATGTCATTTCTTGAGTGAGTTCAATTATAATTTAAAACTAATGTGGCCGCAAACACATGCAAATAACAAAAATTTTACATTAAAGAAAAAAATTTATTCACAGGTAACCTTTCGTAAATAAGTCTAAATTTAATAATTTTTTGTTAACAAATTTTAATGTTTTTTTCATACGCGTAAAGAAGACAAAGTACTGAAATAAAAGTCCTAATAAATAAAAAAAAAAAAAAAAAAATTACAGAAAAATAACAATAAAATAATTCCAATAAAACTTTATGTATGATGTTTCAAAATAAACAATTTTTAACAATCTTATTGAGTTTTTAAAGACTAAAAAATATCTCACATTGAATCGTCATTATACAGTTATTGTATGCGAAATGTCAGATGTCACACTGTACATCTGTGTCATATTATCATTTTAAATTTCTCTCTAATTAAACAACTTTACAAATAAACTAATTTTTGTACATTCCCAACAAACACAGATTCATCATACTTCAAACGTTTGAAAAATTATGTCTTTTTTCTTTAATATCAAAGTTTAATTCAAACCTTAATTCAAATCTGCATCATAATTTCAGAAAAAATCTCCTTTTTGTTGAGAGTGCTATTATTCTCAAATCATTATGAAATCATTCTCAAACGTTTACATTTGAGAAAAAAATTTATTTCAAATCACTCTCAAATTGTAAATCCTGACGTATGATTAATTTTAAATTAAATTGTAAAAAAAAAGATTTTTTTTATATTTTCAACAAAATGAAATTTATTAAGTAATTAACATAGCAAAAAACAATATTTTTTAAAAGTAAAATTAAATAGAAAGCACGTTGTCGCAGCATATTTTTATATTAATTTACAGTTCACATAAAAACATTTAATAATAAATAGTTGTTGTTAAAATCATTTAAAACAATCAGTCTAACCACAAAAGAAATAAAAATTTAATTTTTCTTGAAATCAATTTTATTTTAAAATAGAAATTTTGCTTTTTCTTTACCATATAAGAAATATTAAGAAAAACTGTTTTAAAAGCTGTTTTAACTCATACTCGTACATTAAAAAAATTGAAAATAAGGACTGCGCATGCAAAAATTAGTACACGCTTTAGGCTTGTAACTTTTGTTATACGCAAATAAAATTTGTACAGTTAGCATCTTTATATTTGTTTTTATTCTCAGTAACTATGTGCTGAATTTTGTTATAATAGCTTAATTAGTTTTTCTTCAAATTAAAGTTTAACAAAATTAGTTAAACTATTCAGTTTTTTTAAGTTATAAAAAATATAAAGAGTTCATGGTCACCGAAACGAATCCTGATAATCGAAGAATAAGTTGATTTACAGGCAGACGAAGTAATAAGAATTTTCAGAAAAAATCTGTACATCTCTGGATTGAATGTGACTCATTCTTTAAATTGATCTGTATTTTTCTCTGAAAAGTTTAAAAAAAGGTAGCCTGAAGATCCACGAAGTAAAAAAAGTTCCTATGGAGGCAAAGGAGAGAAAATTATTGAGATTAAGTTTCTTCAAAGATATGAATGCGTCTATAGGGCGATATAAAGTACATACTGTTGAACCTTTTACAACATCCTGGTTAGGAATTCCATAACGTGTAAAAAAAAAATCAAAATTGCCGAACACATTTTCGGACTGGCACTGGAGAAATGTACGCAAATGAATGCTCTCAGAAAAGATACCTTTCTATCACTAGAAAGCACAACTAATTCTAATTTTTCTGGCCTGATCTCGCATCTCATCATTACACAAAAAGGTAGCTGAGCGGTATCAAACAAAAGGTACTACTATGTAACAAGGAAGGCCAATCCACTCAGTCCATTTGAAATGCATTTAGTCATAGTAAAAAAAATTTAAAGAACACTTAAAGCTGAGTAAAAAGAAAAATAGAGTTTTCAACAAAAAAGTAACCGAAAACACAATAGAAATTTTATTTATAAAAAAATATATAATTTGAAACTATAATACGTTTTTTAAAAAGCAAAATTTTATAAATATTGATCAAATGGTTTAATTTTTATAAGCTGAATTGCATGCACGGATTTTTTCGTGCCCAGTCCTCATTTTTCAATTAATAGAAATAACAAAAAGAAATTAAAAAAAATTATAAAAATAAAATATTTGAAACAGTAATGTGCCATTTACACCAAACAAAAACTAGTAGTTTTTGGCTTTTTTTGGTTTTTGAATAAAAAACTACATATGAGGGCGGATCAATAAGTCCGTGACTTTTCGAACTTCCCTCGTAGTTATATGAAACGCAACACTGTTCCCATCAAGTACCACCTGTTAATAGACTACTGTCAAAATTTACTTTGCGTAAAAAATATTATTTTTCGCGGTCCTTAAAATAGGCATTTGTTTGGTCAATAATCGTTGGAGCTGAATCTCTTTCCAATGAGCTATTTCTTTAGGTTTGGAAATAGGAAGTAGTCACTAGGCGCTAAATTCGGAGAATATGGCGGATGAGGTACCAATTCGTAGCCCAATTCATAGGGTTTTACCATTGAGACTGCACACGTGTGCACCCGTGCATTATCTTGATGAAAAAACTTTTTTCTTGGCCATATGGGGTCATTTTCTTTTTATATTCTCATTAAATCGGTCTAACAAGTTGGCATAATGTTAGCCGTTTATTGTTTTTCCCTTTTGAAGGTAATCGATGTGGATTTTCCCGCGAGCATCCCAAAAAACTGTTGTCATCACCTTATTGGCCGACAAACTTACCTTGGCCTTCTTCGGAGCAGGTTCACCCGGAGAAACCCATTGTTTAGACTGCTACTTGGTCTCCGGAGTACAATAATGGAACGCAGCACCCATCTTGGAGACAACTTTCTTAAACCCAGCTGATCATTTAAAATGCCATATGAAATGCCTATGGCATCAACAATCTTACGCACTTTTACTCTTCGGTCGGCCAACACCATATCGCGGATTTTTTCGACTGACCTCAATTGGCCGTCCAGAACTTTCGGCGTCATTTGCACTTGCGCGACCACAACTTTTTTACCATTGAAATCGATGGTGCAGAGTCCCCATAGTATTTTCATTTGATTGACGGGTTTTTTTTTCGCAAAAAATAATGTTTAATGAGCACTCGAAATTCACTTTTTTCCATTTTTATAAAAATACACGAGGTTGTATGTTTTGAACAGCTGTTAAACGCAAAGTAAATGACGGCACTTGCTCAAAATTTGACAGTAGTCTATTAACAGGTGATTCTTGATGGGAATAGTGTTGCATGTCATATAACCACGAGGGAAGTTCGAAAAGTCACGGACTTATTGATCTGCCCTCGTAAATTTGTTTGGTTTTTCCATACAAATCAAAAACCATTCTTAACCAGTTTTTATTGAAAACCAAATAAAAACCACTAAAATAACTATTTATGATACATACTGTTTAGTAAATTTTAAACCGTATCTTTTATATATAAGGAGAAAAATAAAATTTCGAATTTATAGAAATTTTAAAGACCCGTCGTTTACACTAATCGGCGTCTTTGTACTATTCATATCTTTAAAGATATAGCTCAACAAAAATTTATTTCTTCATAAATGGTATTAATTTTTTAAACAGTAGTTTTAGCTCCCGTGAAAAATTTAAAAAATTTGAATTAAGTTGTTTTGTCAAAAGTCTACAGAATTAATTTTAGCATCAAATTTTTGGATTTATTTTTTTTTCTATTTCTTTATTTTTTATTTTTACTTTTTATTTCGTTGTTTATTTATTTATTTATTCATTATATTAATTATTTATTTATTTATTCGCTTTTTATATTTTGTTTTGTTACATTTTCACTTAATTATTATTATTATTATTTTTTTTTTTTTTTGAATCACCTTTATTTTATTTCATTATATTTGACCGCCAATTTGTTTTCTTGTGTACATTTTTTACGATTTTATTGCGACTTGCATCTTTGAAGTTTGCAATTAATCTATTTTTATCTGCTGGCAAACACCTGTGTGTTTAATTTAACTCTTTTGACTGCATACAAGAGCTGTCAGATTTTAACTGCTGCTACTACTATGAAGCTGCTTAATTTGCATATAGTTTATTTTTTATATTAATATTTTTTCTTTTACTTTCATTCACTTAAATTAATCAAGTTCTAATTGTTCTCATAAAATTCTCTTAAATATACATAAGGTGTTATTACTCTTACTTAAGAGAGCTTTTTCTATGCCATTTTCTTTGTTGTTATTTATTTATATACATAGAAACCTACATTTCTCATTGCTAACCTTGATATTGAATCCTTATTGTCCTTATGCGTTGAAGCTTTTTTAACTTTTTGTTATTGTTATTGTTTTTCTTTTTTTTTATATGTTCTTGCAGTTGCTTCATATTTATTAACCTTCACCTTGAGTGTGTGAAAAACAAAATTGTTAATAATCTTTACTTCTAACTAGTATTATGAGTAATATTATAATTTCCTGACTTTTAACTTGATTATACATACATATTTATGTTTGTTGCTCTTTGTATATTTATCACAAGTTTAGATATGAGAAACATTTAGTTTAATGATGCGCGCGTATAATTTTAAAATGTTTTAAATACCAGAGAATAGGCGAGCTTAAGAATTTCTTTTTAAACAAAATTAACTGATATTTATGCATAATTCAGAAAGAACGCTATTTTATGTATTAATATATAGATGGATTTATAAAAAAAAACCCTGTTGAAAATTACCCTAATAAAGTACCAATACAACTCTTTGAGCTTTCTAACTTCACTGAAAGGGTTAGTCTCACTGATATCGAGATCTTCTTGTAATGTAGGCAATTTGATAAGAAAGCTTCTTAAAAGTCAGGGTCTAACGTTACGTACTCTATTTCCTCCAATGCCGAGGCAGTTAGTTATTCGCTGTGAGTGATCGGTTTTTTATACCTTAACATTTTATATTCCCTACACCAAAGTTAGCAAGTTTGTATATAATCCTATAAAAGTACTTTCTCCATTACCTTTAAATACAATACCAGTGCAAAATAGTACTATATTTAAGGCATATCACTATTAATGGAATATCAATCAATAAAATGATTTAAATGTGTTAGCCAACCGACACAGACAAAATTTTGCTTATATTAGCTCAGGGACCTGTTACTGTTTAAAAGGTATCAATTTCTACTTCCTAAGTCAAGGCTATATATTTTTAGTGTTTTCTCTCAAAAGAACCGTTTTTTGATGGCCTCAGGAGAGTGAACGAAGTTTAAGAATGATTTCTACGTACCGAGGATAATTGATAATTGATGCTTTGTTAACAGGGTAACCAAAATATGCAGTCATATCTTTTCATGGCTTCAAATAAACCAAACAATTAGTTATTTATTCATTCTAAACAATTTTAGCAGCATATTTTGTCATATTTTCATACAAAATCCTGATTTTAGAGCTTATTTTAACAATTTAAATGACATAAATTTGCATATTTTACACAAAACAGCATAATTTTGCGTATTTTCCACCATATATAATTTTGCACATGATTTGCTATTAATGAAATTTTCTTTTTACTGTCGCATACGTTTTTGAAATTCAATTCCGTAATAATTTTCCTCTAATAGATTGATAGAAATTTTTTTATTTCCTGATGCAATGTATTGGCTTTGAATACTTTTAAGTGCAAAAAGAAAATATTTTATAGTAATTGATTTATTTGCAATAATAAAGTTATTTTTATCACGAATAGTAGATAATTAAAAAATTATCCAGAAGAAATAATATTTTAGAAGCATATTCTTTAATTTTAAGGGCATATTTTTCGATTTTAAAACCATTTTTATGCGCATAAAACTCTTTTTAGAGCATATTTTTGGTTGTCCTGTTTATTAGTTAGTTAATTAACATATTGCACGAAAAATGTTTTTTTTTTCTAAAATTTTGTATAGAGTTTGACAGGTTGAGCTTCCAAAAAAAAAAAAAAATTTCAGCTGTGCTTCTAACAGCACCTTGTATATAATTACGTCTTGATTTAACGTATATGGTGCAGCATTGCCATTTCGCAAAACATAAAAGACAAATCATTAAATAAATTAATTTATGAATTAAATAATTTTTAATTAATTAATTAATAATAAATAAATTTTAACTATAAGTAAAGTGTATACACGCTTGTCAAGCTAAAAAATTCTACTTTTCTTTAAAATATTCTTCATAAAAATATTCTTTACATTTTGTGCTATAAATATTTTCATTTTTTTTCTTTTAATTTCCCTTTAAATTGTCATTTACACACAGATTTTGTTGACATTCTTCTCTTCAATGACATTTCATTGACAACATCTGAAAGTAATATATAATTTTCCTTATAAATCTCTGCTATTATTAAACAAATTGTTGCTGCTAAATAACAAAAAATCCTTGGCCTTGGATTTCAATTTTCACACTACATTTAAAAGCTTGTTTTTAGCCTTGGTGTCATTTAAATCTTATCGAAGCATTTAAGGTTTAAATGCAGATGCCTTAACTGATTTAAGCAATGCATATTTGCTACCTTTTTTTTTAACCTAATCATTTCTCGCTTGTGCCATCAACAGCAGCCGCATCCACAGACTAATGAAATTATTTACTTACCCTTTTGAAGCGGAGTTTTTTCTGGTTTCTTTTATTAAATCACAGGTGATAAAATCATGAATTTTTTTTTAATTAAATTTTAGACGGTTTTAAAAATTGAGCAGTTGTTTAAAAAAAAGAGGGAAAACGTTTGTAAAGTTTTTAAATTTTTAAGGACATTTAGAAGTTTTTTGATTTTTATTATTGAATTATTTATTGTTTTAAAATCGTTGGGTTTATGTTGGGTTATTTTTTAATACATAAAAGTATTATTTCTTTTTGTTATTTTTTACAACAAGCAACAGTTAAAAACGAAACATGTTGCTTAACATTTTCGGACACATACACACTTAACACTCAGCTGTGGGCAACATTGTTTAGGAACTTTTTCTTTTTTTGTTAATTTAATGAGTTTTTAATAAAATTTTCTTAGTTTTCGTAATAATTGCAATTCTAAGAATTTTGAAGAGAATATTTAATTAATTACATTTTCTTTAAAATTGTTAATTATTTAACAAATATTTTCTTTGGTTTTAATTAAAAAACTTTATTCGTTTGCGTTTAAAAAGTAATTTAATTTTTTATTTAATTTTTTTCTATTTAAATAAAATTTCTTTAATAATTTTCTTATTATTTTTTCTATAACCGTATCGTTGAAGAACTAAGTTGTAAATGTTTTCATTGAAATTTTTTCCTTTTACTTGTTTCAATTAAACGTAAAAATGCAAATAAAAGCTTTTTCTATTTTCTTCATATTTATTACTTTTAGTGTAGTATGTAGTTGCATTTTATCTCTATTTTTATTTGTATGTATTTTCCACTCTCTTCAGCATCCTTTTTGTTCTCTTTTTTTTTTTTTTTTTTTTTTTTTTTTTTTTTGCTACGACATTGCTTTGATGAGTGAGTAAGCACATGGCCACGAAATAATCGGGAAGCAAGTCCAAGGTTTTAACATTCAAACATCAAATTCAAAAAAAAAAAAAAAAAACAACACACAAGTGCAATGTCAATGATATTTTCTTTAATTTGTTTGGAGTAATTGGCGAAGGGTGGTTGGGCTTGAAAGTTCTTTATGTAAAAGCTTTTTTTGGAAATTCTTGATTCTAAAAATTTATAAAAAAAATAAGGAAATTGCACAAATTGTGTAGAAAAGGCTGCTAAACTAAAAATGTGCCAAATGCAAGGCTAATTTTATAAAGTACCTACAGTGGCAAAGAAAAGTCGTCTTACTTCTAATTTGTCTTTATAGTTTTTAAATTTGTATTCAGTTCATTTGAAAGTACAGAGTTCCTACCTTTACACTTCCTTGTCTGAATGGTACTATGCTGGGATCGTTGGATTACGCGAAATATATCGGTTTGATCCTGCACAGGAGGTTGAACTGGATACTAAATGTCACAGAGGAATTGAAGAAAGCGTCGGATGGTAAGGTGGCTGTACACGACTATGGTCAGGCTCATGACTTTACGTAGGATTGTAATCTGGTGTCCATTTTTACGGAAAATTACCATTAGGAGATTAGTTGAGAGACTTCGAAGATCGGCATCGCAGTGTATTACGGGAGCTTTGAGAACCACCTTGCTCTGGAGACTTTCTTACATCTTATTCCCATTAACCTAGTAGGTAGGATACTATGTACGGTCATTGTTTTTTGCTTTATGGCGGTGAATTCACATCGGAACACATGACCTATGTTAAACCGAGTGCTTGTTGCGAGAACGGTTTCAAGTACTCCATCCCGAATAAGGATTTCTGGAGTTACGAAGAAATCTTAAATAAGGGTGAGATAAACTTTTTCACTGGCGGCTCTACAATAGGAAGAGTAGGTGGTGGGGTTTACTGTAGGGAACTTAATTTCTTCCTACCCGACCATTGTAGTGTCTTCCAGGCGGATGTTATGACTACAATGAGGTCGCTCGATTTTTATCAAGCTTCATGTTAGGGAAGCGATCGTTGGAAGGGTTTAAATATTTGCCAAGTTGTCAAAAATCTCTGGCCAGAACTCAGTTCAAGTCGATGTATAATTTTATCGTCTCTCGAGAGAGATAAACTTTCTCAATTGTTGGTCTTTCTCTTGGATCACTATCTTAATCGTGGGCATGCTCTCATACTTGGGCTCATGCATTCATCTTCTTTGCTCATGTCCGACTCTATCGGAGAGAAGGCAACGTTTTCTAGGTGAAAGCTTCTTTGATTTTCTTAAATATTTGGTTAGTCTGAATGTTAAGAGCATCTTGGACTTTATTGAGAGTTCGGGATGCTTCGTGACATATATTTGTGGTTTTATAGTTCTTACTTGCGATACACAAAGAAGGAGTATTTGCGGGAAGTTTTACTTCATTATTATCTTTTGAAGATAACCGATGCGGGAAGCCATCACATTTTGTTGTCGTGACAGGTTTAGACAATTTTAAAAGTGGCGATTTCGATGTGCAAGATAAGGTGTGTTCCAGCCAGCCGAAAAAAATTTTAATGTAAAGAATTAGAGGTTTTGTTCGATCAAGACTCGTGCCAAATTCAAGAAGTACTCGCAGAATCAATGGAAAATTGTGAATTGAGAGTTTATCCCCAACCGTATAGCTTAGACATTGCCCATTCTTACTACTATTTGTTTCGTTCGATTCAGATTGCCCTAGCTGGAATACGCTTCAATATAGAACAAGATATACAAAATTGGCTTGATTCGTTTTTGAGAAGTATTTTTGGTATGGAATTCTTAAGTTGCCAGCAAAATGGGAAAGCATTACTATTATGTATATATATTGATGTATATATCATGTATCTAAGTTTTCGAGGGTCACTGTTATTTCGACTTCTCTATTTATAAGGACTTAGAATATATAGCTTAGAAGAGGGACCATTTATCATAGGGGCACATAAACCATCGCCAATTATTTTGAAAACTAAGTAATAATTTTTGTGGCACTATTCGTTTTTATATTCTTTAATCGAACCATCAAGGTTAGACATTTTTAATTTACATACACTATGGAGCGAAAGTAGATACTTTTTTATACCAATTTACGATAGATCCGAAATAAAATCAAAATAGTAGAATATATTCCTTAGGTTCTAATTTAAAATATTTAAGTACTAAACATTAATATGTATATTTGTTTGGCTGACATAATAAATAACGAAATCTTTAAAATATGAAAGTGTTCTCTTTTGTACCATTTTCAGATTTGATTAATAATCACGGATATCTTTGTTGTTTAAATTTGCGAACGAAATAATTTAATAATATATAATTCAGCTATGATCATCGAGTGAAAAAATAAACTTCTTAAGATTCTGTTAAAAATATTTAAATGCGAAATAGCCTGATTAAATTTAGAAATCTAAAACATTTAAAAATATGTTTCTAGATAGATAGATAGAAAAGATTCAAGAATTTTTGAAAAATAAATGGTTAAGAGTATTTAGAAACCTAGATGCTGAACAAAATTGAATATTACTATCATCGGGCGAAATTTAATCCCCCAACAAAACCTATTAAAATCAATCAGCCTAACCTCAAGCTATGTTCACATTTGGCAAATATTTGATCAAAATTGTGTGACCACTAGTTTAACATAAAAATTGTTTGTCGTAGTTTGATCTTGCAAATGTTTTATAAGGGAAAACGTAATCTGTGATTTACGATAAGTAAAAAACATTTTCCAAATTGAAAGAAGAAATTAAGAGTTATTTTATTTAGTGGTTACGTCCTTTTCGTCAAATATTTGACTAGTCTGAACATAGCTTCAGAAGAAATTTCTTTTGTTAAAATCAATTTTATTTTAAAATAGAAGTTTTATTTATTTATTTTTATTCTTACTATGAGAAATATTTAAATAAACTATTTTAAAAGCTTTTTAAAACTCATACATTAAAAAAATTTAAAAGATATTTCAATGAATAGAAATAAGAAAAACAAATTTAAAAAAATTATAAAAACAAAATACTTTTAAGATTTCAAAACAATAAAAATAAAAATAAATTAAAAGGAAATTTTAGGCCCGGTTTTATACTGTTCCATAAGTGTATATTTAAGTGCAAACTTAGTTAAGAATCATTCATTTAAGTTAAAGCTCACACTTAAGTAATGTTTCGTTTTACAGTTTAAAACTTAAGTTAATAAGGAAATAAATAAAGGGCACTTCAAACTAAATTTTCTAAAAAATTACTAACTTTTTTCAAAGCACAAAAGCAAAATATATGTGCTTGAAAGATGTAAAGATATCTTAAGCTTATGGGCTGTAAAATTAAAAATGTGTTGGTGCAAAATATATATCCACAAATAAAATATAAATTTAGAGCGTATTTTGAAATCATTCCAAAATTTATAATAATTTTATAAGATTTTATATTTTTATTTATTTTTGTTTATTTTCAATAAATATCTGATAAGACTTCAAATACTTAGGAAAAATTTAAGGGATGGAAAAGGAATACTTAAGTCTTGAATCATAAAATAATTTTATAAACTTAAGTATGATTTTGCCACTAAGCGAGCAGTATAGTACCGGGCCTTAAAATTTAGTTTGAAAAATGTTTTATGGTAAGTAATTGAAAATAATAGTCAACTTTATGAGTTTAAATCGACTTTTTAGCTTTTGTGGTTAGGCTGAATAACTTCAGTGCTAGTGTTGGGCTCTATCCCGATATTTTAAGAAAAGTGATGCTATGGTGACAAAATAACCAAAGAACTAGAACTAGCCACCAGATAAAATTTAATGAACTTTATAAATTTCCAAAAATGCTAAAAGTCCCGGACCGTGGTAAACTGGAAACGAGTTTAATCGACAGAAGAGGTAAACGCAAACATATTTTTGTCTGAATATATATTTTTTTCTTTTCGGTTCAAATTAGAATTGCCTCCCAGTATTACTACGCTTAAAAAAACTATGAAACAAAAGGATGGTTCTTTAATGGTTTAGTACTAATTATTATTATTATGCGCTATCAAAATTATCTTGAACTAAAACATGAGAGATCCGCAAAAAGCCCAAACTTAAACTTATTTAAAAGCATGCGATTCATATTAAAAATTAAATTGGGAAGATTGGAGCAACAGACTATGACACATCATATAATGTATTCTCGATAATAAAGGTATAGCCTGTTTCTGAAAAAAATATTTTTTGAAATTTTTCTTTGATGGAGAAAAACTAAACACTTTTTTATTTTAATTATATCTCAATTTTTTCAGTAACTAAATTTATTTTAACTAATTTTAAAATTTATCAGCCTAACCACAAAATCTAAAAAGTCGATTTTAAACTCAAAATCGGCCGTTATTTTTAATTTTGTACTATAAAACATTTTTCAAATTAAGTTTTAAGATTTCATTTTAATTTATTAAAAAAAAAACTAAAAAAAAAAAATTTAAAAAATGTTGGGTTTTTATTGTTTTAAAAGCTTATTTGAATTTTTTGAATTTTTTTTTGTTATATCTAAATATTTGTCAATTATTTTCAAATTTTGTATGAGTATAATGTTCTAAATGAGTTCTAAAAAGCTTTTAAGCTTTTAAAGTAGTTTTTTTTAAATATTTCTGATGGTAGAGAACTTCTATTTTAAAATAAAATTGATTTTAGCAAAAATTAAATTTCTTTTGTTTTGTTTTTTTTTCTTTTTTTGTAGTATTATTTTAAACAAAACTCTTTTGCTCCGTATGACCGGAGACAGACGTAATTAATTCTGTGAATTTTTGACAAAACAACTTAAGTCTAATTTAAATGTTTTCAGGAGAGCTCAAAAACTGTTTAATAAGTTATCTGATGCCATGAAGTAACCCTGTCAAATAATTATATGTGCATACTTATAAAGTCAATTATTTTCTTCAAAAATATACATTTTAAATGTAAATCTTTTTTATAGTTTTTATTTATTTTAGAGCTTTAAAATTCAGATAAAAAAAATTAATTCGTATGCATATTTTATTGGAGAAATTAACTGGTTTTTAAAAATTTCATAGAAAAATGCACTGCAAGAATTTTATAAAAATTATTAATTTATATTACGTTAATTTTCAATATTTGTTATATATATCGTTAACTGATGCAAATATCGTGGCATAAATTCATCCGATTTAATTAAAATGTATATGTCAAAATTGTAGTATACGTATACAAAATCATATAAAGCTGTTTAATATTGTCATATTGCTCAGAATCTAAATATATCTTAGCAATCAGTATTCTCCGGAAATCCTTTATGGCATAAAGGTTTGCAACTCAATACTAGTCGCTAAAATGGTAGAATATTTTGCGACTCTAAAAACGCTTTTGGGTCCCGAGCTGGTAACATCGACAGATTATTTTGCTGGAGAATCCAATTTTTCATCAGCAAAGCTTGTGGACTCATTGTCTAGTAAATTTTTCAGTCCAGTGAATTCGTTTTGATAGGTGCAATAAATATTTCCAACTTCTCTCTAAAGTCAGCTCTTATTACCCAGCAAAAACTTTGGTTGCTATATAATGAGTTAAGAAACTAATTATTTTAACACGTTGATGACATTAGAGGCAACTACTCTCCTCACATTATTGCAAGTAGGTATTTTTAAAGCATAACTGAAATCATTACACCGTGCAACAATTTCCCAAAAATGTTTTCACATATGAAAAAATCGACATATACATCAAAAGTAAATCCCATACATAATAAACCTGCGTACTCAGTTTTTCGCCATGATGTCAAATTTTCTCTCAAAATATATAAAATATTTACGAAAAATATATCAACCTAATAAGGATTAAAGAACTTCTATGTAATGAAGACAGTATGTTGTTGTCATTGAAAATTAACTACATCCGTAACTACATGTCATTACCAAGTTTTTGCTTGGCTATGAGCGTTTTGCCACTATGAATGCGCTTGAAGAATTTCCTTTGTAAACGGCGAATATCTAGGCAATGTTTGTGATGAACACCTGGATCATTTAAATATAACATTTTTTATCTCTCATGCTTTTAAAGTTTTTAACCAAAAATTTATATTAATAGTAATATATTGTGTATGCATTTTTTACCACTGTATGTAGTTATATACTTGCCACCAATGAGTCATAATTTTGATTATTTGTTACACGAGTTCTGTTATTAAAAAGTCATAATTCCGCCATTATTTCTCTGTAACTCATGTTTTTTTTTTTTTTTTTTTTTTTGGTCAAAAAATGCTAAATATATCCCGCAAATCAGGAGTTGATTATGGGTTACCGCTCTTTGAAAAATAGATAATTTTCAAACTTTTTTTTTAAATTTGCACCAGTATGATATGCCTTATCCGCAAACACTATTTTACATAATTTCATATAAATATTAAGTCATAATTTAATTATTTTAGCAATTTTTCCAAAAGTTATGTTCCTGGCGGCATGTTTTGACTATAAATTTAATCATAAAATAAATAAGAACCCTTTTTAAGTTTTTTGGTTAAACAGTTCCAACTGTTGACTTTATAACCGTCCATTAAGTAAAAAAGTAAAAAAAAAAAATAAAATAAAAATTTTGCCAATGAGGAACATAAAACTTAGCAAATAGGGACAATAGATAAAAATTAAAAAAAATTATTATTATATTAAAATATCACTCCTGGAAAATATAAGAACAAGAAAACATATATTGCACATATAATTATTTGACAGATGTGCTGTGTAAACGATGCGTCCCGCTTCCCCCTACTAGTTTTCAAATTATGTTCACACATTTTTATAGATATATGTAGACTTTTCTGTGTCACTGTGTACGTTTATGTATGTATAAATAAAACTACTCTTTCCTAGAAAAGCCTTCTTTTTCTGAAAATTTAAAAGCTTTTCCTTTTATTAAATAGTTTTTCCTGTTGTTAATTGTATTGTTGTATTGTTTGATAAATCTCAAGAGCTTTAAAAAAATCTTATTTTTAGTCACCACTATAGGTGGTAGCTTTCATATTTTTAAACTTAGTAACAGAATTTTGTTAACAAAATTACGCAGAAATTCTGTTATTCAATGTATAGCAGTCAAAGTCTCAAAACATAACATGTTTATATATATAAAAGATGAACGGAATAAGTTTGATATATCATTATATATAAAAATTAAATGCTAACTAGATTACTTGTAATTTTTTTAGTTATGACTTCTGAAAAAAAAATTTTAAGTACTTTTACGAAATTTTTCGCAGTATCTGTCTATAAGAATTTAAAATTAAAATTAATAATCACAATTCACCAAATAAATTCGCTTTTAACTTGGATCCAATTCCTTTATAATTGCCAAAATTCTGGATAGTTTAAATAACTAATACTCTGTGGAATTAAAATAACATTCCTAATTTTGGGTAACTCTACTGTAACGGCAAAATTCTAAATCTGGTCAGAAAATGTTACAAACGCTGTTGCATGTCACTAGTGTCATCAATGTCTTTTTATGACACTCTTTGTCATAGATTAATAACTAGATGTTTATGTGAGAGAATAAAACCTGATTCAATTTTCAAAAATCTAATTCATGCAACAACAAAGTAAATATCACATTTATTTTGTTTTTGTGTTAAAAAAAAATTAGTAATTATTTGAAAATTTAGATTGAAGTGCCTCTCACATAATCTTCTAGTTGTATTCTATGCTCTTTATTATGATTATTCGAATTTATTCAGGCCAACGAAACAAAATAATCACATAATATCTTGTTGCATTTTAAGTAAACTTGTCATACAACAAATTGTTTTCTAAATTTTTATTGTTTTTAGTTCGATACTATTAAGGAGCATTTTCTCTATTATTCATTCTATAAATACGGAGAATTATAATAAATAAAAAATTAAATTCGGTCAAATTTCTTTAGACCATTACCCGGAAAAAGGGTCATGATCTTATTTTTCATTTCTTGTGAAAAATAATGTAAATATTCGAATTGAAATAAAATTTAAACGAACAAAGATATCCCACTGAAATTTTGACATAATGTGGATAAAGTTGCCCTAAAATTAAAGAATTAAAAAACTCTCACTTTTTGCTCAAAATCTCAATCCGGGAAAAATATCTTTTAAAAATAGACTTCTTTGAATAAAATTGTCACCGTGTCGATATAAAAATCGTTCGTCAGAAAATATTTTATGTGTGTTTTTCCAACACATGAAGGTATTTAATTAAAATTTTTTTTGATCCCAGCTTTGCGATTTGAGAGTTTTACAAACAAATTAAAAAAAAAATGTGCAAAATGAACAAATTTTTGATAGAGCTTGTGAGGAGACTATTGCCTCAAGCGTCTTCCGGTTTGCTTTACATGCATTTTCGTTAAAATTTTTATTAAAAGCATTAAAAAATTATATAGGACAGAACAAAAACAAATTTTATAGGTGAAAAAATATTACCACCTTTTTGGAAAAAAAAAACCAAAAATGTGGATTTTTTCAAAATTTCAAATATATATATTTATATGATTCTTGCAGCAATATTATTTAGAATTTTATAAGGAATCTAGAGGATAATTTAGAAAAAAAATTAGGAACAAAATTAAGCCGGTCAAATTTAAAAGAATATAAAAAATCGAGGTCAAAAATGATTAAAAAATGTATCTCTATCAAAATATCTCTTAAACCAAATGAGATAACCAACTTTTAAAATTTCTTTACAAAAAATCATAAATGAAATTTTAATGATTTAAAAAAAATTACATATCCGAGATGACCAACTTTGGAGGTCCACTCACTACCCCCCCAACCCTTTAGTATTCCTTCAAATCAACTTAAAAACACCTCAGCTCTGGCCATGTAAAATTTTATTCAGATATCTTTCATGGAGAACAAGTTACAGAATTATATCAAAAAAAAAAAAAAAAAAAAAAAATTAACGTTTTGGAACCACTATGTGCCGTAATTTTGTGCATTGTTACGTATTTTAATTAAGATATTAAAATCTATCTCCAATAATTTTGGTATAACTTTGACAAATATATAGGAATTTTAGCGGAATTTGTTAAAAAAAAAAATAGATTTTAAATTTTATTAAAGAAATTTAATAACTGAAGAAAACCGTAATTATTTTAAGAAAAGTTATAAAGATAATGTTACGAACAAAATTATTTTAGAAAGTTGCGTGAGAAAAAAAATTTCTAAACATGTCTAAAAATGAAAAGTTTCACTAAAAGATTTTTACACCTTTCAGCAAGGGTGCAAAATTTGTAATTCCGTTTATAATTTCTACTTGGGACCCATAGTTGCCAAATATTGAAAAAAAAAAATGTAAAAATCGTCAAATTGACTATTTGAAATCGCTAATAAATAGCCATATTAAAAAACTAATTTTTGATCAAATTAGGTTTTTAATATGTTAAAATCCCTTTCATTTTCTTTTTCATAAAAAAAAAATGTTTTTTTTATTTTTAATCTTCTCTCTCTATATAACTTCTCTATATATATAAAATTCTCGTGTCACGGTGTTTGTAATTGAACTCCTTCGAAACGGCTTGACTGATTTTTATGAAATTTTGTATGTGTATTTTTTAGCTATGAGAATAGGTCGTAAAATATATTTCATATTGCTAGAGGGCATAAAATAGGGCAAAATGAGTAAAACCACCCCCACCCTATATCTTCTTAACTAATAAACCGATTTTCTTGAAATTTGGCAAGCAAATAGTGTAACATCTGGAAGGAACTGTAGCCTATAATTTTTATTATTTAGGGCGTGAAATAGGGCAAGAGAGATAAAAGTTTTCCCTCGCTATATCTTCTTAACTAATCAACCGGTTTTCTTAAAATTTGGAATGCAGACATTCTAACATATGAAAAGAACTTAAAGATATACATTTTTTAGAAATTCCAATATTTAGGGCGTAAAATAGGGCAAAATGGGTAAAAGCTTCCCCTACCCATGTCTTCTTAATTAATTATTTAAATTTAACACTTTAGGCCGAGTATATACAGTCAGTCAATCCAAGACAGACTGAGTACTTCTATCTGCGACTGTTGTTGGTTAATATGAGCGGCCGATTGTCATTCCAAGATATACGCAAAGCGAATAGACAACAGTATGCAACATATAAAGATTCATGCCTTGCATTCGACTTACTGGAAGACGACAATCAATGGGTCGATATGCTTACTGAAGCAGCATTAGTCTGCACAGCAACACAAATTCGTTTACTATTCGATATAGTGTTAACTACATGTTAACACGTGGCACGTTCTCGCGTCGGCAAGCCATCGAGCTTATTAGTGTTGGCTAAAGACGGATTGACAAAAAATATCGTACACGCAATTGCTCTTCGTAATGAATATTGATTATCTTTGTTTGATATCCATACTTCAGGATAAAAAATACATCACTTTTTTATATTTAAGTTTTGAATATGTAACGAAAAGAAATAAATGGCTATTGTTTTTTTTTTTTTATTGCCGATAATGGTATAAAGCGCTTCATTTCTCTTTCTAATATGGATCCAATCTCTACACACTTACAATACATTCGTTTTTTAATTAAAAACGAAAATATTCACTAGAAATATGGCAAAACAACGTTTGCCGGGTCAGCTAGTTAAAAATAAATTACATTAATTTGGTATTGTTGGTCTGTTATGAAAATTTAGCAGTATTTAATAAATACGAAGATTTGATACGCATATTTTAATGATAAATATGTAAATATATTATTTACTATGTTAATAAAACAATTGAATCTTATTGTAAGCGCATGAACAATATACAAAATTTACTTTTGAAAGAATTCATCAAACATGTTTTTGGATAAGTTTGACGTGTTACTTGGTACCGCTATCTAAAAATCGTCAAATCTGGCAACAACAGTGTTGGGACCTCATATATATTGCATCCTTATAGGTAGGAAGTCGAAATAAAGATAACCGCGTGTTCGATTTTTTCTTTTTTTTACTTCGTTTTGAACAGCTTAAGTTGTGTTCAAACTTGGGAAGAAAAAAACTGCTCTAAGAAATGTATTTTTTTTTCGCGAGGCATTCTTATTACGTACTTTCAATGCAGCCAAAGTACAGTTTACAATAATTATCTGCAATACAATATTAATTTGAAAAAAAGTTTATAGTACTATAATCAGGTTCCTCAGGTTTGTGAACGGTTCTAGTTCCGGAATTTTATATGAGAGGAAGCAAACCGGAAGACGACAGCTTTTCATTAATCCCGTTTAAGTACTGTTGGACCGGTCACAATAATATAAATTTTAACATTCTCAGAACCAGATGCTTTTACACTAAATTTCGCAAATTTTATTTATTATTTAAAAGAATAATTCTTTGGATTTTTTTTTCATATATTTTTTGCCTAAATTTGTATGCGGCACCCCGAATCGAACCCACGTAATCATCTAACTTATCTTATGTTTTATATTTATAGTCTTACACGCTAACCACTCAGCCACAAATTATTATTTCGTGCGTATTGCTAATTCTGCATTTAACATGCATGCTAGAAATTGACTCTCAACTGATAATAGGGAGCGTGGTTGTGGCAACTGGTTCTCAACTGGAACTTTGGTGAGTGGTTAGGTGTCATTGGTACCAATTTCCCGCAGGGACATTCAGAACGAAAAATGAAATATGGTTTTAAATAGAATTTTGGCAATTTTTTTTTTAACTTTTTATCCTAAACCGCCTAAATGATGCTAGCTAATATTGGTAAACAATTTTCGAAATTTTTGAACCCCAAAAGTAAACGAAAATTTAGAAAATAATAAAAAAACGATTGCTAAAAGTACAAAAAATTTCCAAATTACAAAAAAAGCCTACAAAACAAAAAAAAAAAATAAAATAAAAAATAAATAAATAAAAAATAACGCTAATAAAAAAATTCCAAATAACAAAAAAAAAAAAAAAAAATATCAAACTTCTAAAAATTGCTAAAATACAAGAATACAAATTAGAAAAAAAGATATAGTTGATCAAGACCGACTATATGATACCCTACACCATTGTATCCAAGCATAAAAATTCGGGATGGGGACTTATATTACACCTGTGGCCAATTTTACTAAATGTAAAATAAAATATACAAATACAGAATAATGCGTCGATACTAACATCTAGATGATTTTATGCACTTTAGGCCGATTCCTGGAAGTGGGTTTATATGGGAGCTATGGTAAATTATGGACCGATTCTCATAAAATGTTGTTTCTACTTACATAAAACTTATTTGTGTCGATTATTAACTTGATACTAATATTCGTATGGGATTTATGAACTTTAAAGTGATTTACGGAAGAGGGGTTTATATGGGAACTATGATCAATTGTGGACCGATCTTCATAAAATTTGGTGCAAAGATTTATGCTTGTACAGAACTTCTTTAAAAACTTTAAAATATTCTTATTTTTAAAGCACTTTTGAGTGTTTAAACACTATTCCAGGGGAACATTTGTATGGGGACTAGGTGAAATAATGGACCGAACACAACCAATTTCAAGGCTTCGTCCTTGTATCATAAAATTCCCACGTGATTTCATTGAATTATCTTTAATTTGTGCACTAGGTTTACATGGACAGCCTGCCAGCTAACCAGACGAACAGACGGACATTGTTAGATCGATTTAAAAAGTGATTCTGAATCGATTTTCCTATGCGTTATAAACATCAGAACAAACGCATATTACCCCAACCACCTATAGTGGTGTAGGGTATAAAAATATCTCAAATACTAAAAAAGAAAAGTGGAAATTAAAAGCAAACAAAAATTGTTAAATTATAAATAATGCCAAATTAGAAGAAAATCGATATAATGCAAAAATATCATAAAATTAAAAAAATAACATTACTAGAAAAACGCTAAAATTAAGAAAATCGTTAAAATTAAAAAGTAGCCAAATTACAAAAAAAAAAAAAAAAACTAAAATAAAATAAACAGAAAAAACGACAAATCTTAAAAAAAAAATAATATTACAAGAAAAACGCTACAATTGCGAAAATTTTTAAATTAAAAAATCGCGAAATTACAAAAAAAGACGGTAAATAAAAAAGATCTGTAAACTACAAAAGATCTTAAAACCCAAAAATATTACCAAATAACATAAAAAAAGGCTGAAGTTACTAAGCCAAATTAAAAAATGCTAAAATTAAAAAAAAACGCAAAATTACAAAAAATCGGCAGATTCTAAAAAAACATTAAAACACAAAAAATCGCCAAAAAAGTCGCAATATCGCATATCTGTAAATAACGCTTTAAAAACATTTTTAGTAGTCAAAAGGTCACTTATCGAATGAATCGCCCTTGTAATTTTTAATTTGTAAAAGTTTATAAATTTAAAATTATTTCACGGAATGTTAAACCACTAGGTTTTCGGAATAAACTTGATATCGTTTTAAATAATTGCATACAAACATACTGACTGTACTTATTTAATTTTGCCTTATTTATAAAATAGTAACAGCAACATCCCCATCATCATCATCACCAAACCCTCTTATATGTGTGTATTTGCTTTTATAACAAAAATAGAGATAATAGTTTGAAAAGCTTTTTGTTGTGCCTTTAGCAACTTTAATGGCATATGAACTTGAAAGCTCTACTAGTTGTTTTTTTTTAAGGAAACAAAAACAAAAATACGCTATGAAATAGGTGACCTAGTTTTCATATTAGTTTTGTAGTCTTACTGCTATTAAGCATCTACAAAAATGCTTAAACAAGCCGGTTAACCTTAAAACATTATTCTAACTGTAATTGTGATGGGTTAGGTTTTTAACCCTGAACTTTATTTGTGATGAACTTGAAATAGTCACAAATTTATGTATATAATTTGATCTTTAACACCTGTTTATAAAGTTAAGATTGAGGGGTACTTACTTTTTTTTAGCTTGTTTTAACCTTGTTAATGAATCAAGTTTTTTTTTTAACATTTATTTGATTTTATTTTATTCAAACAATTCAATTTATTTGTTTCCCTTTTATTTATCATTATGTGTTTGTTGTTATATTTTACAGGAAAAAGACCAATATGGCAATGAAGTACAACGGTTAGCACGTCCTCTTCCGGTTGAATATTTGTTGGTTGATGTACCGGCCTCAACACCTCTTCAACCACAATACACTTTTACTCAATACGACAAGAGAACACCATTCCCTGTGGAAAATCGTTATTTGGATGGTCATTTGCAAGATTTTAATGCCTTGAGCACGTATCTATCGCAGTGGGAGGATGAAGAATTTCTAGAGGCAATATCAGATTTTCATTTGTTGGTGTATCTTTTTAAAATGGACATGTTGCCTTTGCGTCAACATATGCAATCCTTGCTAGAGGCTGTGCGTAATAAGAATCCAAATATGGCATATGCTTTTAAAAAGGAAGATGTTTGGAAACTGTTAGAATCATTAATACATGCCAGTTCATCGGGTAGTGGGTGAGTTTTTTATATGGTTTTCATTTTAATACTTATTTCGATTCGATTTCGATAACGTAATTTAAAATTCTTTATTAGCGGTACTACTAGTTATCCTTCGTCTTCATCGACATTACGTGCGGCAGCTGGTGGTGGTTCTGCAACGGGTTCTGTACATGAAAATGCTGATAGCGAATCGGTTACTTGGACTTGTAATCATTGTACTTTCATTAATCGTGGTGAATTGACCTCCTGTGAAATTTGCTCTTTACCCAGATAAACTTTTCGTTGGACCAATACACCAATTAAAATCTAGAGAAAAGAAACGAAAAGTAGCGCGTGTTCTCTTAATCCCTTAATATAAAGAAAATAAAAGAAAACCAAAACTTTACATAAAATGTGCTGTAATGTAATTTATTAAAACCCCCTACTTTCACTATGAACTCATTTTCCCTGAAAATTTTCTGTTTACATGTTTCATTTTACTTTTCTCTTACCCCCTTCCCTTCATTTTATTTTTCATTTGTTGAAAATCTTAAACAAAACTGTAAAACAATTACCAGATAAACATGGGTTTTAAGAACACTCAATATTTATGTACAATTAAATAAATACACAAAGAAAAAAAATAAGAAAAGTAAACAAAAATGATAAATGAAATACTTAAGGATGGGATATGTATTATAACATCAAAACAGAAATTATCACAATATTGTTATAATTAATGGAAAGTATTAGGATGACCATAGATTTTGTAGGGATATAGAAATATTTTCTTAAACTTTTATTTGTTTTAGAAATATTATTATTATTATTAAGTTTTTAAAGAAACTGGCTCTTAAATTCTTTAATAATCTTGTCATTAATTTTAAAGATTTTTGAGTTAAAAAATTAATTGTATTTCTTTTACTTGAAATCGCATTGAGAATAAGTTTTGAAACAGAAACCTTCACCCAAAGGCCAGAAATAATTGCCAAAAATGATTCTGTTTACGTAGATTTGAAAAAAACGCCTTACCCGCCTTTATTTTTAGAATTATATTGTTTAAAATGTAGTTCTTTTACAATTAAAATTAATTTTCTTTTAGTAATCTAATTTTTTGAATCAGTTGCTGACTTGTATAAATTTAGTAAAGTTAATTAACATTAATATTTTAACTTAACCAGTGTTTGGTCCCATTAGTTTTGTAGCCTTTATAGAGCTAGTGATTTATTTTTTGTCAGCCGTATTTTTTATTTTCCTTTTTTTCTGAAATTAAACAAAAAGGTAAAATGAAATAAATCGAAAAAAAATCATCACTCGAAATATATATGCAAAATCTGTAAGTTAATAAAAAAAATTATTAAATATTAAAATATCATATCATTATTAAAATATTATAATTAATTTATTAAAACATTTAAACAAATGTTAACACATCGTACAATACTATTTTTTACACATGAACAAACACATTCCCAATAAGCCCACAAATTTAAAAAATTCAATCTGACATGAGTTCACATGAAATATAATTGAAAAAATTAAAAATTTTTAAGTAAAATAAATTTGACTTGAAATTAAATTTCCTTTTTACTGAGAAAGCTATGTATTTAAAGTTTAATATAAGTATAATTCAATTCTTGGCAGTGGATTCAGTGCTTGAAATACATTTGGTTTCAACTTGAATTCCAGCAAAATAGCTTATTGAGTATACACATAGATGACAGGACTGCGTACTCACTTTTTTTTGTACTTTAAAAAGAACTTTCAATAATAATATCAAAATTGTCCTTCAAGTATTTTATCCTTCAAGTATTTTATCCTTAAATATCCGTAAGATTTTCTTAACAAATTGTTTTGAAATTATATTAATCTTAAACGCATTACAATGTAATTTCTTAATCTTATATTTTGCCCTTTTAACTTTAACAGTACCAACTTTAAAAATTTTTTAAATTGTCCTGTCGGTATATGTATGTTGCAATTTTACATATTATTTAATAATAATTGGCACAATCGCTTTTGTAGACTTATGGACGAAGCCTATAGAAAATAGTTAAAATCGGTTCATTATTTTACTTAGCCCCCACACATATGTTTCCTAAAAAATGCTTTAGTGATCATAATTGTCTTAAATGTGCGCATATTTATATAAAATTCGAAGTAGATAGGATTTTTATCAGCATTAGTCATATAAAATTTCAAGAGGTTTGGTGCATTATTAACCATAGTATCCATGATTCAAATTAGTTTAACATGTATAAACACCATAAATGTGTTAATATTGAAAGAAAATTAGGTATAATTATTTTGTATTTAAGAGTAAATCATGATATCAAAAATCGGTTTCTTATTGACCATATGTTCCATATAATACCAATTCCAGAATGTCGCTTTAACGCTCATAAATGAATAAAAATAATTATTTACTTAGTGATTTATTTGCAACAAATACGATGTATAGCTATAAATCGCATTATCAAATTTCAGGAGGATAGGTCTGCAATTGAACATAGTTCCATATAAGATCCACTCCAGAAAATCTCTACAATGGATTTAAAAATAACTGCATTGGTTTTGCATGCACTAAACTCAAAATTAAATATGTAATTTTGTTCGTAAGAAAAATTTCCATATGGTACTTGAAAGAGTATATTGACTCCTTTTTGGAAATCATTTTTTTTTGAAACTTTCAAGGATATTAAATGATTAAACATTTTAAGGATATTTTTTGGAAATTTTATTTGGATTATTTTAACAAAAACTTATCCGTTATAACGTATGCGGATTAAAATTTCAACAATTTTCTAATTTAAAAAAAATTAACATAAGCTTAAATAATTTCTTCAAAAGATAGCATATGTTATTTTTATATGTCAAAAATTTAGATTCCTTTTCTGCACTTTTAGAGTAGTTCTGAGGGGATTTTTAATCATGAGTTTAAAAACTTGATGTTGGGTCTTTGTATACCACTTATTTGGTTATCATAGTTTACCTTGAAATTTTATCGACAAACGCTCCCCTGTTTAAATTAGTCTAAAATTATTAATCGATTTAAATTTACAAATATTTGAAGATTTTGAAATTTTACAATTTGATTAAATTTAGATTTTTCCAACCCCTCAAAATCATCCTGTCGTTATATCCGGATACTTAATTAGTTTAGAAGATATATCTTTATTGGACAATATGCCTTGATGTTTCTTTTTATGAAATCAATTAACTTTGCTTTACACAGCTTAATAATATATTAACCAAAAGATGTAAAATCAGATTTTAGAAAACTTCCAAAAAAGCTTTCCGCACAAATTGACTTCATAAAAATTTTTTCTTCGAAAATTTTTGCCACAATTTTTATATTATTACTATCGGATTATCGGATTAATTTAGGTCGATTAACTGTTCGAATAAAATGGTCTATTTTCGAATAACCGAACCGAAATTCAGTTTTTTTTTGGAGTATATATATATATGTATGTATATACATTTATAAAATTAAATTTATTTTCTGTTATTCGAAAATAATTTATATTGTATATATATATATATATATATATATATTAAGATAAATTTATGTCAATTACATATTTCTTTAAAATTTTTTTGGAAGTGCTTTTTCATTTCTTCTAAAGTATCAATAAATGTACATTTTCTTGTACTTAAGAAGTAATACAAAGAGCATCCAAAGATTAAAATAGATTTGACTACAAAAGGAAATAAATTCAAATGAAAATGCATATAAAGTACAAATGATAACAATAGTTATATATTGGGTTATATAAAAATTGAAAGTAATTTCCTTGCTCCGAGAAAAAGGGATTTGAATGTTCTCTACAATTTTGCATGACATCGTGAACATGACTTCCTTCTCATTGAATAGGTATCAAAAAAGAGAATATCTTCCAATAATCCGAATTCGCACTACTATTGGATCACAATTTCAGGATCTTATTGATTTCCTTTGCTGTTATTTTTTGCTTTGATAGAATATTTAATAAAGTGTGATATGAAAAGATTATAATAATACAACTTCATAAATACTTATACTTGTGACAATTGAAATGCTGAAAATATAGTTTTGAGTAAAGTAACTTTAAAGCTATAAAGTCATAAAAGTTTTAATTTTCATTAACAAAATATACGTAAAAGCATCAATATTAATTTTGACTTTTATGACAAAAAAGTCAATCTCAAATAGAAAACAAAGAGAATTACATTAAAAATATTGATTTATTAAATAAAAATGATTTAGAATATTTTATTCGCTTAATTGAATAATTTGCAATTAATCCATTATTAACTGCTGAACTTTTAACCTCGAATAATTATTTTCTCAATTTTCACATGATTTTTCTTGTGTGAGAAAATAAAATTTATAAAATTTAATTTCATGTTTAAAAACTCAAAAATATCATCAGAAGAACGAAAAAGTACCACAAAGTCCCTCTTGTGGGTTCCAAGGATTCCCACACTCATTCCTATATATATTTTTAATTTCATGTTTCTATAAAAAAATTTATTATTATTATTACACAAAATTTAAAAAGAACAAAAAAGTACCACAAAGTCCCCTCTTGTGGATTCTCACTCACTTTATGTTTAAGTATGTTTAAGTATGTTTAAAAAAGTACCCAACGTTTAGGTGTCTGGTACTTTATTTTAGCACTTTTTTGGCCCCCATGTATCTTTGAAACTAGTAAACATAGAAATGACATTTACATCATATCCGTAACCTATCAAAAAATGACATATACAAATATGGTCCTTTTTGGAAATGCGAACGCTTAAGGGGTAAAAATCTTATCTATATCTGGTACTTTTTTCATAAAACGTTTATTTTTTCTATTTATTGACATGGATGAATATGAATGTATGAATATTTTTTTATGGGATCTCATTACAATTTTGATTGGAATACAATTTTTGTTACATCCATGGGGAAAAAATACCAAAAAGGGATAAAAATATTTACATTTTATTTAAACTTACCAATTTTAATAAAATTTAAAGGATTGGTTAGTTTATTTAATCACACGAAATAAGCTAATCGAACGTTATTTGGAACTCTGATACCAAGACGACCAAATTTGGATTAATAGTTTGGTATCTTTTTTGAGACTTATTTTTTTCTTAAATAATTGAAGGCGGATTTTTATTATTTGAGTCATATATGTAACATATAACATATATGAAAAATATAAACATAGTGACATTTTGAAAATTCAAGTTTAACGGATCTATTCTGGGCGGAAAATGGAACTTGGTACTTTTTTGCTTATAATGGTACTTTACTGATGTTTTCAATAAAAAAACTATAAAAATTACCTAATATGGTTCTTAGTGAATTAGAAATCAAGGAAAGTGAGACTTTTTTACTCCAATGGTACCAAAGAAAGAAGTCTAATAGTACTTTTAGAATTTTCTATAGTAATGAACGTACAATGAAATTAAACATAGTAAACATAAAAATCCGTCCTTAGTGGATGTCTATGGTGAGAGACGAATCTAAATCCTAAGTCTCATATCTCTACCTTTTGTCGTTTGAGCTCAGCGACGTTCAGTCAGACACTCAATAATGTTACTCTTTTATATATACCGCGTGATCCATACATTTTTAAAGAAAAAAACACAGAAAATTCAAATTTAATGGGGAATGTTTATTATCATTTGAAAGAGCATCCTTTGGCATTTCTTTTTCTTGAAAATTATGTTTGTCAAATGTTGGCCGTGGCTACGTCGCAGATGGTCCATCCGTTGAGTCCAATTTTCGATGACTCGTTCGAGCATTTCGACTGGTAACTGGCGAATGACACGCGTGATGTTTTCCTCCAAGGTCTGAATCGAAGCGGGTATGCGAACATATCCCCACAGGAAAAAGTCTAACGGTGTGATATGATGCAATCTTGGTGGCCAATCGACCGGCCCAAAACGTGAAATTATGTGCTCACCGAAGTGTTCTCTCAATAAATCCACTGATTGATGCGATGTGTGGGAAGTGGCGCCGTCTTGCTGAAACCAAATGTCGCCGAGATCACGAGCTTCAATTGCAGGTATCAAATAGTCGGTTATCATGGCACGATAACGGTCTCCACGGTCTTCATGTACACTCTCAGCTACGGCCGCTATATTTTCTTCACAGCATGCTGGACGTGGACTATTCGGTCGAATATTATCCAATAATGAATGCTGGGTCTCAAAATGGGTGATGACGTTGCGAATAGTACGCTCAGTAGGCCGATTATGTTGACCATAAGTTGAGCGAAGTGCACGAAACACATTCCTCACAGAACGTGAATTTTCGTAAAAAAGTTGAACGATTTGTAAACGTTGTTCAGGCGTAAGTCTTTCCATTATGAAATGCCAAACAATACTAAACAAAAATAACATGACAGCATGACACGACTCACACGTGATCTGTCAAAAAAGGCTATTGAAAAAAGTATCTCTACTTGAATCACCCATTATTTATATATAGAATAACACAGAGCGAAAAAAGTATTATTCCCACAACACGAGTTTTCTCATTCAACAAAGATATACAAGGCTTTTAATTGACACTTGTTCCCGATATAAACCGCTATATTCGATATTAATGAGGCTGCGCCATATATTGCAACATATTAATATTATTTTATATTTCGATTTAGTTTAATAAAATATCAAAAAAATTTAATTTGAATTTTCTCCAAACTGTATGCGTAATTTTTTTCGCTTAATAGTTTCGGAGATATTAGAAATTGTGTAAAAAAAAACTAAATTTTCAACTTACTAAAAATCAACAGCAATCAAAAATGTTCGTTTTTTCTTTATAATAAAGCTGGATATGTTAAAAATAAAACGATTTGTTTTATTCACAATTAAGTGATGGTATCTCATAAAAAACGTTTTTCGTAACTAATATTGAAATATTTTTGTTGTTATTGTAAATTTGTATATACACTGGCTGCCACTTGAATAAGGAATCACATTTTTTTAACTTTAATTAAGTATATCTCCTAAATGAAAGTTCGGAAAAAATAATTTTAAATAAAAAATATACATATTTTGTTATACTAAAATTATGCATTTATTTAAAGACATGTATTTCTGCGATACTATTTCGTGTGTCACTTGAATAAGGAATTCTTTTAATATTAATCAGGAAGGCTATGATTTGAATTTCTTTCAATATAAACGACTAGAGAATTTTTAATTTGATAGTTTTTATTCATAATGGGACGTGGCAAGGCTCTTAATAACTGAAAAAGAAAAAATTCTGATTTTGAAATCTCAGGGTCAGAATCCGGTCCAAATAGCCAAAAGCATTAATAGAGCAAAGACAGTTGTGTACAATTATTTAAATAGCGTGGAAAGATATGGAAAAAACATGAAAGGGCGGAAGAAAATGGCAACAACTCCAAAAGAAAGACAAAAAATTCTTAGAATTGCATAAAATTCTGCCATGTCGGTATCAAAAATACGTGAAAAAAGTGGAGTCAGTACCAGTCTAAGCACAGTGCACCGTATTTTAAAGTCTGACGAAAACTAAAAAAAACCACCACTTAATGAAAAACGCAAATCATGGTTTAAAGTTGTATTTTCCGATAAAAAAAAAAAGTTGAATATTGATGGTCCCGACGGGTATAACTATTACTTCCATGACCTAAATAAGGAGGAATTATTTTTGAGCCGCAAACACAGCCGAGAGGGCGGAATAATGGTATGGGGTGCCATTTCGTATTATGGTACCATAGAATTGGTTTTTGTATCCAACAAAATGACTGCAACGACTTACAAAAACATTCTGGAGGAAGCATTTCCAAAATTTAATGATTTCTTTGGACCCGTACCTTGAATGTACCAACACGACAACGCTCCGACTCATACCGCCAGAGCAGTAAAACAATGGATTAATCAACAATGTGTTCAACTTTTGGATTGGCACCCATATTCACCAGACCTGAATCCAATGGGAAATGTCTGGGGTTGGCTTGCAAGAAAAGTTTATGAAGGATGAAAACAATTTGAGACGATAGAATCCTTAAAGAATGCAATAACGGAATAAAGTTCAATTTCGCTAAATTACTTAGAGTCATTATACAAGTCGATGCCAAATCGCTTTTTTGAGGTTATTTCTAAAGATGGTGGCAGTACTCATTACTAATTGAATGCTAGAAGATAATAACTTTCATTTTTATAACCAAAAAATTAAAAATAAATTACAGTTTGCTTAGTTTATATTCCTTATTCAAGTGACACACGAAAAAGTATCACAGAAATACATGTCTTTAAATAAATGCATAATTTTAGTATAACAAAATATGTATATTTTTTATTTCTTCAGGAAACCAAAGCCAGCACTTTGAAATTTGGTTGCACAAAAAATTATTTTTTTCTGAACTATAGTTTAGGAGATATACTTAATTAAAGTTAAAAAAATGTGATTCCTTATTCAAGTGGCAGGCAATGTATGCATAAAGTCGGCAACGGCCAAAAAAAAAAGCATTTTTGGAATTTAAATTTTTTATGATTTTTTTCAAAAACTAAAATTTTAAAATTTTGCCAGAAAATTAATTTTTTTAATTTTTTTTGCCTCCGAAACTATTGAACTGATTAAAAAATAATGTAGTAATTAACTTACAGACAATTTGAATTTCAATTTTTGAGAATTTTATTGAACTAAATCCGACAATTCGCTACCAAGACATTTGGTGCAACCTCCTTCATTTTGCATATAAAAGCTTATTACAAGAACCAGAGTCATTCAAAAAAGTGATTTATAGGCTTATTACTCATTACCAAATGTTGACCAAATTTACTGAGAATTACGCAGAATCAGTGCTATGCTGTGTAATAACCATGGCAACCAAAAACATGCAGTTAAATTTTTTCTTGGGTTCCAAATGAACCAAACTGTTAGTTATTTATCCGTTACATAAATTTTTAAGAATTTTGACATCGATTTATTAAAGCATATTTTGGCCTTAACTGCATATTTTGTCATATTTTCATAGAAAATCACTAATTTAGAGTATATTTTAGCAATTAAATTTGTATATTTTGCATATTTTATACTTAGGAGCATAATTTTGCATATATTACGCTAAAGAATATAATTTCGCATATTTTACGCTTGAGAAAAAAATTTTGCATATTTTGCGCCTAATGGAATTTTTACGCAATTTACTATTAGTGAAATTTTCTTTTTACTGTCACATACGTTTCTCAAAGTTGATAGAAATTTTTTAATTTCTATTTATTAAATTTAGTAGATAATTGAAAATTTTGTCAGAAAAAAATATATTTTAAGAGCATATTTTTTTAACTTTAACGTCATATTTTCCGATTTTAAGGGCATTTTGATATGCATAAACCACTTTTTTTTTTTTTTTTTTTGGTTGCCCTAGTATAACACTGGTCAGCAAAGAAATCGTGCTGTAAACAAAAATAGGTGAACTAGATGGACTTTGACATGCTAAACAAGAATCTGCTTTCACTTTTTTTCTATCACATGTCTAATATGACGTCCTTAATAGGGCGATAAAAATTTGTTTTTTTTTTCACAAAATTGGAAAAAATTTGCTGTTGCAACAACTCTGCTGTCTTTGGAAGTTTTTTCCTGGGACAAAAAATTCCGCTTTATTCAGCTGTTGCTAAGCTTACAATCTTTGGCTGAGTTGAACTCGGGTCGTTTCAGAGCGTAGATCTAATTATCGTCGAAACGAGAAAAGTTTGTTCCTTAAAAGTTATTAAAAAGTTAAATTATACATAATATTTCAAATATTTACTTTACGTAACATTAAGTATTCATAACATTTGTAATATATTTATATATATATGTAGGTGTTTAATTATGAATAAAATCAATATGTTTACATCAATTATTATTAGTATTTCTAGATTTATGATTAACTATAAAAATGAAAAAATGGTATTCCGTCAATAATTTCTGAATAATTCCTTAATTATTGAGCAGTTAAAATGTAATGTTAAGATGACTTGAAGACAATTTTGGTCCATATCATTTGATGTTTCTCGAATTATGGTGAAACATATTCGCGTAACCATTCTATTAATGAGGAATTATTAGATATGCCCATAAAAAAATCTGTATGTGATAGAATAAGCTGAAAGCAGATTCTTGTTTAGTACGTCAAATTGATTCTAGTTAAGAATAAATCAAAGAAATATTTTCTAACGATATTTTCTTATTAGATATACTAACGAAAAGGGAAGAAATATAAAGGTTTTGTAAAACGATTAAAACTATATACTGCAAATTTGTTTACCTTTTGTTTAAAGCCAAAGAAAAAATGTTGTGTTAAAACTTTCCAAGTTTTCACTTTTTTATAACAAAAATTAACAGATTGTTTAATTTCGCTTTAAAACCACTGTAAATATTGGAAATTTTCTATATTTTTTATATTACTTTTCAAACTTGTTTCTAAATTAATTTATTATTTACCAAGTTTACCATTTTGTTTTTACATTTCAGATGTCATTATTTTCTATTATTTTTTTAAAGAATTTATTTAATTTTTATTGTTTTTTGTAAATATTTTTATTGATTATTTTATTTGTAAAAAAAAATTTAAATTTGTATATATTTTTGTTTGCAAATTATTTATATAAATTGGTAAGTTTTTGAAGATTTAAAAATCTGCAAAGAATTAAGAAAGACAATTTTAAGAAAACTGAAAAAATGATGCTTGTTAATACTAAGAAGGAACACAAAACAACTTGAATCTCTAAATGCTGATTCCGTACACTTTATTATTAAGATTAGTTTCCACAGAGATCATTTTATAGTCACACATTTGACTGGGGACTGAAAAGTTTATCCCTAGTGAATATCAAAGTTTAAATTTACAAATATTCCATTGTTGAAATTTATAATTTCAATTAAATTCAAAATGATAAAATAAAAAATTATTCACTCACTATATTCTGTTTCCGAAGAGATTGTTTTCTTTTCGAAGGACCATTTTAAAGAGTGAAAAAAATATATATATTTTTTTGTATTTTAACTTAGAAATTATTTCATAATGTTTATCATAAAATTATCAAGTAGAATATTCCATGTCGTAAATAAGATTGTTATCTACTTTTAGCCTCCTTAATTAGAAAACAAAAACAGCAGTAAAATGTTTTTAATGAAGACCGAAAGACCATTTTCTTAAAAAAAAATAATAATTAAAATCATTCCTAAATATAAGGATTTTTGCAGCGATGATTTCAATTATAAAACGAAATTATACTGAATTTGAAAAATAATTTTTCAAAATTTTTTCTAAAAATTCTTTATTTAAAATTTTCAAAAATTAAAAATATTTTCAGTATTTTTCCCATAACTAGACCAATTTAAAAAAATTCAAGTATTGGTAAATTTTGATGGAATTCAAATATAAAATAATTTTAAACTTAAAATGTAATTTAACAAATTTAAAACTTTCAAGTAATTTATATTTAATTTTAATCTAAAGTTCTTTTTTACTGGAGAATATTGAAATAGAGCTGAATATAAATTTAATTCAATGCTTGATACTGGATTCTAATTTAAATTTCAGCATAAATTGTTGTTTTGAAACATTTCACAATACGAATGGATATGAAATAACTTCGAATTTCTATGATATATGTATATTCGAATTTTTTTCATTCGAACCTATTTTTATACTTCTTTATTTAACTTTATTTTAATTTATTTGTTATTTTTATTCTTTAGAAATTATGGCTTTTTCCCTAACAATTGGACGTTTTGTAAAACCTTTTATTAAACCCTTATTATTTCAAATTAAACCCTTTAAGGTAAGTTGTAACTTTTATTTTAATTAAAAATTCTAAATTTTAATTTACTATTTTTTTTTTAATTTTAGCCTTTGCAACGCCACAAATCACATTTTAGTAAGTAAAACATAAATTTAAAATTTCAAAGAATAATTTATATATTTGGTTTTCATTTGGTTTTTAGCACCCATTGCTGGTTGGTTAGAGAAACCAAAAAGTTTATTATTTCATCCAACGAATATATTAAAACATGCCGAGGTGAGTAATGAAAATATTATAAATACATTATAAATATTTAACATAGAGATTCCTATATAAAATTAAATTTCTTAAGGATATAAATTGAAACTACAAATACTTTTGTTTTAATCCAAAAATCTATTAAATTGCTTATGTTTTGTACGTACCATTCATTTTTATTAATAAACTACTATAATTTTACTTTTAAAGCTAATAAAACGGAAAATAATTTAAAATTTATGTTGTTGCTCTGTTATCCACGAAGAAACAAAGAATGGCTTACCTTTTAGGGCCGCAATTATAACTATTCAATAGCTAAAATTAAACTGTTAACGGATACATTAAGTGTTTTTGGTTATTATAAGTACAAGTTATGCCAAAAGTGATCATTAAGCTAAAGGACAGAACATCTGACCATTAACTTTTATTGCTAGGTTTATGCAGAGCTGTCATATTTTCTGCTTTATAAAAGAAATAAAAAAAAACATATTCCGGTGTAGTTTTTTAAATTAATTTTTCTGTTTTCATTTTTAATTTTAAATCCTTATTTTTATACCCACCATCAAAAACATGAGGGAAACCCGCGAACATATTTTGCTATAAGTATTTTCTGGAATTTAATCAATGTTATAAACTTGTCAAACAAAAAAAATATCATTAATGCTTAAGATCCTCCCTGGTTATCATTCGCCAGAAAACTTGTATCCCGGAATTAGCTTGCCCTCCAGGAACCTCTCAATCATAGCTGTTCATTGTGAATATTTTAATTCGAAATATTATTTAAGGTATTTCTAGACCAGCACGTAATATATTAACATTTTTCAAAAATAAAATTTTACCTCTTTTATTGGTATGTCCAAAAGTCCGATAGAAAAATACTTACCGTGTAGAAATACCTTTATTATAAATTATTTTTATTTTCAATTTATATTTTTATAATTAAAATAGTTTCAAATCATTTTGTTTTTTTTTTTTTTATAATACAATTTTCAATTATTTGAAATTAATTTGGAATAAAATTATCTACATATTATTTGTTTGTTAACAAGTCAGATTAGAAAAAATTTCAACGGAAGTATTCGAATATACATTTAAAAAATTTAAGTCAAATTCCAAAGTCTTCAATTAATTTGAAAATAAATTTTATTTCTTTAGCTTGAATACAATAACTCTTTATTTTATTTCCTATTTTAAAAATGAGATAAAAACTGTTTTGAAACAAATACAAAATGTATGGAAAACAATAAATAAATTTAAATTTTTTTTTGCTGTTTTCCATATAAATTGTCCAGTCGAATTTTTCATTTGACATAGAGAAACAGGCAATTAAATTTGTTTATTCATAAAAAATTTTTGAATATTTTTTCTCAACATAAATTTGTTTGGAAAAAGAAAATAAGTAATATTTTTTTAATACTGCAATTATTTAATACTTGTAAATAAGTTTATTTCGATGACTGTTGGTCGTGTTATTTACCCGACTCTAGACATTAGATTATCCTGTACAGATTTTTTTAAACCGTCAGAGAAACTACAAGGAACATTGTTTTCTGAAACACTTCTGAAACAATCGCTACATTATTCTTTTTAACTTAAATAATTGAAAAAATTATATGATTTTTTTTATTCAAACCTTTTATGGTTGAATAATTTTATTTCTTTGGATTTTTTTTTAATAAAAATATCAAAACATATATTTGAAAACTTTCTATTTTAATATATTAACTTTTTTCCAGTACTTGTCAAACTTGTAATTTTTAGTCAGAATTTACAGCTTTTCCGTACTAAGAATTTATGTGTACTTTGCTGTTTTTCTGACAATTTCTGACTGCAAATTTGACGAGTACTGGAACAGAGCTACTGTTTACAAATAAAAATCCTAAAAACTTGTTGAACTTTTTTGTATTTAAATAAAATACCTATGAATATTATTGAAGGTTGAACTATTCAAATACATAATATATTATTGTTCAATCTGATACAAAATTATATAAAAATTCATTTGATTTAGTATAAATAGAAATCCTTAATGTTTTTATTTAAAAATTAATAAATTGATTAACAAATATTTTAAATTAGAAATAAAAAATGGGTATAAAATAGAAAGTATTTTCATTTTTATTTTTTCACATGTAACACCTGTTCTCTCAATAAGCCACTTACTTGATGTAGATTTGTTGCTATACATAGAATGTCCATAAAATTAAAAAAAAAAAAATAAATCATTTAATGATTTTCACAATGCACCGATTTTGGATCTGCATTACTCTATTAAAATTTTATATACTTTAAATGAACTTCAGTGTATTATATATATGTTTTGTTAATTGCAGTATTAAATTCAAATAAAAAATACCATATGTGCGCACGAAAAAAATAGTGCATACAATTCCGTTTATAAAAATGAAAGCAATTGGTTAATCCTTTTGAAATTTTCTTTGTTAAAAGTTATAAAGTTATAAACCGTTATATTCCAGTTTTAAATTTAAAAGAAAAATTAATTTTTTGTTCGTTTTTAATAAAATATTTTATATTTTCTGGAATACCCTAAATAAGAGTTTTATTGTTTTTTTTTTTTTTATTTACTTTTTTGTTGGCATGGGTCCTCTTCTTTTTTAAATCTATTTTTTTTTTTTACTTAGCTTTAAGTGTTCTTTAATTTTTTTATTTTCTATTTTACCCAATACATTTCAAATGGACTGAGTTTTGGACAGTTTAGTGGGTTGACCTCCCTTGGCACATAGCGACTCCATTTGCTTGATATCATTCAGCTAATTTTTTTTAAGCAATGAGATGCGGGATCAAGCCAGAAAATTTAGAATTCGTTGTGCTTTCTAATATATAGAAAGTAATCATTTGCGTACATTTCACTGTTAAAAGTGCCATTTGTTATGTATGAAGTGTTTTTTTTTTTTTTTTTTGCCAGACCAAAAATTTGTTTAACAATTTTGATTTTTTTATACAATATTTATCTGCTACATTTCCCACTACTAAGAAATGGAATTCCTCTTTAAGCACATTCAAATTTTTAAAGAAAATTAATCTCAATAATTTTTTCATCCACTTTTTTTCTAGAGTTTCTATTAGGAACATTTTTTACTTTGCGGGTCTTTAAGCTACATTTCTAAAACTTTTTCTGATAAGAGATACTGAGAAATTTAATAAATGGGTCGCATTTTATCAAAAGGTGTAGAGATTTTACCTTAAAATATTATTATTATTTTCTCTACGATCCAACAGCCTCTAAATCAACATTTTTTCTGTTATCAGAGTACCTTTCGGTGATCGTGAACTCTTTGTATTTTTTTTTTTTTTTTTTACTCAAGAAATTGTATTTCCCGATCATCTGCATTCCTAGGAATTATTTTTTATGGTTGACGATCTTGTACCACCCATTTGGAAAATTTTGATTACTTCAGAGAAGTGATAGTCAGGACCAAAAGGACTTAAATTAAATCCTATAAGTCTAGGAAATAAAGAAAGTTTACAAATATATTTTACGCTTATGAGAAGAGAGCTACTTTTAAAAAAGTGACGAATGGTCCCCTACTTCCTTAACTAAAATAATTTCTATTTACTTAGAATACTCGTAAATCACAGCGTACATTTAACTGTATTTTATTTTATGCTGTTTACTTTCACCAAAATCAAAAAATATTGAATTTTTTTCTCAAACCAGTAGTCACGTTTTTATAATCAAATATTTGCCTAGTGTGATCATAGCTTAACAACCAGATAGACATGAAATTCCCTTGTATTTCTGAAAGCAAGTTTTGTCTTGTCGAATGTATTAGGACTTCATTACTATTTTCTTTCTTACAAAAAATTTATATTTTATGAGAGCAAAACTTATTTTTATATTAGGAATTAATTAAATACAACTATTGAGTCTACAAGTATTCTACATAATTAGCTACTATTTATATAAATGAAAATAAATATAGATATATATATATATATATATATATATATATATATCCAAAGAAATAATGTATAAGTAAATAAACTATATATATATAATGAATAAATAAAAATATAAATAAATACATACATAAACAAATAAATAAACAAATAAAAATTAACTAATTAAATTAATAAATAAATTAATTAATAAATAAATAAATATAGTTTAGTGCCAAAGTTTCAAAATTTCTATATACGAATCAAAAATTAATTTTAAATAATATCTCACTACTGTTTTTTTTCTTTTGGTTTAAAAATTTTTAAACTACTGGTGCTATTTATGCTATTTATACTAAACAATTAAACTACAAATAAATTATCATTATTGTTTTTATTTTAATAATTTTCAATATATTTTCACTGAATACATATTTTTAATAAGTATACTGGGGGTGTTTTATCGAGAATATTATAATTTTAATAATTATTATTTATGTAAATATTTATATATTTTTTTATTTTTAGCAAATACTACATTTAATTATTATGTTTATTTTTAATATAAATTTAATTATTATTAACTAGTTACAAAACTAAAAAAATGATTTTAAAATTGGCAAAATAAAAATTTTAATAACTAAATTATTTTAAAATGCATAAAAAGCTTAATTTTCAATACAATTGATAATTAAATGATTACAAAATTAATTAAGTGTAAACAAAATATTAATAATATTATTAATCGATAAGCCTTTTTTTCTTAACATTTCAGCTATTGTTAAATAAGTTTATTTTTTAATAATAATTTAAGGGCAAAATAGTAACACAAATCTACATACTGCAATGTAATTTAATTCGATTAATCTTTAATAATTTTTTTAATACTTTTTTTAGTAATTGTAATATAATTCCCATAAATATTTTGAAGTAACATCTAGTGCTTTTTTATTTTTAAATAACAAGCATAAATATCTTGAAATGACACTCTACAGTTATAAATTTTTTTTTTTATATGATTTATTTTATTTAATTTTTATGTTTTATTTTATTTAATTTTTTATTTAATATTGCTTTTTTTCTTCATTGTATTTTAACTTTATTTTTTATTTATTTATTTATTTTTTTAATTAACTACATCTATTAATAATATTAAGGTATTTTTTTAATTATTCTTTATTTTCCAGTTTAAGAGATATTGTCCGTTTTTTATTTTGTCTATGTGTACTTTTTTTAAATATATTTTTAGGTTTTAATTTAGGTTTTTAGGGTTATGTTGGATTAAATTTTTTTTGTTTAATATTGTAGTTATTTTTTATATATAATATTTAATATTTTCTTAAAAAGGCATTTTTAATTGGTGATATCGTTTCATATATTTTATTTAATTATTATTATTTTTTTAATATTTATTGTGTTTAGAAATGTTAACATTTTGTAGACAATTGTAAAGTTTACTTTTTGGGAGAAATTTATTTTGTGTTTTTTATGATGTTACATACAATATGACATTTAATTGATACATCGATATATATTCTATATATATTTTAAATAAAAAATGTAAATTTTAATATTTACGATTTGTGAACTGGTTGTAATTTTAGTGATTATTAGAAATTTAAAAAAAAAATATTTTATAATTTGCCGAATTAATTATTTAAGATTTTAGAAACACAAATTCTGAAGAATTGGATCAGTAATATTATGTAGATTATTTTTCTGAAAAACTAACATATCAGTGAACATTTTTCCATTATCTTTTAGTCTATTACACAAAAGGAATTTGCAATTTAAAAGCTATATAAAGTAGTTTAGTCCCATAAAGAAAACTATTAGGATCATTAATATTTTGCAATGGTAAATACTTATGTGATAACAGAACTTCTTCTCCCTTCAATGTAAACTTGTACATGCAAATGAATGTTTAAGTTTGTCTTTCCACTTGCAATTTTTATAGATATAAGAGCCGAAATAAAGATGTCTGTCTGACTGTTGAACTGGAAAATGCAAATTGTATGATTGTTTGAAGTTTAGATTTTTCATTAATTTGTAAAGATCGCGGTTAAACTTTTAAATAAAAAGTATGGATTGTAAAAAAAATCAAAATTTTTACTTTTTAAAGATAACACCGTACAGCAGCACTTTTCACACTTGAACGAAACTATAGACATAAGTGCAAAGATATTTTATGTTAGGTCTGTGTACTCAGTTTTTTATTTCGTGTTCGTTTATCCTTTTAAAAGACTTTCCAATTTCAAAAATAATACTTGTTTTATAAAATACTTTAAAATCTGTTAACTGCTCAATAGTATGGATTTGGGTATGAAATTTCAGAATGTGATTTAGAAATTCCAGTAAAATTTTTTTGTTTTAACTTTTTGGGACTTAATATTGTCAAAAATGTCCTTCAAATATTTTATCCTTAAATATTCTTGAGATTTTCTAACAAATTATTCTGAAATTATTTTAGTTTAAAAATTTCGTAATGGAATTTCTAAATCCAACCTTTTGTTCTTTTATCTTGTACAGTTCAAATTTTATAAAATTTTAGAAATATTCCGTCTGTGTATATTGAAATTTTAAATATTATTTTTTTATGATAATTGGCACAGTCGTTTTTTAGACCTAAGGAGGAAGGCTGTAGAAAATGTTTGAATTCGGTCCATTATTTTGCTTAGCTTCCATTACAAATGTCTTAAATAGGCGCATATTTATATGAAAATCAGATCGAATACGTTTTTTATCGTCATGAGTTATTAGCATTCTATCAAAATATATATCTTTTTATACTTTTTTATTTATTTATTGAATCTGCCTTTTATAGGCCTCACAATAAGTATTTAAATCTTAAAACTGAAACACTTTTCTACCTAATGAGAGCCTAGATGAGCAAATGAAACTCACACCAGCGGGTGGTAGATCGGCTCTACGAAGCCTTGAATCTGTTTGTAATTCAGCAAGGAAACTTAATAATGGGTTGGAATGACTATATTTCACTGAATTTCCTGAAATTTTCTTTTACCAATGACAGCACCTCTAAGTCTCTATGGATATTTTAATTTCTTATGTACCATGGTGCACCCGTGAAGACTCTAGAAATATTTGTTTGCCCCCTCTGTATAAGATTAATTGCATTCCCCATAGTTGGATGCCATATGTCCAAAAAGGTTTTAAAACAGTTTTATACCGGATGACTTTATTATTAAGACTTAGCTTCATATGAAGTCTCTTGGTTTCTATATGACGACGCCAAGTAAGTCGCCTACCTAAATGAATACCTAGGTATATAATATGATCTGAATGGGATAAAGTTATACCATTAATTATTGCAGGTGGACAATTTTCTCTTCTTAGGGTGAACATGGTTACTTTTTTAATTAATTTACTTGTATTTGCCAGTTATTTAATCATATCTACACACGTCGGAGATAAATACTCGTATCTATTTGACTAGATGCTATGTGAGGGTTTTTATGGGAACTCAGTATTGCATCAGAAAATGTCACTTCATTGCATATAGGTAAGTCAGAAGAGTAAATTAAGTAGAGGGTAGGTCGAAAAACACTTGCCTGCGAAACACATCTGTTTATCTCAAATTCTTCTGTAACAAATTCATTATACTTTATCAGTTAGTTAATACTCCAGTAATTTTAAGGGTACATCGTGGTAGTAAACATTTAATTTTATATATTAAACCTTAAACCTTTCTGCCATACTTTGTTGAATATTTGTGCGATATCTAAAAATATAGCTAAACAGTAAATTTTTAATTCAAAAATTTTTTTATCTCTCCAGTTAGACGATTTACTTATTCAACAGTTTCGTGTTTTTCACGGAAACCAAACTGGTGAACTGGAACTATATTTATATCGTTCAAGAATGGCGCACTTATCTTTTGGAATACTTTCTCAAACGGCTTCGACTAACAATAAAGTATGCTAATAGATCTATAAGAAGATGATATAGTCAAATCTTTTCCATTTATTTCTGAGATGTTTTTAAAAATTGTTGGAAAGACTCCTAGTTTTAAGATCGCCCCTACCGTTGGCTTAATATCATTTATGCTTCCAATGAAATTTTTATTTTGATTATCTTCTCTACTTGAATTGCTCTTAGTTTTTTACTTGCTATGGACAACCGTAGCTTTGCAGCAGGTGGTTTGTTGCGATTATCTTGACATCAAAATTTGATTTATACGTATTGCATTTCTTAGAATGTTCCAGAGCTAAAGCAATTAATGACATTAAATTATTAATGCATTTGTTTATATCTTCCGCACACATATGTGTGTGGATATGATATATTTGCAACCAATTTGTTGTATAGAAAGTTTTCTTAGGAAATTTTGGTATATTAGCTCTTCCACAGTAAGTTAATATTATTGAAGAATGTTCAGAAGATAAATCATATGAAATTAATGTAGTTATTAATTTTGATTAATAATTTTAGATATGGTAAAGAAATATGCTTCAACGTGTATAAATGCCATAAAAATATTAGTATCGGAATAAAATTTAATTTGCAACAATTAAATTTTGTGTAGTCATAAATCGCATTACCAAAATTTCAAGAGAATCGGTTTATAATTGAAAATAGTTCCCATATAATCTTATATGGGAAGTTTCCGGAAGACTTCTCCGGAAAATTAATGTCATGCGCATACACGATGATGTATGTTAATACCATAGAAAACAACTAGCAGTCCAACTCTTTTAATTCGCTCAGCAAATTACTCTCTTCACTCTCTTCACACGTATAAATTGGTTCTGTAGAAAATTCTACCAGCACATACAAAGAGTTCGATTTTTTGACAGTTGAGTTAGGTTTCTTGAGAGCAAGTTGGACTTATAATTATTTTCTATGGTTAACACATAGTCGGACTTGACTGACTACAACTTTTTCCTTGTTAATTATTAAAATAAATAAATCTATCTTCTTTTATATATAAAAATGGACCTGTGTTTGTTTGCCTGTCTGTTTGTTTGTACCTTATAGACAGCTAAATCGCTGAACCGATTTTCTTGAAATTTTCACAGCATCATCCTGTAACCCTTGAAAGTGAAATAGGCTACTTTATTTTTCGATCGGAACGGGGTGAAGTGGGAGTGCATTTCTCCCTGCTCTACAAAGAAAATATAAATTACACAGTAAAACAAGGAAAAATTTCCTCAATAAATCCAACGCAAAATGAAACCGTAACAGTAGTCTAGCAAAGCCCTCAAAGGGTTTTTCAAAATTAGTTCGAATTTCGGTTTTATGGAGTTTTGAAGTTCGAAGTTTTCGGAAGTTTTATATGTTTTTGTTGTTTTATAGACTAGCTGGATTCCCATTTTTGTCATAATATTGTTTATTTTATTTGACTAGATCTTATGTCAAATCTTATCTTATGTCAATTGTTTACATAAAGTGGGCGTGGCATTTTATTAAATGTATATTCTATATTTATATATATATATATATATATATATATATATATATATATATATGTATACATTTATATATATACATTTATATATATATATATGTCAGTTAAATCGGTTGAATATCAAAAATCTAAATCGAGTGAAAATGATAACATGTTCCAAAGTTAAATTTTTTGTTCCTTGTACATTAACAAACTTTAATTTTTAGTATATTAAGACTAAAAAGATGGGATAAAAAAATATTTTGTTGAATTTGAAAGAAATGTGGTTCTTATTTCGAAGGTCATATTGATTGTGCGGATGTTATTTCAAAACACATCAAGTGATGTCTTAAAAAATATGTCTAGATGCGTAAGAGTACGTTCTGACAACCACTATTAATATCATAGAGCCATTTATCTCACACAAATAATTTATTAAATCGTTAGAGAAAAATATTTTGTCAATTCATGGGTTTATCATTTTTAGGAAATTGTACACATTGAAAAATTAAGACGTTAAATATTATGTACATTAACAAATATACTTTAAATATGAAATTTATTTTATTGAATATGATATCAACAGATATCTTAAATTTTCAAATGCTTAAGCACATGTTTAAAAATCTCACATTTGTTACTAAATATATAATTACAGTGCAAGCTCGGTATTCGCGACTACCCATTATCGCGATGGACCGGTTATTGCGAAGGCTTAGTTTTTAAAATTGCAGGTTCTAAAATCGCGACAGTTTATGAATTCTATTTTCGCGACTTTTATCTGGCTTTTTTAAATTTGATTACGGTGTCAACTAAAAAACCAAAAAAGAGAATTACAAGTTGCATAAGTCTTCGATTTACTGCATTATAAAGCAAGAAAACGAAGACCTTTCAACTAATGGTGTACTTGTAGATCACCGAACATCTTTTCACGAATGCTGACATAAACAACTGGATTCAAGAAGAATACTATATGGAAGGTAATGAAGAGCAAATGGAATTATCAGATGCGGAATCGGAGGATTTATACGATGGTGGTCATGATCAGAAAACAAAATTAAAGTGGACGATTGTATAACATCGATAAACATATGCCAATTGTTTGGAAAATGATAAGCCGACAACAGCACTATATGAACTACGTGATTCAGCTATTTCTTTAAAAATGTTTAAAATGTAAATATATAAATAAAAATAATTCTAATTTTAAAAATTACTCAAAATTTTTCAATAAAATTTTGGGTTCTTTTATCGCGAAAATTCAGCTTTCGCGACAGGTCTGGTTTTTAATTAGTCGCGAAACTCGAGCTTGCACTGTAATTATAAAATAAATATATTGCAATTTAATTACTACAGTAGGATTATAATGAAATCCTTTATTTAATAAATATTATCCTTTTAATGTAGTTTTAAAATTTATTTCATTTTCGGATTGAGCGAAAATTTTAAATAAAGTTAGAATTTTCGAACATGACAAAAAACATACATATATTTTTCTTTTCTTTAAGTTCGAATTTTTCAGTATAGATAAAAATTTCCAAATAAACTCTTATTTTATCTTTATAATGTATTTTCAGATTTTTTATTTTAGTTCGAAAATTCTACATAATGTTCGTATTTTTTGGAAATAATATTGAAATAAAAATTATTAATAAGTTTGGTTACTTTCTAATATAAATATAGCAAAAATTATATAAATATCTGCGTTATTGCATTTCTAAAATTTTTATCTCTTTTTGTTTTTTTTTTTTTTTGTCTCATAAAATACAAAGTTTAAAAAAGTGAAAAGTCGAATCTTCAAACATAACTTTAATGCTATTTTTTTTTTAATATTTTAAAATATTTCAAATGCTTAAGCACATATTTAAAAAAAAAACTCTCTTGTTACTAAATACATTACTACAAAAAAAAAAAAAAAAAAATAGCAGTAGGATTACAATGAAACTACTAAAATAATAATATGAAGAAAATTAATACATAAATAATCTAAAGCCATTACAATAATTACAAATATTTTGTCATCATTTTACGAATATTCAAAACTAAAACTAAATTACTAAGAAATACCATAATAATATAGTTTAACTAAATTACTTTACAAGTGCAACAACTAAAACTACAAATTGTTTAAATTATTTTATTAATTTTACATAGAAAAATTAATATTAAAAATTAATACTTAACTTAGTCATGTTTACAAAATTTCATTTTCGAAAATTGTATTTTGGTAATTAAAGAAATCAAAATATTTTTGTTTAAAATGTTTATTATTTTTCTTTGTTTTTTTTTTCTCATGTTTTTAATCATAAAGGAAATAAATATATAGTATATAGTTTTTTTGGGATTTTCAAAAAGGAAAAAAGCAAAACATTTCGAGTATATAGGCAAAGTTATATATATATATTTGATCTAAAGAGAATATACAATATATATGTTAATTTTTCATAGAGTATATAGTTAGAATTGGGGAATTGTATATATAGTTATAAATAATATATATTAATTTTTAAGATATATAATTAGTACATACTATGTAGTATATATATATACATTATATATATATATGAGTTGTATATATAAACAATTATTAAAATCACCACAATTTTTTTCATGTTCTTTTTTATATTAATTTTTAGTTTTTTAATTAATAAATATTTTACTTAAATTTAAAATTATTACGTTTTATACATATGTTGTTTTTTAAAGTAAAAATACTAAAAAATCAAATGTTTTTTTTATATATTTTCCCCTTATTTTCTTTTTTAATTTTTTTTTTTTTACCAAGAGTTTTTAGTTTTTCTTTTTTAGATTTCCAAACATTTTGTTCTATATTTGTGTTTCTAATTTGTAATTTTATACAAAATTTAAAATATACACTTAATAAACTTTTTAAATAAAGTTTAATTTTAAAAAGTTTTGTTTTTAAATACATTCATATACATATAATAAATATTTTACTTGTGTTGACTAGTTTTCAAATATAATGCACTTTTGTTTTTTTCTTTTTTAATATAACTTTTTGTTTTAATACGAGTAATTAATACTTTTAATACTTTTAGAAAAATAACAAATTTCACAGGGGTGAACCAAAACTAAGAGGCAACCAAAAATATAGAAAATCTTATTTTTTCTGGGCTTCAAATGAACCAAATTAATATTTATCCGTTTCAGACAATTTTAAGAATTTTGGCATCGATTTGTTACAGCATATTTTTTGTCTTAACAGCATATTTTTACATATTTTGTGCTTAGAAGCATATTTTGTCATATTCTCATAAAAATCCTTATTTTTAAGCATTTTTTGGCAATCTAAATGACATATTTTTGTATATTTTTTAATCTAGAACATAATTTTGCATATATTACACTAAAGAGCATATTTTTGCATATTTTGCACCCAATAAAATTTTTGACATAATTTTGCATTAGTACTATTTTTACTGTCACATACTTTTTTAAAACCCGATACCCTAACAACTTTCATTTTATTAATTGATAGAATTTTTGTAATTTCCTGATATAATGTATTGGATTTGAATGTTTTGAAGTGGAAAAAGAAAATATTTTTAAACAATTGCTAATAAAAATTAAGTTATTTTTAATATGAATAGTAGATAATTTAAAATTTAGCTAGAATAAATAATATTTTAAGAGCATAATTTTAATTTTATGAACGTATGTTCCGAATTTTTTATGCGCATAAAACACTTTTTAGAGCATAATTTTGATTGCCCTGTTTATTACTATTATATTTTGTACTGCTATTCTATAAACTTACGTTCAAATGTGGTTTATTATATTATTCTAGTTAAGTTCTTATCATAATGCTAACACTATGCTAGTCCCAAATTTGAACAAGCTGGACAACCCACTGGTAAAAATAATTCGAGTACATTGAATTCAATAGTGGCAGCCGTTTTTCAAAGTTAGCTCTCATATTCGCGATAATTGGGTTTAAAGTTTTTTATCGAAGTAGCACAAATAATAGAAAATTAGAAATAACTTGGTATTTAGTATTTGGTAATTTTAATATGTCGTATGTCGGTCTTTACGTATTCCCCGTTTTACATCTTTAAGATGTACGTCTTTACGCTGTACCAGTTAGTTTTCATACTCATAGTCCTACGTAGTTACGAATACCTAGTTTCACTTTAAACGTACATATTTACGTAATAAGCAGTCAAGCATTAATCTCAGCTCTTTAAAATTATTTTTATAGTAACTTATGTAGGTCACTACTGTGTTAAAGAAAAGCTTTGACTAAAGCACTAGTTTATCGTTACGTAGTTCTTTAAAATTTACGTTTTTTCATAGTAGCAGTATAACATTAATAAAACGTACATACATACGTCATTACGTAGTACCAATTTATCTTTAATCTATCAGTCCAGTCGCAGGTAGATCTTAGGTCAAATACACATGACTAATCGACTAATTTTTCGAACAAAAAATCATTTTTTTAAACTCAAATTCTAGGTATAAATTCCGGGCAAATCTCTAAACTTTGAAATTTCTATATTAAAAAAAAATAGTTTTAAAGTTAAAAAATGCAATTATGTCAATTTTTTTTAATTTAAAAAAATATTATTATAAATATGATCTTAATTAATTTATATTGTTTTTTTTTTCATAAAACAAATTTACATTGTTCGAAAATATTAACATAAGTTCGAATTTTCGAAAATTACCAAAAATATAATGTTGTATTTTTTCAAAATTTGTTCGAAACAGATAAAAAATTATGAGTTTTTCGTTTGTTGTTTTTAAGTATAATTTATTTTCGAAATATACATTTTTACATAAGTTCAAATATTCAGAATTAATACTAAACATTTTCGGAATGATTAAATATTATTTCAATAATTTCATTTAAGAATTTTCAAAATGTTTTATTTTTGTAATGTATATTTAAATATTTTGCCAAATATTCAAAAATTTCAAGTAAAGTTGGAATTTTCGGACATTAAAAAAAAATATAGATATGTATTACGAATATATAAATTTTCATAATATCAGTGATTTGGAGACTTCAAAGATTCAAAATAAAATTAAAAATTTCTTTGGAACATCAACAAATTTTACCTAATCAACAACATTAGAAAATTACAACATTAGAAAATTATTTTTCTAATGTTGTTTCAAAATTTATTTCATTTTCGAATTGAGCGAAAATTTTAAATGAAGTAAGAATTTTCGAATATGACAAGAACAGATATATATATATATATATATATATATATATATATATATATATATATATATATATGTTCTTATCATGTTCGAAAATTCTAACTTGATTTAAAATTTTAAATTTTAAGCTCGAATTTTACACAAACAAAACTTTTACGTTTTAGTAAAGTTTGAAAATTTAACATAATGTTGGAAAATAGTTAAAAATCAATAAAAAGCTTTCTTTATTTTAATTATGTCACTTTATTTATTTAATTTATATGATTTTTATTATTTTCAAAAAAGTAGCATTTCATAAAGTTTGACAATTCGAAATTAATTAAATACTTTTTCGAAAGTTTTTATATTGAAATGAAGATTATTAATGTTTGGTTACTTTTTAATATAAATGTTCGAACATAGTAAGAATGATATAAAAAGTTGTGTTATTGCATTTTTTAAATTTTTATTATTATTTTTTTTTTTTGTCTCATAAAATACAGTTGAAAAAAGTAAACAGTCGAATTTTCGAACTTAACTAATACTATTTTTTTTTTATAAATATTCTAAATTATATGAAAATCTGTGTTATTGAATTTTTAAAATTTTTATCTTTTTCTTGTCTCATGAAATACTACGTTAAAAATTGTAAAGTCGAATTTTCAAACATAACTTTAATGCTACTTTTTGAAATATTTTTTAAAACTTACTTTTTTGTAAATTCGAATTTAATTTCGAATTTTTCGAACATAGTTCAAAATTATAAAATTTAAAAAATATTATTATTCGTAAATTTTAAATTAAGTTCGAATTTTCGAATATGTCAAAAAAATGCAAAGATCTATTTTTGCTTCATTTTACATTAGTTTTAAGGAAATTTTAGATATCATAACTGTTTTTGTTTTCGAAATTAATTTCAAAATCTTTGAAAAAATGCATTGCAAATTTAAACTGTTGATATTTCGAATATATCTGGAAATTATTAAAATACAGAAGCATGGCTTTGGTAAATTTGTCTCCAAAAACAAAAATTTTTTTAACAATGTTATAGGACCTCAGGGTAACATTTCTAAGTTAAATACATTTTTATTTTCCAATTTTAAAATTTTTGTTAGGAATTTTATTTGATATCAGTTTGAATTAACATTTACAAATGATTAAAAATTATGTACCCCTGTGAAATTGTTCATACATAACTAACAAATTAAAACAAAACTAATATATTTTTTTGTCGTTGCAAGAGAACTTGTACTAAAATGACAATTCAAAACTAATTTTTGTTCAATTTTTTTTTTTTTTTTTTTTTGTAAAAATATAAAAAGTGAAATTTAAAAATGCTTTAAATAAATAGAAAGTAAGAATTTATGCTATTTTATTATAAACTTCATTTAATTTTAACATTAAATCGAAATTTATATCTATATACTTTAAATTCAGCTCAATAGTTTTTAAATGCAGAATTCAAATATCTTAAAAATAATTTGAAATATCTATAAATTTTCTTCAATCAATTTCTATAAATAATTCGAAATTGTTTGCATTTATTAAAAGTGTAGGGTTTTCAAGTTATGGGTTTCAAAGTTTAGAGTTTTATAGTTTTAGTTATTTTTTCTTTGTTATATTCGTTTTTTAAGTTTTAGGAAATAATAGATTATTATGGAAGACTAGTTCTAAGTTTTTTATTAATACAATTCATTACAGTTTATTTTTAATGCAAAATTTGACTCACCTTTTTTGTTAGTTTTTATTTAAATGTTATAGTTTAAAATTAATAAAATTCAAATTAGTTTTTTTTAACTTTTCATTTCTTTTTATAAAAATTATAAACTTTACTCATTTATGTAATTGTTTTATTGTAACATTTTAAAATTTTTATGTTGTGTATAATGTGATGAAAAGTAATTGTTGTTGTCTTGACCTGTTAAACTATTAATATTTGATATGTTGTAAATTTAATTATTAATTAATTATTTTTTTTATTTAGTTTATACCACAAATTTTATTTTTTATTTATATTTAATATTTGAAGTTATTATGCCTTGAATTTATTTGCCCAAATAAAAAATATATATTTATGGGCATAAATATCCTTGAGAATTCCGTTTGTTTTTGTTTTTTTTTTAATTATTTTTTAATTGTTTTTATTATTTTAATGATTTCAAGATAATATTTAAGGAAAATTTAATTTAATATTATGAAAGGCCTATGAATTTTGTGGCTTTTAAACAATTCAAATGTTTCACTCTTATTTTAAAGTCAATAGGCTAAAGCCAAAATTGTTTCTATCAAACTGTGTTTCAGCCCTTGGTTAGGCCGACGATAATGGTCTAATAAATTATAAATACCACTAAATTTGTATAAATTGATTAAAAAAAAGGCAAAATTGTAATAATGCTTTTGAAATTCAAGTCACTGCAAAGCAGTGATGCCAGATAAAATTTGAGAGAAATCCCCTTTGTTTTATACAAATTTATTTTTCTCTATTTTGAGACAATTTTTTCCCTCCTCTTTAAGTTCCCTATTTTTTAACAAAAAGTAAAATTTTTTATTAAAAATACGTTGCAAATTTATACAAATTTTGTTTTTAATTTAATTAAAAAAAAATACCAAAAATATTTTAAACGAAAACGAGAACACTGAGAATTTCCATTCGATAAATTTGGATTTCTATTCTTAAATAATTGTATATGTCAGTATTTCATTTTTTTTTTCCTTATTTATTTCAATATTTTGTCGTTTTTATGAGAAAAAATTTAAATGTATTTATAATTCCATTTATCTTGATAATAAATAATATTCCCTCCCTTTTTGCTTTCGCCTAAAATTTTCTTTTAGAATTCCCTTAAAAAGGGAAAATTTCCTTCATCTAACATCACTGCTGCGAAATCAATAGCACGATTGCAGAATTAGTGTACAATTCGTAACTGCAAGTTTGTCATTCCATTTATAAATTCTATAATATTCATATGGTACCCCATAAAGTATATCGTCACCTAAAATGCAAAAAACCACAAGTTTTAATTCTTTTACTTAAGTCGAAATTTTCAATCGTTCACTTTAAAATAATAACCTTTTTTATTTTATTTTACGATATACACATACTTTTCATTCCTTTAGGAAGGGCAATAAAAATAATGATATCCGTCTGTTGAAAATACACTTTTATTTTGTAAAAAAATTTCATATAAATTGTTTTTGATTTTTTTTTTATTTTTGAAAAATGAGGTGAAATCGTTTTACAAAATAAGGAAATAAATTTCCTGATGTCTCCGATGTTTTTACCAATTTTTAAAAAAGAGATTTTTATAAAAAAGAAAAAAAAAATCAATTACTATTAAAAAAAAAGAATCGTATCTTATGCTTTAAATACCAATTACTTGTAAAAACGTAGGGTAGAAGGGGGGGGGGGGGGCATTTATCACTTTTTTTAAAGTGCTCTCGTTTCATAACCATAAACAATATTTATAAACTTTCTTTTATCCTAAACATTTAAATGTGTTAGCTTTAATTTAAGTCATTTTGGCTCTAACTACCACTCCTTTTTGTATTTTTTTCCACGTTTGTAAATTGAAAATTTTAAAGTTCGATGGATGAAAGATCATCAATAAAAGAATAAGAAACACGATTACTGCCATAAAAATTATTCTTTTATTTTCAAGATAAATGGGGATACAGATGTGTCCTATGGCAATGGTCGTTCTTCTACCACACCATTTTCCAAATAAAGTACTAGTTTTCACAACAAAGCATCGTTTTTTATTTATTTGTTTATTTTTTTTTTTTTTTAAGTAAACATTTTCAAAAAAGTACTATTTTTCGAAACAGCGAAATTTAAAAAAAAAATAAATTTATTTATCAAAAAATTACTATTTTATTAAGCTTCGTTTCGAAAATTAATTTTTCCTTAGATTTTGGAAAAATCTTACTTTTTCTAAAGGTTTTTGTTGCAGTAAAAGTAATGTCTTAAATTTCGTTTCGAAATTCTAACTCCTTCTCCCGCATATTTTTTTTTTTTTCTTTTCAAAATATTTTTATTAATTTACATATGAAAATATATAGCATTTGCGTAGAAATATGTTACAAAAATATTTCTTTTATCGCTTTCTATTTGGATGCTGTAAAGCTTCAAAGTGATCGTATATGCCTTATCAAATCGAAATATGTATATGTGACAAATTTAGGTTTTCTAAGAAAATATGACATTTTTATTATATACAGTTATGAGCAAATAAATAGGTTCACTTCGTAATACTTCTAAATTTATTCCTAAAATATAATATACTAAGATTTCAAAAATAATTATGACCTCTGTTGTGATGCTATAACATTGGTTTAAATTAAATAAGAAAACCGGGAGATATACTTAAATTTTGAAAAAAGTGTTAATATTTGCCAGGCAAAAAAATTAGTTCTTTTGAAAAAGCTGTGTTATACAAATTCAAAAATCGTTCAATGGTGGAATTATCATTTGTGCTATATAGCTCCCAAGAGCATATGAGTCATACAGTTAAATAATGCCTTACATGATTCTGATGAAATCGAGTAATAAGCATCCCGTACTTATAACTCATGTTTGTGACTTTAAGATGTAAAATAACATCCTGGACAATTCTCCAAAGTTTATCAATTAGATTTAGATCCAGTGGAAAAGAAGGCCACACTATGAATTAAAATTAAAAGAATCCCAGAGGTATGTTTAATATCATTATCTCTCTAATATCGCGACTACAAAGATATTTTACATTCAGAATATGATAACATTGCATTGTTAAGAATATGGAGAACGCCAGACCAAGAAAAACAAGAAATGTTTTCGCTACAGAATACTTGCATTGGGTGAGAAAAAATAGAGAAATATTCTAATGTCCTATGAGTTCTAGATAAATTTCCAGAAACTTGATGGCAGAACATTTGTAAGTCTCCCAAAACGCTAATCATATCACTCAAAGTTAACCCCAAAAGCTATAAAGCATGATGATTAAAACATATTGATATGAGATGGTTTTTTCTTAGTCTGGCATTAGTTCAATTTTGTGAAGCAAGGAAAATATGGATCGACATCTCTTTTCCTATATTCTTAACAACGTAATGCCATAACATATGCCGAATGTAAAATGCCTCCGAAGTCGTGATATTAGAAAGATAGTGACATTAAACATACTTCTAGGATAGTAAAAGCTTAATTTAGAATGGAAAACTTTAACTTCATGGAATGGACTTCTTATCCACTGAGTCTAAATCTAACTAATAAAGTTTGGAGAATTGTACAGGATGTTATTTTACTTCTTAAAGTCACAAACAAAGATGAATTAGGGACAATAATACAAGATGCTTGGTACTCGATTTCATCAGAAACATGTAAGTCATTGGTTAACTGTATGACTCATAGGTTTTTGGGAGCTATATAACATAAAGGATATTTAATTAAATATTACTAAATTATCCTCCCTTAAACAGTATTTGAGTTAGTATAAAACATTTTTTTCAAATAAACTTATTTATTTTTTTTTTTCCACAGATATTAACACTTTTTTTTATTTTAAGCATATCTCACCTGTCACTTATTCAATCTAAATAAATGTTATGATTTATTAAAGGCTGCCGTATAGCATTTTCACAGAGGACATAAACTTTTTTGAAATCGTCGTATTTTATTTTTTAGGAATAAATTTATAAGGGCTTACAAAGTGAATTTATTTATTTGCTCGTAACTGTATACTAATAAAAATATTTTTACATTTTTTAAGTGCATTTTTCAGACACTATAACTCTACTCGTTAGAGATTATTTTACTAAAATTCTCAGATCAGATTTTCAATATATCATTTGTTCAACGGGAAATGATGCTTATAATCTTATAATCAGCGACTTTTGCTGAGGATATACAGGGGAACCACTATGATATACCAAAATCTAAAATTTTAAACTCATGCTAATATTTGTGTAGTTATAAATGATTTTCAATAGTTCTTTTTTTTCATAAAAAATTAATTTTTTCTGCCAAATAGATTTTTATATATTCTTAATACATATGGGATTTTGCAACCGCTGTTCTCTAAAAGCTTTACTCCGTAGGCAAGCTTAGAATCAGTAGCTAGTTCGATTTAACAATATCCGTTCATATGTTAATATTAATAACATTTGTCGCCAAGAATTCAACCCACAAAAGACATGTGAATAATTTCAATTTCAATTTTAGTATTTTTGAAATATATCAAGTTGTTATGTAAAAATATGCATCCAAAATGCAATAAATACAAAGCGCAAATACTTATTAAAAGCAAAAAATTTATTATACTGGTCCACAAAAAGATTCTCCCTTGAACATGAATAGGTGTACTAGATGGAATTTGACATGATAAATACGAATCAGTTTTCAGCTTTTTCTATCAGGTCCTGATTTATATTTCTCCCTTAATAAGTATATTTTATTATAGATAGATGAAACACAAAAAAATGCGGACCACAATTGTGTTCAAGTCACCTTTACATTATTTTTTATCTGCTAAATAATTCGGAGTTATGTAGAAATTATTGTCAGATTTTTTTATTTTATTCACAATTAACTTTAACATTTTTTAAATAGGAGGACTAAATGGAACTTGACCTGCTGAACACGAATCTGCTTTCGGTTTTTTTTTTATTAGTTCACCTATTTGTTTTTAAAGAAGAACAAAGAAATGTTTTTTTTTTGCCGACAAGTTTTATTCTGAATGATAAAACTACTTTTTTTTTGTAAAAAGTTTTAGGGTTAGCCACAAAAAGTATTTGACAGCCTCGCTACAGTACGCAACTTTGAAGATAATTTTACGAAATTTTAGGCATATGCTCATTATTATGAGACAAACCCTATTGAAACTGGTTGAAATCGGACCATTCCGCTACATAAATGCTACCATAAATGTCAAAATTGGTATAATTGTAATTTTTTTGGCACATTTCGAAACTGAAAAGTACAATGGTACACCAATGACCAATTTGATACAATTTAAATTTGCTTCCAATCTGAATTTTGTATAAAGTTGCTATTGAAAATCAGCTTATTTAGAAATCAAGTTTCAACTTTAATTGTAAAAATTTTTTAAAAATCTCAAATTATTTAAGACAAAGCATTATGATTATACTTGATACCCAGTCTCAGCTTTTTATTTTAAAAGAAAATTTCTCGTATCAGGGAGGTATATGGTCATCAATAATTTTTATTATTAATATTAATTGTTTAATAAAAACTCTGAAGAGATTAAGAAGGATATTTATGATAGGATTAAAGAAGTAATAAAAAACATTTATTGGCAGGAATTATAAATTGTTATCAAAATTTATATAAATAACATTATAATTCAACAAAATATTAAATGTTAAATAATACTAGCTGTGTTTTGTTGCTCCCGTTGAATGTTAACACGTTGACTGTTAGCAAAAAAAAAAAAAAAAAAAAAAAACATTATCCTGATTTGGGTGCACGTTATATTTATTTGTAAATTGCACTACTAAATTTACAAGTTTTTATTTATAAAATTAAAAATTTTAAATTTTTTATTTCAATTTAATTTTATTTTTATATTTTTTCATTTCTTGTCATTTTTATATTCATAATTGTATTTTTATTCATAAATTTGAAGAACTTTTATCGACGTTAAAGTTAACATGTATAATTTTACACATTAACTCCCAAATTTAAATTTTGTATGAAATTGCCAACAAAACACAGATACCATTTTCTTTATATCGATAAAAGTACTTTTATTTCGGGAAATACGGGATTTCATAATTTCAAGTGATAATTTTTATAAATATTTTTTGTTTTGGTACAATTGTGACTAAAAAAGTACAATTTTAACAACTGTTTAGTACAATTTAAAAATTTCAATTGACATCCCTGTTCTCTACACCTCTTGTCAGCAAACAGAAAAGTGATTTTTCGCAAAAACAAATCCCCAATTTAAATGAAATATAGTTCATTGTATTTGTAACATATCCAGCATTATGAAAAACAGGCAATTATGTCAGTTTTCGAAAAATAAATAAAAAAAAACACAAATTTAAAAAATTTTATTTTTTTCATATTTTTTTTATATCTCTGAAACAACAGAGCAGGTTAAAAATTGATTTAGATATAATTTAGAGTGTAATTGGAATTATAATTTATTTGATATTTTATTAAATCTAATCAGACAATTTGTTCTCAAGATATGTTGCAAATTATATAGTGCAACCTCATTAACTTTCTATGGTATATAACGGTTTATCTCGAGAACTACTGTAAATTCAAAAAAAGTTATTTAGATGATTAAAACTCCATGATCACTTAAGTACATCTAAATCAGCGAAAAGCAGAAAGAAGGACATAAAAGTTTGAATGTGTTTGTGTATTTTATTTATTTACGCTCTTTGTTGGGAATGTGTTTGTTACATCTAGAACACAAAAATATAATAATTCTTGCGCTCTTTTGTGGTTGAGCTTCATTAACATTCGTGTTTTGCATGTGAAAATGCCGAAATCACTCGACTCTGGAATGCTATGGGCATCTTTGCCTGATCTAAATTTGACTGTGAAATCGCGAGCCACAAAAAAAAACACTACTTGGTATTTGATACAAAATCGATTTTTTTGGATCAACTTATGACTATCCATTAACTATTCAAAAGAATTATAATTTGAAACGCTTTCATTTGAAGTATCTGACATACAATTTAAATTGTGCATTAAATTTTAATTCTCAGGACTAAGAAATCAATGTTAAAAAACAAGTATTTTTCCTGATTTTTTAAAAGAATTTAAAATAATAACACTAAAATAATATTATCTTGAAAAGTTTTATTATAAATTTTATTTATTTATTTATTTATTTTTATTATTATTATTTAGTTTAATACCATAAATATATTGTTTATTAGAGATTATATTTGTTTTCGATTTATTATTAATATATATAGTATAATTATTAAATTATTAAATATTAAACTCACAAAAACATACAAATTTTGTTTTTATTTTTGCGTTTAGTACATTCGAGAGAACAAATATTATTTGAAACATCAGTTTTTTGGATTTATTATATTTAATATATATATATATATTTTTTTTATTTAAACTTTTTTCAATAATCATTTATAGCCACACGTTGAACATAAACAAACGAACATAATATTTTTGTAATTGTTATATAAGTTTTCATTTTTTATGTTCTTAAACTTATAAATAATATTTTTGTTTTTATTTATTTTAATTAAACATAGCAATTTTCTTTTTTATTATTTATTTTTTTTTTTTATAATTTTAATATATTAATATATAGAGTTTTTAATGTATAATAATTTTTATGAGTTTATGTATATTTTAAATTTATTTAAAATTTTTTTTTCTTAAATTTTTCTTTTTTATTCTGTATTAGTTTTTAATGTAAATATTATTTATTACTTATTCAGCATATATTAATTATGTCTTAAATTTCTATAATTCCTTAATATTAAATTGGGTTTTTTTATATTTTTCAAATACTTAACATTTTGTTTTATAATATATATAATTTTTAATTTTTGTTGTTTTTTTAATTTTCAAAGAAAAGAATTGCTTTTTTAATTTCATTTTTATATGTCTTAAAAAGTGTATTTTTATTTGGGGTATATTGTTTTTTTTTTTTCTTTGGAGAAAAATAAAATGATATCTTTAGTTTTTATTTTATTTGCCATTTTTAAGGTTTTTTTTTGTTAATTTTTTCTTAAAAAAAAAACGGCTACAAAAGTTTCAAAATATACTTTTTCATAAAATATTGCTTTTCTATGATAGAGCAACATTTTATGAATAAATTTTATAATAAATGATTAAAACAAACGTATTTTATGTTACAGCACACGGTTTCGTGAATTGTTACCGCAATCATATAAACAATTGAAGTGACCATAATATTATTAAATAGTTTTTAAATATGTTGCAAAATTGTCCGTAACCAACTCAACTATATATTTTTTTTCTAAAAATATGTCAAGATCAGGGAAACTAAAAATATGCAATATCTTATCTTTTCTTATGTTTCAAATGAATAAAAGTGTTAATTCTTTATCGCTTTTGGAAAATTTTAAGAATTTTGACATCGCTTTATTAATGCATATTTTAGACTTAATGACATATTGCTACATATTGTACTTTTAAACGTATATTTTATAATATTGTCATGAAATGTTTTTTTTTTTTTGCATATTTTGTCATCAGATCATTTTTTTTTTTTCTGTCAAATACACTTTCCAATTATCTTTATCTTATAAATTGATAGAAATTTTGTAATTTTCTGATACAATGTATCACCTTTAAATGTTTTGAAGTGTAAAAAAATTCATTTTTCAAGGAACCATTTCAAATTTAACAAGAAAAAGCATTATTTTTATAGCATATTTTTAAGCATTAAGTCCATATCTTCTGATTATAAAAGCATTTTTAACGCACATAAAAAACCTTTTTAAAATACATTTTTTATGCTCTGTTCATAAATAACTGTTCAAAAATCATAAAAAATTTGCGAAGAATCTCTTCTGAAACTTTTAAGTGCTAAATTATATAAAAATTATGAGTGCCTCGGTAGGGCCCAGCAAAAGGACGATAAAGTGCTTCCAAAAAACAATCTTTTCACCACTTCAAAGAAGCATAAAAGAAGAACATCCTACCAATGATAACCATGGCTTCATAAAAGAACTTCTGCAGATCTTTTTCAGCACTAAATACTTCCTTCCAATGTCAACATAATGTTAAAATCATGACTTTTTCAGCTCTTTTGCTGGGGGTAGTTGAGAGCAGCGAGCAGCTTTGCCAGAACGTCATACAAAAAAGCTAAATTGAACTTTTTCTCATTTATACTAGTTTTGATATTTTTTTAAAAATGTTGCATTAAGGTTACAAATTATTTTATGAATGAAAAATGATAAATTTTCCAATGCTAATATAGAAAAATCGCCGAAAAAAATTCCCATACAAATTGGGGTCATATTTCATATGAAAAATTATTCAATGTTTTACAGTGACTTTTGACAATTTTTTCCATTGTATAGTTTTGAGAAAAGAATTTCTTATTACTTCTTTTTTAGAAATTTTATTTATTAGCAATTAGATTATAAGGGCATAAATATATCATTGATAAGATTTCAATAAACTTAGCTTTAAATGAATCAATAATTAAAATTGACAAAAAAAAAAAAAAAAAATTACTTAAAAAAATTTATTGGAAACAATGTTAGACCATATAAGATTGTTAACATAGAATGCAAAGAAAAGAAACTGGCTCAATTTCCTATGAAAACATTTCTTTCCTCACATACAAGTTCTGTGTGAATTCAACAAACATGTGAGAGAGAAAAACAACACAAAATAAATAAAAAATTCCTTTAGAATTAAAAAAAATTCAATCGTGACACACAATATTTTTATTATTTTTTCATGCACATTTATTGCATTTTAACTTCCGTAACACGAACATTTTCCACAAACCGAAAGTTGTTACTTTTGGTATTACAAATAAAACAAAACTTAAAATAATTTTAAATTATTTTCATATTCATCAACAAAAAGTCAAAAAATATAATTATATTTATTATATAATAATATAATATATTTGTGTATGTAATCCGCATCAAAAGGTGAAAATTTATGAAAATTTGCGAATATAATTGCGAATACTATTTTGAGCAACTATGTGTATAAATAAAATTTCACTAACACATTCTTAGTCAATTTTTTTTCGACAACAGAGTTTTTTTGACAAGCCTTCCATTCTTTATATTCTTTCGTTGTTGTTAACGTTTAAAATTATAATTATCTACAGGTTCCATGTTTAGTAAATTATATTTAAAAATAATTGTAATAAACGTTGTAGTAAGTCCATAAAATTATTTCAGTTAGTTTTGAATTGGAGAAAAAGCGTCACTGGCAAAAATGTTTGTTAACCCTTAACTGGGGTTTTGCTCTCGTATTTCTACATACATAATTGTTATCGGTGCTCCAAAATAACCCAATTGTAAAAATGCTTATAAATGTCGTTCTATACAAAAATCTCAATAATAGCATGTTTTTAAATAAAATAGACTTTTTTTAATTATAGACCAAATTTTCTATTACTTTGTTATCAATTTTCCATCATAATTTAACATTTTTAAATATAGTTTCTGAGTTTTAATGAATTTACATGTTTTTATGGGGTATCGGGTTATGTGGTTATCAGGTTATGTGAATAAATAAAAAATACATTGAAGACAAATAATCAACTTTGCTCAACTCAAGATCGCTTATACCTATTAGGCAGCACCAGTGATTTTGGACCATTCGATTCAAAAAGAAAATCATTCAAATTTGCATACTTTATGGGCGGAAATTCAAATTTTTAAGATCAAGTTTGTTATCATAAATACGATTATAAAATTTGGTTCACTTTCCACGGCAAAATGCCCGACAATCTTTCAAGAAATATTGACGCTATCATTTGTATTACAAACTATTTGAAGAGATGGCTCATTTAATATAAGGATTTTAATAATGACGGTTAGCTAAGGTATAATCTTTTTAAAGAACTCTTGGCCCATACTGAGGAGAAAAAAAAACGTTCTGTTTAACAGGGAGGCTTTTTATAGGACCAGACTATCTTTGAAACCACTATGATCGGACCAGGCTTGGTAACAAAGAAGTTATTAAGTTTAGTTTACCTTCAAATGGCTACTAGCCTATGATGATAGTATTATTTTTTTTTTTTGATTCTTTACGGAATATATCGTTACCTGAAATGCAAAAGGTTCAAACAACAAAAAACTTTTGACGATAAAGACCTTTATTTGTATTAAATAGTGACTATTTGAGGAGAAGTTGATAGAATGCGTTTTCATATCTCTTAACATCTCGTCAAATATGCTAAACAAAGGGATGAAGCTCAGGTAGGCAAAGCTATTCAATAAGGTATCTGGGGAAACTTTCAGAAGCTGTTATCGTTCAGCTGTTTGCAAAAGTTACAGTTACATCTATCAAGTAAATACATTTTTAAACGTTTGTGCCGATATTTGTAACACCAAAAAACATTGATCTTGTAATCGGCTTGGTCCGTACGTTTGTTCGTCTATGTAAACTTTTTCATCAAACTACAGGTCACAACTGTGAAAATAATTCAGTAAAATTTGGTACACAAGACTAAGCCGGAATAGAGGTTCAACCCTAGAATCATAAACTACATATATTTCAAATTATATAAATCATAAGCATTCATAAATTTTACAGCCTTTTTTCTAAAAAAAAAAACATATTAATTTATTATTATTTCTTGACTTTATTGCACGTAAACTAATAAAGGGACACTAAAGGATACTAATTAGGAAAACAAGCATTGTAATTATTTGCCGTTATCTCGGTGAACGTTCTTTTTGTTTTAGAAGGATCCATATATTGATTCGCTATCGTTATATATATTTTTGAATTCTTGCTTGTCGTTTGCTTAAATGAGCATTCAAAAATTGAGAGTTTTAACTGATATTTACGCCTGGATTTTAAAATTTTCTGTTAAAATGTTTATCAAATAATCGATTTTACATTATTTAAATTGTGATAATAAATTAATGTAGGTTTTAATATAATCAAGCTAAGCACACGTAAAATTTACAACAAATTCTCTATTTCACCTATTTGTAGGGTAATGTTAGACTTCTTTCTCACACAAGAAATTAGCTTATTGGTCAAATATATATTATAAGATTTATTGCTTTAATATTTTTTAGCATCGATTTTTGAATTTTGAATCGTAAAATCGATGACGATCTATGGTTCTAGGGTTAACCATCATATATGTCTTAAATATAGCAATATTTTAATGCAATTTTATATGGGTAAAAATATATGTGTCCAATTTCATTTTGATTGGTCCATAATTGACTTCTGACTTCTTATAGTAAAATTCAATTGAATGTTGAATTAGAATATGCGATTAATCGAATAATTGCTGAATAATCAAATTTTCGATTAATCAATTATTTGTTTAATTTAAAAATTTATTTATTTTTATGAATATAAACGATAAATTGTAATTTATGATTAATAAGAAATTTGGATAATTAAAATTTTAAATGATTAAATTATTATAATTTTGTTTTTTTAAGAATTTTTTTTAGATAATTAAAATTTGATTAATCAATTAATAATAATAATTGATTTGATTAATTGATTAATCGGTGTATAGATTATAACTTTATGTTACATAGACAATTCATATGACAACTCTTAAATAATTATAAGTATTTTAAAAAGTTGATGATTTTTTTTTAGGATTTGAAACTTTGCAGCCGTTTATTTTTATATTTTTTTTTTTTTAATATTTCTTATGAATTACTATTCAATTTATCATTATTTCATTAGTTTATTTTTTTATGAATTAATATTAATACTATTTTTTCTTTGTTTATTTGTCTTGGTGTGTTTTTAATATGTATGTATGTTTGTTATTTGTTGTTAATTTTTATTATTTTAGTTGCTATTATCCAGTTAAATATTGTATTTATTATTATTTTTTTCAAAGATAATTGACTAGTATAGGGTTTTTTTATAATTAAAAAGATAAACTTCTTTTACAAACTAAAAAAAAAATAATAATAATGAAACTAAAATCTAAAAAATATACATATTAAGAGATTATGAACAAAATTTAAACTAGCAAATTTAAATTAGTAATTAAAATAAAATATAAAACTATTTAATTAGTTAATTATTAATAATACTTGAACTATTAAATAATAAAGCCAAATGCTCGATTTATTTTTACTTTTAAATATTTTTTTTTAAACTAACTTTAAACAAAAGTATTACTTTTGGTCCTCATTGTTAAAAATCTTAATTATTACAGGGTTTGGGGGAAAAGGAATATTAAATTAAATAAACTACTTTCAAAATTTTTTTCTTTTTTAACAAAAAAAGTAAAGAATACTCTATTTAGGAAGACTAACCAATTAAAGTCTTTTTTTATTTTTCTAAATTTATAACTAATTTTAAATATTAATGAAATATATATTTTTCAAAAATAAAACCAAAATTTTTTATATTAACATCGTTGTTTTCTATAAGTCTTTTAAGTTTTTTTTTTTTTTTGTATTTAAATTTTTTTGTATAAATTCTCTATAAAATACTTGTTGCTAATTGTTTTTTTTTTTTACAAAAAATATTTAGAAAAAGGGGAATTTTTAAGAAAATCAAAAATTGTGTATATATTTCTTACAAAGTCTATTTTGATATAAATTTTTCTTTTGACACAACTCTGGTTTTTTTTTTCATTTGTTAAATTTAGATTTTATATATATATTTTTTTAATCATAAAATTTGAAAATTTACTTTAAAATACGATATGAATAGGTTTTGTTTTATGTTCATAAGGGTTTTAATTTAGATTTAGATTTTAGAGATATAAGTTTGTACTTATAGTATTTTTTATTTTATTATTATTTTTTTTTTTAATTAATAAACTTATTATTTTATATATATTTGATATTAATAAATACTGTTTTTAGTGTATAAATTATCACTGTTTTTGTTTTGCGAAAAAAGTTAGTTTCAAGTTTTTTTTTAATACTTTGATTTCAGTTTGTTTTTTTTAATAGTTTAAAAATTTGAAACACTTTTTGTTAATTATTTTTTATTTTTTTAATAATGTTTATTTGCTTTAGGTTTCTTATTGTCATACAATTCTAGAAAAAAAAAACGTTTTTTATTGATTTCAAAATCTAAACTACAAAATTCTCTTAAAAGCCTTTATATCCATAACTACTTATTGCTTTTTGTTGCCCTCTATTTGTAGTCTAGACCTTTCTTTTTAATCATATATTGTTTAAATATTATTTTTTTGTTATGTTTTTTATGTGTAGTTTTCCATAATAATTAAGGCTAAAGCCTACTTTAATTTTTTTTTAGATGTGAGTGAGTGTATAATGCACTATTAACTAATAAGAGCACACAATTATATTTATATTGTTGTTATTGTTTTTTTTTTCTCTCCTAATGATCACTTATTATCTACCTTAGATCACTCTTTTTAATAATACTGTTAATATTTATCTTCCAAAAAAAAAAACTATATATAAATGACTGCGTTTATAAGAGAAATTTAAAGAACTTTTCAAAATGTATATCGTTAGATACATAAAGCTTAAGCTTTATGTATCCCTAACAATTAAAAAGAACGAAGTTCTTTTTCATACAAATAAATTAAATTTTTATAGATGTTTCTATCGTTTAAAATCCATAAACTGAGAGAAAAAGTTAATTTTTTTAGTAGAACTGAAGAAATTATTTACAATTTTAAACATTAATGTTAAACATTAATTAATTAATAAAAATCTAAGAACTTTCAATTTCAAATATGATTTCTAAATGAGCATATAGTCTTTAAAATGGCAGCTAAAGGTATTGAAATCATAATAAAATTTTAAAATTTTCATTTGTCGCATTCTATTTTTTGACTTGGTTCTCAAATTTTTTTATCAAATCTAGCTTTAAATAATTAAATTTGTTATTTTTCCCTATCTGAAATTTTGTCATTGTTCTGAAAAGAGAAATCGAGTGAAAATGAATTTGTTAGAATTAGAATTTTGATTATATTCGAAATTTGAAAGTTATGAAAATAATTTCATTTTTTTTTTTTGTTTTTGAGTGGCTTTAAAAATATCATTCAATTAATTTCATTCAATTTCGATTTCGGAACACGGTCGTACATGATCATCTGTCTGTTAAAGATAACTTTCAAAAGGCCCTCTGGTAACCGAGGAGGAATTATGCAGAATATTGTAAATGTTCCAAATAGGCACAGAATAATGAGCAAGTTACCAGTTACTTTATGAAATTTGTACACAACATATTCCCCGTATTTTTCCCTAAATCATTAAAATATACAGCCGAGATAAATTTAACTTGAACCACATAAATGAAAAATAAATAAATTTGTCCAGAAAAACGTGCCATTTGTTAAAAAAAGTACTCTTCTTGAAAGTGCTAGTACTTTCAAAATAAAACAAAAATATATATTTTTAATAAGTATTGTTTTTTCAACTAAATGAAAAATAATAATTATAAATTTTTAAAATAGTCCTATTTTTTTATTTCAAAAAAAAAGTTACATTCCAACAAAAAATTAAAATTTTTCAATTAAGTATAATAAAAAAAATTTAAAAACTCCCATAATTGGAGAATTTTTTAATTTAAAAACATACTATTTTTTATTTTTTTTTCCTTATTTTTCAAAAAATACTATTTTTGGAAAAAGTATCAATTTTCAAAATGGTAGTAATTTTTTGATACCAATCTTCAAAAAAGTAAACATTTTCTCAAAATTAATAATTTAAAAAAGTCAAAACAGTAGGTACTATTTTTGAAAAAATACTAAAATATTTTTAACCATTATTATTTAACGAAAGTAAAATGATTCACAAAAAAAAGCTGTTAAAAAAATACCTACTCTTTTAGCAAAAACTAAGTAAAAATACCAATTTTCAGAAAAGTCTATAAAAAATAGTTTTTCAAAAAAGTACTATTACATATTTTGAACAAAAAAAGTAAATTTAAAGAAAGTAATAAAAAAACGATAAAATACTAATTTTGAAAAAATGAGCTATTTTCTCAAATATTGAAAGTACTAATTTTTAAAAAAACCAATTTTCAGAAAGGTACTTTTTCACCACAATATTTAGAAAAGTGCTGTTTTTTTAATTTGATTTTTTTTTTTTTTTTTTTTTTTTTGCAAAAAGAAGCGACTAAATAAATATTCAGAAGTAGTAAATATTTAATAAAATATAAATTGATACTTGTTTTTTTAACAAAATGTTTAATGCTTGCAATTCTTTTGTGAGAAAAAAAACGTCAAGTAAAATGTCAGGTGCAATTTCTGCTAAGTAGAAGATAATTTTCTAATTAAAAAGCAATGATTAAGTCAAATATTTGCCAAGTCTGACCATACCTTAATGGCCATACTTTAATCCAGTTTCGGCTGAATAAAGTATTGTATTTTTTTTATAATGATTTGTCCAGTATAATAAATTTTAAAATGTACATATTTTACAAGATTGAAAATAAGTTTCATCATATATTTCTTATAAAAGTTCTAATTATGAATTTCATTTTAATTTTGGGGTTTCTAATAATTAATTTTAAATTTTTGCTAAATTTAAAGTTAATTATTAGAAAATAAACTCATTATTTGACTAATTACTTTATAAGCAAACTATTTTACTGATGTTTCATCAAAGTCCTGTGTCGAACGCACAGTGGGTTGAGCAGTATCCATTTTGGCTCTTAATTAAATGCAGCCATCACAAAATTAATTTTTTAGATCAATTATGCAAAATAGAGTATATTCTCTATTTACATAACATCAAAAAAGAAAAAGAAAAAAGGAAAATTGATATTTTACAGGAACAAAATTATAATGTTTTTGATTATATGTTAATTTTCATTATATATTTTTTAAATCATTTAGAATTTCACTATGATATGAAAGGATAAATATTTTAAAGGATATTATTTACAATATTTCGCAAAAAGGGGCAGACTTTTTTTGATAAGATTAGAAGCTGATTGTTAATAGTATCCTAATATATGAACCATTTAACTGAATTTAGCTGAATTCACAACTGAAATTCAAAATTTTTCATAAATTTAATATAATTTTAGAACTTTTTTAAATTGCAATTTTTTAGTATTTGCAAAGAACTTTGTTAAAATATTTTTTATATAATAGCTTTACGAATACCTGAAGTTAAAAACTTAATTATTACATTTTGCTTTTTTAGATTTATTACAAGAAATGAGATTTAAAAAAAAAAATTCCATTTTGAATTTTCTCTTATTTTGTAAAAACAGAATTAAAACTTTAAGTTCAACCATAACCTGTAGGGAAAAATATAGACCGTAGAGCAGTTTACCGCGACACCATTCAGTGCAGAATTTTATGTAGTTTCATGTAATATCAAATTCTATTTTGAAATAAGCACCAATTTTAGTACATTTCAACCCACTGTACAACGACTGAAAGTCAACTAAGCTGAACTGCTTCGAAAGCATTTATTTGTGCTTTAAAATATATTTCCTTTCTCTATTTTAAGTAATTTCCTCGTACTAAATTTTTAGTCACCACCGAATTTTACTGTTTGTAGCCGCACACACCTGTATTTTAAGTTTATGAATGTGTTAATTCGATTTAAAAGGAAAATGGTCAAACGTTTAGCATGCATTTGAACCATATAAATCATAAAAATTCGAGCGATTTTCTTTTTAAGTTGACTTTAACAATATACACAGAAAAAAATTTTACCTTATATTTTCCAATTAGCACAATTGTTTTATTTTACAACAAAATTTCATCAATATATTCCAACAAAAATAAAATAAAAGAAATAGTAACAATAAAATAAGTTTTTTTTTCTCATTTAAATTTTTAATTCATTCAATCATCTACCTGATTGATTTAATAAATTTTTTTAACTTTTTACAGTTATTAGTAATTGATATGAATCAGTTTGGTGAGAGGTAAAAATTAAAACAATTTTTAATTAAATGAACTATTTTGGAGATTGGCGACTTTTTTCTGTGTAGAACATAGTGTATTTAATTCAAAAACTCTTTAATTTTTCTTTTCGAAAATATAATTCATTTGATTGGTAAAAGTTTAAATATGTAAAAATTAACATTATAATGAACAGATTTTCAAGTTTATAAATATTTTTCAAGAAATTGTTTCTCTTTGGAAATTCTAATGAATGGAACTTTCGAAGCTAATTTGAAATTAAAATAGAATATGTAAGCTGTTTTTTCTTTAAATAGATACATATAGCTAAGAACTTATTCAAAACGAAAAAGATAATTATTTTGTAATAAAAATTAATTAGATTGAAAAAACAAAAATCGTTTTGTTGAGAAATTATTTTAAATAAGAATCGTTCTCTAAACACATTAGGCTTTTTATTCAATTTAAATAATTAATTATTTTTGGTAACCCACTATTAGATCCTTTATTTTGATTTCTTGGTTCAATTTTGTTCAATTTGTTTACCCTATTTGCCCTGCTTTGGATATACATACATACTTATATTAATATTTTATATTTTCAAAAATATTTCGTTGTTACCTTTGGCAAAACTTCTTTCTACCATTTTTATTCAATAACTAAAATAGATATCTATTTATTAAATATTTACAATACAAAATACACAATTACAAAGAAAAAAATGAAATTGTACTTAATTTAAATTCTTTTAAATGATTAAAAAAAAAAATCATAAAACCAAACTGAAATGAAATGGAAAAAATATATTTCGAGTTGTATTGAAGAAAATAATGCTAGTTATAAAATGGCATATATTTTTTTTTTTATTTATTTAAAATTAGTGATAGTAGGGTGTTTCTTTTATATTTGCTCTAAATGTTAAATTAAATGTCGAAAATATATATATAGATGTAGATATTTTTATTAAAAAATGAAACTAAGACTACACAAACACTCAATATAAAATATTTACTAAATGAATTGTTTTTATAATTAAATACGAGTATAAGTAAGTCGATATGTTACAACAAAATGTATGACACAATTAACTAATTAAGAAATGTTTTTAAGCATACTTCGGTTTATTTAAAATAAGTTTTTTTTGTTTTTTTTTTTTAATTGGGAACAACAAAAAATATTTTCAGCAAAAGTTTGAACAAAGAGTATTAAGAAAATGTAAAACCATGGTCTAGTTTATAGTATAGTCTATAGTGTAGCCTATAGTTTAGCCTATAGTCTAGTCTATAATCTAGTTTATAGTCTAGTCTATAGTCTAGTCTATAGTTTAGCCTATAGTCTAGCCTATAGTTTAGCCTATAGTCTAGTCCATAGTCTACTCTATAGTCTAGTGTATAGTTTAGTTTATAGTCTAGTCTATAGTATAGTGTATAGTCTAGTCTATAGTCTAGTCTATAATCTAGTTTATACTCTAGTTCATAGCATAATATACATTATAGTTTGCAGTCTAGTCTATAGCCTAATCTTTAGTCTAGTCCACTCCATAGTCTATACTCTACTCTATATATATATATATATATATACTAGTCTAGTCTAGTCTAGTCCGATTTATGGAATATATATACCTATATTACAAAGTGATAGAGATATATTTAAATTAGTAAGAAATTCTACAGTCGAAATATCCAAATGATTAATTGACAATATCAAAAAAAAAAAAAAAAATTTGCGAAGAATTTCGCTTTAGTTCGAAACTTAATTTTTCATTTTCCAGTTTTGTTTTGAAATTTACTATTAACATCTCTTGATATCGCTACATCTAGTTGGGGGGTTCAAATTTACGGCTATGTGATGAGAATAGCATATCGGTTCTCAATCGCAAAAAGTTAGGCGATTTCAAATCGCATGCTTATACCAAAATAAAATTATCTATTTTGCTTAAACAAGATTTCAAAAAACAAATAATATGGAGCACAAATAAAATTTAATATGTTTTCTTTTAATTTAGATAAAAACTATTGATATGATTAATATGAATGATGTTAAATCCTTGGGGTATGATTCTAAAAATATGTTTAGTTTAAAAAATGTTACCAAAATAACGCAGAGCGAATAAAAGTAATCAATTTATATATTTGAAAAATTTTTACTAAAACTGATTGTTTTTTTTCGAATAATTTTACTCGAATTTAAATAATATGCACATCACCGGATATTTTCAATCGAATAATTTTAAGCCCGAGTTGAGAATTCTAGAAAAAATTTCGCATTATCTAATTTGTACAAAAATATATTTAATCAAAAAGAAAATAATTTTTTTATTCGAATAATTTGAAACAAGATCGGTAAATTTTATTCGAATAAATTTTTAGGTGCGGTTTTAAGTTTCTAAAAAATAGAGAGAATAGAAAAACCGTCGTTATGCGACAATGTTTAAACAAAACTTAACAAAACAAAAAATAATTTGAAACGAACCCGATACTTTTATTCGAATAACTTCAAATTAAGGTTAATGACTCTAAAAATTCAGTTCGAACTGTGAAATATTTACTGAGTGAATACAAAATTTATTATTTATTCAAATTAAAATAAATTTAAGAGTAATAGATTGTGGTCAAATAATTTAAAACGCGAATTTATAAGTTTTAATAATAATATAAATATTAAATGTTTTTTGAGATTCTACGAAACCAATTATTTTTATTCGAATAATTCTAAATCCGCGTTCCAAAAAAATAAAATAAAAAATAGGTATACCGAGGAAATAAAAAAATGCTTTTCTCATTTGAATAATTTTGTACAAAATCCACATTTTTTTTTTGCAAAATTGAAAAAGAAAGGTTCGCTTTTTAAATTGTTACATAATATTGAGTGAATAAAAAATTTCATCGAATAATTTTCAATAAAAACCCGTTCATTATATTAGAATAATTTTAAACCCCGGTTCTACGCTTTAAAAAAAAGTTTGCTCGAATGATTGCAAAAAATAATGAGAAATCGAATCGAGTAATTTGAAAAAAAAAACTCTTTTTATTCGAAAAATTAAACTGGTTATTTAAACCTGTGTTCAGGATTCTAATAGAGAATTAGCTTTACTAATTTGTTACAAAAATTTTAGTGGCAAGAAAAAAAATTATTCGAAAAAATTTTAAACCGGTTTCATGATTTAGGAAAAAAATTTCGTTTCATAAAATTATAACAAAATAATTTTTTTTATCGAATTATTTTAAATGGAAACCGGTAATTTTTATTCGAATAGTTTTAACCTCGTTTTCAAGGATTTATTAATTAATTTGTTTTATAAATTTTTTAATATAACGTTTTTTTATTATATAGTATTTAAAGACTATAAAAACCGGTTATTTTTATCCAAATAATTTTAAACCCGGGTTCATTTATCTTAGAAATCAAAAAATTTTTAACAAAATAATATTAAATGAATAAAAAATCATGTTTTATACGAATAATTTTGACAAAAACCGGTTATTTTTATTCGAATATTTTTTAACTCATTTAAAAAATAATTGTATCGAATTTAATTTTTTAAAACTTACAAAAACTGGTTATTTTTTAGTCAAACAATGACTACAAAAATTACCAATTATTCGAATAAAAAATACCTACATTATGATTATTTTTCTCAATTTCATATCCGGTTTTTTATTCATATCATTTCATATTTTGATGTTAATTTAAAAATTCTGTAAAGTTTAAAAACTAAAAAAATTTTAATACTTTCGGAAATTTATAAGATTGCTCTATAGAATTCTAATAAAACATATTTGTTAGGAAACAGGTAATCAATCTATTGCTTAATTCGGAATGGAAAATATGTGTTACAAAATCTACGAATTAAACCTTTCAATTGGAAACTTAATTTATAAGGAATTACACCTAAACCCGTTTTTAAATTGAATTCCGTTTAAAATCTGATTTAAACTTTGTTAAAAAAAAATTAAAATGCTGAAAATATTTTTTTCTTATTTTTTTCTTTGCTAAAATATGTATTTTTTCAGTTCAAAAACAAGCTAATAATTGTTGAAATATAAATAATGGAAAATACACATAACAAATATTTATAATACGAAGATTTTTTAATATATATTATTTTTTTTAAGATGAAATTATTATTATATTTTTTAAGGAGGTAAAAAAAAAAAAATTAAACTGAAAACTATTTAAAATACATTATACAAACTAATATCTCTAGAATTAAATCAAACTTCCATGATACGCTAATAAATACGAATAATTATTTATATGTATAAATATATAAGTTTAAAATATAGAATAATTTGAAATTGTTTTTTAAACAAATTAAACAGTGTGTAAGAAATATATACTCAATAATTAACATTATATTTTTTTTAATAATTTTATTTTAATTATTAATGACAACTACTGGATTCTAAAGAAATTTTAAGAAACATACACAAGTCAATGAGGTTTATTTTGTTTTTAAACATATTTTTACTAAAAATTAACTAAATATTTTATTTTGGTTTTATTTTTTATTTTTCCAAAGTTCTTTATACCAAAAAGCTATTTTAAGGTAAAAAAGATACAAATATTTAAATTAGTTTTAAAATCAGAAAAAATATTTAAGCTGCTATAAAAACATAAAAGAAATTTCTATATAAAAGCTAAATAAAGCGGAGCATTTGACTTTAATTTTTAGTTTTCTTTTTTTAAGGTCTATTTAGGCTAAAAGCTAAAGCAGAAATTATAAAACAGAAAAAATATTACACATTTTATTGTATTTAAAAAATTAAGATTTTATTTTATTTTTGCTTAAATAAAACAAAAAAAATATATGTATATTTAAAACACATCTACAAATGTATACTTTTTGTAATTAATAAATTTATAGCAAATTTATGGGAAATTTACTGCAAAATTAAAATTTGTTTAATAAAAAAAAAAAACAATATTTATTGTAATTAAATTAAATCTTTTATTTTTTCGCAGAATTTTTTACATAATAATAGCTTTGAGATCTCTTAAAATTAGTATTTGGCTTAAAAAAAATATATATAAACAAATAAGGAATTTTTTTTTTAATAAAATAAATTAAAATAATATTATTGGAATTAGCTTTAAACAAAGGATGGCACTTTATTATTTAAGTTAAATTTAGGGAATGTTAGTTTTTTAATTATATATATATCTATATATATATATAGATATATATATATATTATGTATAAAAAGTCTTTGGCGATAAAATTATAAAAAAATAAAATATAATTAAGTAAATATAATTAAGTAATTAAATAAATTTAAGTTTAAGGAAATAATCATAAATTAAGTTACACATTTTCAGATAAAAAAAAAAACTAATTTAAAAGTATAGAAATTTGTACTTATAAATTTAGGGAAATTAAAATAAAAACCATAATTTTTTGGTATATGAAATTCTTAGTTGATACTTTTGCTAAAAATTTTTAAAAAAGTCGTAATGAAAAAGTTTTCACTTTTTTTAATATCAATCCGTAATAGAAACAAATTTATGCAGCTATGCTGCGTATTACGCCGATTAGTGTAAAAACAATGGGTTTAATGGTCTAATCTATTTTAGACAAAAATCCACAGATACTCGTATGTCATTCCGTTTGTTGTACAATATTTATCTGTGACACCATTTTTTTATATATACCCACCATCCAAAAAATCAGGAGCAAATTGAGTTTGTCTGTTTGTATACATATATATATATATATATATATATTTAGTTTGTTTGGTATTGAAAATTGATAAAATCGTTTCATAAACAAATATTCGAAATAGTTTGTGTCCGACGTAACACCAATTCTTATTTTTTCAAGATTTCATATAAACTTGAAAGCCAGAAATTATCGTGATCCGCTCTTTTTACCACCTAACTCCCATATAAAGTAAAATTTTTAATTAGTGTGGCTCAAAAAAAGTTGTAGATATTGGGTATAATTGATTTGGCCAAGGCGAATATAACATTCTTACTTGTTTTTATTTTTCTCCCGAAATATGGTTTTAACACTCATAATAGTGATGTCATTAAGGAAATGAGTTTGTTTGCAAAGCATTTGAATTTGAAATTTAGTTTGGATGTTTAAATATCTTCAAAACTTAGAATTTTTGGCTTACTTGAAATAAGACAAGAGTTAAATATTGATTTGAATATTTGAAACCCTACAGTTTTAAGAATTATTAGATCTCTACTGATACCACCACACAAATTTAATCAAAAACCTACACCACCTTTGTGTAAACATTAACTAACAAATTGTTTTCAATAGAATCTTTGCTTCGAAACGACCCCAGTCACACTCGACCAAATATTGTCAACTCAGCGACAGGATGTCGAAGTTTTACAACAGCATTATCAATTCTTCTTTCTGTCAACAAAATATGATTACAGATTTTATCTAATGAAAATTGCTTTGTTTTTACAAATTTTCTAAAATAAATAGGGCCATCTGACACTGATTGATCTAAATGAACGGAAATGATTTTAATTCCTTAGTTTAAATTCCGATCGATTTTATTTTTGCTTTTTCAGATTCTGTTCGAATTTCTTAGTTCAGAAAAATGTTAAAGATTTTGGGGTTTAAAGTTGCACTGTTATACAGTAACAATACAGATAACAACAATACAGGTAAAAATAAAAATATCTAACTCGTAATCGTTCTACCTTGACGCTATGACCAATGATTTTTGTTGGAAATTGTCACCCCCTGAACTAGTTTTGTGGAAATGTTACCTAACCAGTAATCTTTCTATGGAACGGTTCTAGAACAAGTTACTTAATAAATAATTTTTGTACGAAATTGTCACATTCTAATTCTAGAAAGTAATTTGGGAACTAGTAATTTGTTCGGTGATACAGAACTAGTTCTTAAACACTAGTTCTGAAAAAACCAATTTAGAATACGGTTCCATCGGTTGCGGCACCACTAGTTCTAAGGATGTTATTAAAGAATCTGAAGTAGTTGAAATATATAGTGCAACCTCATTAATTTTATATCGAGAATTAGTCAATTCAAAAAGAGTTATTTATTTCGTGATAAAGTGCGCCAAAATTGACTGAGAAATCCCGAGCGGCAGAGTCAGTATTGGCCTGTGTTATTTGAATTGAATATTGATTTTAAAATATTTGAAAAAATATAGTTTTGCGGACATGGAATAATTTTCGAAAATAGTTTCCATTTACGAATTTAGGAGGAGAGATAGAAACAGTGCATTATAAAGAAGGATTAATTATACTTCGAAATTATTTTATTTTTTTTAAATGTGCATTTTTTTGCATTGAGAAAAATTAAAATTGCCCAAGAGAACTTGCTTCGTCAGTTACTTAAATAAATTTTTACAAAAATAATAGAATTAATAATAGAATTAATAGAAATTAAATAAAAAATAAATTAAACTTAAATTTTAAGTACAATTTTCCTTGATTAAGTCAAGAGAATGATAATTTAAAAAAAAAAAAAATACAAAAAAAATCATACATTAGAGCAGCCAGCTTTAAAAATATCAAAAAATAATACTATAAAGGGTTAATACTAAAAAATATTTACTATAAAATAATTACGAATTCCAGTTAGGTATTCAATTAAAATCAAGAGCTTTTGTTATAGATCCTGCAAATAATTAATTACCACAAAAACTTACCTTTTTTTTCAACAAACAAAAACAATTACAAACAAAAATACATTAAATAATAGCAACTCAAATACAAAAAAATCAAATCTACTACGGTTTTTTAAATACAACAATAAAAACAAAAGATTGTAACTAAAAAAATAAAAACACAATATTATAATTTTTTGTTTGAAAATAAATGAAAAAATTTTATTTACAGTAAGTTAAAAAATAGAAAATTATAAAAGAAAAATCCAAATTATAATAAGATTTTTTGAATTAATAAAAAACATGCACAAAATTGTTTGCTTTTCTTTTTTAAGTAAATTACTTTTTATTTGTTAAAATTATTATAATCAAATTTAAAAACTAAATTTAAAAGAAATAATTCATAAAACTAAAAAAGGGGGATAAAATTCAAATTTAAGGCTACAAAAAAATAAAATAAAAAACTACTTGATATTGTATATTAATTAATAATTACTAGAGCGTTCATTATATATTCTACTATATACTAGATGTTTGTATGTAATTCATATAAGTAGTAAGTATGTATGTTCTATATGTTTTTTTTAATAAAAGTGAATAAAATAAGTACTTTTTAACTAAATAAACAAATAATTTGTTAAGTAAAATGATTTGAATATAAGAAAATATGAGAACATTTTGTTTTTGTTTTATTAGTAACTAAATAAAAATATATTTTTTGTTGGTTTTAATTGCATTAAAAAAACAAAAAACAAATGTGAATAATAATGCATTATTAAAGAGACAGACAGTGAATAATATTTTATGTATATAAAATATGTAATGTAAATGATTATATTGGGTGTTATGGGGAAGGTTGTTTTGTTTAACTATAAAATAATAATACTTCAGCTAAATGTCCCTTGAATGTAAATTATATATTTCTTGTTAATTTGTACATCTAAATGAATAACATCCTATATTTCGTAAAATAAAAATCAAAATGAGAATAGAAAAGAGAAAAACTCAGACAAATATGAGTATGTTAAAATTTAAATTTTTGTTTAAAATTTGAAAAAAAAATCGAAAGTTGTTATTTTTATTTCTTTACGTTTGTGTTGAGTGTGCTATGAGTACCGATCATTGGTTATAGACGTGTTTGTTTCAAAACTGTAATAATTAAAAAAAAAAATTGTGGACAAAGTACTTTATTTTTAATTAAAGGCATTAATCCGCATAAAGAGAATTGAGTTGTGTTTTAAATTAAAAAAAAAAAAAAAAATCAAGAATTTCTATTTTCTTACGTTCGGGTTGATCATGTGGCAATCAGGACCAAAGACTATGAATGCCGATAACTAATTTCATTTTAAGTTAAAAGCATAAATAGGCACAAAGAGATAATGTTAAAATTTTAATTTTATTCTAAATTATGAAAAAAAAATCGATAAATGTTACATTCTTACGTTCCTGTTGAGTATGTGAAAATACCATATGGCAATCGGCCTCCGAAAGCTAAAAGTGCCGATCATTTGTTAGAGATGTGTTTTTTTTTAACTGTAGCGATTTTAACAGAATTTTCTAGGAATTTGTAAGGTAAAAAAAATTAAGCTTTCCAAACAAACGAACATATTTTTCATACTCGAATGTTTTAAAGCATTTTTTTTTCGTATAACTTAACTTTCATCTTTTTTTTTTTGTCCATGAATTATAATTTTTTTTTTTTTTTTTGGTAATATATTTTAAGCTCATCAATTCGAAGTGCTAAAACAAAAGTCACTTGTTTTTTTAAATGATTCATTTAACCGACTATTCCTAGACATTTAAGTTGCCTTGAAATTAGCTCATGTTTTTTTGTATAAACCTTATTAAATTCATAAAATTTTTAGAATTTTAAAATTCAAAAGTTGCATTAACTACGAATAAAATTACTTAGAAGAACTGGTCTTAAAATACCCATTGACTTTAAGCAAAATTCTTAGAATATGGTACTTTTAACAAAAATAACAAGTGTCACTTAATTTTACTTTTTTTACTTCTTCTGTCTTCTCCCTTTAAGTTTCAAATGAATCTTGAACCAACTATGTGACTTTAAATAAGACAACTACCTAGCTCTTTTCATTAGTTATTCTCATTACAATCCTTAATTTAAAAATTTTAAAGATCGTTTTGGATGTTATTCTCCTTAAACTAAAATTCTAATGAAAAATTAAAAAAATGTAAAAACTAAATGTACTTATTTATAGAAATTAAAATCTAAAATAACAAACTGATTTGTCTGGCAATTCAATTGATTTGTTTTTTGTATTTTATTTTGTTGTCCTTAACTAAACTTGTATTTTCCTTAAACATACAACACCTTCCTTTTATATATAAATATAGGATGTGTGATGTTTTAAAATAAACTAAGAATAATTAGTTAAATTAATACTAATACTACCGCAAATAATAAAGTAAATGAAAATTCAATACATAAAAAAATTAAAAAGGTAGGCAAATATAGTTTAAAATGTAGTATATTAAGAACAAAATTCAAAGAAAATGAAAATGGGAAAAATTAAAAGTTAAAAAGAAAATTTAATAATGTTTATGTGAAAAAAAAAAATAAAATGAACACAACTTCTAATGAAACAAAATTTACATATTGATTTGATAAAATAAAAAAGTATATAAGAGATAAAGTTACACAAATTATATTGTATATACACAAAAAAAGAAAAATCTATTAACTAATTTCAAGAAAATTATTTAATAAAATTCAAGGGAAATTTTATAAAGTAATTTGAAACAAAATTTTGTATTAGTTTTCTTTTGATTCAAATTTTTTCATTATATCCCCTAAATTTTATATTTTAAGTACAACTAAAAAAAAAAAATAAATAAAATGTTACATTACACAGATTTTTAAATAATTAAATTTTTCAATAGAAATAGGGATACTAAGTAGAACATAGAATTAAATTCCAATTTATAAAAAAAAAAAAAATAAAGGAAATACATAACTTATTATTTAAAATATTTTAGTTTGAAATTTAATTAAACAATGTTTAGCAAAATTAAACAAACTATGTATGAATTATAAATTCGTTAAGTTTATAGGAAAGTTACAATAATAATATTATATAATTTTTAATAATTAAAATAATGTAGAAAAAAGAAATACATTGTTAATGCTACATTCTAAAATACATTTTATGGTTTACAAAATTTAAGCAAAAAGTATTTATATTCAACTAAAATTACAATTTTCATATTCAAATTATTATGGTTTTACAGCTGATGATTTTTTTTTTTTTAATTTAAAACAAAATATGCAGATAGTATATAGTGCTGTTAATTCTCCTTCTGAGATTTTGTTTTAAAAGTGTAAATTTAAAAGTAAAAGTGAAAATTAGCTTAAAAATGAGTGGAGGTTTTGTGATTTATTTTAATTATTTGTAATAAAATGTTGGCATTTTTTTTTTAACAAAATGATGAGTATCTTGGAAGTGGGGGTAAATTTTCAATAAGTGTAAAATGGCAAGTTTTAAGGATTGATTAAAAAACAAATAAATAAATAGTTCAGAAAAGATAATAAAAATTTTTAAAAATAGTTGATATGAAAATTTTTAAGGCAAGAAGAGAAATTGTTAGATTTTATAATTGTTTTTAAAGAGAGCAAATAATTTCAGATTTTCTTAAAGGTTTACTTTGTTAATCGAAAGTAAAATATATAAATTTGAATCATTTCTTTGCGAATCGAATAATCCTCCTAAATTTCTTTGCCAATTTAAAGCAAATGCGGGTTACTTTTATAAATTTTTTACATTAATTAGTGGAGATGACCGTGGACAATACAAAACTGAACACGAAGCAGTATAATTATCATTGAACTCCCGATAATAATCTCTTTTTAATTGATAAGATTTTAAAGAAAAGTAAAATCTTTTCTATTTTTCTATTTTTGTTTTTCCAAACTATTTTCAAATGAAAAATAAAAAGAAATGTCTGAGAAAGTTGGAAAATATGTTAACATAATAGCTGAAGACCTAATCTATCATATGTTTCAAATTTCATGTCGATATCTCTAATAGTTCGGGAGTTATAAAACTTCAAGGAAAATTTATAGTTAAAATTCACTTCCTATAAAATTCGTTTCGCCTATTACTTGACAAAAAACAGTTCACTTGATTTTTGTCATTCGAAAAAAATGTTGCGGCTTGAGAAAATAATTTCACACTTTCCTGAATATCTTCCCCAATTTTAAAGCGATTTCTTGGAAGTTTGTCAAGAATATAGAGAAGGAAAGACACAACGACAACAACATTTAATAATTTCCACGCTCATTATTTGTGAAGTTACTAGGATTTTTATATTAAATACGGTCATTTTATTAAATTGGCGTGAAAATGGTTGGTACAACGTCTGTCAAAAAAATAACTAAAGTCTCATTATTTTATATGCCTCAAGTTTCAAGTAATTATCTCCCTTACTTTAGAAGTTATAAAGTTTTAAAGAAAATGTATATTAAAAATTAACCTTCTGGCAAATTCTGTTCATCTGCTAGTTGAGAATAAAATGTTTGTCATTTTCAAAATGACAAACATTTTTACTTTCAAAGAAATTTGCCTACAGTATTAAAGGATATTTGGCATCTTCTGCCAATTCTGTTCACTTATTTTTTGGGTTAAAAAAAAAAGTTTGTTGTAAACAATTTTCATATTTTTCTCAATTTCTCCTAGATTTTAGATTTGACAAGTCCATTATTTGTGGAATTATTTGCACTTCTCTCTAAACACAGTGAGCGTTACAAAATATTTCCACAGGCATGCTAAAGTCCCATTCTTTCATATGACTCAAGATCAATGTTGTTATCTCTCTTAGATTGGGAGTTATACGGTTTTAAAGAAAGTCTATATTAAAAATTCAGCGCCTAACAAATTCTGTTCACCTATTACTTGGCAAAAAAAAGTTCTATTCATTTTTTTGGCATTTTGAAAAATTTGTTGGCTTAAAAACATTTCCCCCACTTTTTCTTCATATCTTCTCCAATTTTAAAGCGATACCTTGGAAATTTGGCACGAGTATAGAGAAGGAATTGGGCTACAGAATTATTATTACACAGTATAATTGTCGCACCCCTTTTTTATGGAATTATTAGTAATTTTATATTAATTTCATTACATCGGTGTGGCAGTGGGCCAATAAAAATATATCTTTGATAAAGATTAAGTTCCTACTATATGATTAACTTTAAACTCCATGCTGATGTCTATTTGTCTTGGGCATAGAAAAAGAAAGTGGCCATTTGTAGGAGACATATTTTGAAATATTTACCCTCTGACAATTGTAAAGCAGGGGCCAAATCGAAGCATTCGATACCAAATAAAATTTGATGAGGAATTTCGTTTGATATCGAATGCTGCGATTTAATCCTGTAGTCTTTTATAAATGTCTTAGGTATAGAAAAAGAAACTGGCCATTCGTAGGAGACATATTTTGAAATCTTTACCCTCTAACAATTGTAAAGCAGGGGCCAAGTCGCAGCATTCGATACCAAATAAAATTTGATGAGGAAATTTGTTTAATATCGAATGCTGCGATTCAACCCTGTAGTCCTTTATAAATTATGGAACTATTCAAACTAAGAACAAAGTTTTCATATCAACTATTCTCCATTTTTAGTGAAAAAGACAAAAAATCAAAGTAAACTGAATATAAATTTTAAGAAATAGAAAAATAATATTTAAATATATAAAAAGAAAAAGTTTTCCTTTAAAGAAAATTTTAATAAAAACTAAAATTATTTAAAATATTCCAAAACAGTTTAAAATATTCTTTAAAGAAATTTGTAATTTTTTAGAGATTTTTTTCCCTTTTATTTGTTTTCTGTGATAAAATGAGTGTTTTTTCTGAGTTTATTTTATATATTTTTTTCAATTTTTAAGGGAGAATAATTTGTTAAAATTAAACGCAATCACAATCGGTGGTTTTAGAAGATTCTTTCTTTCTTATTATTTTTTTTTTTTTTCAATATTAATAAATAACTTTCATTTTATATTAATTATTTTTAAAAGGATTTTTTTGTGATTTTTTTTTTTATTTTAAATTTTATATTATTTTTTTTAATTTAATTCAATATATTTTTTCAACTTAAATAAAAGTAATTGAATTCAGGATTTTGTTATTTTTTTTTTCTTTTTTTTTGGGAAGGGCAATACTTAAATATTAAAAATGAGTGTGTAGGTGTATATATGAGTGTAATTTTTAGCATAATATTTTGAAAATAAAATATTAGTATTAAGTTTTGTTTTGAGAATTTATAAATTATTCTCTTTTTTTGTTTGAAATCATTGTCTTTTTTTCGTTTGTTTTGCTTTTTTCGTTTTCTTGTTTGTTTTCATTTTAATACATAACAATTCGAGTTTTTCTTTAAATATGATTTTATAAGGTAATAGTGTTTTTCTTTTAATGATTTTTGTATATGCTTAATAATGTTTAAACTAAAATGCTTAAGCATGGCTTAAAAACTAAATGAAACTTAATTTTAAAAATATATGTATAATGGGGGATTTGTTGCTTACGTTTTCTTAAGGGGACTTTTTATATAATTTACAACATTTTCTTTTTTTAGATTGAAATTAAATAGTAAATAAAGAAAATTAAGTAGAGAAAAGAAAATAATTAGATAATAAACATTTAACAAAGTTTTTCTTTATATTGTTTTCAAAATACCTTCATAAAAAGCCGCTTTACACAAAATGTAAATATTTAAAAAACACAAGCAACACAACAAACTTTACATTTGTTGTTTTGAAATGTTTGTTCTTTTAAGGCTTTCTGGGTTTGGGGTTATTTTGTTGGTATGTTGGTTTTCTTTTAGATTAGAGTATTTAAAGGAAGATTTTCGGATTTATTAAAAATTTATTTAAACATACATTCCCATGCCATACACTGAACTCCAATCGACTCCTTGAAAACTTGACATATCCACATTTGTTAAGGCATAGCTTTGATATGGATTTGTGGCGGCATTTAAGGGATTTGAAGCTACTAAGGCTGCTTGTTGCGCTGCAGCGGCAGCCAAGGGATTTGTTACAGCCGTAGCTGCATGGGCACCAGTGGCAGATGTTGTACCGGCAGCAGCCAAAGCTGCGGCATTATGGGCCTGTGTTGCCGCTGCTGCTACGGCTGAATTTTGAGCAGCTGTATGTTGTTGTGCTGCCGCTGCTACGGCATTTTGTTGCTGTTGATGATGGTGAGCATGAGCATTGGCAACTTGTTGTTGCTGTTGTTGTTGGGCTTGAGCAAAAGCATTCGCGGCTGCTGCTGTGGCGGGTATGGGGTAGGGAGTATAACTGCAAGAGAATTAAAGATTTAATAAACAAAAATTCTTTTCAAATGACATTTAAAATTTTCATGGTAGCAAAAAAAGGGCATCTTGATATGGCTCTAGATTACTATAGAAAATCTTGAGCTAAATCTCGACTTCTATATAAAATTTTGATCTAGCTTTAGATTTCCAAAGGTTTTTAGCTTTAGAATTCTATAGGAAATCTTGAGCTGGCTCTGGATTTCTGTATAAAATTTTGGATTTGGATTGGCTCTGGATTTATATTGGAAATCTTGAGCTTGCTCTACATTTTCATAGAAAATCTTGAGCTTCCCCCATATTTCTATAGAAAATCTTAAGCTTGCTCTAGATTTCTATAGAAAATCTTAAACTTGCTCTAGATTTCTATAGAAAATCTTGAGCTCGCTCTAGATTTCTATGGTAAATCTTGAGCTTGCTCTAGTTTTCTATGGAAAATTTTGACCTTGCTCTAGTTTTCTATGGAAAATTTTGACCTTGCTCTAGTTTTCTATGGAAAATCTCCAGCTTGCTCTAGTTTTCTATGGAAAATCTTGAGCTTGTTCTACATTTCTATGAAAAATCTTGAGCTGCCTCTGGATTTCTTGAGCTGGCTTTAAATTTCTATAGAAAATCTTGACCTGTCTGTAGATTTATATATAATATAAATTTCCACTTACCGAACACTATGTAATGCTGCTTGAGGATATGTAGTTAATAATTTACCAAAACCACTTGGATTAGCAGCTACGGCAGCGGCTGCAGCATTTTGTACTTGGAAAGGATTTTGTGAAATCAATGCAGCTTGCTGGGCAGCAGCAGCCGCTTGTGGTGTAGTGGCATGAAACTGTAATTGACCTTGATTCTGTAGCATAGCCAAAGGATTCATTGCCGTTAGACCGGCAGCTGTGCGAGCACCCAACAATTGTCCTGGGGCGGCACCTAAAAGCTGACCAGGCGCCAAGGTGCCCAACATAATACGTTTCTGCAAAAGTTGAGCAGCTGGTGTAACAGCCTCTTTGGGTTGAGCCTTTTTACACTCGACCTTCTTGTTCTTAATGGTATGGAAGTGTATTTCACAAACACGATCAACTACATCTTCATTCTCGAAAGTGACAAACCCAAAACCACGATGACGTTTGGTCTGTTGATCCATTAACATAACAGTTTCACCCACAGTGCCAAATTGGTTGAAATAGGCTTTAACTTCTTCGGCCGAAGTGTCTTGAGCTACACCGCCTACAAATATTTTCTTAGTTTTACTGGAATTACGTGGCCTATTCTTAGGTGTGGCATGTTTGGGATCAATTTTTTTGCCATCCAAAGTGTGTATGGGCACCTGTAAGACTTTATCAACACTGCAAGGCTCTTTAAAGGTTATAAAACCAAACCCACGACTACGCTGCTTAGTAAAAAGTACATTTTATTTTGTGAGGAGGGGAAAGAAATGGGGGAAAGAAAAAATGTAAATATTAGTTTTTTTATACAAGCATATTAACAATACTAAGACAAGTTATTTGTATAAGTTTTACAAATTTTTACTAACTAAATATTATATTAATTAATAAATATGTTGATAAATAAAATAATGAAATTACCGTTTGCAAATTGAACAAATTATTTTAAACTAAATTTCTCAACAAAATACTGCCTAAAGTTAATAAAATTTTTGTTTAATAAATATTTATAATTTATAAATGGTAGAGATAGTACTTTTATATAAAAACCAATTGGTAACAATTTCAAAGAACAGTTTTTTTAATAAAACAATTTCGATTTATAAACAATTAAAAACCAAATTCAAATATTAAAATAAACACTTATAAGAAAAAAGATTTCGTTTTGTGTAATGGTTTTTTTTTTTTTTTTTTTTTTTTTGGTTTTAATAGTATTTCAAAGCTACCAAGCTTTTCTTTTTAAAAGGTTAAATTTAGTTACCAACATAAAAATATATATATATATTATACTCATATTAAATTGTTCTTAAAATTGTTTAATACAATTATTTTAATGGCAAGTAGTTTTGGTCTAAAAAATAGTTTTCTTTTTAATTCTTTCAAACTACTTATAACAAAATGTTTGTTTACTTGATAAGTTTTATGTTGTAAAAACTACGTAATATTAACTAAACAAAAGCAGTGTAAGTTTTTTATTTTTAACCAAAATAAGTCGACACAATATTTACACACACAAAAATTTTACAAATATTTTTTTGAAATGAACTTTTAACATTTTGTCTGTTTTTTATGGGTATGTAAAATGGCTTTAGTTTTAGAAGTTTTTCTTTTTAAGGAAATAATAAGGAAGGACCTAATTTAAATTTTCTTTTTATAAAAAGTGTTAAGAAATTTTCTTAATTGAGATTGTGCTAATGTTTTATAAGTTGGTTGGTATTAAAAGTTTGTATAAATAGCTAATAATTTTGTGTAGTTTAATTTTATTTATTAAAAAAAAAGAAAACACAAAAACAAAATCTAAAACATAAATAAAACGTAAAAAATTACTAATATTTTCTTAACTATTTAGCTAAAGAAACACAAACCAAAAAATAAATAAATAAATAAATAATGATAAATAATTTGTTTTAATTAGGAAAACAATCCAAATATAGAAAATTTAAATATTCTAAACTGTTTTTCTGTTAAAGAAACTTACACTAAGGAAATAAATCAGTTCGGGAAAAATCAAGATCCTGTAGAATGAAAACCTTGATAAAAACCCCTGAATATTATAAAACATTTAACTAAGTGTCAGATGGAAAAATACCTTTTATGATCTGCTCCCATTCAATCAAATGTTTCACCAGAGATTTAGAGGTTTTAACCAATTAATGTTTGAAAATCAGAGTCTTGAAATTTCCTTCGCAATATTTTGTTTATAATAAATATTAGAGTTGAATTCGTTGATATTTCTCTTTAAATACTTTCAAATTATTACACACTCTTTGGTAAAACTAATTTTAAAATATTATTTTTAATACTCAATGTTTAAGGAACGCAACTAGTAGATTACATAATACATACATAGTTATAGTTGTTTCCATTTTATTATATTTATAAATATTAAATTATTATTCAAACTTAATGTCTATTATGTTACAAACTATAGTCTAAAAATTTCTTTAATATATATGTTTATTTTTTTGATTAAGTAGCGCATGTTTTAATTTAATATATATATATATATATATATATATATATATATATATATATATATATAATATATATATATATGATTTTGTTCGAAATTGAAGTATAATAGTATACAAAATATGTATAATTACAATCAGTTTCCTTTTATACACTTACACAAACAAAACTGTAAGGATACATGAAACTAATAGAAAGAAATTTAGTAATTACATGAAACATCGATTGGCGGAATCAGCTGCAAATTTATTTATTGTACTCGTAGCTGGGTTGACAGCCTATCACCGAGGGGATGGTATCATTTGTAGCAATACAAGATTACTTCTGGCACAACTGAGGTCGGAATCAAGCAATATTCTTAATGGTTATTGATTCCGTATAAATCGTGCTATTTCAAACGAATGGTCAGCGTGTGATATGCTGATTAAATTGGAATTTTGCCTCCAAATGACACCGAATCTCAAAGCACCAAATATAAATTCAGTGATAGCTACATTACCCGTAACAACAAATTATTTTAAAATTCCATGTATCATTAAAATCAAATCGATAAAATAAATTTACAAAATTTTTAAAATTACAGCTAAATCGTCTATAAATTTTTATGTGTTTTTGTGTTGATTAATCCTTGAAACTACAAAAAATTTTGTTACTTAATTATACCTACATATTTGTGTTAAATACTTTTTTTAATAGAAGAGAGCTTAAAAACAGTACAAAGAATAATTAGTTTAAGATATGTACATGATTAAGATTTAAATTAGGTTTTGAAAAAAGGGGGACACTACAAAGTAAATTTTAAATAAATAAATTTAACTTGTTAAATATTATAGAAATCAATACCTAACTAGTAATAAAAAAAATAAAACACTAAAATATTTTTACCAAATTGTTTTAAATATGTAGTCCAAATATCTATATAATTTAAATTAGTTCTATTTGAAATGTTTCTTATATTTTATTTACTTCGCATACAAATATTTAATTACCACGGATAGACATTTTTATTTTTAATAAACTTTCTTCATTAAAATTTATATTTTTGTCTTTCAGTTTTTAATAATTTTATACTCTTTTACAAAATGCTTTTCTGGATATTTTAAACATTTTAATAAAACTAAAAGTTTTAGAAGTTTATTATATTCAAACTATTCTTATGCAAAAGATTTTGTTAGATTTCCAAAGTTGTATACTTTGTATAAACAATTTGTATAAGTTTTTTTTTCTATGCTAAATAAGTAAGTAGAGAAGAATAATGTCTACAAAACATAAAAAAGATTAGGAAATTTTTTAATTAATATAAAATTCTAGCTCAAATATAAAATTTTATTTTCAAAATAAAAATGTTGCACCCAATTGACGAGCTCATTTATATAACTTTAATATAAGGTCATTTCAAAACCTATGTTGTTTCATTGTTTGTTGTATGTTGTAAAAATGTTAAACTGATTTATTGATTTTTAAAAATTTGTTTTAAAAATATTTATGTCTTACAACAAATATACAAAAAAAAGGACAATCGATTCTTAATTGTAATAGGCTTTTAAAAAAGGTTTAAATCTGATTTATATGCATGATGCAGAAGAAAAAAATGGGCAACATTTCTGTAAAGAAAACAGCATACGTTTTTTAAAACTAATTCTAAAAGGGATAATGAAAAGGGAATATATATTTTTATATTTTAGTCAATCTGTTTCACTAATGACTTAAATTACAATCATTCTAAATAATATTTAATTATTACATTTAATTATTACATTCTCCATATTTGTGTTAATAATTGTCATATATATTATTTAATTAGTATTTTTATTACATTAAATATACGTACTAAAGAAAATATATTGAGATTAAGAAATTTTTAAACGGAATTTATTTAATTTTAAATTTATTTACTGTTTTAAAAACTGATAACTAAAGATTTTAAAAACAGCTTAACTTTTGTTTTCACAATGCTTTGTAAGTATTTTAGAGATATTTTATAAACGGAAATGAATTGAATTGAGAATAATTGAAAATATTCTAAATACAGTCGAACATGGTTATAACGAACTCGTAGGGACTGACAAATTTAGAAAGACGTAAACGTAGATCGTTATATCCGTAAAATTCAAAAAGAATTTTGTTTATTAACAAAATATTCGTGAATCATTACGATACTAATATCTCGTCACATAAAATACAAAAGAACGTAACCACAATTATAATGTACTGATCCAAAATACATCTACACAAAAAAATTTCAATATTAAAAAAGTCAATAAAGGCAGTAACATGAAGTTCATAAACGAAACAGCTTTACAACTAGTTGCATTTAATAAAAATATGGTTTTGAAGAGTGTTTTATGATTTATCTATTTTTGTTTTAAGTGAACGATTAAAAAATATTACTTGCATAATTGCATAATTTTAAAGTAAAAAATTAAAGATTGTGGTTTCGGCCTTTTGCATTTTAGGTGACGATATGTAATTTAAACGTATTTCTTTTCTATAAAGGCTGTATTTATGATTCCTAAATCTTAATGATTTTAATAGATAAGGAAGAATATTTTCTTGCATTCATCAATCATTTGACATGTGCCAAATTGAGATCAATTATATTTTTTATACTAATTTATTATTTAAAATGATTTAAAATTGGTATGTTTTGAGATTTTTACTCTTTGAGGAATAGCGATTTTCTTATATTTAATTTTGAATTATCTTACAATTGCAGTTTAATTTTTAGCTTATTTCCAAAAATAAATATGCGTTATTTTAAAAAGGTCAACAACTATAAATATAAAATTCCTCTTTTATTTGTCCTATAATTTAAATTGAAATAAATAAAAATTATTTGTTAGTTTTTACATTTTTGAAACATTTTGAAATATGAAAATATATAATCTATATCGAAAAAATCATGTTTTCAAGATGTTTTTAGACCTTTTTGAAGACTCTTCTTGATATTAGAGATTCATGTTTTTCATTAAATTTTGAACATTATTTGAAAAAAATTGTCATCCCATAATTAACGACGACAAACAAGTAAGAAAGATATAGTCGGCCAAACCCTACCATATGATACCATACACCATTGTGTATGTGCATCAAAATTCGTGGAGGGGTCTTATGTTACGAATACATAATATTACGTTAATACTAACATTTATATGAATTTATGCACTTTAGGGTGATTCCCGAAAGTGGGCTTATATGGGACCTATGGTAAATTATATTTATTTGTGTCGGCCTGTACTTTGTTCACAAGGTTACATGGACAGACAGTCAACCAGTCGTCCAGACGGATGGACACTGTTAAATCGACTCAGAAAGTAATTCTGAGTCGAACGGTAATCCGAAGATGTTTTCTGTGCGTTACAAACATCAGTATAAACGCATAATACCACAACCACATATGGTGGTGTAGGGTATAACAAATTGCCGTAGAGAACAACAATTATTCTTGCACAACTAAGATTGAGAGTATACATAAACATTATAGATTTATGCTTCATCATGTGGTCAGTGTTCTTCTTATTATACCAACCAATGCAAGTTCAAGATGTCTAGAAAATTTATGTTCTTATACGAAACCAGTAGCAAAAATTAGTGGTCTTTGACTTCCATACAGAATTATCCTGTTCTGGCTGTTGTCACCAAAGGGAGTAAGACAAATTACTCTACTTAGAATTAAAAGCAAACATATAACAAAAAAGCTTTTTTTGGCATTAAATTAAGCTAACCAGTTTAGTTATGAAATTCATGGAACAACATTTTATAAAAAAAACTAAGAGGGTTTATGTATAAGTTTCCCTTTTTTACTCTACTTGCCACTAATAAATTTTAAAAGCTCTAAATTTACTCTACTATTCCAATTCAAATATACTACAAATATCTTCATCTCAATATATTTCATGAAAAATAATCTTTACAAATACATTTATTATTATAAATAATTTACAAAATATTTCATCTCTTCTGTTTCACTAAGAAAATGTTACAAAATGTATGTTTTGTACGTTAAATTATACTTTTTGATATTTTTGTATTTAATTTACGGAGATAAGCTAGTAAAAACAAGGATATTTTTTAAGATATGTTGATTTTGTGGTGGTAAGATGTAGTACAACGGAAGATCAATATACGAACGAATGACTGAGAAATATATGGTCAATAAATGTTTAGAAAGACAGAGAATATTAAGTATACGATTTGTAATATTGATATTTTTTTTTATAAATTTACAAATAAACCAAAAGAATATATTATTTATTTAGATATTATAAGTAATATTACTTTTAAAATATGTATAGACAAATATAAGAAATTTAATATTTTCTTTATAACTATTTAGTTAAAGTTAAAAAAAAAACAAAACCAAAAAATTATTATAATTTTACATATGAGAAGTAGAAGAGAGAGAGAGAGAAAAAAAATAGAAAAAATAGTGTAGTACCTATAGTAACGTAATTGAACGTTATAACGTTTAATATTTTGTTAATAGCTTACAACTGGGCTACAACAAAAATAATGAAGAAAATTATAGTTTACTGGCCCTATACAGGATACGTTATAACAATGGTCCTTCTTTCTCTATATCCAGACCGCTTTTATTTTTTGCAATTTTATTTGTTTTTTTATTTTCTAGTAGTTGATTGTTTACTTTATAAAAAGTGCATGCAGCTTGCTTAATTTAAAATTTTGAATGAGTCCTGTTGCGTATTCACACATTTAGTATATAGTTTGCATCCTTTTCTTTGTTGTTTTTGTACAATTAAAAACAATAATTCAACTTTTGTTTAAAAAAATGGCGAAAAAAAGAATTGAAATGCAGCTGCCATTCCATATTCAAACACACAGATAGTCGCACATCTTAACGTGCCATGGTGTATGAATTAAACATTATATGTATTTCTTTACATTTATGCCTTTTGTTTATTTGTTATCCTCCTCATCCTTATCCAGGTAGAACAGTTGTGTTTGTAGTTGGATATTATAATGTGTTGTTGTTGTGTGAAAAAAACTGTTAGAATATATTGTAGAGCGTAGTTTTTATTTGCCAGTTGGTTTAATATTAATGTATTTTTGTTAATGGTTATAAATATGGTATTTTATTTAGAATAATATAACATACGAAAGTTTACAAAAAATATTTGTGTAATAAATTTTTTATTCTTACAAACTAGTTGCGCTACTTTTAAGTTTATTGTTCATATATATATTTTTTTTAATTTTCTTAAAAGGATTTTGCTTAAATTTTTGAAGTCTTGAAAGCATAAAAAACCTGGCGGAAATATGTTGATGATATTAAATATTTACGAGTGAATTCAAAATGAGGAAAATATTTTCAGACATAACTTTTAAACAACATAAAATATAAATTCTGTTTAAGGGACTTCAACCAATACTTTAAGAATTTTTAGAAACTATTTTTTTCTAAAAAAGATACTCAAATGCGACTTTCAAATATTCGACTTTTTCAATTTTGGGATAGTCGACTTTTCGACTTGTTCGATTTTATATTTCGAGATTTTTCACCTCTTTTAACTTTTTTTTATAATTTGTAAACCAAATAAATTAACAGACAATATATGCAATGAAAGTGCTGCTTACACACAAAAATATGTTTTTACGATTAAATTTTTTCGGCTTTTCGACTATTTTCAACTTTATTCGAAATTTCGACTACCTGGCAATAGAAAAGTCGATTTCTCGACAATTTTCAAATCAAAAATTCGATTTCGAATTTTTCGACAAAAATTCTATCCACGACCGTCATCAGCACTCTTCACCAAATCACCGTGGTTAACTCACAACTTCAAAGTTTTTGGATTTCTATTTCAATAATATTGGATGAAGTTTGAATTTGATTATCTAACTTAATTAAAAAAAAAAATATAAATAATGGTTTTAAAATACGTAAGTTATATATTGAAAAAAATGTCTTCAATCAATATTTAAATAAATCCTCTACATTGAATTTATTCTTTTAAAATTTTATTATATAATAAAAATGTACGTATTATATTAAAAAAGTCTTAATACAATAAACTTCTTAATCAAAAATATGTCAAAAGAAATCTTAAAAACAAACAATAAACCCGTTAGAAAACGTTTGAAATTAAATAAGTTTAAGCACGCAAAAAAATATGTGAAACAATCCTGTTATAGAAAGACTCAAAAAAGAAAATACTTAAAAAATTTCCCTTTTTCAATCCTTAATCTTCAAACTCTTCTTTAAAGTCTTGTGAGAAACCGTTCTCTGCTTATTCTTTTTTATTTCGTTTAATGGGTCAAATAAAAAAGTTCATTATACAATAAAGAAAAAAAAACATAGCTGCAATGATCATCATTCGTACTTTACCTTCGTTAAGTTAAAAAAATACAGAAAAGGAACAAAGAATGAAAAAATGTCATGAGCCGATCCTGATGTGTTTGTTTTAGAATTCAAAACAAATGACAAGGAGCTACAAAAGGTATTAAATATGAACAGATGTGTTCCTTTTTTTCCTTTGCATACATACACACAATAGAACTGGAATTCTTGTCCGACCTACTAATAGTTAATTTGTGTGTGAATGTATGTAATGTGAACGACAAACAGGGCAGCAGGATATTTGAGTTCAAAAGCGTATGAAATTTTATTGAAAATTATTAAACAGCTGCCGTTTCGCTTGTTAAAAAAAAAAAACTTCATTTTATTTGTTGTACGGTATAGGTGGTCACAACATTATTTGTTGGTATGTTAATGTTTTAGGGTACTAGAGAGCAAGTAAACTCGCGTCTACATTCATATGCGTATGAATAGTTATTTTTATTAAATTGTTTTTGTATATTATTATTCTTGTTTTGGGGAAGAAAAACAGTTGTTTTTTTTTTTTTTTTTTTTGGTATTTAGCTCGTGCTTAATGGCGCGATTAAATAATAAATACAAAGTAATAAAACTGTTTTCCTTTTTTAAGTCACCTGTTGTGTGTGGAGTAGGTTTTTTTTAAAGGAATTTCTTAGGGTAGATATAAAAGATAGATATGTATTTAGCCAAAGAGATACGAGTTAATTTTTGGGAAAAGAGGAAATTCTCTATAATTTACGTGTAGGTTTTAACGAATTCCAAGTAGAAAAGACATAAAAAACATGCTGATGAAGTTTGCTACGGTTTATAAAATATGTTTTCTAATTATATTCCACAAAATCTGCTGTAGTAGCGCCAAATAGAGACAACAACTTGTTTATGGTCCTTCGAACCGGATGATGGTTTGACAATGCTGCAAAAAAAACTATAATCTAAATGTTAACGATACTAGATTCTCTAACCAGCCCCAAACGCCTGATGCTGCCAATTGAGCTTCTCAAAATTACATCACACAGTGCGGCTGATTGAAAAATTGTTGATAATAAATTTGTATATCCAAAACTACTGGACGGATCGAATTGAAATGTGTGGGAGATTTGTAAAGGACCTAAGCTTTTACAAAAATTATCTTGCAATAATACGATATAAAATACATAGTGTCAAAGCTGACCACATCGAGTATGAAAAAGTATCAAAAAATTTAAAAACCTTTGTAATAAACTTGATGAGATGAAGAAAAATATGCTTATTACTATTTTTATTTCGATTTTTTCCCCAAACTAATATATAGAAGTGACATTTTTTAATATTCTAAGATTCCCAGTACATTTCAAAGTAATGTGTTGAAATTTTTTTTCAATTACTTGTGATCAAAATGAAGACTATAAATCGAATACGAAAAATTGTTTTTTTTTACAAAAAAAAAAAAAAAAAGTAATAAAAAATAGTTTTTCACATATTACAAAAAATCCGATTAGTAGTTAAGGAGACACAGATTTACTACCAAATTTATGCGATCGGCCCACTGTGAGACACAGACATTACCTGGTCCTAGTTGATAGAGTGGAATTGAGTAAACTGAACTTGATTATACAATTGCAAAATTTATATATAAGACAAAGAACGATTTCAATAAATATACGAAAATTGTTTATGATAAAGTTTCTTATAAATTGTGTTTAACAGATAAATTTGAAACTAAGCTTCTTTATGATTAAAAAACTTCTTATATTCTTCTCAATTTATTATTAGGCGATTAAATCAAATCATTAACTAACAGAACATGAATATTAAACATCTGCTTTTATATTTTTCTTCTGAACAAGATCACCTTTCTTTAATTCTCTTTTTTTAATTTTAAGCTAGTAAGATTAAAAAAAATATAGGATTACAAACTTATAATCATTAGATTATAATTTCGAGTATTTCTAAATAATTCTTCTAATATTCAAAATATATGTTTATACTTTATATAAATTAAAGGACAAATTACCTCAAAATTGTATATATTCTTGGAAGATAAAGAAACTTAAGTTGTTATTGCAAAATAAGAAATTATTTGAAGAGATATATATCTGTCTTTTTTTATAATTTTAGTTATAAAATGACTTCTTGTTAAACGCTGTGCTGCATGCTTTGTAAAGTTAATCACAAAAAATTGAGGGAAGTGAGTATTTTTCCTTACCGTCTGTCTTTCCATTAAAACAGGTAAACAAAAGAAAATGATAGTAAATAAACTGAAGACCAACAAAAACACAAGATTAACAAATAAAAGGTATCACCTAGACACCATCCAGATAAAGACGATGATGATTATTATTAAACGTATGACATATTGACAACAAAAGTAAAGAGAAAAAAACCAAACCGAACAGCAGATGCAGTTCGATCTTTGAAGTGTTTTTGTTTTTATTTCTTATTTAAAGAATAAAATGTAAAAATAAACGCAAGACAATAAAGAAGAGAATCTTAAAAAGAATTCAGAAAAACAACCTGAAAGCAAAAACCTCAAAAATAAGGTTAAGAAAACAAAACATGATACTATAATAAAAAATAAACCAAGATAAAATAAAGGATTTGAGCCATCCAAAACAAAACATATATACTTAAGAACATATTTTTGTTGGTTTAGATGGTGTTCGTATAAATCAAAAGAAATTGAAAGCAAAATAAAATAATAAACATAAATAGTAATGCAAACAGAGACTAAGTGCTGCTTACCTGTGTTAAAGGATCCTTCATGATGAGCACATCTGTAACGGCACCAAACATATTAAAGTATTCCTTAAGTTTTTCGGAAGATGTTTGCCAACTTAGACCGCCTACGAAAAGTTTGCCGGGAGCGGGATCAGTACCTGCTGAACCATTTACACTATTATTTGGAGTTGAACGTCCCGATAAAGAAGCTTTGACCACAGAATCTGATTGTTGATTATTGTTATTTGCTGAAGAACCATTCAAAATGGCCATGGCTGCCTGTTGGGCTTGGGCATGTTGTTGTTGCTGCTGTTGCTGTGATACTGTTGAACTATTTGTTGTAAGATTTTGTGTTTGCTGCTGTTGTTGTTGCTGTGAGACATTATTTGCATTTGTTTGTTGTTGCTGCTGTTGTTGTTGAGCAGCAGCTACTGCTGCTGCAGCCGAGGCACTTTTTAATACAGCTGCTGTTGTCAAAGAACCGTTAATTGTGGCTGCAGCAACATTACCATTCATGGAGGCTACTAAAGCATTACGCAAATCCCGATTATGGGGATCAATTAAGCCGGCAGCAGCGGCGGCTGCAGCGGCCGCAGCATTGTCAATGGGATTGCTGTGGGGATAGAAAAAATTATTGTTTGATTTTTCATCTTTAATGCGGGCCGCAATGGTTGGTGGTGGTAATGAAGTGGGATGATGTTGTAACATATTGGCTGCTTCTATCATTATTTTTAAAATTTTCACTAGCAAAAATTTTGTTTTTTTTTTTTTAAGAAAATACAAATGTCCGTTAGATATAAAGTAAGGTTATGATTCACTTGTTTCTTTTTGTGAATTTAATTAAGATTTTTTTGTGTTTTTTAAAAACTTAGTAATAGCAACAAAATTTCCTTGGTTTTTGTTAGAAAGTTCAAATAAATAACAACTACGCGCTTTTTATTGTGAAATATTATTGGGTTGCTTAGTAACCAAAAAAGAATTAATGACTATTGTTTTTTAATTTTGCCAATTTCTTTTATAACTGTTTTTTATATTTGAGTATTTTCAATTCACTTGCTCTCTTTCAGGGTTAAATTTAATATAAACAAATTTAATATATTAAAAATGTGATTTAATAAAATTATTTGTTTTATATATGTAATTTAATTTCTTTATATTTCACTTGGTTTTTTTATTATTTTGTTTGTAAACGCTTATTTCTTTTTATCAGTCCTTATTCCTTGAGCGTAAATTAACGAATGATTTTCAAAACATGAAATACGAGGAGCGCAAGCGTAATTCACTCAAAAAACTAATGAGTGTGTTTTTTTATAAACAAAACAAGGCTGCATAAATTAGGATTTTTAGTAGCAGGGTTGTATTTACAGAGTATGTGTATAGTGAAACAATGCAAAGGAATATTAGGCATAAAATATTATGCATGCGTTATGCTATGTTTACATATAAAAGTTTTTTGAAAAACTAGTTAAAAAAAAAACAAATTGATTTGTTTTTTCATATACATATTGCAAAGCTAAAAAACATGTCGATTCGAGTTGTTTAATTATTTAACACATAAAAAATATAATACATTTTCAAACAGAGAAGAAATTTTTAGTACATAAAAAATTGTTGGAAAAAGAATTTGCAAAAATTGTCAAACAGTTTAAAAATAAAAAATTAAAACTTATGAATGAAACTTATATTTGTTCATAAATTTCATATGTTTAAAAATTGTATTTCTTGAATTAAGAAGTGTTTGCGTAAGAAATTTTTATATAATTAAAAATTTTTGAAAATATTTTGGCAAACGAAAAACATGCCAAAAGGAAAACACAATAAAATGATGTGTGAATAGTGATGTTTAAACTCATTTGTGTTTTTCAAAAACAAGTAAAAAAATAATGTGTGTGAAAATAATATTAAATTCAAATTATTTATAGATATCTCTTGTATTTAATATTAAATAAATGAAACGTTTTCAACAAATAAGTTTATTTCCTTAAAGTTTTAATTCAAACTGTAATAAAAATATTTACAAAAATAAAAAACTTCATATATGTAGCTGCATAAAAATCTTTTGACTTTTACTAATATGTATAAATAATAAATTATATTTTTATAAAATTCATGTCACATTTTTAGATAATAAACAACCGAACATAAATGTCATTATAATCCGTCAAGTAATTTATTTAATCAACTTGATACTTTAAAGATATTTCAAAATATAATTCTCTTTTTAAAGAAACCACTTGAAATAATAATTGTTAACAATTTACAACAGGCCACTTCAAATATTTATTAAAACATTCCGATATTATAAACAAACTAAAATATCAAGCATTATTATTTATAGTTTATTATTTAAAATCTATTTTTAGGTTATACCCATTGGAATTATGACAGTGGTGGGCATAACCTGTGAATTTTTGTGGACTGTAAGGTTGGCATTTACACGTGATGATGTGAGGTGGGTTAAGAATATAAATATTAAATAATATTTGAAAAATTCTTAAATTTTATTTAAAATTTTTAGATTTTTGAATAAAAAAATGGCTTGTGAACAAGTTGAGACTAGAGTGGGTCCCATGTATCCACCACCTGTTAGAAAATTTCGTGTCTATAATCAGAAATATGAAAATCCTAAAGGCGTCATACAGGCCATACAAACACCAGAAGAAGAAAAATAAATAAGATTTAAATAAAATATATATTTTTTATTTAAATAACAAAAAATTTGAACTAAAAAATAAATAAAGAACCATATATTTTAAACACTTGCTACTGTAAATAATTAAGGCTTGATAAATATTCTGGATTTTTGATCTTGGAAATTATATAATATGTATGTATGAATGTATGTATGTATGTATATCAGTTCAATTTTTTTATTTTCTCTAATAAAATTTTTCTTTATAAAATTATTATTTATAAACCAATTTTTTGTTTTTACGTGCAAATTAAAATATCATGTAACAATTCAAAAAATATGAGACATTTAGGCACCATCAACCTAAAACTACTTAAGTGGTTTTGAAAACCTACAAAACACATTGCAGTCTTTTGAGGGATATCAATAAAACTTCCCGCAGTTATATGAGCCTTTTCTTAAACATTTTGCTTATTTTCCTTTAATATTGCTTGAAAACAGAGCAACATTTCTATATTGTCATATTTCCTGGAAGGTAAAGGCCAAAATAAAATAAGGTCACATATGTATGTGCCACCACACAATGTAATGTGATATTTTCATTTACTTTTTAAAATAAAATAATAAAAATCCCTGCAAGGAAGTAGAACATTTTTTTACAAATTTAATAATTTAATTAACAAAAACAGGTTTAACGACAATAGAGGGGAAATGAAAATATAAATTGTAGGGCGAATTTAATTTGAATATTGTAGCGTAATATTTATTATACACATATTAATCTAAAAAGGTATACTTTGTTACCTTTGGTAAAAATTCATAGAAGAAGATTTTGTAAAATGAAACAAATTTTGAGATTTGTTAAAGAAATTTACATATGAAGCATGGACGTTTATAAAGGCGTATAAACCTGTTTTTTTTCAAAATGACTTTTTTTGCATAATATTATGTTAGTAACTGATTTACATCGATTTATACAAAAATAATTTAAATTTTTATTTTTTTCATACTAATTTAATTCTTGGATTTTTAGGTGTTTTTAAATAAACGGAGTTACAATCTATTATCAGAATAACACATAAACTTTGGAATATGAAGAAGACATTTCAAACTTACATTTACTTATATTTCAAATAAATTTATTACCTTATGAGTTTTAATGCATCAAACTAAGAACAAATAAAAGGACGTTTATCTATATAATTTCAGCAAATTTATTCGGAAAAACCAGTAACCAGTAGTTGATCAAGTCCGATCATTTGATACCCTACACCATGCACTTTTAATATTTTTCAAGAGGGTCTTTCATGGGACCTATGGTGAATTGTCGGCCGGTTAATATAAGATTTGTTTCTTCCCGAAAGTATGCTTTGACTATGGCCAATTATAGACTAAACCTGATAAAACTTTGCACAAGATTATCGACTAATATGAAATTTATTGGAGGTAAATATTATTGCTATGATGGCATTTATATGGGACTTATGCACTTTAAATGACGTTCGAAGGAAAGCCTTATATGGGAGCCATGGTCAGTTCTCTACCGATCTTTGTGGACTTTGGTACACTGATTTAAGCTTATATATAGCTCATTTGGCCCCAATTTTAATGAAATCGTGAACAATATAGTATAAACATCCATAACTACTATGTTCTATAAAAATATAGAAATATAGGCCTTTATTCCATTTTAAGCTATTTTCAATCGCAAAACTTGGCATATTATGATCCGATTTTTTATTTTGCATACAGACAGATGATTAATAAATCTTACCAAATATTGAATAAAGTTAACAAAACGATTAAGTTTTATGATGTTATGATGTTTTTATCGTCCCCTGTAAAATTTTCTTTATGGTCTATATGCCCTTATATGCGTGATTCAAATGACAATAGAAAATAAATTTCAAAATTCGTAAAATTTTTAAAAATATTTCATTACACCTGTGGTGAAACAATTATTTCGATTTATTTTTTTTTTTCAAAATGGTAAATGATTTTGTGGTAAAAAAAAAAAAAATATTATTTCGAGGTGAAAAATCGTCTTTGTGGCAAAAAATTTTTTGTGGTAAAAAGCAATTTTTTATGAAAATATTATTTCGTGATAAAATATCATGCATGTGGTGAAAAAGTTAATCCGTGGTGAAAAAATCACGAGCAATTTTCGAAAAATCTAGGTGAAAAAAGAAGAATAAAAAGTTTGTGTTGACTCTGTAACAACAAAAATAATTTTGTGGGAAAAATTATTTTTGTTGTGAAAAAATATTGCGTTAAAATTTTTTTGGGGGATAAAAAATTCTTTTTATAAAAAAATTGGGAAAGGAAATTGGTTTTTTGATTAAAAACTAGTCTCGTGGCGAAAAAATTATTCTGTGACGACAAAAATAATTTCGTGATGAAAACAACTTTGTATAGTGATTACATTTTTGGCAGAAATATGTTGCGAAAATTATATACCGGTGAAAAATTACTTTATGATGAAAACTTATTCAGTAATGAAAAAAATGTTGAAATAATAAATATGTAGTAAATTATACTTTTAATACAAATTAATAAAAAACTTAAATTATATTATAAAAACATTATTGGTAACATTTTAAAGAGGGAAATGGAATTTGATAATTGACAACATAAAAATGTCTACGTGCAGACTAGGGATAAAGTTTACTTCAAATACCCGGAGAGTAAAGAGAGACAAAACTAATTCTTAAAAACCTAAGTCGGTTGTCAAAAACCTATGGGAGCCGTGGTCAATTATGGGCTGGTACTTTTGAAATTTGGTAGACTGATTTATTGTATTGAAATAAGATATGCCAATTCATCTACATTTGCCTATATATTGACATTGTTATCTGATTAATACACGTCTAAGTAACTTAGGGAAGGTTTTTATATAAGGATTATGGTCAATTATAGACCAATACGAAAAAAATTGGGAGCTAGCCGAATTAATGGACTTTGGATAATAGGCTTCTACTCCGAATTACATAAGTTCTTTGTACCAAATTGCGTTAAATTACCTTCCAAATCTACCTGGACTAAATGGGAGGACATGCGCGCGTGATTTGAGCCGATTGGTATATTTTAAGGTAGTTATTATCCTAGTTTTTATCTGGATTAGTAGGGTATAAAAATGAACAGTGCAATAATGCGTTCGATTTTTAAAGAAATAATACAAGTGATTAACATTTTAGAGAAATACTACTTCTATTATTTCCCTAAAATTCTCACAATACGATGATTTATAAGCAGATCAGGAAATTAAACTGTTGATGACATTCAGCAAGGCTAAAAACCGTTAATATTCATTTTTTAATAATTGTAATCATATATATCCTTAGATAAAAGGCCTTTTATAAGGAAATATACATATACCCGTATTTTTACGATGCTTCCAGGTTTCTAATTAATATAAATAAAAAAAAAATTTAATAAAAAATTAATTTTTTTATTGATACAAAATTTATTTTACAATTTTCCGTTTTCTTACTTTTATTAGTTTATTTTTGAGATTTTTTTAATTTCGCTTTTTTTTACTAGTTTTACTAGAATTTCGAAGGAACAAAGCTATTATCTTTTTAATTTGTTTACCTTTTGGATCCATAATATTATTAAGATACTTTTATTTAGCATTTAAGTTTATCCAAATTTTATTAACAATTTTTATGAAACTTTTTTTTTTTGATAAATTGCTAATTTTAATAAAATCTTAATATTTTAAGAGTGGAAAAAGTTTTCATTAGGCATGGTAAAAGTGTGCCAAACGAAAATTGAAAGTGGTAAATTGAAAATTTCCACAGAACTTTGCTGCCATTTGGCACACGCTCTAAATATAACAAATTTTAAAGCTCTTGTTTTGAATTAATTTTTCAATAATTAATTTATAATTACATACATGGAATATGTGCCAAACGGTAGCAAAGTATGTAGGAAAGTAAATTTTAGACAGTTATGAGGTGAAAAAAATTCATTAGTCCATAGGGCTACGTAAATGTTTGATAAACGAATAGAAAATTTTGACAACAATAAAATAAATAATAAATTAATATATTTTAAAATTTTTTGTACATTTTAATGTTTATTTTATAAAATTTTTATTTTTTCATAAAAACTAATAATTATTTAAAAATGTATTGAATTTTCTAAAAGTTTTGAGCAGTTTTGTTAACTAATTTCTCAAAATTTATTATGGAAAAAGATTTTCATTTGGCACAGCAAAAGTATAATTTTTTTTGTTTGCCATAGGAAAATTTAAATTTTCCACAGAAATTTGCTACCGTTTGGCACACATTCTATGAGCGACAGAAAAGTTTGTAGGAAAGTAAAATTTTGGCAAATATCAGGTGAATGAAATTTCACTAGCTCATAGGGCTGCATAAATTTTTGACAAACGATTGGAAAATTTTTATAATAAAAAATAAATAATAAAAGAAAAACTTTTAAAATATTTCACTATTCTTCGGGAATTTCAATGTTTAATTTGTTTAAATTTTGTCTCTTTTTTTTTAATGAAGACTAATAATATACTAGTGATTAAAAAAGTAAAATGTTTACTCAAATTGTTGATGGTTTTGACGTATTTATCATACGAGTACGAGTACAAGTACCAAAAAGTTTTTATTTGGCACACCGAAATTGTAAAATATTTTTTATCACAGGAAAATTTTTATTTTCCACAGAACTTTGTTACCGTTTGGCACAGTCTGTATTTTCAAATTGTAAACCATTTTTCATCACTGCTCTACTTTTTCTAACAAAACAACCATCCCCAAAAATACAAGCCTGTATTAAATGTTGTCCTTTAACTTTGACATTCAACTTTTGATTATTATGTTCTGCCATAACGGAAATAACAATAGTAATTGCTGAAATTTACCATTTCCTGTGAAATAACAGCAGTGCTTTCAAAACAAATAACAGTTTGAAAATAATTGTTGTTTGTAAGCAAAACTTTAACAGCATTGCCAGCTTTTAAATATATTTAAATATATATATATATACAAAAAAGGGGAAATTAAAATTTTTCTTAAATTTCCTATGCGCTTGCTCGAATAATTCTTTAGAAAAAAAAAAAAAAACAAGATAATTTGATAAAATAAAAAATAGACATTTGATAATGTCTCTTTGGTTAAAGAAGAGTATAACATTTCGTTTTATATTATTTTTCTAACTTAAGCTAAGAAAAGCAACAAATACTTGTATTCGTGTGCATAAGAAAAAGCTGTTGTTGTTTTTGCTTTAGTTGTTATCTATCCTGTGTAAATGTCATAAATAAAAATTAGATAAAAAAAATATAGCTTTAATATTGATTTGAAGTGGAAGAGAGAAGTTTTAGCTGTTTTTTTTGTGTACTCGTTGGTGTGTAAATCAAATGTATTAATTTAATATCCTTGAGGATATTTGTTGAATTTTTTAGGGAGAGCGTGGTTTTTGGTTTTATTTAATGTTAAGGAATACAAGCAAATTTTATACGGAAGCACATAGTTTTAACTAAAGTAAGAAAATGAAATAAAAGAAATTGAAACATAAGGGAGTTATATATACCTACGTATAGAAATGTGGTTATAATTTAAAGGATATTTATAAAATTATTTGCAAATTGTTGTACATACTTATTAAGTTACGTAAAAATGACAAGTTGAAAATTAAAAATGATCAGCAAAAGTATTAAAAATTAATTTAAACAAACTGAACTTTTGTAGTGTAATATTTTTAGTACCTTTTTTAATGGCGTATGGAAATAAAAAGGAAATTTTATGTTATTTTCAAAAGTGTATTAAATTAGTTTTCAATGAAAAATGCAAAGCAAGTAATAACAGTAATAATAAAAAATTTATAGAAACCTTTTTGAGTACACTTTTCTGTACTGTTTAGTTATTTTTTGTAAAAGGTACCAATTTGCTATATCAATTGAAAGGAAATTTTGTTACAATTTCTAAAACGTATAAACAATTTAAAAACCAAACTCAGTAAAACCTTTATAAAAGATTTTGGCCAAACATTTAAGTTACCAAAAATTCTTACTTGGATATTAATAAAATTACTTATATTCAACAATATCAAGCATAAATTATTGGGAAAATTTTGTTATTTTTTCAGAAATATATATTATCAATAAAATTTGATACAAAATTAAAGGATTTTCCTATCAGTAAAGATACTAAATTAGTGTTTACTGTTAAAACCTATCGTAGGTACTATTTCAGAAGTTTTTGTACATATTTGGGGAAAAAGGTACTAATTAACAGATAGGAAATTTTGTCATGCAATTAAATTGCATAAAAAGGGAAATAGATAGTTATATATATACATATATCGGTCAAAACGCATTTTTGGACTTTGTGAAGTTTCTATATAAGCTTCGAAATTCGTTTTTGTACAAGTCTGTTGTAAATATGTTTTTAAAATTTCGGTTTTTTGAATTAACCACAATCGTCCAAAACATCCCAGTTATAGGCAAAATCCGAAAAAAAAATATTAAGAAAATACACACACAACCATATATAAAACGCATTGCAATGACTTTCAGTGTTGTTGTTTTTTGTGTAAGCAAGCAGTTGTTGTTTATTATATATACATACACAATAGAATAGAAGCATTACAATGACTCAGTGTTGTTGGTTTTTGTATAAGCATATATCTACACCAGCGATAGGTATAAAGAGAGGACGTAAAAATTTGAATGTTTTAGTGTATTTTGTTTGTTTACGCACTTTGTTGCGAATGTGTTTTTGTTATACCTAACATACAAAAAAAAAAAAAAAAAATAATAATTATTTCATACGCTCTTCGTAGGTGTTTTGTTTTTGCTTAACCATGCGACATGAACCTACCTTGTTGAAAGTTAGAACAAAACTAAATAAATTTTTGTTTTTTATTCGCTCTCAATTATTTAGCTTGGTAAACCTTCGTGTTGTGTATGTGAAAATGCCGAAAACACTAGGCTCCGGAGTGCTATGTGCGCCGGTGCTTGATCTATATACAAACTTATATATATAAAAATATAAATTTAGTAGTCATCGGAAGCTATTAGAGTTGTTATTTTTTTAAGGAAGCTGGCTATGATAGTTTAATTTTGTGTTTACATTTTTGTATTTCGAAACAAAATGTAGATTATTTTTGTAAATATAAATGTGAAAATATGAAAGTATACTTTAAGGCGTAAATTTTATTATTAGATTCGGCACAGCTGAATATAGCATTCTAACTTTTTTTAGTACTTTTTTAACTTGTAGTGAAAAAAAATGACACAAAAATATCTATAGGCTTTTTAAAAATTTTATTATTTTTATTTTTTTTTTCATTTAAAAATGCAAAAAAAGCATTTTGTTACATATGTTTTTTTTTCAAATTAAAATTTTTAATCTTTTTTATTCTTTAATTTTTTTTTAATAATTTTATACCTTTTCCTAAAAATTATTAAGAATGCTATCAGCTATTTAAATATATTTTTGATTTTATTTTTTAATTTTATAAGAAAAAACTTATATAATAAATAAATCAGGGTTCTAAAATAAAAAAATCTAGATTTTTTGAGGTTAAATTTTGTAGATAAAAACTTAATTTTAACAACTTTGCAAAAATGATTCAGAAAGCTTTTCTTAATTACTATTGATTTATTAAAATTTTGTATTCATTTAATAGGCCGATTAACAGTTGTACAAGTAATAAGCCAATTTAAATAAAACATTTTTTCTGGTCTGATGAACAACTTTGGTTTAAAGGATATTTATAAAATTATTTGCAAATTGTTGTAAATACTTATTAAGTTAAGTAAAAATTATAGTTTTATAAATAAGTTTCAGAATGCTTATGTAGTTTTTCACTTTCAAGAAACCTGACTTTTAATAATTCGCTGGGTCATTACAACCCACAACAATTTAACATAAGACAAGCCTTATAAATTACCAAAAAACTATTTGTTACGTTATTCGTAATAATAAAATATCTATTTACTAAAACTTCCAGGAAATAATTGTTTAAATACACTCAAAGAAAATTCTATAGAAAACATTTCTAAGGCTTTATTTTACTTACTCATGGTAAAAGATATTCTTAGAATATAATTTCCTTTTCTTTTGAGTTAATAAAACAAATAATTTTTTTCCTAGTTAATCCTTAAAAAGCAACAGAAAATTTTAGTTATTTACGCTTAATTTTCTATGTCTTTCACATTTTGTTAGTTTGATTTGTTTGTGACATGAGTGTGTATACCCGGCAGATCTGAGGAAGGCAATACATAGCTTTTTTCATAACTAATATTAGCAGATATAGACTAAGGAAACGACATTAAAACAGCTGATATTTTTTTTATTGGCAGCAATAAGGCGGCTTGTACTTTAGAATCTATAGTGTCAAATTGTTGTTTATGTTTACAATCTTTGTTTACATTTTTTTTAACTTTTGTGTTATTGCTTCTTATTACTTATTATTTTTTTTTGTAAACAAATTACATAGGGTTTTTTGATGTCGTAGTTGTTGCAGATTTATCGTTACCTTACTTATTGTACCATGATAGAGTGGTTACAAATTTGTATACATATTATACACATAAATAAAAATTTTTCAAACTTATTTGTCAATTATATTTTAAAGAAGTTTTAATTGTTTTTTTCAGTGTCCCCAAGTAATCTAAAAAGTTGTTACTTTAGGGATTCATGTGAGCAAATAAACTGTCTTTTTGTAATTTATAAAGGATCCATAGACTTTCTTTTTAAGAAAATCCTTTTTAAGAAAATAACTAATATCCACATTATTTGGTATAAAAAGTAAATCTGGAAAAATCTTATTTGTTATAGCCATTAAACCGAACTGTAGGATAAATGTATAATTGTGCGGGAGTGTTTGTATGTATGTATGTGTATTATTCTTTCTTTTTAATTAATTTCGGTGACATCACAGTACATTTTAATGCATTTGGGAATTTACGACCATTAACAATTCATTAAACAAAACTTCTTTTTTCATCTAGGCTAATTTCTTTTACATTTTTCTTTCATTATTTTTTAATGTATTTTTCGTATTTTTGTGGTTTGTTATTTAGGCTTTTTAGTTAAAAGTTTTTAGAATTTAGACGAAAAAATGTGGGATATAGAAATCCCTAAAGGCTAAAAAACTATTTAATTGTAATTTAAATAGCTGCAAAAAGATAAACTTTTTACCCAAAACTTTTTATAGAGAAATTAATTTGTCTTTTGGAAAATAAAAAGAGTTAATGCCTAAAAGTCTGCTTTAAACACAGAGAGGACAAATTGTTGTTTAATACTTTAGAGAGTTTTGAAAATAATAAAGTTTTTTTTGGAACAATAATATTTGTATGATGATTTTACGTTTAATTATGAATTTTTTGAAGAATATAATTTTTATAAAAGAGTTTTTAAAATTATTACTTCTATAGTCCAAACCCGTGACCTTTTAGTCTAAATTTAGCTAGAATTTAGTCGTAGTGCTTTTTTTATAGTTCAAACTGAGCTTTAATTGTAAGCCTTTTTATAGTATAGATTAAGCTTTTTGTATTCCAACTTGATCTTTAATATTAGGTCTTGTTATATGTAGTTAAAACTAATCTTTATTCATGAGTCTTCTTAGCTTTAATCGTTGGACTTTTTATGATCCGAATAAAATTTTATTCGTAATTGTTGGACCTTTTTTAATCCAATCAATCTTTATTTGAACTTTATAGTACAATTTAAACTTTAAGTGCAGATTTTTATATTTTAATTGCTTGACTTTTTGTCCAAAGTGAGCTCTAATAGCTTGATATATCAAATCAAGCTTTTATTTGTAGTCATTATACCCTACACCACCATAGGTGGTTGGGTTATTACGCGTTTGTGCTGATGTTTGTAATGCATAGAAAAAGTTATCCAACACCCACCTTAAAGTATACCAATCTAGTCAGAATCACTTTTTAAATCGATCTAGCGATGACCGCTAGTTCGTTTGACTGGCTGTCCATCTAAACCTCGTGCATAAAGTACGTGTCGCAATTTTAAAAATAATTCAATTAAATTTGGCACGTAGGACTTTTATGATACAATGACGAAGCTTATTGAAATTGGTTGTGATTGGTATTTCACCTAGCTCCCATAGAAATGTCCCCCGGAATGGAGTTTAAACACTGAAAAATGCCTTAGAAATAAGAAAATTTTAATGAAATTCGATGCAAAGAAGTTCTGTATAAGTACATCAATCTTTGTACCAAATTTTATGAAGATCGGTCCACAATTGACCATAGTTCCCATATAAATCCCTCTTCCAAAAATGATTTTAACTTGCATTAATCCCATACGAATGTTGGTATCAAGTTAATATTCTACACAAATAAGTTTTATGTAAGTAGGAACAACATTGACAAATTTTATGAGAATCAGTCAATAATTTACCATATAAACCTACTTCCAGGAATCGCCCTAAAGCGCATAAAATCATCTCGATGTTAGTATCAACGCAATATTCTGTTTTTGCATATTTCATTTTACATTTAGTAAAATTGGCCACAGGTGTAATATAAGCCCCCTTCCCGAATTTTTATGCTCGTAGACAATGGTCGGTCTTGACCGACTATATCTTTCTTTTTCCTTTTATAGCCCAAAATTAAACCTTAATCGCCTAGATTTTTATAGATCAAAGACTTTTCATAGTCCAAAATGAGCTTTTTATAGTCCAAATAAAGTATTAATCGCTATACTTTTTGTAGATTAAACTGAGCTTTAATAGTAAAACCTTTTACAGCTAAAATCAAGCTTTTTGTAGTCCAAATTACACTTTAACCGCAAAGATTTTTATAGAACAAATAAAGTATTATATGTAAATATTTTTATAATTAATAGTAGTTTTTTTATACAGTCAAAATCAAGCATTAAACGTATGAGCTTTTAAAGATAAACTAAGCTTTGATCGTAGGCTTTTTTAAGGTACAAACAAGCTTTTATTGTAGGTCTCTAATGATTTAGTCTGAGCTTAAATTGTAGGACTTTTCATAGTACAAACTTGGCTTTAATATGATCTTTAATAGTGGATCATTTTGTAGGTCGCTTTTATAGTTAAAACTGAGCTTAATCGTAGCTTTTATTTTAGGTCTTTAATGGTTTATTCTATGCTTGAATTGTATGTCCTTTTATAGTACAAACTTATCTTTAAACTTGGGCCATTTTATAGTTCAGTCAAATCTTTAATTGTAGATCTTTTTAGAACCCAAACTGAGCTTTAATCTAAACTTGAATCATATATAATTTCAACTTACAAACTATACAAACTGAGCTTCTATCGTTAAAAACTTTAGAAAGGACATTTTCATAGCCATTATTTTAGAGATCATCCCCATTGTGCGTTGTATTGAGTTCAATATTCAAAAAAAGGAAAGAAAAACTTTACAATTCAATTTAAAAAAAATTATTTGACAAATACCTTGAAAGCATAAAAAAGAAATACACAAGTTCAAACTTATATTCATGAACTGAAATACAAACATATCGAGCACTAACCGCCAAAATATCGTAACCGACAACATTTTCGAAATTCGTTTTTTGATGAAAATATATAATTCACATTCATCTACATTATCTATAAAAATTTCATCGACGCACTAAGTACAGTTTAGGATTTATGGCGGAAGTAATTTTATCTTAAGTTGCATTTGCCATATATGTACATAACAATGTGTAAATAAGCACAAAAATGCTTCTCCTCTAAAGTTTTCTGTTCTGCACTTACGACATTTTCACGGTTAGGGGCTCGATATATATGTTCAAATGTAAAAGTATATTGACTTGTTAAACTAAGAAGAGAAGAAGGAGAGAGTATGTAATTTGTAACCATATACATACTTGCACACAGCAATAAAAATATTTTTGTTATACCATATTGTATGAATGTGTTGAAATATGTATAATAGTAGTGGTGGTAAGATAATTTAGTTAGTAAATTTTTTATGGTTTTTGGCTTTTCCTTCTAATAAATATTGAAAAAATAAATTTGTAATAATTTATTGAGTTTACCGTAAGAGAAATAAACAAAACTTTAATTTGTTTTTTGTTTGTGAGTGTAAAATTATAAAACATTTGGAAATTATTAAGGAAAAAAATGGAAAATAATTGCAAGTTGATAGATTATTTGTCAAATGTTAAGTTATTAAGAAATTGTGTTAGGAAATTTATAGAAATAAGAGAAATTATTATATATATATATATATATATATATAATGAGGTTTGTTTCTAAAACGTTAATAAATATTACTTAAAAATAATGAAAATATAAAAACACGAGTATTTTTTATTTTGGGTGATAGATCATTTGGTAAATTATTTGAGGTGCGAAAACTTTAAATAATATTAAAAATAGTAGAAATGTTAAAGTTAACATATGTTTTTATAATTTATATGAAAGAATATAATATTAATAATATTAAAGTGGGCATGTATTTTTATTTTGTTGAAAAGATTTAAAAAAAGTTGATATATATTTGTTTAATAAGCTTTTGAAATTAGGTTTTTAGATTTAAAATATAGCTTATGGCTTAAAAATGTTAAAAATGTTATGTTTTACATAACATTTGTAGTAATAACTATTTTTAATAGGAAAAACTAACTAAAAAAGGTTGATCTTTATTTTTCTAAAAAGCTTTTAAAATTTAGATTTTTAATTTAAAATATAGAAAAATTGTTAATTTTGTACAAAGACTAAAACAAAATGGAAACTAAAAAGATCCTTATATTTTTACTTTTATTTAAAATAAAAATAATTAATTCAAATAGTTTATATATAATTTTTTAATAAGCGTTGTAAATTTTATTTTCACTCGAAAAACGACATAATGTGAGCCATAGATTTTCTTGAGTAAATCGGAAACCAATTTCAAAATATTTCGAAACTCTCTATAAATTTTGAGATATTCTGAAAAAAACATGTTAAGGACAGTTCTTAAATTATAAGTCAACTTTAGATTTTCTAATCGATTTAGAAAACAAAGAACGTATCCTTTTATAAGAAATGATTTATTTAACATTTTTAAATTTATTTTCCCCATCTTTTTAAAAATTTTGACTTCAATGTATTTTTTTTTAAACAGATTTAAAAATTTTCAATACATCAAAATAATTTCAAAATTTTAAGATGTGCTCAAGAAACTCTGTTTTGTATTTTTAATTCCATTATTCTTTAGTTGATGTTTTCTTTTTGAACTCTTTTGGGAATTAGAAGAATCAGGTTCCCCAATCGAATACATTTGCTTATGTTTTATATAAATATTAAAAGCAAATTTTTAAACAATATTAACAAAAAAATGTTTTTCACAATTTTTCAAGTTTTACTACAATGTTTTTCCCATAAAAGCCTATACAGTGATACAATATTTTCTAAAGACATTTTTGTTGTAAATATAGCAAGATTTAATTTTTTCCAATTGGATAGAAACTGTAGAAATAATTCTATTTTATCTGAAATAACTTATTTAAACTTTCTATACATTTTTAATTATTACGCCAAAAAGTATGCACCAAATATATAACATCAAATAGAACCCTTTGTCTTAAAATAATAACTTTTTTTAATAACTTTTTGAGTTTTTAAGCGATTTTATCTCATTTTATTCTTAATAAAATATAATTTAAAACTTTGTATACAAATAATTAAAAAAAATTTTAAAAATTATCATCAAAGTCGTTATATTGAAAAGAAAAGTAAAATAAATTTAAAAAATCATTGATTATTTAGAGTTTATATAAAAGATTTGTATATAAAGTTTTAAATATTATTTTGTTTAGAATAAAAGAAGATATTAATATTAAAAAACACTTAAAAACTCAAAAAGATATTAAACACTTTCTAAAGTGAAGCATATTTTTTGGGGCAAAAATGAGAAATGTATGAAAAATTTTATTGAGTTACTTTAGTCTAATTTTTAAAAACTAATTCTTCTTGCATTTATAACAAAAATGTTTTTAAAAATTATTGTATCGTTATATAGGCTTTTATATAAAAAATTATAATAAATTATAGTTAAACTCGAAAAATTTTAGAACAAATTTATTTAATTTTTCAAAATATTATTTACAAATTAACTATTATTAGTCTAATTATTCTTCTTCCCAAAGAAGTTTAAGAAGAACAAAATTAACAAAAGAACAACCGCCCTGGGGATGAATACATTTATCGAGGAACTACGCAAAAAGTGTAACTAAAAATTTGGAGGGTTTTGGAAATTTTTAAAACTGATTTATGACAACTTACGCTATGTCATTTCCCGAGCGATTTTTCACTGTAGCAGAGTGTTATTTTTGTGAAGAAAAAAAAAAAAAAAAAAACCTGATAAAGTTATATATAGACATTAGCTATTTTATAAAATTTTTTTAAAAAATCTAATTTAAATTAAAAATTATTAAGTTTAAAATAATTTCTAAAAAAATGAAGTCTCACAATAGAAGATTTTCAATAGCTTATGGATTTCTACTCATTTTTTCTATTCTTTCTTTATTTTTTTTTTGACCCTTTACAGTATTTAATTTTGTTCGCAAATTAAATATACCTTTTTGTTTTATTTCGTCCCTTTCATTTTTGTTTACTCCACGGCTTTATAAAATAAATAATTGTTACTTGACGTTTTTAAACGTGACTTAAATTTTGAATAAAAATCTAATGAAAAGTTATGTTTAGGTTAGGTTTTTAAAATAAACAACTATAGAGGCCTTTATTTACTTAAGAATTTATTTGTTCATTTTGCATTTGGAACTTTAGCTAAGGAAACTTTAATAAACATGTTTTCCTTTGATATTTGCTAACAGAGAGAATGCAAGAGGAAGGTATGTATAAATTTTTAAAATAATGTGTTTATTAAATATTAATATACTTGGTATTTGGAACAATGGACCATTTTGCTATAGCCAGGGTTCAATTACCAAAAGTTGTAAGAAAAAAAAAAAAATATTAGTCTTTAAATGTAAAATTGTTCTAAAGGAAATTTCTTTAACTTAAAAGGTTTCTCTTGCTCCTTTTCTGGCAGAGATGAAAGAGAGGGGAAAAGGTAGAGGAAATAAACTTCAATATTGTATTAAATAATCACAATGTCTTTAAATGGAAATTTTTAACAAATGTCGTTCTTTTGGAAATCTTAAAGAAAGCCTAATATTTTTCTTTTGAAGTTAACATTACAGTTAATATCTCATTTTATTAGGAGTTGGGTTCTAGCTAAGATACCTTAAAAGTTTTAAATGTAATTTTGTTTTCTATTTCTACATTATATTTTCCCTATGACAATGCATTTTTATTTTCTTTTACTTTTTTTCTTGCTTTTTTTATTCTCTATACATTTTACTTTCATGAGATTTATTGGTTTTAGTTGAATTTATTTTATTTTTTTTTTGGTTTTAGTTGTTGTTTATGAAAGTAAACATGTCCTGGGTTTTAGATGGATGATTTTTTGTAGCTGTTCTTCAATTTTTTTTTGTATCTTTCATTTGGTTGGTTTAGGAAAATCAATTTATTAAGGACATGATTTATTAAGTTTTCATTAAACCAAAGAGGATGTATAGAATGAAGGTATAATAAAAATTGTGATGAGAAAAAGTAACAAAAAGAAATTCTGATGAATTTATAAATATTTAACTTAAACAATTTTTTTGCTAAAAACTTTAAAATAATTGCAACAAAACTGATTTGAGATAGTTTTTTTTTTGAATTTATGCAATTTTCAAATATTATAAAAAATACAAATTTTGTTTTATTAAAAAATACATATAAAAACATTTTTAATTAATTTATTTTTATTTAATAGTTTACTTTATGGTCTATTAAGCAAATAAAAAATATATAAATATAAAATACAAATTATTTTAATTATTATTTTTATTTTAAAACAATTTATATTATAGTCTGTTACAAACATTTTACTTATTTATTTGCTTATTTGTTTATTTATTTATGTATTTATTTATTATTTAATTTTTAAATTATTTTTTATTTATTTTATTTATTTAAAAATTGGCGCTTTTTATATTTTTAGCCCTAAGTACAATTTAATTACACTCAGCTACAGTGTAAGCACTCGAAAAATAACTAGAGTGGATCTTTATAAGGACATCATAAATCAAATTTAACAATTTCCAATACACCAAAAAATAATTTCAAATTTTTAAGATGTGCTGTTATCTTTTGCTGATTTCTTCTTTTTAAACTCTTTTGGGTTCAGGTTCATCAATCGAATTCATTTGCTTATGTTTTATTCATATAATAAATGCACATTTTTAAACAATATTAAAAAAAAAACAATTATCACAATTTTTCAAGTTTAACTGCAATTTATTATAACATTTCCTATAAAAACCTATACAATGATAAAATAACTTCTAAAAAAGTAAAATAAATATAACAAGATTTAATTTTTTCAAATTGGACAAAAACTGTAGAACTTATTCGATTTTATCTGAAATAACTTACTCAAACTTTCCATATATTTTTAATTATTGCGCCAAAAGGTATGCTCCAAATATAATATCAAATAGAATACTTTGTCTTAAAATATATGAAGACCAATTTTGGTAAAGTTTAATAAAATATTTAATAACTCTTTGAGTTTTTAAACGATTTTAAAGATTGATATCTCATTTTATTTTTAACAAAATAGGATTTAAAATTTGTATACAAATAATTATAGTCTTAATTTTTTTTTTTTTAATTATCATCAAAGTCTTAATATTTAAAAAGAAAATTATTTGGAGTCTATCCAAAAGATCTCAATATAGTTAAAATACTGCGTTCTTTTACTTTTTAAAATAAATAGAAAATCTGAAATTGTTTTGAATTTTAGTACAAGATCTTTAGTGCAGGAACTACTCTCAAAAGATTTTTTTAATATCTCAAAAATTAGAGGGTGTTTTGGAAATTTTGAAAATTGTTATGTGGAGAAAACCTACAGCTTACATTACGTCGTTTTTCATGTCAAAATAAAAAGTGTAATTTTGTAGCAGAGTGTAATTAATTGTTTAATTTTTATCTTTAAGTTATATTTTCATATTTCATTTAAGTTTTAAAAGCTTATCTTTTTTATAAAAATTTTTGTTTAAAAATCTCTTTAACAATTTTTAATAACTAAAATGTTTGACTTAGTTTTCAATATTTTCCCTCCTGAACTCTAGTTTTATCATATAAATTCTTTTTTTTAATTATAAAGTTCTATTGCCTACTTTTATGCTTAATGTTTCAATTCCATAATATTTCATAAAGAAAATTCATACCTAAATAAATACTTACATATTGCATACAAAAAAATAAAAGCAAAAAAAAGTGGGTTAAATCATAGACCTTTTGATAACAATAAGCAAAAAAAGTAAGAACAAATACAGGGTGAGTAATAGAAAATATATGCTTGATAAAATAAATTATAATTACATTATGTTTCCTTTTCCTTTAACATTTGTTTTTATTATTTATAGTAAGACTAGCAATATTCCTTTATAAACACTTACTTTCACACATACACACTTAAAAAAATAGACAAAAAAAATATACTTAAATAAATGAGTAACAGTAGAAAATCTTACTCTCTTATGAAATAGAGATTTTTACAGGGGTAGTAATCTTATACACACACACAGAAATCTTTATTCCAATTAAATTATAATATTTAACTGTTTTCATTGACAAAATGGAAATAGAAATAGAGAAACATTTTCTAAAAATTGGCAAATAGATAGAATTTTGTATATAGGAGAGTGCAGTTTTTTTTTTTTTGTATAGATAGATAGAGAGAGAGAAAGTTAAAGAGTATAAGATATAAAAAAACCTTTTTTGTATAGATAGAGAGAGAGAGAGAGAAAGTTAAAGAGTATAAGATATAAAAAAAACCTCCACGTAGAAAAAGCCAGATGAACATTTTTTAATTAAATTAAAAAAAAAAAATCGCTTGAATAAATTGTAGGACAAAATAATTATTTTTTTTTAATAAAAAATAAAAGTTTTTCATAATTAAACTTATTTTTCATAATTTTAATTAAAAATGATTTGTTTTTGTTTTAAAATATGAAATTATTTTTATAAATTGTGGTAAATAGTTTAAAATAAAAAATGGCTGTTTAAAAATTTTATGCCGGATAATCTGGCATCACTTTTACCACCCATCCTCTATTTTAAATGTTTAAATTAAACATAACGGTTTTTTTTTAAATTTTGAGCACACAAATCAATGGAATAATGAATCAATTTATTTAGGGAGTAAAAGAATCTGTTAGAGAGATAAATAAATAATAGAGACTTATTAATTATAGTGAGATATTAACAATAATTGAGAGTTTTGGTATTTTATTGATAAATTGTGTATACCTAAAGGGGATGTGGATGCTTTAAAACTTACACTAAGAGAAATTTTATAACACAATTAAAATAAATAAAGGAAAGTTTAAAGAAAATAAAGGAAATTTAATATTTTTTTTAAGAATTTTAAAAATTTTTAGAAATTAAAAGGAAAACGTTTTGGAGCTAGAAAAATTAAAAAAAAAATATATATTTTCTATTTATATTTTAGGATTTTATCGAGATTTTACTTAAAATTATTTTTTTGTTATATTTTTCATTTTTTTTATTTGGATTATGCGCTATTTTGTGCTAATCTCCCACCACTTTTTTTGGCTACTGGAAATATTGTGACATGCAGCCGAGAGTTCTTAATGAGTGTTTGGAGAGAGAATATTGTAATGTGCTAGTTTATAATATTAAAAGGTTGTTTGGGTTGGTGGTTTTTATGATTTCTTTTTTGTTTTTGCTTTTTTCTTTCATTAGTTGGGATGTCTGTAATAGTGGTAACGTTGGCAATCGTGTTTGAAATCTACCCTCACACGACTTAATTTTAATAGTCTGCCATTCAGTTACCATTTGGATTTCGTACGTGCAATTTCTCTTTAGCTTAAGCCAAAAGAATTATATTTTCTTTTAACTGTTTTTTCTCTAATAAAAAAATTAGAAAAATGGAAATTTTCTTTTAACTTGAAAGAAAAATTATTAAAAAAATATAAACAAATAATTAGTAAATAAAATAATTATAATTTTTGCCATTTAAAAATGGTGTTTAAAAACATATGAAACAAAAAGTTAATAAAAAAAAGGAAGAAAGAAAAATCTTCACTCTAAATAAAACGAAAAAAATGATTGCCAATGATATTGTCCTGTCACAGCAGTATGTTTTTTCAAATATTTTACTGCTGAAACGGGGCATTAACATTGTTTTTCATAAAAAACCATCTTTAGCAACAACAACAACTTTAAAGGACTTTTTTTTATAAAAAAACAAATAAGGATATATCAAAAAGAAAATTCAAAGCATTAACAATATCTTTTGTTTAAAAATAATATTAAGCAGGAGATTATTGAAAAATTTCCGGTATACGGCACTAAGCAGGAAAAATCAATTTTCCATGCTTATAATACAAGCCCTCTTTGCAACTTTTTTTTTGTATACACACACACTCTCAAACACACTCACTTACACATACACAATCAATACACGCACATTAATATATTTTACTCATCTACACTCAGGCTATAGAAGGGAATAAAAAAGCTTTCAGAGAAAAAAGGAGCATAGAATGAAATGCCAAGAAGATTCCCAGCAAACATTTTGAATTATTATAAAATTGCAATTACTAAAATTGATAGAAATATAATTGATTTTTTTATTGAAAATTTGAATGATTTGTTTAATTAAATTAAAAAAAAATGTTCCTTTATTAAAATATTTGCTTTTGTGTTTGCTGGGTTTGCTGAGTATACACAGTTAAACTTTTATATACATTTTGCAACTTTTTTGTTTTTGCCAAAATATTTGTAATTTTGTGTTTTCTTTTAAACTACTTTTTTGCCTTTTAATAAAAAAAAAATCCCCCTTAAAAAAGGATGCTTCAGAAATTTTTGTTTAAGATAAAAAGAGATGGCTACTTTTTGTTTGAACCCATTTAAAAAAATATCGCTTGAGTGTTATACAGACTATTTAAAATGGCAAAGGAAAAAATATACGCTAAAAATGGATTAAAAAAACAATAAATATAAATATAGTTGAGCCAAAAATAAAACAAAAATATAATTGTTTATTGTCAAAAGTAAACTATTTTTTGTATTTGCATCAAAAATCAATACTTTTTTTGTAATAAATCATTTGGTGTCTTCTTTTCCGTTTCGAAAAAAGGCCAACAATATCTGCAAAAACTTAAGTGCTTTAATATAAATGTTAACAACAACAATATATCAGGAGATTTAATATAAAAAACTACCCCCTTTTATTACATTGACCGTCCCTTAACCTAGAAAATTGGTATAGAGAGATATAAACGGGATTGAAAAAAATGTATCATCATCAAATGAAACAACACCCTGAATTTAGAAGAGCAATAAAACCAGCAACATTTTTTCAACAAGTTTTTTTCTAAGAGCAAAAATTCAATTCCATTAGGTCCTAATTATTATCCTAAATACCAATTCAAAACGTTTCTCTAAGTATGACAATTAAATATTCAATAATGTTTTAATTCCATTATGTTGCTCAATGAAATTTTATAAATTTATAACAGTTGCAAATTTGAATTTCAATAAAAATAAATTTTTAAACCCAAAAATTTCAATTCCATTTTTTTCTTAAAAAAATTAAAATTTTTAGAATGCAATTAAATTGTAACAGAAATTAAATATTCCACAAAATATTCCCTTAAATAAATTGTATAATATGTTTCTATACCAATTTGTTCCTTAAAGAAAAGTATAAATTTAAAATGAATTAAAATAAATTAACTTCTGCACTAATATAAATGAATATACGAACTCCATTTTGAGTTTTTTAGAAGAAGAAATTTTTAGAAGAAATTTCATAAATTAATTTGTTAGAATATCGAATTTTTTATAAATATAATCTTAGGTGTAATATTTCCTAAGTTTTAAAGTTTCAAATTGTTTCAAAAAAAGTAAAAATTTATAAATTATAAAAAAATTATTTGTAGTAGAATTTAAACCTTAGGCAAAATATTCTTTTGAATAAATTGTATAATATGTTTCTATACCAATTTGTTCCTTTAAAGAAATTTTAAAAGAATTTTAGTTTTAAAATTTTAAAAAAACTTTTACTTTCTCAGTAATTTAAATGCATATACCAATTCAATTTTGATTCTTTGAAGAAAATTTATAAAATTTGTTAGAATACTGATTTTTTTAAAAAAGTAATTTAAAGAAATGTTTTAATTTCATCTTGTCTCTTTAAAGAAATCATTAGGTTTTAAAGGAATTTGTAAGAAAATTTTTATTTAAATTATTATTTTTTATTTCGTAATTGTTTCATAAAAGAAGTTTCAATTTCATTTTAATTCATTTGATAAAATCCTATTAAAGACTATTTATTTTTAAACTATATTTTTATAAATGTTTAATTTTTCATATTGATTCTTTAAAATATCTCTGAAATTTGCTAAAATTTTGCAATTTTCCAAAAAAAATCGAGACAATCTTTCAATTCTAATTCGATTTTTGAAAGAAATTTAAAGAAAAGACAATTTAATTTTTTAAATTAATTTAAAAATTTCTTTTCCACTTTGTTTCCTTCAGCAAAAATTTGTAAAATTATTTTTTTCTTTTATATTTTTTTTTTATTTTAAAAAGTTTTAATTTATATTCTTTATTAAAATTTCAATTAAAAACAAATCAAAAAATCTTTCAAATCCATTTAGTTCCTTTTTAGAAAATCTTATAAAAGTTCAGTTTATTACAATTTATAATAAAAATATATATATATATATATTTTTCTTTTAATTTCATCTTGTTTTTTTTTAAATATTATTTTCTTTTGCTTATAAAAAATTTTTATAAAAATATAGTGTAAAAATGTGAAAAATATATCAATTCCATTTTGTTTCTATACAGAAAAATTATCAAGTTTGTACAGTTTTTGCAATCATTTTTATTAGTTTTATTTTTTTAAATAAATCATTTTATAATATTTTTAAATAACCACTTAAAGTTTTAATATTTCTATCATTGACATTACATTTATCCAATAATTTCAAAACTATTAAAATGTTTTTGTGTTTTTAACATTTTACCATAAAAAAATACTATTTACGTAAATTTTATTTTTAAAATTCTCTTAAAGAAATTGGAAAAAATTTTTCAATTCCATTTGGTTTCTTTTCAAGAAATTTATACTTTTTTTTTTGAATTTTAAAAATTTAAATTGCGTAGCCTTTCGCTAACATATTGCCAGGGTGTACATCCAAAAGAAGCCTCCTTCGCAAAACATCCACTCGATCTACACCTTCGTGTAGAGTTCCCGAGTTCAGCTCCCTGAGTTTAATGGTGTCCACCAATATCAATTTCAGTTTTGTGTGGTACTGTACCAAATCCAAAATACAATTTAGTATAACAAAATCGAATGCATGTGACAAATGTAAGCCACGAAAAACCGTACACGTCTACAAACACTTTATCAATGCGGGAGTGAGACGCAAAATTCTCGAAGGCCAAACAACAAAAACTCGCCTGACTGTACTTAAGAAATAATTACGGTGACGCGAGAATTGTTCTCCAACCCAGAGTTACTTTGCGACTGAATAATATCCAATAATTTCAAAACTATTAAAATGTATTTGTGTTTTTAACATTTTACCATAAAAAATACTATTACGTAAATTTTATTTTTAAAATTTTCTTAAAGATTTGGTTTCTTTTCAAGAAATTTATATAATTTGTTTAGTATTTACTATTTGCAATCAATTTTTTGTTAGAGTTCACTTCCTTCCCTTTTCAATTCCATTTCGTTTTCTCCGTGAAAATCTAAAAGCTTTTTCAGTTTCTAATGTTCTCTTAAAGAAATTCGAAAAAATGTTCCAATTTGATTTTGTTTCTTTTTTTTTTTGGAAATTTATCAAATTTTTTTAGTTTATTGCACATTTCTAATCAGATTTTTGTTTTTGAAGTATTTGCACTAAACTTTTTATTTTCACTTCGTTTCTTTTTCAATTCCATTTCATTTCATTTAAGAAAATTCAAAAATGTATATAATTTTTCGTTAAAAATGTTTCAACTTTTTGGGATGAAAATGTCTATTTCCATTTCCAAAACAAATTCAAATTAAAAAAAAGTCAAAAATTCAATTCTATAATGTTTTCTTAAAGAAATTCGAAAAAAACGTTTCAATTCCAACTTGTTTCTTTTTTTTTTTTGAAAATTTTTCAAATTTTTTTAATTTTATTGCGAATTTCTATTAAGATTTTTGTTTCTGAAAAATTCGCACCCAAAATTTTATGTTCACTTCGTTTCTTTTAAGCAAATCCATAAATGTATAAATATATATATATATATATATTTTTTTTTTGGAAAAGTTATATTTATTGCTTTATTATTTATCAATTTCTAACAAAAATATTTGGTTTACTAACAAAAGCAATTCTTTGTTTTTTGAATTGAAAAGAAATTTAAGCTTTAAAGTTTTATGTAATATTAACAAATTTCTTATTTTTATTAAAATTAGAAAATAAGCTAAAAATTTTAATAATTGTTAAAGAATTATTTAGTTTAAGTCAATTTTTTTAAACTTTCTGAATAATTTGTTATTTGGTTTCAGTTTCCTTGATATTTATTTATTTTAATAAATCCCTAAAATCGCGCCAAAAATGTATATTAAAATTCTCTTTAATTTAACTTTTTTCAAATAATTAATTTTTTTATCCTCTTATATAAAATTGCTTTTTATTTGACCTTTTAAAATAATTACATTTCCTTTAAGTTTCTTTAAAAATCTCTACCCCCCAATCCTGTCTTTAATCGCCCAACTAGTAAATTCTTTTATTAATACCTTTTTTTTTCTCTATCATTTAATGATTTCAAATTTCCTGTTTAATAATTTTATAATTTACTTTCTAACAACAAGAACAAGAATTATTTGCCACTCCCTTTTGTTATAATGTTAAAGTGCAGCAGCATCATCTTTATCATAATGCTTTTGCTTCTCGTTTACATTAAGGAATCTATGTTTTACATTTTTAAGTATAATGGGGGGAAAATATTTATATAAAATATGTTCTCATTTTACAATATCCTTATACAACAACATCATTATCATCATCATTTATGCTCTTCACTATGTACTCTATCATCATTATCATTGTCATCATGATTATAAGTTTTCCATATAGAGAATTTTTGTTTAGGGATTTATATATATTAAAAACTCTCCTCTTTCTCTAGGATTTTTGTTTTATTTTACCTTTTTTTTTTTTACTCTAAAAGATTTTTATCTATACCCTTATAATGTTACATGAAAGTTTATCTGTCTCTCTTTGTGTTGAAGGGAAATTTAAGATGATTGAAATAACAGAAAAAAATATATATTTTAGTTTTACAACCACTATGATTTAAATTATTTTTTTTAGCAAATATTTTGCAGACATTTTAAACAAAAGCGTTTAAATATTACAAATCCTTTGTAAGGATAAATACCATATAATCCCTCTATTTTGCAGCATCCCATAGTGAAAAACAAAATACAATAAATGGGGTGGATTTTGAAATGAAATTCGAATAAACGAACAATAAAACCGTTTTTAGAAGGAAGTGTGTATAACAAAAGAGGGATGTTGTTAATGCATTTGTAAAAACAAAAACAATAACAACGAAAATAAACGAAGGTCCGAATATAAATGAACTCTTGTATTAAACGAAACCAATATATTCGCAGAAAAACGAACGAAAATAGAGCAGGGGTAAATTAAAGGCACAATTGGTACAATTTATAACTAAAAGGTACTTTAAAATATTAAGACATAACTTCTAAATTATAGCATTAACTGAGTTTTAACTTGACATATTACTAGAGCGGGTTTTAAGCTTTCAGAATATTGAGATAGTTTAGATCTTAAACGGGACACTTTAACAAGATAAGTTTTAGTATGTTAATAGTGAAAATGTAAAAAGCTACTTAAAAAATGATTTAAAATGAAAAGCTTTTAATCTATTGGACTGATTTATATTATTTATATTAAATTTAATATATTGATAATGCAGGAATTAAGCTTAATAAGATAAAACTGACCATTTGGGATTGGAAAATATAAAAGGTTTTAATAAAAAGAGCTTTTTATATATAGGGTTAATTAATATTAAACTTGGAATATTGATAAAGCATCAGTTAAGCTTTAGAATATTGTTAGATGGAATTTTTCTGAACATTGTAAAAAAAACAATTTTAGATTTAAATATGTATATATTTATTAGACAAAATTGAACATTTGGTCTTTTAAAATATAAAACGGATTTAAAATGCTTTTAATAAAACTTTTCATCTATTGATCCGAATTACATATCGAGGGTCTATATTCAATAACTTCTATCAGGTATTTTCGTGATTTTTTTTCTTTTTTTTATGCCATTCTGTTCACTATAGTGACCCTCATCTATGGTACAAATTTCAAAGAAAATTCCATTTTTTCCCTATTTTATCAAGGTTTTTTTTTTTTAATTTCTCTATTTTATATAATAAATATTTTTGAGTCTAAAAGCTTCTAACGCTGAGTAATTATTTAATATTTTGACAATAAAACGGTTGAACAGTTCTTTATTTATACTATAATCAATATTGACTTTATACTTATTTTCACCACAAGAAAATTATTCCTACAAAATTTCGACATTTTCTCTGTAATAGTTCGTTAGATATGTGAAAATTAACACTTCTCTTAGAATTGCCCGCCCTATTTTTATCGCAGTTATGAATCTTGATAAGGAAATTATTGCCACACAAATTTAAAACTTTTATTCTAATAGTTCTTAATTTAAGCGATATATAATTTGTACTTTATGTGGAAGCTAACATTCCTTCCGTATCCTCTCTCCTATTTTCAACTCAATTGTTAAAGTTGATGAGTAACTTATAGTAACAAAATTTTAAGACTTTTGTTGTAATAGTTCTTTAGATATGCGATAATTATTATTTTATTTGTATAAAATAATTATACCAACTGTTATGGACAGTTAATAGTATCATCATAGGCTAAAATAAAAAAAAAAAATCAGCAAACATATTATTTATAATTGTATCATCAGTTGTTGCAGTTTCTTTATATATCATCGTAGAGGAATAATCAGTGGTATTTCTCTTCGAATTGATGAGTTTATAGAATAGTTTAGAATTTTAATTCAGGTTAAAATTGATTTTATTTAGGTGAAGTTTGTAATATAATTTATTTAATCTAGTGTACTCTGCAGTGTTGCCAGCGCAGAAAAAATTTTGTACAAAAATTTAAAAATGTACTTACATTGATTACAGTTCATAATATCTAAGCATAATTTCTTAAGTATTAAAACCTTTTTTTATATTTTTTTTTAAATGAATCAAAAATCAAGAAGACTTAAAATAAATTTTTTAAATTTTCATTTATATTTTCAATTTGTAAAAAAATGTTGGAAATTTTCTTCGGAGAATTTTAGATTTTTAATGATTTTTAGCTACATTATAGGAACAGAAGAGTATCGCTTTTTATCAAAATAATGTGCTGCAGAATGTGAGCAAAATTTTTCAAATTTCTAAACATTATTTTTTAACAGATTTTCCTTGGAATTGTGCCATTTTAAGGCATTTTTTTTTAATATTTTCATGTATAACTATTTTCATTTACCATTTGCAAATAAATCTAATAAAACTAAATGAAAGATTTAACATTTTTGCAAAATTCTTAAAATTTTCATTATAAACAATTTGTTAATATCTATGAACAAAATTTTATTTTTATGAAAAAGAGTCATGTTCGATTCGAATTTTTTCTTTGTGAGGAGGTGAAAAAAGAGGCTTGATCTTTAAAAAAGCTAGAAAAAAGTTAACTTTTTTTTAGTTTAAAAATTTTTTTCGTTCTCATTGTTTTTTTTTTCAGATACTTTGGCAAATTTATAAATTAAATATAGTTTCATAAGAAAAACTATCAAAGCATTAGTTTTTCTCATGAAATATTTTATTAATTTTTGAGTTATAATTCCTGATTTTCGCTTTCATAAGAATTTTTTAATAATATTCATAGTTTCTATGTTTAACAAAGTATATTCAAAAATAATTATAATAAACGATTTATTTCAAAATAACAGTAAAGATATCAAGTTTTAAATGCTATTACATTTACAATGAAATGAGACGTCAATCTTCTAAATCGTTTACATACTTTAACAATTATTTAAAAATTTCAAAACTTTATCAAATTATTTTTAATACATTTTTAAGCAAATAATTTTATGTTTTATTTGAACATACTTGGGTCAAAAATAAAAACATATAAAAAATTTTAAGTAAATTATTCCATATAAAATGGAATAAGTTCTAAATTTTTTGTCCAATTTAAAAGAAAATAAATTTTGTTATGCTTACAAAAAAAATCTCTAAAAAATATTACATCGTTTCATAGTCTTTTGCACAGAAAAAATTCACCAATCATCAAATATATTAGTAAATAATTCATTCAATTAAAAACTTGTTTAAATTTGTAAATTTAAAAGCAGAACATTTTTTCCAGTTAAAAAGTTGATCAAAACAATTAAGTAGATGATTGAATGAATTAAAAATTGAAGTGAGAAATAAAATTTTACTCAAATTTTATTTTTATTTTATATTTATTTGAATATATTTATTTAATTTAGTTGCAAATTGAAACGGTAATAATTTTTTCTTTGTGTAAAAAATTTATAATAAATTGCATTAGAACTTGAAAATGTTCATTATTTAAATGTTAAAAAATTTTCTTTCAATATTTAATTAAAACATATACAAATGTATATGGATAACAAGCTTAATTCTTCTACTTTCCAAAAAGTCTTAAAAAGAAGAAATTAACACAAAACAGTAACAGAATTTATTCAGAAACTTATCACAAAAACTGTTTTTTGAGCATAATTTAAAATTTTCAAAAATTTTTAGTTACAAAATTAGGCATATTTTCATTAACTTTTGTTTTAAGATTTTACTTGAAGGATTACATTTTTAGACATTAATCGTCGATAATTTATGTGTAAATATTATTATTTAGCTTTCAAAATAAAATTGTCTCAAAATACACAAAATTTTCTTTATATATAATTTAATAATATCTATAATAAATATAAATATTATACTCGTATATTCTATGAGAAAACTTTTTCTGTGTTATTACTTAAATGCTTTTTGTAAAAAGTTTTGCATAGATTTTGATGAAAAATGAAAATGAAAAATATTTTTCATTAACTGATAAAACTAGTATTCAGATAAATTATTTTTTTTATCGAAAGATGCACTTTTAATCGTATGGTCGGCAAAATTTAAACTGAAATTTAACGAAATTTTAAATTTAAAATTTCGGAAACCTAGAAAAAATAAATGAAACTACAAAATTATTTACTATTAGAAGAATTTACTTTTTACAAAAATTCATAAATATGTTATGAAGTTATTTAAAAAAAATGAAATAAAAAAAAATTGCATTTTCTACTTTTTTATTAAACAAGGGTCAATTTTTAAAAGTTTTCGATAGAAAATGCAAATGTTGAAGATTGAAGAAATTCATCAATCCTTTTTCTATTTATGACAAATTATTTTTTTCCATAATAATTTTTATTTTTTTCCTTTTACAATTGTAAATTTTTCTACGTGTTTAATTTTTTCTAGTTGAAAAATTTATTTTTTTTTTTTGGGTGGAGGGGGTTAATTTCTGGATCCATGGTAATATAGTCAATTCAATAGTATTATGATGTCTATGATGTTATAGATGGCATGTTAAAATCACCCGTAACAATAACAAAATCATCATTACATTAGCGAAGCGAGAAACAGATCTAATAGCTTTTGCGTGTTGAATATAAACAGAATGTGGAGACGAGCTTGTAAATATTATTTATACATTTTTTAAAAGCACATACTTTTTTCTTTCTAATGGTATACAATACTTATGTCTAGATTACCTATAACACAAGACGAATTGTGGGACCTAAATTTAGCTGAACTTATTAAAACTAAATTTTCCTTTTAATCGTTTTGAAACTTTTTATATATTTTTGAAAAGCAGAAACATTTTCCTTTCTTATGATATACAATACATATAAATTATCTTAAACACAAGTTAAATTTTCTAGAATATAAATTTTATTTTGCTGAATTCTTTATTTAGAAAAAATGCTTAATAATGGTTTTAGAAAGCGTTATTTCGTACTTTTTTTAACTTTTTAAATAAAAATCTCAATTAGTATTTTATAGTTGATTTTTTCTTAACAAACTAACTTTGAACTATTTTTGAGAATAAATTTTCTATGGAATTGTTATAAAACTTAAATTATGGAGAGTAGAAACTTGTATTTTAAAGTACTTTTAGGAGCTTAAAAGTACCTAAAAGTTATTTAATTTATACTTTTGAAGGTTTTTTTTGTCAAAAACTAAAATTTTATTAAAATGTATTTGATTTAATATTAAAAAAAATTTAGGAGTTTTTCTGATTAAAATGCTTTGAAAATTGTTTTTAAAAATCCCTGAGAAAGTACCAAAATAGCATGCAGTGGAATTTTGTTTAAAAGTCTCTATAAAAGTACTAATTAGTTTAAGTTTTGAAATAAAGTATTTGTAATATTTTTATTTTTGTTATCTTTTCATAATTTTAGATTTTTTTAAATATATTTCTTATTTTCTATTTTTTTTTTTACTAAATTAAAAACTTAAATTATCACTATTAAATTTAGAACAACAAATTTTGGTAAAATTTTGAAAAAAAGTTATCAAATGCCATTGATATGTTTCAGTATCTTTCAATAAATTTACATTATTACATCTACTGTTACAGCCCATCTACACGTAACAGAATATGTAAGATTTTTCTGTCAAATAGTGTCGATTTCGCTCTCTGAGAGAATTATCTCACGTGTAGATTCAAATATAATATGTTGTGAAGAGATGACAACTATTGAATAGATGAAATGATAGATGAATTGTCAAAAAAAAAAAAAAAAAATATATATATATATATATATATATATAAAATAAAAATATGTATAGAAATTGTATTAAAAAAATGCGAATTTCTTAAATAAAAAGGATATGTTTACTCTGTGACTGATTGAAAATAATGATATCTTATAGGATTTATTAGAATACGTGTACCCCTAGTTTAAGATTTAACATAATATAAATAAAATTGTTATTCTCTTCTGCCGACGTTATCTCACATATTATATCAGCCTTAATCTCTGTTGTAGACCTGGGGTTATAAACTTAAAAGTGAAAATTCCCCTCAATTTAACACCAAATATTAAGGATATTCATCAAACACAAACACACACATGATTACAAAAACAATATTTAGGTTGTTGGCATGCTGCACCATCTACTTCGTATTATCATCATAATAAATCAACGAAATATCAATAGTTGCAGCTGTTGTTGGCAGAATTTAGTGACAGAGCGAGCAAATGATATTCATTACATAGTGTCTACATTAGAGATTTTTTTATCAAGAAAAACGTCAAACCTAACACGAATTTGTGGAAGGTGGCAACAGTTGCATAAAAACAACAATATAGCGTATTCATTATTGTTTTTTATATATGCAGTTTGACAACTGTAACAACCAAAATAATAATCAACTGTTTAACTAAGGTTACCTTGTATATATTCGCACTGATTTTGACGTTTGTTTTGATATAAATTTACCTAATGTAGACACTAGGTTAAGCACCGAATCGAAAATTTTTAAATGCAAAAAATATGAGTTTGTTTAAGTGTATACACTAGAAGAGCATTGAGTTGTATATAAAATTTGTAAACGGTAATTAACAATAACAACAATGTTAACAAAGGAAACAAGGAAAAATGAAGGAGAAAAAAAATGTATACTACTCAGTAAATGTCTTGCATACATTTTATTTTTGTTGTTGTCAATGAAGTAGATTTAATTGATGAAATTTTGATTTCCCTTTTGAGTAATTTTTTTTGTTTTTTTTTTTGCATTGACTGAAGAGAAGTGGCAAGCAAAGGATTTGCCAGATTAATCTGTTTAGAGGTTATTTTAAAGAGATTTGTAATTGTTTTCAACATTTTTACGTTATTTACCGTAACTTAAGGATTTATTTAAATACAATGAGGAAAAATGCTGTTCATTTATTAAAAAATATTTTAATGAGATTTTAGCCATTTCTTAAATATATTTTCTTTCTTTAAAAATGTTAATTAAAAAAATATATGGTTTTAGCGTTTAAATATTTTTAATGATTTTTTTTAAGAAATTTAAAATAAAAAATTTTCTTAACAAAATTAGTAAATGCCAGATTTGTTTAGAGGTAATTTTGGTTTTTATTTATTTTTAGAATTTCTAAAATAATTTTTTTTTAAATACATTTTAGAAATATTAAAATTAAAAATATTAAATTAAAAATATTAACGATCTAATGTGGGGTGCACTGTGGATTCAAAATGATTTTTTGTGGATGATTTTTTATGTATTTTCTGAACCGTTAGAGATATCAGAATGAAATTTCACATTTCAAATTTCAATACAATTTTTTGCAAACTTAAAATTCAGATTTTAAGCATTTTTTGAGAAATAATGTTAATATTTAGACCAAAATAATATTTAAACGAATAGAGATATATATATACTAATGAAATTTTGGTATGATATAGATAAACTTGTTCTAAAATCAAGGAATGAAAAAAAACTCTCACTTGTTTGTACTTTACTACCCAAAATCCCAATCCGCGCAAAAGATATTTCAAAAATTGACTCTTTTCATACTGTCGTTATCAGAAGCGTGGCTTATAATATATTTTTTTGTAGTTAGCGAAAATAAGTAGGTTTGTAATCAAACTACTTTTTTTTGAATCTCAGCTTTGCCGTTTGATAATTTTACAAAAAATAAATAAATAAATATATAAATAAATAAAAAAATAAAAATAATAAATAAATAATAAAAATTAATAAAAACTAAAACAAAATTTTGAAAATTGACGAAATTCGGATAGGACGAGCGGGGAGACCCCAAGGCCGCCGAATTAACTTTACACGCATTTATGTTCAGTTTTCTTTTGGAAACATGAAAATAAAATTTTTTTCATCGGAGCAAAAAAATATTACATTTTTTTAAGTTTCAATTTCAGAATTATATAACTTTTTATCGGAACGATATATTTATATGATACTTGCTGCAATGTTATTTAAAATATTGTAAGGAATCTAGCGAATATTTTTAAACAAATTTTAGAATCTAAATTGAGCTCGCAAAGTTAAAAAAAAAACTAAAAAAACACGCCCAAAAATGAGTCAAAATTTTCTTTCGGTCTAAATATCTCTCAAATTAAAGGAGATTAAAGGAGAAATTTAATAGGACATTTTATATGTATTTTTTTCACAATCAAATCATAAATGAATTTTTGGCGATTAAAAAACTACCCGGGTGACAAAATTTGGAGATCTAACCACCACATCTCAGCAATAACCATATGAAATTTCATTCTAATATCTCTAACGGTTCAAAGTTACAGAATTATTTTTAAAAAACAAATCGTTTTGAAACTATTATGGACTGTAGATCTCCTTCAGTGTATTATTTCAAAAATTTTTAAACACCCTCTAAATTTTGAGATTATTGCACTAAAGGTCTCATAGCTCCCTAAATTTTAAGTCAATTTTAAATTTTCTAATTGATTTAGAAATGGGAAAAACGTAGTCTTTTAATTATATTCAATTATGTTCACTGCAAATAAGTAATGATTTATTAAACATTTTTAAATTTATTTTCTTTTTTTTTTTTTTTTTTTTTGAAAATTTCGACTTAATATAAATTTGTTTGATTTTTTCTTTAAGAATAAACATATTTGTATACAAAGTTTTAAATTCCTATTTGTTTCAAATAAAACGAGATACCAATCTTTAAAATTACTTAGAAAATCAAACAGTTATTAAAAATTTTCTAAACTTTATCATTTGATTTGATGCATACTTTTTGGGGCAAAATAAGAAATGTATGCAAAGTTTTATTAAGTTATAAAAAAAATTGTCTTTTAAAAAAATCGCGTTTATTTATAAATCCCTGCCATTGGCAACACAGTTTTGTACAATAATTTGCTTAAGTTTTAAATAAAATCATTTTATTGGACTTTCGTTTTATTTTTGCAATTTTTTTCTATACATGCTTTCAACATTCAAAGTACTTTTCCTGTTTTTTTTTTGTTGTTGTCAAGGATGGACAGACCTACAAACATACATAGACCTAAAGGCAGACAGACCGGCACTCAACATACACACACAATTAATAATCACCCCTTTTGTTTAATTATTAATAAAAACACATACAAAAAATAAAACCATTACTTAAGTTTTTAATTGTAAAAATGCATTAACGAAAAAAAGGATCGTGTACAAATATCTAGGGGGTTGCTTTTATTTAATTTTTATTTTATCCTTATTTCTTCATTATTATTCTCAATGTTGTTGTAGTTGTTAATTAATAGAGCCAAATAAGAAGAAAAATTTATGACTGAGATTTTATAAAGCAATGCAAAAATTTAAGACCTTAATAAAATATTTAACTACTAAAAAAATTAAATTAAAATTGTTTATGGTTATTTTATATAGTTATAAAGTTTCCTTTCCCTTAAGAGTAAAACAAAGTGTATTTGTATGTAAGTTTGTAGTGGCAAAGAGGTTTTGAGCTGATATTATTACTTCGAAATAGATTTTGCATTGTGGGTTTATAATTCTTTATTATTGAAATAAAAAGAAAATAATGAAATACCTAAACCTTTTTTTCTGTGTTCGATATAAGGAAAGCAATGCATTTTCGAAATTGAAGTATTTTAAAAAGAAATCAACAAGAATTAAAGTGAAACCATTCGCTGCTAATTTAAAATAAGTGTTTAAAATTTTTATGAAAAATTGATTCTTTTTTTTTTCGGGTAAAAAATTAAAGATAAGAATAGTAAAATTTTAAATTATAAAATTTTATTATTATTATTATTATTATTATTATTAATTAAAAAAATGTTACATATATAAAAAAATAATTAAAAGTTATATATAAATTGTATACCTTAAAATTGTTTTAATCATTATTATTTTTTTTATTTCTTAATTTATTGTTTTGTTTTTCTAATTTTGTGATTTTATAAAAAGTTGGATTTATATTTCATTATTTAATAGAATGAAATGAGTGAAAAAATTATAATAATAATTAAGTATAATAATAATTTTTTTTGTAATATTAAAAAATAACAATATTTTTGTAATTATTTATATATATAGTTTTAAAATTTAAAAATATTCTTTTAATTAAAATATATATATATATATATATATATATATATATATATATATATATATATATATATATATGTATATATATATTACAAACGGAATGACAAACTTATATACCCTTTATACCTTTGATGAAGGGTATAACGAGAGATTTTCCTCATTTTCTTAATAAATTAATAATAAATTAAAAATTTGCATAAATTTATTTCTATGAAATGGTCCTTCGAACTCATACTACTTTAAGAAACTGTCATTAATTTGTTTTTTCCTAAAGATTTCCTCATATTTGTTTATTTATATATTTCACATTTTATATACAAAACTTTACTCTAAATTTTATTACCCTTTGTTACCTGCACTTTTTATTTTATTTCCCATTAACACCTTCATATTATAACTATACACAGTGGTTCCAAAACGCTTTTTTTTTTGGAAATAATACTGTAACTTGTGAATCGTTGGAAATATCTCAATCAAATTTCACTTGGCCAGAGATGAGGTGTTTTCGTGTTGATTTGAAGCAGCACAGATTCCTAGCGGATCTTATTGGGGATGAGTACACCTCCAAAGTTCATCATCTCTGGTATGCAATTAAAAAAAAAAAATGGTAAAAAAATTCATTTGATTTTTTAGAAAAATAATTCTATATATAAGTAATCCTTGTAAATATCTACAAAATACGCTTACATGGATCATTTTTAGCGTCGTTTTTTTGGTGGGCTTTATATTGGCTCTAAATATTTTTTTAAAATATTCACCAGATTCCCTACAAAATTTTTAATAATATTACTGCAAGAATCATATAAATGTATAGATCCGATAAAAAGTTAAAGTTAAAGTTAAGAAAATTTCATATATTTTTTTTTATTTTTTTTTCAAAATAAGGTGGCAACATTTTTCCACTTATAAAATTGGTTTTTTGTTCTGTTCACTACCCTCAAGTCTTATTCACAATTTTGTTAATTTTCCACAACTTTTTTTAATTTGTTTGTAAAATTCTCAAATCACAAAGCCGGGATCAAACAAAAGTTATGATAATTAAATACCTCCATATGTTGGGTAAGCACACACAAATTATTTTCTGACGTATGCCTCTTATAACGACGGTGTGACCGTTTGAATGGAAAAAGTCAATTTTTAAAACACGTTTTTCCGGGTTAAGATTTTGGGTATTTTATTTCAAAACAGTGGGTGCGCTTTTAATTCCTTGATTCCCTGAGATTTAAAAAAAATGCATACCCGATATGACCAACTATGGAGGTATACTCACTCCCCCCCTGACCCGCTAGGAATCTGTGCACCTTCAAAACAAGACGAAAACACCTCGTCTATGGCATGGTGAAATTTTATTGAGATATTTCCAATGGTACACAAGTTACAGAATTATTTCCTAAAAAGAAAAAGTGTTTTGGAACCACTATGCAATGTGACACAATTTTCATTCTGTTTCATTAAAGATGAAGTCATATATACTCGTACATATTTAGTTTTCTCTATACCTATCAAGTGCCATAAAATCTAAATAAAAATACACACAGAGAAAAGATTGATTGGAAAATAGTTACTGTTATTAAAATTCATATATATAAATACAAAATGTATTATAAATATTAAAATATTATCACCTCAATATATTTTCATTTATTATAGAAGAAGAATCATTTATATAGTTGTATTAAAGTTCTTATAACAATAAAATTAGTTTCATAAATCAATTTGTATTTTTTAAAATTAGTTGAAATGAATTGGCCAAGATAGAGGAATTAAATTCCTACTTCAAAACGCAATATTGGTGATTGCTATTAAAAATGTATTTGTTTTAAAATAATTTAAAGTCTAATCATATTTTCAATTACAATACCTAATAATATTTATAAAAATTCGGTAATATTTAATAATAAAAATCTACTAAAGTTTTTCTAGCCGACAAAAGATGGATTAGTCAAATACTCGTAAGAAATAAATTATTTAATTTGACATTTTTCAAAAATAAATAAAATTTTGCTTTAATTAAAAAACACACATTATAGTTCAATTTTAATTTTCTGCTACTTTTTTTTTAATTGGTAAGTAAGTGGAGTATTATTTTTCATCACTACATACAACTCATATCATTTATGCAGGATGAGTTATGTTACAAGAAATCCTTACCAATTATATATTTGGTGAGTTTTTCATTTTACAATACCTTGGACTATTTTGTGTAGCATGACTGAGCTGTTTAATGGTTTTTTGTTATCTTTTAGGTACACTAATCGTTCAGAAGCTCTAATTTGATCACAGCTGTCTCTCCCTGGGGAATTGGGGAATTGTTTATTCGGTGCCGCTGTCCTCAAAATATTTAGAATAATGTATAGAGCTGAAGGAGGATGGCTCGAACTTAAGATAAATAATGAAATACGCTGCAATTTAGTTTATAGAAAACATATTTAGTATGTATAATAAGTACCATTATTTACATTCTAATTATAAGGAAAAAAAGGTGTAAATACACACATGGACAATAAAATGTGAATTCCTTCAAATGAAAAAATTTTAAATTTTATATTATTAATTTTTTTTAACTTATAATTATGCTTTATTTATTTAATAAAAAGAATAAACAAAAAATACTTGTGAAATTTGCCTACATTGGGGTTTAGAGATAGGAAAAGGTATTTATAAAGAAAACCCATATTTTTCTGTGAACAATAAAATAGGTGTGTTCGCAAAAATTTTAAAATTGCAAAATTATTTTCTATTTTTGAAATTAAAATGCAATTACAGTATAAAATAACATAATTATTTTTTAAAATTTCATTGATTATCTCTAGCATAGCGGAGACATACACCCTAAAAGTCCTTGAAGGATATTATAACATTGTTATTCAAAATTATGACTTTTTTTATTAGTGATTTAGATCTATTTAAGGATTTTAGGTAGAATTTATATTGATTATTTTAAAAACTTCCTAATTATTCCCAGGGCCACATTTCCATTAGAATTGATGAAAGTTTCAAGTCGTTATCTTTCCAAGCTTTCTCCATTATAGTGGAATATTTTATTTAGATTAGGGTCCCACAATTATTTCCAATAAATCTTAGAACAAAAACTTGACATTTTTCATTTCATTAAAATATTTCATACATAACCATCCCGACCAAAGACACTCACATACTACGACTTATTACCATAACGGCTTTTGTTCATGGTACGTAAGTATATAGGTATAAAATGGTGGCGTCTTCACGCCTCCACTCAGACACCAGTCGGTCCATTGTGATCCCTTTCAAATGCCAGAAGAAAGGCTAAATAACAAGAGAAAGAATAAATAACAAGAGACAGAGAAAAAATAATTCCATTCGACAAACTATTTGAAATGCCTGGAATCTACAACCTAGCAATCAAGAATGATTACCCCTAAGCCACTTTATCGCCATTACGAACCCTATCCTCCAGTTCGAGCAGTGTGTGGCTCCCAAAAAACCTCAGTCTTCCGCGCTGAAGCCCTACACAGTGACAGAGTATATGTTCTACTGTCTCTATCATCGCATATCCTACAGAAGTCTGACTTACCAAAGTCACACTTATTCGACATATTCCCTATTGAGGAGTGACCAGTAATCATGCCCACAATGACCCTCAGATTTCCCCGACTCATGCCCAGAAGATGTTTCAAATCTACTATCTTAAGACTAGAACATAACGCTATAGATACCTTGCAGTCCGTTCTATTCCTCCATGCATGAATCGTTCTACTTAAAGACCAGTCCCTCATGGCCCTAAACTAGGACTCTATTAGAATCCTAACCGATGCCTCCACAAAGACCCATCCTGCTACGAGCCACTGCGAGCTAGCTCATAGGCTACTTCTTTGCCGAGAATGTGTCAGTAACCGTGAATCCAAAAGAGTCTTATCCTGAAAGCATCCATTCGCCTTCACAATTCCTTCCTGCACTCAAACACTAGCTTCGAGCTAACATAATGACTTGTTATTGCCAATAATGCTGCCTGACTATCATATAATATGAGGCTTTTTTTCCTTCAATCATCTTTAATAGGTTTTTACATATTTGTTCATTAGATAGATTCTTCTTTTTACAATAAAATGTCCTTTTTTTAGTTTTTTATATATTATATTGTTCCTATTAAATTTATGGGTATGAATAAGTTGTTTCCTCTTATTTGGAATATTTTGCATTATTCGAAAAAGTTCAGGAGTTCCAAAAATTGAACAGAGATTTATTGAAAAAGGCTATGCTGCAATATAGTGACCATTACATAGCGTTTTTGTGAAATTTTTAGCTTTATAACGTTCAAAAGGGTTCATGAAGTATTTCGAGAAAATTAGTCTTAAGATACAATCTGAAAGTTTTTAAATATGTAAGTTATTCCTATGATTAAAATTCTGGCTAAAATTTTTAAATAAACTTAAAACATTTATTTCGAGAGTATTCAAATTAGCAAGAAAAAAATTTAATAATATTTAATAATAACGGTATAAAATTCCAGCAAGGACTTTTGGGGAGTATGTTTCCGCTATAGGAAGGATAATAAAGGAAACTCAAAATAATAATAATAATAATAATAATAATAATGTCATCTCATGCTGTTACTTCTTTTTTTATAAAATAATAAAAAGAATAATAATTTCGGAATTAGCCTACATTAGAGTCTGAAGATCTGGTTTTTGAAGAAAACCCATATTTTTCTCTATAAAATAAAAAAGGTGTGTTTTCAAAAAAAAAACTATTTTTCTGTGTGTAGGTGTGTTTCAAACCCCTTCCGATCTTCAGACTTCAATGCAGGCTAATTTCAAAATTATTTTTTTATTCCCTAGATAGTTGTATTTAAAAAATAAAATATAAATATGTTTAAAACATAAGATTTAAATTTTTTTTTCATTTGAAGAAATTCACATCTATTTTATTGTCCATGTATATATATGTATATATTTCTTTATTGGTTAAGCCAAAAAGTATACTATAATACTACGCTATTTATACATATTTTGAGAATATTCCAAATGAATTATTTTGTTGGGTCTATCATAAACTACAGATATCCCAATCGAATTATGCGATAGTACACGCAACCGACCAAATTCGATTGACAAAAAATTCGGTTGCCACAATGAAATTATTTTCTCTTTGTACGCAACTACTGTTTATTTTTTAAACAACCACAACCCTTTTTCCTTGCAACTCATTTTTATTAATTCCGTATAAAGTTAAAAAGAAGAATATGTGGCCATAAGAGTACAAAAGGAAAAAAAGATTAAACAAGTATTTTTTTCCGGTACTCAATGCGTAAAGCTTGTTGTATACATTTACTTTTTCCCTTTTTGCCACAATTTTATTTCTAAACATAGACGGCAACAACACAGATACACAATTAGAAATAAAAGCCAAGCTATCTGCTAGGATAAGGAAGTAGGAGGAAGTTTGAGTGTTTGGTGTAAAAATAGAGTAAGTGAAGATAGTATGCATATCAAAACATTTGTGTATTTTAAACACAAATTTACTATATATGTAGATGATGACACTTAGGAATAGAGAAAAAGATAAAAAAAAATCACAAAGTACATAGATAATTTTAAAACTTGTCAGACTAAATACAGAGGAGATGGTTAGCCAAGGAACAGATACAGAAATTTGGCTACTAAAATATAGAAAAATTATATGTAAGTAAGTTTTTAAGATAAACGATTTTATGTTTTCTAAGGTTTATTTTAAAAATAATTTAATAGAGTTATAATATATACTGTTAATTTGAAAGTGTGTTATTAAATTTGGTCCTTTGAGAAACATTTTTTATCCAAAGGTTTACAATTTTTAAGCAACATTTTATAATAAACACTTTTAAATTTAAATAATTATTTTAATATAAATATACGTTTTTAATGTGCGTCTAAAAATCCAATACCCTTACTTTAAGCATACCTTCTCTTTTACTCTTTAACGGCGTTAGTTAAAAAAAAAATCTAAAAGAGAAGTACTCCAACAAAAAAATACTCATCATACTTATCAGTTACTGACTCTCACGCCTTTTTGTGTTATGAAATATGCGTTTTTAACCCGTTTAATGGTTTAATGACAGCGTTTTTATGCTGTCACTCTTGTTGAATGCGGCAAAAATAACAGTAGTACAAACAACATGAAAAAAAAAAAATTGCAAACATATTCAGCAATAAGAGAAATTTAAACACACTCTTCCTCAAATATATATATATATATTTTTTTTTAACTATGGGGAGATAGATACATATAACAACGTTTAGGATAGGTTAACATTTAACAGTGGGTGGGCTAAAAGCTTTAGGAAAAAAAATATTGGTTTAAGAAAAATATTATTTCCTTATTAAAATATATATATATATATATATATATATATATATATATTTTTTTTTTTTTTGTTAACAGAATAAAGCAGATAAGATCTTTTGAAGATTGAAAGTTTCGGAAATTGTAAAACTTTGCAGGGATTTTAATAAAATGTATATTTATATACTAAATTAGTTCTGGCATTTCTTTAGAAGCTAACGTCATAAACTTTTAAGAATTATGGAAAAACCGTAAACTTTGAAGAAAACTTGAAAAATTATGTAAAAGTTATTGTTATGGTTTTATAAATAAAAGAAGAATAATAATTTAAAAATTTTTTATATGTACACAGAAAAAATTTTTTACATAAATATAAAAATTTACTTTCATTGATTTCAGCTCAGTTCATTTAAGCATAATTTCTTGGACTTTTTTTATATATTTTTCCAATGAATTAAAAGTCAAGAAGACTGAAAAAATTGTTTAAATTTCCATTTATGTATATTTTCAATTTGTAAAAAAAAATTTTTGAAATTTTTTTCGAAAAATTTTTTTTAATGATTTATAGCTATATTTTGGTAACAGAACGGAAACGCTTTTTATAAAAATGATGTGCTGCAGAATGCCAGTAAAATTATGCAAATTTTTCAACATTATTTTTTAACAGATTTTTCTTGGAATTTTGACATTTTAAGGAATTTTTTGTTAATATTTTCATGTATAACTATTTTCATTTACCATTTGCAATCAAATCTAATAAAACTAAATCAAAGATTTAACAAAATTTTTGCAAAAATCCATAAAATTTTCATTATGAACAATTTAATAATATCTATGAACAAAATTTTATTTTTTATGAAAAAAGTTGGGGGAAAAAAGTCATTTTCGATTTATAATATCTATGCAAATATATGCATTTTTTCTCTGTGTAGAAATATATAAATGATTTCTTTGTTAAAATATTTTTTTTTGTAAATTTAGATAAATCAAATTTTCATATTTTTTTAATTTTGGTAAAATATTAAAAAAATTATATATGAAAATTTATTTTTTTCTATTTTATCAAAGAGCATTCTAAGATATATTAAAAAGTTGAAATATATATAGACTTTTTTAGAATTTTAAATTTTGGATTAATTATGAAAAATCAATACACATAAATAAGTTTGTGCATGAATATAAAAAATTTACTTTCATTGATTTTAGTTCATATTATTTAAGAATATTTTCTTGATTATTAACAATTTTTTACATATTTTGAAATGAATCAAAAGTCAAGAGGACTTAAAAAAATTATTTAAATTTTTATTTATGTATATTTTCAATTTGTAAATGCATGTTTGAAATTTTCTTTGGAAAAGTTTTAGTTTAATTCTATGCATGTGCTATAGAATGACAGCAAATTTATGCAAATTTCTAAATATTACTTTTTAACAGTTTTTTTTTTATTGGATTTATTTAAAGAAATTTATAACTATTTTTGCTTAACATTTAAATCGAATCTAATAAAACTAAATTAAAATTTTAACAACATTTTAGCAAAATTCGTAAAACAAAATTAAATTTTTTATGAAAAAAGCGTGGAAAAAAGTCATGTTCGATTTATAATATTTATGAAAAAATAATGTTAAAATATATGAACTTCTTTTCTCTGTGTAATAAGTTTTTTTTTTTTTTTTGGAAAATAATAAATTTTGAAGAAATACTGAAAAAACATATATTTTAAATTTTCTTATTTATTTTTGTATTTTTTTTTTCTTTTTGCTTATTTAGGGCCTGTGTGAAGCGATAGAAAAATATGCATGTTAGTAAATTTTTGACTGTAATGAGATGAATAAAATTTTACTGCTCATAGGGCTATAAAACTTTTAACAAATGTATTTCCCAGCAAAAATAAATAGAAGTATTTTTAAGGAAATACTTCTTCATTATTTCTAAAGTTTCAATAAGTGCACGGTTTCTTGTGCTTAATAAGTTTTTCTGATATATAAATGTTGAGAATTTACTACTTAATTTGTTACTTAATAATAACTGTTTTAATCAAATGAAAAATATTATTATGATTATCTATTTTTAATAAAAAATATTTAGTTTATAAAAAAAATTAAAAGTAATTCCTTGAATTGATAATAAAGAATATCAAGGAAATTAATTTTATATGACATCGTGAACACGACTTCTTACTCAGTGAATAGAGAACATCTTCCAATGACAACCCCATGTTAAATTCATTGGAAATGATCTGAATTTGTCATACTTTTGGATCACAAGTTCAGGATCTTATTGACTTCTTTGGATGTTCTTGTTTTGCTGAGTTTAAATTTTTGACAGTTTATTTAGAAAATTTATATTTAATTTTAAGAAAATGACTCCAAGAAGAGTTTTGCTTTCTAAAAGGATTTGAAATGGAAAGGAATAATTTTGTATTGTTGCATTTCACTTAACACAGTAGAAATAAAAATTTTTCTCATCATAGTGAGAATATTTTTTTACCATAGACTTTACTACCGTTTTACACAGGTCCTTATTTATTTAATAGCTGATATGGAACCTAAAAATAAAAATTTAAGAAAACGTAAAACTACAACTTTGACCAGATATTTTGAAATATCGATGTTTTTTTTTTATCGAAAACAAAAAAAAAAAAAAAAAATAAGTGCAAAAAATTGCACTATTTTTTCGCTATTTTCGTCAATATGCAGTTAGTTTATAACCTATAGTTCCTTCCACTTTAAAACTCATCTAACAAATAAATAAACAAATATTAAAATGGATATAATATGGATTCATATTTAAATACAATTAAATTTATAATTGAATGAAAAAAAAAAACACTAACAGATTAGTCTATGGGCTTAAAAGCTTATATTTTCAGCTATACAAACATAAATACAGTACTGTGCAGACCATAAGCAACAAAATAGGCGTTACCCTAAAAATTTTTTTTATTTCTCAATGTATTCAATTTGCAACAAAACTAATTTTATGAAATTGTTAATATATTTGAGGATTAACAAAAACTTGTGCTGTAGAAGATCTGTATTTGTTTCTTCTTATAGAAAAGATAAATAAATCGTATGTTCTCCATATAAAAGTGTGCACAACAAAACCAACGAATATTTAAAAAATATTAAAAACGTATCAAAATTATGAAATTTGTTGGGCCTTTTCTTAAGTTAATGTCAGTTTTATAGCAAAAATATCTGAATGCAGTGTTATTTGTATTTAATTTTTTTTTTTACAAAATAATAATAAAATAAAAATTATAGTTTGTGATAAAATATATCGATGTATTAAATTTTAGGTTTTTTTTTTTGGAATGAAAAAATGGAAAGTAATCCAGTTTCATACTACGAATTATATTACATTATTCATTTAAGGGCTATAAATTAATTTCGGAAGCACAATTTAAAAAAATTATACCATTTATATGAGTAATTCCATTTTAAATTTAAAAATTTCGACCTCTCTAAAATTTTCTCTGTAGCAAGTACAGCGATAAAGCTTCCTATCAGAAAAATATAAAAAAATAAAGATGGACTTTTTTAAATATACGTCACTAAAGAAAATTCTTACAAAAAAAAAAATCTTAAAATATAAGTTTGGATAAATTCACTGCAAAAAAAATTATTTTGATATTTTTTATATAAGAAAAGTTATGGCCATTTAAATGAATATGTTAGTCAATTTCAAAGCTATAGAGTTGCCACAGTATTCAAAATAAAAATGAGAAAAAGTCATTTTACATGCCTTTGTATCCTCCTCTACACATGCACCAAATTTTATCTAAATCGGTAACCAAATTTTTTTTAATTTAAAATGGAATTACTCATATGTAGAACGACTTTCGCCGAAAACTTTGTTCAGTTATGAGTAAAAATAATATGATACAACAATCAATTTGACTGCATAAATAGATTATGCAATCTCTAAAATTTAATATATGTAATTATGACTAAACTACCATCTGCGCTTTTCTTTAAAAACTTCTTTTAGGATAATATGTTTTTAAAGAAGTACAAAAATGTCATTATACATAGATAAATGTCTTGTTTAATTCGATGTTTTAGCAAGAATAAAACGTGAAATATATTTTTAAACCTTTGAAGGATTATATTGAACATGATTGCCTAATTTTTTTTTATTCATGCGATCTAATTCTCAAACACAAAACCCTTTGAAAATTCTTTTATGCGGATTTTATATAAGTGCAGTCCAAAGTGTTGTTTAGTACAAAAATTTAAATGGTAACTATTCTACAGACAACAATTAACAATTTAATCGCAACAATACCCTTAAATTTTACAAAAAAATATAAAAAAAACTAAACAAAATATGAATATGTTGCTATTGATGTGCACACTCTTATATGAAGATTGTAGTGTTTTATTTCCGATTTTGCTAATAGACAAGTTTAAAGCTCTTTATATGTTTGTATTTTTGTAAATCCTTAAATATGTATATAATTTCGTGCAACTATTTTTATTGTAAATTAAATATTGTTTAGGTTTACCCCTAATTTTATTGCTTTTGTTTTGCACAGTATTGTTTATTTTTTTTTTCTAGAATTTTTGCATAATTTAAGACATTTAAAATTATAATATTGAAACTATTATTTCTCATATCTAATATCTTTTATTTTTTTTTTCTTTCTGCTCGACTTTAGTTTCTTATGCCACTATATGCAATTTTTCTATTCTTCACTTTCCACTTTAAATCTTGTTAAAAGACTTTAGCGCAAAAGCCAGCAGCACCATTGATAAACAAGCAAGACATTTTCAACAGCAAAAAGAAAAAAAAAAAAAGGACTGAAACATTTTTAAACTCTCTAGAGTGTTACCAAACAAAGTACTTGTTTACAGAAAGAATTCAGTTCTATATTAAATATAAAAATAAAATATACTCCACCCCTGTTCTGTCACCCTGGTCTTTAGAAAAATTTCGAAACATTTTTCCATTGTACACTTTGAAATTTGATACCATTAAGTAGAGCTTCTTGTTTCAAGTAGAATAGAGAATTTTAAAGGAATTTTAAAAATGATAATTGCTACAGCAAACAAAATACTTAAAAGAACATGCATTAGAATTACGTTAAAAAAAAGGAATTTTAAATACCTAAAATTTTGTTTTTCCAAGGATGACAGGCAATATACAAGTAAACTAGGAGAAAAAGTCCAGTTTAGAAAATAGTTGCTTTAATAAGTGTTAAATATATATGTACATATAAAGATACACACCTTTACAAAATTTAATATACAAAAAGCAACAGTCTTTGTAGGTTTTTATTGGATGTTTGTATTTGTATGTGTGTGTATTTTGTTAAAAGGACACACCTTTTAATTAATAAAATTATATGGCAATCAACTTGTTAGTTTTGTGTATTTTATTTTGAGTTTATTTTATCTTAGTTTTTGTTATTGTTATGTACAAAATATTATTTAGTTTTTATTGTTATTGTTGCAGCTTTTTATTGCAAATTTATACAAATAGAAACGAGCAATGCGTAGTGGTTCCGAAAAGTTTTTTTTTTTTTTTTGTTGGAAATGATTATGTAACTTCTGATCAGTTAAAGATATCTGAATAAAATTTGATATGGCCAGAACTGAGGTGTTTCCGAGTTGATTTGGAGGAGCACAGTGCCCTAGCGGGCCAGGGGAGTAGTGGGTGGAACTCCAAAGTTGGTAATCTCGGATATGTAACCTTTTTAAATCGTCAAAATTTCTTTTATGACTTTTTTCTAAAATTTTTTTAATTTAAACATAGTTAGTCCTTAAAAATATATACAAAATATACGCTTGTATATGTGAATTATCTCTTTTCGTTTAAGAGATATTTAGTTTGAAATAAATTTTTCCCTTATTTTTGGCCTCGTTTTTTTATTCTCTTAAACTTAATTTGATGGGTTTAATTTGGGTGCTGAAATTTTTTTAAAACATCTACTAGGTTCTAGAATAAAAAGTTATTAGAATAATATAATTTTATAACTAATACAACTTGAAACTTTAAAAAAATTCACATTTTTGTTTTTTTTTCCAAAAAGGTTTCTTCACTTATATAATTTCTTCATGTCAGTGTTTGCTGACGACACTGCAATATTGTGTTCAGGTGAACTCTCAGAAAATATTATTTCATATTTGCAAAGAGATCTAGAAAAGCTAACTAATTATTTTAATAAATTGAAAATAACTTTGAATGGTAATAAAACTTAAGCAATATATTTTATTAGAAAAATCAAAGCCTGCTTCATTCCTCAACGCACCATTATCTTTTTAAATACAGAGGTACAATGGGAGCCAAAAGTAAAATATTTAGGAGTAGTTCTTGACCCAAAACTGAAATTTAAACAACATATACAGTTCATAATTAACAGGGTGAATATTTTCGCCCGAATACTTTATCCTTTTCTCAACAGAAACTCTGCCCTCAATATTGAAAATAAAAAACTTATTTTTAAATTAATTTTCCAAGCCATAATATTTTATGCAGCACCTGGTTTTTAATATGACAATATCGCCACTTGTCATATTAAAAAACTTCAAATTTCACAAAATAAATTATTAAAACTTATATACAATTTTCCTTGGCACTACTCAACAGTGCGACTTCATACAATTTCTGAAACTTATCTAGTTACATCAAGAATAAATAAGTTCACTACAAATTTTTATGAAAGATGTTCTGGGTCTGAAAACCCCTACATTAGTGAGTTAGCATTAGCCTAAGTTGTTAGTAAGTAGTTTGTAGATGTTTTTATTAAAATTTAGAAAGTATTTAAATAGGATTTTTTTTTAATTTTTGCCTACAATATAACTATAAAAATGTGTATATAATTTTGAATAGAAATATAAATTTTAAGAAGAACTATTTGCATAGAACTTTAAGATGTAATTGTAAATTTTATTTGAATTAATAAAAATGAATTGAATAAAATTTGTTTTTTGTTCTGTCCTATATAATTTTTTTAATGCTCTCAATAGAAATTTTAACAAAAATTCGTGTAAAGTAAACCCGAAGATGCTTGGTGCAATGGTCTCTTCATAAGCCCTATTCAAAGTTTGTCAATTTTCAACAATTTTTTTAAAATATCTGTAAAATTCTAAAATCGAAAAACTATGATAAAAAAATATATATGTTAATTAAATACCTCCATATGTTGGGAAAATACACAAAAAGTATTTTCCGACGAACGACTTTTATAACAAACCCGGTGACGCATTCAATGAGGAAGTCAATTTTTAAAAGATGTTTTTCCGGAATTGATCTTTTGGTCATTTTGGTATAAAAAAGTGGAAGTTTTTTTAATTTTAGAATATTTTAAAATAACATCCAAAGAAGTCAATAAGATCCTGAATATATTTAATTTAAAGGTTGAGGTTATATTAAAAAAAATATATATGCAAAAATTTAAAAAGTTTTTGCATTTTATAACAGCTAAAGTTGTGGTCTATTGAGACTTTTTGAAATACTAATCAGTTTTATTTTGAAACCAAAAAGTTGTATTTTGAATTTAAGACAGTTTTTGAAAGTGTGTATAAAGTCTATTGTAATATTGAAAAGTAAAGCATTAAATAATTTAATTAATGTTTCTATTTTTTGATAGACTACATTGTAAATTATTGGTTACAGAAATGTAAATGGGGAAATGTTTTATTTTTTATTTATTAAACTTTGCTACCAAATGACACTTTTTATTTCCACCCCAAAAATGATCTAATGTCGGCTATAGATCTTCTTGAAAACAATAGACAAAAAAAAAAAAAATTCTGAAATTTTGAAACGCAGTCTTAATTTTTTGATATTCCGCAAGATCGTTTTAAGGGTATTATCTGCACTAAAGATTTTCTAGCTCATTTTAATGAAGTTTTTACTATTTTTCTCTTTAACTTAATTTATCCTTCCTGTTGAATATTTTTCATTAATTTGTAATTTTTTTTTTATTATTTTTTCCTTTTTTTCCTATATCTATGGCCATTACTGTTTAATGCTACAATAATTACCAACTTTACGCTTTTTTTGTAACCATAGACTTTATTCTCCTAAGAGTTAATTTTGGCTATACTGCACCCGCTGTTTAATTTTTTTTTCCATCATTTTCAGATGTCTATTAATTTAGTAAAAAATTGCTATATATAAAATATACACAAAGACTTTTCCACTAATTTATTTACACGTTGACGTCATTATTTGAACACACATATAGAAAACAAAAAATAAATTTTGTACAATATTATGTTGCTCTGTATATGGGCAAAAACACAAAACTTTTAAAATATGACTAAATTACACTGGGGAACAGTAATTTTGCGGTCTGGAATTTAATTGCAAATTTTTTACTAATTTGAGGTCGCTGATTTCAAATCTAATATCCATTTTTCACAAACAAAGTTCAATTTTGTTCCAACATACGCATTAAAAAATGTTTTTTTTTTATATGGAAATCGCAATTTTTATCAATTCAGTTTTCTCAGTAAATTGTGAATAAAATCATAAGTTGTGCACCGATTGCAATGAAATAAAGTTCATTTCATTCAAAATATGTTTAACTAAATGTTTTTAGACCGAAACTGCGATTTTTGTTGCATTTTTATTTTTTATGAATTTTTAGAGCAAAAAAAAAATGTTTTTAATTGTTTTTTTTTTCAAATCTTCAACGATATCTCTGAAGCTACTGGGCAAATTTAAAAACAATGCACAGTGGGGCAGAATCGAATTTTTTTGGAAAAAAATCTGTAACTTCTGATCGGCTGGTTGCATTTTCATGAAATTTGGTATAGGCGTTCCAAAATCCAACCAGCCGATCAGAAGTTACAGATTTATTTTCAAAAAAATTCGATTCTGCCCCACTGTGCAATGTAAGCACGGCTTAAAGATAACATTATTGCCGATTTTCGGATTTTTTTTAACTGAATATGGTGAACCGTTTTCAAGTTATTCCAATATATGTAGTGAAAGTGCCTTAATTTTAATAACGGTATATCTGGAAAAGTCGAATTGATAGAGAAAAGTGGAGATTAGACTTAAAATCAGCGACCTTAAATTAGTAAAACTTAGAAACAAAGTTCCAGACCGCACAAAAAAAGTTCAATTTTTTTCCCTAGTGTTATTTTCGGACTTTTTTTCTTGGCACATTGACAGCGCTTTGAACGAACAAAAAGCAATACTTCGTTTAAAACCAGAAGTTATCAAGGTTTAAACTTGAAAATTTAAAAAAAATTCTCAAAATTTTAAATTTCACTTATTTACATTATAATTGCACATATTCATAAATCCTGCGAAGAACTATCATCGCATGTAAAAAGACTTACAATATTATCATTACTAGCTTAGTTACACGTAAATTTCAATTTTTCTAAAATAATTTTTGCACAATTTTTTAAATAATAGAAAATATATCAGGTGCAAATTTTCTGAAAAAAATATATTTTGTTTACTTCAAGATTGTTCTTTTTTTTAAATGCCGAATAAACTAAATTAATATCATTCCTAATATAAAAATTACAGGGGTTTAAATCATGCAAACACTTAATTTATACTGAAATTTTTTTCAAATATTTTTTAATAACCTTAATGCGATTTTTATTTTTATTACTATTACTGTTACTATTATTATTATTATTATTATTATTATTATTATTATTATTATTTTTTCTTTTGATTACGACAAGTATTTTATCTCTTCTGGAATTTTGTCGTGGTTTGTTTTGACATACTAAATTTCATTAGAGTGCTAACTTGCCGAACAAAAACCTCCTGTTAGAATTTTTACTCTATATTATTTTTAGGATATTACTTGATGAATGTTCAGAATTTTTTTTAAATTCTACACAATTTATTTGCCTTTATTTATTATTTTCGGATGAAACTATAGAAAAATAACCACAAACTTTTTATATCACTAAATAATACGTTATAAAATATTTATTATAACGTCATTATTGTTGAGTTTATGAAAATGATTCTACAAACTTTCTAATTTTTTAGGGCGCCCTTGATTTTATGATAAATCTTGACAAAACCTTGTTATTGAGTCACATTTTGATAGTTTTTACGCCGAACCTTGGATGTGTCCAAGCTAAATGCGTTTAGATAAAAGTAGCTCGTTTTCCGCCAAAACTGATTTATTTTGGCAGAGTAAAAAAATTATTATTAAAATACTGCAGCAAGTCTTTCATTGTGCTTTATATAATTCTAAGACATTTTTTGGCATTCAAAAATGCTTAACTAATATCTGAAAATTTTGGTAAATTTTCTGCAATTTAATTTAAATTTTTTGCAATTTATTATTTTAATGAGACCTTCCAACCATGCGATGCACAGTGGTTCCAAAACGCTTTTTTTAACTAATTCTGTAACTTGTTAACGGTTGGAAATATCTCAATAAAATTTCAGGTGGCCTGAGAGTTGATTTGGAGGAGAACAGTTGATTTGGAGGAGAACAGCTTCCTAGCGGTCAGTGGGGAAGTGCGTAGACCTCCAAAGTTGGTTACCTCGGGTATGTATTTTTTTTTTTTAAAGATGAAAAAAAAAAATAATTTATGATTTAACAGAAGAAGAATTTTATATATAATTAGTCCTTGTAAATCTCTACAAAAATACTCTTATCTGTTTAGGTTATCTCTTTTAATTTAAGAGATATTTAGGTTGAAATAAATTTTTCTGTAATTTTTAGCCTCGATTTTTTTGGCGGGCTTTATATTGGCATTAATTTTTTTTAATACTCACCAGATTCCCTACAAAATTTTTAATAATATTGCTGCAAGAATTATATAAATATATTAATCTGATAAAAAGTTATGTTAATCTGAAGTTGGAACTTTAAGAAAATTTCATATTTTTTTGTTTTTTTTTTTTAAAGTGGCATCTTAACGTAGATGCATGTAAAGCACTTGGCACTCCCCTCAAGCCCTATCTAAACTTTGTCAATTTTCCAACATTTTTTTAAATTTGTTTATAAAATTCTCAATTAAATTAAATAAAAATTATTTTAATTAAATGCCCCTTATGTTGGGAATACACACAAAAAGTATTTTCTGAAGGACGCCACTTATAACGACAGGGTGACCATTTGAATGAAAAAAATCAATTTTTGATACAGGTCTTTTATCGGTTTGGGATTTTGAGTATTTTGGTACAAAAAAGTTAAGGTTTTTTAATTCCCTCATTTTAAAACAAATTCATATATACTGTATCAAAATTTTATTGGAATACCTACATTCGTTTAAATTTTATTTAGGTTTAAATATTAACATTATTTCTCAAAAATATACTTAAAATCCAAATTTTAAGTTTTTCGGGTCATGATCTGTAGAAGTTTCATCGCATTTAATTTATTTCTATTAGTTGTTATTTTTCACACTCTTCCTAGTTCAGGGATACCAAATGCTATCTTGCAAGTTTAGCAAGTCGCAAATTTTTCAATATAAAGGTAACAGAAGAGATTAACATTGTATTGCTGTTAGAAAAATGTAAACACAGAGCGACATTTTTCTTAAAATTCATTGGAAAAGTGCTAACAAATACAGTCAAATTTCTTCAGACTAGGATCTGAAAAGCTTTAAAAGTGAAACTTAAGTAAATTAAAAGAAATATTAATATTTGGACCTAAATAAAATTTAAAAGAGTAAAGGTATTCCAATGAAATTTTGGTAAAATATAGACAAACTTGCTTTAAAACCAAGGAATAAAATAACTCTTACTTTTTTGTACTAAAATACCCAAAATCTTAACCCGGAAAAACGTGTTTCAAAAACTGACATTTTTCATTCAAATGGTCACTCTGTTACTATAAAAGGCGTCCGTTAGAAAATACTTTTTGTGTGTTTAGCCAAACACATGGAGGTATTTAATTAACATAATTCTTTTCTTGCATTTTCAGAATTTTACAAATAAATTCAACAAAAATTGACGAAAATTGACAAAGTTTGTATATGGCTTGTGGGAAACCATTTCTCCAAGCGCCTCCGTTAAGATTCCATTTTAAAACATAAATTACATAGATTTGAATAAAAAAAATATACTCACCTTTTTTGAAAAACAAAAAATATGAGATTTTTTTAAAGTGCCTATTTCAGATTAATATAACTTTTTATTGGATCAATATATTTATAAGTTGCTTGCATCAATATTATTAAGAACTTTGTAAGAAATCTGCTGAATATTAAAAAAAAAAGAAAAAAAAAAAAATAATAAATTGGAGCCAATATTAAGCTCTCCAAGTTAAAAACAAACTTGAAAAAAGAAGCTAAAAGTAAGAGAAAACTTTATTTCAATCTAAATATTTCTTAAACAAAAACAGATTTACAAGGACTATATATAATTTGTTTTTCTGTCAAATCATAAAATAATTATTTTTAGGGATTAACTTTGGAGGTCTACCAACTAACTCTCTAACCCGCTAGGAGTCTGTGCTCCTCCAAATCAACTAGAAAACTGTACTTTTTTCAAAATTAACAGGTATTTTTCAAGATTTGGAGAGACCAGAATATATTATTCACGAGAGCACATTTATGAGATACATCACAAACTAAGCAGAATTACCTCCTTTTTAAATTTATGACATTAACTTGCATCTTCATGGAGGGGCGCACATACAATAACCAAAAAGTAAAAATAATATTAAAATAGCAAAAATTTTGGTTTCAAAGTTTGTCATTGTGTAACTTCTGACCGAATAGCAATAGGGCCATAACGTATAAAGTGTTATTGTTCCTCTGTCTGGATAGTAGTTCTCTCATACAACTCTTACGCCAAAACTTTTAAACTTGTGGGAAAAAATCGCAAATATAAAAAAAATTACGATGAATTTCAATCACATTTTTCTAATTTTTTAACTTTGAAGAACTGTAACTAATAACTATAAAAGACATGAAACATAAAACTTTGCAGCTTGATTGCTTATGGTGTAACTAATACAATGTTACTAGCCATTTTGCCAAAAGCAAAACTGTGTTCGAAATTTTTATAACATTAACTCGGTTTCATTGATTTTACAATTTCTGCGTTTTTGCCCATATACATATGAACTATATGTATTTTAACAAAAAGAAAAAAAATGTTAGAAAATATTTGTTGGTATGTACTATTATTTGTTTAAATGTAAAAGTTAAGTGTGTGTGTAATATGTAAGAGTCCTATGGATTCATATGTTAACATGATGTAATATTTGAAAGAGCATTTTGCCAGAAAAAAATGAAAAAGTTTTAATCAAATATTTGTTATTGAAAACCTAAAAAGAGAGTTAACAAAAAATGTATATTATTTTAAAGATATACACAACATATGTTAATGGAGGAAGAAAGAACTGGCACAAATATTACAGATTTAATAAAATGTAAAAAGTTTCAGAGGACTGTAAATTATTATTTTGTATTTTTGCAAATTTCAGTCAATTAAAAATATCTAATAGAATTTAGTTTAAACCTTTATAAATAAAAATTAAATATATAAATTAATAATAATTTACTTATTTATTAATAAGTATTATAAATAAATAAATAATTAAATAAAAAATAAGTAAATAAATAAATAACTAAGAAAATAAATAAAAAATAAATAATATTTGCGGGAAGTAAAAGGATCAGGCGTATACAGTGTTGTATTAATAGGAATTTAAAAAAAAAATAATATTTTTACACAATTTTTTAAGTTTAACTGCAATTTATTTTACATTTTTCTATAAAAGCCTGTACAACGATGAAATAATTTTTACTTTTAAAAACTAAACAAAACTGTAGAACTTATTCGATTTTATATAGAATAACTTACCAAATACATTTCTCAATTTTGCCCCCAAGAGTATGCACCAAAACTTTTTCTTAAAATAAGTGAAGAACTTTTTGATAGAGTTTAGAAAATATTTTGTTTTTTTTAACAAAATGGCAATTATTATACAATTATGTACAGGAGGAAAAATATCCAAAAAATTTACATCAAATTTGAAGTTTTATAAAAGAACCGGAAAATAGATTTAAAAGTGTTGAATAAATAAATAAATTTATTTGGAGTGTATATACAAGATTTTCATACAGTTAAAAAGCTACGTTTCTGATTTCTAAATCAATTTGAAAATTAAAAATTTTGGAAACTTTTCAAAATTGTTATGAGAAGTATTCCAAAAGATCTTCGGACTACAAGCGATTGTTTTTCGAGTGAAGATAAAATGTGTAGCAGCGTGAAATTAATAATTTTTGGGTTTTTTAAAATAATAGAAAACATTTTATAAAAGTTTGTATTATTAGCAAGAATTGGTAGAATTTAAAGCTACAATCTTTAGTTTCTGTAAAGGGTCTTATAAGCAAAATCGATATATATATATTATAAATAATATTTAGAAAAGTAAAACAAATTATATTGAATAAATAAATAATAATAAATAAATAAAATAATTATGCCTTTACTTTATGCAACGAAATAAATTAGTATTAAATGTCACCAAAGCTATTATATATATATATATATATATATATATATATATATATATATATATATATATATATATATATATACATTTAATCCTAATTTATTTCGTTGCATAAAGTAAAAGGTATAATAATTTTATTATGCCTTTATGCGTAATTATTTTATTATTAATATATATATTTTTTTTTGGTCTAAAAGACACAATATTAACAATTTATTCAATATAATTTGTTTTACTTTTCTAAAAATTATTTATAATTTAAGTTTTCAAAGAATAAAAATATGTATTTAGTTAAAAGTTTATTTCTTTTGAAAAATTTCTTAATATTTTTCTTTAAATTAATATATAACAATGTCAATACTTAATATACGTATACAATTTTAATTCTTTTTCAATCATTTAAAAATATGTGCCTTCTGAGTCTTTTTTTCATTTAAATTCTTCTTTTTTTTTTACCAAATTCAACTATTATGAAATTTAAATGTTTTATACTTCATATATAAAAAAAGATCATCTACGAGAAAAAAAGGACGACAAAACAAGAACTCAACAAAGTAGAGTACTTAACTTGAAACAGCACCACCCACAGAAATATTTATTTTTCTTTTTTGGAAACAAGTCAAAACCCACAAAAAAAAAAAAAAAGTACAACGGCTATAACGTTTAGAAAAAAAGTTTTGAAAAAATACACACCCATTCATTATAATAGGTTTGTATGTGCAAATCTAACGGAAATAATGTTAACAAAAAGCTTTTCTTCATAAGGCAGATGAAAATGATGATGATGACAGAGGAAGAGAATACCAAATAAGATACGGAACAGTGAAAGCTTTAAAAAAGAAAAATGTAAATAAACTTTCATGAAACAAAACAAATTAAAGATTTTAAATCAAATCTTTGAAAAGCTTTAAAAAAAGTTTTTCTATAAGTTAAATTTTGCATAAAGCTTAGTATAAAAAAAGTTCTAAAAATCTTTATATTTTTATTTATTTTAAAATATTTTAATGTTTTTTTTTTTTTTTTTTTTTTTTTTTTTTTTTGTATCAATAAAAACTATAACATAAAAATTAAATCTTATTCCTTTATTGAAAGCTTTTACTGTTTTCTTTAAATCTTAAAGTATGTTGCAGTTTTTTTCTTTTCTTAAATTTCTCTACCAGGATTTTTTTGTATTGCCCTTTATAAATACATATTTATGTGAGTGAGTTGTGCCCTGTGTTAAAATGTTCTACATACAAACATACGAGTATTTACAATGAAGTAGCAGTAGTAGTACTACTGCATCCACTTCAAAATAAAAGAATACCTAGCTAGTTGTTGTTCTTGTTTTATTTTACTCACTGACACATTATTCACTTGGAAACACAAGTGGATGATGATGAGTGTAGGTTTTTTACAAGCAAGTGGCTAATAACAACAACTACAACATTAGCTTCAACAAAAAAAAAAAAAAAAAAAAAAGAAAAATATATATCACTCTTATAAAACGAGGCGAAATTAAAAGAAAACAAAAAGAATTTTGTAAAATAAATCTTTTTAAGAGAAAGCTTTAGGGGTTGTTAAACACGGAAAAGCTTTCAGAAAAATAAAGTTACCTTGTTAATGTTAGAAAAATTCTTTTTAAGGAATTTATAGTGCCTAGGCTAAAGTAGGAATATGTTTATGTCAATATGGTTCTTAAATTTTAGTCCCAGAATTAAAAGAAAGTTTCTGATATTTTGATTATCTGGTGGAGAATTACATAAACTTTTAAAATATGTTAGAGCGTCAGAAATTTTTTAAAGCTTTTTTGGGTAATTTTTTTACTTGTTCAAAGTTTTTTGAAATTTAAAAAAAAATATATATATCGTTTATTTGTTGCAACAATGTTATAACTCAAAAAACACAATTTTCGAGTTAACATCACTAATGCATAATAAATAATGTGTTTTATTAACTGATAAAATCTTATGTATGAGTTTTTTATATGTCACACTCATGCAGAGAAAAAATATGGTTAAAGCATTGTTACTACAACAACAACAATTAACAACGTTAATTTTCATTTATTTTAATAACACTCTGTTCATGATAACAATGTTTTTGTTTCAGTTTTATCATTCAATGTTTACATTCAATCAAAATTTCCATATAGTTGACTACAAAAATTTTATGTTTTTTAAATATTATTACCAGAAACAAAATTGTATTAATATAAAAATATCATTATTTCTATAAAAATTAAATATTACCAATCTTTTTCGTTGTTCTTAAACAATATTTTGTTTTCACACCATATTAATTAATATTATTCCCATAACCATAAAATGTTACAAATAAGTATGGTTGAAAAATTCATAATTTGTTTTTTTTATCGTCGTACTGCATATAAGAAAATTAAGAATTAAAAACTAAAAGTATGTCTCCTGAGTTTAGAAAATTTTTGAAATTCCTCATATATGAAGGGATTTTTATGAAATGTATTTTTTAATAGTTTAGATCATAGATAACCATACATAGATATGAAGCTTAAAAAAACCCAATTGAAAAAAATACTTAAAAAGTACACCTACTAAAGTTGTTTTTGTTTTCAATGAAATTATTTACTAACACATTCTTAGACTAAGGTTTTTTTGACAACCGACTTAGGTTTTTGACAACATCTTTAATCTTTGGTTCAGAGCATAGTTTAATAAATAGATAGTTATCTGAGAGAAGAAACTTAATTCAAATGTCAAAACCTAATTCATGCAACAACAAGTCACATGTAGTAACATATATTTTGTTTTTGTGTTTTGAAACAAATCAGTATTTTTTTTTTTAAATTTAGTTTGATGCTCCTTCCACATAATCTTCTAAATGTATTCTATGGTTTAGACCATGGTGAACAACAATACGGCGAATTCATTAATATTTTTTATACCTGGAGTTTAACGCTTCAGCGGGTAAACAAAAAATAAGCTTATATGGGGTTTGACAATTCTAAGTACTAAAAAAAATCATCAGCTGCTTAAGTGAGGTCACCTGTTCGTATTCGCCTTAGGAATATCCCTAGTCAACTGGTTTCATGATTAGCTTAATGTTTACTTTATTTAAATGCTAGATGGCGCTCTATTTAGCAAAGTTGAAAACCCAACCCTCAGCCAAAAAGGTGAGTATATTCAACAAAAAGAAAAAAATTGATAATATTGTAAGTGGTCTAAAAGCAAAAGCATCCAAACTGATTAAACTTTCCTTTTAATTGTAAACACATAAGGACATTATCATCCTTGTGAGCTATTTAAAGAACAATATTTTTTTTTTTTTTTTTAGAAAAACATATAAAATAATATAAAAGAAAATGTGAAGAGCATTATTTTTGCTAATATTTTTTATTTCAAGTACTTTTAACAGACTTTTCATATGTCAGCATTTTACTTTTAAATACCTAAGAGCAGCAGTATTTTTCATCAAAAGGTTTTTTTTCATACTTTAGCATGTTCCAAACAATTGTTATTTAAATAATATTGTGTCTCTTTACATTAAAAAAAACTTACTTTTATATCGTTTTCTATTCTAAAGAATATTGGCAACATCCATGAACAATATTTTTATACCCTTCACCATGGGTGCAAAGGTTATATATAAGTTTGTCATTCCGTTTGTAATTTCTACAATATTTATCTAAGACCCCATAAAGTATATATTTTCTTATTGATACATATATATATATATATATATATATATATATAGATTCTTATTGATACGGAAGTCGATATAACGATGTCCGTCTGTCTGTCAGTATGTTGAAATCATTTTTTAGATAGCCCCAGTTATCGTAAATATTTGTTTTATACATCAAATTATAGGGAATATTCCTTAGAATTACAGTAGAAAGAATCAACAAAATCGGTCCATTAATTTCCAAGATATCGCAAAAAATCCAAAAGGATTCTAAAAACGTGTTTGTTTTCTACTTTTCTAACCTCCTATATAAGCTAGCGACTTTGTTTTTTTGCACAGAAAATTTGGAATCTTTTTTTGGACTGTTTTCGCGCAAGAAATAAACTGAGAAATCAGTCAAAACTCATTTTTGGACTTTCTAAAATCTCGGTTTTTTTTAATTAATCATATCGGTCCATAAACAACTGAGTTATAGGCAAATCTGAAAAAAATATTAAAAATATACATACAAACATATATAAAAAGCATTGCAATGAATTTCAGTGTTGTTGTTTTTTGTTTAAGCAAGCAGTATTTGTTGATTCACAATCATTTTTTATGTACGTTTGGACGTTTTTTAGTTGGAGATAGAAGCATTGCAATGGCTCAGCGTTGTTGTTGTTGTTTTTTGTATAAGCATGTATATATACACAAATATATGTATATAAATTTAATAGTCATCAGAAGCTATCAGTGTTGTTTTTGTTTTTTTGTTTTTTTTAAAGACAGCAACGTTTGCTATAATAGTTTAATTTTGTGTTTTACAGATTTGTAGTTTGTAATCAAAATGTAGATTATTTTTGCAATTATAAATGTGAAAAAATATGAAAGCATACTTTAAGGCGTAAATTTTATTATTTGACGGTACGAATATGAAAATTCGCCACAGCGGAATGTAGCGCTCTAACTTATTTTTATTGCATTTGAAGTTGTGTGCAGAATAAAAAGTTGAAACATTTTTGTTAAATCATCATTATCAAGTTCTTTACTTGCCCCCTTACTTTTTTTTTGTAATAATTCCTTTTTATTTAAACTTTTCGTCATATATAAATTTACAAGTAGTAGTGTGTTGAGTGCTATAAACTTAATATCCTGTGGAGTTTAACTTTTGCTGCTCTTCACTTTTAAACATTGAAAAATTTATGGAAAGAAAAAAAAATATTTTACTGTTGCATTCTTTTTCTTTTCGTCTTGTTTTTCTTTTTCATCTTATATTTTTTTCAATTGGGTTATATGTTTTAAAAATGTGGTGGTTAAGACATTGGTAAATAGTAGAGTTTGTAATGGAAATATTAAAGTATTAATGTTGTAAATACTCAAGAGAGAAATAGGTTTCAATAATTTGTTTTATAGCTGAACAACATGAATTTTTTAAATATATTTTATAAACCAATTGAAATATTATTGGCTAAAGAAAAAATATTGTTTTTGTTTTTTTTAGGCTAACAATATTTTTAAAGTGTTGGAACAAATTTAGACTTAACATTTTTTCAAAGAAGAAATTATGTTTATAGTAATTACTATGTTTAAGGCAAACTATTTTTAATTTTTTTCTGGCTGAAAACTTGCTATGGAATATATCAAAATTTTCGTAAATTTGTTAAAAGTTGGGTGTTTTAAAAACAGATTCTAGAATTATAATATCGAAGAAAGGTCAAATGAGTTAAGTTAAATCTAAATGAAATTGTATGGTCTGAAATTCCTAACTCTGATATGTTTCTTCCTAATAATCTAAATAAATTATTTGAAATAAATTTTATAGATTCTACTTTTAGCATAGATCTAGTTCAGATTATTTCATTATTTAATAGTTTTAATAAACTTCTTGAACTGTATTTGTAAACTCAGTAAATGTTCTTTATCAATATCGGCTTCCAATATGCTTCATCATGCCTTGGAAATGGAACTTGAATTTTATGAATATGCAAATAATTTTAAAATTGATAATCTTATAATTATTATGCTTGTGATTTTTATAATTCAAATGCTACACACAGAGAAAGAACGTGGTTATAGCATTATCACTACAACAATATTATATTCTAATTGTTTATTTCCTTGAATTTTAATAACTTTGTGTTCATGATAACAATGTATTTGTTTAAATTTTATCATTTAATGTTTACACCCAATAACAATTTTAATATAGTTGACTTTGCAGTCAACTATTATATGTTTTTGAATATTTTTTTCAAAAACAAAATTTTATTAATATGAAAAATATCATTACTTCTACAACCATTAAATATTTGTTGTTTTTTTTACTTGTTCTTAAACCATTTTCTGTTTCTAAATTTAAAAAATTTATGAAAAAAGTATTTTATTAATACATTTTATTTTAATATATGACAAGATGGAATAATAATATGATAAAATGGAATCATAATATGACAATGTAGTATAATAATATAATAACATCAAATAATAATCTGATAGAATGTAAAACTAGAAACACGAAAAAACAAACCATAAAATTGGACACAATATAACAGAATTGAATCATAATAAATATTATTTATAGTCAATTCTATTTTTCGCTGTGATCATATGTTACAATCATAATATACTGCTCTTAGATAATGGTCACTACAACTATTGCAGCAGAAATGAAATTTAGTAAATTTATTTATGCTTACAAGAAACTTATTTTTGCCAAATTTTAATTAAATCGTGATTAATATAAGATATTTATGAGCTGAAAACCAAATTTCGGAAGCACATTTGTATGGGGAATAAGAGAAATAATGGACCTATCTTAGTCGATTTCAAACGACTTCGTCCTTATACCAAAGTAAAACATCGTGCCAAATTTTATTATAATATCTTAAAAATTTCGACCTGTATAAGGTTTACATGGACAGGCTGTCTGCCATACAAAAGGACGAACATCGTTACTTTGATTCAGAAAGCGATTTTAAGTCGAACAGTATACTTAAAGTGAGTGTTGGACCAGTTTATTTATGCGTTACAAAAAGCATATTACCCCAACCGCCCATGTTGTAGTAAATTATAAGAATTCTCCATTCATACGATATAAAATATTTTGTTTTTCAAATTTTGTAACAAAAATTTGCCTTAAGCGTACATTTTTTTCTTAATTTGATGTATAAAAGACTCCCTCCGATCTAAAATACCCATACTAAAACTTGCTAGTTTAGCTAATGCCAAATTTTGTTCAAGGCTCTGCCAGTGAGCACTTTTCTGTGTGCCAAATTTGATGCAGCTCGAAATAGATTTTTACTGAAATCGACGTAAACGGGGCGTGTCATAAAATATAATGTAAAGCTTCTCCTTTCATATAAAAGAGACTAGCTTTTGTATGCAGTATTTAGTTTTGCAAAATTTAAACTTTTAAAATTGGACTTTCTGCCGGAAATCTGTTCGAGAGATTCCTCTGTGTAAAACAATCAAAATAAAAATGTATTAATCTTAACACTATTATTATGTTTATTAATAAATTAATATATTATTAAGTTATTAAAAAACTATTATTGAAAATTATTATTGATGAGTATAATATATTATATATTTTTTAATTTAGCTTCGATCTTTCAGTATTTGAAAATTTTTCAGGTAAAATTTTTGCTATGTTGATGAAGTCCTAATCACTCCCTGGTACATTGAAAATTCTCTCGAAAAATGATATAACGTACGTTATAGGTCTTCTTGAGCATCTTCAAATTTTGAGTTATGTCAAAACACTATTTTTGATTTTTTATTTTACTCAAATCTAAAAAAACATATTTTTAATCTTTAAAAAAAAAAAAAAAAAAAATTGAGTTGAACTGCAATTTATTATATTTTTTTCTATAAAGATATTTGAAGACATTTTTGTTGGAACCATAAATAATAATAATAATAATAATAATAATAATAATAATAATAATAATTAGTTTTTAAAATTGTTAAACTTATTGCTAAATTTATTTGATCCTTCCTGGAATAAAGAATAAAAATATAGTTGAAGTGACCATAATTTAAGAGCAATATATTTTGATTGGAATATACGGTTACAGCTAAAAATATATGTGATTATAAATAGTAATTTTTATGATTCCATTTTATCATATTGCGTTCGATTTTATGGTAAGTTTTTTCTTGTTATGGTTCAAGTTTTTCATATTATTATACTCATACCATATTACTACATTATTATCCCATTCTATCAGATTATGAATTAATTTTACTATATTATTATTCCAACTTTCTTATCATATTATGATTCCATCTTATCATATATTAAAACAAAACACGTTAATTCAAAATTATTATTTTTATAAATTACATTTGTTTAAAAATAATAAATAAAAGTGTTTATTCATTAAAAATTATTTACATGTTATCTGTTCATTAATTAATTTTATTTAATTTATATATAATGCGGAAGATATATATTTTTTTAACTAAAACATTTAATAATCGTTAATAAATATATTGTATTGCTTGAATCACAACAAATATAACAAAACCTTGTCTACTTATATTAATTTATATATAAACTAAATGAGAAGGGGAATGAGAATGGGAAACAAACGTTAAAGACAAAATATATTTAAAAACAAATAAGTTATGAATTTTGCAACCATTATTTGTAACATTTTATTGTTATGGGATAATAATATTAATGTGGTTTAAAAACAAAATATAGTTTAAAAACAATGAAAAAGATTGGTAATATTTAATAAAATTTTGTTTCTGGTAATAATATTCAAAAACATAAAATTTTTGTAGTCAACTATATTAAAATTTTGATTGAATGTAAACATTGAATGATAAAACTGAAATAAAATTATTGTTTTCGTGAACACAGTATTGTTAAAATTAATGAAAATTAACAATGAGAACATAATATTGTTGTAGTGACCATGCTGTAACCATGTCTTTTCTCTCAAACATTAAATAAAATTCTTTGTCTAAAAAACATATATAAGGAATTTTAAACTATTTCAAGCGATTCTAAATAAGCCTTATTTTTAAAGAAAGGTCGCTTTTCGAAAGAGAGTAAAATGTGTCATTTTGTAGCAGAGTGTAATTCAAAAATACATATAATTGTTTCAAATGCATTTTTAAGTCTTTTATTGAAGATTTATAAACTGACGTTATGAATATTTGTTGAAAATTAATATCAAATATAAGGGAAGAATAATAATTAAAAAAGATTTTAGAAGGAGAAAATATGTTGAAGGTTTTTAATATATATTTTATCTTTTATAAAATTTTCATTATTTAAACACGTTAAAAAATGTATATATTATACTTCTTTTTGTTTTATACCCCACCTTCATCTAAAGTTTGGTTTAATAACTCACGCTCTTCGTAGATTATCCTGCTTAACCTGCTTGCATAACTACTTAAACTTTAACTTTCAAGTTTAATCTGCTTTGTATTTTCTCCTTTACATTTACATACTGTTACTTTTAGGTAGAGGTAGCAGCAAATCGGTTATTAAACTGATTGATTGAAAATTTATGCTGACGTGATGATAAAATTACCATAAAAATACTTAAGAACAACTACTACGAGTACTTGTCTGCAGTGGCAGTGACAATACCAGCTAAAATGGCAACTGGTACAACAGTTCGGGTGAAAGTCCATGATTTAAAGATTTTACTAAATTTTTTTGGGGTCTTGGGTTATTTTATTGTAAACTTAAGTTAGTAGGAAGTTAATTAATTTCCTCAACAGATAACATTCTAGTAGTCAATACGAAATTATAGTTGTTCACTTTAAAGATTACTTAGGGACAAAAAAGTAGCTAGGCAAAAAACCCCTTTATATATTACAAAGCGCCAGTCTAGTTGTTAGTTTTTAATTAACTACACTTTAGGTTACCTAGGATAAGTAAAATGGTCAATTGTTTTCTTATTTTGCAGGATAAATCATTAAAAAATAAATAAAATATGGTAGACAGTAAAGTAAAGAGATGTCCCTACAAACTTTTGTCACAAAAAAGTAACAGAACTGTTGGGCTTCCAACACAAATACCGATATTGATGATACTGTCATTACTATGGTGTAAACATTACACCACAAACAACCTTAAAATACAGAAGCAATGCTTATTATAAAAGCTGTCAGCATTTAGAAAAACAACAACATTAGTAAAATATTATAAAAAAAAAAACTGAAAATTATGTTTAGTGTTGTTTTTTAGGATAACGATAAAAATCTATAATAAAAATGCAATAAGGAGTCTTAACAACAACAATAGCATTGCAGCAGTGGCAAAAGTGAAGCTACAGTAACGAAAAAATAGGAAAAGCATTGAAGACGAGCATTATAAACTCTTATTGTCGTTTATAAGCATGTCTGAGTACTTTATGGAATATAAAAAAATAAAAAAAAAAATATTATAAAACAGTAGAATGAGACTTTAACGGTAAAATGTTAAAATTATAATTAAATGTAAGCTAAAGAAAGTTTTAGTAAAACAGAGCGTATGATTAATATTAATTAAGAGGTTATATAGAGAATTTTAAGATATCTCGGTTATTTATAGAGTTAGAGTATAAAATTAAATGCAATTGGAAAGTCAAAAATTTGTATAATAACCCGAAACAAAACTGTTTTTCAAAAGAATTATATTTTGAAAGATTAGGGTACAATTATTTTTTTTGAAAAGTAAAAAATTTTAAATATTTCAAAAATTAAAGAAAAATAGTTAGAAACCCCTCAATTTGCATTATGGCAGGAAAAATTTTAATTTATTTTAGTAAAGTTAAATAAATTAATAAATAAATAGGTAAATAAATGAGTAAATAAATTAATAGAAAATAAATAATAAATAAAGAAATAAATAAGTAAATAAATGAATATATAGTAAATAGATAAATAAATAAATCAAATTATTAATTAATAAATAATTAAATAAACGAATATATAAATAAATAAATAAATGAATAAATATAAACAAATAAATAAATAAACGAATGAATAAATAAATTAAAAAATAAATCAATAAATAAAGTAAATAAATAAACTAACAAGAAATAAATAATAATTTAAATATGATATGATACAAATTAGGAGGTAGCTTATAATTTACGAGGGCAGATCAATAAGTCCGTGACTTTTCGAACTTCCCTCGTAGTTATATGAAATGCAACACTATTGCCATCAAGTACCACCTGTTAATAGACTACTGTCAAATTTTGAGCAATTGTCGTCATTTACTTTGCGTTTAACAATTGTTCAAAACATACAACCACGTGTATTTTTCTAAAAATGGAAAAAAGTGAATTTCGAGACATGAATTTTTGCGACAAAAACCGTCAATCAAACCAAGGAAAAGCTCGGTAAATACTATGGGGACTCTGCACCATCGATTTCAATGGTAAAAAAGTGGTTTACTTTTTTACCATTGAAATCGATATGGTGTTGGACGACAAAAGAGTAAAAGTGCGTGAGATTGTTGATGCAATAGGCATTTCATATGGCAGTGTGGTTTCGATTTTAAATGGACAGCTGGGTTTAAAAAAAGTTGTCTGCAAGATGGGCGCCGCGTTTGCTCTCATTTGACCATAAAGGTAAGCATGTGGCAACTTCAAAGAATTGTTTGGAGTTGTTTAACCGCAATCCGAATGAGTTTTTGCGGCGTTTTGTAACTGTGGATGAAATATGGATTCATTACTGTACTCTGGAGACAACAGTTTTTTTAGATGCACGTGGGATAATCCACATCGATTACCTTCAAAAGGGAAAAACATTAAAAGGCGAATATTGTGCCAACTTATTAGACCGATTTAATGAGGATTTAAAAAGAAAACAACCACATATGGCCAAGAAAAAAGTTCTTTTTCATCAAGATAATGCACGGGTGTACACGTGTGCAGACTCAATGGCAAAACTCTATGAATTGGGCTACGAATTGGTACCTCATCCGCTATACTCTCCGGATTTAGCCCCTTGTGACTAGTTCCTATTTCCAAACCTAAAGAAATAGCTCCGTGGAAAGAGTTTCAGCTCCAACTTATTATTGACCAAACAAATGCCTATTTTAAGGACCTCGAAAAATCCTATTTTTTATGCAAAGTAAATGACGAGACTTGCTCAAAATTTGAAAGTAGTCTATTAACAGGTGGTACTTGTTGGAAATACTGTTACATTTCATATAACTACGAGGGAAGTTTGAAAAGCCACAGACTTATTGATCCGCCCTCGTATTAAATATCTCTACAGTTTTAAAATATTAAGGGCTTTAATTACAGAATTATTGCAGAAAAAATTAATGTAAATTTTATTTATATTAAATATCAATAAAAGAAATTGAAAGTAACTTTAGTTTGATTTAAATGTTAAAACTAATTATAGGCTTTATATGTCATTCAAATTGAAGACTTATATAAAAGAATAATCATTAAACTATTTTAAAAAGTAATTTAAAAATAAATGATGTTCGCATTAAGAATTAAAATTGGTATCCGTGCAGTTTAAATTTGTAGACTAGTTATGAGCCTATTAATGCTTAAAATAAAATACTTATTGCTTTTCCAATTAGCACATAATTTCAAAACTATTTGTAACTGCATTTGAAGTTAAAATAAAAGAAAAAGGTCTTGACTATAGTCTTGACTGTGGTCATGACTACTGTCTTGACTATAGTCCTGACTATAGTCTTGACTATAGTCGTAACTATTTTAACTTTAAAATAAAAGAATAAAAAGGAACTATCTTAAGAACAATATGAAGACATATTCTTGATAAAATTTAAGATTAACTAAAGTGAATTTCAAGTTAAATATTAAGATAAATCGATTTATTATGATATCTAAAATCCTAGCTATTCTCTAATATTTTCCTTGATATATATTGTTTAATCTCCATTCGTCTTATCTTAAACTTCACTGTTTCCCTTTAGGTAGTATTATATTGCTGTATGTATTTTTACATCACTTATTTTTTTTGCGTGTTAAGGGGCATAAAACACTTTGTTGCTATATTTCGCCAAGATATGAGTACATATTTATAAATTTTGCTACATCTTTGTTTTTGAAAAGTGCAAACAACTATAATGCAACATAAAAAAACTTGCGCATTTTTGTAAAAAAAATAAACAATTATTTACAAACATGAAAATAACAACACAATCAGCAGCAGTCAGCAACTTAAGTTTGAATATGTATATTCTCATATATTCTATAGTATACTTTTAGGCTTTTTATGCTAGTACACTAAAAGAAAACTCATCAACTAATACACACAAACAGCAAAAAACGGCACTTGAAAAAATAACAATATATTAGAAAAAAAAAAAAACGCATACATTTAGGCGCATAAATATCTAAAGAAAAAGAGTGTGTGTGGGGAGAGCAGGGAGAGAGACAGCAAACAATATTATTTTGTAAAACATGTTCATACAACACGAACAACAAAAAAATTTGTAACCAAATAAATAAAAAATATGCATATTTTAGCATGATTTAGATAATGTGGTGTTTCGTTTTTTTTTATAAAGATTTTTTAAACATCAAAAGATAAAAGATTTTCTGATATAACAGACATAAAATGTTACTTTTGCTGTAATAAAAAAACAGGAAGTTAGGATACTAAGTTTTGGTTATTGTTTTTTATTATATTTGAAAGGTTTTTTGTTAATAAAAAAAAAAACGAAATATCATGTTACCTTTTGTTTAATTTTCTGAAAAACCTAAATATTAAGTATTGCAAATTTTCAATACTTTAACACGTATTGGATTATATTTATATTTTATTTATTTTCTTGGAAAAAGGTACGAAATAATTTTTGAAGAATACGTATAAAATTAATAATTTATATAGGGGTAAATTTTTATAGAAACTGAATACACTAATTTGAATTTTTGGGGGATGAACTCAATTTAACTGAAACAATATTAATGACAATTGAAATTATTAAAAAGCTTGGGTAGTAAAAGTCAACACAAAAAAGAGAATCTGTTAGAAATGAAGTCAATTGAAACAAGCATTGAGATACATGTATACCTCTGGGAATTTTAATAGACACCTATTTTCGTGGAAATTTATACAAGACAAATTAAGATTATAAATAGAAGAGTTATCGTGAATTACTTTTTCTTTAAAAAATTGAAAAGTTAACGTGAATTATTTTCTATCAAAAAATGTTTAAGTTTAAAGACTAATTTGGGGTAATATTTTAAGACGTTAAAGAAAATTATATCTCCAAAAAAAGCTGTTCAAGTAGTAATTGAAGCTCTGTTTAGGACAACACTAATGACTTATCTTCTTTTTATTTACACGCGGAGAAAAAACATGGTTGCGGCATTTTTACAACAACAATATTATGTTCTCATAGTTAATTTTCATTAGTTTTAATAATACTATGATCATGACAACAATATTATGGTTTCAGTTTTACCATTTAATATTTACATTCGATCAAAATTATAATATAGTTGATTACAAAAATTTTATGTTTTTGAATATTTTTACCAAAAGCGAAAACTTGTTTAATATAAAAATATCTACAACCATTAAATATTATCAATATTTTTCCTTGTTCTTAAACCATATTTATATTATTATTCCTATAACAATAAAATGTTACAAATAAATATGCTTTTTATAAATATGATTAAAAAATTCATAACTTCTTTGTATTTGAATATATTTTCTTTTAACGTTTGCTTTCCACTTTCATTATAATTCTCATTTAGTTTATACAAGAGTTAATATAAATAGACAAGGTTTTGTTATATTTGGTGTGATTCAAGCAATATAAGATATTGATTAATTATTTAGTTAATAAAAAATATCTTGCATTACATTGCTCAACATATTATGGTACAAATAAATAAAATTAATTGATTAACAAATAATTTTTTATGATTAATAAATATTTTTATCCATTATTTTGAAACAACTTAAATAAACTATTTATAAAAAATATAATTTTATATTAATGTGTTTTACTTTAATATGTGATAAGATTTAATAATAATATAATAAAATAGAATCATAATAAGATAAGATAATAATATAATAAAATGAAAACATAATCTGATAGAATGGGATAATAATGTAGTATGATGGTGCAATAATATAAAAAAAACTCGAATCATTACCTGAAAAAATGTACCATTAAAGCGGACACAATATGATAAAATGGAATCATAACAATTATTATTTATAACCATATCTATCATGGTCACTAAAACTAAATATATTTTTTCTTCGTGTAGAGTCAAGATTATAGAATAAACGGAAAAGAAATATAAAGAAAAATTTTTCACATAATAATTTTTATATGAATGATGAATTCATTTAGAATCAAAAGCCACTATAATATAATTGGGTAAATTAAAGCACCAAAAATGTTCTTAGATTTGAGTTGGAGAACAAAATGAACGTTTATATAGCTTGGCTAATTCTAATGTTAAAAATGAAAACTAATAATCAAATTTAAAGCTTAAGTAAAAAATTAATCGGAGCTAAAAATATTCGCTGACAATAAGACCGCATTCAAGGATGCTACTTTAGGAACAATTTTGAAAATTAATGTTTTTATTGAGATTTAAAATTGGAGAATAATAATGATTGTAGTTCATTTCTATTTCAGTTCTAATTCAGTTCTGGTTTACAAAATTTCTGGTTAAGTTCAAGAAATCTCACACAAGATTTTTGGACACTACTCACGATTCTTTTATAAAGCTCTTTTAAAGCAAAAATTAAGGTTCAATTTAATAACTAAGTTGAAGATAAATTGTGACTCTATTAATAAATCATTTGGAATATTTTCGTGCACAGAAAAAAATATCAGCGTATATTTTTCAATTAACATAGTTGTTTCATTTTCCTTCGAAATTTAATAAATATATTCAAGTAAATATAAAATAAAAATAAAATTTATATAAAATTTTATTTCTCAATTAAAATTTTAATTCAATTTAATTCAATCAAATACTCGATTGATTTGATAAATTTTTTATTTAGAAAAATTTTTATATTTCATTTTCTACAGTTTTTTGTAATTAATATAATCATTTTGGTGAGAAGTGCAAATTTAACAAAGTTTTTAATTGATTGAATTATTTTCTAATATATTTGATGATTGGTGACATTTTTCTGTGTGCCTACATTTCACAAAGCTAATCTTGGCCTAATGTAAAATATAACAAATATGGCCTGATTATAACCTTCTATTCAGCTTTTAATCAATAATCCTGTTACCATTTCATGTAAAATATATCCATTTACTCGAATTGACGAATTGAAAGTACTTGACGGGATTGTTTTAGAGAAATCGAATTTTTTGTAATAAACATTAATGATAACCTTTCTTCATATCACAATATTATTATTAAAAAGTATATGTGTGTTGGATTTGCTTCTGACATTTAATCTATTGTTTGCATTATTTATAAATAAATTTTTAAAATTATTAATGATTAAGACAATGATGCGTATGATTGATATTAATTAGTGGATAAATTTGAAAATTTTTAAATAACTCTTCTACCTAAAGGATAAGAGTGGTCATTTAAACTAATTTTGAAAACTTACAATGTATATATATATATATATATATATATATATATATATATATATATATATATCAGGATACAAAAACTCTATTTTTAAAAGAAATTTTATTGAAAATCAAAGCAAAATTATAAAGGGAAAATGTGCTTTACGTTAAACATTTTTTAAATATTATATAAAACCAGGAAAATTGTTGCTACTATTTGATAAATACTTGTTATTAAAGTCGAAAACCTAACGAATTGTTATTGGTTAATTTTGTTAAAAGCTATTTCTAAACAGGATCTAATGTTTTAGATGTTTAACAAAATTAAGAAATAGGAAGTCATTGTAATAACATTAAGTTTTTATATTCAGTTGAGGCTAAGGAAAGGTATTATGGATTTGTCTTTTGACGAATAACTTTTATGTCTGCTGTTACTGTTATTGTACTTTTATTTCTTCTTTGTCAAACCGGAACTTACCACTATAGATGTGTCCATTCATTTCGTTTTAATTTCATGATTTTTTTCTTTTTGGTGCAACAAACGAATGAAGGGTTATTGATTGCTAATACATACCTGCAAAGAGAGAGAAAAAAGGAATATTAAAATAGTGAATAAAGGAAATGTACAAATAATTAAAACTCATCAGATTAGGATTTATTAAACATTTTAATAAATAAATGTTTTATAGGCAGTCAATCTTAAGAAAATTATTATAATACTTAGACTAATTCTGACGCAATTTTAGTTTCAATTTGAAAGTTAATTATAGCTTTACTTAAAAAAAAAAAAAAAAAAATTAGAGTTATGGTGACGATACTTAAATTCAATATTATAAAATTAGCAGAATACTATTTTATAGCCAATTTCAAAATAAAAAATGACACTAAAAAGATTAACAAGTTTTTGCAAATGTTGCGTATAGTTAATATTAATTGAGTAGTTGTTTGCACAATCTTTAAATATCTTGACTTTTTTAAGAGCAAGATACTTATTTTGTATAAATTTCGAGAGCTTACACGATTTGTATGAAATTTAAGTAAAAAGTTCATAAAAAAAGTAAATCTTTAATTAGTAAAGTATATATGAATTTTATAAAAATAATATTTTAAAAAGCTTTTAAATAGTTTTTAAAATAATTTCGGCCAAGTAATATAAACTATATTCTGCTTCAGCTCCAATAGAATTCTATTTCAATTAAAGTTCAGTTCTAATTCTATTCTAGTTAAGATCCAATTCAATTCAATTCAATTTCAGTTCTAATTCAGTTTTAGTTCGATTTTAACTAATTTTTAGTTAAGTTCTAGTTAATTTAAAGTCAGTTTTAGTTAAGTTTTAGTTCAGTTCTAATTTACTTTTAGTACAGTTCTAGTTTTGCTATAGTTTAGTGAACAATAACAGTTCTAATTCAGTTCTAAATTAGTTTCACTTCAGTTTTAGTTCAATTCTACACGCTGAGAAAAAATATGGTTGCGATGACCATAATCTAAGAGTAACATATTATGATTGAATTATATTGTTACTGTATAAATTTTCGTGGTCATAAATAATAAATATGAAAATAATAACAAATATGAAAATTATAACCATAAAACGATCTAACTTTATCATATTATGATCAGATTTTTTAATTATTGCATATACAAATTTTATCATGTAATGATTCGGTTTCATTACATTATGATCTGATTTTCACAAATTCTAATTCGATTTTATTATATTATGTACCAGTTTTATCATATGTATTATATAAGAACATTATCAAAATCTCTCATAATATATTTCAGATTTATCTTATTGTGATCAAACATTATATTTCACTAATTATTTATTTGATTCATTACATATTGTACAAGCCAATGCCAAGATATTTTTTACTAACTAAATTATTTAATAGTTAATCAATATCTCACATTCTTTGAATCTCACCAAATATTACCAAACCTTGTCTATTTATATTTATTCGTATATAAACATAATGAAAATTATAATAAAAACAAACATTAAAAATAAAATATATTTGAAAACAAACAAGTTATGAATCTTTCAATCATATTTGTAAAAGGCATTCATATTTCATTTATTTGTTATGGGAATAATAATATTGATTGGTATGAAAACAAGATATGGTTTAAAAAGACTGCAAATATTTAAAGGTTGTTGAATTAATTATATTTTTTCACTTTAATAAAATTTTGTTTCTAGTAAAAATATTTAAAAATATAAGATTTTTGTAGGCAACGTTATAAAAATTTTTATTGAATGTAAATATTGAATGATAAAGATGAAACAAAAAGATTCTTATCATGAACACAGTATTATTAAAATTAATGAAAATTAATAAATAGAACATAATATTGTCGTAACCATGTTTTTTCTCTGCGTATAGTTTATTTCTAGTTTAGAATTAGTACAGTTTTAGTTCAGTTCCAGTTTAGTATTAGTACGGTTCTAATTCAATTCTAGTTTAGTAGTTTAGCAATAGTTCACTTCTAGTTCATTTTAATTCAGTTCTAGTTTCTTTCTAATTCATTAATCTTTCTAATTCATTAATCTTATTAAACAAAATGTAACATCAAAAGCAATAAAAAAATGTATGATAATAATTGTGCCTTTAAATGGGTTTACTTTGTTTAAAAATCATCTTATATACTTAGTTTTCCATCTCTGCTTTTTATTTTCTGCATTTTTTATTTTAAACCAATCAATGACCTATCCCACTTATTCTGTCTCTGCCATTAAAAATAATCTTAGTACTTGTTACTATTTATTTTAACAATTAACATTTTAAAACATGACTCAAACATTTGTAAATATATTTAATGCATGATAAGTCATTTTAAAAAGAAAAGTGAAACTAATTTAAGTCCACCGAAAGAAAATAGGTAAAGATTTATATCAAAATAAGACACTTTTATAAAAAAAGGTAATCTTTATAGAATAATTGTAAAAATATTAAATAATGTAAGAAATCACAATTTTTTTATATAAATTTCTTTTAATACGAAATACCCCATATATACATAATTTTCATTTAAAGACTTTGTGTATGTATATCACTCTGTGTATTCTGTTTATTTAAAGAATTTATTAACACTTCAACAACTTTTTTTTTTTCTTTCTTATGAAGACTAGAAATAACATTATTTAGTTTGAAGTCTACAATAACTTCAACTTAAGTATTAGTTAAGTATTAGTTAAGGGTATATAATTGATTTTACTCATTGCTCTTAATTTCTCCCATAAATTTTAACAACGTAATATTAAATTCAGTTTAAAATTTTAGTTATTAAAATAATTTATTACGGTTAACAAGTGAAATTGAAAGAAAAAAAATTGTTGAAGAAAAGCAATAAAGTTAAAATGTATTTAAATATTTTCTCAATAAAAGGTGAAATTAATAATAAAACTTTAAAATAAATTCTGAAAATATAAATGGGAAAATATTAATTATCAAAAGTTAAATCAATAAAATTAATTTAAAAATGAGGAATAGCTAGAACTTTAAAAATGTTTTTGTTCAATAAAGTGTAAAGACTTTGATTGATAGTTCTTATAAAATAAGTAATAAAATCATACATTACTTTAACTAATACCTATAAAAATAATATGGAAATGTAAAATTTTCAAAAAGAAGATAATAAATAAAAAACAAAGAAATAAATAACTAAATAATTGAAAAAATAAATAATTAAATACAAAAATAAAAAATATATAAATAAATAAGTAAGTAAATAAATAAATAATTAAATAAATAACTAAATAGATAAATAAATGAAGAAATAAATAAATAAAGAAATGAATAAATAAATAAAAAATGAATGAATAAATAAATGAATAAATGAACAAGTAAATAATTATAAATATATATATATATATATATATATATATATATATATAAATCGTCAAAAATTCATTAATGATTTTGTTGAATAAATAAATAATTAAATACATAAATATAAAAACAAATAAACAATTAAATAAAGAAATGTGAATAAAGAAATAAATAATTAAATAAATAAATAAAGAAATTAATAACTGAATAAATAAATATATAATTAAATAATTAAATACATAAATAAAAATAAATAAATAAATAAGTAAATAAATAAATAATTAAATAGATAAATAAATATAGAAATTAATAACAAAATAAATGAATAAATAAATAAATACATAATTAAATAATTAAATACATAAATAAATAAATAAATAAATAAATAAATAAGTAAACAAATAAATAATTAAATAAATAAATAATTAAATAGATAAATAAATAAAGAAATTAATAACAAAATAAATGAATAAATAAATAAATACATAATTAAATAATTAAATACATAAATAAAAAAATAAATAAATAAGTAAATAAATAAATAATTAAATAAATAAATAATTAAATAGATAAATAAATAAAGAAATTAATAACTAAATAAATAAATGAATAAATAAATAAATATATAATTAAATAATTATGTATATATATATATATATATATATATATATATATATATATATATATATATATATATATATAGATATATATATACATATATATATATATATATATATATATATATATGTATATATATATATATATATATATATATATATATATATATATATATATATATAAAATATAAATATATGAACAAACAAATAAGTAAATGAATAAATAAATGAGTAAATAAGTAAATAAATAAGTAACCGTTTATAAAATTTCTCATGCAAATCTTTAGTACTAGACCACTAGAACTGCTTTATAAATTTTATGGCTTTCAAATAGTTTTTTTTTTCTTTTCTACATTTTTATAAATTAATTTGTAACTATAATTTTTAATATAATAGAGCGTATGATTACCATTAATTATAATTTTATTTTATAAATTTTTAAATATTTGTAAAAAATGGCTCATCACAACGCACAGTGGTTCCAAAACGACTTTTTTTTAAATAATTTTTTTTAAAAAATTGTGATCCGTTAAAAGTATCTGAATAAAATTAGACATGGCCAGAGCTGAGGTATTTTTAAGTTGATTTGTTGGAGCACAGATTCCTAGCAGGTTAGGGGGTAATTGGATAGACCTCTAAAGTTGGTCACCTAGGATATGTAATTTTTTTTTTAAATGGTCAAAAATTCATTTTTGATTTTGTTGTAAAGAAATTTTAAACATAGATAGTCATTGTAAATCTCTACAAAAAATGTGTTTACATGTGTAGGTTATCTGTTTTATTTTAAGAGATATGTAGGTCGAAACAAATTTTTTCCTATTTTTTTTTTGGCCACGTTTTTTATGTTCTTTTTTTTTAATTTGACGGGCTTAGTCTGGGTCCTATTTTTTTAATATCCCCTAGTTTTCATATAAAATTTTAAATATTATTGCTGCAAGAATCATATAAACATATGGATACGATAAAAAATTATATTAGTCTGAAATGGACACTTAAAAAAATACATTTTGGCCTTTTTTCCAAAAAGGTGGTAATATTTTTTTACTTCTAATTTTTTTTGTTCCCTCCTATTGCATTTTTAATGTTTTCAATACAACTCTTAACGAAAATGTGTGTGAAGTAAATCTATAGGACCTTTGGGCAATGTGGAAGGACCATAAGCCCTATCCAATCTTTGTATATCTTCAAGAAGCTTTTAAAGTTCTTTTTGTGTAATTCTCAAAACGCAAAAGAAATCAGCAGAAGAATATATTGGTTATACATCTCTACCTGCTGGTTAAACACACAAACAGGATATTTCAACTTTTGAAGTACATTTTCCCTGAATTAGGATTTTGGGTATTTTGATACAATAAAGTGGGAAATGGAATTGCAATCGGGCAAACGCTTGAGAAAATATTCTTAATAATACTGTGTCTGTTCTGTCATACAATATTCTTCATCCAGGCTCGTTCCGACCTATATTCCAACCACGAAAAACAAAACACCATTGGTTATTGACTTACTTATTTCAAACATTCCTCAATGTACAATACAACCTACAACAATAAACGCTTTAGGCTCGGATCACTTACCAGTATTTTTAAAGTTAACAGTGTTATATTGTTAAGCGAACAATTGACTTTTGACTATAAAAATAACAAGTGGGAATTTTTTATATCACCATTAGATAATTTCATTTCCGATTTAATTATCGTAACTTTTATCGACAATTTTGATGAGATATCGGACCGTATCCGATTTCAAAATGTTAGATAGATATAACAGAGTTGTTCGTAGTCAAATATCAAAGTTTAGAAATAAAACATGGAATACTAAAATAAGTAATATGGACAAGACACTTATTAGAGAACTCTACAATATTTTATACAGATGAAGAAAAAGCTAATCAACTTACAACAAATTGTCTAGAAAATCATCAAATTTCTAACAAAATTGAAAACCTAACAAACATTTCAATTGTTGACACTGTTAACAGACGTTTTTCTTTACTTGATATTACAATAGATGTATATGCTGGTGATACCTATCTGTATCACCAGAGTTTGTTGATAATCTTCAAAATGCACTAGATCAACTAGTGACTTATTTCTGTAATTTGAAAATCAAGATTAATGAATCTAAAACAAATGAGGTATTCATATTTTTATTTAACGAGACAATTGAAAGTTAATAACACAGCAATACAATGGAGTGACAATGTAAAATATTTAGGCGCATAGATAGATAGAAAACTAATTTTTAATTTATATATCAAAAAGCAAATAGAAAAATTTAATTTACGAAATCTTTGCTGTATCTCTTATAGGATAAAAATTATTTTTAATTCATGATAATAAAATAATTTTTGACAAAGTAATCTTTCAATCCATTATATTGTATGCTTGTTCTCACATTAAAAAACTACAAATTTGTCAAAACAAATTATTAAAAATGATGCTAAATATTCCTTGGCATTTCTCCACCAAAGAGATCCATAACCAAACAAATGTAAAATTAATTAATGATCAAAGATGTTCTATAACGAGACGTTTTAAATTATATAGTAGTCTTTCGAGTAACCTGATTATTTCTAGTCCATATGATTAAAGCTATGTTCATATTTGGCAAATATTTGATCAAAATTACGTTGCAAATGTTTTGTAAGAGAAAACAACGCCAAACAAAATTCGATAAAATGTTAGTGATAAAAAAATAAATGTCAGTGATAAATAAAAAAAATATTTTCTCATTAAAAAAAAAAAAAAGAAATATTAGGAAATATTTTATATAGTGGTTACGTCATTTTGGTCAAATATTTGACTAGTGTAAACGTACCTCAAGTTTTTTTATTTCTTGAAATACGAATCTACTAATAACAATCCAGCAAAAAAAGAACATCTAAAGATGTCAATAAGATTGTGTACTTGTGTCATTGGAAGATGTTCTCCATTTTGATACCTATTCATATACTTGTAGTAAGAAGTAGTGTACACGATGTCATGTAAAATTAATTTCTTTGATGTTCTTTATTATCAATTCAAGGAAATTACTTTTAATTTTTGTACAAACCTAATATTTTTTATTAAAAACAGATATGCATAACGATATTTTTCATTTGATTACAGCAGTTATTAAGTAACAAATACTTGCAAATTCTCAACGTTTAATATCAGAAAAATTTAATAAATAATTTAATAAATAAAAGATCCTGCAGCACTATCTATGTTATGTAAAAATTCAAATAAAATATTTTTTTATTGGTTTAAATTTTATCTCAATCCAAATATTAACATTATTTCTCAATTATCATAAGTAAAAAGGAAATTAAATTTTATAAAATTTCCTTAGACCATGATACGAAAAACTTAGAATTAAGATTTGAATTGAAGTAAAATTTAAACGAACAAAAATATCCTATTGAAATTTTGATACAATGTAGATACACTTTTTTGTACCATAGCGCCAAAAATCCCTATTACAAAAGTTGACCTGCTAGGGCTCTGTGCTTCTCCAAATCAACCCTGATCATGTAAAATTTTATTCAAATATTTTTAACGGGTCACAAGTTATAGAATTCTTTCCAAAAATAAGCGTTTTGGAACCACCATGCAACGCTGAACATAATTGAAGTGTCAACTTATTCGAAAAATAAAATTTGGTTTTTACTCTTCTTGTCTTTAAAAATGCATTATGATCTTAGAATAATTAATCAGAAATAAACAGATTATGAAAAGCTAACAAAATGTATGCAATTGCATATGGAAGGTTGTGAAATATTGTGAGGTGTCTACATAAAAGAAAAAAAAATATTTCAGTTTTAATTCATTTTAACTTCATTCCTTCATTGATTCTCGATCTATTATATTATAGTTTAGTTTTGTGTCAGTTCTACTTTAGTTTTAGATCAGTTTTAAATCAGTTGGAGTTTAGTTCTAATTCAGACATAAGTAGCTTATTTACAGTTCAATTGTTGTTTAATTCTAGTTTCTTCTAGTTCAGTTCTAATTCACTTCCAAAGCAATTCCAATGCAGTTTTAGTTGCCATATAGTTTCAATTAGTTATAAATCAATTCTAGTTCAGTGTTAGTTTGAATTAATAAAATAAAATTAAAAACAAAATTCCGATCTAGTTTCTTTCTAGTTCAGTTCGAGTTTAACTCTTGTTCAGTTCAGTTCAGTTAAGTTCTAGTTCAATTCTAGTTCAGTTCAAAAACGTAAGAAGCAAACTCCGTAAATCAGCTATCATATTGTATCACTTAAGCAACTGCGTACCGTGTAGTGTACTTAGACAGGCTTACTTCTCTCTGGCAGAATCGTACATAAGGCATGTGATTACTGTATGGGGAAGTTTCACACATTGCAAGAATCACAAAACCAAATTTTAAAATTACTTTGGAAGAATCACCGTGTAACCGTACACAACTCAACAAAGGTTATCATGTCGTCTAATTCACCCACATATTACAACGCTATACAAATTACCGAAACAATACAAACAATGTCAGTTTTTATAACACAAACGTCTCAAAAATAGTGGGAAACAATTTTGGTATAAACGCCAATAACACCTCTCAGCAATACACTATTATAGAATATAACGTCCAACCCAACAAACAATTCTGCTGTCAACAACTCCAACAACAGGATACACAATAAACCCGTCCCAGTCAACACAACATCAGGAAATAAAGAACACATACCGCAAAGCAAATAATACCGTCTCTAACCCAACAAACAATTCTGTTGTCAACAACTCCCACAATAGGATCTACACACACATGTCTTCGTCAACAAAACATAAAAAAATACACTAAACATACATACAAAAGACAACAGAACACGATATCTAAATACCGTTAACGCAAATAACATCGCAAAGGAGTTAAAAAAAAAAAAACTAAATATAAAAAGCATTTGCTTCGCTACACTGGCAACCGACTTCTACAACAACAGTAACTTTTTGCATTACTCGCGATGCCGGGCGCAAAGAAGATTCAAGGTGGAACGTTTCTTCAATGAATACGGAAGAAATACGCTGACCGTCACTCTACCAACAATTCTAAACAAGATACTCGTACCTAACATTATTAACACAAAAAAGAGTACAAAAGAAAAAAAAAACTCATAAAAAACTTTTTCATAAGTTGACAGTGAACGTAAATATTTTATTTATATACTCGTATCATATAGATTTATTATCCTGCTGGCAAGCCAAAGGCTTGGCGAGTTTTGAATTTATAATGTAAATATTATTGTTAAAATTTAAATAATTATTAATAAAATAAATAATTAATAAAAAAAAAAACAAAAGTTCTAGCTTTAGTTCTGTTCTAGTTCAGTTCAGCTTCAGTTCAATTCAAATTTAGTTCTAGGTTAGTTCTAGTTCGGTTGTAGTTGAGTTCTAGTTCAGCTCTAGTTCAGTTCTAGTTCAGTCCCATATCAATTCTAATTTAGTTATAGTTCTGTTCTAGTTCAATTCTAGTTCCGTTCTAGCTCTAGCTCAGTTTTAGTTCAGTTGTAGTTTAGTGCTAGTTAAGTTCCAGTTTAGTTCCAATTCAGTTCTAGTTTATTTCTAGTTTAGTTCTTGTTCAGTTCTAGTTTAGTTCTAGCTGAGTTCTAGTTCAGTTCTAGTTTAGTTCTAGTTCAATTCTTGTTTAGTTTTAGTTTAGTTCTAGTTCTGTACTAGTTCAGATCTGATTCAGTTATTTTTCTTAAAATGATTTAGTTATTTAATTGCAAAAACTTTAATATTTTGAGATAAACGCTTTAAGCTTTTGGAATTTAATGCATTCTTTATAAATCACAAAGTTTTAAGCCTTGAATTTTTAGTGCTTTTTCTATTAATTTAAAAACTTTAAGTTCATGGCTTTTTAAATTAAAAGCTCTTCTTTGCTAAAAAATCTTTTTGAATTTGGTTCCAAAACCATTACACTTTTGACCTTCTTATTATAATAAAGTTTTAAAGTAAAAATCTAAAAAGATTTAAAGTTTTTACATTAAAAATCTTAAAGCTTATAACTAAAAAAGTTTTAGATTATGACTAAAAAATCGTTAAGCTTTCGACTTATATATCTTTATGTTTTTGACTTAAAAATCTTTACGCTTTTTACTAAAAAATTTTAAGCTTTGACTTGAAAACCTTTTTCTTTTTTTTTTACTTAAAAGCATATATTGACTTAAGTATGCATATTGAAATTTTTGAGTTTAGAAAATTTAATATTTTCAGAGAGACTTTTTCTTAAGCGTTTGACTCAAAAACTTTTAAGCTTTTAATTAAGATCTTTAAGATTTTGGCTTAAATATCTTAAAATTTTTGAGTTTAGAAAGATTTCTTTTTTTAAATGTTGTAATGTTTTCTAAAGTTTTTATTATTTCAATTTAAATACAGAACTTAATTTAAAAAATATTTTAAATTTGTAGTTATTTGTTAATTATTTTTATATTTTTTCTAACATTTTAATGACTCGCTTGATGTTAATTTCTAACTTAATTTCCTTTTTTTTAATTATTTTAATTTCTACTCCCAGTACTTTTATTGATTTATGTAATATCTGCAGAATTCAATTTAAATTCATTGAATACCACAAATAAATCCTTGGACACTTTTAATCAAACCAAAATTACATTAAATAATACTGGGGATTACAAAGATGTTAAAGATGACCCAATTACAGTAAATGAAATACAGCAGCAACAGAAAGCAAAAGAAAATGGAAAATTATTATTAAATAAAACAACAACAGTACCAACAACAACTATTGAAATCACTAAATATTTGACAACAAATCAAAAACCATTGAAAGTTGAAAACATTGAAAAGCAACTAGAGCCAAAGAAAAATTATCATTATAATCAAAATTCAAATAATTTACATCATTATCCAACAACAACAACACTCATATTCAATAAAGGAAATATTGAGAATAATCATGATAAATTCAATTTAAAAAATAAATTAAAGACAATAATTGAAGAGGACAATGATGCCAAACAAAATGAACATAATGATGATTGTGATGACGAAGGAGGCCACGCTGAAAAAAATAAAAAGAAGGAGGACAATTTTAAAGAAAAATATCAAACAAAATATTATATACCACCACCCAATAGTTTCAGTAATGATTGGCTGGGACAATTGCCACAATTTCAAGTACAAACAACACAACAACTGCAATTATTTTTGCAACAGCCGTTTCAACAACAACAAACAACATCATCATTTTCAGCATCGTTGTTACCACAGGAGTATCATCATTTATCTGATTATCGTTTTCTCTTCAATGCAGAACGTCATACAGAATTCTATCTACATACTTTAACTCAACAAGATTATGTTGCAGTTGCCACAAAAGAGGCAATAGCAGCAGTAGCAGCTGCAACAACAGCAAAATTAGCATCATCTGAAGAAGAAAAACGAGAAGATGATGATGATGATGATGATGATTACTATTACGATGATTACAACTACTTTAATGACAAGGATGAGTATAATGACAATGATGACATGAAAATAGTAAATTTAACAAATCCAAGAGTTCTAAATGTTGTTACCGATACAATTGGAGCTGTCTTTGGTGTAAATACTCGGCCTGTTGCTGGTATTCAAGGCATTCATATTGAAGAAATAGAATTGTATAATAGCCTGTCATTAAGACAATCAAGGTTTAATCCTTTCAATCCTTGTAGGTAAGCAAAACATACTCTATCTAAAATTTTTGAGATCATAAACATGATGAAGGGGAGGAAAATATTGCAGCAAAATACTTATAAATAAATGTAAACCAGCATTAGCATAGTTTTAAGTAGTTTGTTGCCATTGTTGCATATTGTTAGCACTTATACATAAAGAATTTCTTGCGGTAAAACGTTTTTATTTTCCATATGTACGATAAAAAGCTTTTTACACTTGATTTGCCTTTCAAATTGACACATTTAAAAATGCAGGTTGTTTCCAGTGTTTGTCTTTAATATTTACAAGATGTGGCACATAAATAAAAGATTTTGCAAATATTTAAGTGCAGAATGCATTTAAGGCATTTAATATTTAGGAATTTATAATTCTCTTTAAAAGCTTTGGCAAATAAATAAATAAATAATTAAATATTTATTAAAATAAATAGATTTCTTGGTAAGACAAGTGTCAAAATAGAGGTAAAAAATATAATAAAAAATAAAGTTTTAGTTTTTTTTTATTTTTTTTTTTTATATAAAATATTTAATGAAATTTAAAAGCTAATTTGTTAAAGTATAAAGGCAAAACCTTTATATTATAAAGTTTTAAAGTTTTAAGTATAAGCTTTAGTTAATAGAGACTAAAGTTTTTAATTAAAAAATCTATTACATTTAGAAGTTACAAGCTTTTGTGTTTGTATGATAATAAAATTTTAAGCTCTCAAAATCTATTATTTATTTAATTATTTACTTACTTTTAATTATATATTTTTTTCTTTTACATTGTCAAGGGGCAAGGAGGCTAATAAAAGCTACTAAATAATACAAATAGTAGATTTTATATCAGAAAAGTTTTTAAACTTTGTAACTAAACTCAACAGCACTTTAATTAAAAAGCTTTCAGTTTTGAGTATGAAACTTGTGAGCGCTAAAATGTTAAAGCTTTTGATTTAAAATGTTTTATGATTTAGGCAACATTTTATTTACGTATTTTACTAGAAATAGTTTTAGTGTAAAAGCTTTCAGCTTTTTAACTAAAATGCATTATACCTTTTAACCAAAAAAGTGTATAATTTTGTATCAAAATGATTTGAATTGCTTATTATAAAAGGTTTTTGTCTTTCTTAAAAAAAATAATAATAAAAAAATAAGATTTTATTTTATAAGTCCTTAAAATACTGAAATTAAACCTTTTAAACACAAATGAACTACCAAGAAAAACTTGTACTTTTTAACTAAAAAAAACTTAATCTATTTTAAGTTGAGAATTATGATTTTAAAGTGATTTGAGGCTTTTGTTAAAAAATTTAACTCTTGATCAATAAAACTTCTAACATAATAAAATTATAATATGAAAAGATTTTGACTAAAATAGATTTAAATTTTTGGTAGGGAAACTTCAAAATTTGAGTTTTAAAATCTTTTAAAACTAGAGAATTGACAAGTAAAACTTTAAGTATTAAAACTCTTTTGCGATAAAACGTTAAAGTTTGGACAAGAAAAGCAAAGAACAGTTTAACAATTTGCAATTTTTTTCTAAAATGGCTTTAAGATTTTGATTTTAGTATTTAATTAAAAATGTTTAAGCTTTTAGTAAACAAAAAAAAAAAAAAAATCAAAATTTTAATTAGAAAATTGTTTTAGTCCTCAGTTTCTGGACCAGAAAATAAATAGCTTTTGAAATTTTGACTAAAAAAAACTCAAAAACAAAATTGTATTTTTATAAAGTGCTCAATTCTTTTTTTTTCCAGAATCCTCATACATGGCTGGTTGGGAGGCTCCAAAGCCGGCATCTATAATACCTTAGTACCCGAATACTTTAAACTACAACAAGGCACCTATAACATCATCACCGTTGATTGGGGTAAAGGTGCCATAGCTGACTATGTAACAGCCAGTTATAGGGTCAAGCCAGTAGGAATGGTAGTTGCAAAATTCATAGACTTCCTCCATAAAGAATCCGGTATACCTTTTGAAAACATACACGTTATAGGCTTCAGTATGGGTGCTCATATAGCCGGCATTTCCGGCAAATATATACAAACTGGCCGCCTTTCAGTAATCTATGGTCTTGATCCAGCTTTGCCACTCTTTCGCTATGAAAATATCAATGAAAGACTTGATATAAGAGATGCTGATTATGTTGAGGTCATACACACTAGTGTTGGTTCCTATGGCTATGATCATCCTTTGGGTCATGTAGATTTTTATGTTAATTTCGGTTATAATCAACCGGGATGTTTTTTTAATGAATGCTCTCATTTTCGAGCTTTTCAAGTTTATGCACAAAGTCTTAGTAATGAATTGATAGAGGGAGTAGAATGTTCAGCGAAAATGTGGTTAGATATGATTAAACATAAACGTTGTTTGATGATAATGGGTAGAAGTCTAAGAATGGGAGTAGAGGGTCTGAGAGGTAATATGATGGCACGAAGAAGGGGTTTATATTATGTTGAAACAAATTCTCAACCGCCATATAGGGTGGGTTGAAAATTGTTGGATTTCCATTAAATTAACTTAAGATTTTGTAAGTGAAAAATAAAATGAGTTTTAAATTTATTTTACCAAAAACGAATTGCAAATTTGAATGATTTTTGTTGTGTTCTCTTATAAAAAGTAAAATTTTTATGTGTCATCATAGCTAATTCTCTTGGTTTGTTAAAGTCTTTTAAGCGATATCTTTAGCTTTAAAAATGTCTATGGTATAGTTACATTTGTTAATTATTTTGAAGGTTTAAAATAATTCTGACATTTAATTTCTCATAGAATTTTCTTACTTACTGTTTTCATTATTTTTGTTTTAAATTTTTTAAGAGTTTTTAAGACATTTTATAGTTGAGACTTGAAAATAAATATAATTCTTAATGAAGATACTTTTCACTTTCAAAGACATATTGTAAAATGTTAAAAAATAATTTAAATAAAAAAAATTCCAAACTTTTATTTCATTTTTCCAAATTCTTTATTAAAACTATTAAAAATGCTCAGTGAAATTAGCGAACATTTTATTAGCTTTGCAAATCATTTTAAATTATGTCTCTATGTTTAATAGTTTCCCACATATCGTTAAATTGATCTCTTAACATTTTAATTAATATTAATCATACGTTCTGTATAACTTTTTTACAAGATTTCTCTCAAAACTATAAACAATTTTAAGATTTTATTTTCTCAGATGCTTTTTATTAAATTTCCTGAATTATTGTTTATACACAAATTTAAATTTAAGCTCAAGGTCTGCTTCAAAATAATTTTGTGTAATATTTTAAAATATTTTTTTTTAAATGCTTTTATTCCATTTGTAAATTATTAATTTTACAATTACTAACAATAAATAAAATTTCAAAGTCCTAAGAAAATAAAATAAAATTTATATTATTTTAATAAATTGTAATAATTTTTAAAATTTACAATTCTTAGAATTTATAAAATCCTTACAAAAGTTAAATAATTTAAAAAAAAAAAACAGAAAATATTAAAATATAAAAATTTTGCTATAAATGCCACAAGTATGTATTGTTCATATTAGTTAGCTTTTTTTATTTAAAAAGTCATTTCTATAAAACTTTATGATTTTTTATATTTTTTAGGTTTGTTCACTTTTTTCTACATTATTATTATTATTTTTTGTATATTTGTAGATTTCTGTGTATGAGTAGCAGCAGTAGAAGAGAAACATTTTACACATGACAGCCTTTTTTAATTTTGAACATTTTCATGTTGAGTTTAGTATTTTTTTTTTCATATTTGTTTCGTAAGCATATATTTGTTGTTATTGTAAAATGTATGAATAACACAAAAATCCTTTACAAATTTTTGAAAACTAAATAGTAAGTGAAAGGCTTGAAGGGTGAAGAGAGGGAGAGAGATATAAAAAGATGAATTTAAAAATTCATATAAAGTATTTACTATAAATGTAGGAATTCTTATGTGTTTATGGTAAGAGTTTGTGATTTTGTAAACTAACATATGTTAGTACCTATTAAATATATACAATGTTAAAAATGTATGTGTGCGTATTTTTTAAATATACACTTGCAAAAAATAAAAAAATTAAAACGATAAATTAAATTTTCCATTAGTAAATGTTATTTTAAAAAGATTAAAGAAATATTAGCAAAATTAGATTTTTTTCAAATGAGTTAAAAAGCTTTCAAAAGTTTGTTTTAATTCATTAAAAATAAATTAAAAATTTAAGGACAAAAAAAAAATACTAATAATGATTGTTTTGTTACTCCTAAAACTACCCTCGTATTTCATAATAAATAATTTCAATGGCCTTAACTATGTACTTCCCGAATGTGTTTAAATTTTGTTCTTAGTTTTATTACTAACAAAGTAGTAGCTTTTTTTGTCAAATAATTCTGAATTAATATTAATCATACGTTCTGTATGACTAAATATTCAAATTTTTAATTTTCATATATGTTTAAAGTGAAAAGCAACGAATTTTAAGTAAAGCATTTAAAAGCAGTATATTTTATGTCTAAAGAAAATTCAAAGAAAAATTTAAAGTTTTATTTTAGAATATCTTTTCTTAAATGTTATAAGAAAATTTCGTACTTTTGTTTTAATCGATTTAATAATAATTTGCTTTTTATAAAATAATCTTGAATTAATATTAATCATACGCTCTGTGTGAAAATATTTAAAAAATTATATTATTGCTATTTTTAAAGGAAAAATTAATGAAAATAAAATGAAAAATTACTAAAATAAACATACTAAATTGTTAATATTTTAAAGAATTCAGATATTTTATATAAAATATTTTCGGAAAATTTAAGATACGTAATTCAATTTTTGCAGAACCTTTTTTTTATAAATTAAATTAACAATTTTAAATTTCTGCTATTTTTTTTATAAGAAAATTGTATATAAACTACTTTAACATATTAAAAGATAAAATAATTATAATAATAATAATAATAATAATAAAAAATTATAAAATAATCAGAAAATTGTATTAAAAATGTTTCAATAAAATTCGTTTTTTTTTTTTAATATTTGTTTCTTTACATATCAAATTCCTAATTGTTCTTGCAGTTTTAAAAGTAAATAAAGTAATTGGCAAATTTTATGATTTTTATTAAAATGAGATATAAACAACTCAAACGATATTATAAAAATCAGCTGATTATATATAAATATCTTCCGAAAATTCGAAAAAAATGTAATTTGTTTTGACTTTTTCTTCACAAATGAAATTCCTAATTATACCTGATTAAAATTGGTTTAAGAGAATCGAAAAATATTATTCAATATATTTTCAGTAAATTTAAGAAATGTAATTCAATTTTTGTAAGATTTTCTTTTTTAATAAATAAACTCCCCAATTTGAAATTTCAACTATTTTTTTATGAATTAACAAACTTGTTATAAAAATGAAATATAGGCGACTTTAATATTTCAAATTGTATTATAAAATATTAAGGAAATTTTATACAAAATATCTTCAGAAAATTAGAAAAAGTTTTTTAATTTTACGGAGATATTTTTCACTCTATATACAAATAATTCGTAATTGTTTTAACAATTTTAGAACTGTATTTCTATGATAAATTTATTTTATTTATATTTTATAAACTTAACTCTCTATCTATTCTTCTTTTTAGGTAATAATTACTTAAAATATGTACTTTCTATGTGTGTTTTAATTTTGTTTTTATCATTTTCAATAACAAAGTTACATTGATTTTTGTAACATAATCTTGAATTAATATTAATCATACGTTTAGTGTGATAATATTAAAAACTCAATATTATTGTTATTTTTGAAGGAAAAATTAATCAAAATCAAGTGGAAATAAAATATTTGTATACTAAATTTTTAATATGTTATTTTGAAAGAATTTGGATATTTAATTAAAATATTTTAATGATTTTTTTAATTAATTTTAAACACATTTTAAACAACATTTTACTAAAAATATTATGTAAGCGACTTAAATATTTTAAAGATATTATAAGAAAAAAAAAAACAAGAAATTATTTTTAAAATATTTTCAGAATATTGGAAAAAAATAAGATTTCTTTCTTTATATATTAAAGTCCTAATTGTCATTACAGTTTAAAAGTCAATTAAAAATTCAACAAATTTTATTCAACATATTAAAAAAAAAAAAATTTGAAAAATGTATATTTGTTTTTCAGATAAATTAATTTTATTTAAATTTTATAAATTAAATTTTTTATTTCTGTTCCAATTTAGGTAATTGTCTAAAATGTTTACTTTCCAATTGTCTTTTAATTTTCGTTCTAGCTTTTCCAATAACAAAGTTATATTAATTTTTGTAAACTAATCTCGAATTAATATTAATCATACGCTCAGTGAAACAAACATTGAAAATATTAAATTTTGTTATTAAAAAAAAAAAAAAAAAAATGAGTAAAAGTGAAAGGGAAACGAAATATATTGATAAACAATATTTAATTTCGAAATTTTTATATAAAAATATTTACAGAAATTTAATTAAAATTGTTTAAAAACTGTCTTGTTTTAATAAATTATGTTTCCAATTTTTCTTTCAGTTTAAAAACAGATAAAGTTTAGTTTTGGAATATTTTCTTAAGTGCATTTCTGTGCAAATATACATGCACACATTAAGAAATATGTTCATATGTTATACAAATCTAACCTAAAAAAAAAAAAACAAAAAAATAATTTTTAAAGAGGCATACATTAACAATAACAGGCATACGTATAGAAATAACACTAATACTACTATATACACAATGCGGCTCTATGGTCCCAGCAAACCTTTGGAGGAAGAAAAGTCATCATGCAGAGTTTAATATACTTCCAAATGATATTGGGAAATAAATGTAGTAAATTAATTTTTTTCAACGAGAATTTAAAAGATTATCATAATACTTATTTATATGCTCTTCTGTAGTTAAATTTATAAAATTATCAGGCATATTGCTTAGTAGTGAAATTCAGTAGAAATAGTCGGCCAAGAAATGACTTTATCTTGTCATGTGGAATAAATTTTTCCCTAAAAAAAAAAATAATAATACTATTTAAATAGTTCGGTTACTTTTTTGATACGAAATGTTTTCAGGGATATTATATACTCATTTGTAAATTTGTATGAGTCCATACAAACCCACACACACACACGCACACATATCAACATAGCTACCACATCGTTGAAAACTGTTGTTATATTAAGTTCACCATGAATACTAATTATGAGTGTGTATATGTGTGCCGCTATGTGGCAGCGAATGTGTTTATGAGTAAATGTAAACATTGAAGTGGGAATGTTGGTATGTATATATTTGTAAGTGTTGTACATATATGTAAATGTATGTGTATAAACCTTTGTATGGGTCTTGCATCTCATTTTCTATTATTGTATGTTAGTAGTGTAAATGAGATTTTTTCTTTAAAATTTTTATAAGAATGATCTTTTTTTTCTTCTTCTTCTCTTGTGATGACATTAAAATTGTGTTGGGTAAAAAAGTAATAATTTCCTCATTATAATTTGAGAGTTTTTAATTAATTTTTTTTGTGTTCAGCTTTTAAATTTCTTTAAGAAAGGTTAGTTGCAGTAATAATAAGATTTTAGTTAAAGTAAAGATTTAATTGAGGGTGGAATTTTAAAGGAGAAAAGTTAGTTTATTACAAGTTGAGAAAAAAAAATTATAGTAAAAAAAAACACTAGAACTGCAATTTTTTTCTGCTATAATATTTTTTCTTAAAATTTTATAAAACTTTAATAAGTATAAAGTGAAATTTTATTAGCTTATTTTATTAGCTAAGTATAAAGTTAAATTTTATTAGCTTTTGAATGCTCTTAAAATTATATTTCTAGCCTTAGTAATTTTGGAGAAATTATTAAATTTGTCGCTTTATCTCTTAATTAATTTCAATCATATGTCCGTATAACTTTCTTAAAGAAATTTTAAATTAAAGCAATTATTTTCTTTTTTTTTTACTGTAGCTTGTTATTTAGTTTTGAGATTTGCTTTGTTTATCCTAAGTTAAGATTAAGCAGTCGGAAGCCTATTTTTCATAATTTCAGTATGAAATCTTTAATTCAGAGAAATTTCTTCTACCTTTAAATAGAAAATAATCATTAGCATTCTGGAAGAAAAGTACGAGACCCTTAATTAATAACAATTACACGTCCTGTGCAACTTTTGAAAGAATTTTTAAAATTCTAAGCCAGTTAAAGCCATTTTCACTATTTCTTTTTTTGTTGTAATTTGGAAATTTTATTAAGAAGTTATTTGTAATAAAATTTAAGTTTTCCAAAGGAAATTTCTTCCATTTTTCAAAAAAAAAAAAATAAATAAATGAATAGGTAGATAGATAGATAGATAGATAGATAGATAGATAGATAGATATATAAATAAGTAGCTTAAGCAAGTTTTAAATTTTCATCATATTTAGATATTTTTCTAAAACTTTAAGCTGTTTAAAATTCTGTAAACAAAATAGATTTTGTTATTTTTCCACAGCAATTTAAATTAGGTCTCTTTAATAATTTCCAAGAAATCGTTAAACATTTTTCTGAACCTCTAATTAATATCAATTATACGTCCGGTGCAACTTTTAAATGAAAATAATTAAAATAGCTCAGAAAATTAAATGAAAATTTTATTAGCTCTGAAAACTATTTAATTTATGTCTGTTACTACTATAATTTATAAGAAATAATTAAATCTATGTAACTTCAAATTAAAAATTTTATATACTAAAAAATATTTTTCTAAAAAAAAAATAGTATTTTAACTATTTAAAATTCTTTTTTTTTTATAAAAATATTTTTTAGCTTCTTACAGCATTTCAAATTATGACCCTAGCTCTAATAATTTATTTTTTGTTATCCTTCCACAGCAATTTAAATTAGATCTCTTTAATAATTTCCAAGAAATCGTTAAACATTTTTCTGAACCTCTAATTAATATCAATTATACGTCCGGTGCAACTTTTAAATGAAAATAATTAAAATAGCTCAGAAAATTAAATGAAAATTTTATTAGTATTTTAACTACCCAGCAAAAACTTTTTAGTTTTCGGTAATAACAACTACTTATTAATGTAGATTCTTGGTAATGAGGCGTCATTATTATTTGCCTACTCTGTATTACATTAATAAGTACTCAATAGTATAATAGCACGTAATACCGCAATCACGTGGATGAGTTGGCTAGAGCGCCGGATTAACAACCAGAAGGTTGTTGGTTCAACCCCATTCTGAATCTGTTAGTTTTTTATAACAAAATGTCTAAAAAGATATTTTGAACTAAATAGAGTTTTTATCGATTAGGATGCTAAGTGCGAGATGGTGTACTGAGTAAGACGTTAGTCAGTAAAAACGAATGGTTAGTGTGTGTCCAAGTTCAAGTCTCACTGATGGCAAAATTTTTTTGTTTTTTCTTATTTTTGTATTCGTTTAGGTACATATTTTTGAATACCCTTAGAGTCAAAAAATAACTACATGAATTTGTGGAAAAGTCGAACAAAAATAACTAGTTATTCAGGCAAAAAATAAGTAGTTTATTTTTGTTTCCAATTATACCTGCTTGCTTACCAGGAAAGCAAAGTTTTTGCTGGGTATTTAAAATTCTATTTTTTTTTTATAAAAATAATTTTTTTTAGCTTCCCACAGCATTTTAAATTATGTCCCTAGTTCTAGTAATTTCCCAGTAATAGTTAAAAATTCCACTTAACCTCTAATTAATATCAATCCTACGTTCTGTGTAACTTGAAAGAAATTTTAAAATTCCCTTTAAACTAAAGACACTCTAAACACATTTGTTTTGTCTTACGCAACTTTAATAAATTCCGGGAATTATTATTTCCCTTTAAATTAAAACTAAAGCTATCAGCTCGTTGACAAATTTTAATATTTCAATATTAAAAATTTTCATACATTTTGTTGCTTTGTGTGAGCTTAGCATGTCGTAAAAATTCTTCGTTTTTGTTTCTGTTTGTGCACATAGTAACCTATTTTTTTGCTGTATATATGTGTATATATATAATATTTTTAGTTTACATTTTATTTTCTTTTGCAAATTCTAAATATGTTTTAAAAAAATTTATAAAGTTTTTTAAACAACTTCTTTTGTGACACTCTAGACGTATGAGTGATTTTAATTATCAAAAAAAATTTTTTTTTAGTTTGTCTTTATAGTGCTTTATATGTTTCTTTGTAAGGGCAAAAAGGAAGTAATTCTGGGCAAATTTAAATTACCAAGAATTTAAATGGCAAGATATAGCAGGGAATTTTTGCGTAATGAAATTTTAATATGTTTAAAAGAAACTAAAAACAAACAGAATATACTAAAGGATATGTTATTATGCCATTAACAATAGAAAAAGTTTAAAACATTTGAAAGAATTTATATAGACAAAATTTTTTGGTGCAGTTAAAGAAAGGTTGTATTTAAATTTAAAAACCAAATAATTTAAAAATAAAAATAAAAAAATAAAATAATTTAAATTTGTCTTATTTTTTAAACATTTAAAAAAATGTTGCTTTAAATTTTCTGCATAACACAATACACCTAAACTTCTAAGGCTTCTTTGCTTTTCAATATTTAAATAATATCTTTAAAATTGCCTAAGTTACAGCAATATTAATGAAATTACTTACAAAATTAATATTAATCATACGTCACTAGAGTCAAAATTAACAAATTTAAAATTTTCTTAGAAACCTTAAAAGTTTCCTAAACAATTTCTTTTCCATATAATAATTAAGCAATCAAATTTGCTTACTTACCATCTAATAGCTTCCAAGTAATTCATTTTTGAAAACGTATTCTTTTGAAATTATAAGAAATTTTTCAAGATTTAAACAAATTTTATAGATTTATTTTTCTTTTTTAATCTTTCTTTTAAACTTCTTTTCTTTTCTTCAACAAAATATTTAAAATGTATTTAAATTGTTTTTATTTTATTTGCTTTTTGGTTAACTTTTTTTTTAACAATTTATAATATACACTTGTTTTTAACACCACGTCCGTTTTAAAAGTGACTGATGTATTGTAAGCAATTTCAATACCCCTTTTTTAACGTTTTTTTTTTTCGCTGCCTTTAGAGGGAGGTTTTTACGCAAAAAATAAACTATTGACGAGCATAAATGTTTTAGGTTTTGCTGGAAATAAAAGAAGCCATTCAAATGTTGCAAAATGTTAAGAATAAGAGAATAAAACAAGAAATAAATAAATAAAAAAAAAAACAAGTAAAACGTGGTAAATGGTAAATTTTAACATTAAAAAAAAAAAAAAAAAAAACTATTCCACCACTATATCAGGTAAATTCTTTATTTATATAAAAACTATAGAAAAGAGAAATATACATAAATGCATACAATGATTCCAGTTAAAAGGGTTTGAGGGTTGCTGCTGCTGTTATTGTTGGTGGCCCTTAAAACAGCTAAACTGCACTTAAATTGCTTTCTTGTATGATGAATTTATTTTTGGTTACTTTTGTTTTTTAAAAACATTGGAAAGAATTAAATTTTAATTTGCTTTTTCACATAATATTTGCCGGTGGAAGATAATATGACATTTATTTTACTTATTTTTATTTTTTGCTATTGTTATTTGTTTAGGAATGCACATACAATACAATAGTATTTCTAAGGGTTTCCCTTGAATTTTGTTAACATTTCAAACATATAATTCTCATTTTGTTTTACAATATATTTTCAATTTGTCATAACTAATATCATAATTAATATCTAATGTGTAAATGCTTTTATATAATAAAGGAATTTTATCTTTCTACAGATAAATCGAAAAATTTCTTCCTTAGAACAAGGAATTTTCTTTTGACAAATAGAGATTTTTTCCTTTGCAAATATATTAATTCAAGAATATATTTCCTATTACAATAGTAAATTTTGTTAGCTTTCAATTGTGTTTTAGCTTACGTTTCTAGATACCATGAGAAGGAAACTATAGAGAATTTTGCTAAATAACTCTTAATTAATATTACTCATACGTCACGTAAGATTTTAGAATAATTTATGGGTTTCAAGGTTCTTAATAAAGGGAAATAAAAATTTTATTAGACAAAATGATAAATCTATCTGAATATCACAGTAAGGAAGGGATTTTTTTCTCATGTTTTTTTGATATTTTCGAAAACATTAAGAATTTAGTAGTTTTAATATAAAATAAATTCAATATTCAATAGCACATCTAGTTTTCAAAAGCTTTTTTTTAGTTTTATTTCTAGGCCTCTTGGGTTGGAAAATGTTGAGAAATTTATAGTATGAATACTAATTTTAATTAACCATATGTAGCGTAGATTTTAAAGCAGATAAACTAGACTATAGATGACAATATAGATTGGGCTATAAACACTACAATATATCGCATTGAATACTAGAATATCATCTAGACTATAAACTATATTAAAGACAGGAAAACAGGTTAGATTATAAACTGGATTATAGACAAAACTATAGACTAGATTATAGAATAGAATATATAATATAATGTAAACTATAAGCTATAAACTATACTATAAAATAAACTATGAATTAGATTATAGACCGGAATATATACTGGAATATATCCTAGACTATAAACCAGTCTATGGATTAAACTATGGTCTAGATTATAGACTAGAATATATACTAGAATATATATATATATAAATTAGACTATGGACTAGATTATAAACTAGTCTATACAATAGACTTGAATATTAACTAGACTATATACTAGACTATATACTAGACTATAAATTATATATATATATATATATATATATATATATATATATATACATATAGAATATGGACTAGACTACTAACTAGTTTATAGATTAGATTATGGACTAGACTACAGAATAGACTATAGGCTAGACTATAGACAAGATTATATACGAGACTATATACTAGTCTCCATTTTACTATTTAAAAATCCCCCTAACAGCACTTTTATTTCTCTCTCAATCCTTCTTTCTCAAATTAATTCTTAATCTGCTACCTATTGTTGTTTAAGAATAAATCTCTTTGTCATGAAAGCCTTGGTACCATCATTTAAAACTTTTTCATAATTATAAATAGTAAAGTATATACGAGTATGTACAAGAACAAGAACAACAATGATGTATGTATATTTTCTTCTCAAACAAAAAGCTAAAGCCAAAGACAAGTGGAAAATCTTTTGTTTTGCAGCTAGTTATTTTAACTAGATAGAAAATCTTGAAAACAAACTTTTCATAATAAAATAATACAAATTCTTAGCATATATGATTTCAGCAAAAAATTTTTGTTTTTACAAATTAGGTCAACACAGGCTTAAATGCTTTTGATTTTGTTTTCTGCCTTTTTTTTTGTGCTAAGCCTAAAAAGTGGAATAGAATTAAAGGTTTTCCTATTGTCGCGCTTAAAGTAAAAAAATAAAAAATAATACTACAATGCAAGCCATAAATCATGAAAACAGAAGATTATAAACTTAAAAAAATGTATTAAAATGTTGAAAAAGAGAATATTTTGGTAGTTTCAAGAATATGCATTAATTTGATTGCAAATTCAAAAATAACAAAACGTTAAAAGATTATAATAAAGTACAATGATTTTATTGCTTTTTGTTGTAATAAAGCTTAGATGATGGAACAAAAAGCTAATTTATGTAGATATAAGAAAATGACAAATTTCAGAACTGAATGTTTTATAAGTAACTTTAAGGGATTAAGATATGCTTGGTATCTTATAATCTTTAAATGTTTAATTAACTATTTTTTTTAGCTTTTTATAACAATTTAAATTATGTTTGTAAATTACTTGGTTGGGAAAGTATTAAGAAATTTGTAAAAATATTTTGAATTAATATTAATCATACGTCCTAATGCATTAGAATGGCATTTATTTCATTTTAAGGCTTTAATGAAAGAATTATGAAATATTTACTAAGGAATATGATACAATAGGATATAGATATTATTGTAAGTATGTATTTTCTTATATTTATTTATACAATTTTAAAATATGTTTTGGAAAAAAGAAATTTTAACTTTTATTTTAAGCAAATAAAATTTTTTAAAAATATTTTGTTTTAATTATTTTTATATTTTGTTCCTCTTTGTATATAAATTTTGCCTTTGTCACATAAACAAACTACAGGAAACTTTTTTTAATTCAAGGAAATTGAAACTTTGTTGTTTTTTCTTGGTAAAAATTCTATTTAAAATTTGTACAAACACCTGTTTTTAAGTACTTTCATTTAATCTATAATTATTTACCTGCAATGAAAAGAAAAGAAAAATATTTAGATTTAATGAAAACTGTTAAAGCATAAAAATTTATTTAAGATTTACATAATATAACACATTATATCTTAAGCCTACTAAAAATTCAATAAAAATAAACTTTTAAGAAAATTAAATAGAAAAAGAAAACATTTAGAGTAATAACTTAAATATTGTCAGGATTTTTCAGCTTTAATAAATGTATGATTTAATAAATCTTTAGGATTAAATTATAGCAAAATATTACTAATTTCTTAAAATTTAATTAGAGATTTAAAATATTTAAAAGTTTGGAAGAAAATTAAATTTTTATAGAAATATTAAATAACCGTAGTATTAATTAGGAAAATTTTTTAATTAAAATTTTCACCAAGAAGCAAATAAGCTAGAGCATGCAAATGTTCTAAATATTTGTGCTACATATAACAGGTAATATGTATTCATAATTACTTAACAGAATTGAATAATATATTTCGCTATTAAAGCAGAGAGATTATAAACATGTTGGAAATTTTATAATATCTATTTAATATTATTATTTTTAATCTAAAGTTGTCATTTATATAAAAAATAGATAAATGAAATCTTTGGTAGCTTTTTATATAGTCTCCTAAAATTTGTTTCTTAATTTATTTTTCTATTGTATACAGGTGACATTCTAAGATCCTTCAAAATAGGAAGGAAACTACACACAGCGAAAAAATATACATAATCTCAGCTAAAAATATATATAATTATAAATAATAATTGTGATAATACTATTTTATCATATTGTGTCCAATTTTATGGTTCATTTTTTCATGTTATGGTTCAAGTTTTTCATATTATTTTACTATCTTACTACATTATTATCTCATTCTTTCATTCTTTACAACTTATCATATTATTTTTTCTTGTTACCACATTATGATTTCATTTAACACATTATTACTCCATCTTATCACATTATTATCCAATCTTATCATATTATGATTCCATTTTATCATATTATTATTCCATCTTATCATATTATTTTCCTATCTTATCATATTATGGTTCCATTTTATCCTATATTAAAATATAACGCATTGATTCAAAATTATTATTTTCATAAATTGTCTACTGAGTCTATTATAAAAAAAAAGAATAGTGTGAGGGCAGATCATATCCAATAGATTACTGACTATGATCACACAAATTTGAACCTTTAATTCGTGCTCTACTAGTATTAGATTATTGTTTCTTGGCAATTCACGTTTAGCCTAGCAGACTTTGTCTATGGGACAGAACTTTCGAAAGTACTCGTATTATTACTACTCACGCTTCATCGTCAATGGATAACAACCAATGCAAATATATGGCCTGATGAAGCCTCATATACATAACACTCTATAATAGATACTGTAGAAAATGTACATAAAAAAACAATAACAAACACTATTCAACAGTGATACCAACTATTATCTACATAAACGCGTAGAAATATTTGGAAAGTGCTAAACAGCTCTAAATTTAAAAAGAGAACATTTTTGCAGAAAAATCAAGACATGTTTTCAGACAAAGCGCAAAAAATGAGCTAAAATTTAAATTTATATTGAAAAATAAAAACAACATTTTTACCATTAATCAACCACTTGGAAAGTTCATTTCAAAATGTTAATAGCAAACTGGGTAAATTAAAACGCAGGCTATGGAGATTTTATTATTATGAACCCCGATCCAAAATTGTTCAGTTCTTTCAACACTTTTCCGCTCAAATAATTTTAATTGTTGAAGACAACTTTTTTTTAATAATAAAGTTTCTTTACAAATTGTTAAAACCTCTGGATAAATTTGACTTCTCCCTAGTCTTTTCACAAATATAGGAAAAGCGTAGTACACAAATTTTCAAATAAAAGTAAAAATTAAAATAAAAAGAAAAAAAATTAACGTTACCCCATTAAAATAATTTTTCATTTTTGAAAAAAGTAAAAAAGAGTAAAAAGGACTAAAAGAAAATTGTTAAAAGTGCTAAATTTGCGCGTTTTTAAATTTCGGGCAAAAGAATACTTTTTTGCGTTTTGGAGTATTAAAAACGGGATAAATCTAGCCTGAAAAGAGCTATGTTGGCATCACTTTTATTTCACGTTTCCGTTCAAATATATACATACGTCAACTGAAGGCATAATTATATGGATAGTTATATCCTATAAACTTAAGAAAATAATAAATATTATACGTAAATATTGTTATTATTATTATCATTATTATTATTATTTAAAATTAATTGTATGCATTTTAATTAAAATCTTCCAAGAAATCATTTCGAGTCTTTAAAAAATCTTGGTTATGTGATTAAAATGAAAGTCATATTTTGTGAGCAAAAATAATCAAATCATATTTAGGTTTTATCATTAAAAATATGATAAAGTTAAGATATTTTTTTATTAACCAAAACCTTTATTAGTAGTTAGTCGATGTCTTATATTGCTTGAATCACACCAAATAAAACAAAACCTTGTCTACTTATATTAATTCTTGTATAAACTTAATGAGAACTATAATGAAGATAGAAAACAAACGTTAAAAATAAAATATATTCAAAAACAAAAACTTTGAACCATATTTATAAAAAGCATATTTATTTGAAAAATTTCATTGTTTTGGTAATAATAATATTAATATGATTTGAAACCAAAATATGATTTAATAACAAGGAAAAAGATTGGTAATATTTAACGGTTATAGAAATAATAATTTTTATATTAATAAAATTTTGTTTCTAGTAAGAATATTCAAAACATGAAATTTTTGTAGTCAACTATATTAAAATTTTGATTGAATGTAAACATTGAATGATAAAACTGAAATAAAAACATTGTTATCATGAACATAGTACTATTAAAATTAATGAAAATTAATAATGAGAACATAATGTTGTTGCAAAAATATCGTAATCATGTTTTTTCCCTGCGTGTAAGAATATATATATATCTCAAATTTTCTCCATTAAGTCAGTATGTTGTTGTATGTCATGTCTTTTGACATCTCACGGAAAAAAGGTAAAATTGAAAAGGTTTAAAAAATCAATATAAAATAAAGAAGATTTTTCATAGAGTACAGAAAATATAAATATAAAAGAATAAAAAAGAATGACAGTTTTAGCGAAAAAATAAACAGGAAAAGAGTTGATAACATGAGACAGCAATTAAAACAGCAATAAATTATTTAAAAATAAAAACTAAAAAGGAAATTTTAATTAAATAAAAATAATGAAATAAAAATAAGAAGCAGTTTAGGTATACTGAAAAATAGGTAAAGGAGTTTTTAAGAGAAAATAACTAAAATAAATTAAGATTTATTACAACAAACGTAGTCTAGTCTAGTTTGTCTAGTTTTTTTCTTAACTGCAATATTTTATATAAAATAATACATAAAACAAATTTTTATTTCCTTCATTATTATATGCATTTTCAATGTTTGCAAAATTTCTTTTAATTCTTGTATGATAAAAACCTTTATAAACACATGATCAATATTAAAAATACGCCCAATAAAATGATTAAAAATTTAGATAAATTACAACGAATCAAAAGGGATAATGTATTTTTATTATTATTTTTATTAATTATTCTGAAGAAAATTTAAATTTAAATACAGTACATAAATAAAAAAAAAAGAAATTATATTAAAAAATTATTTTCTAAAGAGATTTTTGGAAAAAACATATTTTTTCAACAAGTAGTTTTGCAAAACTTTCATAAGCATGTAGTTGGCTAAAAATAAATTTTATTAGCTTTCGAATATTTTAAAAATTATGCCTCTAACTTTAATAGTTTCAATGAAATTATTAAATTTGTTGCTTTATATCTTAATTAATATTAATCATACGTCCTGCATATATAAAAACTTCACTATAAATTAAAGCATTTTATTTTCTTTTCCTAAAACTTATGAAAGAATTTTTTAAATTATTATTTAAAGTTAAGCAGAAATTTCCAGTAGCATATTTTCTTACAATGTTTTTTTTAATAATTATTTATTAAAAATTCTAAAAAAATTCTTTTTTTAAATCATAAACTTTAATAAGCCAAGTACTCTAAATAATAGAAACATACACTTGTTAAATTTAGCTTTAGACTTACTTTAAAAATAGCTTAAAAATATAATAAAAAAATATGGTCTTTAAAAATTTTAATAATTTATAAAAGAAATTAAAGATTTTTTATGTTCAATTTAAAGTCCTTTTTATTAACTTTTAATAACAGTTTAAAATATTTTAATATTTAAAGTAATCAAGAAATTATAAAGTATTTACTAAACAACTTAGAATTAATATTATTCATACGCTCTAGGGCACTTAGTGTTTTTTTCACCCTTAGTAAATTTCAAAATTTTCTTTTAAATTTATAAAACATTATTTACTAAGTTAACTCTTCTAAAGAATAAAACCTCTTAAAATTCCTTTCAAGACATAGTAATTGAAACTTCAATAATTTACATACACGATTTAAAATTTAATAATTTAACAATTTATATTAAATAACATAATTTATAGAAGAAAAATAACATAATTTATAGAATAAAAAAATAATAAATTTAAAAAATTTACAATTATTATATTTGCTTTTGTATATAATAAAACTATATTTTGCTGTTTATTGTAAATATTTAAAAGATTTCCAAAAATTCTCTTTCTTGAAGTTATTAGCATTTACTCGTAAAAAATATTTCACACAATTAATATTAGTCATACGCTTCAGTGAACTTTATTTAAAAATTTTACTTTTTATTACCTGTAGTAGTTTTAATTATTTTTATTAAAATTTCTTTTCTATAACATAAAATTTATTATACTAACAGCTTAAGCTGTAATTATTGTAATTAAGCTATAAAAAATATATATATTTTTTCATATAAAAATCCTAGTCTTTTTTGTTTTTTAAATCCTATTTAGATATATTAGCTAAAAATCTTCATGAAATTGTATTAAATTCCTTTTCAAGATATGCTAAATATTACATTAACGAAAAAAAAAACAATTTCAATTAAAATTGTTTTCATAGTGATTAAAGTGAGTGGAAGTGAACTACACAGAAAAGTAAATAAAAAAAGACCTCAAGTATGAAAAAAATCCAGCAACAAGTGCATTTATTTTATAAAGGGTCAGTTAAATGTTTGTATAAGTAGCCAGTTCATGCAATTGTATTTAAATGTTAAAAGTGAATTTGTATTATATTGTTTATGAAAATGTTAAATAAATACATTTAATATTTATTGTTTTTATTTGAATGAAACAATTCTACTATTTACAAAAAAGAAAAGCAGTGAAATACCATTACTTTTTTAGCAAGAAAAATATATTTATTGAAAACAATTAAACATAGTGTGAGTTAAAATGGTTTTTGAATAAAATTTAGTTTTAAATTTGTTGGAATGTTTCATTAAAATTTTTTTTAAATATTTCAGATTTTGTTTTGCAACCAAAAGCTAATTTTGTTGGCTTTATAAAACTGTTAAAATATTTTTTAAAAATCTAAAAGTTTAAAAGTTGTGAGCATTTAAGTGAAATTACTTTTAACTAATATTAAACATACTACAGAGAGCAAATTTACGAGTATTAAGTATTAAATCAAATGTGTAGTTGATTAGATTGGAAATAACAGGTAAAAATAATAAAAAGTTATTAAATATATGGAAAATGTATAATCCCGTTGAAAGTTTTAGTCGATGTATTTATTGCCAAAAATTATTTTTTTTATTTTATATTTTTAATGGAAATTATTTATTAAAGATTTTGTTTAAATATTAAGTTTTCATTTTTATTGTTTAAAGAAACATTTCTTTTTTTTTTATAAAGCTTTTATATTTTTAAACATTTAAAAATTATAAGAATTTTAGTGAAATTACTGCCAGTTAATATTAATCATACGTCACATAGTAAATAATTGAAATATTGTAAATTTTTAAAGAAATTAGTGAATTTGAATCAAAATTTTTAAAAGTATAAAAATGATACTTTCACCTGATATATTACAACTCCATTCAGGTCTCTGCAACCTGGCCCGCTATATGACCTAAATATGGGTATTTTTGTTACACCATATCCTAATGCTGTATATGTTTCTTTATTTAGTTTTTTTTTTCCTAAAATGTTTAATTGTGATGTGTTTTTTTTTTAATAAAATAATAAAAACAATTTTTAAAAAAGTGTTTTTTTGCTTTAAAAATAATTTTTATAAATGCACAATGTGTGGAACGTATTTAACAAAGCGTGGAACATATTTAACAGAGATGTGGAACGTATTTAATTTAAGAATTTATCTTCACACACATACATTTTTACAGCTTTTTTATAATTTCAAAATATTTTTTAACAATTAAAAAAAAAAAAAGGAAAAATTTAGAACAATTTTAATCAAAGTATACAAAATTTTTCAAAATTATAATTTTATTTATTACAACTTAAGGAAATTTTTATTATTTTTCTTATTCGCTTTAATATAATCCAATAGCTTTATTTATTTTAAAATTATTTACATTCTAATAAAGCTGCTTGTAATTAATATTAATCATACGCCTTATAGAGAAAATAATTTAATTATTATGAAACATAACGAACAGAAATTTTTGAATGTCTTACATGAATAGATCGATCTTTATTTCTTTATATTTAATAAAATAAAAAGGTAAGTAAATAAATAATTAAAAAATTTAAAAAAAAATAAATTGCTAAAAAATATGAACATTTAAAAATATTGTGTGGAAATTTTGGAAGAAATTTTGTAATGTCTTAACATTATTAAATATATTTAAATGATTTCTTTTTCTGATTTTACTAAATAATTTTTAAAAATTTGCTTAAACTAATACATCAAATTTGCTCGCTTTCATATTTCTTTTAAATTTTTTCAACAGCTTTATTGTTTTCAAAGCAATGAGTATTTTAGTAAAATCTTCCATAATTAATATTAATCATACGTTCTCAAGAAAATTAAAAAAAATCCGGGTAGTAAATAAGAAATCATTTGATTAAAAGAAAAAAATTAATAAATACAAAATAAAATTTGCTATAAAAAATAAATAATTTTAATTTATTTTAATAAATAAAAATTCCCCTCTATATTTTCTTTAAATGAACATAAAATGTTATTACTTATATTGGAATAAATTTTTAATACCTAAATTTAAGTTATTTAATTGGTTTATTTTATTTCTTTTATACTTTTTCAATTATTCTAATAATTTAAGAATTATAATAAATTTAATAAATTTTGGCACAATCATTATAACACGTCCTGTAGTTTTTTAAATAAATAACAAAATAAAATTTCATAAGATATATATTTTAAAGGATTTTAAGAATAACTATTAAAGAAATAAAAATTAAAATTCTCACGGCAAAACTGAACAAGTTTCTTTAGAAATGTTTGTTTTCTTTTAGTAAGAAAAAAATTTCTTATTTTTAATTTTCCTTCTAATCTAATCCTTTTTACGTTATTTAATATTATATTTACAATTTGTTTTAGAAAAAATTTTATTATCCTGTTTATTATCAAGAATTCTTGTTATTATTGTGCCAGTTTGCTAAGAACACTTAAGGCTTTACAGAAAAGTTATAGTGTAAATTCTATTTAAGCAGAGATTAAGTTGATGGCACAACCAAATACGTAGAATACAAAAGGAATATAAACAGACAAAATAGATTAAAAATTAATTGATATTTTACTGAAAATAAAAAAAAAAAACTCACAAACACAAGACAATGATGAATTTAAAGCAAAATTAATTTCAAAATTTTAATAAGTAAAATCCAATATAATAATTGTAATATATTTTAATTAAGTTAACTACATCTTCAGCGAAACATTATAAAAACAAAATATATTTAATCAAAACTCAATAAGTTGTTGTGATCGATTTGAATAGTTTTTTTCTCAGAACTAAATTTTGAAATTTGTTTTGTTTATCAATAAATTATTAAAACATATTTTTGCAAAGATTATTTTCTACAGAATTTCAATTTCGTCCACTGATTTTATTCATGAAATTTTGTTAATTTATTTAGAACGTCACAAATAAATATAGCTTAATTGGTTTACTTTTAAATTATTTTTCAATTTAATAAAAACATTTGATAATTTTTGAGTTATTATAATTTTAGTAAAGTAAACAATAATTAATAGTAATCATACGCCACGTTTTAAAATTTATAAAAATAAAAAATTATGCCAAATTCCAATACAATTTTGGAAATTTATTGATGGATTATCAAAAAACTTAAAGTAAAGACTTTATTTATTAATTAAAAAATAATAATAATTTAAAGATTATTTAAGAATTTATATTAAATATCTAGTAAAACATTTCTTATACGCCAAAGCAATTTTTTAAAGTTACTAAAATTAAAGGTAATAGAGACCCTCATTAAAGACTAAGAATTAAATCTAAATGTCTTTTCATATACTTATAATATTTCCAATTATCTAGATATTTTGGTTACTCATAAGTATTTCTAAAATAATATTTCTTAACTATAATGCATTGCTTTACTTTCATGTTTATGCTTATTATTTCACCCTAAATTTTATTAACTTTCTTACCTATAACCCACTGACCTGGCTTTACTCAATCACTTTATGTTAACAGCAAACATAAAGTGAGAAAAAGAACAATCTATTTATTTGTTTTGCATTGGAAAAAAAGAAAAACATACAAAACAAAATCACTTTTACTAATTTAAGGCTAATTAAAATGCAGACATAGACTTAGTGCCAAAAAATTCTGTTTTTCAAAAAAGGTTATTTTCTTTTTTTATTTTAGCTGCAAACAAGTTAAAGTAATTATTTTATACAGCATGTATCTTCTTCAGTATGAAAATGATAAATTATTATTAAGAGCTAGAAAATTTCTTGGCAATCTATGAAATACATATAAAATTTGATGTAGAACATTATACATGAAAACAAAAACAAGAAATATATAAATACAAGATTTGATTTTATAATATAGAGATAATAAAATTAAAATTGCTAAGAAATATTAAACAAAATTAATTAAATGAAACTAAATTAAGAGAATATTAAACTAGTTAAAATTTTATTGAGTTAAGAATATAATCTTTTTACTAAGAAGTAATTTAGTAACATACGAGTATTTAAAAAGTTTAATATTGTTAAGTAAATATAAAAAAACAATATTTTCTAAAAAATAATCTTATGATTTCAAAGCTAGATTTTGTTAAATAATTTCAATAAACTTAAAATAATTTTTGTACAAAATTAAAGCCTTGTTTGTTTCATCTTTCATATTTAAAATACGTTTTATAGTTTTAAAGTTATAAGCAGTTTAGTAAAATACTTTGCAATTAATATTAATTATACGTAATGTAGTACAATTTTACAAAAAAACCTAATACTAAGATATCTGAAACGTTTTGAAGCCTTTGAATATTTATACACTTTCTACATGTCTTAATGATTTTATCTACTAAGATTTGTTTTATATTTAGGCCATAAAAATTTGACAATTTCACAATTTTTTTTTTCAAATTTCTTGACAAAATCAGCAACACAGATATGAACATAAATATCTTAAAAATAATAATAACTTTTGAAAAAAATCTATAAAGCACAAAATGTTACAACAGAGATCTAAAGACAAAAATAAAATAAAACTAAGTATGGATTCCTTTTTAAGAAATAAACATTTAACATCAGCAAAATCTTCAAAATTAAAAGCCTAAATACAAACAAATAATTCGTGTACATTGCAATCCTGGCAAGCAAATATTGTGTGTTTGTGTGTGTGTGTGCTTTTATACTGTATCGAGATATTTAATGCCTCTAGAGTTTTTAATGACAATAAAGTTTGAACAGCAAAAATTACAAACATTTTGTTCGATTTTGCTGAACTGGTAGCAAGATTTTCAAATAGCAAAATCTTTTATGGAAAATCAATACACAATCATATTATAAATAAGTTAAAATTTACATACAGATTTGTGCATTTGTAGGCTTTTCTGTGAGCAAAAACTCTCATGTTGGCGAAACGCACACTTATACATAATAAATTAAAGTGTAACAAAGTTTTATAGAGGGTGACCAAATAATTTGGTTTGTAGGCTATAGATATGACTATGAATTTGACTATTGATTATTATAGACTAAACTATATAGAAGAACATATATCAGACTATAGATTATAGACTATACAGTAGACTAGATTATAGACTAGTCTCTAGACAAGATTATAGACTAGTCTATATATATATATATATATATATATATATATATATATATATATATATATATATATATATATATATATATATATGTATGTATATATATATATATATATATAGACTATATTATAGACTTTTATATACAGTAGACTATAGACTAGGCTATATACTGGACTATAGACTAGGCTATATACTAGACTATAGGCTAGACTATAGACTTGACTATAGACTAGACTATAAACTGGACTAAAGACTAGATTATAGACTATACTGCAGACTAAACTATAGACAGAACTATACACTAAACTATAGAATATGCAATAGATTAGACTAGACCATAGACGAGACTATCGACTAAGGTATAAACCAGACTATAGACCCGAATATAAAACAGAATATACTATAGACAAAAATTTAAAATGGACAAAATACTAGACCATAGTTAATAGGGCTATGGACTAGACTACAGATTAAACTATAGATTTTACTATAGACTAATATATAAACCAGACTATACTATAGACTATACTAGACAGACTATATAGACTATCGACTGGATTACAGGCTACACTATAATACAGAATTGGAATTAGTATTTCTAGAAATTTTTTTTTTTTTCCATTAGACACCCATTATAAAAAAAATATATTTAATATAAACGTATTTATGAAATATTAAGTACCTAAAAAGGGTGAACACAAATTTTAAATACTTTGTGACACAAACTCCTATACATCCCCAATATAAGAGCGTATTTGTCTAAAAATATAAAAAAATATGTTCTTGTGAAGTAATTTGCTATCCTTTTTGTTGTGCGGGGCTGTAAGAGTGCTACATTAAAAGTTAAACCAATTTGAACAAATGAGACCAATTAACTCTTAACTTATTAATATTTTTTTTCACTTTTTGTTGTGGCTTTTTACAATATAAAATATTAAAATATTAAATTTATTAAATTAGTTTGTTTAGTGTGTTGTTATTAAAAGTAAACGATTTTCTGTTGGAAGAGTAAAAAAAACATTAAAAAAAAATATTTTATACTAAAAAATGAAAGTTGCTTAAAAAGTTAACTAGTTAAGGTTTTGAATAATTTTAATGGTGAATAACTAAAAGTTTTGGTTTTTTAAAATTAAATAAATATTGTGTAATTACTAAATAAAAACTGGAAAGTAACCTTAATTTTATATATTCAATATACAAAAAATTTACAGCTTTGAAAAGGAGATTTTCTTAAAGGAAAAAGACTTTATATAAATTTATGATTCAAACTCAAGCTTATCTTGTTTAATTTAAGATTACTTCTTAATTTTAAAAATAACTATAAATCAATTTATGCCATCGATAATAATATTTAATTATTATTGATCAAACGTTATGTGGTACAATTTATAAAAATTTTGAAAATTGACACTCATTTTAGTATAATACCAATATATAATTTATTTTATTTATATGTATAAATTATACCTTAATACATATAAATGCTTAAACCAGTGCTTTAAATAATTATAACACTTAAATTTGTTTTCACAAATAAAAACAAATAATAATTTTACTATAACAAGTATAAAAGCAAAATTTAATTACGAATTCTTCCTCTTTCGAAAAAAAAATTATACATAATAATTATTCGTACATTTTAAATATCATTAATAAGTTTATATTTCATCTTATGCCTAAAAGCTGGCAACAACTACCATTGCCTAGTTTTATTTTTTTCAAAATCGCTACAAGCAAATGTTTTGCGCTGTTTTAAGGATAAATAATATTTGTTTATTTTTTTCTTTCTCAGCCATTTTTTCATTTTTAATTACAAGACCGATTATTTTTTTTACTACTTAACTTTATAAAATTCAGGCCCACACATGAAAGTGTGACTGTTCAGTATTGTGTATAAATATGAACATCAGTAGTGCCAAACACAGAACCATAAAGTGTGTATAATGTTGAAAATGAGGAATAAAGAAAAAAAAAAACAAAAAAACAGAATGCCTATAAATATGCAACACTATTTTGTTTCGTGTGTTTTATATTTTTTGTGTACAAGGCCTTTTCAAGCACGTTTTTTCTCTCACATCTATTTTTCTTAACGCTTTTATTTTTTTGCAAAATGAGCATATTCAAAACAAGGCTGTTGCTTTTGTGTATGTGTGTTATTTTAAGTGTATATGTGTTTAAATATCACCATCAACTATTGCAAGCCCCTTCATCATAGTCCTCGTCATTATCGTTAGCTTTAGTTTCTGTGATTTTTTCCATTCATTTCATTTAATATTTTTTATTTTAGGTATTTCTCAAAACCTTCTCTTGATAAGGAATATACAACACAAGCCAAACTGAAACTGATAGCTTTAAGATGACTATGAGAAGATCTACAATAATGGAAAAAGTTTTTTTATTAACCTAAAGGAAAAATTTACAGTTCAAAATTTTACTATACTCCAGTATATAGGTAAGTATAGTATATAGTATATTGTATAGGCTATAGTCGCGACCATAAGCTAGTCCATATTCCAGATTATAGTAGAAAGTATAGTCTAGTCTATAGTCGAAACTATATTCTAGTCTATAGTCGAGACTATAGTCTAGTCTATAGTCGAGACTATAGTCTAGTCTAGCCTATTGTATTGTCGACTATAATCTAGTCTCTAGTCGAGAGTATAGTCTTGCCTGTAGTCAAGACTATAGTCTAGTCTGTAGTCAAGACTATAGTCTAGTCTATAGTCGAGACTATAGTCTAGTCTATAGGCCAAACTATAGTTTCTAGTTATAGTCGAGATTATAGTCTAGTTTGTAGCCGAGATTATTCTAGTCTACTCTAGTCTATGGTCCAATATACGGTCTATGGTCTAGTCCATAGTTAAGAATATAGTCTAGGCTATAGTTTAGTCTGCAGTTTAATCAATGATCTACTCTATAGTTTAGTCTACGGTCTTTTAAATATTATATTCTATAGTCTATTCTACGGTCTCTTGTTTAATCTGGGTAATATTCTAGTCTGTATTCTTGTCTATAGCCAGGTTTGGATTTTAGTCTATAGTCTGGTCTATAGCCTAGTATATAATTTAGTCCGTCATCTGTATTTCTTCTTTAGAAAGTATCTGTTACATATCCTTTAATAAATTTTTATTACTTATATTTTTTTGTTTCAGCTTGGCAGCAGCTGAACGGGAGCAAAAAGTGTGGAAAAAAACTATAAAAAGCCTTTAAGGCTTTTAAAACAAATAATGGGTTTTGCATATAAACAAGACAACGTGCCGGGGCAAGAAAAAAATAAAAATGAATGTTAACAGTAGCAGTCAGCCTCTTGCATTAATATCAGCAGTTGCAGATTTTACTTGCCGCTGCTTGTTATTTACGTTGAATGTATGGTTTTATGTTTTAAACAATTTCATTATTCTTTTGTGCTCTTTTTTATCTTGTTCTGTTGCAAAAAGATTTCCAGATACCTCTTAATAACTGTTTTATTTCTCTGTGAAATTATTGTGATTTTGTAAATGTGTCTTTTAGTTTCGTTTTTTGTTTCCTTTTTTTTTAATTTCTTCTCAGAAACAATTAATATTTTGGTATTAAGTATATAAACATTAGGTTTTTATTTATATTTCATTTATATAGCTTTTTTTAAGGAAAAATATTTAATTTTCATAGTTAAGTTATTAAAAATGAAATGTAGAAGAATTTTAAATTATAATTTTTGTAATTAACTTTTCGGCTGCATTTAAATTAGAGTTTATTTTTAAATTAAAATGTGGATAATTTATTTCAGTTTATTTTTTGCTTCTATATATGTACAGAGTAAAAAAGTATAATAGTATTTTTTTTTTCTAAAACAACATTTATTACTTTAACTTTGCAGACTTTTTTTTTGTTATTCGTTTAACATTTTTAGTTTTTTTTCGGCTCTGATATTAGCAAAATACACAACTAATGGCTAAAAGCATGTTAACAATAAAATTGCTACTAACATGTCTCTTCAACATAGAAATGGCCAGAATAGAAAAGAACTTTTTATTTTTGTATTGCTCAACAAAAGGAAAACAATAAAAAACCTTTAAATTCTCAACAAAAAGAACACGAAATAGTAACAGCATAAAACTTATGTTTAGCATGCTCTCCATTATTTTTGCTATTTTTTAATTTTTTGTTTTTTTATTTTTATTTTTTGTAAAAGCATATTTTTCAGAGCCATCCTTAACAAATGTCAGACGGTCATTCACTTAAATGCAAGGACTGGGAGTTAGGCAAGGAAAAATATCTGATAAAAAATGTTTAGAAAAAATTTAGTAGATCTAAATGATGAAGAAATAAAAGAAATATAGCTAAACAATATTATAGCAATAAGCCTCAATGTTAGGCAAAAAAAAAAAAAAAAAATACAAAAATAGCAAATACATACACGCAGAGAAAAAAACATGGTTACAACATTATCACTACAACAATATTATGTTCTCATTATAAATTTTATTGAATTTTAATAACTCTGTATTTATCATAACAATGATTTTGATTAATATGAAACATATTATTACTTGTACAACCATTAAATATTTGTAGCATTTTTCCTTGTTCTTAAACCATATTATGTTTTTAAACCATTTCAATATTATTATTCCTATAACAATAAAATGTTACAAATACATTTAATACTTATCTTTTTCACAAACAGCGGAGAACTTCAATATCTTTTTGTTTTTAAATATATAATTTTTTTAATATTTGTTTTCTTACTTCAATGTAATTCTCATTTAATTTATATGTGAATAAATATAAAGAGACAAGGTTTGGTTACACAATTTAAAAATCTTACATTTGAACCACATATGGTGGTACAAATGAATATGACTAATAATAATATGTAAATATTATTATTTTATATATATATATATATATATATATATATATATATATATATATTTTTATATTTATAAAAATTTCTCAATAAAAATTTTATAAAATTAACAATAATTTGACAAAATGAAATAATAATATGATAGGATTCTATAACTATATGATAACATGAGGTAATATTATGATAAAATGGAATCATAATATAAAAATGTGGTATAATAGTATAATAAGATTGTTCAATTATATGTAAAACTATAATCATAACATAAAAAAAACAAACCATAACATCGGATACAATATGATAAAGTGGAATCATAATAATTATTGTTTATAATCATTTCTATTTTTTGCTGTGATCATATGTTTCAAGCATAATATGTTGCTCTTAGATTATGGTCACTACAAATATATTTTTTTTCTCTGCGTGTATATTTTGTAACATAAAATTTATTTTTTTTTTGTATGCAAATGCATTTTGTCTACAAATGTGTATTCCTTCTTCTAAATGTTGTAGTCTTATTCAATTGCAGTTTTTTTTTTTTTTTTGATAGTTGAAAGTCTGAAGTTGTTTTGCCATAATTTTGTGTTTTAAGTCTAAAAGATAAGAAAATTTGTGTCTCTTTTGTCAAGGTTTGTTATGACAGTATATTTATAAATATCTTTTTTGTATTTTGTTTAGTTGTTTCCTTGGTTTTATAAAAAAATATATTGTTTATTTTAGCAGTAAATTAAAATTTTAAGGAGCAATATTTAAAGTATAGTTTTAGGTAAATTTTAGGTTTCCACAAAATTATATATTTTTTCCGGTAGAAAATTATTTAAACAAGTTAAATATTTATTAAAAATGATTAATATTTTATAGAAAATACAACCTACAGTTGGGCGTTTGCAAAATGTGTAAAGAAAATATGGCTTAATTAAGAAATAAATCCTTTTAAGGCAAAAAAAAAGGTAAAATAAATTTTTCGCTAATTCATATCCCTATAAATATTATAAAATATTAATAATATATAATGTGTTTGTTTGCGACGCAATCGTGCCTAAATCCCTGAACCGATTTTCATGAAATTTTAAACATAGAGGAATTTTAAAATGAAAGGAACTATAGGATATAGACTAATTGTATATTGATGAAAATGAAGAAAATATTGCAGTTTTTCGCACTTAAAATTTTTCTTTTTCTTTTCTTTCGATAAAACTGGAGGTTTTAATAGAAGCTTTATTACGCGAAACCTTCTAGATTCCATATAACGCAGGGACATTCAGCTAGTATGTATATAAAAGCTGCTAAATAAAGAAATAAATATTAAATTATTATTAATATATGATAAATTCAAAAGGTTTCAAAGTTCTTTGAAACCGACTTTATATGTCTTGCATTTCTAAAGTTTGTTTTAAAAACAGGAAAACTTTTGATGCATTTTGGTAAACCTGACAAAATAGCTAAGGTATCCAAAATTTTAGATAATTTACATAAAAACAAACTATTTTTAAATTTTGTAGTTTTTTTGTTGCGCGTGCAATCAAATTTAGAGAAAAAAATTTTTGAAGACTAAGTGATTCCCTATTTTTTGAGGTATATATGACGCATGGGATATCGTTATCACAAACTTACATATAATTGGCGTAAATTTTTGTAACGGGTATTTTTTTCGCCACTGACAAATACCGCTTTTATAGAAATTGTTCTAAATATCGCGTAAATAGAATATCTTAATAAATGATACTTTCGAGTCAAAGAGGCATTCAAAAAATTTAAAATTCAAAAATTATATGCACTTTTTAAAATTTTCACCAAATTGAGAAATTTTGATCTGCATTTTTTTAATATAAGATATGACTTTAGATTATCAGAAAGTACCTGTAAAGAATCATTTTAATGGTTAAAATTGATAATGTGAAAAAAAATCTTCTCTAAACACATTTCGCTTACTGACAACTAACTCGAATTGTAAATTATGTTAATATTGTATTTGTTTAGTGCTAAATTTAATTATTTATTAAGCATTAGCATTGCTTTTGCTCCCTTTTTTAAAATTTTCTTAAAAGAAAAAAATCTTAAACGGTTTTAAAGTAATAAACATTTTTATAAAACTAGGCTTAATTAATATAAATCATACGCACCGTAGTTGAAATTATTAAAATTTAAAAACCTTTAAGTTTGTTTTAAGATTTTTGGAAAAATCTGTTGTAAAATTATAGTTATGCTTAAAATAATAAAAGAAAACACGTCCAAATTAATTACAGATGCATTACAAAACTGTTATGTATTAAGAATTAGTTTTTTCTTCAAGAATTCAGGTCCGGTTTTATGTTGTTCTCTTAGTGCAAACTTAAGAAACATTAAGCAACATTTAAGTTAAAGCTCACACTTAAGTAATGTTTCGTTTTACAGTTTAAAACTTAAGTTGACAAGACAATAAACAAATAGCTTTAAGCTATTATGTATTTACAATGGGGTGGTCTTAACTTTCCAAACATTTTTCTCTAACTAAAAGTCATAAATATATTTTATTTATCCTCAAAACAATTTGAAATAACTTGAAAGATGTAAAGAAATGAGCAGTAAAAAGGTGTTGGTGCAAAATATATAACCACAAAGAAAATATAAATTTTGAGCATATTTTAAAATCTTTTTAAATTTGGAAATAATTTTATTAGATTTTGTAGTTTTTCATATTTTTATTTACTTTTAATAAGTATTTTTTAAGACGTCAAACAGTTTTCATATTAAGTAAAAACATAAGAGTTGCAAGACGAATACTTAAGTTTTCAATTATAAAACAATTTTAATAATTTATATACGATTTTTCCACTAAGTAAGTAGTATAATACCGGACCTCAATATAAAAAAATAAATAAATATAGAATGAGGAATATAACTTAACAGTTAATTATTTCCCTATTTTTTATTAAAAAAAATGTTCAAAAAAATTTCCTGCCAATAATCTTTATTCTCCAATTCTTCAATTCAAATAAAACATCTTCAATTTTTGTCTTCAATTAAAAAAATTTAAATTTAAAAAAATCATAACATATTTTTGGGCGTTCATATTATTTACTAGTTTCTTTTCAGTTTCATTTTAATTAATATCCTTGCAAATTAAAATATTAATTACATTATCATATAAAATACAAATTAAATTACATGGCAAATTTATCAAATATATATATACTTATATGATTAATATAAATTCCTTCTATTTATGGAATAAAAAACATTTATATAATTTATTTGCTTAAGCAATATTTACGCATTTGTGTGGTTGACAAATTAACAAAAACATTATAAAAATGGTAAAGATTTTGATTAATTGATATATAAAAATACATAAGCAAGAAAATTAGATAAATCAATCAATGTTTTAGAAATGCGAGAAAATAAATAATAAATAAAAATAATTGCAAAAGACACGAGTAATTTCTTAAAATAAATTATATGGTTATAAAAGAAACTATAGAAATATATTGCATAAATTAAAACTTTAGCTTTTGCATTTAGTTTAATAAGCTTAAGGATGTAAAAAATATAACTTATATAATTTAAGCCTTAATATATGCTTCATTTCTTAAAAAATTATTTTAGCGCCTTATGACCCTGAACATTTTTTTCCAATTTTTTATTCTCAATTTATTTAAGTTAAAAAACCAATATCGTTTCTTTAAAATATTATTTTTGTTATTTATATAATTCTTATATTTCCCTCAGTATTAGAGATTTGTATTTTACGTTACAAAATATTTTGTAATAATCTTAAAAGCTTTAAAAATAAAATAACAAAACAAATACTTAGATGTGTGTCATTAATATAAAAATGATTTGCTTTGATTGTATTTTTACCACTCAAGTATAATATTTTATTTTTCTTGTCTTTGTTGTTATTATTATTTTTATTAAACAACACACAGTGGGGCCAATAGCAAAATTTTTGGTAATAAATCTGTTTCAACTAAACTACTGGTCGGATCAGTTTGAAATTTATGGGAAAGCTGAGAGGAGGACTTGGGCTGTCAGAAAAATTATTTTGTCGTTATCCTTTAATAATACGAATTAAAGTTGACCACCTCGAGTATGTAAAAATTTTGAAAAATCATAAGATTCACAAATGAAGTACGATTTCAAAGACTTTTATATTTCGGTAAAGTGATTGGCAAGATAAAGAAAAAAAAAGACTTACTCATATAAGTTAATTCTCACAGTTAAAAAGATATTTACGTTTGAATTTTAAATTTTTGAGTTTTTGCCTCGACTTCATTTTGTTTTTCGGGAATAATTTCTGAGTTATATGAGGGATTTTTTCTTTTAATATTCTATAATTTCTAATACTTTTCAAAATAATATGCTAGAATTTTTTTTGATTATCGCAATTCGTCTAGACATGAAAAATATTCAAAATCAGCGCTCTGAAATTAGTAGGGAAAAAGGCACTTTTTTATCAAAAATATATTTTTTTTCACTTTTTTCTCAAGGTTTTTTAATAAAACATGTTTTTTTTCTTTACATATTTCAAAAGACAAGGCATCATAAATGGTTAATATAGAAATTTTAAATCGATTTAGAATTGCACCCTACATCCAGCATTGGTAGAAAATGGTGAGTTTTAGAAAAAAATGTATGTATTGATTAATAAAAGAAGGTTACGCGAGATTTTTTTTTAATTTATTGACGCTGTTTATTTAAAAAATATATTTAGTTAAATTTGACACTAAACTGCTGCCAGCCTGGCCAAAAAGAATTTAGGAATACAGATTTTATGAAAAAAGTCAAATTTTCAGAAAATTTTTTTCTTTAATTGCACAAAAAACCTATATGTGTACAATATTTTTATCATTTTTGTAACGTGTTATATAAAACAAATGTTAATCTTTCACTCCTCCAAAAAATTTTCAAAAAGCTTCAACAACCAATTTTTAAAAAATAAATAATATAAAAAAAAAAAAAATAAAAACCAAATAATAATAATAATATTTTTAAACAAAACTTCGTCCACTTTTAAAAAATTTATGAAATATTAAAAGAATATAAAAATAGACTTATTTGCCAATTCACTGATATATAATATGTCTATATAGGTCATTTTAAAAAGATAATATAATGGCCTCAAAACTTACAACTCATATCAAAACTCACTAAATTCTCCATTTTATTGTGCATTTCCTCACGTGCGTATACGTAGCACACAATTATACTGGCACGTGTTGTTTGTGTAACGAGATAATATTCATAATAATCGTTTAAATTTATTAAATATAGTTTATTTTTGAAAAATTGTCAAAAATTGGTTGTTAAAGCTTTTTAAATGATTTTTGGAGAAATGAAAAACTGATATTTATTTTATAAAATAAATATAAGGAAATAATAGTAAAAATGTAATAATAAATGTATTTGTTGCCATTAAAAAAAATTCTAAATAAATTAAAAAAAACTCGCCTGAGATATTTATTTTATTAAAAGATAAACATATTTTGTTTCTCTAAAATTCATCATTTTCGGCCAGTATTGGATTTATGAAGTGTTGTCTTTTGAAATATATAAAGAAAGAAATTTTATTAAAAGAACTTTGAGAAAAAAGTGAAATAATTTTTGGTAAAAAATTCAAGCGTAAATATTTTTTTAAATGTAGCACACAACTTAGATGAGTAAGTATGTTTTTTCTTTATCTCGCCAATCGTCAATCACTTTACAGAAATATAAAAATCTTCGAATTCGGCCCTGATTTGTAAAACTTATAATTTTGTAAATTTTTTTACATGCTCGAGGTGTTTAAATTTGACACCCTGTAGCTTACCTCGTGTTATTACAGGATAACTAAAAGACTCTACAACTTTCTCATACAATTCAATTCGATCCGACCAATAGTTTAGGAAATACGATTGGCCCCACTGTGTCACAATTCCAGAAACAATGACGACAAAATAATTATATTAAAAGCTTTATATAATATAAAAGTAGTGGTAGAGATAAACAGGGAGGGAAAGAGGGAAAATTGATTTCAATAAATGACACCAATTTAAGAAAATGGTTTCTGTCAATATAGACTTACCTAACGTACAATCAAACTGGGACTATATCAAGAGCTCTCAATTTTGGACCATGATTCCTATCAAATGATTGATATACTCATTGGACTATATATCTACCTACGATTGATGTTAATTAAGAACTACGATTGAAGTTAAGCTAGTACTGTATAAAGACCTACGATTATGCTAACAAAGGACCTATAAAGACCTTCCATTGATATTACTCCAGGATTCTGGTTGATGACCAACGATTGATGATAAGTAGGAATATGGAAAGACCTACTATAAAAAGGCTTACGGTTAATGTCAAGGTAGGACTTTATAAAGACCTATGATTGATATCAATTTAGGACTATAAAAAGACCGAAAGTTGTTGTCAATAAAGAAATACATAAAATCATTAACGTCAGCTTTAAACTCTGATTGATGTCACTGTAGTGCTAAATAATGACCAATGAGTAATGGAAAATTATGCTCGATGCCAGTCTAGACCTACTATTTATGTTAATCTAGAATAATATAAAGATATATAACTGAAACCTAAACAAAGACCTATTTTTCCTTCCAAATATCTAACGCTCCTGTGTTTAACAAAACAATCTCTGCTTTCTATTGAAAAATATAAAACGACTAGAAAAGGTATGTGCTATTATTTGCTACACAATTTTATATAATTCCCGGACCATTAATCACACGAAATAAATAATTTTGTAGAACATAACATGTCATTTTAAATAGTAGTCATACTATATCAAAACATATATTGTCATACGTCATATGCATATATAAAAAGATAGTCACATGTATTTGAACAGTTGTTTTCAAAATACGTATTAATGTGTGTATTTAGTAATAGCAGGACTTAATGTGTCATTTAATACGCCATCACTATACCGAGAGGAAATGGAAAACAGATTGATAGAGTGTTTATCTTTGCGGGGAGAAAAGAGAAATATTAAGAGCACAAAAACAAATTTTATGCAGATGAGAAATGTCATTTAAGGAATTTATGACAGGTTATCTCAAAGATATTAAGCGCTACAATATATGTACTATAATTTAAAAGCTTTAACTCTTCGACCAAAATGTAACAGGAAAAACGACAAAATTGTTTTCAAAAGAAAAATCGTTAAAATTAAATAAATTATTTTTTAGTCAAAAAATTTTTTTTGAATTTTTATACGAAAAAAAAAAAAATATGTTTCTATAGTATACGAATTTGTAAAGTATTTTATATTCGTCTAAGATCCTTCAAAAAATTATTGCCTTCCAAAATTAAAACTTCCCTCAAGTTATAATGATATTATTACGGAAAAAATATACATTAACTAGCAACATTTGTAGCAATCTAAACAAATATGTTTTCTATTTAACCCTCGGTATACTCTTTCTCACAGCATCCTTGTAAATATGCAATAATGTAAGTTAGTTTGCCAAAAATATTGCCTACTTTTAGGTGTTTACTAAACAAAAATGTCAATTATTGTTCTGTATGTCAATTTCCTGTTGGATTTTTTTTTTGATGTTTTATTTTGCCTGAGTAAAGTACATGACGTATATAAAATCTCGCTGTGTAAATACAAGAGTAGTAAATGTTTTGTAATTATAACTTTTAAGCAGAAAACATCAATCATATTTATAGCATAAAACAAATTTAAAGCTTATTTTAATTCTTGGCAATAAAAAAAAAATAATCCTTTTAAATATTTATAAGGTTAGTAGGAGTTAAAAACATCATATACAAAAGAAGGCTTTTTTTGTCTACTTCGAATGACATTTAAGTTACCAAAAAGATAACATGTTTTAGTAAATATAATTAAAGTTAAAAAAAGGACAATAAATCCTTTATATTCCTTTTATTAAAAATTTATAAAATCGAAAGATATATGACTGATTTATTTTTACCACTAAAGGAATTTACAATTAATGATATATAAAGACCTATGACGAAGTAAGATTTGACTCATATAAAGACCTTCGATTATTTTAATTATATATTACATCTTCAAGACTTTAGAGAACCTAAATAAAATCTTTATAAATATTTTGTTAAAGTATAACAGTTTTAAATTTTAAAGTTATGACATTTTATTTGGAAACTTTAATAATATTATAACAATTTTATTGAAAAAAAAAACTTAATAGAAATCTGAGTAATAAATCTTGCTTGAGTATAACAGTTTTTCAACAAACTAAGCTAAGCTTTTATACAGACTAAACTATAAACGAAGCTAAAAATATAACACCTTAAAATAGAAACTGTCCTAAAATTATAAATGCAATATTTATTTTAAAGTATAAGTTATACTTAGTAAATTAAAATTACTACAAAAATTACAACGGTTTATTTGGAAACTTTGCTAAAATTATAACACTTTAAAACAATAAACTAAAAAAATGGTTGAATACAATTTCTTGTTTGAACACAACAGCATTTACACAAACTATTCGAAAATTCTATATATAATAAACTGTACTACATTTATAACACTTTAATACAATAAAGTTGACAGAAACTTAAAAATAAAATTTCTTACAGGAGTACAATACTTTTTGTATGAACCATACATAGTTTGAACTATAACAGCTATTTTGGAGACTATGCTAAAAGTATAACACTTTGAAATCACAACTGACATAGAACAACAACACTGTAATACAATAAATTTAATATAAACCAAAATAAAATTCCTTGTTGGAGTACAACAATTTCTGTACAAACTATTAAAAAATTATAACAGTTTGTTTGGAAACTGTGCTAAAAATATAACACTTTAAAATAGAATCTGTTACAAAGAGATAAATACAATAATTATTTCAAAGTATACAAGTCTAAGCTTAAACTTCTATAAAACTATAACAGTTTATTTAGAAACTGTGCTAAAATTATAATACTTTAATACAATAAATTTAATAGAAGCCTATATAAAATTTACTGTTGGATACTGTTATATAAAATACACGAAAATTATAATAGTTATTTTGGACACTAAGCGAAAAATATAACACTTTAAAAGAGCAACTATCATAAAAAATAAATGCAATAATTATTTTAATACATAACAGTTTTTATTAAAACTTTTTAAAAATTATAACAATTTTCTTTTAGAAACTGTGCTACAATTATAACACTTTGATATAATAAACTTTGATACAATTTATTGTTTTAATAAATGAATTCAATTCAATACAAACTATTCGAATATTATAACAGTTTATTTGTAATTATTAAAACTAATCTAATTTTTGTTGAAAAAATAAAAGTTTTTATTAAAAGCTTCATTTTGTAAATCGCAATGATTTTAAACGTTTAAAATTGGTATGAAGAATGTATGAAATTGTATGAAATTTTTTAAAATCGGATTTTTTTCATACAAATTTCTGCAGTTCGAAAATGTTTCGATTTACAAAATGAGGTCATAAAACTTTCAGAAAATTGTAGCAATTAATATAAAAACTATGCTAGAATTACGATATTTTAACACAACGAAATCAACAGAAATTAAAAAAAATAAATAAAAAATATTTGAGTGTGACACTTTTTATATAAACCAATTGAAGATTATAACAGTTATTTTAGAAGCTGTGCTAAAATTATAACACTTAAAAATGACAACCGAACCACAAAACTAAATGGCATATTTGTTTTACATATAACAGTTTTCATTGAAACTGTTAGGAAATTATAACAGTTATTTTAGAAACTATACAATAAATATAACATTTTGACATCATAACTGTTAGAACAAATTACTTATATATATATATTTTGTTAAAGTATAACAGTTTCTCTTTAATCTATTAAAAAATTATAACCATATATTTAGAAACTATTCTAAAATTATATCACACCTACATTCAAAAAACTTATCAGTACCGTGAATACAAACTCTTCTAAAATTATAACAGTTATTTTGGAAACTGTGCTAAAACTAAAACATTTTAATGCAACAAAATTAATAAAAATTTAGATATAAGGCCACATTTTGTAAAACGAAACGTTTTCAAACGTTTGAAATTTATATAAAGAATACTGGGAAATTTGTTTTGTTTTACAAAATGTCGCCTTAAATTTGAGTTTTCTCCACACAAAATTTTTTCTTTTGAAAACAATGAGTCCTTTTGTTTTAGAACGAGTATAACAGTTATAATATAATATTTTCTTTTTTTTATAACACTTTATATAATATAAATAAGTAATTTCAATATATAAAAAAAAAATCCATAAAATTTAATAAAACTTACTACAATTTTTTTTTTTTTTCTTTTTTTGATATTACCATATACATACTTATCTATGTTTCTAACTCAATTACATAACCTATTTAAACCCTTATCATTTCTTATGAAGGGTATGTTAAATAGTATTAAACTATAACAGCCCCCTACACCTTCTTATTCTTTCCCAAATCTTATGATTTAATTCTAAAGATGATGGTGGTAAACCTGACGTGGCTGTTGCTCTTGATGATGACGATGATAAGCAGGTCTTGAGTTTAATATTAATATAATTTTATATTTTCTTTATATTCTTCTTATTTTCTTATTCATCTTTATAAAAATAATTTTATATACTAAATAAATAATCTCTTATGTTTGAATTTAGGTAAACTTTTTCTTTTTTATAATTTTGTGTTATTTTTTATGTACAAATCTTCACTACTTATTTTTGGCCTTAGTATATGGAGCATATAAATGGTTGAAACATATCTTTAGCATCTTCCTTTCCTTTTTAAGACATTAAATTATGTGAAATTTGTTGTTTTATATATTTAAAATGTAACACGCATACCTAAAAGTGTGCTTTTCTTAAGTTTGTTTTTAAGCATACATATATGTATGTTTAAATAACACCTTAATGCTATGCTAGAGTTTTCTCATAAATGTTGTATTAGATAATAAACTTTTCTAAGAGTTTTAGAAGTAACAGGGAGGTGGCAAAAATAAATACTGGTAAAGTGTTTTTGAAAACAAAAAAAATAAAAATAAAAAAATAAAACTTTTAAATTTAAAAAAGAAGCATAAATTTAAGAAAGCTTAGGTGATGAAAATAGGCAACACTTTTTGTGTTAATTGATTTATTATAAAAAAAAAAGTTTAAATATTTTATAAAGAAAGAAATGGAGTAATATATTTAAAGAGTTTTAAGTTAGTAATAGAAATTAATTGTTATGCAGTTAAAGCTTTTTTTTTTGCTATTGTTTTTAAATTGAAATTTTTAAGGCATTCATAAAATTCAAATTATTTTTTTCTTTTTTGAAGTTTGTCGTTAAATTTGATGGAAAATTGTGAAAATTGTACTCTATGTAGCCTCAAGAATTTTAACCTAATAGTTTAGGATATTTTAAAGTATAATTTTAGGGGCCTTAGGAAATTTTTATAAAATTAAGACATTATTTTATAATAATTTGCAGCACATAAATGAAATTTTCACAAGTATGTCATTATTTAATTATGGTAAATAATTTTCAGCATACTTCAAGAGGCTTAACTTTATGCTACATAATTTATAACATAATTACAGGGGCTTTGAAAACTTAATTTAATGTTAGAGAAATTCATCTATTCTTTATTAATTTTTATTTAAGCCAATTTTTTTTTGTGTGTTTCCAAATATAAAACAACTGATGTTTTATTTCTAAAACCATAAAGCACTTTAAAGATTTTATACCCACAATATATTGGATTTGTCATTCTGTGTGAAACAAGTCGAAATAAGATCCCAATAAAGTATATATATGTATATATATTTCGGTCATTTATATTAAACAAATATTTGAGATAAATTTCGTCTCCCTAGGATCTCTGCCCCGAGCCCTATCCTGCTTTCCACAGACAGCTAGACAAACAAACGGACGGACATATATAATACATAATATATATATATAAATTTTTTTGTCCGTCCGTTTGTCTGTTAACTGTCTGTTGAAAGCAGGATAAGGAGATGAAATTTGGCTTAAATATTTGTCTTATATAAGGTTCGTTTAGTATGGAATACTCATTTTCATCGATTCATAAACAAAAAAGTTATGGTACATTACTTTTTTGTAGTAGAAAAACGGGGTATCCGTCGTAACTCCGGTTTATACCTTTCGGCCGATCTTTTACAAAAAAGGACGTACATCAACGAAATTTTACACAAATATTTCAATGCAAATTTGCAAATGGCTGTGCGGTCCGCCCACCTCCCATGTAAGGTGAAACATCAACGAAATCTTGTACAAACAGTTCAAAGACCAATGCAAAATCTGGAATAAAAAATAGAGCGTGGTCCGCCCTCTTTAAGGCCCAATATTGGGTGAAATTTTAAAAAGTTACAGATGATGCACGCAGAGAAATAATATGGTTGCGATAATCGTAATCGAATAGCAATATATTATGATTGAACTATATGATCATAAATAATATATATGAATATTATAATCATAAAATAATCTAACATTTCATATTATGGTTGAGTTTTTGCATTTTGTGTTTAAATATTTTATAATATTACGATCTAGTTTTATAAAATTGTGCTCTGATTTTCTCATATTATGATTCAGCGTCATCATATTATTTACCACAAATTTATAACATGTTCAAAATTACTCATAACATGTTTGTTCATTAATTAATTTTATTTATATTATTTACATATGTTGTGCAAGATAATGCAACATAACTTATAATAACTAATAGTAGTTAATCGATATTTTATACTACTTGAATCACATCAAATAAAACAAAACCTTGCCTACTTATATTTATTCATGTATAAATTAAATAAGAATTAAAATGAAGTTGGAAAACAAAATATATTCGAAAACAAACAAGTTATGATTTTTTCAACCATATATGTTAAAAGAATTTTTACCTGTAACATTAACATGTTATGGGAATAATATTATAGATATGGTTCAAAAACATGATATGATTCAAGAACCAATAAAAAATTTTATAATATTTAATTGCTGTAGAAATAGCTATATTTTTTTGTATTAACAAAATTTTGTTTCCGGCAAAAATATTCAAAAGCATAGTATTTTTGTAGGCAACTATAATCAAATTTTTATTCAATATAAGTATTAAATAATAAAACTGAAACAAAAACATTCTTATCATAAACACAGTATTATTAAAATTAATCAAAATTAACAATGAGAAAATAATATTTTTGTAGTGACAATGCCGTAATCATGTCTTTCTGATTTGTTCCTGACTTGTTCCTTTTCATTTTTGTTTTGAAAAAAAGAAAAAAAATACGACTAAGAAAATCATATTATTTCCTTAACAATTGTTCTATTTTTATTTATTATAAAGAAAAATATATAATCACCATTATATTTCTTTTAGTATGCAAAATGAATTGTATTTCTGTTTCTTCAACTCTTTTTTTTTCTCATAAATAACGAACACAAATTATACATTTCAAATGAAAATAAGAAGAGGAAATTGATTTTATAATGAAATAGCTGGGCTTCAGTTACCTTGACTTGTCATACAAATGATTTTATAAAGACTTAAAAAATAGAATTTTTCGCAATTATATAACAGTTTATAAAGCAAAAGTTCTAACTGTTTATAAAGAAATTTATAAATAAAAGGAATACAATGTTTGTTTAAAAAAATAAATTTGGTTGAATCAAATAAATAAAAAAATCTGGGGTCTTAATAATACATTGCATAAGAACATTAAAGAAAACAAGGGACAAGAAAATATAATAAGCAGTAAGTAGAAGTTTTAAAATTAAAAATAAGCGCCCTAAACTAGGCAATATCGTATGACATACACAATATGATATATGGGCAAAAAACAAAAATTTTAAAATCAATGAAACCGAGTTAATATTACAATTATTGCTAATATGTTGTTTTTTTTTTTTTTTTTTTTTTTCTTATAGCATTGTATTAGTAACGCTATAAGCAGTCAAATTGGAAAGCTTTTATAGTTATTAGTTGAAAAATTATAAAAATGTGATTGAAACGAACCAGGATTTTATTTATATTGTTAAAGAGAATTGCCCTTTGCACAAATAGAAACCATATCATTTTATATGTCATGGTTAGGGATCGCAATTTCCCAGGAAAGCGGGAAAAATTTTTCGACTTCCCGAGATTCCTGGGAAATATAGTTATCACAACGCCCATTAGCTGAACAACTGAGACCCAAATAGGGTATGAATCTTTGCATTAGCAAATTTAAATCAGTATTGTAAATGGGAAAAGAAAATTTTATCAATTACTCAATCTACTCTTTAATCAACTCGAATTCCGATATATTGTAAAAGAGTTTTGTGGATATTGGCTAGAGTTTGGGAAACGGGAATTCCCGGGAAAATATCAGCTAGCATTTCCGGAAAAAGTTTACTTATATTCCCAGCAAAACGGGAAATTAAAATTATAAATTTTTTAAAAAAAGTACCGTTAGGTAAGGTTAAGTTAGACGGGCAACTGTAAAAGTAAACTAGACAGCTCACTTGGGTCCTGTTGATCCCGTTGTGTTATCCTGATGGATCAAGTAAATCTGCTTTCATATGTCGGAGCATGTCGAACCAACCTGATGCACGAATAAAAGATCTAGATATATGAACTCACAAATTCAGCAGTCCTTATATTAGCAAGAGCAGGACAGTGACAAAGAAAATATTCTACTGTTTCTTCCTTATTAAAGCAACTTCTGAAATAGTCGTTAAAATGGAGTCCTAGTCTCCTAGAGTGCGCACCAGCAATCCAGTGTCCTGTAATAATGGCTTCAAGTGTTCGTGCAGACGACAGTTTTTGTTCGTACTGGGGCCATATGTGTTTCGAGATAAAACATGCGGACTCGTTTTTCCATCTTTGTTGAGCTATTCTCGACAAGTACTGCTGTATCACAGATCTGCAAGATGACAGAGCTATGCCGACTAGTTGGTCCGTTTCTTCACTTTGAAGAAGGGAACCAGTTCTGGCTAATTCATCCGTAATAATATTTTCCGGGTTACTTGTGTCACCCATTACAAAGATCAACTCTAGGTTCTCTCATTTAAAGATGTACGGCATTCATGTACCAGCCTGGATGTTGAATATACACCCGAAAGAGATTTAATCGCGGTTTGACTATCGGTACAAATTTGTATATCCACTCCAAATACTCTATAGTACATTAGTCAATTTACCGCTCCCCTAATGGCTGAGATCGCCGATTGAAGAGCTGTGCACTGATTCGGCAATTTAAAGGAGAATTTTTTTCCTATATGCGGGAATAAAGACACCTCCCCCAACCCTTTCAAAAGATTTGGATCCATCAGTGTACACCTCAATCGATCCGTCTTTTATTGTGGGATCGGCCGAGATTGAAACTGAGAAGCGTCTGTACATAAAGGGTTTGGGGATACAATAATTAATATAGGGATGTCACCTGAAATTAAATTCCCAAAATGGTCGCATAGCTTCTACTGCTCTACGCACCTATAGTACCGAGCCTAGTCGCCGACATGATGGCGATTTGTTTGGCAATTAGATATAGTTATTCAGAACGAATATTGCCTTGGATGGTGTTGTACGTAGCGTACCTGAAATTAGTAGTGCTGAGCTACGCAGAACATTTTCGAAGGTGAATTTTTCTATCGTTCTCCACCATACTATCCACACATAAGTATAGACTTGATCACCATGTCGAAGAGCCATTTTTTATTCTTAGGATTTAATCCCCAAGATTTCCCTATAGCCTTCCCACACATATAAAGTTCAATGTTTGTCTTTGACGCTCTAGGTTGGGTGTTCTGGAGATAGGTCAGTTTAGTATCCAGTACCGTTAGATATAACGCTACATTTTATGAAGGAAATATTTGTTTCCTGCTTTTGTTGTTTTCTTTGATTTAGCAATCAGAACATATTGGTGATCATTTCAATGGAATATTCCAATAAACTCAGTCGAGAAAAATTTGTCTAAAAAGTTATTGTAAAAAAAAAAAAAAAAAATATTAAAAAATTTTAACAGTTTTAATTGATTGTTTTACTTAAGGTAAGTTTTATATGATAACATCTCTGTTTACTGGAAATATTTTTGTTTTAATTGCAAATTTCGATAGCTTAAAGAATGCCCAAATGAACTTTTCTTACAGACCAGGAAAAAATTCAAATTCAATTTTTTCGTGATCAAGGCTGTTCTAACAGAGAAATTGGATGAAAAATTAACTGTTCGGAGGTAGTTTTTCGAGGCTTTTTTAAGAAAGGGACAGAAATACGGAGTGCGGAAATCAATAAAAGGTAATAAAAATTAACAAAAAGGCGAATTAATAAAATAAAAGAAGAAATCACCCGCAATAAATTAAACGCTACACAAATAAAAAATATATTTGACCTTCCAGTCACTTCTAAATATGTTGCAAATATTTTACGAACAAATGGTAACATAAAATGAAAGAATCCAAAATTTAAGCCAATGTTAAAACAGCGTCATAAGGAAAATCATTTCAAATATGCGCGCAAATATATGAAATGGACAGATGAGTGGAATAAAGTAATCTTTTCTAATGAAAAGAAATTCAATTTGGATGGTTTCGATTAATATTCTTGCTACTGGCATGATTTTAGGTCGAACAAAATTCGTATGTCTAAACGCAATTTTAGTGAAGGCAGTGTTATGGCTCTTCTCTCATTTATAAATGAAAAGATGGTTGAAGGTTACATATTCCAATAGGATAACGCTACAATCCATGTTTCAAACCAATCTAAATCGTGGTTTAATGAATATAGTATTCCACTATTGAACTGGCCGGCTTAAAATCCGGATTTAAATCCGTAAATTTTACGCAAGAAATGCATTGAATGAAATCATAATGACTATAACGGAATTAAAACTAAAAATTAAGCAGGCCTGGGAAGAAATTGACAGTAATTTTCTTCAAAAATTTATCGAATCAATGCCAGGTCGAAATTTTGAAGTTATCCAAAACAAAGGTTCGTCAACACATTCTTAATAATGCTAAATTGGTTCATTAGTTTAAGTGCGTATATAAAAAAATGCCATAAAAAATGGCATTAAACTACTAAAATTGTAATGAAAAAAAATTAATGTACATTTTAAGTTTTTTGTTATTAATTATTTAAGTGAAGCATAATTTAAAAAATTAATTTGTAGCACCTTAATTATTTTTTAGCCCCCTTCTTGGTAAGTTGATTAAAATAATTGATTTGAGTTTATAGGAATATGCAACAGTGTATTATCCCCGATATTATTAAATTATAAATAATGAATTTTGTGAAAATTTTATTTTGGAAATTAAAATCATTTTGCAAATTAAAATCATTAAAAATTTAGAATTATGATCAAAAAGTTTCTGTATAAATTATGTTATTTATTGTCTTGTTAATTTCTTCTTTTAAAGATTTTTTGGAAAGTAGAAGAATCAAGTTTGTTATCCATATACATTTGTATATTAAAAAAAAAAATTCAATAACATCTGAAGCAAGTTAGTGGGCTATATTCGGCTGTGCTGAATCTTTTTTTTTATTAATTCTTCATTTACATAACCGAGTTTAATGGGGCCTTATATAGTTAATCAAAGCTACTAAATAAATTACAAATTTCAATGAAAAGTTAAAAGAAAAAATTGAGTAAAATAAATAACAAGAATAAAAATTAACAAATAAAATTAAAAATGTACCGTTCTAAAATAAGATCAATTAAGATATTTACAAAGTAAGACAAATTAATATATAAGAAATAATTAGATATCAAAACCATAACGAAAATTGGAGTGTCCACATAATAATTTACAAAATTATCATAAAAATTTATAAATCGTTCATTCTACAAAATTCCGAGATCCTGAGTGTTCACATAACATATTCTATTTATTTTATGAAGAACACTTTCTTAATTCAAGTGGCAAAGAATTCCAAATCCTTGAAATTCGTACCTGAAATGATTTCCCAAAAGCATTCAATCGACTAATAGGAAAAATTATCTGTGGATTTCTTGTAGAGCGGGAGAAATTAAATTTGTCTACAATATATCGCGTGCTACCTCTTAAGATGGATTTATAAAAGACTAGTAAGAGCCCAATACTGATAAAGTTGACAAAAGATAATCCAAGGAAACTAAGTATATGATGAGATATATGATCTCGCATTCTCAAATTAAAAATATAACTTATAATCCTGTTAAAAATGAGTCTGTATATCCCCAGTAACACCCAGCACCAGAAATAATTTCAGTGCAATACAATATAAAAATAGCCGTAGCAGCTCGTTTCTTTATTGCACAAGCTAAATAAATATTTAAGGAATATAATCACTTTAACAGAAAACACACAGAAAGATAAAAAAAATTAAAAAAAAAAATAATAAAATTCAATAAATTGTCCATTAAAAGACCAAGACATTTCATTTTACCAACAGGAATATTACTAATATTAATATTCACATACCTTGCATCAAAGCCAAACCCCATCAGCTTCTTTTTAATTATCTGAATTATCTGAAGCAAACCTCTACTTATAATATAGTAAACAATATTCTCCAAAACATCCAGAAACTCAGCATCAGAACAACAAACAAACTGTACATCATCCGCATATACAAAAGGAAAACAATAAATTCCATCGACTTCAAGCAAAAGGCCGTTGATGTAAAGCATAAATATGAGTAATAGGGTTCCAATAACTTATCCCTGTTGAACACCACTGGGGATCCGTTTAAACCACGACACGAAAGTACCAACCGATACATATTGATATCTATCACTGAGGTAAGACCTTATCAAATCACACGAAGTATAGGAAAAGCCGAAATTATATAACAGTTTATGAAGAAATCTAGAGTGCAATACCCTGTCAAAAGCTTTCGAAAAATCTATTGAAAGTAAAACTACATTCTTACGACTGTACAACAACTGTCTGATTGAATCTGTCAATAAAATAAGTAAAAAGGTGGTGCTATGTGTCTTGAGAAATCCCGATTGTGAGAAGCGCATCACACAACCATGATCAAGATACTTAATCATTTGATCTTTTAAGATGTGTTCAACTACCTTGGAAAGTACAGGAAGTATAGAAATATGACGTAAATTGTCAAACTCCCTCGATTGACCCTGTTTTCTTATAGAGACAACCCTAGCTATTTTCCACTTATGAGGAAAACAGTAAGTAGTGATAATTGTATTTTTTTGAGCCTCTGTTGTCAAATCGTTAATCAGAAATCGCCAAATTTAAATTTTATTTGTTTTTTTAAAGAAAAAAAAAAAGAAAAAAATGAATAAAAATAAAAAATGAATAAAAATGTTTAAAGTGTCGAAAATTCTTAGTGCTTCAAAATTTTGTAAAATTTGTAAATGTAAATTCAACTTCAATAAAGCCAATGGAATGTAACATGGTGTAGTTTGTAGATATGGGTGATTAGATTGTTATGTAATTTTTTAAATTTTCGATCTATCCCCAAAATCGGGAGTTATATCTAAAAAAAAAACCGATTTTTCGGACTTTGCGGCATTAAAAATGTTTATTATCACGAATCTCGGCATTAGAAAGAAAAGACCTTAACCTTTTTAAAAAGTATATGTATACACATTTATATCCATAGCAAAATTGTATAAGATATTAAAGACATAAATTCAATTTTTTTATTTTTTATTCATATTTTTAACTTTAAAGCCATTTTTGACCCAAATTTTATATATTTATATTTTATATATTTTTTCCAAATACTATTTTTTTATTCGGAATAAAATGAGGTATCGTTGGCTAATATCAGATGAGAATTGAAGAACATGTGAATTTTTCAAAGTTGTAAAACTCATATAATCCTCTTATTTTACGTGTATTTTGTTATTGCCATTATTTTGCATTATAAATATGGCAACAACAGCGTACACTTAAAATAATAGATTTTTATGAATATTACAACTTCTATAATTTTAATCCACTTTTATCAAGTGATGGCTCATTTTCTCCTAATAAAATATAGTATTAGAAAAAAAAAAACATAAAAATATGTTTTCTAATAAATTTTTAAAAATTAGTCAAATAAATAGCCACCCTGTTTATGAATCGCCATGTTGCCAAACGGAAAATTCAGTTGCCAAAAGCAATAAAAAATCGCCACGTTTGCAAAGAATCGCCACATCTGACAACCCTGTTTACAAAATATTTTATATCCTTCACCATCTTACTGATAAATAATAAAATTTATGCCTTATGCCTTTCATTTTATGTAAATTCTAGTAATTACCTAAAATTTAAAGGAAGATTTTACTAGAAATAAACAACTTACAAAAAAAAAAAAAAAAATTAAATAATTTTCAAAATTTGCAAAAAAATTAAAAAAAAAAATAATAAATAAATAAAATAAATTACAGTGTAGTGAAATATAGTGTAATCTTTTTTTTTATAAATGTGTCCTCTTTTTGGAAATAATTTGCATTAGCTATCACTTTCTTTTAAAAATTTCTTTTAAAAATTATTTAATTTATATTCAATATTAGGTTTTCTATTTCCAACATTATTTTACTTATAGTACATTATCAATAATAACATCATCATTATCCTCATCATTAAAACACACATTTTACACACATCTACTATATACTACAACCAATCAACCAAGTCATTATAAACAACTTAAAGCAATAATAACATTATGAGTAGTAATAGGAAAAACAAGTTAGAGTGCCATATTCGGCTGTGCGGAATCTTATATACCCTTCAAAATTAATATATTTTAAAGTTAATGAAATAACAACAATATCAACAATATCAAATGTCATTAATTAAAAAAAAAATAAAGATAACATTAATTAAAATAATATTAATTAAAAAAAGAGTATTTTGATTAAAAATAAAAATTGATTTAAAAATTCGAAATTCGAGAAAAATATTTGTGATAAGAACGAAGTCGGTAGCTTATATACTAATGGACGGATAATTAATCAGTCCATTGATTAAGTTTAGAAGTGAACAAAAATTCTGAAAAAAAAAAATTTTTTTCCGTGAAAGAACGAGGTCTAGCTTATATAGGCGCTTCAAAAAGTTGAAAAAAAATCAAATATGATACAGCTTATTGTTGTTGTTGTTGTTGTTTCTTAGTGTTCATAAAAATAACAACTATATGTAAATCAGCCATTAAATAATAAAAAAAAAGATTTACAAATAACTCGGTTGTTTATAGATTGATACGTTTGATTCCAAAAAACCGAAATTTTTGAGAAATATTTATGATTGATCTATATAAGGGCGAAACTCATAGCTTGTATAGGAGCTTCAAAGAGTTTAAAAATGTGTTATTACCGATATCTCTGATACTAATGGACCGATTTTCTTCATTTCTTTCGCAAAAAAATTTCAAAAACTACTTCGAATTTTCTGTGCAAGAACGGGACTTTGAAAAGTCAAAACAAAAAAGTTTTTTGGAGGTATCTTCTGTTTGTTGACAATATCTCGGCTATTTATAGGCTGATTTTGCTCAGCCTATCTAAGTTAAATTCTCTGTAAATTGATATATAAAACAACGATAACTGAGGCTACCTAAAAACTGATTTCAGACGGACAGACGGATTATATCGACTTCCCTATTAATAAGGATCCAGAATATACATATATGCTTTTTGGGGTCCTAGATGAAATTACAAACTGAAATTACAAACGGAATGACCAACTTATACCTGTAGTGAAGGGTATAAAAATAATAACAATTTCTATATAATGCAAAACATATCAGCATCAGTTACATCATTTGCTTCTTGTTCGTTGCAAAAAAAAAAAAAAAAAAATCAAATTAAAACATCAATAAACATCATAAATATTTAAAATGCATTTATAACATTTATAATGATACTTTACAGACACTTGTACATACACACATCCATACGCATGTACGTTTGTATATGTTAATAAAATAATATACATACATACAATCCACCTAAGGGCTCAAATTTTTTATGAGAATAACAGTAACAACTATAAATAAAGAGCTTAACATAGTGTCTACATTAGAGATTTTTTTATCAAGAAAACGTCAAACTTAACGCGAATTTGTGGAAGGTGGCAAGAGTTGCACAAAAACAACAATATGGCGTATTAATTATTGTCTTTTATATATGCAGTTTGACAACTGTAACAACCAAAATAATAATCAACTGTTTAACTAAGGTTACCTTGTATATATTCGCACTGATTTTGACGTTTGTTTTGATATAAATTTGCCTAATGTAGACACTGAGTAAAGGTAGTCTGATATTTGTTGGTTGAAGTGTGTGCTTTTGAAAAATTAAATTATTTTTTATATAACATACATACACACACACATACTTGTAGTGCAAGGATGGAAAATTAAATTTTTTCCTAGATCAAAATAAATCTCAAATAGTACTTTTTTTCACTATCAAAGTACTAAAGTTAAAATTTTTGATAATTATATATTTTTTTATATTTAAAAAGAATTTTCAATGATAAATTACTTAAATGCGAACTATTTAGCTTTAGTTTTGTTAAAATAAAATACATTACTTATATCTTTGAAAATCGGAACATTTTTACTTTCACTGGAATTCGATTTACAGAACATAGAAACGTGTAGTAGTGATTACATACTTTAGAGTGATTCTCGTTTATAACATTATAAATTAAACAATTGACCTACAGCACAAATGTTTCTATAATATAGTTTATTTGTCCTACAAACTTATTTGAATTGTCTGAATTACTAGTTTTATGTGAACATGAACCATAACATTTAGTCAAGGAATAATGTTCGTCACAGTTTCGTAATTACCTCTGAACACCAAGTGCAAATCTCAATTGAGTCTTTATAAAAAACAAAAAATAAAAAATACATAATAAGTATTATATATTCCTTGAAAATACATTTTTATTTAAATGTTTATTTTTGATTCGAATTTTAGAATAACTAACTAATCGTTAGAGGGTATCAAATGACTCAAAAAGTACATTAGTATCAACTTTTCCATCCCTGTTGTAGTGTTATAAAAGTGAATAAAAAAAAGCTGTTACTCAATATTTTTACTATCTCCCTTTTTACTCGCATAAGCTTTCCTTGTTAAAAACATGTGTATGTGTATTTTTAGTAGAGTATCCAATCGATTAACCATCATTCATTTTTGTCAATTAAATGTTCGAATAATTTAAAATTGTATATTTTCGAATAACCCGAATAATTTGTGTTGAATATTTTTTTTTTATTTTTATGTAATATTTCAACTTCATCTTTTTTTTAAATGTCCGTTATATACCAGTGATAATAAATAAAATTCATTTTAAGGAAAGTACTTTTTCATCACTTCCAAAGTACCAATTAGTGTACGCTTTCTTATCCGCTTAAGAAGTAATACAATCAGCATGCAAAAATAATATTAAAAAGATATTCAAATAAATTGTTCTACTACAAAACCTTGAGATTCGGTTGCTATTTTTGCAAATACTTATTACTAAAAAGAATTGTTTAAACAAATAAAAAATAATACCTATTATGAAATTTTTAATGTGTTAATTTAATAAAAATTAAAACTGATTTCCTTTGCCGTTAAAATATAGCAAAATAGAATGGATGTTCATTGCAGTTTTGCCTGAAATCGTGAACAACTACCCTCTCAGTGAATAGGTATCAAAAAAGAGTCAATCTTCCAACGACAAGGCTATGTTAAATTCATTGGATATAATCCAAATTTGGAAATTTTTATCTTTTTTTCGGGTAGAATATATTATAAAATATGACATGAAAATGTTATAATATAACGAATTCACATACACTTAAACATTATGAAAGAAACAACAATTTTTATTAAATAAAGCTGAATTAGGAGGACATAAATGTAGTAGTAGTAGTAGCGAAGGAAATAATAAGATAAATTATGTTTTTAAATAACTATTGCAATAGATTTAATACTATAATGGGTGTTATTTATATGTTTTTTTTGTATACGGTTAATCGGTTAATAACCGATCAACTTTTAACCTCAAATAATTATTTGTCCAATTAACTGATTAATATGAAAGCCCAAATAATTGGATATCCTATTTGTAAGCCTGTTTGTTTTTGATTATATATTCAATTGTTTCCCAATAAGCATTTTTGCTTGAATTTAAGTTTAAAAATAGTTGTACTCCAGTCATAAATTAAAAATTAAACTTTGTTTCAATAGCATACTCCAATAAAACGGAAATTTGAATTCAAGTCGAAAATTATATTGTTAATACTATTGAATTCAATCATTGAATTTTAGTGCCATTAATGTCGGAACAGTAACTGAATTCAAGCTTGAAAATACTGTTTAACTTAAGCCTTGAATAATAGCACAATTTAAATATTCGAAATAATGGAATTCAAGTTGACAAATTTGAAGAAAAAACATTAATATTTTTTATTTTACAAAAATAAATGTAAATTAAATACTTTGAAGTAAAAAAAACTTAAATTACATGTTACTTATACTAAAACAAACTATTTCTTCCCATTCTTGAAGACTGGAATTATTTGATTTAAATTTTTCTTTACTTAAATGTCTGGAAAAAAGGAATCTGAAAAATTAAAATGATAATTTCAATATGTACTTTTTATTCACTTTTTTTTTTGTAGATTTTACCATTTTAATTACCATTAACCCTTACAAATTTAGTTTGTATCGAAATTCGTTTATCGATGTTAATTTATTTATTTTGAATATATTAAAATTATTTTGTAATAATTTGATATTCGTGTGACAATAAAATAAAGTTTGAAACAAATAAAAAAAATATTCAAATACTGGAAAGAGCGGCTATAATTCAAATTGAATTCCAATTAAATTTCAAGTACTTGAATTTTGATTTTTTTATGTGCTTATTGGGTTATGTTTTTTTTAAGTGTTTTATTGTATTTTCTTATTATAAATAAAAAGTAGAAATTAGTTCATAATTAAAATTATAACATTTTCAAGTTTTAAAATAGTCGAAAAAAAATATTATAAATTTAATTTTTATTAAAATTATATAAAATAAAAAAATTGTCTAAAGTAATTCATATATATCATGAATTTCATGAGACATCAAATATGGAAAATGCTTTGTAAGACCACATTGACGTATCATAACGAAAATTTTACTTATCCAGTAATGCAACATATTACATTGCCAAAAGGTGGTAACTACTTATAATGTGGGTGAAAAACTCATTACCTTTATATGGTGATGTCCACGAATTCATCGGTCCCCATTACTAAAGTACTTATTTTAAACAGTCAAATAAGTAGTTAATCAAAAGCTACAAAATTACAAAATTGCTAAAAGAAATAAAAACAAAAAGTTGGCTCAACTGAGATTTCTTTCTTTCATGTTTTAAAGGTTACTGTCTTACTCACTACGCCATGTAAATTTGTGTTAGTTGTTAATAGTTTTAACTTACCAATAGAAATTTCAATAATTAAAAAAAAAAAAAAAATAATAATAATAATAATAATAGTAATATGGGTTTGGTTCGGGGTTGAACTTACAACCTTCGCTCTATCGAACTAAGCCATTGAAGAATTAAATGAATTTGTTATTATTCCATTATATTATTACTATTGTTATTATTATTATTATTATTATTATTATTATTTGTTGTTGTTAGTTATTCCACTACGCAAAGAAATGAGAAAAATAATGACCACTCATTACATGGTAATGAATCCAGTAAGTAGTAGTCATTACCAAAAGCTAACAAATTTTTACATGAATCTATTTTATTTTTTTAATTAAAAAAATTACGATTTAAAAAAATTAAAGAGAATATTTAACTTTGTGTAATTTTAATTACATATATCTTTTGAAGTTTAGGTGCGATTTCATTGATTTAAAAGTCATTAGAAAGGCAATTAATTTCTTACTTAATTTGAAAATTATATAAATAAAAAAATTAATTTATAATGCAAATACATTTTTTGTTTAATTTAACAATTTTTTTTTTTTTTTTTGTTTAATTTAACAACGCAGGAATCCGGACTTGATGTGTTTATACAATTAGTCGTTTTCTTTGGCTTTTAATTTCAATGAAAAAAAAAAAACTGATCAAATGTTTTCACTATAGTTTTATATTTCTTTTAACAAACAATACAATTTTATTTTTGTTGTTTCTATATATATATATATATATATATATTTCCTACTTAATTTGAAAATTATATAAATTAAAAAAAAAATTAATTTATAATGCAAATGCATTTTAAAAAATTTTCTCACCCTTCGAACTTTATATATATATATATATATATATATATATATATATATATATATATGAATTGTTTAAGCGATATATCATGTTTTGCAATTACTTAAGAAAATAAAAGTTCGAAGGGTGAGAAAATTTTCTAAAATGCATTTGCATTATAAATTAATTTTTTTAATTTTCAAATTACATATGTAAGAAATTAATATATATATATATATATATATGATATATATATATATATATATATATATATATATATATATATATATATATATATATATATATATATATATATATTATTAACGATGTCAACAAACGCATATTGCCGATTTTTGCACATCGTCTAAACATAAAATTATTAGTTCATAACAAATTTTCTACGTTTGCTGTAAAATATGGTATTTGTTGCAAAGTGTTTAAAAGCTTTTCAGCATAGGAAAAATTGTTAGCATAAAGAATTAATATTTCAATAGTATTTCCGTTACAAGCAGCAAAATATTATTCTTTTTTTTAGCGAACACTCTATGAAAATGTTCTTCCTTTTTATATCCTGCACCTCCAAATATATTGTTTAAACGTCTGTTCTGATATTTATAACCCATAGAAAACCCCTACTTTAAAATATACCATTCGAACTCAAAATCACTTTCTAAATCGTTTTAACTATGACTTTTGTGAACAAAGTGCATGTCACAATTTTAAGGTTATTTTGATGAAAATTGTCCTAAGAATCGATCTATTATTTCACCTAGTGCTCATACAAATATCCTCCCGTAATGAAATCCTATTCCACTTGTAAATATCCCAATTATATCAATATTTTTATAAATATGGGAAAATGTATTTTACATATCCATAAATCATTGTGCTAAATTTTATGAAGATCAGTTTATAAGGTCCACTTACGAAAATAACTTTAACGTGCACAAATCCCATGTAAATGTTATTATCAAAATAATAATTGACACTAAGAAGTAAAGTATGTAAATGAACACATGTGCCATATAAGATCCTCAAAAATCTCGAAATTAGCCTTGATTATATATATGTGTACATAATAGTACATGTATTATATGGTCTTGCTAGGTCAACTATTTTCTTACTTGTTTGAAGATAGAACTTAAGTTTAAAAATTAATCCATTTTTATTAATCTACTAAAATAGTTATTTATTAGTAGTTTATTAGTTTAATTGAAATTTGAATCCGTTGCAAGAAAAGTAAAAAAAAAAAAAAATATTGGCCTAGTTGAGATTTGAACCTAGGCAACTTTAACATTAAAAACATTTTTATACGACTCAACATATTTATCATCAAATGAAATTCAACAAATCGTGTAAAGTCAAAATGCACATGCCTAATTTCATTTTTTATCTTTTTCGATTTCTTCTTTTTTTTGCTGACATATGTTGAAAAAAAAAACTGTGTAAACACCTATATATAGAATATACTGACACGAATTTCAACATACATATGTTGACTCAACTTACCGTCTAAACTAAGCTTAATGCATTTTAAATAATAAAAATCCGATAAATTGGATAAATTTTATTAACTTTACAGAGACCATATTTAGTGAATATGAAGAAAACTGAAAGGCATGGGGTCAAAAATTTTAATTTTTTTTTAAGTGTTTTTTCGTGGAATTCAAATAATAAAATAATAAAAATTAATTAAATTTTATTAATTTTTATGTTGAAAATATTGATTCATTTTAATTTTGTAAGATAATGAAGAAAAATTTTATTGTATTTAATTTTTGATATTAATTTAATTCTGCTAAGTAGTTTACAATTTATATATATATATATATATATATATATATATATATATATATATATATATAGTCGGTATCCATCAAAATTCGTGGAGGAGTTTTATATTAGACATGTGGACAATTGGGGTCCGATACTTTTACTAAGTGTAAAATATAATATATTAATACAAAATATTACTTTAATGCTAAGATTTATATGAATTATGCACTTTAGGGTGATTTCCGAAAGTGGGCTTATATGGGAGCTATGGTAAATTATGGAGCGATCCTCATAAAATTTGTCACTGTGATTTCTATTTATATAAAAGTTATTTGTATCGAATATAAACTTGATACTAACATATGTATGTGATTTATGCACGTTAAAGCAATTTTCGGAAGAGCGTTTTATATGGGAGCTATGATAAATTATGAACCGATCTTCATTAAAATTTGTTACAAAGATTGATACTTATACAGAACTTCCTTACACCGAATTTTATTAAAATATTGTTATATTTAAGGCATTTATGATCGTTAAACCCCTATTCCGGGAGGACATTTGTATGGGGGCTAGGTGAATTAATGGACTGATCATAATCAATTTTAATAGGCTACGTCCTTGTGGCATGAAAGTCCTACGTGACAAATTTCATTGAATTATCTTCAAAATTGCTACCTGTACTTTGTGCACAAGGTTTACATAGAGAGCTAGCAAACCGTCCAGCCAGACGGATGGACATCGTTAGATCGACTCAAAAAGTGATTCTGAGTCGATTGGCATACCTTAAGGTGGAATGAGTTTTTCTGTGCGTTACAAGCATGAGCATGAATAATTTATTGCATCGCACAGTGGAAATGACAGTAGTTAAAATGGCAATTGCAAACTTCTGATTTTTTATATAAAATTTACGTATATTGGCGTAAATTTAAGACAACATACTTTAATAATATCTTTTTTAAAATAAAAAATATTTAGAATAAAAAACGAAATGAAAATAAAATAATAAAATTTTTGTTTATTTTCCGTTGCCGTCTAAGTTTTTGTTTAATTTAACAATGCGGGAATCCGGACTTGTTGTGTTTACACAATTACTCGTTTTTATTTTGGCTTTTAATTTCAATGAAAAAAAAAAACCAATCAATTGTTTTCACTATAGTTTTATATTTCTTTTAACAAACAATACAATTTTATTTTTGTTTTTCAATATTTCTCTATTTTTTAAAATATTAATTAAAACGTTTTTCAGCTTTTTTATTATTTTTTTAATTTAGAAAACATTTCAACCTTGAAATATTTATTTTATTCCATGCATTCTATATACATAAATAAATATGGGTTTGGTTTTATTTTTATTTAAAACATTTTATTTGTTAAATGTTGCTGCCGCTTTAGTTGTAACCATTGATAAATCAACAGCAACATCAAAAAAAAAAAAAAAAAAATTGCATTGTGAATTTCAATGTATTTTCGTTTCTTAGCTGACATGATGGCATTTTTTATTCCTGGGAAATAAATGAAAAAAAATTTTTATTTATTCTCACACACTCTCTCTCATAATTGAAAGAGAAGAGACACTTGTTCACTTGCAGTGAAGTGCATTTTTAAATAAATGTGAGTGTATGTTGGCTGGATGTGTAATGAATATGTAATGTAAAGTTAATACGCCATGTTGCATAATAATTAATTAATAAGGAAATATATATATGTAATTGGAATGTTTATTTTCATTATTATTTATATGTAAAAGTATTTCTATAGTTTTTTTTTATTATATACTATTGCAATCAAAGTTAGAGTACAAATAATTACATGATTTTTTTTTATTCATAGGACAACATAGACATGAAAAAAATGTAGATTTATGGGTATTAAAATAAATTATTAAGGCCTTATTCCTAATAAAAATTTTAAATTTAGAAGGTTTGTATGGAAAAATTTTTTATAGAGCTTTAATAATGTTAAACATTTCATTACTAAAAATACAGACAATATATAAACTTTAGATCATCTTGAGGACATTACCTAATAATTTTTAAAAATACTTAAATACCCCTTAAATTATGAGGTCAAAAAAAAAAACATTTTGAGTACAGTTCCTAAATATCTCGTAGCTAGCAAAATTTTAAGTAAATTTTAGATTTTTTAAATTGATTTAGAAACAGTAGAAAATAGCTTTATAAAAATATTAAAATCTTTTATATCTACATGCTCCAAATAAGTAACGACTTATTTAACATTTTTAAATTTATTTTCAATTTTCTTTTTCAAAATTTCCACTTTAATGTAAATTTGTTTGGATTTTTCTTTTCTTAGAGACTAAACATATTTACTCGTATATAAAAAATATTAAACAATATTTTGTTTACAATTTTACTGTTTCTATTGATGGATTTTACTCGAATATATTCATGCCCACTTCTGGTACACCACTTGGTAGTACCTTAGGCCCATTACTTTTTATTAACTTTATTAATAATATATATCATAGTTTTAAATATTCTAAATATTTGCTATATGCTAATGATCTTAAAATATTGAAACCAATTTAATTTAAATTGGTTTAAATAATTTTGAAGAGGATATCAATAGAGTTATTCTGTGGTCAGATGATAATGGCCTTTCTTTTAATCTTAAAAAGTGCCGTCATATGATTTTTCATAGATGACAACACATTTTAATTACCTAATATGTTATGACAAATCTAATTCTAGAATTAGTAGATGATATATTAGACCATGTTGTCATTTTTGATCATAAGCTTCCTTTTGTAAATCATTTAAATAACATTATTTCCCGAACTTACTCTCTGTTAAATTTTATAAAATGAAATTCCACCAATTTTCATTATCACACTAAGAAAATATTATTTTCTACTTTTGTCTCATCTATTTAGAATATGCATCGTTTATTTGTAGTCCTAATTCTAAAATTCATATTAATGATTTGGAAAAAGTTCAAATTAAATTCCTAAAATTTGTATTTTCTTTTTTAAATTTTTCAATACCTCTTGCATCTTATGAATATAGAAGTATCTGAATATAAATGAAATCGTTAGAAATTCCAGGAAAATTTTCTTCACTATTATTTCTTCATGGAATTATTTCAGGCAATATTGATTGTCCAATCCTTCTCAATTGTATTCAAATATCTGCTCCTCAAAGACAATTAAGGAAATTCAATCTCTTTCACATTGATACACATAGAACAGATTATGATAGAAATGAACCAATAACTAAATCGATAAGTTTATTTAATAATCTTTATAAATATTTAGATATTAGTGATTCAAAAAATTTATAAAAAAACCAGTTAAATAAATTATTATAATTTTGTAATTAGATTTAAGTTGAAAGTCTGTAAGGATTTGTATTCCATAGACTAAATAAATAAATAGTCATCGAAATAAGACGAGTTATCAATCTCTAAAATCTGTTAAAAACTCAAAAAGCTATTAAAAATTTCTCAAGATTGGCAATAAATTGTTCACGTATTTTACGTCAAGTCTATGCTAGAGAAATTTTTATCACGACAAATGTCAAATTTTTATCACGATAAAAATTTGACTAATGTAAACTGAATTTGTCAGTGTTGTTGCAGTGTTAAAACAAAATTACCAGCGCCCGAGCACTAGCAACTTTGTCTTGACGTTTCTTGAGAAAAGACGCCATTTTGATTTTTGTTGGTACTTTTTACATGGTTTATTATGATATACGTTTTCTCCTATAATTGATAGAGATAAAAAATTATCTGCAATTCAGTCAAAAATTTGAGGTTTGTCTTGATAAAAATTTCTGTAGTATAGACTCGAAGTTAGGACAAAGTTATTAATTTTATTTGGTGCATACTTTTTGGGAAAAAAAATGAGAAATGAGATTTCAGTTATTCCAGATAAAATAGAATAAGTTCTACAACTTGTCCAATTTGAAGACTAACTATTGTTATGTTTGCAACAAAAATATTTTTAAGATGTATGTATCGTTGTATAGGCTTCTATGCAAAAATTTATAATAAATTTTAGTTAAACTCTAAAAATTTTGGAAGAATTTTATTACTGTTTATAATAAATAAACTAATCAATCTATCTATCTATCTATTTATGTATCTATCTGTGTATCTATCTATCCATCTATCCATCTATCTATCTATCTATCTATCCATATATCTATCTGTCAATCTATCAATCTATCTACCTATCTATTTGTCTATCTATCTATCTATCTATCTATGTATCTATCCGTGTATCTATCCATCTATCTGTCAATCTATCTATCTACCTACCTATCTATCTGTCTGTCTATCTATCTATCTATCTATTTATTTATCTATATGTCTACCTATCTATCTATCTATCTGCGTATCTATATATCCATCTATCTATCTATCTATCTATCTATCTATCTATCTGCTTGTCTATCTATCTGTCGATCTATCTATCTATCCATATATCTATCTGTCAATCTATCAATCTATCTATCTATCTGCTTGTCTATCTGTCTATCTATCTATTTATCTATCTATCTATCTATCTATCTATTTATTTATTTATCTATCTATCTATCAATCTATCTATCTGTCAATCTATCAATCTGTCTACCTATACAACTGTCTATCTATATGTCTATATATCTATCTACCTACCTATCTATTTGTCTATCTATCTATCTATTTATCTATATATCTACCTATCTATCTACCTATATATAAATGAATAAAAAATAAACAAATGTATACGGTGGAAAAGCCTGATGATTCTACTTCCCCAAAAGAGTTTTAAAAGAAAAATCAACCAAATAATAACAGAATTAGTGACACATTTATATCTAGGAGCAGTTTTTTTATCATAAGACAAAAATTCTGGGGATGTACTGAAAATATTTAAAACTAATTTATGATGTCCTCAAGAAGTTGTATAACATGCAAGTGCTTTTACTGTAAGACAATATTTTATTTATTTATTTTATAATTACAATACAATTACAAATTATATTCTAATTCTAACCGAGCGGAGTAACGAAGATCATAGCTCGTTGTAGTGAAACAGACCAGAGTCTCTGGTGGGAATCGAACCCACAACCCCCAGACTGACAGACTAGCTCACTACCAACTAGGTTATCGGGGCACTCAAGTAAGACAATAAGATTTTTATTTCTTATAGAAAAGTTGATTTATTATCCTCTTTGGTAAAGGTAGCAAGATTTGTCATTATATTAGCAAATTCTACATTATTTATCTTGCAACCCATTAAGAATAATATGAACTGGGCGAAATAATGGTATCTGTCCCTCTATCCTACCGTCTGTCTGTTGAAACTTACTATCTAAAGACATAACTATTTAAATAGCCGAAACATGAAAAAAACTATAAGAAGTGTTTAATTTAAATGCCTCTGTTAATTTAAAAAAAATTAAGTTATGCTGCTTTTGCTGTTTAATGTTTAATCAAATTCAAATCAAATTTATGTAAAAGTTTTAAAGAAAACAACTGTTATACAAAGAAACAATAATTTATATTTACACTTGTAAAGTCTGTCTGTTTGTATGTGCAAAATAAACCCTGACCATATGTCAGGGTTTTGTAGACGATATCACCATGTGTAAGAATTTGTTACAACTTGTTTTTCTTTAAAACTGTTACCATTACAAATGAGTTGTTAGCACGATAAATAGGGAAATATTAAGGGTAATCACTTAATAAAGATTTATAAAAAAAATTAAAGAATTTTCATTATATAATAAATTATTCAAATCCTTAAAGTAAGCTTTAAGTTTGGATTAATTAATATTGTAAAATTTGATAAAAAGGGGATAGAAATATCTAGAGTAGTCCATGCGATTTTTATTTTTATTCAAACTTTTTTCAATAACATTACCTAATATTTTAATTCAACAGTTGAAGCATGGACGTGTAAAAAGACGTATAAACCAGAGACGATAAAAACTTTATAAAATCATAAAACTTAATCGTTTTTTAACTTTTTTCGATATTTGGTAAGATTTGTTAAGCATCTATCTCTATGCAAAGTATCACTAAAAAATTTGGCTCACAACATGCTAAATTTTATGACTGAAAAATAGCTTAAATTGGAGTAAGGGCTCATATCAATATATTTTTATAGAACCATGGTAGAAATGGATGCTTATAAATTGATCAAAATTTCACTAAAATTCGAACCAAGTGAGCTGTACATAAGTTTAAAATTTCACGACGACCGATAGAAAACCCCTTACCCGCAAATCAATTTAAAGTGTATAAGTCCCACATAAATGCTAGCATAACAATAATATTCGACAACAATACGTTTTATATGAGTAAAAAACATAGTGCAAAGTTTTATTACAGCCGTTCCATAATTAACCATAGCCCTCGTATATAATTTATAATGCCGTATAAATGGTAATATCACGATAGATAAAAAATTTGGAAGAACCTGTCAACAATTTAAGATAGGTCCCATGAAAGTCTCTTCCGAAAATATTAAGATCGCACTTGACCAACTACACATTGTTTACTTCATTTTTCGATTAAATTTGCTGAAATTATTAAAGAAATCACTTCAAAAGATTATTTTATTTTATTATTTAAATGATGGATATATGCCCTATTACTTGTTCTTAGTATGTAGCATTAAAACTCAAAAGATATGAGTAAATATTACATAAATATGACTAAATATTACATAAATTTGAAATGTTTACTTCCAATTTTGAAGTTTATGTGTGATTCTAATAATGGATTGTACTCTATTTATTCAAAAACATCTAAAAATTCTAGTAAAAATTAGTAAGGAAAAATGAGAAATCCATAAAATTGTGTCTCTAAAGTAAGTTTTTCGGTAAAATTTACAGATTTTTTTAAATTGTTTATGTATAAATAGATGTAAGTTGGGTACAAAAGCAATATTATTACAAAAGAAAACGCATTTTTGAAAAATTAGGTTTATACGCCCATATCCATGCTACACTATTTAAATTGAAAAATAAGCTCCTAAAAGTATGCAGTATTGAAATTTTTGCCACGATAGTTATACTTTCACTACAGACCCTAGAGATATTATCAGTTCAGTGTTGTCAGATTAGAGAATTTATCCCCAAATTGAGGATTTCCTTTGGGAAATGGGAATGAAAAATTTGGTTTGGCTATTTAGGGATTCTTGATTCTTTGGGGATAAATTTTAGGTTTTTTTGGAATTTGTTTTTTGGGATTTTTACTTTATTTCAATACATTTTCTTTTTCACTTAGGAAAAAAAAACATAATATTTCGCCGGATATGAATTTTTTATTAAGAGAAGCCTAAACCTATTTCAACAGTAGTGTAATAAAGACAATAAGAAATAACTGTTATACTGAATATGATACCATAAAGTTAAAAAATTAGTTCCAGTCTCGGCAATAATATGATTATTTTACGGACTGGCTAAAAGGGTAATGTTTGAGCAATTGATAATCTATTATTGTGACTATTTTTTTTTTTTTTTTTTTTTTTTTTTTGTTTAGAAGTCTTAAATAATTATATATAATTTTTAGTTGTATAAAAGTTCAATAAAGTGCATAAAATGTATCTAATAATTGTAGCAATGGAACATGATTTATCATCAATTCAATCTTCTGTATTTGCACTAACTATAAAAATGACGTAAATTATTTACCTAAAAAGTTTATTAGTACAAATATTCAAAAGATCTTCATATAATTTATTTTTTTACCTATTAGAAATTTTCTTTTTCAATATTGACTATTAGAATGAATTTATCTACCCAAACCTGCATATCTAAAAGGAAATGAACTCAAGTAAAAGTAATGTAGTTTATACTGATCTCTAAAATGAAGGTATTATTTTAGTAAAGATTTTTAGGGATAAAATTCTACTATTTTAAGATAAGACTCGAAACAAATCTGGGAACCGTGTCTCAGCTAAAAATTTTCAAATCGGCGTTAAAACATTCGGCTTAACCGAGCTTTTAAATAATTTTTTATACCACACACCACATGATACAAGGACGAAGCCTATTGAAATTGGTTATGATCGGTCCATTATTTCACCTAAACCCCATACAAAATGTCCTCCCGGAATAGGGATTTAATGATCATAAATTCTTAAATATAGCAATATTTTAATGAAATTAAAATATAAATTTTTTTTATCATGATATCTGATTACCCCTTATAAATATAGTAAATTTATTTTACGCTTTTAAATACGATGTATAACAAACTACCAAATGATGAAGTGTTTATTAAATTTTAAAAAGGAAAAAAAGCTGAAAATCTAGTAGCTAAATATTTACATAAACAAATATACTCTAGCAGATTTTTTTCTAAACGGTACAAAACTTGAAGTATTATTAAAATAATGAAAACTATAAACTGGTCATTTCATACCACCTAATAAATATGACTAGAAAACACGCTAGTGTATTAATTATAATTATAAAATGAAATAAAAATATGAATAAAAAAACTGAAAAAATTAAAATATCCATAAAAAAAAAAAATTGGAAAATATTTTTTTTCAATATTCCTTTCCTTTATTTGTTTTTGTTGAGGTTATTAATTGATACTTATACCATATTTAGAAAATGTGACCTTTTTTCAAATAACTATTTTGTTATTTCTTTATAACAACCAAAAGTAAAGCCTAATTTTAGGCTATAACAGACTAAATAAAATAATTGTGGTAATAGAAGAGGCCATAAATTGCGGCTACTAAGTATTTAAAGAGAAATTTATGGTGTATTTAATTACCAAAAATTTATTAGGTCACTGAGGTTTTAAAGTGGATTTCTTTTAGCTTATTTTGTATTTAGAAACAAATTTTAGCTAAAGATATTTTAAAACATATTTTTGGGTGTTGAAGTGTTTGTACTAAAAAGAAAAAAAATCTTAAAATATTTTCAGAAAAAAAGTATATATCGTTCATTCCATGAAAGAACGCTCTAAATTTTTCCTTAGACCTTCGGATTTTCTTAATATTCGACTTACGCATACCCTATGAAGCCATTTGATTATCTCCATTTTTATTTTTTTGATTTTTGAAAAACTAGCGAATTTATTCACGAGTTTAATTTTTTGAAAAGTAAAAAAAAAAAAAACGTAAAAGTGTATAAATTTAAACACCAATATTTCTATTTTAATGATTTAAATTACATATAGAAGCTGAATATTTAAAAGTAATATTGCAACATATATATACAAAACATATATATACTCGTGGACAATAAAATAGGTGTGAAATTCTTCAAATGAAACAATTTGTATGTAAAATTATTTATACTTATATTTATATTCTATTTATTAAGTACAACTATCTAAGGAATAAAGAAGAAATTTTGGAGTCTGATGATCTTTTTGTTCTTTTTGTTTTTATAAAAACTCATATTTTTTTTGTGGACCATATAGCTCTGTCTGCAAAAATTTTAAAATAATTTTCTATTTTTTATATTATATATTAATAAACATCAATGATAACATGAGAGGCACTGTTGCCAATTTCGCCTTTTTAAAGCTAAATCTAGCTTTTTTATTTTGCTTTTAGCCTCAAAATATTCAATTTAGTTTCTAACCTCTTTCCTAGCCTTTTCTGATTCTTAAAATGACCTTAAAAAGGCCAAAATGTATTCATAATACAAATGCAATTTTAGGATGTATTTATGAAAAAATATCTCCTACTGGTATTATAAAAATTGTAATATAAATTGTTTTAGGAAAAAATTGTCAACCATTTCAAAAAAAAAAAAATATATTCCCTCAGACTTTTTCATCTTTTAGCCCCCATAATGTACATTTGGCTTTAATATTAACCAAAAATATTTAAGGTTAAAAGAATAGAAATTTCTTTAAAATTGCATTCTTGTTGTAAGTGCAGCTTTAGAAAAAACATAATTTTTGAATTTTACTATATCATTTAGAATATTTGTCGTGGTAGTAAACTTTATATTAGTTTTTAAATCAATAAAATCTGATATATAGTTAAAAAATTATAAAAAAAGAAATAATAAAAAAATTCAATATGAAAAATTGGTGGTAGTTTTTCGTATCCCCGAACAAGATATTACTTTTAAACATTAAAAAAAAAATGCAAATCGAAGGGGTGCAAATTTGTCAAAAATGCATTGCAAAACTACAATTGCATTGCGAATGCATTTTCAAATAAATGGTTTACTTTTGAATTGTTGCCTTTAAAGTGGTCTCAGTTGATCTTTATTAAAGCATTGAATCATTAAAATCCATCTTCATTGTATAGAGATATTAACATTTAAAGTTATGTACTTTTTCAGATTTTTTTTAACTTTTATAAACATTTAAAAAGTGAATAAACTCGTGATTTTCTTTAAATTAGGAAAAATATTTAGTTATATGCGTAACAAATATAAAAAAACTTGATAACTCTCTTTGAAAAAATTTACATTTTCTATAAAACTTTCATGAAATGAACGATCCAGCCCGACCATATGACACCCCATATCATTGTGCATGTTCATCATAATTCGTGGATGGGTCTTATATTAGACATGTGGTCCATTGTGGACCGATACTTTTACTAAGTGTAAAATAAAATATATGAATACAAAATATTACGTCAATACTAACATTTATATAAATTAATGCACTTTAGGATGATTCCCGAAAGTGTTCTTATATGGGAGCTATGGTAAATCATGGAGCGATTCTCATAAAATTTGCCACTATGATTTCTTCTTATATAAAACTCATTTAAGTCGAATATAAGCCAGATACTAACATGTGTATTAAATTTATGCACGTTAAAGTGATTTTCGGAAGAGGGTTTTATATGGGAACCATGGTCAATTATGGACCTATCGATACTTATGCAAAACTTTCTTGCACCGAATATCATTACAATATTGCTATATTTAAGGCATTTATGATCATTAACATTTGTATGGGGGTTAGGTGAAATAATGGACCGATCATAACCAATTTCAATAGGCGTCGTCCTTGTGTCATAAAAGTCCTACGTATCAAATTAAATTATCTTCAAAATTGTGACCTGTACTTTGTGCACAAGGTTTCATGGACAGCCACCCAGCCGTCCAGCCAGACGGACGGACGGACGTCGTTAGATCGACTCAAAAAATTATTCTGAGTCGATTGGCACACTTTAATGGGTGTTGGATGATTTTTTTCTGTGCGTTACAAGCATCAGCACAAAAGCATAATAACCCAACCACCTATGGTGGTGTGTGGTATAAAAATATTTAAAATAAACAAAATTTATTAGAGTCTTAAACGTCACTTAAATTAAAGGAAAATTGTTAATGTTGCATAATGATCAAAAATAAGTATAGTAAGATACAAAAGAGAATGAAAATAATAATTTTAACGAAGTATGTACGATGAAATTCAAATTCGTTGCATCAAGGACAATATTCATTGAAATTCAATGAAAAATTCAACGAACTTATAAAAGGTGCATTGAAAACTTCTTTTGAAAATTGTGTATGTATGAATGTGTGTGTTTTTTTTTAAGGTAAAAAAGCAAAGCTGAAAACTGAAGTCGATCAAAGTATTAATTGAGTTTGTGTACGCAAATTTTTATGAAAAATTAAAGACATCAGGTAAAAAATTTACCTTATCGGGCTTTTTTCATTGAAATGTCGATTTTTTTAAATAAGTCCATGTTTTTTTAATTTGCAATTTTTTAGGTGCATATTTTCAAAAAATGAATGCATGGAAATCTGCTTTAAAATAAAATACAAATAATTTGCTATATTCCTTTTCCATGTAAATTTTTAACAAAAAAATATTTTTTTTAATTTTTCCATGTTTTTTTAATTTGCAATTTTTTAGGTGCATATTTTCAAAAAATGAATGCATGAAAATCTGCTTTAAAATAAAATACAAATAATTTGCTATATTCCTTTTCCATGTAAATTTTTAACAAAAAAATATTTTTTTTAATTTTTCTCAGGATATAGACTTAAAAAGTTTGCAACAAGATTTAAAAAATATACATTAAACTTTTTAATTTATTTTACAATTTTTTAGTAGCGTATGTTTTTAGCTACAAAATAATATAAAATTTTTAAGTACTTCAGTAATTTAGTACTTTTAAATATTAGTAGTACACATATTTTTGAAGATCTTTTCCTGCAAAAATAGTAATAATAGAGTTATATTGTTAGTTATTTTCATAAAATTAAAATCGTGAATAAATTCGCGAGTTTTTCCAAATTTAAATTCAATATTCAAATGGCTCCATAGAATATGCGTAAGCCGAATATTAAGAAAATCCGTAGACCTAAGGAATATTTCTAGGCGTTTTTCATTGAATGAACGATATATATTTGACAAATTCTTATCCCTATACATCATTATTATTATTTTTTTAATTATTTTAATTAAATTATTGTTAAATTTTAATGTAAAAATGTCCATTATTTGTTTTTTTTCTGTTATTTATAAGCCCTTTTAAATACTTTTCTAGATTTTGTTTATTTTTATTTTTTATTTTCTAACAAAAATTTGCCTCTATGTATTTTTAAACTTATTATCATAAAATTCCAACTTTTCAAACTAGTAGTTTTTATTTTGTAATACCAACCAGCGCTAAATAATTCCCTTTAGAAAAAAGAAAAAAATAAACATTTACACCAGAGAAAACTAACCAATGAATGCTTATAGTCAATACGCTTTAACTGCCAGGAAATGCTAAAATAGTGTGTTTTTTATTTGCCCCACAAATAATGCAAATTTTTGCAACTTCATATCCTCTCACACAACCTTTAACCTCTAGTTTGGCTTTTTCTATTTTCGCATGATTTATGCATTCAGGTGTTAAAAAGTTTAAAAGGATTAAAACGTTTGCAAACGTTGTTTGTTTGTTTTTTTTTTTTGTTTATTTAAGTTTAGACAACATTTGAAGGGTATTTTTGAAACGTTAGAGAGAGAGAGAGAGAGAGAGAGAAAGCAATAGTGCATAAATTATAGAAAATAAATATAAAATGGAAAATACAGTGATAGAAGTTATTTAAAAGGTCAGTAAAAAATATTAAGTGTAGCCTAGTTAAAGGGATTTATGTATAAAATAAATATAATGGTTAGGGAGTAAAGTTTGTGAAATAGGAAAAATATTTTTTTTTTTTTTAATAAAATTCTTATGATTTTTAGAAAAGCTAATTTTTTTTTATAATAAATTTAAGGAAAATAGTTTATTATTACTTTTCTGTTATTATAATATTTAAAAATAGTTTTCTAATATTAAATAATAAAAGCTTTTACTTTTTTCTTTTATTAAATTTTAATAAAAAGTTTACTTTTAAATGACCTTGCAAAGAAACATATGTTAGCAGTTAAAAAGTTCTCATAATAGTTCACAATAGTTGTGATAATTGTGGTAAAAATAATAAGGAAATATATTTATAATTTAAAATGGAAAACTATTTTCTAAATATCATAGTTAATAAATTAATTTAATAATAAATTATAAAAGTATTAAAAAAATACAAAATAAATTTTTATGAACTTTTTATATTAACAAAAAATAAAGAAATAAAAAAATTCTAAAAAGAAAAAGCCAAATATTTTTTCATTCAATTAATGAAATTTATTCATTACGTAATGATATTTATTCATTACATATATTTTGCTGATCTTTCATTAAACACTACATGTGTCCTTAAAATTTAATACAAATTACTATATAAGTATAATCATAGTAAACTCCTAAAGGTATACTTTACTTTTTTTCTCTCCTGCTGCATATTTATACTCCATTATTCTATTTACACCTCATAATTTTACAATTTTTATTGCATGTTCTTTAACACGTTTCATAAATTTTGTTGCCTTTAGTATTTTCAACTCTTTTATTAACATATTAATACTGATAAAAATCTTTAAAAAAAATACTCATATTTCAACACATTTAAATGCGTTTATTAAAAAAGAGAAAATGCTAGAAAAATATATATAATTTAAATATTTTATTTTTTTCACTTTTAACTTTAGCTTAACAGCTTTATTGTATGTGAAATTCAGTGGTGACAATGTTAACAGTTTTAATGCGCTAAATATCGTGTGAAATGTGCTACAAATTGGCAATAAAAAAAGCAAAGTAAATTAAATTATAGTTGTTGTAATAATTGTAAATATTCCCAAGATACGCCTACTATCAGCACGCATATTTATAAAGGATTAATTTTAAATGGTTATAAAAACTTTAAGCGAGGAAAATAATTAAAAATAGTTGATTAAAGTAAAGATATTTTTTATATAAGTATCTAGTACTTAATTGTTAATGTTTTCAAATCAAAGCATAATTTTAGGAAAATTATAAATTAAAGTGTATTATTCGGCTAACTAAACAATTTACTTTTTTTTTATTATCAAATCCTTAATAACAATTTATATTATTTTAAAGAAATTGGCAATTTTTTTTTCTTTTTTCTAAAACTAAATTAAATTAAAAGCAAAAAGTGACACAAAATTTCTTTTCCATTTCAAAGTTGACAATATTGGCCACCAATAGCTAATACAAACACAATTTTAAAAAAGTGCCACAAATTTTTTCTTTATCTAAAAAGCTACTAATGGTAGAAAAAAATAGAATTCTTCTTATCTATTTTTATAATATTCCATCAAACTTTTGCTAAAAATTGCTCTGAATAATTGTCACTGAAACTACTACTACTGTCTTACTCACTACGCCATGTATACGTTAAATTTGTGTGCGCTGATAATAGTTTTAACATCCCAACAGAAATTCAAATAATACGCTAAAAAAATATATATGGTTTTAGTTTAGGGTTGAACTGATAGCCATCTGAGTGCCATAGTACTATGCAGTCGCTCTAGCGAACTAAGCCATTGCAGAACTAAATGAATTTGCCATTTACTGGTAACTAGTTATTCCACTACTAAAAGAAATGAGAAAAATAATGACAACTCATTATCAGGTAGTGAGTCTAGTAAGTAGTAGTCATTATCAAAAGGCAAAAAATCTTTTCTGTGTAATAACTGGAAAATCAATTTAAATTCTTAATAATTATTTTCATAATGTTTCATCAAACTTTAACTACAAATTGACTTTAAATCATTAGCAAATATTATTCAAAATAACAAAATTATTTTTTTGCCGAAAATTTTATAACAGGGTTATTCCATATCAAAACGGACACTGACATTTTCGGATTTGACATATCCGATTTCAATGAAATTCACTGCAGACATTGGTTATTCGAAAGGGTTTCGTAAATCATAAACTTTTGGACTTATGACCCTTTCTGGTCCAAAATATGTTACTTTGTAAAGCGAAACGAAACGAGCTAAAAACCTCACATCGATGTACTTGTTTAATTAATAATGACTTCTAAAATATATATGGTAAATCTTTGGTTCTAGTTTTATATTAAAGACAAATGTAACTATATTAATCCATATATAAATAGTGTTGCCGGTTTAGCCTTTTTATTTTGCTTTTAGCCTCAAAAATTTTCATTTTAGCTTCTAGCCTTTCTTTAGCCTTTTTTTATTTTTTAAAATTGCCTTAAAGACGCTAAAATTTTTTGTACTTCAACAAAGAAGAAAATAATTTCTTATTTAGTTCTATAGAATCATAAATTTAAGCATTTTTGTATATTAATTCGCTCAAAAAAATAGAGATTACTTATATTTAACTAAAATTTTTGCCTGCAGCCTACAATCTCCCAATCAAATATAACTTAACTAATTTTATCGACTTGCTTAATTAATTATTACAGGAAATTATTTTATCACAAACTTCATTAATCACAGAAAATATTTATGAATATAATTAAAAAAAAAATCTTATAAAAGCGAAAAATCGTCCAAAAATTTGAAAAAAAATTTAAAAAAGAATCAAACGACCATGTTCTGTATTTTAAAGTGATTTCAAATCGAAAGTGAAAATGAAATTCGAAGAAATCATATTCGATTTAATTTTTCAAGGACTCCATTTTAGTTTTGTTCCAGTAACTGACAACAAATAATTTTTATAAGAATAAAATAAAAATATAAAAAATTATTAATAAAGTTAATAGAAAAAGCAGTATTTCCATTATATTTTTACGAAAATCGATTTCCCACCTTAAAGCATAATTTTCTGAGTCGATTTAAAGATGTCTACCCTTCCGCCTGGATGACTGACAGACTGGGTGACCTTGTAAACTTGTCAAAGCACAGGTCTCAAGTTTAAAGACAATTTAAACAAATTTGGCTCACATAATGTTTATACCCAACACCACCATTGGGGTATTTTTTTTATTGACTATGATCGGTCAGTTATTTCATCTAGACCACGTAAATCATGTAAAATAAAGGAGTTTAAGAAAAATTCATGAAACAAAATAAAATCAAATGAAACAAAATTTTCGAATTTGATAGCTAAAACTCAATAAAAATTTTCATTTTCACATGAAAGTGAAATGTATAACATAACCGATAATTCAAAAAATGTCTAAAAGTCACGCCAAAACATTGGGTAATTTTTCATATGAAATATGTATAATCCAAATTTGTATGGAAATTTGCCACTTATTCTGTGTTTTATTTATAAATTTATTACAATATCTTTAAAAAAATCAAAAACTAATGAGAACAATGTTTTTTTCTTTTTTTTTTTTTTTATTTCACCTGAGATGTATGAATTTAGGCTACTATATCTCATTATACATATCAGAGTAGGGGTAAATATTTCTATATTCATACTTTTTTCATATATTTTATGCTTAAAAAATGGAAGATGATTAAAATTAAAAAAAAAGGTTTTATATTGGATTTGAAAATGTAAAACAAATATCGCGCTTCAGATATCAATATGAGTTTTGGAACATGAAAAGTATCATTTTGTTAATACTCCAAATAAGATAAATCGGAAGCCATTGAAAGTCCTAGCATGATACTTACAGAGGATACACAAAAAGGCTTCATCGCTTACATATACTTTTTTCACGAATTTGAAAGTACCATTTTTTGAGATATGCGACTGCGAAATTTAATTCGCGAAATATCATAAAAACCATGTTTCAATCTTAAATTTAAAATTTATCTTATTTTAGAATTATTTTAAATCTGGAACAATAGCGAACATCATGCTGAAAAGTTATTTGCGTTACCAGTGTTAATGTTAATATTCTTGCCAAATTTCATTAAATAAAAAGGATTTTAAATAAAAAAATATTAGCCTTTTCCTAGCCTTTTTTTGAGCATTTAGCCTTTTCTGACCTTCTTAAAATTTCAATTTAGCATCTTTTTTCCCACTTCCTGGCAACACTGTATATGAAGTTTATTCATATCAAAGCCATTGTTTATCAAAAAACAGTGCATTTTTAAAATTTTTATTGAAATGTATAATGCTGACATAACTCTTTTCCCTACTGGTGTAAAATTTCCAGCTGTACATTTAAGGCCACATTTTGTTAAACGAATATATTCAAATTTTCCAGTATTCTTCATACAAAATTCTAACGTTTCAAAATGCCTCATTTTACAAAATGATTTCTCAGTTTCTTAAAAACGTAAAAGACATAAATAATTGCTGCCTACTTTTAGGTAAAATTAAAAAAAGACGCAAAATAATTTTTGCTAAAATTTTAAGTCTTGGAATTGTTTTTTTTTATTTAAATTTAGCTATTTAATATTGTTTTACGTCTCCTGCACACTTCAGGGGAAAAAATAATTTACATTTAAAAGCATCATTAAGTTATATAAATTACAAAAGTTGTGGCATACTTGAAGGCATTAAGGTTAACGGAAAATTTTTTTAGAGAAAAAAATAAAAAATATTAAAGTAGGGGAGAATAAATATAGAAATGAATAAAACGACAGAAATAGTATTATGAGAAGTTAAAATATATTTTAAGATGTTACAGACAAATTTATTAAATTAAAAAAAAAAAAATTATTCCAAGCTATTTTTAAGTCATTTATTTGCAAAGATAAAAATTGAGCAATAATTAAACCTAATTTTGTAACAATTAACATACTTTAAAATTAGTTAAATTACACCAAAAATGTTACGTAAATTTTCATTAATAATATCTCTATATTAACTTTAATTAAACAAACACCTTTTAATAAAATATTTTACAACATACTTTAAGGCTCTTTTGTTTTTGATTATTTCTGTAGCTTTATTTGGCTTATGTCATATTTAATAAAATTTTAGAGCACATATTTAGATGTTCGATTTTAATAGATTTTATAGCATAGTTTTTGGCTGCGTATAGAAAACCGCAATTTTTATAAATGTTTTGTTTTTTTATAAAAAGCTTATCTCTTTTAAATAATATTCCCTTATGCAAAATTGACCGCAATAGTGGCCAAAATGGAAAAAGAAATTTAAGTACAAAAACAAAAAGCAGTTTTGGTAAAAATTCTTTTTTTTTACCATTTTTTGTTTATTGAAACTGTTACACAATGTTGAGTCATGCTGCAGTTGTTTTTTTTTTTTTTGTTTGCTAAAAATATTCAATAGCTTTTATGGTTTGTTTTTTTATAAGTTTTTTTTTTCATTTGCCAAATTCGCCTGACTGTCTGTCTTTTTGCCTATTTTATATGTATGAATTTACGGCAAAAATCGAAAAGGTAATATGGAAGAATAGTGTAGTAAATGGAAATTTTGTTAAGGATTTCTTATGTGTGTTTTTTTTATGAATTTTGGCCCAAAATAATTTTTTTTTTTTGTATATCAGTCAGTTAGTAGCGTGTTTATAGAGGTGATTTTTTATGGTTTCTATAACACACAGACATTCTTAAATATTCGTAATATATTTTGTAGAATTTTTGGCCTTTAAATACTCTAAAAAAATAAGCTTTTAATTTCACTCACTTTTTTTTTTTTTTTTTGATATCAGTCTTCTTTTTCCAGCTTTGTGTATGTGTTTGTACCATCAACCTCTTTGGGAATCCACCACGTTGCTTTCAAGGCAGAAAATTTATGTATATTTTTCAACAGCACAACGAGTCAACATTTAAACACGCAATCCTACTAACCGTAAAATAAAACAGGAAGAGACGAAGGAAACAACCAAGGAGTAGCACAGTTAGTAGTTTGAGTTTATAAATACATATACACAACACACAAGTGCATGTATAGCAATAATTTTAACAACTTCCGTTTTATAGCAAGAGAACAGAAGTAAAAAAATATATATACAAATAACTGCCATAATCATACACTGAATCAAAATTTCTTTTAATGGCCACACATTTATTTTTTTTTTTATATATAGGAGGTAATACAAAAAATAAACAAGAAAACAAATTAGCAAAAAATCCTAGTAAATCGATAGATATTGGCAAAAGCTTTTTAAAGTTAAAAAAAAAAACAAGGACATTTAAATACTTAGGGAAATAATTATAAAATCATAGAAAATATACTTAAAACAATATCATGTATATTAAAGAAAAATATTAAAAATTAAATTTAAGAAAAAAAGTGTGAAAAATTTTGTCTGTAGTATTATTATTTTGGTTGTTTGAAAAACTTCCTATAAATGCTTACTTAAGTGCTTCCATTAGAGCAATGTAATTTCCTTGCTAATCTCTAATATTGTGACTGAATTATATTTATTTAAATTGCTTTTATTTTTTATAAACTATTATTTTCTTCAAAAAAATCTCTCACTCACCTGGGTGTTGTTAGGCAGGCGAATGCTTTTATGGGTGTCTGAAACCTGTAATAATAGAAACCAGAAAAAAGAGAAACATTTTTGGTTTTGGTCTCTTAAAAAAATGTGTTACTTTAATATTTTGTTTATTTTTAGACATTTTAAATAAATTTTAAGTAAATTTATATAAAATTTATTTGTATATTTTAATAATTATATGTTTTTGATTAAATATTTCATTAATATGATGCAAGTTTAATTAAATGTAGGTAATAATATTTTAACTAATATATGAAGTCATAAATTTATAAAATTCTATAAAACAAAATTTTAAGAGAAAACAATGGAAAATGAATATTTTAAGCAACCTTCACCAAAAAAAGCAAGAAAGCAAATATGACTAACAAGTGAAGAACTTTATTTTTTTTAATTAATATTTTAATAGATTTCGTAATGTAGTAGATTTTAACATTATACGGATTAAAAGTTTTCCTTTTTTAAACTGTAAATCCCTGTTCTTTTATTTATAAACTTTACTTCCTGCTATAGAGAAACCTTAAAAATATTACGCCCAAATGTATACAATGGTTTAAGAATAAATAACAAAAGCTACTCAAATGCAGCTGCCTTAGGGTGATGGAAACCTTCTGTATTGAAAACAAAACCATAAACAAAGGTATGGGTTTGTTGAAGTAATAAATAAAAGTTTTAAATTGGAACGAATTGATCTAATTTATAAAGCAATTAAAGTTTAAAGGTTTAAAGTTAATTTAATAAAAAAATAAATTAAAACCAAATGAGCAGGAAGTTAATATAAATAAAGAAAAATAAAGACACAATAAGTCAATTATAAAATTAGAGTATATTTTATAGAATTTATTTCAAAAGATAAAATTTTATAAAATAATCCCACAGAAAACTAAATTACAACTTTTTTTATATTGCTTTAATATTCACGCAACATCCAACATTTCTAAGGAATATCCATGAAAAATTACATTTTTAAAAATCTAAAATTAATATTCAATATAAATTAAATATTAAATTCAATGATTCTTGATAAAATGCAATAAAGAACTACCACTTATTACTTAGGAATACACAAAATAATGAGTTGAATTTAACTAATCCTATCAGCTAATATCTGGCTACAGTTAAAAGAGAAATGAACTAAATAGTTTTTTATTACAGCAGCTTACTTAAGTAGCTCTAGCGAAACTATTGCCTTTGCTATTCTTAACCAAAATTCTATTTTCTATTTTTATATGCTACTCAAAAATATTTCCATTTTTAATAAAATATTTATTTTTTTCTGATTTTTTATGTAAATAAATTTAACGATTAAAAAAAAAAGTTTTAATTTTATAAAACACATACATAAATTAAAGTAAAACATGGATTTATATGTTTATGGTTTATTAAAAAAAAAAAAAAAAAAAAAAAATAGAAAGAAAAATTTCAATTATAAAAATGAAAATATTTGCTATTTTTATTTATATACAATATTATAATTAATTAATGATTTAATAGATGTGGTCAACAATTAACAATGTAAAAGATAAAATAAGGATAATAAACCACGGAAAAAATATATACAAAATATTAAAGTTTCGCAAAACCACCACAAACCAAATACCAAAAACAAATATAATAAAAAAAAAATTATATAAAAATATTAATACAACAAAGAAACCTTTCAATGACAGACAATAGCAAATTATTTTTCTATATTCTATTTTTAATTTTGAAAGATTTCTATAATTTTAAAAAAGTATTTTTCTGGTTAAAATTATTAATTAAATTACAAGACACAATTAATATAAAATAAATATTAAATAAAGCAAGCAGTTTTAAAACTAATGAATTATGAATTTAAGTCTAAAAACATTAAAAAATAATGAAATTAATAAATTGCCCCGCAAGAAATAAAAATCTCAAAATCGTGTTGCCTAACCCTTTAACTTTTTTTTCTGTAGCTTGAAAACAAGCAACTTTTCTATAGAAAAGTCTACTTGAAAACAAGCAACTTTTCTATAGAAAAGTCTACTTGAAAACAAGCAACTTTTCTATAGAAAAGTCTACTTGAAAACAAGCAACTTTTCTATAGAAAAGTCTACTTGAAAACAAGCAACTTTTCTATAGAAAAGTCTACTTGAAAACAAGCAACTTTTCTATAGAAAAGTCTACTTGAAAACAAGCAACTTTTCTATAGAAAAGTCTACTTGAAAACAAGCAACTTTTCTATAGAAAAGTCTACTTGAAAACAAGCAACTTTTCTATAGAAAAGTCTACTTGAAAACAAGCAACTTTTCTATAGAAAAGTCTACTTGAGAACAAGCAACTTTTCTATAAAAAATTCTACTTGAAAAGAAGCAACTTTTCTATATAAAATTCTACTTGCAAAGAAGCAACTTGAAAACAAGCAACTTTTCTATAGAAAAGTCTACTTGAAAACAAGCAACTTTTCTATAGAAAAGTCTACTTGAAAACAAGCAACTTTTCTATAGAAAAGTCTACTTGAAAACAAGCAACTTTACTGTAGAAAAGTCTACTTGAAAACAAACAATTTTACTATAGAAAAGTCTACTTGAAAAAAAGCAACTTTTCTATAGAAAAGTCTACTTGAAAACAAGCAACTTTTCTATAGAAAAGTCTACTTGAAAACAAGCAGCTTTTCTATAGGAAAGTCTACTTGAAAAAAAGCAACTTTTCTATAGAAAAGTCTACTTGAAAACAAGCAACTTTTCTATAGAAAAGTCTACTTGAAAACAAGCAGCTTTTCTATAGAAAAGTCTACTTGAAAAAAAGCAACTTTTCTATAGAAAAGTCTACTTGAAAACAAGCAACTTTTCTATAGAAAAGTCTACTTGAAAACAAGCAACTTTTCTATAGAAAAGTCTACTTGAAAACAAGCAACTTTTCTACAGAAAAGTCTACTTGAGAACAAGCAACTTTTCTATAAAAAATTCTACTTGAAAAGAAGCAACTTTTCTATATAAAATTCTACTTGCAAAGAAGCAACTTGAAAACAAGCAACTTTTCTATAGAAAAGTCTACTTGAAAAAAAGCAACTTTTCTATAGAAAAGTCTACTTGAAAACAAGCAACTTTTCTATAGAAAAGTCTACTTGAAAACAAGCAACTTTTCTATAGAAAAGTCTACTTGAAAAAAAGCAATTTTACTGTAGAAAAGTCTACTTGAAAACAAACAATTTTACTATAGAAAAGTCTACTTGAAAACAAGCAAATTTTCTATAGAAAAGTCTACTTGAAAACAAGCAACTTTTGTATAGAAAAGTTCATTTGAAACCAAACAACTTTTCAGTAGAAAAGTCTACTTGAAAATAATAGAAAGGTCCGCTTGTCTACAATCAACTTTTTTTGACAACAATTCTTCTTTTTTAGAACATTCTTCTTTAGAAATTTGTCTGTATAAGTTATTTTCTTTACATAACTTTAAGTATAACAGTAATTTCAAATTAAATTCTACATTTTTATTTCATTTTTATTTTGAGGTTAAATTTTTTTAAATACAAAAGAAATTGACAAAATGGCATAAAAAAATGAAATTAAAAACATGCTGTGGTTTTTAATAAAATTTATTAATTATAATATACAAATAAATACGAAAATATATGTATTTCAAATTGGTAGTTGTGTATGGGATTTAACTTTGTAGAGAGAAAAAAAAATATTGATTTTATTAATTATTACAGAAAAACTATTTATTGCTACTGAAAAAGAAAAAAAATCCTTTAACATATTTAAATATATAATTGAAAATGTCACTTTGGTTTGAAAACATAAACAATTTATAAAATCAAATAATGAAATTAATTAAAAGGGTGTAAAAATCTAAAAAAGAGGAGAAAAAAAAGTAGAAAATTAGTTAATATTAAAAATATTTTTCTAGTGTCTATTAGCTATTTACTTTAATATTTAATATTTTTCCAATATGAACTAGAATCTTTTTAAACTAAATACAACTAAATTTTATATTCTATGTAAAATAAAGCGTTAAAGCGGAAATTAATCTATATTTTCCTTCCCCTCCTATTTTGCATTTTAATAACAAAATCTACCCAAAAATATTTCAAAAATTGTCGTTTTAACCGCACATTGTAAAAACAATGACAATTTCAAATGTTTAGCAATAGAAAAAAGTTGCTATTTTAAAGTATTTTTAATTTCCGTTTACAAATTCAAAACTGAAAATGATTAGTTGATAATCGCTATGATTATGAATCTATAATGTTATAAATAAATTTTCATATATTTTTTCATCAAATCATTAAAAAAAAAAAAAAAAAACAAAATCCTCCATAACATATAAATAAGATTTTAGAAAAAAATTATAATAATAACTAATAATGGAGTGCGATAAATAAAAATCCATTTTAAATAAATCATAATTTTATTCACAAACATGTTAACAATTTAAATTTTAACTAATAAAATTTATTGTGAAATTCCTAAATATGTTTATATGTCCGATATGAAATGAATTTAAATTTGTAATTCATATGATAATTTTATGCAAATACCTGTTTCCAATTTAATTAGTTGTTGAATACGTTTTTGCTATTAATTGAGTTATTCAAAAGGGGTAAATAGCTGACAACAACAACAACAACAACTCCACATAAGTAAATTAAATGCAAACGAACACATAAACACAAAATAATACCAACCATCCAGAAGCAGAGTTATATTTTGAATGAATATATGTAAATTGATTTTAAAGAGAAAAAGATATTTATTTACCTGAAAAGAAACAAAAAGAGAAAACAAAAAAAATATTAGTAAGGAAATCAATAGAATGAAGAAAATTAAAGGAAATGTTTAAAGAATAGATAGTTTGCCTTAAATAACTGTTATAAACAACACTGTTATACAATTTTTTTTAAAGTAAATATTTGTTATACGGAACATTTTCTACAGAAAATATTGTCAAATATTTAAAATAAATAATTCTTATATAGGAAAACAACTATTATACAGAAAATTTCCCATAGAAAATAATTGTTATACATTTTCTATAGAAGTTAACTTTTATGCAAAAAAGAAAAAAAATCTATAGAAAATATATGTTATACAAGAAAATTTTGGATAGGAAATAACTGTTATACAAAAAAACTTCTAAAGAAAGTAACTGTTATACAAAAAAATTTCTATATAAAATAATTGTTACATAAAAAATAAAAAAAAATTATATTGTAACAGTGATATGCAGATAATTTGCTATTGAAAATAACTGTTATACAGAAAACTTTTACAAAATAAATGATATAAAGAAAAAATCTGTTAGACACACAATTTTCTAAATAAAATAACCGCTATAAAGACAATACTCTATAGAAACTAACCGCTATAGAGAAAATCTTCTGTAGAAAATATCTGTTATATAGAAAATCTTCTGTAGAAAATATCTGTTATATAGAAAATTTTCTATAGAAAATATCTGTTATACAGAAAATTTTCTATAGAAAATATCTGTTATATAGAAAATTTTCTATAGAAAATATCTGTTATACAGAAAATTTTCTATAGAAAATATCTGTTATACAGAAAATTTTCTATAGAAAATATCTGTTATACAGAAAATTTTCTATAGAAAATATCTGTTATACAGAAAATTTTCTATAGAAAATATCTGTTATACAGAAAATTTTCTATAGAAAATATCTGTTATACAGAAAATTTTCTATAGAAAATATCTGTTATACAGAAAATTTTCTATAGAAAATATCTGTTATACAGAAAATTTTCTATAGAAAATATCTGTTATACAGAAAATTTTCTATAGAAAATATCTGTTATACAGAAAATTTTCTATAGAAAATATCTGTTATACAGAAAATTTTCTATAGAAAATATCTGTTATACAGAAAATTTTCTATAGAAAATATCTGTTATACAGAAAATTTTCTATAGAAAATATCTGTTATACAGAAAATTTTCTATAGAAAATATCTGTTATACAGAAAATTTTCTATACAAAATATCTGTTATACAGAAAATTTTCTATAGAAAATATCTGTTATACAGAAAATTTTCTATAGAAAATATCTGTTATACAGAAAATTTTCTATAGAAAATATCTGTTATACAGAAAATTTTCTATAGAAAATATCTGTTATACAGAAAATTTTCTATAGAAAATATCTGTTATATAGAAAATTTTCTATAGAAAATATCTGTTATACAGAAAATTTTCTATAGAAAATATCTGTTATATAGAAAATTTTCTATAGAAAATATCTGTTATATAGAAAATTTTCTATAGAAAATATCTGTTATATAGAAAATTTTCTATAGAAAATATCTGTTATATAGAAAATTTTCTATAGAAAATATCTGTTATATAGAAAATTTTCTATAGAAAATATCTGTTATATAGAAAATTTTCTATAGAAAATATCTGTTATATAGAAAATTTTCTATAGAAAATATCTGTTATACAGAAAATTTTCTATAGAAAATATCTGTTATATAGAAAATTTTCTATAGAAAATATCTGTTATATAGAAAATTTTCTATAGAAAATATCTGTTATACAGAAAATTTTCTATAGAAAATATCTGTTATATAGAAAATTTTCTATAGAAAATATCTGTTATATAGAAAATTTTCTATAGAAAATATCTGTTATACAGAAAATTTTCTATAGAAAATATCTGTTATACAGAAAATTTTCTATAGAAAATATCTGTTATACAGAAAATTTTCTATAGAAAATATCTGTTATACAGAAAATTTTCTATAGAAAATATCTGTTATACAGAAAATTTTCTATAGAAAATATCTGTTATACAGAAAATTTTCTATAGAAAATATCTGTTATACAGAAAATTTTCAATAGAAAATATCTGTTATACAGAAAATTTTCTATAGAAAATATCTGTTATACAGAAAATTTTCTATAGAAAATATCTGTTATACAGAAAATTTTCTATAGAAAATATCTGTTATACAGAAAATTTTCTATAGAAAATATCTGTTATACAGAAAATTTTCTATAGAAAATATCTGTTATACAGAAAATTTTCTATAGAAAATATCTGTTATACAGAAAATTTTCTATAGAAAATATCTGTTATACAGAAAATTTTCTATAGAAAATATCTGTTATACAGAAAATTTTCTATAGAAAATATCTGTTATACAGAAAATTTTCTATAGAAAATATCTGTTATACAGAAAATTTTCTATAGAAAATATCTGTTATACAGAAAATTTTCTATAGAAAATATCTGTTATACAGAAAATTTTCTATAGAAAATATCTGTTATACAGAAAATTTTCTATAGAAAATATCTGTTATACAGAAAATTTTCTATAGAAAATATCTGTTATACAGAAAATTTTCTATAGAAAATATCTGTTATACAGAAAATTTTCTATAGAAAATATCTGTTATACAGAAAATTTTCTATAGAAAATATCTGTTATACAGAAAATTTTCTATAGAAAATATCTGTTATACAGAAAATTTTCTATAGAAAATATCTGTTATACAGAAAATTTTCTATAGAAAATATCTGTTATACAGAAAATTTTCTATAGAAAATATCTGTTATACAGAAAATTTTCTATAGAAAATATCTGTTATACAGAAAATTTTCTATAGAAAATATCTGTTATACAGAAAATTTTCTATAGAAAATATCTGTTATACAGAAAATTTTCTATAGAAAATATCTGTTATACAGAAAATTTTCTATAGAAAATATCTGTTATACAGAAAATTTTCTATAGAAAATATCTGTTATACAGAAAATTTTCTATAGAAAATATCTGTTATACAGAAAATTTTCTATAGAAAATATCTGTTATACAGAAAATTTTCTATAGAAAATATCTGTTATACAGAAAATTTTCTATAGAAAATATCTGTTATACAGAAAATTTTCTATAGAAAATATCTGTTATACAGAAAATTTTCTATAGAAAATATCTGTTATACAGAAAATTTTCTATAGAAAATATCTGTTATACAGAAAATTTTCTATAGAAAATATCTGTTATACAGAAAATTTTCTATAGAAAATATCTGTTATACAGAAAATTTTCTATAGAAAATATCTGTTATACAGAAAATTTTCTATAGAAAATATCTGTTATACAGAAAATTTTCTATAGAAAATATCTGTTATACAGAAAATTTTCTATAGAAAATATCTGTTATACAGAAAATTTTCTATAGAAAATATCTGTTATACAGAAAATTTTCTATAGAAAATATCTGTTATACAGAAAAATTTCTATAGAAAATATCTGTTATACAGAAAAATTTCTATAGAAAATATCTGTTATACAGAAAAATTTCTATAGAAAATATCTGTTATACAGAAAATTTTCTATAGAAAATATCTGTTATACAGAAAAATTTCTATAGAAAATATCTGTTATACAGAAAAATTTCTATAGAGAATATCTGTTATACAGAAAAATTTCTATAGAAAATATCTGTTATACAGAAAAATTTCTATAGAGAATATCTGTTATACAGAAAAATTTCTATAGAGAATATCTGTTATACAGAAAATTTTCTATAGAAAATATCTGTTATACAGAAAATTTTCTATAGAAAATATCTGTTATACAGAAAATTTTCTATAGAAAATATCTGTTATACAGAAAATTTTCTATAGAAAATATCTGTTATACAGAAAATTTTCTATAGAAAATATCTGTTATACAGAAAATTTTCTATAGAAAATATCTGTTATACAGAAAATTTTCTATAGAAAATATCTGTTACATAGAAAATTTTCTATAGAAAATATCTGTTACACAGAAAATTTTCTATAGAAAATATCTGTTATACAGAAAATTTTCTATAGAAAATATCTGTTATACAGAAAATTTTCTATAGAAAATATCTGTTATACAGAAAATTTTCTATAGAAAATATCTGTTATACAGAAAATTTTCTATAGAAAATATCTGTTATACAGAAAATTTTCTATAGAAAATATCTGTTATACAGAAAATTTTCTATAGAAAATATCTGTTATACAGAAAATTTTCTATAGAAAATATCTGTTATACAGAAAATTTTCTATAGAAAATATCTGTTATACAGAAAATTTTCTATAGAAAATATCTGTTATACAGAAAATTTTCTATAGAAAATATCTGTTATACAGAAAATTTTCTATAGAAAATATCTGTTATACAGAAAATTTTCTATAGAAAATATCTGTTATACAGAAAATTTTCTATAGAAAATATCTGTTATACAGAAAATTTTCTATAGAAAATATCTGTTATACAGAAAATTTTCTATAGAAAATTTTCTATAGAAAATATCTGTTATACAGAAAATTTTCTATAGAAAATATCTGTTATACAGAAAATTTTCTATAGAAAATATCTGTTATACAGAAAATTTTCTATAGAAAATATCTGTTATACAGAAAATTTTCTATAGAAAATATTTGTTATACAGAAAATTTTCTATAGAAAATATCTGTTATACAGAAAATTTTCTATAGAAAATATCTGTTATACAGAAAATTTTTTATAGAAAATATCTGTTATATAGAAAATTTTCTATAGAAAATATCTGTTATATAGAAAATTTTCTATAGAAAATATCTGTTATATAGAAAATTTTCTATAGAAAATATCTGTTATATAGAAAATTTTCTATAGAAAATATCTGTTATATAGAAAATTTTCTATAGAAAATATCTGTTATATAGAAAATTTTCTATAGAAAATATCTGTTATATAGAAAATTTTCTATAGAAAATATCTGTTATATAGAAAATTTTCTATAGAAAATATCTGTTATATAGAAAATTTTCTATAGAAAATATCTGTTATATAGAAAATTTTCTATAGAAAATATCTGTTATATAGAAAATATTCTATAGAAAATATCTGTTATATAGAAAATTTTCTATAGAAAATATCTGTTATATAGAAAATATTCTATAGAAAATATCTGTTATATAGAAAATTTTCTATAGAAAATATCTGTTATATAGAAAATATTCTATAGAAAATATCTGTTATATAGAAAATTTTCTATAGAAAATATCTGTTATATAGAAAATTTTCTATAGAAAATATCTGTTATATAGAAAATTTTCTATAGAAAATATCTGTTATATAGAAAATTTTCTATAGAAAATATCTGTTATATAGAAAATTTTCTATAGAAAATATCTGTTATATAGAAAATTTTCTATAGAAAATATCTGTTATATAGAAAATTTTCTATAGAAAATATCTGTTATATAGAAAATTTTCTATAGAAAATATCTGTTATATTGAAAATTTTCTAAAGAAAATATCTGTTATATAGAAAATTTTCTATAGAAAATATCTGTTATATTGAAAATTTTCTATAGAAAATATCTGTTATATAGAAAATTTTCTATAGAAAATATCTGTTATATAGAAAATTTTCTATAGAAAATATCTGTTATATAGAAAATTTTCTATAGAAAATATCTGTTATATAGAAAATTTTCTATAGAAAATATCTGTTATATAGAAAATTTTCTATAGAAAATATCTGTTATATAGAAAATATTCTATAGAAAATATCTGTTATATAGAAAATTTTCTATAGAAAATATCTGTTATATAGAAAATTTTCTATAGAAAATATCTGTTATATAGAAAATTTTCTATAGAAAATATCTGTTATATAGAAAATTTTCTATAGAAAATATCTGTTATATAGAAAATTTTCTATAGAAAATATCTGTTATATAGAAAATTTTCTATAGAAAATATCTGTTATATAGAAAATTTTCTATAGAAAATATCTGTTATATAGAAAATTTTCTATAGAAAATATCTGTTATATAGAAAATATCTGTTATATAGAAAATATCTGTTATATAGAAAATTTTCTATAGAAAATATCTGTTATATAGAAAATTTTCTATAGAAAATATCTGTTATATAGAAAATTTTCTATAGAAAATATCTGTTATATAGAAAATTTTCTATAGAAAATATCTGTTATATAGAAAATTTTCTATAGAAAATATCTGTTATATAGAAAATTTTCTATAGAAAATATCTGTTATATAGAAAATTTTCTATAGAAAATATCTGTTATATAGAAAATTTTCTATAGAAAATATCTGTTATATAGAAAATTTTCTATAGAAAATATCTGTTATATAGAAAATTTTCTATAGAAAATATCTGTTATATAGAAAATTTTCTATAGAAAATATCTGTTATATAGAAAATTTTCTATAGAAAATATCTGTTATACAGAAAATTTTCTATAGAAAATATCTGTTATATAGAAAATTTTCTATAGAAAATATCTGTTATATAGAAAATTTTCTATAGAAAATATCTGTTATATAGAAAATTTTCTATAGAAAATATCTGTTATATAGAAAATTTTCTATAGAAAATATCTGTTATACAGAAAATTTTCTATAGAAAATATCTGTTATACAGAAAATTTTCTATAGAAAATATCTGTTATATAGAAAATTTTCTATAGAAAATATCTGTTATATAGAAAATTTTCTATAGAAAATATCTGTTATATAGAAAATTTTCTATAGAAAATATCTGTTATACAGAAAATTTTCTATAGAAAATATCTGTTATACAGAAAATTTTCTATAGAAAATATCTGTTATACAGAAAATTTTCTATAGAAAATATCTGTTATACAGAAAATTTTCTATAGAAAATATCTGTTATACAGAAAATTTTCTATAGAAAATATCTGTTATACAGAAAATTTTCTATAGAAAATATCTGTTATATAGAAAATTTTCTATAGAAAATATCTGTTATATAGAAAATTTTCTATAGAAAATATCTGTTATATAGAAATTTTTCTATAGAAAATATCTGTTATATAGAAAATTTTCTATAGAAAATATCTGTTATACAGAAAATTTTCTATAGAAAATATCTGTTATATAGAAAATTTTCTATAGAAAATATCTGTTATACAGAAAATTTTCTATAGAAAATATCTGTTATACAGAAAATTTTCTATAGAAAATATCTGTTATACAGAAAATTTTCTATAGAAAATATCTGTTATACAGAAAATTTTCTATAGAAAATATCTGTTATATAGAAAATTTTCTATAGAAAATATCTGTTATACAGAAAATTTTCTATAGAAAATATCTGTTATATAGAAAATTTTCTATAGAAAATATCTGTTATATAGAAAATTTTCTATAGAAAATATCTGTTATACAGAAAATTTTCTATAGAAAATATCTGTTATATAGAAAATTTTATATAGAAAATATCTGTTATATAGAAAATTTTCTATAGAAAATATCTGTTATACAGAAAATTTTCTATAGAAAATATCTGTTATATAGAAAATTTTCTATAGAAAATATCTGTTATACAGAAAATTTTCTATAGAAAATATCTGTTATACAGAAAATTTTCTATAGAAAATATCTGTTATACAGAAAATTTTCTATAGAAAATATCTGTTATACAGAAAATTTTCTATAGAAAATATCTGTTATACAGAAAATTTTCTATAGAAAATATCTGTTATACAGAAAATTTTCTATAGAAAATATCTGTTATACAGAAAATTTTCTATAGAAAATATCTGTTATATAGAAAATTTTCTATAGAAAATATCTGTTATACAGAAAATTTTCTATAGAAAATATCTGTTATATAGAAAATTTTCTATAGAAAATATCTGTTATATAGAAAATTTTCTATAGAAAATATCTGTTATACAGAAAATTTTCTATAGAAAATATCTGTTATATAGAAAATTTTATATAGAAAATATCTGTTATATAGAAAATTTTCTATAGAAAATATCTGTTATACAGAAAAATTTCTATAGAAAATATCTGTTATACAGAAAATTATCTGTAGAAAATGTTTGTTAAGAAAATTGTACATAGAAAATAACTATTATACTGAAAATTTTTATAGAAAATAACTGTTATACCGAACATTTTTTATAGAAAATAACCATTATATGGAAATTTTGTATAGAATATCTGATATACGGAAATTTTGTTAAGAAAATATTTGTGATATTTTCTACGCAGATAAATTTCTGTAGAAAATAGCTGTTATATAAATAATTTTCTATAAAAAATAATTGAACCTAAAATTTTTTAAAGAAAACAACTGTTATGCAGTAACTTTTTGTTGTACAGATAATTTCTATAGAAAATAACTGTTACACAGACAATTTTTTTAGAAAATATCTGTTATAAAGTAAAAACTGTTATACAATAATTTTTTTAAAGAAAAATAATTTTTTTAAAGAAAATAACTTTTATACAGTAACTTAGCGTTATATGGAAAATTTTCTATAGAGAATAATATGTTATACATAACTTTTATAGAAATTTTAATTTTATAAAATAGTTTTATGCTTAAAATTATATGCAGGTAAATGGTGTAGTTTCTATTTCTATAATCATTCTAATCAGCTTTATTTCAATTGTTTTTCTAGTGCCTTATCACTTAAAAGCATCATTAATTTAACAACTTTCAATTAACTTTTTTAATATAAAAAATTTAATCTTTATTACACATACTTGCAGAAATAATAATAAAAATATACACACATAAATTAGTAAAATACAAAACGGTGAAATCCCCCTAATATAAAATAAAACTAATTTTCTAGTTTTTTATAATTACGAAAACCATTTGGCAGTAAATTATAGATGGAGGTACATAAAACATTATCGGTTGGTAGATTTTCTAATACACCTAATTCTTTGAGATCTTCCACATTTTTTATATCAGTTTGTACAGCTTTTGCCACATACAGAGAAATATCGCCATGAGCAAATTCCATTATAAATTGACGACACACACCACATGGTGTTGTAAAGGCATCTTCTTGATAGGCCACTACAGCGGCGGCTGTAAATTCTCTAACGCCCTCACTTACGGCCTTGCAAATGGCCGTACGTTCGGCACAAGAGGAAGGGCTAAAAGCAGCATTTTCTACATTACAACCACTAAAGATGCGACCACATTTAGATCGAAAAGCAGCACCAACTTTAAAATTACTATATGGTACATAGGCATATTGGCGCACCTTGTTGGCTGTTCTTAAGAGTTCTTTAACAGATTCATCTGGAATTTAATTCAAAGTCAATGCTAATTACTTAGTATTTTGAAAAGTAGATTTCTAATAACAATTTACCCAAATTTTTATAGAGTTGTATAGTTTCTTGTACATCAGCCTTTTTTAAACCTGTAACTTTGGTGGTGTCCATTATTTTCTTTTTTTTTTTTAACTTTTAACAAATATATATATACAAACAATTTTCCAATTTTATGTTTTTTCTTATTTAATAAACTAAATTTAGTTTTATTTTCTCCTCAGAGGTCGTTTATGTAGCTCTCACTTGCCGTCAACAGTTTAACTAAATAAATTAATGAATATCTGGTCATAATTTGTGGTTGTTTGTCAACATCAGCACAGCGTTATTATCACAACAATTTTTTTCTACCAACAACAATTTTTAACAAAAATACAACAATTTAATTGAAAAGTATCGAAAAAAAATTCTCTTTCTCTTCTACTTTTGTTTTCTTTATAAATAAAAATAGAATTAAAAGATTTTTTTTTTTTTGTATTGAAAAAGAGTATAAGTACTGCTGTTAATCCACCCCTGCGATGCGAAACAGACCAGTTTCGCACAAGAGGAAAATAATGGATTTGCTAAAGACAGAGAGAATAAGAGTGTAGAAATCAACCACCTTATTCAGAGAGAAGAAAAAAGATCATTAAAAAGCATGTAAACACATTCGGGTTTCAGTGATGTCAAGTTTATTGAAAAATAAAAAAAGAAAAATTAAAAAGCGCTTAAATTGCAAATAATGATACCATAAAAAAATTTTTTGTATAAAAAGTATTCACTCTATTCACTCTTTTGTAGAACAGTTATTTTACATAGGGAACAAATATTTAGTATAGAAAATTTTCTATATAATAGTTATTTTCTATAGAAAACGTTCTGATTAATAGTTATTTTCCATAAAATAGTTTTTTTCTATAGATAACTTTCTGTATAACAGATATTTTCTATAGAAAATTTTCTGTATAACAGATATTTTCTATAGAAAATTTTCCGTATAACAGATATTTTCTATAGAAAATTTTCCGTATAACAGATATTTTCTATAGAAAATTTTCCGTATAACAGATATTTTCTATAGAAAATTTTCCGTATAACAGATATTTTCTATAGAAAATTTTCCGTATAACAGATATTTTCTATAGAAAATTTTCCGTATAAAAGATATTTTCTATAGAAAATTTTCTGTATAACAGATATTTTCTATAGAAAATTTTCTGTATAACAGATATTTTCTATAGAAAATTTTCTGTATAACAGATATTTTCTATAGAAAATTTTCTGTATAACAGATATTTTCTATAGAAAATTTTCTGTATAACAGATATTTTCTATAGAAAATTTTCTGTATAACAGATATTTTCTATAGAAAATTTTCTGTATAACAGATATTTTCTATAGAAAATTTTCTGTATAACAGATATTTTCTATAGAAAATTTTCTGTATAACAGATATTTTCTATAGAAAATTTTCTGTATAACAGATATTTTCTATAGAAAATTTTCTGTATAACAGATATTTTCTATAGAAAATTTTCTGTATAACAGATATTTTCTATAGAAAATTTTCTGTATAACAGATATTTTCTATAGAAAATTTTCTGTATAACAGATATTTTCTATAGAAAATTTTCTGTATAACAGATATTTTCTATAGAAAATTTTCTGTATAACAGATATTTTCTATAGAAAATTTTCTGTATAACAGATATTTTCTATAGAAAATTTTCTGTATAACAGATATTTTCTATAGAAAATTTTCTGTATAACAGATATTTTCTATAGAAAATTTTCTGTATAACAGATATTTTCTATAGAAAATTTTCTGTATAACAGATATTTTCTATAGAAAATTTTCTGTATAACAGATATTTTCTATAGAAAATTTTCTGTATAACAGATATTTTCTATAGAAAATTTTCCGTATAGCAGATATTTTCTATATCTATATCCGTATAACAGATATTTTCTATAGAAAATTTTCCGTATAGCAGATATTTTCTATAGAAAATTTTCCGTATAACAGATATTTTCTATAGAAAATTTTCCGTATAACAGATATTTTCTATAGAAATTTTTCCGTATAACAGATATTTTCTATAGAAAATTTTCCGTATAGCAGATATTTTCTATATCTATATCCGTATAACAGATATTTTCTATAGAAAATTTTCCGTATAGCAGATATTTTCTATAGAAAATTTTCCGTATAACAGATATTTTCTATAGAAAATTTTCCGTATAACAGATATTTTCTATAGAAATTTTTCCGTATAACAGATATTTTCTATAGAAAATTTTCTGTATAACAGATAGTTTCTATAGAAAATTTTCCGTATAACAGATATTTTCTATAGAAAATTTTCTGTATAAAAGATATTTTCTATAGAAATTTTTCCGTATAACAGATATTTTCTATAGAAAATTTTCCGTATAACAGATATTTTCTATAGAAAATTTTCCGTATAACAGATATTTTCTATAGAAAATTTTCCGTATAACAGATATTTTCTATAGAAAATTTTCCGTATAACAGATATTTTCTATAGAAAATTTTCCGTATAACAGATATTTTCTATAGAAAATTTTCCGTATAACAGATATTTTCTATAGAAAATTATCCGTATAACAGATATTTTCTATAGAAAATTATCCGTATAACAGATATTTTCTATAGAAAATTTTCCGTATAACAGATATTTTCTATAGAAAATTTTCCGTATAACAGATATTTTCTATAGAAAATTTTCCGTATAACAGATATTTTCTATAGAAAATTTTCTGTATAACAGATATTTTCTATAGAAAATTTTCCGTATAACAGATATTTTCTATAGAAAATTTTCCGTATAACAGATATTTTCTATAGAAAATTTTCCGTATAACAGATATTTTCTATAGAAAATTTTCTGTATAACAGATATTTTCTATAGAAAATTTTCTGTATAACAGATATTTTCTATAGAAAATTTTCTGTATAACAGATATTTTCTATAGAAAATTTTCTGTATAACAGATATTTTCTATAGAAAATTTTCTGTATAACAGATATTTTCTATAGAAAATTTTCTGTATAACAGATATTTTCTATAGAAAATTTTCTGTATAACAGATATTTTCTATAGAAAATTTTCTGTATAACAGATATTTTCTATAGAAAATTTTCCGTATAACAGATATTTTCTATAGAAAATTTTCTGTATAACAGATATTTTCTATAGAAAATTTTCTGTATAACAGATATTTTCTATAGAAAATTTTCTGTATAACAGATATTTTCTATAGAAAATTTTCTGTATAACAGATATTTTCTATAGAAAATTTTCTGTATAACAGATATTTTCTATAGAAAATTTTCTGTATAACAGATATTTTCTATAGAAAATTTTCTGTATAACAGATATTTTCTATAGAAAATTTTCTGTATAACAGATATTTTCTATAGAAAATTTTCTGTATAACAGATATTTTCTATAGAAAATTTTCTGTATAACAGATATTTTCTATAGAAAATTTTCTGTATAACAGATATTTTCTATAGAAAATTTTCTGTATAACAGATATTTTCTATAGAAAATTTTCTGTATAACAGATATTTTCTATAGAAAATTTTCTGTATAACAGATATTTTCTATAGAAAATTTTCTGTATAACAGATATTTTCTATAGAAAATTTTCTGTATAACAGATATTTTCTATAGAAAATTTTCTGTATAACAGATATTTTCTATAGAAAATTTTCTGTATAACAGATATTTTCTATAGAAAATTTTCTGTATAACAGATATTTTCTATAGAAAATTTTCTGTATAACAGATATTTTCTATAGAAAATTTTCTGTATAACAGATATTTTCTATAGAAAATTTTCTGTATAACAGATATTTTCTATAGAAAATTTTCTGTATAACAGATATTTTCTATAGAAAATTTTCTGTATAACAGATATTTTCTATAGAAAATTTTCTGTATAACAGATATTTTCTATAGAAAATTTTCTGTATAACAGATATTTTCTATAGAAAATTTTCTGTATAACAGATATTTTCTATAGAAAATTTTCTGTATAACAGATATTTTCTATAGAAAATTTTCTGTATAACAGATATTTTCTATAGAAAATTTTCTGTATAACAGATATTTTCTATAGAAAATTTTCTGTATAACAGATATTTTCTATAGAAAATTTTCTGTATAACAGATATTTTCTATAGAAAATTTTCTGTATAACAGATATTTTCTATAGAAAATTTTCTGTATAACAGATATTTTCTATAGAAAATTTTCTGTATAACAGATATTTTCTATAGAAAATTTTCTGTATAACAGATATTTTCTATAGAAAATTTTCTGTATAACAGATATTTTCTATAGAAAATTTTCTGTATAACAGATATTTTCTATAGAAAATTTTCTGTATAACAGATATTTTCTATAGAAAATTTTCTGTATAACAGATATTTTCTATAGAAAATTTTCTGTATAACAGATATTTTCTATAGAAAATTTTCCGTATAACAGATATTTTCTATAGAAAATTTTCCGTATAACAGATATTTTCTATAGAAAATTTTCCGTATAACAGATATTTTCTATAGAAAATTTTCCGTATAACAGATATTTTCTATAGAAAATTTTCCGTATAACAGATATTTTCTATAGAAAATTTTCCGTATAACAGATATTTTCTATAGAAAATTTTCCGTATAACAGATATTTTCTATAGAAAATTTTCCGTATAACAGATATTTTCTATAGAAAATTTTCCGTATAACAGATATTTTCTATAGAAAATTTTCCGTATAACAGATATTTTCTATAGAAAATTTTCCGTATAACAGATATTTTCTATAGAAAATTTTCCGTATAACAGATATTTTCTATAGAAAATTTTCCGTATAACAGATATTTTCTATAGAAAATTTTCCGTATAACAGATATTTTCTATAGAAAATTTTCCGTATTACAGATATTTTCTATAGAAAATTTTCCGTATAACAGATATTTTCTATAGAAAATTTTCCGTATAACAGATATTTTCTATAGAAAATTTTCCGTATAACAGATATTTTCTATAGAAAATTTTCCGTATAACAGATATTTTCTATAGAAAATTTTCCGTATAACAGATATTTTCTATAGAAAATTTTCCGTATAACAGATATTTTCTATAGAAAATTTTCCGTATAACAGATATTTTCTATAGAAAATTTTCCGTATAACAGATATTTTCTATAGAAAATTTTCCGTATAACAGATATTTTCTATAGAAAATTTTCCGTATAACAGATATTTTCTATAGAAAATTTTCCGTATAACAGATATTTTCTATAGAAAATTTTCCGTATAACAGATATTTTCTATAGAAAATTTTCCGTATAACAGATATTTTCTATAGAAAATTTTCCGTATAACAGATATTTTCTATAGAAAATTTTCTGTATAACAGATATTTTCTATAGAAAATTTTCTGTATAACAGATATTTTCTATAGAAAATTTTCCGTATAACAGATATTTTCTATAGAAAATTTTCTGTATAACAGATATTTTCTATAGAAAATTTTCCGTATAATAGATATTTTCTATAGAAAATTTTCCATGTAACAGATATTTTCTATAGAAAATTTTCTGTATAACAGACATTTTCTATAGAAAATTTTCCGTATAACAGATATTTTCTATAGAAAATTTTCTGTATAACAGATATTTTCTATAGAAAATTTTCCGTATAACAGATATTTTCTATAGAAAATTTTCCGTATAACAGATATTTTCTTAGAAAATTTTCTGTATAACAGATATTTTCTATAGAAAATTCTCCGTATAACAGATATTTTCTATAAAAAATTTTCTGTATAACAGATATTTTCTATAGAAAATTTTCCGTATAACAGATATTTTCTATAGAAAATTTTCTGTATAACAGATATTTTCTATAGAAAATTTTCCGTATAACAGATATTTTCTATAGAAAATTTTCAGTATAACAGATATTTTCTATAGAAAATTTTCCGTATAACAGATATTTTCTATAGAAAATTTTCTGTATAGCAGATATTTTCTATAAAAAATTTTCTGTATAACAGATATTTTCTATAGAAAATTTTCTGTATAACAGATATTTTCTATAGAAAATTTTCTGTATAACAGATATTTTCTATACAAAATTTTCTGTATAACAGATATTTTCTATAGAAAATTTTCTGTATAACAGATATTTTCTATAGAAAATATCTGTTATACAGAAAATAACAGATATTTTCTATAGAAAATTTTCAGTATAACAGATATTTTCTATAGAAAATTTTCCGTATAACAGATATTTTCTATAGAAAATTTTCTGTATAGCAGATATTTTCTATAAAAAATTTTCTGTATAACAGATATTTTCTATAGAAAATTTTCTGTATAACAGATATTTTCTATAGAAAATTTTCTGTATAACAGATATTTTCTATACAAAATTTTCTGTATAACAGATATTCTCTATAGAAAATTTTCTGTATAACAGATATTTTCTATAGAAAATTTTCTGTATAGCAGATATTTTCTATAGAAAATTTTCTGTATAACAGATATTTTCTATATTTTCCGTATAAAAGGTTTTCCATAGAATAGTTATTTTCTATGAAAAATGTCTATTTATCCGTTCTGTGCAATATAATTTTCTGTATAACGGTTATTTTATATATCAAATTTTCTATATAATTGATTTTTCTATTAAAAATTTTCTACAAAAAATTGTTTATATAACAGTAATTTTCTCCAGAATTTCCTGTATAACAGCTTTTTTCTATGGCAAATTTTACGTATAAAACAAATAGAAATATTCTTATCCCAAATGATTTAAAGTTAAGAGTAATTACCAACTAATCAACTGTTTCCTACTGTGCTATTGTTCGCCTCCTCTCTTCTTTCATATAAGGTGAAAATTGAAAAAAAAGAAAATCCGTCATCAAGATATTGAGGTAAAATAGAAAACAACTCTGTTATACAGTTGTTTTTGTTTTTTCTGATCAAAAAGTCATTTTTTTCCATTTAAATATAATATTTAATTTAAGTTTATCTACTTTCCTTTCTTGTAATAAGTAAATAAATGTTTTTTATTAGAATTTCTATTATTAAATAATCACTAGAAAAATAGGAAATAGAAACATTGTGTTTATTTATTTAAAAAGCAAGTAACTGAAAAAGTAAACAAAATAATACAAAAACTAAGAAAACCACTTTAAAATAAACGATTCCGAAAACTTTTTAATAAAAATTGTGTTGTTTTTTTTTTTATTTGTTGTTTCAAAGCAACCGAATGAGAAAATGATAAGAGAAAAAGAGGGTTGCCATTATAAGTAAGAAATAGAATGAATAAATTATAATTATATTATTTTTTATTCATATTATTTTCTTGAGCGTAAGCGGCAGTGGGACAATTTTTTAATAATTTCAAATATTAAAAAAATAAAATTCTTCAAAAATTATTTTTAATTTTTACTTTTTAGTAACCCTTTTTTATTACGCCTACAACATTTCCCCATTTCTCCAATGTTACCAAACAATTCTACTATAGAGAAATAAATTTTCTTTTCATTATCAATTGCAAAAAATAATAATAAAAAAATCAAATGAAACTGTTATAAAACTTGGCGATTATTTTTTTTTTTTTTTTTTTTGTGGCATTTCATTTGCGCTTTTAAATATGAGAATGCGATTGCATTCAAATGGGTTAAAAGTAATCGATAGTAATTTATGTGGGACAAAACTATTAATGATAATTTGCAATGAAAATGCAGTTGTGGAAATAAATCGAAAGAGTTTTTATTTTATTTTTTATTTTTATTTTTTTTTGCGAATAGGGGGAACAAAGAGTAGGTAATGTTTAATAAAAAAAAAAATTAAATAAAGAATTAAAATATTAAGTGATATGACAATAAATTAAATATAAACAATAATACATAAATAACTTAAGGTGTTGAAATTATAGGAGAATTTCAGAGAAAATAATAAAAATAAAATTTTTTGAAAGAAAAAAATTAAAAAATTATCTTTATTTTGATAAAATTTGTGAAGAATTAAAAAATATTTGTAGCAATTTAAAAAATATATTATTAAATTTTAATAATTTTTAGGTTTTCTTAAAAGCTGTAGTATGATCCGGAAATAAAAATTACTTTTTTATGAAATGACACATTTATTTGTAATTATCTAATAGTAATTATCACAAATTATTAAATGCAACAACAAATTTTTTTATCGTTTAATATATATTTTTTAATATACCTCCAAACTCTCGAAAGTTTAAAGCGTTCTTTTTTCTCTTTTCTTTTCATTTTTGGTTTTTCTTTATCTTTGTAGTATATTTTACTTAAGGCTTAATTTCATTTTTTAATTAATTAATTAATTATTCATTCATTTTTAATTTAAAGAAATTCTCCGTTCTTTATTTAAATCATTTAAGAGCAACTTTCAATTTTTTTATAGCTTTTTTAATATTCATTGAATTTATTAAACTAAATTAAGACATTTTATTAAAACCCACATAAAAAATTAATACAAATAACCAATAAAAATTTTTAAGACAATTTTTAAACCTTAAAGCCTTTATATTTATATCCCGTTTACATTCACGCTTTCGTCAGTTTTGTATATTTTGTTTGACAATAGCTTTTACTACAAATTAAATATACACTAAACTAAACGCCTTTAAATTAGTTTTACCTTTCACATAACTTTTTAAGTTTATTTATGATAATTTTTTCATAAAATTTTTGAATTTTAAAAATTTTTATTTACACACCAAAGTCATTTTTATTTAGCATATAGTTGTATTTTACTAACATACTAAAAGAAAAACAGTGACGAAAATTTCCAAAATATATTTAAATTTTACCAGAATTTGGTAAAATCTCATTTGAAACTAGATTTTGATTTGTATTGAAAATCCATATTATTTCATATCAAAACGGAGAGAAAACAGTAAGTTTTCAGATTTGTTGTCTCGAATTTCAGTGAATGAATTTTAGACTCATGGACCTTTCCGGTCCAAAAATATGATATTTTGAAAACCGGAAAAAAAATAATAACTAATAACTTACAAACTAGACATCACACATCTCCAGTTTTAATTTCATATTAAAGACAAAGATATTAGCTTTATAACGATATGTATAAAATTTATTTACACCGAAAGTTCAAAGTTCAAGGTTGGTCATGTAAAAATCTAACCATAATATCTCAAAAACCCATATTTTTTAAATTCTTAAAAAAAATATATATATAATGTTGACACAACTCTTCTCCCTACTCCTGCAAAATTTCAAGTTTCAAGAACACTCATTTAGTTTAGAAATTATAGACCAAAATATAATCTAATTACCAGGGCAACTAAAATATGCAATGTCATATTTTTCCCTAAGCTTCAAATGAACCAAACTGTTAGTAATTTATCCGTTTCAGACAATTTTAATAATTTTGGCATCGATTTATTACAGCATATTTTGATCAGAAAAGCATAGTTTTGCCTATTTTGCATTTAGCAACTTACTTTGTCATATTTTCAGAGAAAATCTTTATCTTAGAACATATTTTAGATATTAAGATGACATATTTTGTATATTTTATACTTAAGGGCGTAATTTTACATATGTTACACTTAAGAGCATAATTTTGCATATTTTACATTTAAAGAAAAATTTTGCTTATTTTGTACCTAATAGATTTTTTTTGTTGCCGTTAGTGAAATTTTCTTTTTACTGCCATATACGTTTTGCAAATACGATTTCCTAATAATAATCATTTTATAAATTCATAGAAATTTTTTAAAATATATTAGATTTGAGCGTTTCAAGAGCAAAAAGAAACAATTTTTTAGCAATAGCTTATAAAAATCGAGTTATGTTTAACATGATAGTTTAAAATTTAGTTAGAAAAATAATATTTTAAGAGCATTTTTTATTTAATTTTAAGCACATATTTTCTAATTTTAAGAGCATTTTTATGACCATAAAATACTTCTTTTAATGCATATAACTTTTATTATACGTTAACTTTTTTTATTTGTTATTTCTGATTATATCATAATTAGCAAAGCAACCAAAAATATGCAAAATCAAATTTTTTTCTGGGCTTCAAAGAGAATTAGTTAATTATCAATTTCAGACAACCTTAAGTATCTTGGCATTAATTTGTTACTGCATATTTTTGCATGTTTTGATCCTAACAGCACATTTTTGCATATTTTGGGCTTAACAGCATATATTGTCATATTTTAGTAGAAAATCATTATTCTACAGCATATTTTAGTAATATGTTTTTCAAATTTGATTCCCTAACAATTTTTAACTTATAAATTAACATTAATTTTATAATTTCCTGACACAATGTATAAGCTTTGAATGTTTTTAGGTGCAAAAAGAAAATATTTTTCAGTAATTGCTAATAAAAATCAGGTTGTTTTAAGCATGAATAGTAGATAATTTAAAATTTAGGCAGAAAAATAATATTTTGAGAGCATATTCTTTATTTATTTTTTTATTTTTAAGGGCATATTTTGCGATTTTAAGAGCATTTTTTATGAGCATAAAAAACTTCTTTTAGAGTATATTTTTGGCTGCTTTGTTAATTACTAATAATAATAGAAGGCCAATATACGCGACGTGCGGCAATCAGCTGATCTTGTTTTCTCATGCAAACGCGCGGTTCATATAAAAAAGTTGAAATAAATTAAATTTTGAGACGCGGCAGCTTATATTTGTCGCAATATTTTTCCTTTGTCAATTTTTCTAAACAAATGATTTATTTTTAAGCTGGTAATAACGCTACCGCCGGTTGAAGGTTCAATTGTCAAAATTAAACTTTATAACGATGTGTTTCCACCTTATGCTGGGGTAGAGCTCTCGGGTTCCAGGGTTCGTTAAACAATTAAAAAAAAAAAAAAACGGTACAGGTCTCGCACAGATCTCTAATAAGCCTGACGGAAGCATAATTCCCTCGCAGAATAAATAATGTCTTACCCTGTCGCCAGCCTCAGGCTAACTACCTTTTATAGTGTTGACCACTCATGTAAACATACACATGCATACTAACACACATAATGAAAACTTACGGTTGTTTACATATAATTGCTATTCTTAGTATTATGACACAGTGTGGTATTTTAAAGTAACTAAATTAATTATTTCTGAATAATAGATGGCGTTGTTCTCAAATTAAAGTGATTATATATAAAATTAGCAATAAAATATAAACTATTTTGCAATGTGACCCAAAAACAAATGTTAAGTCACTGAGATAACAACTTTTAAAAATTAAATTATTATATCTTTAAAAATAATATTTTCAAAACTATTAAAAAAATTTATAATGTTAATATAACTCTTCTTTAGTTTAGAAGTTATGTTGCAAAAATATAATATAAAGACAAATTTTGTATATAAAATTTCACTTATTTTAAATATGAATGAATCTTATATACAAAAAATTAGTTTTTACCATATTTTGCTTCATAACTTCTTAACTAAATATCCAACTTGAAATTTTGCACGAGTAATGAGATTATGTCAATATTATATATTTTTTTAGAATTTTAAAAATACCGGTTTTTGATATATAATGGTACAACTATAAGCTTTGACCTTTTCATGTAAATAAATTGTACAGTACACGCTCGGAAATTCGAACCACTTTGTTTTTAGGGCGATTCGAATTTCTGGACGGTTTTTTTTTATACAAAAATTTAGGAAAATTTGACCATAAAGATATAGTTCATTTAACATAAAAACTATAAAAAACTTAACGAAATATAACAAAAAATAACAATTCAGTTCATATAATATAAATACATATGTACATATACAAACACCAAAAAAACTGACTTCTAAACTCTAACATCAACAAGATCTGTAAATCATCTATTAAAATAGGATTCCCCTTTTTACTTTGTATTTGGTTAAACTAAATTGTCAAAATTTTAGTGTCTACAATAAAAAAAGAAAAAAACCGCTTGGAGCGATAAATGTAATGAAATTACTGATTCGAATTTCTGGAAATTCGAATTTCTGAGACTTCGAATTTCCGAGCGTCTACTGTATACATATCCCTACAAGGGTTATACGAGAGCGGATCAATAAGTTCGTGACTTTTCGAACTTCCCTAGTAGTTATATGAAATGCAACACTATTCCCATCAAGTACCACCTGTTAATAGACTACTGTCAAATTTTAAGCAAGTGTCGTCATTTACTTTGCGTAAAAAATAGGATTTTTCGAGGTCCTTAAAATAGGCATTTGTTTGGTCAATAATTTCATCGTTGGAGCTGAATATCTTTCCACCGAGCTATTTCTTTAGGTTTGGAAATAGGAACTAGTCATTAGGGGCTAAATCCGGAGAATATGGCGGATGAGGTACCAATTCGTAGCCCATTTCATAGAGTTTTGCCATTGAGATTGCGCACGTGTGCACCCGTGCATTATATTGATGAAAAAGAACTTGATGGGAATAGTGTTGCATTTCATATAACTACGAGGGAAGTTCGAGAAGTCACTGACTTATTGATCCGCCCTCGTATCTTTGTCTTTAATAAGAAACTAAAATTAAAAATATGCGATGTATAGTTTAAAAGGTTTTAAAAAAGGTGCATCTTTGTAGAGTTTTTAGCATTTTTTTCGTTTCTCAAAACTTCATATTTTTGGACCGAAAAGGATAATGAGTCTAAAAGTTTATGATTTGATAAACCAATGTCTGTATTGAATTTCATTGAAATCGAAGTTGTTGAATCCGATTGCTGTTCGTTTTGATATGGAATCACTATTTAGTTAATCTTATATAATCAAATTGAGGCTTCACAACAAATGCATTAACTCTTCGAATACATGGTTTATGATATAAACACACGGTGCATAGTGTTTCAGGAGAAAAAAAAATGAAAAAAAAACACTTAAAGTGCAACAGCATTTAAATAAACACTTAATTATGGCAATTGTTTTTACTGTTAATTTAATGACTAAAAGGTGTTGAAATTTTTATAACAGTTTAATTGTAAATACAATTGTATTGTACAATTAATATTTTAGTTATCTAAAAGCAATACAAATTTTGAAAGAGAAATGAAATCAAAATTTGAAAATTTAAATTTATATTTCTTTAAAAGAATTTATGTACGTTTGGATAAATGTGACATGATGAACAGTGTCACATTTCTCCAAATTAGAACGACAAAAATAAAAGTTTATTAATTGAAGTAATTTTTTTTCGCGTTTACTAATAAATATACCATATATTAAGAAAAAAAAAAAAACACTACGAATATTGGAACGTGTCTATGGCGAGAATTATAGCATTCCAAAGTTGCTACTTTTATAAAATATTTTAATTTAATTTAAAATTTTTGCGAATAAGTATGCTAATTTTAACTGCATATATCCCAGAAAAAACTACATATATTGATAGGATTTTTTAGGTATATAATAATAAGTGTTTTCATATTATTTCATTATAATTTTTTAGGTTAAAAATCAATATTGAAACTATTTTTTTTGTGAGTTCTATTTTTAATAGACTATATATAAAAGAGCATCCATAAAATTATACGAGTATATGAGAATACTAGATGCGACTTTTTGCGACCTTTTAAAATATTAGAAAAAAATGTGCGGTACCTCATATTAGCAAATTGTTGAGAATTATTTTAAAATTTTAAGGTATTGGTATTGTTATAAAATTCAAAAAAGCCCATTTACTAATATAATATAAAATTTTAGTCCAATATCTTCAAAACTGGATTTTTGTCATTCAAAAACTGCCAAATGTAATACTGTGCGATGTTTCCTCTAAGATATTTTAAAGAAAACTTGAGCTTCTCTTTAATTAAGAATTTTTATGAAATTTTGAAAGTTCCATATTTTGTAATTTTAGTAACTGAAATTTTTTTCTTTTAATTTGATTTTATTGTTTTAACCGATTTTTTAAATATTCTATTAAATAACATAAGTATACAAGGTCTTGGACAAGAGCAAATCATAACTGATTCTAATGTTATTTGGGGCGCTGAATTGGAAACTTCATTAAGTTTTTCAAAATTGGTTTCTGTTTTCGAAATATTGGTAAAAATAAATTTTGAGCATATTTGATACTAATTTAAATTTTATTTATCTTTTCTATAGTCGAGGATCGGTTTCGCGTTTTAAAATAAATATAATAAATATTTATAATAATTCTAACGTTTAGAATATTAATAATATGAAATTGTTCGCCATGCGCTTTTCTACGATTTGTAATGATCGCAACGTGCAGCCAACGTGCGAGACCTAAAAAAACTAGAACCAATTTTAAGAAAAGGATTTCATCTACTCTGGTGCAAAAGTTGACCCTAATTTGTAAACTTGTCTAATTAAACATAAAGTTGATCTTTTTCAAAATAAACATTTTTTTTATTTTTTCATAATTTCTTAATTTTTAAAAAATCGAAATTTGGAGGTATTAAAATTAACTTAGTTTTATAGTGAATAAAATCGGTTTTAAAATAATTAAAAAAAAATTTGGCTTTTTAAAATAAATATGTTCCTAGTTTTTTTTTAATTCCTGCTTAACCGACATTTTATGAATATTTCTTTATTTACTTATTTATGCATTAATTAATTAATTTATTTATTCTCTTTTCGGCAAAAGAAAGATTGTTCGTCCTCCTTCAAAAAAAAGAAAATATATATATATATATATATATATATATATATATATATATATATATGTGGACTAGATGGAATTTTACCTACTAAGCATGAATCTTGTTTCAGTTTTTTTTTACATCAGGTCATGCTTTTTTTTAATGGGCTGGTCTTATATCTCCCCTTTAATAAGGCTGATACACAAGTATTCGAGAACGGGTTATTCGATTTAGACAATTGAAACACTAAAAGATGCAAACAATCGTTAAGTCATTTTAATATTATTTTTTTATCTTCCTACCAGCTTTGAAGTTATTCGGGAATTAGTATCGGAAAAAATAATTTTTCAAGTAAAATTGAAGAATTTTTTTTTTTTTTTTGAAAATTTCTTTTAACAAATGAAGCTGCAAAAATGTTCAGTTTTTAATTCATTATCATAAAATTGGTTTTACTATGAATAAAGTAAGCCATATCTCATAAAAATTGATGCACAAATCTTGAATTTATTCACAATTAAGTAGACACACACACGGTGGACCAAAAAATAAGAAGAAATTTTTTTTTCTTCTTTAAACAATAATAGATGGAATTTGACCTGCTGAATACGAATTTGCCTCCAGTTTTTTTTCTTTCAGGTTTTGATTTTTTTTTATGGGCATGTCTATTATTTTCCCCATTAATAAAGCAATCACTTTAACTCGAGAACAGGTTGTCCGATTTAGACAATTGAAACACCAAAACATGCAAACGAACATTTTATTCAAGTCATCTTAACATTATTTTTTTTATCTGCTCAATGTTTTCGGAGTTATACGAAAATTAGTGGCGAAATAAATATAAACTTAATGAAAAATAGGAAGAATTTTGTTCCTTAACTCTGAAAATTTTGACTGGATAAAAATTAATGTTAAGAAAACCTGAAGATAATTCTATACGGCATCTATAGGAGTTTTATGTATCTAAATTTGACAAACCATTCTCGAGTTATACAAGTGTAAACGCTGAATAAGTTGATCATATTATACGTGATACAAAAAAGTAAAAGCAGATTCTTGTATACTTCGTCAAATTCCATTTAGTTTAGTTTAACGAAAAAAAAAAAAAAAAAAATAATAATAATAATTTTTTTTTCTTTTGCCCACCAGTCTATCTACACTTGATTGTAGGTAGGTACACATGGTTATTTTCCCCTAAATGTGAATAAAATATAGATTTGTGCATCAATTTTGATGATACATGATTTATTTTATTTTTAGCAGAAACATTTTTGACGTTTTCGCTTTTTTAAAAGTATTTTTAAGAAAATAAATTTTCAATTTTACAAAAAAATTTTTTTTGGACACTAATTTCTAAATAACTCCGAAAATATAGAGCATATAAAAAATTATATTAAGGTGCCTTGAAGACATTTTTAGTCCGCTTCTTTTGGTATAACATTTATATAAATCGTGTACACCGTTCTTGAGTTTATCACATCAAAATCCATATAGTCTATATGCCTTTAGGGGAGGATTTTTTGCCGACCAGTATTATTTAACTATTAGATTATTTTTTACTGGAAACTCTATCTATTTTTTTTTTTTTTTTTTTGGTTTTTTTATTTTATTATTTTCCTATTATCTTAACCTATAATATCAGCTCATACATATGTGGTTAAAAAGTTTTGGTCGAAAATTAAAATTGCTTGCACATGTATGTGTGTGTGTGTATGTGTGTTTGTGTGTTGTTTAATGCATCGTATAGTTATGGTTTGTTTTTGTGTAAAGCTAATCTTCTATTGAAAATCTTTTAAAACCATTAGCCTTAAAATGGAGTATCAAAAATGTTTATATCATATAGATATTTTGGTAACACAAAATGTATACTTGGAAACATTTTGAGATAAGAACAGAAGAACACTCCTAAGGCTTAATGAAGTTTTAGAGGAATATTACGTGCTAACGATTTTAAGGAAAGTTCAGGAAAATAATTTGGTAAATAGAGAATTAAATACAAAAGGCCAAATAAATATTAATTTTTTTTAAATACATAATTTAAGAAATATCTAGAAATAAGTTCTGCGAGTAAATTTTAAAATTTGTCATGGTTCGAAGGAAATTTTAAAATACTTTACTTGGTATTTTTACCCTTCACTACAGGTGTAAGAGGTATATATAAGTTTGTCGTTCCGCTAGTAATTTTTAAAAGCACCCTTATTCTAATTGTCGTTTTCGACACAAACCGACGTCGTCTTATGTCGCCTGTGGCAAATTGGTATTATAATTGTCGTTATCGGCACCTATCGATGACTGTTGAATTATTTTTGGTATTCTCTAAGAAATGTCGACGTCGATATTGTATTGAAACGACTCTTTATTTTGTCGACGTCAAATTTGATGACTACTAGAAAAGTTTAAAAGAATAAAGTATAAAAAAATGAAAAAAAATAAATAACACGTATTTAAGATATTCATTGAATATATTTTTAAGTATTTCTAGAAAAGTGAAAAAGTAAATAAAATTTAATAAAAAAAAAAATATATATATATATATATGTATAATAAAGCGAATAACATAAGAGAACAACTTTAAAATCAAGGAATAGGAATCATAACAATATAAATAACATCCTTCCAATCATAAAACATTTTTTATTTCTCAGTATGATTGCAAAATGCAATATTTATTCATTGGAAACAAATTGTCACTTTCATTGCATCCGGAGTTCCAGAAAAATTTCGAAAATGACTTACTTAATATTACTACAAAAAAGTTTTAAACATTTTTTAAAAGAGTTTTTCTTTTTAATTTTAGGCTGTTATTATCCAAAATTCTCTTTTTAAATTGCTATTGCTTACACCAAATGTTGAAAATCATTTGTGGTCTGACATTAAAATTCCGTCGGAAGCTTTTTGCCATATTAGATTTTATTATTTTTATTATTTTGACGGCAAAAATTATGTTTACATCTCCGGAAAAATAAATTAGCTGGCACAAAAATTAGTGATGTGTTTTTTGTTTGTTTAAATTATCGATAAATAAAATCGATAAACAGCACTATTAGAGAATATCGCATTAGCGTCGAAGTGTTTTTGATATCGACACAAACTGATGTTGATTCAAAAATAACATTGACGTCTACGACGACAACTGGAATAAGAGTGAATATTCATCTAAGAACCCAAAAAGTATATATTTTCTGGATCCTTATTGAAAGGGAAGTATAACGATGTCTGTCTATCCGTCTGTCTGTTGTTGTACTAAACACGTGCAAGAGTAGAACTGAAAGTATACTCAAAATAAATAGTTGTGAGCAGGGTTTTCAGATTTTTTTGAACCCCTGTCGCCAAATTGTTAATTAAAATGAATTGAATATTATAAATAAAAGAAACATTATTTATGTATATTTAACAATAAATCGAGCACAGTGTAATTGAATAAAAAAAGGTACAACTTAAAATACCACTTTTTTGACACATAGCCCCTTTTTATGTCATCAACTTTTAAATTTATTGGACTTTATTATATCTTTTAAAAGAATAATTTTAACATTATAGAACAATATTGGTCCTATTAAATTTATAAATTGTTTCAAAGAATTAATTTATTCATGAACTTTTATTTCATTGCGACCGAAATCATACATTTGAAAGATGATGGAAAACAAATGATAAAATATTTAATATTGTGAAATATAATTTTTGGGGATAAAATTTCTTAAACTAAGTCGATTTTTAGTAAGAAAATTTAATAGTTTTTCTCCACAATTGCCTACTTAATCAAATTTTAAAAAATAGCCAAAAAAATCGCCACCATGTTATATATCGCCAAAAATAATCGCCATATTGCCAAGCAGAAAATTCAATCTACAAAAGTAATTAAAAATCGCTAAGTTTGGCGAAAAATCGCCACAACTGACAGCCCTGCTTGGAGTATTGGTATAAATGAGAAAATTAGTGTAACTGATGTGGTATGATTTTGTTTTTACACACTCACTATACTCAAAGAAACTGTTACAGATATTTCTGGTTTTCAATTGACTGAGAAATTTATTTGTTTTTTTATTTCAAGTAACTGTTATACTACAAGTATTTTAGAGCACTTTTTGGTAAAACAAGTAAACATATTAGTTTTTATTGTGCAGTGTGTGAATAAGTGAATTTTTTAATAAAATTTTTATCTAATAATGAATAATATTGACATAAAAGCAAAAAATGTGTACAGAATTAGTGAAAAAAGGGGACGAAGAATAATATGAGTCTGTTTTTGTCTTGTAAAAGAAGAAAATGACAGTATATTAACGTATTTTGTTGCTCGCAAAATTTGTCAAAATGTATACAAATATTTTCAAAACTCGCTATGCTGTGCATGTTAAAAAATTAAAAAAAAAAAATGAACTTATTGAGCCGAATCAGGAGGTCAAAAAGGCATGTGTGGATGTTTTAACAAAATGGATTATTTCTGATATTCGTCCATACTCATTAGTATTAGATAATGGGCTAAAAGACTAACTAATGATAACTTTTGGAAACGAATTTGGTGCCAATATTAACACTGATTCATTACTACCACATCCATCCACAATTTACTAAAGAGAATAACAGTACCAACTAATAACAAAAACACAAAAATACAATTCAATAAGCACTCAAACTGGCAGACAAGGAAATTGGTGTGGTTTGAGTGTAACTGTGCAAGTATTTATTTTGTAAATCAAATTATAGGGAATATAAAGCTAATAAAAATCAGCAAAATCGATACATTAGAGATATCGCCAAACAGTACCGAAAAGGCCTCTTAAAATGTATTTGTTTTCGATTTTTCTAAACCCTTATATAAGCTAGCGACTTTGCTTTTGCACAGAAAATTTTCAAATATAAATCTGTTGAAAATATTTTTCTGAATTTATTTTTTTTTTTTTAATTAACAAATTCTTTCCATAAACAACTGAGTTATAGGTAAAAAACTAAAAAAAATATTTAAAATATGCATACACAAACATATATAAAAACAAAAAAGATAGATATAGTCTTTCAAGACCGATTATGTGATACCCTACACCATTGTGTACAAGCATAAAAATTCGAGAAGGGGACTAATATTGCACCTGTGGCCAATTTTACTAAATGTTAAATAAAATATAAAAGTACACCATAATGTGTTGATATTAATATCTAGATGATTTTATGCACTTTAGGGCGATTCCAAGAAGTGGGTTTATATGGGAGCTATGGTAAATTATGGACCGATTCTCATAAAAGTTGGCAATGTTGTTTCTACTTACATAAAACTTATTTGTATCGAATATTATAGGATTTATGCACTTTAATGTGGAGCTATGGCCAATTGTGGACCGATCTTCATAACATTTTTACAAAGACTGATACTTGTACAGAACTTCTTTGCACCGAGTTTCGTTAAATTCCGGGGGGACATTTGTATGGAGGCTAGGTAAAAAATGGGCCGATCACAACCAATTTTAATAGGCTTCATCCTTGTATCGTAAAAGTAACACGTGCCATATTTCATTGAATTATCTTTAAAATTGCAACCCTTACTATGTGAGCAAGGTTTACGTGGACAGTCAGCCAGCCAGACGGACATCCTTAGATCGATTTAAAAAGTGATTCTTAGTCGATTGGTATACTTTAACGTGGCTGTTTGATAACTTTTTCTATCCGTTACAAACATCAGCATAAACGCATAATACCCCAACCCAACCACCTATGGTGGTGTAGGGTGGTATAAACATTGCAATGACTTTCAGTGTTGTTGTTTTTGTATAAGTAAGCAGTAACTCTAGTTTGTATATACACACAATAATATTTTTTGGTTTGCAATATTAGTTGCTGTTTTTTGCATGAGCATGTATCTACATACAAACAGCAAAAAAAGGTCTGAAAAGGAGCTGAAAAAGTCATGATTTTTATATGGTGTTGCTATTGGGGGGAAGTACTTAGTGCTAAAAACGACGTTCAGAAGTTATTTTTAAACCCATAGTTGTCATAGGTAGGATGTTCTTCTTTTATGCTTCTTGTTAATTGCTTTTGAAGTACTTCTCTTAAAATTACATTTATAAAATTTTTTAATAAAAATATGGTTTAGGTTTTGTTAATAGATAATAAAAATACTTTATGAAGTGTAAAATATTTATTTTCTTAGAAATTAATTACCTTTTTTCCTGCTAGAAATACATTTATTTTCACTTTTTTTAAGTAATTTTTATTAACTTCCAATAAAGTGCAAAATATGCAATTAGTTCTACTTCTAAAGTGATGAAAAAGTTCTTTATTGATAACACTTGCTTGTTTTTATGCTGGGTAATAGTTATCAGAATCTATCAGTGTTGTTGTTGTTTTTTTTTTATTTCAAGGAGGCAACGCTTGCTATAATAGTTTAATTTTGTGTTGAAATTGTTTGTTTTATGATTTGGAAAAAATGTACATTATTCTATTAAGTATAAACGTGAAAATATAGAAGGCATAAATTTTATTATTTGTCGGTAAGGTGAAGGGTATAAAAGATTCGGCAAAGCCAAATATCATGGAAGGACCACATTTACAAATTTTGCACAAGAGTTTAATGATCTTTGAATACAAGTAGGGTTTTGTCTACTGTATGTAAATACTCCTTATAGATGATGACGAAGAGGGGTTTGTTAAAAGTAAAAAGAAGTTTATCAATCTATAATGGAGAATAAATTATAATTAATCTTTTGATAAGAGTAAATATAATTGAGGGGTTTTGGGAATAAAGAAAAATAGGGGATTCAATTAGTGGTGTAGCTGGTTCTTATTATAACAATTTCTCACCTTTTCTTGCAGGGAAAATACAGGAATGTTTTCAGTTCAACTTCAGTTTTTATTACAAAAGATTTCTTTGATTTAGGTAACTTAGGTTAAGGTAAGTATTAGGAATAATTTTGGAGTAAGTATTTGAATCATTTATTACGATAGCATGGACAATATGATGATAGGATGGTAAGTTGATAAGTGTAAAATGATAAGGTGCTAAATGTAAGATAGCAAGATAATAAGTGTCTTTAAAAAATGAAAGCCAATCGTTTTTAAAAGCCTACTTTTAAGTTTTAATTAATGAAAACGTTTTAATGAAAACCGATAATATTAAAATTTGTAATTTAAAAAATCAACTTATGGTTTTATATTACCAGATTATTGATTTTTTTATAACTAATATAAAAATTATAATTTAATTACAATTTAAGTGTCCAACTTGATTGGACAATCTCAAAATTAATATTAAAAAATTGATCCTACGAACCTAGACTTTTACTGAAGTAATTGTTCGAAGAGCACATAAATATAAGCTGCTTAATACTTAGATTTTTTTTATTAAAATCCCAAAAACACATCTGCCTTTTAAACTCATATTTTTCTTAAATTATTTTTAGTACAAGGCCACAAAAAAGAAATAGTAATATTCTATCTACATTTGTATCAATTACATTCCCTTTCAAATACATACAAACTCAAACAATTTATTGTCATTGTATCACGGTTTTTATAAGATTTCTTTGTCAAGATAATCAAAATCTTATTTATGTATAAACTAAATAAACCGCAACAAAAACGAAAAAAAAAAAAAAATAATAATAATAAAAATAATAATAAGAATCAAATCAATATTTTTAGCTAAACAAGAAATACAATACGAAAGAATATAGGAAGTATTTGTAGTAGAACATGATTTTGAAGGCTTTCTTTGGGGTTTTTATTTAGTTAAATATAAAGATTCTTGTCTTTAAGCTGTCATACTTTTATAAATAAGAATATTGGCTAGGATAAAAAAATATAATTTTTCTTTTAGAGTTTCTGTTGGTTACAAAAAAAAAAAAAAAAAAAAAAAAAAGTGTAACCAGAAAATTGTCTCTTATTTTACTTAGTTTTTGAGAAAAATAATAAAAAACCACAAATTGTCTATAATGTAAGAAGAAACAATATTTAAAAAAGAAATAATATTTAAAAAGAAATTTTCCTAAATTTTAAAAATTAAAGAAGTTTAAAGGACTTAAAAAAACATATATTCAGATATGCCGAATATTTTATATTCTTCATCACTTTATTAACAAATAAAAAGACATACTATGCCTTAATATTTTTATATTTATACTTAAAAAAATAATACATACATATTTTTTTCCGCAAACAACGCTTGCTTAAAAAAACAACACAACAACAACTTTTAAGCATACATACAGCGTTACCGTTTGACACCTTTTTCAACCACTTGGTCACTTTTTTGGACCTTTTTTTAATTGAACCAAATGACGACTTTTTAGAACTATGTGCTAAATGACAAAAAACTAAATTCTTTGAAATACCTCGATCCATTATATATTAATTGCAATGAAGTAATTATTTATTTTGAGATTGTTTCACAGTGTAGTGACGAAGACCCCGAATAATTTATAAATGAACTAAATTTGTTAAAAACTAAAGCTAATATTAAAACTTATGATCAACTAATTAAAATATCAAATGCCGAACCTTTTTTCTTTATTTTTGCAATAATAGAAATTATTATAAGTAAATTATTTTGTCATTAATAAAATTTCTCAAAATACAATATTTTTTCGGTTTTGTGTTTTATCAAATAAATAAATTTTAATGAATTTTTTAGGTAGTGAAGCAGTTGACCCCATTTTTCGAAAAATCCCCTAGACACTTTTTAAAAATTCTCAACGGTAACGCTGCATACATATATTTATATAAACAAACTGACTGCATATACAAAAAATAAACAACAACACCATTAATCATTATAATACTGTTGTTGTCAACTAAACTCCTTGCTTATACAAAAAAAAAAAACAACACTGAGCCATTGCAATGCTTATATTACTAACTAAAAAACGTCCAACATACATAAGAAAAGAATTGTGTGTATACACAAACAATAAATACTGCTTGCTTATACAAAAGACAACAACAACACTGAGTCATTGCTGAAAAACGTCCAAACATACATAAAAACTTATTATGGATATATATACACAGAAAAAAATATTCCAAATAGTTTTTTCAATAAAATTATTAATTAATTTTATATTGAAATTTAATTATGTTATTAATTTTCTAATTGGTGTAAAATTTTTTGACAAAAGTCGACAGTTCTTAAAAAAACACATTAACAAAAAATAAACACTTGTCAATAATAAAGTTTAGAAATAAAATAACTTTGTCAATTTTCAACGATTTTCAGCAATACGAAATATATACATGATTTCTCAGTTTCCGGAGACATGTTTAATAATAATTATTTGGATTATTGGTACCGGGTTTTAGAATTAATTTCAACTCAGAAAATCGTTATTTGAATCTCCCGCAGAAGTGTAGGCTTTTATGTTAACTTTTCGCGAACAAATTACAAGTATACTATATAACACCAAAATATACAATATATCTTTATATTATATATCCTTCTGAAAGTCACAAATAATCTCATGTGAGCTACATGAGACACATAAGGTCAAGGTTACAAAGCTCAGATTTATGTTTGTTTATCAGTGATTTTAACAAAATTAAAAAGACGAAACTATATTCCAAGTATTGTTTTCGTCTAATTTTACTTGTATTGTATTGCATTATTTAAATATTTTTAATAATTAAATAAATAATTATATTAATATTTATTGAAGGAAAGATTTAATTAATTGTAGAATTGAGTTAATAAATATTTTAGTTGATTTAACGCAAACATTCATTCGTCACTCTAATTAATTTGATCAAAAAAAAAAATTAATTGAAATTTAGGCCAAAGTCAATTATTCTAAATAATTGATGTTATTATTTTGGTGATTGGAGCAAAATCAAACAAAAATTTATTAATATAAGCAATTTTGTAATAGAAGTTCATTTTTATTTTTTTCTGTATACAATCAACAACTACTGCTTGCTCATACAAAAAACAACGCTAAAAGTCATTACAATGCTTTATATATATATATATATATATATATATATGTTTGTTTGTATATTTTAGATTTTTGCATATAATTCAGTTGTTTATGGACCGATATGGTTAATTCAAACAAAACCGAAATGTTATAAAAATATTTATGACCGATCTAAATAAAAACGAAATCCGTAGCTTAAACCAAGACTTCAAAAAGTCAAAAAAACATTTTGCCCGATATCTCGGTAATTATTGGACCGATGTAGTTCATTTTTTCAGCATAAAAATTCAGAAAAAAAAAAATTCCAATCCTTCTTTGCAAAAGCGAAGCACCTACCTTATATAGAGGCTTCAGAAAAACCGGTTTATTGACATAACTCCGCCATATATGAATCGATCTTGCTGAATAGCAAAATTCTCGAGAAGATTTCCGTTTATATATGACATTTATCGATGAGCTTCATAAACTCTATTTTAACGGACAAATGGACGGACGGACATAACATTTTACAAGATCCAGAAAATATAAATTCTCCGATGAAAATTGTTTAAATTACAAACGGAATGACAAACTTGTATAAACCCTTTACACTTATGGTGAAGGGTATTCTTGATTTAATAAAAATTAACTTGATATTTTCTATAAGAAATTTAATAAAAAGTAATAATTTTTATGAAATTTTTAAAAATAAACTTCTAAGAAAAACAGTTTGTAAAATTTATTAAACTTTTAAAATTTGTATGATGACTTAAAAAAATTATATATTTAACCATTTAAACAATATATGGTAACCTCCAGTTACCATAAAAAAGTGGCTAAATTCATGACAAAAAATGGGAAAAAATGGACTAAAAACTGGCTACAAAATTTTAGGATTAAAACGTATAAAAATTAAATAAGAAACCGAAATAATTTGCTAAATAATACTTTTTATAATCATATAAAACGAATGTATTATTAATTTATCTTTGAAATTATTATTATTATTTTTTTTTAATATTTTTGTTCAGGACAATTTCTTTACAAAAATGCATTGTCGCAAAGTAAATACTAAAGGAATTAAAAAATATGAAGATTGTGCTGTATTTATCATATCATTTTTTTATATCTATATATAAGTTTTGAGGTAATAATTATTGCATTATTTGTCAACAATTTTGAATGAAATTTGATAAGTATTTACAATTTAGTCTATAGCATTTTTAAACTATTCTTAATAAAATTTATTAAAAAGAAAAAAAACTTTTCCCTTATGGAAGTATTTGGCGAAATAGAGAACTTTAAAGAAAATATACAATTTAATAAAACTATTGTTGTTCTTATAAATTTAACGATAAGATTAAACAAGTTATCTCTTACAGTTAAAAAGGTATCTACGTTTGAGTTTTCGTTCTTCTTCCTCGATTTTATTTCGATTTTCGGGAATAACCCAGCAAAAATTTTGCTTTCTTGGTAAGCTAGCAGGTATAATTGGAAACAAAAATAAATTACTTATTTTTTGCCTGAATAACTAGTTATTTTTGTTCGACTTGTCCACAAATTCATGTAGTTATTTTTTGACTCTAGGGGTACTCAAAAATATGTACCTAAATGAAAACAAAAATAAAAAAAAAAAACAAAAAATTTTGCCTTCAGTGAGTCTCGAACTTGGACACACATTAAACATTCGTTTTTACTGACTAAAGTCTTACTCAGTACACCATCTCGTAATTAGCATCCTAAGCGACAAAAACTCTATTTAGTTTAAAATATCTTTTTAGACATTTTGTTATAAAAAACTAACAGCTTCAGAATGAGGTTGAACCAACAACTTTCTGGTTGTTAATCCGGCGCTCTAGCCAACTCATTCATGTGATTGCAGTATTACTACGCTATTATACTATTGAGTACTTATTAATGTAATACACAGTAGGCAAATAATAATGACGCCTCATTACCAAGAAACTGCTTTAATAAGTAGTTGTTATTACCGAAAACCAAAAAGTTGTTGCTGGGAAGTTCTGAGGGAAACATTTTTTAAAAACATTCTGTAATTTGCAATATATTTCGATTATCTCAATTCTTCTAGACGCAAAAAGAGTTGAAAGTCAGCATTCTGAAATTAATATGAAAAATGTCTATTTTTAAAGAAATATAGTAATATTTTTTTTATTTTTTTCTCAGTTTTTTTTAACAAAAAAAAAAAAAAAATTCTTTACATATTTCAAAAGAAAAGGTGTCATAAATGGTTAATAATAAAATTCTAAATTGATTTAGTTTTGCAACCTACATCCAGCATTGTTCGAAAATGGTGAATTTTTAGAAAAAAGTTTCATTTTTAACGATTAATAATAAAAAAAATGTCACTGGAGTTTCGTTTTAATTTATTGACGCCATTTCATCAAAAAATATATTAGATCGATTTAGCACTAAATTGCCTTCCCTACCGGCCAAAAACAAATGCAGTAGTGTAGATTTTATGAAAAAAGTCATCTTTCCAAAGGACTTTTTTTAAATGCATAAAAAAGCATATTGACACAATATTTTCACTATTATTTCTTTATGTAATGTATAAAATAAATATCAGTCCTTCGTTGCAGCAAAAATTATTTGGCAATTTTTCAAAAGTATTTTTTCTTTATCTTTCCAAGAATCACTTTACGGAAATATAAAAATCTTTGAAATCGGACTTGATTTGTAGAAGTTACAATTTTATGAAACTTTTACCTACTCGAGGTAGTTAAATTTGACACCCTATAGCTTATCTCGTGTTATCACAGGATGATTACAAGATGATTTTTCTTAAAGCTTAGGTCCTCCTCTATAACTCTTCTATACATTTCATTTCGATCCTGCTAGTAGTTTAGGAGATACAGATTTATTAACAAAAATTTTGCATTTGGCACTACTATGCGTCTATTAGAAATTCAAAAATAAATGCAGCTTTTTTTAGAAATTTAATTACTTTGGTGATTTTCAAACGATCATGTTAAAAAAATGTTTGCAAACTGTTTAGAATTATCAAAATTTGTTTGTTAAATAATAATTATATGTTTAACTAAGATGTCTTATATTATAGATTTTAAAATAAATTGATCCCTCAAAAAAAAAAAAAAATAATAAAATATATATATATATATATATATATATATATATATATATATATAGGTATATATTTTTTTTTTTTATTCCTTTTTTTTTTTTTTTTTGTTAAACTTTTAAAACTTATTTCTTAGCAGAAAATTCTTGGTAATATTTTTAAATACAAATATTTGAATGACTATTTAAAAATTATATATTGAAGTATTTAAATAATTTTTATCTATTTTGGAAATTTATGAAACTGCTTATAAGATAAGGACTAAAAAATTTGCTGTTTTTAAAAATAAATAATTTAAAAAAATTTAAAAAAATTAAGACCTTTAAAAGAAAATTTATTAAAATATGTTTAAAATTTCCATAATTTTAAGGGCCTATAAAAATGTTATCTATTCAATTAAAATTACCTTTCCTATAAACAGTTTTTTATAACCTTTATTAGATAAATAAAAATAAATATGCAATTTTTCTCCATAAATATTTTCTAACAACATTTTAAAAATTATGTTATATTATTTTATATATTTTTAACTATATAGTTTAGCTTTAAAAGTCTTTTTTTAATTTTATATTAAAGATTTCAATGAAATGGATATTAATTGAAATATCTTATTGTAATTTATTAATAAGTAAAAAATTAGTTTGCTTTTTTTTAAAACAGAAATTTAAAACAATTTTTAAAATTTTATAATAACACAGGTATACACTGATTCTGCGGCAAGGAATTTCTCTTACAATTAAGATGTATGTTATTATGAAGTACTAAGCCTCTACACCACTTTTTTCGAATTGAGTCTGGTTTTCTCGACAATCGCTGTTTGTGAAATTAACAAAGTTGCACCAAATATTGAAGCATATCTCGAAAACAAATTATCTGATTTGATTCAATAATATATCAAGAAATTCGTGTTAAAATTACCTTCAAATAATATTCACATTATTTTTTAATATCCTCAACAGTTATGGAGATATTAAGCCTCTTTTCGGAAAAAAAAAATTAAATTTCGTAAAAAATTTCTAAAATCATAAAAATTCGTAAATGTCAAAAATGTAAATTTTTATTCTATAGAAATAAAGACAAATTTGTTGCAAATAAAAGAAGACATATTTCATACAGATCAATGCATAAGTTTTGATTTTATTCACAAATTAATAAAAATAATCATTTACAAATTATATAGAAATAAATAGTAGTAATAATAATAATAATAATAATAATAATAATAATATTGTGATTTTTTAATATTTGTATGTAATTTGTAAATGAATATCTTTTTCAATTTATGAATAGAATCACAATAGAATCACATTAATTTGAATGAAATATGTTTCGTTTTATTTGCGACAAATTAATCTTTATGATTAATTATTTTTTGGAAAAAGCATTTTGTTTTTTTTTTTTTGGAAATTTTGTACGAAATCAAAATTTTTTCTCACAAAATAGGGTTAATATCTCCATAACTGTTTAACATATTAAAAAAAATGATATAAGTATAACTTGAAGTTAATTTTTATACGAACTTTTTGATATTTTATTGAACCAAATCAGACAAGTCGTTTTCGAGATATGCATCAATATATGGTGCAACCTCGTTAATTTAACAAATAGCGATTTATTGCGAAAAAAATTATTTATAGGTCTTGTACTGCAAAACAAAACATGTGTCAAAATTGACTAAGTTATCCCGTGCCTCAGAAAAATAAAAATTTAAAATTTTGTAAACCTGTGTTATTGTATTTTGTACCTGTTGTTAAAAAATTGAATAATATATGATTTAAGTAAAATGATTTTTTTCCAAAATCTCATAATAACTTCTATTATATAATTGCAACTCTTTTCAAATTTAATAATTTTTATAAAATTTAAAAAATTTTTATTGTAAAAAGAAATTTGTTGGTTTTTAAAATTGCAGATTATTCAGAAACCTAATCCACGCTTTATCAGATAACACAAAATAAATTTACCTTTTTTTTTTTTTTAAAAAATAAGAGATATTTGTAAATTTTTAAAATATAATATTTTTAATAAAAATTTATTTATTAAATTTTTTCAACTGTTAACCTTTGAAGCGATAAAAAAATTTACTTAAAATTAATTTTATGAAAACTTCAAAGTGTCTTTGATAAAAATATCAAAAATAAATTTAACCCATTTTAAACTAAACAATTTTTGTAAAATTTTGAAAAAATTTTTGCCCATAAAATTTGAAGGCCTATAAAAAATATATAATGAACGATTAAAAAAGTTCTTAGTTTTTTAACGCTTATGGTTTCCTCTAACACATAACTTTTTCAAAATGTCACTCTTTTCATAGAAAATTCTTGTTTTTTTTTATTTTATTGGAAACTTGACAATTAAATATGTTTATAAACCATCAATTATTTCCATTTAAAATACTCTGTTCATTAGTTTAATTTTTTGCTTTGTCAAAATCCATTGACAACCTACTTTTTATAGCTCGGTTTTTCCAATTTCTAGTGATGGCGCTATCGTTTGCAAATATACCATGGTTGTTGCATGTGTTTTATTTATGTTTAATATGTACGTGGCACTAATTTTCTTATTCACAAATATTTTATAAACTAAATTGTGTGTACGAATGCTTGCTTATATGTATAGTACTGTGCAGAACAAAAGCATTCAAATTAGAGAAAAATCTAAGAATTATTTAATTTTTTAAAATATTTAATTTACAATAGAAATAGTTTTACACAATTATATACATATTTAATTATTTACCAAAACGCAAACATTTAAAGGGCATTAACCATAGATTAAGAACTAGATATTTATGTGAGAGAAAAAACCTGACTCAATTGTCAAAAACCTAATTCATACAACAACATAATACATGTAGTCACATATATTTTGTTTTTGTGTTTTTGAAAAAAAAATGAATATTTTTTTTTAAAACAGTTTGAAGTTCCCCTCTCACATAAACTTCTAGTTGTATTCTATGGCTTTAACCTTATCTATTACAAAAAAAAAAAAAAAAAAAAAAAAAAATCGGAAATAAAACACTACAATCTTCATATAAAAGTGTAGCAACATATTAATATTTTGTTTAATTTTGGTTTATATTTTACATTTTCTGTAAAATGTTGCAGTATTGGTGCTATTATTAAATTGTTAATTGTTTTCTGTAGAATAGTTTTCATTTCAATTTTTGAACCAAAGAACATCTTGGTCTACAATTATTTTAAGGCCGCATAAAAGAACATTCAGAAGGTTTTGTGTCTGCGAATTAGACCACATGAATAACATCCTTCAAAGATTTAAAAAAATATTTCGCATTTTAACCTTGCTAAAACATCGAATTAAACAAGACATTTCTCTATGTATAATGACATTTTTGTGCTTCTTAAAAGCATATTATCCTAAAATTTTCAAATTTTTTTAGCTTTTTAAAGAAAATCACATAGTTTTTTTTTTAGCTACACTGGAGCATATTCCTATAAACGCATTTAAAAATTTTGTTTTTCTTTGAGGTATATTCTTTTCTCTTAAGCAAAAACAATATTGTGTTGTTACAATAACTTGTAATATAATGGTACTTTTTTATGTAAGAAATATTTGTTTATTGCTTTTATTGTTTTCTTTAGTTTAGAAATCAGAACATATTGGTGATCATTTTAGTGGAATATACCTATAAACTCAGTCGAGAAATTTTAACAGTTTTAGTTGTTTGTTTCACTTCAGGTAAGTTTCTGCCGACATCTCTGTTTACTGGAAATATTATTGTTTTAATTGAGAAATTTCATCAGTTTAAAGGATTCCCAAAGGATCTTTTCTTACAGATCAATTCAAATTCAATTTTTTCGTGATCAAGGCTGTTCAAACAGAGAAATTGGGCGAAAAATTAATCATTCAGAAAATTTGTATTGTAAAAAGAAATTTAGAGGCTTTCTCAAGAAAGGCCAGAAATACGGATTGCGGAAACCAATAAAAGGTAAACAAAAATTAACAAAAAAAGCAAACCAATAAAATAAATTTATAGGAATATGCACCAGTGTGGTATGAAAGTACAGTCATATTTACATATTTTTCTGGCCCAAAATAATTTTTGGAATTATGCGGTTTAAAATATACACATACTATGCTGTACAATACGTATCCTGTCAGAATGAATATTTTTCTTTTTTTACTATGCTAAATTTTATTGAGTTTAGATGAAAATCTAACTAACTATTTATATACAAATTATACAATATTTCTGATACACAAACACAGAAATAAATAACTATACCTTTACTCATCAATATGATTTTCGGTGTGCACTACAATTTTGTTTGATCTTTAACTTTAATAAATGATTTCAAAAGCTTTTATGTGGACTATATATTTAATTTTAGAGATTACATATAGGACATGTCACATGTGGCGATTTTTAATTGTTTTTGGCGACTGAATTTTCTGTTTGGCGACATGGCGAATTTTTTGGCGATTTATTTTGCTAATTTTTTAAATTTGATTAAATAGACAATTGAGGTAAAAAAATATTAAATTTTCTTACTAAAAATCGATTATTTTTAGTATTTGCCTTAATTTTTAAATAGCTTCAACTTAGTTTATGAAATTGTATCCCCAAAAAATATATTTTACAATACTTTATGTATTAAAAGTTTGATAATTTGTTTTTCATCATCTTTTAAATATATTAAGGAAGTTCATCATTTCTTTGAAATAATTCATTCTTTGAAACAATTTATAAGTTTAATAGGACCAATGCTGTTATATAATGTTAGAATTATTTTTAAAAAAATATATAGTCCCATAAATTGTAAAAGTTGATGACCTAAAAAGGGGCTATATGTCAGAAAAGTTTATTTTTTAAGTTGTATTTTTTTTATTCAATTACACTGTGCTCGAAAATGCGACTAATTTTCTTAACAATGTGGGCACCCATTTAGTTAAACTAAATCGATGACGCTGAATTTAGTAGTGTTAACCATTTAACCATTTTCAAATGCGCTCGTTTTTGAGATATTTCACTTTGAAAAGCTAAAAATTAAGTTTTTGAGCTTAAATTTAATAATTAACCCCATATTCACAAACCATTTAAAATGAATTTTATATTAAATTTTTCATAGAAATTTTGTCTCTAAAATACATTTTAAATTTAAAATTTTTTTGTGTATATGGGGGTTAATTTTTGAATTTAAACAATATAAACAATTAAGATTCCATTGAAGTGTATAATAATGAATTCTTATTATCAAATATATTGTAAACGCTAATAAATAAAATTCAAAATTAGTGATGTGTTTTCTGTTTGTTCAAATTATCGATAAACAGTCGCCGTCGTCTCAAGTCTCTTAGCGTCTCAAGTCACATTAGCGTCGAAGTGATATTGATGTCGACACTACAACTGGAATATTTCTAAATATATGTGAGTACATGAACGATTGGTATAGAATCTTTTCGTCAAACCTCCCAATTAAATATCTTTTACTTTAAATCTTTAGATTTTAAATGGAATTCATATTATCAAATAAAATTGGCTAATTCCCTATAAAGAATGATACTTATTTGCATTCTTTTCTATAAACATCTCGGCAAAAAAAAGAACATCCAAAGAAGTCAATAAAATCCTGAACTTGTGATCCGGAAGTATTGCAAATTCGGCTCATTTCCAATGAATTTAACATAGGCTTGTCATTGGAAGATGTTGAATTTTTTTGTTCGTTTTTATCAATTGTAGGAAATTACTTTTAATTTTTATATAAACCAAATATTTTTTTTTAACAAATATGCATAGAGTAGTTGCATTTTAAATTTAAAAAATGTTGACCCTTGGTTACCGATTTAGATAAAATTTGGTGCATGTGTAGAGGAGGATACAGAGGCATGTAAAATGAAGTTTTCTCATTTTTATTTTGAGAACTGTGGCAACTCTATAGCTTTGAAAGTGATTAATTTGTCAAAGCTTGTATTTTAAGATGTCATATAAAAATGTTGAAAATATTTTTATTAACATATTTTTTTGTAAGAATTTTCTAAAAAAAAGTCCATCTTTAATTTTTTTTACATTTTTTTTTTTTTTTTTTGGTGGGAAGCCTTATCGGTATACTTGCTAAGGAGAAAATTTCAAATTTTTTACATTTAAAATAGTATTACTCATAATAATATTTTTCATTTGATTGACAGTTATTATTAAGTAACAAGTATTTGTAAATTCTCAACGTTTTATTTCAGAAAAAATTATTTGAATCGTTTTTTAATAACATCATTGGATAATGTTTATATAACCTCTTAAGTACAAAAAATCGTAAACTTACTGAAACTTAGGTAGTAATAAAAAAGTACTTCCTTAAAAATGACTTCTATTTATTTTTGCTGAGATATAATTGTAAAAGTCAACCTTATTTTCTATTACTGCTCGATCCAGTTGTTTTGCAATTCTAAATTTATTACAATTTGGTTAGCTTACGACATCATACAAAATTGGATCAGGGGCCACATTTTGATAAACATTGTTGTAAACAGTTTTAAAATACTTTTTTCTCCTAAAGACTAAATAAGTTTACGATTAATAAGCAAAGTATTTACAATCTGAGTAAATATATATTACGATTATAGTATTTTTTGACAAAATTTTGGTTACAAAAAATTTTTTTGCATGGCAACACTGAGCATATTATCATATTAATTTTATTCATGACTGAACAAAGTTTTCGGTGAAAGTCCTTCTACATATACTAAAAAGGTATAATTTTTTAAATTGTGTTTCCGAAATTAATTTGCAGCACTTAAATAAAGAATTTAATATAATTTGTAGTATGAAACTGAATTACTTTTCGTTTTTTTTTTTGATTCCCAAAAAAAAAAAAAAACTTAAAATTTAATGCATCGGGATATTTTATCATAAACCATAATTTTCATAAAATTTGTTTGTTAGCAAAAAGAGAAAATTACAAAAAGGAATAAAAATAATACTGCATTCAGATATTATTACTATAAAACTGCCATTAACTTAAGAAAAATCTCAACAAAAATAAAAAATTTATTACGTTTTTAACATTTGGAAATATTGTTGTTTTTGTTGTGTACATTTTTATATGGAGAGCAAACAGATTATTTCTCTTTTTTGTAAGAAGAAACAAATTCACATCTGCTGCAGCACAAGTTTTTGTTAATTCTCAAATACGTTAACAATTTTATAAAATTAGTTTTGTTACAAATTGAATACATTGAGAAATAAGTTTTAGGGTAACCCCTATTTTATTGCTTATGTTCTGCACAGTACTGTATGTACATAAATATGTTTATAAATGTAAATAAATTTGTGGGGTAAACACACTAGCAGTTTCTGTTTTTCTTTCCCTGCCCTATTTGTTCCCCTTCTCCATTTAGAACAGTTGAGAGCAGTTGCTGTAAATGGTATTTGAAAATATAATTTAATATTTGAAAATTATGTTTGACAGCATTTTGAGCTAATTATAATTTCATATTCTATGCCTTTAACAAATTTAGCCAATTTGTTGAAATTTTATAGACATTTTGTAAATGAATTTTTCGAAATGAAAGAAAAAGTTTTCAATTCACACAAACACACAGGAAATGAAGGTGATAAATGGTGGGTGAGTATACAAAGTGTTTACAATGTTTTGGATTATAAATATTATGACTTTAGAACATAAATTAAATAAAAAAAATAAATTAAAAAAAACAAAAATTAAGAATAATAACAATTATAATTTAAAGAAATTATTAAGCAAAAATTTTTTAAACTGAAGTTAAGAAAAAAAAAGATCATATAAGAAATGAAATAACTTAACAAGAAATTTAAAGGATAACATAGATATGGGCTAAAACACAAGAATTTTAAAATCAATGAAACCAAGTAAATGATACAATAATTTAAAAAATAATTACTAACATTATGTAAGCAAGACTTTAAGTAATAAAATTACAAAGTTTTGTGGTCCACGGTTTTTATCGTTATTAATTAAAGTTCTTCAAAGTTAAACAAGTAAGAAAGATATTGTTGGTCAAGCCCGACCATATTATACCCCACACCATTTTGCATCATTTCATCAAAATTCTTGGAGAGGTCTTATATTAGACATGTGGACAATTGTTTACTAAGTGTAAAATAAAATATACGAATGCAAAATATTACATTAATACTAACATTTATATGAATTTATGCACTTTAGGGTTACTGCCAAAAGTAGGCTTATATGGGAGCTATGGTCAATTATGGACCGATCTTCATGAAATTTGGCACGAAGATTCAAGCTTATACAAAATTTCCTTACACCGAATTTCATTAAAATATTGCTATATTTAAAGTATATATGATCGTTAAACCCCTATTCCGGGAGAACATTTGTATGGGGGCTAGGTGAAATAATGGACCGATCATAACCAATTTAAATAGGCTTCGTCCTTGTGGCATGAAAGTCCTACGTACCAAATTTTATTGAATTATATTCAAAATTGCTACCTGTATTTTGTGACAGCCAGACAGCCGTCCAGCCAGACGGACGGAGGGATGGATAGACATCGTTAGATCGACTCAAAAAGTGATTATGAGTCGATTGGTATACATATATATACGGTTCCCTTTCTAATATATATTTATATATATATACATATATATATATATATATATATATATATATATGTATTTTATGTACACCCCTCCATGAAGGTGCAATTTGCTGTAATATGTTTATAAACAAGGAAATTCTGCTTCGTTTGTGGCGCATCACATTGATGTTGCCTCGAGAATAACAGAGTTTTGTCTCTCCAAATATTGAAAATATAAACGTGAATTTTGCAAAAAAAAAAAAAAAAAAAAACAGTTTTTCACCAGGCATATTCTCGGGGCTAGTTACAGAAAATCGACTTCTTGCGTTAACTGATTTTTTAGCTTTAACATCGGAGAATGCTGAAAGTTTGTCGAATAACAGATACAGATTTCGAATTCTGTCAGGAGGTTTTTAGTTGGCAAATCAATTTTAAGAGGCCAGAAAAAATCGCGACCAAATGCCAGAAAAGATAAAAAAAACCTGTCGCAATCAAGTAGAAAATAATCGTATTTGAATAATTAAAAAATATTTAAGAGAATGTTCAGTAAAAATGAAGGATTTAAATGATATAAACTCCTGTAACTTTTAAACCCTTATAGACAATAACTTTGATTTTATATATATATATTTCTTTATCAAATATGCATCAGAGATCTCTTTTATTATTTTAGAAATGATGTAAAATAGTAATAGTTGATAGCTGTTCATTGTGAATATTTTAATTCAAAATATTTGTTAAAAATAAATTATTTTTTATATTCAATTATACTTTTAGAAATAAAATAATTTGAAATCATTTTGTACTCTTTATAATATAATTTTTAGATACTTGAAATTAATTTGTTGTTAACAAGTCATTTTATAAAAGATTTCAGCAGAAGTATTCGAATATACATTCATAAAATTTAAATCAAATTCCAAAGTCTTCAATTAATTTGAAAATAAATTTTATTTCTTTAGCTTGAATACAATTAATCGATATTTTATTTCCCATTTTAAAAATTAGTTTTGAAACATTCAATTTTTTTAAATTTTATATACGAGTGTTTGTTTGAATAACTTTAAATTTGTTTAGAAAAATGAAAATAAGTAATGTATTTTCTTTGTTTTTTTTGTCTGCAATCTGCAATTACTTTATTTAAAAATGTTTATTTCGATGGCCATTAGTCGCATTAGTTACTACAATCTAGACATTAGATTTTTCTGTACAGATTTTTTTAAACAGTCGGAAAAACATAAGCAACATTATTTGCTGAAAATTTTCTGAAACAATCGCTACGTTATATTTGAAAAAAAAAAAATTATATGAATTTTTTTTATCAAATCTTTTGTGGGCGAATAATTTTATTTCTTTGGATTTTTTTTTTTTTTTTAATAAAAATATCAATATATTTATTTGAAATTTTTTTATTTGAATATATTATTTCTAAATAAAAATCCTACACTACAAGCAAAATAATACGAAAGTGTTTCGAATTCGTATTGCTTAGAAGAAAAATTTTATTGCCTCAATAATAATATTCGTATTGCAGAAGTTTCCCCCCTTCTAATCTTATACATCTAAGCAATAATAAATCAACACGCCTGGAAGAAAAATAAGCAATATTGCTACATAATAATCCAGTTGAAAAAAGAAGATGCCGACAGATAATCTTCTGGTAGATGTATTAAATATATAGAAAAATTATCACTAAATAAAAGTTGAAATAATATAATAAAGAAATATTTTACATTATGTAAAGTAATCTTAACATTAGAAAGCACGAAAACTGAAACACTAACATAAAATATACATTTTTTGCTAAAAAAAAAAAAAAAAAACAAACAAATTTCTTCGATATTTTTTCATTCTTGAACAATTTTTCGACAACTAAATAAATTATGACAAAAAAAATGAAAGTATTACATTTATTACTTTCAGATGATCTCAATGATTTATTGCGGAGGTGATAATCATCTTATTGAAAAAACGGCGATATTTTGAGGATAAAAATAATAAAAAAATTTTAAATTCTATAAATTTTTTGTTGTTTATTGCCTAAGTTTTTTTTAAGTGATAAAAATCCAATATTAGAAAAATATTGCTTGATGATTTTCGTTCAAATAATATAAAAAAAGATATTGCATAAATTTCTTCCATGAAGTTATCTTCCAAATGTGGGTAAAAACTTATTGAACTTTTTTTTGTATTTTGTATATATATATATATATATATATATATATATAAATTCAAAGAAAAAAAATTATACTAACAATCGGGATTTTGAAAAATTTTGCGAGAAATGGTATTCGAATCAAAGTTACTTCTCCATATATCCATATACAAAAATATATTTTATTACAATTTCCCAGCAAAAACTTTTTGTTTTTCGGTAATGAGGCGTCATTATTATTTGCCTACTCGGTATTACATAAATAAGTACTCAATAATATAAGAATACAGTAATATTGCAATAGAGCGCTGGATTAACAACCAGAAGGCTGTTGGTTCAACTCCATTCTGATGCTGTTAGTTTTTTTAACAAAATGTCTAAAAAGATATATTTATACTAAAAAGTTTTTTGTCACCTAGAAAATTAAGTGCAAAATGGTGTACTGAGTAAGACGTTAATCATTAAAAACGAATGGTTAATTTGTGTCCAAGTTCAAATCTCACTGACGGCAAAATTTTGTTAGTTTCTTTTTTTTATTTTTATTTTCGTTTAGGTACAGATTTTTAAGTAAGAATATCTACATGAAATTGTGGACAACTCGAACAAAAATAACTAGTTATTCAGGCAAAAAATAAGTAGTTTATTTTTGTTTCCAATTATGTCCGCTAGCTTACCAGGAAAGCAAAGTTTTTGCTGGGTTGTTACAAAGAAAAGAATGATTTGTTTTATTTTTTTGTTTTTTCTTTGTCCATAAAATTTTTATCTTTCGAAATTTTTTGGTGCACCTTTGCATTTCCGTTAAGCATTACAAACTCCAACCATTTATATCAATTATGGTCAATTTCATGCTGTTCATGCGATATACCTTACAGCCCGTCTAGACGTAACATAATATCTAAGATTTTTATGTCAGAGAGTCTCAAATTCGCTCTCTAAGAGAATTATTTTACGTGTATAAGATGTATTATGAGACTATTGTGATGAGATTTCTCTACACAATCATCTTATAAGATGAACTGTCAAAAAAATACACATTTACGAAAGTTTGTTTGTGTGTGTGCATGTGTATTTTGGAAATTACTGAAAAACAATGTTTTTTTTTTGGTAAAAATAAATAAAAAGGACATGTTTACTCTGTGACTGATTGAAAATAATGATATCTTATAGGATTTATTCCAATACTTGTACACCTTATTTAAGATTTAACATAATATAAAAAAAATAGTTACTCTCCTCTGCCGGCGTTATCTCACATTTGTAGACCTGGTGTTAACAAAGTTTGTTTTGACAAAAGTGTTGCGTTTTCAACTATCATTTGATTTAAATTTATCATATCGATCAATTATATTTATCGCTATTCTTATATCTATATATCTATCCAAAATTTGTGAAATTTTGTAGTAATTTTTAAAAAGTCCATAAAAACATTTTTTATTGAATTGATTTTTAATTGCATTTCGATTTTTTTGTGTAAAATAACAAAAGACTAAGTTCACGTAGTAATCCATGCTATTTCATTAGAAACTGTGAATTTTGATTTTTAATTCCGTTACGATTTTTTGCGTAAAATAACAAAAAACTAAGTTCACGTAGTAATCCATGCTATTTCATTAGAAACTGTGAATGTAACTCGCGAAAAAATTACTTTTTTTACATTTTCGCTCTTGTTTTCCAAATTTTGAAATTATTTACTACGTTCACAATTTTGGGCATATCAACGCTATATAGTGTAAAATTCGCGTAATTACAACAAATATCAATCTTCTTTTCAAAATTTGTATTTCGTTGAGAGGTGTACAGACCCCGTCAAAAAAAAAAAAAAAAAAAAAATAAATTTAAAAAATTAAAAGATTTTGTCATCAAAAATCATCATAAGAGGTGTAGAATTTATCCAAAAAGCCAAAAATTATAAATGTGTAAATAAAAAGTGTAAAAGATGACGTGTAGAAGTGAAGAATGGGAAAAACTTAAGTAATTTTTCGCCCTTTTTCTAAGTTTTTGGAGTTTGAACAACAATCTAACCGTAATAGCTCTGTCAATTTCCATGATTATTACTCAATTGATTTCTGAGTAATTATTAAAAATGACTTGATATATACGCATTTTTTGTACTAAATATTTTGTACTTTTAATTAAAATGGAATTATTAAAAAAAAAACAACTTATTTACATTAAAATATCTTGTAATCTAATTTATTCATTACAATGAACATTTGTAAAAAGCTGAAGAAAATAATTCTTAATAATACTTAGTGGTTATACACTGGTGCATATTCCTATAAACGCATTTAAAATTTTGATTTTTCTTTGAGGTGTATTCGTTACACTTAACCAAAAACAATGTTGTCTACAATAACTCGTGATATAATGGTACTTTTTTATGCACTAAATATTTGTTTCTTGCTTTTGTTGTTTTCTTTAATTTAGCAATTAGGACATATTGGTGATCATTTCAGTGAAATATTCCTATAAACGCAGTCGAGAAAAATTTGTGTAAAAGGTTTTTGAAACCAAAAAATTAAAAAGTTTTAGTTGTCTGTTTCTCTTAAGCTAAATTTCTGATGACAACATCTCTGTTTATTGAAAATATTTTTGTTTTAATTGGGAATTTTCATCAGCTTGAATGATGCCCAAAGGAACTCTCTCTTACAGAGCAGGAAAAAATAGCGAATTCAATTTTTTCGTGATCAAGACTGTTCTAACAGAGAAACTGGACATTCGGAAGGAATTATTCGAAGCTTTCTTAAGAAAGGGCAGAAATACGGAGTGCGGAAACCAAAAAAAGGGTAATAATAAAAATTAACAAATAGGCAAAATAATAAAGTAAAAGAAGAAGCCTCTAGCAATAAATTAAATACTACACAAATAAAGAAATGAACTTGACCTTCCTGTCACTTTCAACCATGTTGCACATATTTTGCGAACAGATTGTAACATAAAATGGAAGAAACAAAAATGTAAACCAGCATCATAAGGAAAATCTTTTTAAATTTGCTCGCAAATATATGAAATGGGCAGAGAGTGGAATAAAGTAATCTTTTCTGATGAAAAGAAATTCAATTTGGACGGTACCGATTTATATTCTTGCTATTGGCATGATTTGAGGTCGAACGAAATTCGTATGTCTAAACGCAATTTCGGTGAAGGCAGTGTTATGGTTTGGGCAGTCTTTTCTGCTAAAAAAAATTATATTTTGTTTCAACTAAAATGAACACTGCAATTTATAATAAACTGTTGGGAAATGCCCTTCTCTCATTTATGGTTGAAAAAATGGGTGAATATTGCATATTCCAATAGGATAACGCTGAAATCCATATCTCGAACCAATCTAAATCGTGGTTTAATGAACATAGTATTCCACTATTAGACTGGCCGGCTTGCAGTCCAGATTTAAATGCAATGGAGAGTCTGTGGGGATACATGGCCCGTAAAATTTACGCAAGAAATACACAGAATGAAACCATAATGATAATAACGGAGTTAAAACCAAAAATTAAGCAAGCCTGGGAAGAAATTGACAGTGATTTTCTTCAAAAATTAGTCGAATCAATGTCAGACTAAATTTTTAAAGTTATCCAAATAAGAAAAGATTCATCAACACATTATTAATAATGCAAAATTACATAAAAATGACATTAAGCTACCAAAATTACACTGAAAAAAATGTAATATACATTTTAAGATTTTTGTTTGTTAATTTGTTTTAAGTGAAGTCAATAATTTAAAAATTAATTTGTAGCATCTCATTTATTTTTTAGACCCATTTTTGGTAAGTTGATTAAAAAAACTGATATGCGTTAATAGGAATATGTGCCAGTGTATTATGTCCGTTCAGCTGTCTTTCCCGAAAAATTAATCTTTAACCCCAAATAGTGTTCTATTTTCGTGATTTAAATCAATTAAACTATTTACACTAATTCTTTAAGTGCTTTAATGTTCCTACCCACATTAATTATATGTCATACATTTTTAATATAATTTAAAGCTTATTTTATTAAATAATAATAAATTTCAAATTCAAAGAGATTTTGCCAAACAATTTTCAAATGGATTTAGGTCATATTAACTAATGCTTATTATGGAAAATATTCTCAAAATTTTTGGTTCAATTTTTTGTTCAGTTAGTATTAAAGATTAAAAAAATACAGTCTTATGAACAGAAAATGAAAAGAAATACTCCACTGTGCTTCACCCCTATTTCAACTCTATATTTAAAGCCATAGAACATTATTACTCTATGTATGCTCTAAGTATTTCAAATTTCCTCTCAGTTACAACTTTCTCTCACTTTAGTTTATCTCTTTAATCTCTAGTTTAAATAAAAGTTTTATTTTCCATATTTTATTTTTACATTCTTTAAATACTAAATTTGTTTTTTGTAGCACTGCGAAAAATTACCCTCAATATCGAAACCATTTTTATTATCAAATCACTTTTAAAATTTCTCTTTGTAAAAAATTAGACTCTTTATATTTTGTATTTTTAAATATAAAATACTTTACGCATTTCTTAGATTCTTCAACCGTCTCTGCTTGTGATTGCCTTTGGATCCATGGGTCTCTATTTTATATCTGTCTTTCTATTATGAAAACACTTTAAAAAATTATGTAATTAAACTTCCTATTCTTTATTTAATTATTCCCTAAATTTAGCTAGACTTTTAAATCCTTTAAATTATATTTTGTTTAGATTTTAAATCATTGAACGGCTCTTACAGTTTTAGTGGGCCGTATATCATTCGGCATTTTCACATACATAATACGAACGTCAGAAATAAGAGAATAAAAATTTCAATCTAGTCGACTAAGTTAAAATTTTGACATGCTCTCTTTGTGCCGATCAATGTTTTTAATAAATTTTTCATTGTATTTAGACCAATGACCTTTAATTTTAAAATTCTCTTTATTATCAAAAAGCTTACAGAATTTCTCTCTGTTTCCAATTAACTTAATGCTTTATTATCTCTTTAATCTTTAACTCTCATCTATAGCTAAGATTCTATATAATTAATAAAATTTGTTTGTAGTTTACAATCAGTCTATTTTGATATTTAATTGAAATCGTTTGGGTTTTTAAGAAATGTTTTTAAATTTTTTTACATTTTTAACAATTTTATTATTTTTAAATTGTTTGCATTCGTTCAGTTGTAGCAGCAATGATTCACCTCAAGTTTATATAGATAATGACGAATTCAAAGGTTTGATAGTGGGTAAAAAATTTCAAGACGAAAATGTTGAGTATGCGAGTTTCAGGGGTATACCTTATGCTAAGCCGCCATTAAATGCGTTGAGATTTAAGGTAATTTAATTTACAAACATATAAGCATTTAAAAAATTGTACACAATTGAAAGAGCATGGGAAAGGTTTGGTAAGAAAAAGAGAAATAAAAAATACTATTTTGTTTAAAATAAATGTTATACTCACAGTATTTTTTTTCAGGACCCCCAAAAATTGCATAAATTTGAGGGCACCTTAGATGCCACTCATGATGGCTATGAATGTCACTCGGTAACAGCTCGCAATGGTTCAGAAGATTGTTTAAATTTAAATGTCTATACACAACAGGTAAAATCATAAAATTGTATAAAAAATGTTCTCTTACTAAAAACCAGTTTCCCATTCTTTTAGTTAAAACCCCCTCATCTTTTACCGGTTGTAGTACTAATACATCCCGGGGGTTTGTATTTGGGAAGTGCTGCTAGTTATTATATGCGACCACAACATATAATGACCCAAGACTGGGTATTAGTAACATTCAATTACCGTTTGGGTTCTTTAGGATTTCTCAACTTGGGTACAGCTGAGATACCCGGAAATGCAGGCTTTAAAGATCAGGTTTATGCCTTAAGATGGGTAAAAAAATTCATACAAAACTTTGGAGGCAATCCCCAAGATGTCACCCTTATGGGTTACAGTGCTGGGGGATTAAGTGCACAATTACATTTGCTCTCGCCCATGAGTAAAGATCTTTTTCATAAGGCAATAATAATGAGTGGTTCATTGGCACCACAAACCTATTTACCACAACAACAAAAATATTTAGCTGTACGTCTGGCAAAAAATTTAAAATGTGAAAAATTCCAAAATATTGAGGAAGAAATTCCTTATGGAAAAGATAATAAATTTTCCGATTATGAGCATATAAATAACGAAGGCATTCTAGAATGTCTAAAGCAAAATAATGGCTCCGTAATAGGTAACAGTTTAAGGGCCATGTTTGATTTTCCCAAAGACAATCCCTTATTTTTATGGTTACCTGTCATTGAAAAGGATTTCGGGCAGGAAAAATTTCTTACAGAAAATTTAGAGCTAACAAATAAAAATGTACTGATAGGTTATACTAATGGAGAGTTTTGTTCATCTGCTAAGTATTTGTTGGAGGAGAAGGCTATTAGAAACAAATTTTCACAAGAATTTAAAACTTTAGCACCACGATTTTTTATGTATGAAAGACATGTCAAAAGGGATTTTATAACAGAACAAATAATTAATAAATATTTAAATAATACTTTGGATTTTTCTCACCAAGATTATGATGCATTATGTGATTTATTTTCGGATAGTATTTTGAGATTTGGTGCCCATAAATTAGCAGAATTTATAGCAAAAAATAAGGGTTTAGTGTATTTTTATGAATTTTCATTTATGGAAGATGATACGAGGAAGGATACAATATTTCCGGAGAAAAAAGGTAAAGCAAAATAATTATTTTATTTTTATTTTTATATTATAAAAAAGTTAGACAAAAACTCAAAATATTTAACTAAAATAAGATTGAAGGTATACTTTCAGTACAATAAACTTAAAAAAAAAATTAAAATTCTTCGAAAATCTTTAAGAAAATTGCTTAAAATATTTAAAGAATTAAATTTGCAAAATGATTTCTGCATTTAGAAAGCAAAATTTGTGAATTTGGTAAGATTTAAAAAGCTCCTTAAAGTATGCCTTATTTCTTAACTCAGTTTAGTATATAAATTTAAAAAGTATAGCATAAATCTAGGAGTTACAGACCATAAAAAATATTTTTATATTTTCAACATATTTTTAGCTCGCTGTGATCACATGATGGACTTTCAATATTTATTTAATTGGGCCGGACGCAAACATGATTCGGAAAAACAAAAGAAAATTATTAAACTCTATACAGAATTCATATACGATTTTGTTAAAAATGGGTGAGTTTCGTATTAGTTTTTTAAAGTTTATCTAAGTATTTCAAATATAAATTTTATTTAAGCAAACTCTCTGATGCCCAGGCCCAGCCATATCCTCAATCTTATGCTTTAATCAGGGAGAATCTCGAATATAAAAGGGGACACAATTTTGAGAATTATGATTTTTGGCAGCAACATTTTCCCGATTATTTCAATTATAAACTAAAGTGAATTTAAAAAAGAAAATTTTATCTTAAGTTGTTTAAAAGAATTATTAAGAGAGACTTATTCTAAATATTTTTTTTTAAATAAATTTATGTGAAATTATAATTTTTTAAATTGATTTTAAACCATTAAGCGATTATGTTACTTCAAATTAAAAAATATAGCAAATATTTTTTTATTATTTATAAAATAAATTGAAACCTAGTATTTTATTCGAATGACAAAAATCGGTTACTCGATTTAAATTATTCGAATAAAAGCAATTATTTAAAGAATCTAAGGATCATCACTATTAGATACGAAGTAATTTTATTATTGTTGAATGGATTTTTGTTATCGAATAAAATGTCGAAACTTTGAAGTGAATCGAATAAAAAACTGTGGATAAGTAATACTATACAAATAAAAAAAAACTACTTTGATTATTCGATTAAAAATCTGTTTATTTATACGAATAAATCAATCCAAATTTTTAGGTTTAAGTCTTTACGCAGAAAAACTTTTTAAAAATGTCTTGTTTATCGAATAAAAAATTCGGATTTTTTTAAATTCGAATAAAAACCGGTTATGTAGTTATTCAGTTATTACTGGTTTCGATTAGTTGAATAACCGTTATTTTATTCGAATAAAAAAAAACTTGTTTTTATTACCTTGAGGACAATTACTAATAGAATCAAAAGAAATCAAATACCGATTTGGTATAATTTAATATTTTAAAGGCATAAAAATAAAATCGCTTCTTTATTAAAGAAATTAAAAATTTTAAAACTATTATTATTTTTTATTGTAGTTTATTCGATTCAATTGGTAATTGAGCTCAATGTAATCAAAACAAGAGTTTTGTTATGTGAATAGAAAATCGGTTATTAAATTATACCAAATCGGTATTCGATTTCTTTTGATTCGATTAGTAATTGTGTTCAAGGTAATAAGAACAAGGATTTTTTATTCGAATAAAAGAACGGTTATTCAATTAATCGAAACCAGTATTCGATTTAATTGGAAATTGTGCTTTTTATTCGAATAAAAACCGGTTATTCAATTATTCGAAAAATTCTAACAAAACTAAAAAAACAAAAAATATTATTTAACGAATAAAACTTTTGGACTTTAATTTTAATTGAATAATAATCGGGTTGGAATAAATAATTCGAATATTACCAACAAGACTTTATTAAAATAAAAAGTAGAATTCTCTATTATTAAAAAATAAATAATTTTTGAAAGGTTTTTGTTTAAAGAATAAAATGTTGAGGGTTTAATCGAAAGAAATTTTTGAATTTAATTGAAATAAAAATTAATTTTTAAACAAATCGAAATCGATTATTCGAATAAAAAAATTTATTAAATTTCTTCGAACATTTTATAATGGTTTTTAAAAATAAAATAAAATCCTCAAATATTTATAATAGGATTAAAAAAATTTTTTTTTATATTTCATAAAAAATTTAATGGTATAAAAAGTCTTTGAATACTTTTGGTTTTGAATCGAATAATAAGCGGGTTCAGAGACAATATTTGAAATAAAAAATCGTTTAAAATAATATAATAATCCGAATATTTCTGCTTTTGAATTAATTCTATTATTGAAATAAAAAAATCGTTTTAAAAATTATCCGAATATTTCTGATTTTAAAACGAATAATTACAGGATTTCAAGAAATAGATCTTTAATCATCTTTAATTTTTCTAACTAAAAATTTCCGTTAACTGAATTAACAAACCGAATTTAATTATTCGAATAAAAAAATCTATTAAAAATTCATCGAATATTTCAGAAGAAATTTTAATGATATAAAATATTCTTCTGGATTTTAATCAAAGGCAACATTTCGTTGAATAAACAAATTTCAATTATTCGAATATTTCTGGCTTTAAATAGTTTCGATTAATAACCGGCTTCGAAAGAAACTTAAAGCAGTTTTCAAAATTTATTTTAAACTTTCTATAAATTATGTCCACAAACGCATTAACGAATTAAAAATTCTTTGAATATTTTTGATTTTTAATCGAATAGTACTAGCATAATTAATATTTTCTATACATTTTTATAAAATTCAAATAAATTACGACTTTAGAATTATCTGAATATAATTATTCGTTTAAAAAAAATCGAGTTTAATCAATTCGATTAGGAAAAAAATTGCATTCTTTGTACAAAGTATTAGGATATACTTTATGAAATTTTTAAGCATTTTAAAAATTTAACACAATTAATCGAATAATAAACACAAGTTTGGCAATTATTCGATTAACAGTTTTTCTTTTAATTTTTATAAGTTTGCTGAAATCTTTGTAAGTGTCATATTAAATATTTGAATATAAGTCCTGCTTAGAAATTATTCGAATAAAAACCCGGTTTTAAGTTTTTTTAATAATGAAATTAAATCATTTTTATATTGTAGAATTTTAAAGCGATTTTTAATCTATCCCAGTGAAAAAAAAAAAACAAATAGCAATATTCGTATAACAAATTAATTTATGAATTTTCTAAGTATTTTAAAAAGTTAACAAAATTAATTGAATAATAAACCCGAGTTTGAAATTGTTTGAATAACTTCTTTTTAAATTTGTTTAAATTTTTGGAAAATTTTGAAAATGTTATTTTAAATATTCTAATATAAACCCGGGTTTAAAATTATTTGAATAAAAGAACCGGCATTAATTTTTTGAATAATGAAATTGTATAATTTATATAAATTCTTTGAAATTTTTTTAACATTTTAAAAATTAAATTATTTGAATTTAAAATATGTACCCATTTATACGAATGATTAATCCTAGTCAAATAATATACGAATTATTTTATAGAAAAATTAAATACAAGAACTGTTTAATATTTCTATAAAATTGTAGTTAACTGTCATAAAATTATTGGAATTCTATTCCTTGAATAAAATTGTTTGTTTCACAAACTCTCTAAAAATTTAACTAAATTATTCGAATAATAAACTAATTAACTAAATAAATTTATTAGAACAACTTTTTCCTATTTATTCTTTTAATTTTCTGAAATCTTTTTTTAAAAAAAATATTCGAACTATAAAACTACGTTTGAAATTATTGTAATAAATAAACAATTTGATTTATTTTAATTATTAAAAAAAATTATATTATTTGATTTTAAAGCACATAGTTTTTTATGCGAATTATACAATTCAAATTTGATTTTTAACTTTATTGAAAAATTAAATGCAATAACCCTTTAATATTTCTATAAAATTGTCATAAAATTATTCGAATAAAAAACCGTTTTTCAATTAATCGAGTCAAACAATACTGTTCTTTATTTTTTTGAATAATAATATTAAAATTTCCTAATGAATGTTTTACAAAATTTCTAAAACTTCAACTAAATTACTTAAATAATAAACCCGAGTTTGAAAATTATTTGAATATTTTTTTCTAAAATTTTAAAAAAGAAAAAAAAAAAAACAAATTAAATATTCTAAATATAAAAGCTAGGAATTTAAGAATTTGTATAAATTCTTTTTATTTTTTAATTAAAAAAATTTATGTTTTTGTTATAGATAAAAAAAAATCCGTAATTAAAAGAATTTAAAAATTTATATTAATGTCCATTCAAACACACTTTTCTTCAATACTGTAAATTTTACTTAAAATTTATTGTTTAGTTATGCATAAAATATAATTATTTACCTAGTCTTAAACCATATGCTTCCCTGGCATTGGTCATTAAATATAACTGGTTTAATGTAGTAAATTAAAAATAAAGCTACACAAAAATCCTACACTCGGACAAGGAAAAAAATATAAAAAAAGAGTTTATTTTTCTGGTAAGTAAATATTTACAGAAATCTTAACACGGAAGTATGACACTTGAGAAGCAACAACAAAAACAACAAAGAAAAACCACAATAAAAAACAAAATACTCTTACTCACACACATGTGTGTAAGAGTATAAATGTGTGATCTTGTATAAAAATATTAACACCACCACATCACTACCCACCCGGGGTGTTACGCGCGACTCATAAGTCAAAATGGTATTTACTATAATACTTGACAAATGTTTCCCAAGTGGGCGCCAAGCAACAGTGGGCCATACTGGTAACAGCAACAATATGAACAAAAAAATAAAAAAAAAAGCAAAACAACTGAAAAGAAAAAAGTAATGCAAACACTAAAGAACACAAATGTTGATATATAATAAGAATATAGGGTACGATAAAAAGGAATTTCATTCCGCTAACAGTTCAAAGAATTATTGAATTAAAAGACCAATTGTATTATTTTCATACTTTCATTTTGTTGACAACAACAAGAAATTTTCTCATCCCTTACCCAATATAAATGAAAATGACAACACATAACAAAAAGGATATTTTGTTTAAATAGTAAGTGTGTGAGTGAATGTGAATGAAAGTGTTGTGTGTGCGTCTCTCAGAGTATATTTGTTTAAGCTTAAGCTTATTTAGTATTATTGTTGAGTTGGTCCATATTTTTGTTTTTTTTTTTTCATTTTGGTTCCAACACCAACCAAACAACAACTTAAAACCATTCACAGATGGTTTTATATTTATGTGAAATTTTTACTTTTTTCCAAATATTAAAATGTGAGGTTAATTTTGACTTCCAATGGGGATTTACTTTGGTTAATTTTTTTTTTTTTTTATTTCAGCAAATTAAGTTTTAAGCTGATTTAAATGTGTAAAGCATAAAATAATATTACATAAATTTTGATCTCAAAAACAAACAAATTATTTGTATTCATTGGTTTTAATCTTAAAAACAAATAATAAGTTTTATATTCCAATAATAGACCCGTGTTTCAAATTATTTGAATAAAAACGTGTTTAAAGTTTATTTATTTAAATTTTAATTTCGAATGAAATCCGAATTGACAAACAAATTATACGAAATTTAGGAAGAATTTTAAATTATTTAATAAATTTTTTATAGTTATATTCATTGTTTTAAATCTTAAAAACAAATAATAAGTTTTATATTCCAATAATACACCCGTGTTTCAAATTATTTGAATAAAAACGTGTTTAAAGTTTATTTATTTATTTATTTCAATTCGAATGAAATCCGAATTGAAATAAATACTTAAAAATTTTAATTAAAAACCGGGTTTTAAATTATACGAATACAACCCGATTTAAAACATTTCAATTTTAATATTCAAATTAAACAATAATCTAGATGTTAAAAATATTTGATTAAAAACCGGGTTTAGTATTATTCGAATGAAATTAGTTAATATATGTTTGAATACCTAAAATAAATAATATTAATATTCGCACAGAAAACCATGTTTAAAATCATTCGAATAAAAACAAAAAGAAAAAAAAAAAATAATCTGTAATAATTTTAGTTTTCAAATAAAAAATCCAAGTTTTAATTAATAATAATAAAATTATTCGAATTTTAAAATTTTTTTTAATCATTTATATAATAATTTTTAATAAAACTCGTAAGAAAAAAAATTTATTTAAATATTCGAAATTTAAAACCGAGTTTGAAAATACTCGAATAAAATTACGTATTTAATTTTTTAAGCAATAAAATTCAATCGGTTTTCAGAATTTTTTTAAAAAACTGTACTTTATTATTTAGATAAAAAAATCTGATTTTTAATTGAACGAATAGTTATACCGAGTCATACGGTTAAAAATCCAGATCTAATTCAGTAATTAATTTAATAAAATGTGTATTGAATTGCTTTTAATGTTTTGAATTCTCAAAAAACTAAACTTTTATATTCCATAACAAACTCGGATTTAAAAATATTCGAATATAAACCGGGTTTTAAATAATTCGAATTAAATTCATTTAAATCCCTAAAAAACTCAATTTAGTTATTCGAATAAAAAACTGATTTATAATTTATATGAATGAAAACTCGGCTAAAAATCAATTTAAATATTCGATTAAATACCGGGTTTAAATTATTTGAATAAAATTTTCATTTTTTATTTTAAATTATTTAAATAATAATTTTTAAAAGAAAATTAAAAATATTTTTTTTAGAGACTTAAAATTTCAATCCGATTTTGAAACTATTCGAACAAAAACCCTTGTTTTATTATTTGAACGGAAAGAAAATTAAAAACCTTTCTAGAATTTTTGATTTTATTTTTTTTTTTTTCATCTATACATCCTTATTTTGATATAAAAATTTAATTTTTAACTTTATCGAAACATTCATTATTAGATTAAAATTCAGATTTGATATTCAATGTTTAAACAAATTTTAAAATTTACTCCTTGATTTTAATTTTTTAAAAATCTATACTTTTTTATTTCGATATGAAAATCAAATTTCTAATTATACCAATAACTAAACCGGATCATTCATTATTCGATTAGAATTCATATTTCAAATGAAATTTTAGAATGTAGATAAAATTTTTTTTTTTTTAAATTTTTAAAAAGCTTAACTAAATTATTCGAATATTAAAATTAGTTTTTTTTATTCCAGTACATTTTTTAATTATATATAAATATTCTAATAAAAAGTAGGGGTTTTATGTTATACAAATTAATAAAAAGAAGAATTGCGATAATAAATTGTGTTTTAATTTTTCAATTTTCTAAAATCTCTAAAAATTAAATTTAATTATTCGAATAATGTAACCGGGTGTTAAATTACTCAAGCAAAATTTTTAATGTTTTTTTTTTTAATTTTTGTTTAAATAATAAAACAAAAAAAAATAATTTTAATATATAGGAATAATAAACCCGGCTTTGAAATTATTCGAATAAAAAACCGGGTTTGAAATTTTTTGAAAAATTTTCTAATTTTTAATAAATTTAACTAAAATATTCGAATAAAAAAACGAGTTTTAAATTATTCGATTAATTTATTATAGGAATTCTTTATATTTATTTTAAATTTTTAATAAATTTAACTTAATAAATTTAACTAAATAATAAACTTGAGTTTGAAACTATTCGAATAATAAACCGGGTTTATTATCATATTATTAATTTTTTTATAGAATTTCTTAATTTATAAGAAAATTTAATTTGATTAATATAAAAATCGTGTTCTAGTTTTTGAAATAATTTGGCCTATTCCTATATTATTTGAATATAATCCATTCTTAATATTTAATTAAAGATAAATTTTTAGAATCTAAACAAACAATTTTTATTTATTTTTTATTATTATTACTATTATTATTATTTTTTTTTTTTTTTTTGTTTGTTTTAACCGCTGAAAAATTAATATAGTTATTTATATAAATCTAGGTGTTTTTGGTTATTCAAATAAAAAACAATGTTTGGTTTTTTTTTTTAATTTATAATAAAACTTAACTATTCGAACAAAATTATTTATGTATATTTCACTAATTTTTTAATATATTTAACTAAATTATAAGAATAATAAATTCGGATTTGAAATTAATTGAATAAAAAAACGGGTTTATTTTTTTTAATTTACAGATTTTTGGTAGATTTTTTTATTTAATTAAACAAAAAAAAAAAAAAAACAAAAATTTGATTATATAAAAATCGTGTTCTATGAATAATCTATCGAATTTATACATTATTTGAATATAATCCAGTCAATAACAGCCAATGAAAGATTAATGGAAAATTAAATCATAAAATTTGTATTTTTTTCTGGAAAATTTAACATAATTTTTTTTATAAAAACCCGGGCTATTAAAATAAAAATTAAATTTTTGAAAACTACTCTAAGGAAATTATTTAAATATATTTTTGAATTTTCCCAAAACTTTATACATTAAACTACCTAAATTATTCGTATAATAAAATGGGCAAATTATTAGAATAAATTATTTTTTATGGAACATCTCATATTTCTGTTAAATGTTTAATATATTTATATTAAATATTCGAATAATAAAATGTTTCCACTTATTCGAATAACTGATCAGAGTTATAGATTATTCGATTATTATACACAAATGCTGCATTTAAAGTTATTGAAATAAATCGTGATTTAACAGGTTTTTATAAAAAAATATACGTTCATACAATTTTTCTTTGTTGACCTAAAAGTATGCAATGGATTTCCTTTTGCAACAACAATCATACATTTCAGTCTTACAAAAAAGAGGCTGATGGCGTTGATGAAAAAAATCCATTATAATCATTTATAACCATTAAAAAAAATATAATATAAAATATAAAAATAAAAAATAAATAAAAGAAAGAAATGAGATTTTAACAATACATTAAAGAAAAAAAAAAAAAAAAGAAAAACAAAAAGAAACAATTGAGCTTTATTTTAAATGGATTTTCAAGATGGAAATAGCCATACAAGAAAATGGAATGAAATAAAAGCAAAAACTTGTTAAGGCTTTGCTATATAAATGAAGGGGAAAAAAAGATAGAAAAAGAGAAAAAATGAAAAAAAATCGTAAATATAAATATGTATATATAATGTAAATAAATATTGGAAAATTATGAAGAAAATTTATATTATATTTAGCTATAGATAAGTATTGTATTAAATAATTCCCTTTTTGTTTATCAAAGATATTAAAACGTTTAATTATGTGTGTATATAAAAGCCTACTTTTAGGCTTTTGTTTAAAATCATTTAACAAAGCATACTTTTAGGCGGTCTATTTTTTATTCATATAAATTACAACAGATAGTTGAGAGCCAAAGAAATTGCTTTGTTTTTTTCACAACATCCTTTTTACAAAATATTATATTTCCTTTAGTCTTTATTTGATATTGTGTTTCGCTTCTTTATTTTATGTTGTTTAATACAGAAAAAAAGAACTATTATTCATTTTCAGCGTTATTGTTGTTGTAGTTTTAGTTTTTTCCTACTTCCTTTTATTTTATTTTGCAGTTATTTGCAAATGTAACAAATATTATTTGCTTTAAATAATTACAATTTTACATTTTTTATGTTTTTGAAGGAAAACTAACAGTGAGGAATAAAATAATACAATAAAATATCATAGAAAATAAATAATTAAATAATTTACAATGTATTCGAATAGTTTCAAAACCGGCTTATCAGTATACAAATAATAATAAATTCGAACATTTTACTTAAAATTCATATTATTGTTAATAGAATATTTTAAAATTTATTCGAATAATCAAAAACCGAGTTCGTGTTTTCCAATAATTTTCAACTCGGGTTTTTAGTATTCTTATAACTTTAAACCCGGTTTTGCATTATTCGAGTAAATTTAAAATCGACTGGTTAAGTATAAATTGATTACTATTAGTCGAATAATTTAAAATATATATTTTTTTGTAGTGTTTAACTTAAAATTTATGCGAATAATTTTAAACCAATTCAATTTTTATTGGAATAATTTTACAACCGGATGTTTTAATAAAAATTTTAAATTATTTAATATAAATACACGAATTTTCGAATTATTCTATTCAATACTTTAAAATTCATTCCAATAACTTTAAAGACGGGTTTGTACCTTTCGAATAATTTTCAACTCGGATGTCTTATTTAAAATTCAAATTATTTTGGCATTTCTTTTTAACAAATACTTTATAATTTATTCGAATAATCTTGTACTTTTTATTAGTCGAATAATTTAAAATATATATTTTTTTGTAGGGTTTAATTTAAAATTTATTCGAATAATTTAAACCGATTCGGTTTTTTATTCGAATAATTTTACAATCAGATATTTTACTTTAAAATTAAAATTATTCAATATAAATACAAGAATTTTAAAATTATTCTATTTCAATAGTTTAACATTTATTCTAATAAATGAAAAAACTCGAATATCTTACTTAAAATTAAAATTATTTTATATAGGAACCTAGTATTTTTTAACGAATAATTTAAATTTTGTTCGAATATTTTTGGATGTGGATTTATAGTAAAATTGATTCGATTAGTTTTAACAACTTAAACCAACTTGGTTTTTAATTTGAAGTATTTTACAACTGGATATTTTATTTAAAATTTAAATTATTCAATATAAATACCAGAATTTCCGAACTACTTTATTTTAATAATTTAAAATTTATTCGAATAATTTAGATTTATTCGAATAAGTTAAAAATCTGGTTTTTACTATGCGAAAAATTTTAAAACTGGTTATTTTTTCATATTATTAATTATAAAAGAAACCAAAAAATTTAAGATTTATTCGAATATTTTTTTTTTTTTTTTTGTTTTAAACTTGAAAGTTTATTTAGATATTATATTATTAATTACCAGAAATTTGCTTTATTAAATAAAATATTATTAAATTTATTTGTTTTATTTTTAAACTTGGCGTTATTCGAATAATTTTAAGACGGGTTTTATATAACAGTCTTGAAATATTTCAAATATGGATTTAGTTTTCGAAAAATCGAAATCACAATTAAGAATTACCTTTTTTAATGATTTCGAATTTATTTAAATAATTCTGAACTCGATTACAATTAATCGATTAATTTTAAACCCGAGTTTGTTAGTGGAAAAATGATCGAACATTATAAAATAAAAATTTTATAATTCTACACCTGACTTTATTATATTTAATTAATTTTAAACCTGGGTTTAATAACACTGTATGGTGTGGTTAGAAAAATTCTTTCAATCCGGATTTAGTAGGTTGACGAATAGATATAAAAAATTAAAAATGAGTTTATATAAATTCGAATAATTTGAAAGTTTATTTTCTAATAAGTCGGTTTTGGTAGTGGATTTGATATTTACTTTATTTGATTTATTTTAAACCCGCGATTCGTATTCGAATAATTAATGTAAATTTGCTACTAAAAAGTTTTAATCTCAATACACGAATAAAGAACCCAGCCTTGAAATTATTGGAATATAAAACCGGATTTAAAAGTTTTCGAATAATTTAAAAATGAATTTTTTTATGTTTCTTTTAAATTTTTAATGTTTTTAACAAAAGTATTCGAATAAAATACCGAGTTTAAAATTATTCGAGTGATTTATTATTGGATTTCTTTATAAATTTCTTTTAGATTTTTAATGAATATAACTAAATTAATAAATAATTTGAAAAAAGAAGTTTTTTTATATTTCTTTTAAATTTTTAATGTATTTAATAAAAATTTTCTGATAAAAAACCGGGTTTAAAATTATTCGAATGATTTATTATTGTAATTATTTATATATTATTTTATTAAAAATTTAGAATAAATTTAACTATCATTATTTTATATTTATATATTATTTTTATTATACGAATAATAAGCTCGGTTGTGAAATTATTCGACTAAAACATCGGGTTTATGTTTTTGAAAAAATTATAGAACTTTTGAATTGATAAGAAAAAGACATTAATTTCAATACTCGAATAATGAATAATGAGTTTCAAATTATTCGAATAATTTACAAATTAAATTTGTTTATATTTCGTTTAAATGTTTAATATGTTTAATAAAAAATATGCGAATAACCAACCGGGTTTAAAATTATTTGACTAATTCATTATTGGTATTCTTAATATATCTTAAAGTTTTTAATAAATTTAGCTAAACTATACGAATAATAAATCCCGGTTCGAGATTATTCGAATAAAAAACCGGGTTTAATTTACTTTTAAATTATGGATTTTTTACATAATTTTTTAATTCATAAGAAAAAATATATTTAATTAATATAAAAATCGTGTTCTAATTATTCGAATATTTTAGCCGATTCATATATTTTCCTATTAAACGAAATTTTTAATGTGGGTTCTGGCAATTGATTTGGATATTTAATCGTATAAGATTAAGTTCGAACCTTTCGTACTAAAATAATTAATTTTAATTTGTTACAAAATTTTAGTTAGAAACTAAATATTATAAAAAAAAGAAATAAATAATGATAATTTGTAGTACCAAATACCAAGTTTTATTATTCCATTAATCGAAAACTTTTACATTCGTATATATATTAATTGATTTATTTTATACCCTGATTTCATATTCGAATAATTAAGTTTAATTTGTTTTAAAATTTTAGTTAAAAAATAAACTTTATAAAAAATTTAATAATTAATAATTTATAAGTCAAAATAACGAATTTTATTAATCGAATAAATTTAGAATCGTATGCTTATTAATCGAGTAAAATTAGAGCCGGTTTTTGGTAGCAGAGTAAACTAGCATAACTTGTTACAAAATTTAAAATAAATTAATGTTTAATTAATAAAAATAATTATAATTTTTACGCAAAAAAAAACGTGTATTTAATCGAATAATCGGGAAAACCCCGGATTTATGACTCAATAGAGAAAAATGTATTCCTTTGAAAATTAAGTATATAACAAAGAAATGTTATTTTTTTTTATAGAAATATTTGGAAAATTTTTGATTTGGAAATTCTTTTAAAGAAATTCTAGTACCATCAGATATTTTCTATTCTATTATTTAAAGGTTTGGTACTGATTCAACATTATTAATCCTTCAAATTCCCTAAATCCTCTAAAATAGCTAAAGACATAAGTATTAAATATATTTTTCTCCTTCACTGACACACAAATTAAAGCCGCGTAACTATTCTTGCTGTAGTCTCTTACAATTTGTTAAACATTGTAAAATTTCCTGTCATTATTTTATATATTATTTTCAATTTTTTTCTCTTCTGCCATTTTCATTCATGTTCAGTTTCCTTCCTCTAAAAACACAAATTCAGCAAGAAAACCTGCCTTCTTTAAATAGAATTTTGCCCAGTTTTTTTTTTACTTTTCCAACAACGATTTTTTTTTTTTTTTGTTAACATTAGATTTGACAACAAACAATTTGTTTAATGGGTTTTTAAAATACTTATTAAAAATATATACACTATTTGCAAAGATTACAAGAACTAAGTATGTACATTTAAGCATAAAGTAGAATTGTGTGTTATATTTTGGCCCAAATTATTGTTAGATTTAAGGATTGAGAAGAAGGTTAAACATTTAGGCCATCCTTATATTTTATAATGTAAAAAAGAAAGATGAAGAGAGGTTTTTCTCTAAACAGCTAGTCATTAGTTATGAATATTGATGGATTTCTACTTAATAGATAAAATGTTTTTTCTTTTAATAATTTAAATAATTTGAAATAAGTTTATAGTTATTAAAACAAATTGTTTGAAATTAGGAACTATATTATTAAAATTTTCTAAAAGCTTAGGAATTTTTAAGTAAATTATTTAACAATATTTAAGAATATATTTTAATCATTTAATAATCAAGTAATATATTTAAATATAATTTTGTTAAACTCCAGAATTGTATATAGTTAATTGAAATATTACTTACATATAAATAGATGAATGGATTATAATTTTAGACATACCTGCAAAGAAATTGAAGTTAAAGAAAATTGTTAAATATTTACTTTAATTCAAGAAATATTATAAAATTTAGCAAAATTTAAAATTCCAACAAAGGGTTATTTATTTAAAATAAAAACCAATTATCAAAATTTATATCAACTTTGATTCCTCAAAACTATTCTTGTGATTAAGCAATATAAACTAAGGTTTCATTTTCTAAAAGTTTTGATCGCTCTAATAAAAATTATACTTTCAATTTTTTCAATCGTATAATCAGTTTAGAAAATATTCGAAATTTTAGAAATAAAGTATACGGTGACGTATGATTATTATTAATTATGACTTTTTCTTGAATTTTAACTCTAACATGAATAATTTTCAGGGGATTAAAAAAATAATAAATGGAAATTATTATTAACGTTTCTATTTAATTATTCTAGATATTTTCGTTTAGGAAAATTCATGTTTCTGGTAAATTACACAATACAAGAAGAAAAAAATTGCCTCAATAATTCCAATGCAAAGTGAAAGCGTACATAGAAAAAATTATGGCTATATTTTTTTTAATAACTCATTATTTGAATTTAAATAAAATTTTATTTGTTTAATTTTAAGATTTTGTTTTATTGATATAAAAAAAATCAGATTTTGACACTTTTCATATAAAATTAGAAGAAATATCATAAACATTTTAAAGCAAAATCGTGAAATCTTAAATTTGAAGACTTTCTTCTATGGTAAGTTGCCTTCATCTTCGTAAAGAATTGGAAAAATTATTGTTTGGTATAAATGTTTCTTCTTTCAGATAATAAGATATGGAATAAGTAATGCAAGTTCATAACCAAATATCGTAAAAAATTTGTATTATTGTTTCATTATATAAACCTTGTGTTAAATTAATAGTTAAATTATAGTCATATGTGCGAATATTATGGTACTCTTACACAATTGCAAACAAACTGCAAAGAAATATTCGTAGGTCACATTTGACCTACGACTAAAGTTAAACCAATATATGTATGTGAAATTTGGGAATGTGATATGTACTAAAAATTGGGCATGCAAAGTATTAGCTATTGATATACATATATATGGCATTTATAAAATTTTTCGCAGGTGGTGGTATATTGGTGTAAGACCCACTTTAGTTTATACCAATCGGCTTAGAATCATTTTCTACATCGATTTAGTCACAATTTTGAAAATAATTTTATGAAATTTTATATACAGGTTTCTATTGAAATTGGTTTCGATCGGTCTTTAACGATTATAAATTCCATAAAAATTATAGTATCAGGGTAATATTGGATACAAATCAGTGTTATTTTTTTTTTTTTTTTTTTTGTTTTTATTAAATCATAAAATGTTTTATTTCCTTACACTATGGTTATCACACAATTTACAGAGTTTTAGTTATTTAATAACTTTTCATCTAAAAAATTTATATATATTATTAAAATGTTCTGTCATAATGCGTATTCTGTCGCGGATCATATTTATATTGTTTGGTTATGGAGATTGTTAGTGGAGAAATGCCAGGGTAAATTTACCATCATCTTAAGTAATTTGTTTTGACAAACTTGCAATTTACTAATGTGGGACTTTGCACATACCCCCCAAACAGGACAAGCGTATTAAATTATGGATTGGAAAAGTACTTTAGCTAAAATTATTTTCTTCTCGCGACTTAAAAAAGGATTTCGCCCTATTGGCGGATATAACATATTTATTGCTAAGTTAAATTTTTCTATTTGCCTTTGGATATGCAAGTCAAAAATTAATTTTCTCTTAAAGGTAACTCCTAAATATTTTACATTACTACACCACTGCACAGCAGAGACATTGATTCTCAATTGGTTTGTGGGATAGAAATAAGAATTTCTTCTACGACTAAAGAAAACTGCTTGAGTTTTACTTTCGTTAATTTTTATTTTTCAGTTATGAAAATAATCAACAAGCCGGTCTAACGCAAATTGTAAATTATAAAGTTTATGTGATGAAAATAGACACGTGTCGTCAGCATAGGCTGCACATTCTATAACATTGAATTGTGGCATATCAGAGCAATATAAGCTATAAAGTAATGGTCCCAAAACTGAGCCTTGGGGGACTCCATCATTTTGATTTACACATAAAGATCTATTTTTTAAAAACGATTCAATAGTTCTTATAAGATAAAATGAAATATTGTATTGGATCATTTTATATAGTAGACCATTATGCCAAACGGTATCGAAAGCTTTTTCGTTACTAAGTGCGACTACAACTGTAGATAGTCCATTCTCCAACCCTGTATTTATATGTTTGTATATACGTTTAATCTGGTGAACCGTACCGATCTGAATGGTGTTATATAAATAGAAAATGCAGTACCAAATTTTATATTTATATTTCGCTATTGACTATAGCTTTCATATAAGGCCCAGGAATCACCCTATTGTGCATAAATAACATAATATAAGACCACTTCCATATTTTTGATGCACATACACAACGATGTAGGGTATCCTATTGTTTGCAAACGTTTAAATGATTTGAGCACCAGAAGTTCTATTTTTTGTCCCATAGCATATATGTTCATACTTAAACCAAATTTATTTATCCATTCTAATAGGTAATCGTTAGATAATTTTACTGAAACTAAAGGAACTAACAAAAGAATACGTGAAACTTTAAAAAAGTTCGTAAACTCCAAACGGCAAATAATATTTTTAATTTTTAATAACGATTGTGTTTCTTTTAATTAGGACGATTTGGTCATTGATGGAAAGATGAAGTTACAAAAAATTAAAATGTTATTGATTATATGAATTGTATAAACATTCTATTATGTATCACACTATCTATTAAAATGCACCACATTGTATGTTTCAGTAAATAATGCCAAGAGTAATGACATTAATATTCTATGACAATTATTACATTATTTCGCACAATCTACATCTGCAGTATTGCTTTTTAAAAATTCTTATTAAACGTTTTATTGATTTCAAAATAAATATTGTTTGAAAATTTATAAAAAAAAAAATAAATATTATTTTTATAGTTTTTATTGAAAAAATCAACTGGAACTTATGAAAGTTTTTAAATATTCAAATTTATAAATAGTAAAAATATTTTTAATAAGATATATATATATATATATATATATATACGCAGAGAAAAAATACAGCAGTAGTGATTATAATCTAAGAGCAACATATTATGATTGAAAAATATGATTACAACAAAAAAATAGAAATGATTAAGCAATAATTACTATGATTCCACTTTGTCATATTTTATCCGAATTTATGGTTTGTTTTTCATATTATGATTATAGTTTTATATATAATTAAACAATCTTGTTATATTATTATACCACATTTTCATATTATGATTCTATTTTATCATATTATTACCTCATGTTATCATATAATTACATACAATAATAATATTTACATATTATTAGTTATATTCATTTGTACCACCATAAGTGGTTCAAATGCAAGATTCTTAAACTGTATAACTGAACCTTTGTCTATTTATATTTATTCATATATAAACTAAATGAGAATTGGATTGAAGTAAGAAAACAAATATTAAAAAAAATACATATATTTAAAAACACACAAGTATTGAAGTTTTCCAATAAGTTTGTGAAAAGGATAGGATAAATATTATATTTATTTCTAACATTTTATTGTTATAAGAATAATAATATTAATATGGTTTAAAAACAGAATATGGTTTAAGAACAAAGAAAAAGACTTCAAATAATTAATGGTTGTAGAAAGAAGTAATGATATGTTTGATATTAACAAAATTTAGTTTCTGGTAAAAATATTAAAAACATATAATTTTTACAGTCACTGTATTAAAAATTTTATTGAGTGTAAACATTAAATGACAAAATTGTTACCATAAACACAGAGTTATTAAAATTCAATAAAATTAACAATGAGAACATAATATTGTTGTAGTGATAATGCTGTAACCATGTTTTTTCTCTGCGTGTATACATATATATATATATACTCGTATATATTCCATAAAACATTTTCGAATTTGAATGTTAAATTTTACAAATTCAGTGATAGGTGCGATTTCAATAAAAAAAATAATAACAACTGACTACTTAAATTTAATACGAAATTTATATTTTCTGTGTACCAGTAGTCTAGCAAACCCTAAAAGGTTTTTCAAAGTTAGTTCGAATTTCGGTTTTATGACCTCTTGAAGTTCGAATTTTTCGAAGCCATTTTTCAATATAATTGAAAATAAAAAATTGCCAGCGCCCGTGCATAAAACTTTATCAGCACTTTTTTCTGTTGCGTTTTGTCAAAACTTTGATATTTTGAACTCAAAACATGTTCAACTCTCATTGAGTTTAAATATGTTTTTATATCTAAGACATTTTTAGTTTTCCTAAAATTTAGCAAAAGTTTCCTGATGAGCTGTCTTAAGCAACCAGCGAAATGTTTATCCGAACTAGTTTATCCCCACAACAATAAATTTCAATTTAATTAATTTTAATTTTAATTTTAATTAATTTTTTAATTAAGTCCTGGGAATAATAGCGCGTAAAAACTTTTTCCAGAAAATTTAATGCCATAAGTTAAAACTCTAAAAAATCATCTAAATTATTTAATTTAAATGTTATTATGTGTTGTTGTTTTATGGACTATTAGCATATTTTTGTTGAATGTCAATTCTCAGTTTACGTCCATTTTTTTATAGTAATAATGTTTACTTTATTTGATTTGACCTTATGTTTAAACTACTAAACCGTTTAAAATTTAATATGTGGTACATATGCTTGAAGGGAGTACTGACTGGATGCCATGCCCACTTTTTTAAGAAAGGGTTGCTTTTCATTAAAAAATTTAATGAAATTGATAAAAAAAAATATCACAGTATAATAAAAGTGGACAGAAAAGAGGCGTGGCACCCATACAGATCAAATTTTATAATATACAACATTTTCTATTCCTTGTGTATGTCAAATTTTGTGTGAATTGGTCTTACACGCAGAGAAAAGTTGTAGTGACAATATTATGATTGGAACATATAATCACAGAGAAAAATAGAAATGATTATGAGTAATAATTAAATAAAATAACAAATAATTATTATGATTCCATTTTGTCATGTTGTGTCCGATTCTACGGTTTGTTTTTTCATGTTATAATTCTATTTTTACATATATTTAAACAATATTGCTAAAACATACAATTTTTACAGTCAACCATATTAAAATTTTTATTTTTATTTTGACATTTTATTAATCTGATGGTATATTTCCATTTGCTTTGGAATCATTGACGCATTGTTTATTAAACGTTAACACATTTTTTTAAACACTTAGATAATAAAATTAATTTAAAATAGGTTTAAAAAAAATTAAGTAGCTTAATATAGAATATAAAAATAAAGTTAGTTTTGCTATTTACAAAATATTTAAAATGTTTAAAACTAGTAAACGGGACGTATGATTAATATTAATTATGACTAGCTTTGTATTTTATATCATAACTTTAGCAATTTTCAAGGGATTTATAAAAAAATAAATATAAATTATTCTCAATATTTCTATTTTTTTTTTTTTTCTTCAAATATATGTGTTTGGGAAAAGTTTTGCTTTTGTTAAATTATTAAGCTCTTAATAAACATTTTGATTAAAAAAAATGCAAAAGTGTAAGAGAAGAAAATATTTAAAAATGGTTTTAAAAAGAAATGAAGTTACTAAACGTAGCATATAATAATGCTTATATTCTATTTATTTGAGAACTGAAAAACCCGCTATTACACCTCAATTTCGACTTTTCATTTCGAATTTTAAAAGGGCAACAAGTATAGCTCAATTAAGGCAACATTTAGATTTCAATTTAATCTCTAAATACAACCAAGGTTAGAGTTATTTTGAACTGTATGAAAAACCATGAATGCAGTTCAATTTCGTCTCTAAATACAGAAATTGTTATAGATTAATTGAACTTCAATTAGTTGGACGTTTGTAGCTCAATTTGCATTTTAAATAGAAAGACGATTGTCTTTAAGGAGGGCTTTTAAGAGCAGCTCTTGTGATTTAATTAGGCTTCTTAATATACGGTTTATATTCGAGTATAAATAAAATCACGATTATAGTTTAATTTCGATTTGAAGTTCATACAATAATGTTAAGAAATGTGGCTTTAAAATAGCGCCCCAATGGATTTTAATTTACAGTTGATAGCTTAATATAAAACTACCATTAGTGGTTACATTTCCCCTCAAAAATAACTTAACGTGATAAGACGATTTTTGCCTAATTTGAACTAAAAAATCGAATTCAAATACTCAATAATCAATCAGACACAATTGTTGATTATTTTGGATTCAAAAACGACTTAGAGTGAAGTCAGAAGCTGAAGCGGCAAATGATAAATTTGATCTCAAGAAAAAAAAAAAAAAGTTGAGCCAAGAATTTATTTAATTTAGATTTATAAAAGACATAATATTAAACCACAACATCTGGCTAAATTACTATGGAAAATCCACAACGATAGCGTTGATATGATAATTTTCAGTGTCAACACATGGAATCGATTACATAATGTTATTTAATAACTCGACACTTATGTGGTGTTAAGTTGATAGCAATGTGGTGTCAATTCTTCATTATTGATTTCAGCACGGAGTGTACAATATAAACATATATGGGGTTAATGCACTATTGACACTAAATGGTGTCATTTTGTACACTGTTGTGGTCGATTTTTTTACTCAAAAGTGATTTATTTTTCAATTAAAACACAGTTGTTTCATTTTGCATCTAAATTGAATAAATATATTCAAGTAAATATAAAATAAAAATAAAATTTTAATAAAATGTTATTTCTCAATTAAATTTTTAATTCATTCAATCATCTACTTGATTGATTTGATCAATTTTTTATTTGGAAATTTTTTTCCGTTTTTTAATTTTTTACAGTTTTTAGTATTTGATCTCGTATAATCATTTTGGTGAGAGATACAAATTCAAAAAAGCTTTAGTTAATTGAATTATTTACTAATATATTCGGTGATTGGTGACTTTTTTCTGTGAACTGAAACCATAATTAAGATGACTTAAAATGTAGCCAGAATTAATGTCTTGTAACAGATTGAAAGACGTAAATTGAAGCCACAATTAATATTTTATTTGGATTGAAAATGAAGTCAGGTCAGCTGCTTCAAAAAGATTCAGACACGACTTAGAGTTAAGTGTGAATTAGGGTTTTATATGTATGGAAATACGATTGACGTTTTATTTGATGATGACTTAATATGGAGCCAGCATAAATAACTTCTTTGGACTCGAAAATAACTTATAGAACAGCAATAACTTATACTTTAGTTTTAGATAAAATTACCTTTAAATGGCCTGTAATTGTTGCTCCATTTTGATTTCCAAATTATCAAATAAGTTAAGTTAAATTGTTTTTCAATTTGAACCTAAAAACATTTTACATTTCCCATTTATCATCTAAATTTTAAAGACATTTTCATGTTATTTCATTACCTAAATTTTCTCAATGCCATTTCAATTTCCTTCTCCTCCTTACAATGTTCATTGCTAACATTTGAAATCGTTAGCAAAGAAAATGACAATTTTAATTTTGTTTCCTTTTTCCTAGGAAAATGGTAGATATTGACATTTTTGCTTGTTTTTCTTGATGCTTAAATACGTGCCTTTAAATTTGTGGAAAAAAAATCTCAAAGACTTTTTACACATATTTAAAGAAGCCAATAAATATATTGTTTCTTTTTTTTTCAGATATTTCACTTGTCATTTCATGTCTTACAACAGGACAGTTTGTTTATTATAATTTCATTTCATTTAAAATTTATATTTTTTTTCGGTTTTATGTTATTTTAAAGCCACACAAAACTATTTGTGTAAAATAATGTAAATAATCTAGTTTGTATAGAATTTTTTTCCAAATAAAATTCATAATTCTTAGCACGTTTTCAATTTAAAATATGTACTAGTAGTACTGTTGGTTTTGGTTTTATTTCTTGTTAAATTTGCAGCAAATAAATTTGACATTCAAAGGCAATATTTGCGGGAGAGACAAAATATAAATTTAAACAAATAGTACTACATATGAAATGAAGAAGAAAATAAAAACGTCAAAACATTATTAATCTTATAAGAAAATCTCTATAAGCGATTGTTTCGTTTACAATAAACAATATTTATTATCTCTAACATTAGCTTAATTTTCTTTTAAAATATATAAATATTTATCTTAACATCTGTAAATTATACAAAAGATTTTAATTAAAAATTTGTCTTAATTAGTATTTTTTATCAGATATTTGCCTAAAAGTAGACAGTAAATGATAAAATCTGTTCTTCTTTTATTTCTGTCTGATTTTCTTAATTTCATTATAATCAACTCTTTAAATATATATAGAAAAACAAAATGAGAAACACCAAAACCTTTTTCAAAGATTAAAAAAAAATAATAGTAATAATAAGCAAAGACAACTCCTAAAGGTATGCCTCATTTATTAAAGCAAATTAAAAGTAAAGCTATTTTAAAAGAAAACGTTTTAATAAATAATTAAGAACGAATACAAAAGAACTTCAAAGAATGAAAACAAGCCAAATTAGCTGAAATTTTCTAAGTTACTGCAATAAACATATTAATTAACAAATTATTTTCTTTAATTATGAAAATACATAAGGTTATAATGTGGAAAATTTCTTGTTAATTTAATTTGTTTGATTGTAAAAAAATGTCACAAGAAAATTATAATGATAACAGAATGGTGCAAAGAAAAATAAATTTCATTTATAAAACCTTAAAGTTTTTTACGGAAAATTTCGAAACAGAAATTAATCCCTAAAGGTAGGCAATAGAAAATGAAAAAAATTAAATTTTGTAAGAAACGAGTCTTAATTTGGGGTAATTTTCAGAAGTAGAATGAATTTAGAAATACCTTAAAAATTTTTTAAAAATTATACTAAATATTTATTAAAACAAACGAAAAATGTAATAAAGTTATGCCAATAACAATAAAAATATTAAAAATAAAGTTAGATTTCTGTTTAATTTGAGATCAAATTTTAACTAAAAAATATTTAAAGCTGAGTTAGCTGCTTATTTTATATACAAAAACGACTTAAGCTTAATGACTTATTTGGAGTCGAAAAAGTTTTAAGCTAGGGTTAGAAATAAAGTTTGACTTAAACTTAAAAATGTCTTAAAATTCAGCCACGACTGTGGCTTCAAATTATTTACTTGAATTTAAAGACAACTTAAAAAAAGCCACGATTGATGATTCATTTGGACTCAAGGTTGATAAAAAAAGAGATTGATTCATTAATCCTCACGATCAGTTACACTGAATCCACGTCTAAAAAGAATAAAAGTACTGCAAGCAACTATAGAATTTGGATTCAGAAACTAATTTAAATAGAACCGCTATTAGGCAATAAATAGAAGCATATTTAAGTTACGTTGAGCTCTAAATGGAGTCAACATTTTAGAATAGTTTGTACTATAAAGTCACTTTTAGATATTTATTTAGGCACCAAATAGAGCCACGTTTACGTTGCAATTGAAACTATTAAGAAAGCCTAGACGAGAGCTCAATTGGATCTCTTAACAGAACTACGATTAGGGTTCAATTGAAAGTCTAAAGAGAGGAGTGTTATTACTCAAAGTGTTATTACTCACAGATTGGACTTTGAGTGGTCATAATTAGAATTAAATTTGACTCCTAATGGATTTGACTCTAAAGGGAGTAAAAGTAGAGTAACAATAGGATATAATTTGAATTCAAAATAGTGAACAATAAAAGCTTAATTTTGTACTTTAAATAAAGCCATGAATATAATCCAGTTCGATCTCCAAATAAAGCCATGATTTAGAAACTAAATAGAGCAGGGAATGGGGTTTAATTTTATACTGTTAATAGTCACGACTACAGTACAATTTGGCTTCTAAATGGAGCCACGACCAGGCTTTAGTTTGAACTTTAAATAAAGCCACGATGAAGGTTTAATTTGAATTATAAAAATACCCTTAATTAGGGTTCAATTTCTACTCCAACAATGATTTGGGTTCAATTTTGACACTAAAAGAATTATAACTACATCTTAGTTTGGCTTAAAAAAAGCGATTAGGATTCGTTTTGAACCCCAAGTGAAGACTAAAAAAGACATAATTAGGGTTCAATTTTGACTCTAAAAAATTCATAATTACAACTAAATTTTGACTTGGAAAAACCGAACCTCAAAGGAAGCTATCAAATATTACGGTTGAATTTAGTCAATATGAAGTCTACATAGACCGCCAATAATGATAAAATTTGGACTTTAATTAGAGCCAAATTATAGTTCTATTTTTACTTTAAATAGAACCACGAAAAATTTATATTTTGTAGTCCAAATGCAGTCACAATAAAGATTTAATTTGAACTATTAGCAAACCACAATTTATGTCGTATTTGAACTCTAAATAAAGGAGCAGTAAAAGCAAAATTTAGACCTCAAATGGAGTCAGGTTAAGGATGAATTTGAATTCTTAAAAAGTCCATAATTTGCAGGCTTATTTAATTCCGCCTTAAATAAAGTTTAACTTAAGTATGATAAAAACTAAAAACTACAGTTCATTTGTACTCTAAATAAAGCTACGAATAAAATACTCCAATAATCCAAAAGTATTACTCAAACTCGTTATATCTCAGCAGTATAATAACAATATTATATCCGGCTTGTTCGTATCTACATATATAACCGACATCTGAAATATTTTGTTCCACCCTAACTTAAAATTGCACCTTATATGGGCCAACGTTCAACAACTGGCTGGATCACGACATTTACGGTTTACGGTGAATTTCGATGGCGTAAAAGCTTTTTTATAGGAAATATCGGCAGAAAAGTATGAACTTGCGTTACAATGGACACCCTGCGTTTTTAGTGCTTGGCCTATAACTTTTTTGTTTACTAAACGATTTTGCTCATTTTTAGTACCAAACAAAAAATTTTGTCTCCCTCGGCAAAAAAATCAAAAATTCAAAATTTAAGCATAAATATCTTTTTAACTGTAAAATATAACTTAGATGAAGAAGCTTATTTTTTCTTTATCTTTCCATATACTTTACAGAAATATTAAAGTCGTTTAAATCATACCTGAAGTTAAAATTTTTTGAAACTTTTGCATACTATAGGTAGTCAAATTTGACACCCTGTATCTTTTCTCGTGTTATCACAGGGTAACTACAAAATAATTTTTCTGAAAGCTTGGTTCCTCCTCTACACATCTTCTATACATTTCAATTCAATCCGACTAGCAGTTTAGGAGATACAGATTTTTTAACAAAAACTTTGCGTTTGGCCCCACTATGCGTCCCGAACTCTATCCTACTTTCAATAGATACACAGACTGACGGACATTGTTAGATTGACTCAGAAACTTATAAGCACCCATAGTATATATATACTATGGGGTCATAGACGATTTTTTCGACATGTTACAAATATAGCCCTACCACCCCACCCCCCTCATTTTTGATGGTGGGTATAAAAATAACATATTTTACTTTTTGACTCTGAGCTTTTCAAGGCGAATCTTTTATCCTTCCCATATTTAATTACTCCCAATTCTTTCCTCCAATAATTTTCACAATTATAATGAATTTTCTTCAACTCAATTATTAATTTAATCCTTTAGTTCAATGACTTCATCATTAAGAGGTTAATTTTTTTTTATTTTAAGTTTTATTTTTGAATAAAAATTCCATAAATATTGTTCTATATTTTGTTGTTAATATTACTGAAATGCTCTCACACATTTTAAATTGAAATAATTTTTTTAGTTTCAATTGTATCAAAGCAACAAAAATGTGTTTTAATTGCACTTTTTAGTACTTGTAAATGAATACAACACTTGAATTTAAATTGAATTTTTTTGTTATTTTATGGTTTAAAACAAAAACAAATATTTTAATTTAATAAAAAAATGTATAAGGTTTTTAATTTCAGTTGAAAATAAAAAACACTCATAAATGAAAGATTATATAAAAAAATGTAGAAATAATTTAAAAAAAAAAGTCTTCTTTTCTTTAGATGACAACAATGTGAAACGTTCATTAAACTCACAGTATTTTTTTATTTTTTACTAAGTTATTTATTTACAAGTCTCATCATCAAAGTTTGTCATAAGCTTGAAAACAAAAGTATTCTTAAATTTCAAAATTCTTTATAAAAGAAATCTGTCATAATTTTTTTGTTTAAGTCCCCAAAGACACAATTAATTAGCCAGAATAAAAGCCGTAAAACTTAGGATAAATTTAAATTTAAAATAAAGAATGTATGAATAAAAAAAATATTTTTTAAAACATTCAATATGATTCTCAAGACGCAATCTTTTCATATTAAAAAAATAAAAAAAAAATAAAAATAAAATCAATTCAATTTTATTATTTATTTAAAACAAAAATTAACACACTCATTCACTAAACATCCCAAACATTTCTTTGACACTGCATGACATTTAAGCAATAAAATCTTTACACACATACTAATATTCATATGTATTACTCTCACTTGTCACATATTGTCTGAAGTGTGAAATGACTACTAAACTCTTGCCACTTGTTGAGCCGCCCAATCAGCTGCCATTTTAGACTGATTTTTTCTTTTTGTTTGGCCAAAAGAAAAAGTCTTCTACAAATAGGAAAAAAAAACAACAACGAAAAAATGTCAACAAATTTCTCAACATGTTCATTTGGTTTTTATTATTGTTGTTGTTTTAAGCTATTTGTTGTTTGTATTTGCAACGCAGCTCTGCTGGATTTTTAACGCCACATGCATCTTTCATACCACATGTTGATGGTAGACGCTGATAGTTGTTGGAAAAATAGCTTTTTCTATTTGTTAAAGATTTAGTGGTTAAAATTATCATTATTTTTTTTTACTATAAGTATTTTAAAGCATACTTTTGAGTGTGTTTACCATGTTATTTGCAAAGATTTGAAATGTGCTTTTTGTAGCATACTTTTAGTAGTAAACATTTACTTGTGTATTAAAGACCAGTGTATGGCAGTTAAATATTATTAATTCTAGACTAAAATATAGAATATATTATAAATCAGACTAAACGGTGACTATAGATTACACTATAGACCATACAATAGGTCAAAATATAGACTATACTGAAGACTAGACTATAGATTAAACTATAAATTAGACTAAAATTAGACTAAACTACAGACTAGACAATAGAATCGACTATAAGTTACACTATAAACGCAACTATAGATTAGATTAGATTAGATTAGATTATAGACTAGACTATTGACTAGACTATAGACTAAACTATAGACTAGACTATAGACTAGACTATAGACTAGACTAGACTATAGACTAGACTATAGACTAGACTATAGACTAGACTATAGACTAGACTACAGACTAGACTATAGACTAGACTACAGACTAGACTATAGACTAGACTAGACTATATACTAGACTAGACTAGACTATATACTAGACTAGACTAGACTAGACAATAGACTAGACTAGACTAGACTATAGACTAGACTATAGACTAGACTATAGACTAGACTATAGACTAGACTATAGACTAGACTATAGACTAGACTATAGACTAGACTATAGACTAGACTATAGACTAGACTATAGACTAGACTATAGACTAGACTATAGACTAGACTATAGACTAGACTATAGACTAGACTATAGACTAGACTATAGACTAGACTATAGACTAGACTATAGACTAGACTATAGACTAGACTATAGACTAGACTATAGACTAGACTATAGACTAGACTATAGACTAGACTATAGACTAGACTATAGACTAGACTATAGACTAGACTATAGACTAGGCTATAGACTAGACTATAGAGTAGACAATAGACTTGACTATAGATTAGACAATAAACTAGACAATAGACTAGACAATAGACTAGACTCTAGACTAGACTCTAGACTAGACTAGACTACAAGCTAGACTATAGAATAGACTATAGACTAGACTTTAGATTAGACATTAGACTAGACTATAAACTAAAGAATAGACTATAGATTAGACTGTAGACTAGATTATAGACTGGACTATAGACTAGACTACAGACTGGACTATAGACTAGATTAAAGACTGGACTATATACTAGACAATAGACTAGACTATAAACTAAACTATAGAATAGACTATAGATTAGCCTATAGACTAGATTATAGACTGGACTATAGACTGGACTATAAACTATAAACTGGACTATAGACTAGACTATAGACTAGACTATAGACTGGACTATAGATTGGACTACAGACTGGACTATAGACTAGACTACAGACTGGACTATAGACTAGACTATAGACTTGACTATAGACTAGACTATAGACTAGACTATAGACTGGACTATAGACTAAACTATATATTAGACCAGACTATTATAATTTAGAAAATGTTAATAATCTAATAAATATTAAATCCAAAACGTTGTCTATAATAATTTGACCGCCAAATTCTTTATACTCCACAAAATGTATTACACAAAATAAACTATAGCACTGTCAATGACTGATAGTGTCTCAAAATAAAACCGCTATAAAAATTTAAATACAAAATTTCAATTTCAAACAATTTTACCAAAATTTATTATATTCATAAGACAGTATAATTAATCAATACATGGGGTGTGAGTATAATGGTTAAAACACTATTATTTAAAACAAAAAGGTGATACAATTTCGTTTTTAAAACCACCAAACATTGATACGATCATTTATCATAATTTTGCTTTAAAACCAAAATCTTAGAAAAAAAATTATTTGAAAACAAACAAAAAACTATTACAGTATTATTAATATTTATTTTTCTTTTCTCTATTTCACATTAACAAATTTAAATTGTGAAAATAAATCAAACATTTAACAAAAGCAAAATTAGAAATATGAGCAATATCGACCAAAAATCTAAAAAAGCATTTAAATAGTAATAAACTTGAAAAACATGAAAATATGTATTTATTTATTTATCATTAAAAAAAAAAACGTATATTAATAGACATTTTACTTTATTTAGCGTTAAATACGTTTTGTCTACTTTTGTTCGAAAAATCAATTAAAAAAATTATGTAAATTTATGAATGTTTTTGTATTTTGTTTGTTTACTACATTCAAATTCGTAGCAATAATAATATTAAAACAACAAAGATTTAAAAAAAATCAGTTCAACTGAAAGCGAAATCTAGACAAATGTAAAGAGAAAAAAATGAAGTGTAAATTTGTAAATAAAACAAAAAGTGAAAAGAAATGAAGACAGCGGAAGACAACTGAGTAAAAAATATAAGGCAAACACACATATAGACAAACAGATAAGTTAATGGTTTAGTTAGTCCATAACAAATGGCGCTAAATATCTTCACAGCAGATACGCTTAAGACTTTTTCTAATCATCGAAGTAAATCTTCAAGCATAAAGAAACAGGTCTTCATAAATATTTCTCTGCATAATAAACTCAATCAAGCTTATGGGTTTATAAATATAAATATGGAATCCGACAAATGTAGGCCTCAACATCATCAGCAGCACCACCAGCAGTTTTGAAAGTAAAATTTAGTTTATAAACTAAAAACCGGTTCCTTTTGTGCATTTGTTTATTAAAATTAACTCAAGTGTTTGTTAGAAAATCAACTTTAAAACAAAACCAGATCAAATTTGTGGAAAAAAAATTTACGTAAAATTAATGCGATATGATGATGGCTTAAATTTTCAAAAAATTTTAATTATTTTTCTGATTAGTATTTAAATTAGTAATTAAAACAAAAGAAAAAAATATAAAATTAAATAGATAAGAAAAAAAAACATATTATGTGGTATAATAATTCAGGAATTTAAATCAATTAAAAGAGGCATTTGTCAACCATAAAAATAGTTTTTTTTTTAATAAATTTGTAGCATAATAATTACATAAATGGCTGTTGTAAAAATAAACATAAACATTTTAATTATAGGCCAACAACACACGCATAGATTTGATTTTAAATAGAAATTAATTTGAATAATAAAATGTTGGATTTTTTTGTTGTTGGACTTTACCAGGCTGAGCAGTTAATCTAGACTCTAGTATTAATAGTCTAGTCAGTTTTTTTTTTTCAATTAACGAGGTAAAAAAAACGAAGGACTCTAACACTGCTTGACTCTATAAGAAACTTTGCCCAAGGAACCATACCTCTAAAATGAATGTTCCTGATGTTCCTTATTTTGACCCAAAGGTCAAATTTTGCAAAATCCCACTTTGACCCATTCGAGTCTAAATATATAACCGACCCCCACTAACTTTGGAGGGCCGACCCACCCATGATAGTGGCATACCCCCTGGAACGCCCAATTTGAAAGTAATTGTTTTAACTTTTAATAAAACCAAAACAGAACACTTATTAAAAAATAACTTTAATAGTCAGTCTGTAGTATAGTTTACAATCAACTTTGTAGCTTGGTCAATAGTTTAGTCAGTAGTATAATCTGTAGTGTAATACATAGTATATTCTACTGTCTAAGCCATAGAATATTGTGTAGTATAGAATATAATATAATCTTTATTCTAGTCTATTATCTAGTCCCATCTATAGTCGAGTCAGTATCGTTTTCTGTATTATGACTTGTAACCTATTAGGTAGTCCTATTTTAAATTTAGTCTATATTCTAGTTTATAGCCTAACTTGTAATTTAGTATCTAGTTTGTAGTCAAAGTATTCTTTACTCAAAGTAAACAATTCTAAAATCAATAATCCAGTCTACGCTCTAGTTTCTAAATTAGTTAGTAGCACAGAGTGTAGTCTAGTCCCTTGTTTTCCTTTTAAAATCGCATATAAATTATTTACCCAAACTTTAACTTCTCCAGCATTTTTTAAATATTTTAAAATTAATTCCTTAAGTTTTATAAGCCTTATGAATATTAAAAATTTTTTTTTTCTTTTTGGCATAAATATATAAACAAATTTTAAAACTCATAAATCATTTATTAAACATTTTACAATCAATCTTCATTTATCCAGCGCACAAACACACATACGAACAATATAGTATAGAAAACTATTAAAAGAAGAACCACAACTATAAAGATGAATATAGAAACAACAACAACAAAAAAGTTGTTGGCATATTTGCAACTTATTTTACCAAAAGACAAACAAAAAATTCAAAAAAAAAAAAAATAAAAAAATCAACAACTAGTTAAAATGCAAACAAATTGTATATGTATGTATGAATTTCTATTACTGCATATCTATGTACGAGTATAAATATGTATGTGTGTATGAATATTAAATACTACAATTGCCAGCAATAGAAAACAAAAGAAAAAAAAAATTATAAAAAACCAAAGAATTGAAAATGAAAATTGCATCAATTACTTGTTTACTCTGTTGGGTCTATATAAATATATAAAATGCAACAAAAAAAAAAAAAAAAAAAAAAAACGATGAAATAAATGTCGAAAAGAGGAGCAAAAAAAAGATACAACTTACGCATAACATATTTGTTTTCTTGTCAGATTCTTTTCTTAAACATAAACATACATTAAATATATGTACATACATTACATTGTATGAATATATGTAGGTATGTATATACATTTAGCTGAATAAATGTTTTATGCAGATGTTGCTTAAAAAATATCTTACTTGAATATGCCATTTGCCATGGTATGTCATGTCATGCCATATTAAGTATATCTCTTTGTATGTTATATCCCCTAATACTTGAATATCGTCTTATCTTATGAGGACTATAAATATGTAGCATTTTTCTCCGTTTGTATTTGTATGAATATGAATGTTATGTGCTTGTATTTATGAACGTATAATATTTTCCAATAGATGAAGAGAAAAAAAATATATCCGCATTTAAAAGATGTTAAACAAGATGTAATAGACGCAAAAAAAATTGTTTTTAATGTTTTAGCTACAACTACTGTTTTACACAAGAAACAGTAGAAGAAGGAAAAAAAACTAAATAAAATAAAAATTTTGCTTTAGACAAGACAATTGGCTGTATTTGGCAATGGATTTCATAATAAACTTATTGTTTTTAATTTCTTAGATATTGTTGGCCAATAGACAATGGGAAGGATTTTAATTTATAAGCTATAATATCTACTTAAAGTGACAGAGTTATTTGTAATATTATGGTCAATAAAAAATATGGTAAAAATGTTATATTTTCATATGAAGGTAATTATTTGTATGGTCTTCTCTGTAGTCTATTAAATAGTATATTCGTAATCTTTTCCATAAACTATTCCGTAGTTTATGCTTCATCTTAATCCGAATCTGTTCTTTAATCTATCATAGTCCATTTTATGATTTATTTTGTAATACACTCAAAACTCTGTCCTTTTGTCGTTTCTGAAGTCTATTGCATGGTCTACTCCGTAGTCAATTGTGTAGTTTATTCTTTAGGCTATTCTTTAATTTATTCCGTAGCCTATTCCTTAGTCAATTCCGCAGTCTATCCTATAGCTTATGCTACAGGCTATGCCGTAGTCTATCCGGTAGTTTTTTATTTATTTAGTTATTTATTTATTTATCTATTTATTTATTTATTAATTAATTTATTTATTTACTTTTATTTTATTTATTTATTTATTTAATTTATTTATTTTATTTATTTATTTATTTATTTATTTTTATTTACTTATTTATTTATTTATCTATTTATTTATTTAGTTATTTATTTATTTACTTATTTATTTATAGAACATTCTGCAATCCATTTCGAGGTCTAATCTACAATGTATTATGTAGCATATTCCGTAGTACATTTCGAAGTTATCTAAAGATCTATTCTTTAATATATAGTAGTTTTTGCTATAATATATTATGTAACCCATTCCACAGCATAATTCGCAATCTGTTACGTAGTCTATTTATTAATATATTCTGTAGTTTATTATGTTGTCCATTCCGTATTTCATTATGCTATCTATTTCGTTATACATATATTATTAAGTCTATAAGGTGATAAGATTCTGTAGTCTATACCGTAGTCTATTTTCCAGCCTATTCTATAGCCTATTGCGTAAAATATTTCTTATTAGTTATTCTCTAGTCAATTTCGTAATATAGTTCGTAGTCTATTCCGTAGTCTATTCTTTAATATATTCTGTAGTCTACTACGTAGTCTACTTCAAAGCAATTTTGTAGTTTTTTCGTAGTCTATTCTTTAATATATTCCGTAGTTTTTCTTTGAGGCTATTTCGTAGTTTCTTCTTTAGTCTATTATATTCCTTAAACTTAGGCTATTTTATAGTCTCTTCTTTAGCCTATTCTATTCCTTACACAATTCCAAAGTTTATTTTTTTTATCGATTATCGACTTATAAAAAGAAATCTTAGTGATCATAGATTGCACAGTGGGGGAGAACCGAAAATTTTTGGTAATAAATCTGTAACTTCTAATCGGTTAGTTGGATTTACATAGAATTTCACATAGGCAGAGGAAGGCTCCAAATAGGGTACCTCTGACATATAAAATTTTTATGTTTTGAAATCAGTTAAGAAATAAAAATTTGAAAAACGGTTATAAATTTTCTATGTCAAAAGTGCACTAATTTCAGTCCAAATAGCTCCGACCCTAAATTATCTGCGGGCCCTCCTTTCCAAACTTAAAATTGTACACTCCTCTGTGTGAAATTTTGTGTTACTCCAAGCAGCCGATTAAAAGTTATAGATTAATTCCAAAAATTGTCGATTCTGTCCCACTACACGGTGATAAATCCCGGCCAAAAACGAAAATTCGATTTTCAATAAATTTTTATTATATTTGAAAGCCAACACTTCAGACAACTAGTTTGGTAGTTATAATAATGCAAAATTGAATATTTTTCATTAATCATTGTTTAAAAAAAATACTGTTTTAATTCTTATATACAAAGTATTTTATGCATTTCTGCCACATATAGGTTTTTAAAAATTTACAACATTTTTTTTAGAACACTGGCTTATTTTCAATCTTCAGGTGTAAAATACTGGTCATAGAATTATCTTTTTGGTACATTTATGGACTGTAGAAAAGTTAGTTATTTTTATGATCACAAGAATTTTAAATCTAAATTTTAATGGGCCAGATATCTTTTTCAATAGTTTTCTGAGATTGAGTCTAAAAAGGATAAAATAGTCATAAGTGTCGTGAGAAAATATCATTAAAATTCAACTGCTACTACCTGCTACCCTTCTTGCTACAGCATTTGAATTAACCACTTAAAATGTGTATTTTTTGATTATTTTTAAAGTTCAACATTTTTAAAATATGAATTATGTAATACTAATGATGATATAGTTAGTATAGCATCGGCCAAAAAGTATATTTTAAGTGTTTAAATATACGGAATATTCATTTATTGGAAATTTGGAGCAATTTTTAATATAAAGTTCATAAAATAAATTTTTAAATACCTTTTCTTATAATTTTGGTTGTACCAACTAAGTTGGACAGCTCATTTATCTAATTCGCATAACTTTTGAAGCAATATAATATTATACAATTTATTGATTTATATCAGCAATTTGAAGTAAAAACGTTTATGGAATAAACAACCGCAAAGCTGTTGGGCGTATTAGAAAGGATAACACTGGATAACACAAAACTATCAATTTATCACGAAATTAACTATATTCTTTAATTTTTTAGGTATATTTTAACTTTTCCTATAATTTTGGTCGTCTCAACTAAATTGGACAGCTCATTTATCTAATTCGCGTAATTTCCGAAGCAATATTATATTATATAATTTATTAATTTTTCTAACAGTAGTGCGGAATAAACAACCGTGCAGGGGTTGGCCGCTTTAGAAGGGATAACACTGGACAACACAAAATTATCAATTTACCACCAAATTAACTATGTCCTTTAATTTTTCCGTTATATTTTACTTTTTTATTTTTTTTTTGTTTGTTTCTCAACAATCAAAATATTTCGATTGGAGGCGTTATATGTAAGGAAATCGCCTATATCTCTTCTTCTACTTAACCGATTCTTAAGAAGCTGGTAACTATATCTTACTTCTTAGCTAGTTAAATTATTTCCATATTTATCAAGTATGAATATAACATATATCTTCTTTGTCCTCATTTAACTGGCCATCCCATTTTTGGTTTGTGAATAAAGCATTATAATTTTGATCCATATACTAGATTTAAAAAAAATAAAGGCTTTTTGGCCAGAATTTACCAACGTGAACCTCTATATTCCCTAAAATATATTCAAATAAAGAAAATTTTCAGTGTTCTCTTCAGTTTCAAATTTTTGTCATAATTTTCAAATAAAAATGATAATAATAAAAAAAAAAAAAAAATAAATAAAAAAGAAAAAGTAAATAAATATCTGGTTTTAAAATTTAACATTTATTTTCAAGTATTTTTTATTTTCCTTTTTCTGTACTTTACCACCTGTTGTTGTGTTTTTGTTGCTTTTAAGTCAATGTTTTTCTACGAATATTGTTGTAGACGAGGAGAGTCATTTACTACGTGCTTCAATTAATTTTTTTAAAATAACTTTTACATTGAAATAAAAATGTAACAACTTCAGTGAGCACATCAGGAGTCTTTATTAGGACTGCGCACGAAAAAAATCCGTGCACCTTTTAGGGCTTATAACTTCTATTATAAGTGAAAAAAATAGTACCGCTAACTTGTATACGCTTCTTATTATCTAATTATCCACTAAAAAAGGTCACAAAAGGCTAAATGCCCCTAGAAATAAACAATATTTTGAAGAGAGTTTCCGTAATTTTTTAATTATAATTTCTTTTTGACTAATCATTATCAAATTTTTAGGTGTTTTTTTATACGATTTTTTTTAATTATATTCATAAATAGTTTCTATGGTTAATAAATTTTATTAAGCAATAATTATACTAATTTATTAAGTAAGTCCATAAAATGAATTAAGTTATATTTGCTTTGTAAAATGAGCCTCAGTCTTTTTAAGGCAATTTTAAGAATCAGAAAAGGCTAGAAAAAAGCTTGAAACTAACTAATTTTGTGGCTAAAAGCAAAATAAAAAGGCTAGATTTAGTCTTAAAAAGTCTAAACTGGCAACACTGATTCTTACTGACTACATGCTAAATTTTGTTGTAATAGTATAATTAGAAATAGAGTATAACGGCCTTTAGAAAAATTAAATTAGAGAAATATGCAATAATTTTTTCGTGCGCAGTCCTTATTTCGTTTGTATTTTTTTTATTTTACCTTGAATTTAAAATTGAATTGTATGTGTCTGATGTACCTGTGTCGTGTGGAATTATATTAATGCTCATAAGGTGACTTTGAGTTTTAAATATTTTGGATTTAAATATTAAATCTTTATTGAAAGCAATAAAAAAAATAAATCTTAAAAAAAATTATATTAATTAAAACGAATCCTCCATAAAACAGACCCTCATTTTTATAACACTAACATGTGTTGGAAAGTATTTTCATATTAAAATATTTGTAATAAATATTTCAAATGTCAACCCTTCTTTTTTTCTTAAAAAAAATAAACTCATAAAAAAATTATCATTATTAATAAACAATAATGCAGTTCTTTTTATACTTAAATTTATTTCTATTTTTTATATGGTTTAATAAATTCTTAAATATATATATATATATATATATATGTATATAACAGAATATTGGCGTCAGCTGCACTTGAATGAGGAATGTAACAAGAAATATAATACTTTTTTATTATTTTCCTTTCGCTTTGTGGTCGATATTAATTCAAAATGAAAACAAAAAAAAAATCATAATTGAAATGGCTCAAAATCTACCAAATACTGACAGTAAATCAATTTATAATTAATGCGGAAGTTTTTATTTCTTTAATGAAAAGTTTTGACAAAGAGGATTACACTACGAACAAGTCCACCACTGTGCGTCTGCCTGTCTGTCTTTTTATCGTCTGACTTTTAATTTATATTTCTAAGATTGTTGGGAGTTCATCAAATAAAAATAAAAAATAAATATTTATGTTTATTAAATATGAATTGAATGAATGAATATCCATTGTTTTCGAAGATGCTGTTGACCATAAACATTTGTTTTTTCTATTTATTATTTATATATGTATGTTGGTATTAATAATTTTCTTTAAACAACCCACAAATAAATTAAGTGAGAAAATAAAAAAAAAGTTAATAATACATATGAAGATGTCTGCATTAGAATTTATGAATGAAACAAAGACTTCCACAATGAACTATAGAGATGACTACACTAAATTTTACACTATATAGAGTGGATTATAGTTTGAACAATAGTCTATTTTATATTTTATATTGTTGTCTATTCTATCGTGTAAACTATGGTCTAGCCCAGGGGTTATCATAAGCATCAGCTACACGACCGCTTCGAGACATTACAACTCGAAAACGACCCACCACATTTTGCTTTTTTTTATATTAAAGTACCAATTCAAGCACCAATTCAAAAGTTTGAAATATGATTTTAGTGCTTGTTTTAAAATTGAGTTTGAATTGAAATTTAATTCAGTTTGAATTTATTTGAGAAAAAACTTTAAATAAATTATTATTTCTCAAATCATTCTAAAATCTACACAGAAAAAAAAAATAAAAATGGACTTCAATTACAAAATTGATTATATTAATTAAATTTTTTATTGATTTTGCTCCAATCACCAAAACGATAATATTAATTAAGTGAAAATAATTGATTTATACTTAAATTTCAATTAAATTTTTTAATCGATTTAATAACAATTATAATACAAATTTCATTTAAAATCAACTAAAAGATTTATTGATTTATTGAAGTGCTTCCATTGAATTATGATACACGAATTTCATCCATTTGTTTTATTATTACAAACACTTAATTAAAAATTGTTTCACAACAATAATGCAAATAAATAAATTCCTTTTAAGTCAATGTAAAACCTATGGCTGAAATCTGATACGGTACTTGATACTCTTTTTGACAGATGATGTCAATAATTCCAAACTATCGATTTTAATAAAAATATTGAAAATATTGTCGGTTAAGATATTTTCGCTGAAAATACTTGATATGAAAATCTATGTAATGTATTGTATATAATGATTGAATGTATGTTATGTATCTGTGTGAGTGTATTCTAAATATATTTATTATATACTTATTCTTAAATCCCAGGAAATTCATATTTTTAACGGTCATGTTAATGGAACGCTCCAACAAATAGATTTGAATTACCTCCAAGTAGACTTTACAACCTAAGAAAGATATAACAATAAGAAATAAACAAGATATGGCAATCTGTCTGAAGAATTGCTAAAAGTAATTGCTATAAATTTACCCTTTATACATAAATATTACTCCAAAAAGCAGTCTAATATAATTTGTATACAAACTTGGGCCTGGACCAGAACCTCTAAGTATAATAACAACGAAACAATCTTATTATTTCATTTATAGATTCTAATAAAATATTCAAAACTTATACTTATCGAATAATTCTATATTCACGTCATCTTTAACAACTCAGAAAATCTTCAGAATCTGCACTACTCGGTGCTGGTTTTTTTTTTTTTTTTTTTTGTTTTTTTTTAGTAGTCCCAGAGGTTGGAAATCTTCCATATTTGTGATAGAATTATATTCTACTTCAAAATTGTTTATTTTATTTAAATTTAAATCAATTTGAACGTTAATTTCATTAATAAACAATTTTTATTAAGTTTCAATTTAAAATTACACAACGATTTAATTGAAAAATTTTATGGTATAATTTTTTCCGTGTAAAAATGGATGCATATATTTTTATACAAAACAAAAAAATTCTTTTTCTCAATTTAATATCAACATTATTTTCAAATGATTTTTAAACCTATAAATCTATATTTTTAGAAACACATTTGAAGTACATTTAACAATTTTTGTAATTAATGTATTATTTCTTAAATTTCTCTGTTTACGACATTTTTATTTATTCTCAAACCTTTGGCATTTGAGAAAAAGTTAAATTTTATCAGGCCTGTCTAAAAAAAATTTACCCTTTTTTATATCCTTCAAAACAGGTGTAAGTATAAGTATAAGACCCCAAAAAGTGTATATTTTTTGGATTCTTATTGATATGGAAGTGGATATAACGATGTCCGTTTATCTTTTGAAATCAGTTTTTAAAAATGCCCAGTCATCGGATATATATGTTTTATACATCAAATTATAGGGAACATTACTTAGAATGATACTAGAGAAAATCAACAAAATCAGATCATTAATTGCCGAACAGCCTCTAAAAACGTATTTGTTTTCGACTTTTCTAAGCTAGCGACTTGGTTTTTGTAGACAAAATTCAGAGTCTTTTTTAGGAATGTTTTTGCGGAAGAAATGAACAAAATCGGTTAATTAATAACTGAGATATCGGTCAAAACGCATTTTTGGTATTTGTGAAGCTTCCATACAAGCTTAAGAATTCGATTTTGTACAAATCTATTGTGAATATTTATTCTAAAATTTTAGTTTTTTAAATTAACCATATCGGTCTATAAACAACCGAGTTATAGACAAAAATCTCAAAAAAATTATTAAAAATATACACACACAAACATTTATATTGCATTGTAATGACTTTCAGTGTTGTTGTTTTTTGTACAAGCAAGCAATAGTTGTTCATTGTATATACATACACACAATCATTTTTTATGTATGTTTGGACGTTTTTTAGTTGGGAATAGAAGCGTTGCAATGACTCAGTGTTGTTATTTTTCCATAAGCATTTATCTACATACAAACGTAAGTATATAAATTTAGTAGTCATCAGAAGCTATCAATGTTGCTGTTGTTTTGTTTTTTTTTTTTTTTTTAAGGAAGAAACGCTTGTTATGATAGTTTAATTTTGTGGTTACGTTTTTCTTAGTTTGGAAAAAATATAGATTACACTGGTCAACAAAAAAAAAAAAAAAAAAAAAGAATTGTTTGTTTCCTGAGATTTTTTTTTTTGCTTCTATCTCAAATTAACGCGTATTTTTTAAATACGGCAATAATTTTCCCTAACAACTTTTGTTTTTGAGTTATAGCTCATTTACCATTTTTGAATAAGATTTTCGTTTTTTATTTGACACTAAAATATATTTTGTTGTTGTTTTCGATATGGCTTTGTCAAGGAGATGTTGTGTGCCTAATCCAGATTGTTTTTGCTATATTTGTGGTGAATATATATTTGAAAATATATCGGACTTTGTGAAAACTGCGTATAATCAATACTTTAAAATGAAACTGTGCTAACAGGACAAGCAATGGGTTCCTCATATTGCACGCTAGAAATGTGTGGTATGTCTACGGCTATGGTCCAGTGGAAAAAGAGATGCAATAATGTTCATCACACCCATGATCTAGCGAGAACCCCGAAACCATTATGACGACTGAAACTATTGCGTTATGAAAATAAATGGAATTGACCCTGTAAAACGAAGTAAATGGTCATATCCCAACTTATCTTCTGCTCAACGACCTCAATTAAAGTCACGAGAGGTACAACCCAGCTTATTTAAATCTCTAGATGATCCAAATCTCTGTGATCCCAAACGAAATACATCAAGTGAAGACTCTAGACTACAACTTTAGCCTTTCAGAACCTCAACGATTTAATCAGAAAGATCTAAATGACTTAGTAAGAGATCTGAACTTACCAAAAGAAGCTTCAGATTAAGTAACTCGCGAAAGTTGCATGCTATTGAACTTTCAAGAGCTAGGGTGCAACATGAGCATAAAATTCCACTACCTGCACTCGCGTTTAGACCGATTTCTACAAAATCTGGGTGATTTTTGTGTGGCGCAAAGTGATAAACTTCATCAGGATCAGTGTTGTTGTTTTTTGTATAAGCATGTATGTACACACAAACATATGTATATAAATTAAGTAGTCATCAAAACAACACACAGATGTGTTGTTGTTGTTTTAAGGAAGTAAAGCTTGTATGACAGCTTAAATTTGTGTTCATATTTTTGTAATTTGGAAAAAGTGTAGATTATTTTTGTAAGTATAAATGTGAAAATATGAAAGTATACTTTATGGCGTAAATTTTATTATTTGTCGGTAAGGTGGTAAAGGGTACAAAAGATTAGGCACAGCCGAATATAGCGTTCTAACTTTTTAAAATTAATATTATTTTGCAACCATTTTTATTTGGCAATCATAAACCAAATCGGTATAAAATAAGTGCCACTTTTTTGGAAATTTTTTTTTTTTGGAAATTACTTAAAAATCCATACTCAAGGTATAGTAAAGCACCTCGGGATATAAAGATTTCAATAAATTAAATTAAATGGATTATGTATCGATGCATTTATAATTAAATTTAAATTTACCAAAAATTATACATTTTTAGGAAATTTAGCTGTCTATTAGTAGCTATACTAAAAGGCTTAACAAATAAAGAGGTCTATAAAAACTTTTATGTAACAACAAAATGGTTCCTCAAAACTGGGGTGCTGATGTAAAGATCACAAGCATCTCGGGTTTCTGTGAAAAATTTGCAATTTTTTATGTCCCGCTTTTCCGAGAATTTCGACCGGGATTCGCGGGAATTTTGAAAGCACTTAAATGAAAGAAATGTTTTAATAATTTTATAAAATAGTATAAACAACTTGCGAAATTTTTTTTCATAAAAATTTGACAAAATATTAAGATATTTATGAGAAAAACTTAGTAGTGAGTCCGACAAATTATTAATTATTCATATCATTTTAAATGGGAAAAAAAAGTTTCAATAAAATTATTTTTTTTTTTGCTGACCACTCATGGTAGGAAATTAAAATTTGGCCAAGATATTATATATGAAGTCTGCCTTCAAAATTTGAGGTAGGTATGCTTGAATTTTCGATACCTTTTCGATATTTTCATATAAGGTTGGATCACCCAATAGAAGGTACAAACAATTTAGTACCGTTTAAGCTCACGTTTGAATCACCCCTAAGATTTTCGGAAAGGGTGATCATTATTAGCTGCTTAACATTGCGTCGATATCCCCAAAACTATTTCATGACATATACTATGTCAGCATTCATTTGAGTTGATTGATCAGTAGATTATGCAGTTAATCAAATTTCATTTTCTCAGTACATGTACAATCCTGTTTTAAATTTTCTAATTCAAAACTTCATGTCCCATTTGTTCAACTTAATTAATAATTAACAATTATAGTTTTTAATACGGGATTACGGGTAGTCGGACCCGGGAAAGCAAACATTCCGGAAAATTGCAATCTCTAATCACAAGAGAAGACCAAATAGTTTGTGCTACCTATTTTGGCTGCCAACATTTTCAGAATAAGTGACGAAGAGCCTGCTATAATCTTGAAAAAAGTACTGTACAAAAACTAATGGATGGCGATAAGAAACTGATCCAAAAATTTTATGAAGTAAAATCATAATAACATAATTTTAATTTTATCTTTAATGTTAATATATTTAATTTATTTAATGTTAATAATTTAATTAAAAAAGCTTTAGTTGAGATTTAAATGTAGGTTCTCATTTTACAACAAAAATTGCTAGAGTTCAATTTTTTCGTCATCTACAATTTAGGATCAAATTTTCTTATTAAAAAAAAATATAATATAAAAATTGCAATTAAAGTTCTGTCGGTCTAGATGCCCTGTTTTCCATTTGGAACTAAAAATATGTCACACCTTTTAAGGCAACATAATTGAATTAATTGCTCAAACGGTTATAATTCGAATTTTACTTACTTTCGACCACTTTATGAATTCTTTGATAATTTTACTAAATTTTATTAAAATTTATGAGAACATAAAAAGAAGTAAATTTGTATTACTGATTTTAAATAAACGCTGTCTAAAATTTGCGTTTAGGTAAATATTCTCCGCGACCCCTATAAAATTTTTGTACAGACCCCTTGTAGGTAGCGGACTCCCACTTGAGAACCATATACTACAGTCTATAGTGTAACTATAGTCTACACGTATAGAAAAAATATAGTCGTAGCGATCATAATTTAAGAGAAACATATTATGATTGGAACATATGATCACAGAGAAAAACAGAAATGATTATAAATAATAATTATTGTGATCCCACTTTGTCATATTGTGTCCGATTTTATGGTTTCTTTTTTTCATGTTATGATTCTAGTTTTACATATAATTTAACAATCTTACTACATCATTATCACATTCTATCAGATTATGATTTTATATTATAATATTATTATTCTATCTTATTATATTATTATACCACATTGTCATACTATGATTCCATTTTATCATATTATTGCCTCATGTTATTATTCAATCTTATCATATATTAAAATAAAACTTTTATTTTTATACATTTTTTTAGTGAAAATAAAAGAGATTTACATATTATTTTTTCATTAACTATATTCATTTATACCACCATATGTGATTCAAATGCAAGATATGTTTTTTTTTTAACTAAACCCTTTAATGGTAGTTAATCAATATTGTCTATTTATATTTATATTTATTCATACATAAACTAAATGAGAATTATAATGAAGTTTGAAAACAAACATTAAAAACAAAATATATTTAAAAGTAAACAAGTATAAGGATAAGTATTACATTTATTTAAAATATCTTATTGTCATGTTAATAATAATATTAACATGGTTTAAAAACAGAATATGATTTAAAAACAGGGAAAAAAGCTGTAAATATTTAATGGTTGTAGAAGTAATGATATTTGTAAAATTTTATTTCTGTTAAAAATATTTAAAAACATATAATTTTTGCCGTCAACCATATTAAAATTTTTATTGAGTGTAAACATTAAATGACAAAATTTAAGCAAAAACATTGTTATCATAAACATAGAAAGAAAATTGAGCATAAGAACATAATATTGTTTTAGTGATAATGCTTAAATCATGTTTTTCTCTATAGTCTAGGCTTTAGTTTAAAATATAGTCTAGTCTACAGTGAAATTTTGCAAAAATTTGAATACTATAAAAAACTTTCAATTCTTTTAAATATTCTTTTCTCTTAAGTAGTCATCGCTATACATTGTATACCATTCAATTTTGCATTCCCTATGGACACTTAAAGAATTTACATCATTATGTTCTTCTCCTTTATGCCTTTTTCTATCTCCACTGATGATTATTGTGTATGATTAAGTCATTTGGATATATTTTGGTATTTGTAATAGATATTTCTTCCTTCATTCCATGTTGGTACTAAATAACACTTTCAATATTCTGTCTGTCCATCCGTCCGGCTGTCTATCAAATAAACTGTCAGTCTTTAAATGTCATTCATTAAGACACTCTTTAGCTTTAGAAAATAGAAGTTGGAGCTGTTGGAGGAGTTCGTTATGTTTTCTTAGTAATTAAAAAATGCGCTCAATAGCTGTTGAGAAGTCATGCTCACTCCAAAGTGTGTGTGTGTGTGTTTTTTTTTTTCTATATCATTTGTTAGAAATTGATGATTGCATGCCACCAAACAGTATATATGTGTTGAAAATTAGTGGCATAAGAAAAATCATTTATTGCAAAAAATCTTTATAAAGTCACGCAATATTATTATATGATTAATATTATATAAGAAAAACGTTTTAAGCATAATAAAATTAGAAATATTTGTGATGTTATTCTGCTAATGTTATGGCATATTATGGTAAGAAAATGTCAATGGTGAGAATTTACCAAGGAATTGAGTTATATATTGCTGAGAAAAAATATTTGACTTTATAGAGGAAAATAAATATGAAAACTAACATTAAAAAAATAGAAAAAAAGTTTTTAGCGTAATCTTATATTAAAGCAAAATTTTAGCAAATTTGCTGCAGGTCTTAAACTTTAATTTCTTTTTTTTTATAAAATGAAATACTCTACTTTGCATTTATTTATTTTTTAAACAATTAAAATTTTAATTTGCAACAATAAGCAAAATGTATGATATTAAAAAGAAAAGGTACACACATTCTCCTCTTTCTCTGCAGTTCTGGTTGGCCATCATATTTCATATTCTTGGTGGAAAAAAGAGGAGGGAAAAAAACGTACCAAAAAAAAAAACACCAAAAACCGAACCTCAGCTTTGGCATTTCTTAACCAAACAGACCCCCCCAGTTAAATGGAAAAGAGGTTGAGAAAAAAAAAAACATCGCAAAACAAATTAAAAACATAAAATGAAATTAATTTTTTGGTAGCATTAAAGAAAAATAAAAATAGGAGAGTGTGAAATAACATTTTGTAGCATATTTTCTCAAAGTGCATACTCATGACATCCACTTCATTATAAACGTTTTTATTTATGAATAAATTTTTAAAAGTGATTTTAATCAAAAACCATAATAAATGTCGTCAAAATTATTTATTTATTTATTTCTTGCTGCTAGCTATGTTTTGAAAGATGAATGATTTTTGTTGGTTTATTTTAAATTTTGATATTGAGATTTTTTTTGTTGCCAACCATATTCTGCATTTTATGATTTATTATACATATTTTTAATTATATTTATGTAATTTTTGTTTGTTGATTTCTTTCAACAATTTGTTCAAAATATTGCCTTAACTGTCAAGTGACAAAATGTTTTTGTGTTAAACAAAACAGAAAAAAAAAAACAAATAAATTTCGTGTAATGCATTTTATATACAAATTTTAATTATATTTTATATAAATATGATAAAAAAAATTTTTGTATTTGTTATAAATATTAAAAAAAGGTATATATTTAAACAAAAAAAAAATATTCTAAAAATGGATGAAAATGGATTACATGAAAAATTAAAGTCTACTGTCTCTAGTCTAGTCTATATCGCAGTGTATAGTCTAGCGCATAGTCTGGGCTACAGTCTAGTCCAAACACCGGAGCCCATAGCACTCCGGAATCGAGTTTTTTCGACATTTTCACATTAAACAAATAAAAAAATCATATAGTTTTGTTCTAGCTCAGTGTTGCCACTGAAAACATTCTCATCCTAGCACAATTTTCGAAATAGTTTACCAAAATCGATAGAAAACTGCCAAAATAATAATAAGTTAAATATAAAGCTGCTTATATAGAATTTGTCGATCATTACGTTTATAAATAGTACTAGTTTTTTTTTTACAAAATATATCAAAAAATAAATCGGATGAAAGGCAAATGTAGGTTTGTTTAACTTGGGAAAATGTTTGAAAATATTCCAAAATAATACAATTTTTTTGGAAACATTTTTTGCAGAAACTTTAATCTCATTTTTAAAATTTTGATCTTATTTGATTAAGAACATAATTTAATATTAAAATTTGTTTTGTGCTTATAATAATGTTTGAAACATCAATGTGACTATTTTTTAATCTAAAATCTACTTCAGTATCTTCCTTAATAAAGCCAGTAAAGCATTTAAATTTTCTTAAATAAAGTTCAGCTAAATGTACCCCCTCTGATTTTAGCTTATTGATATTATTAATTAAGGCTAATATTCATATAAAGAAATAAGAGATAACAAGTAGCACTTAACTTTTTTGGATACAAAAGAAATGCGGCTCGTATATTATATACTCCATAAAACAGAATATCAAATACAGTTACAAGCCATGCAATTTACAGACATCAGACCGAGTATTTTTGAAATTGTTTTATTTGATTTATTCTTTTGGAAGTACTCGCTTAGACATAGAAACAGTTAGAAAATTCTTCCACAATTAATTTCAACTAAATTTTGCATTTTTTGTAATTATTATTAATTGTAATGCATTTATTATTATTATTATTATTATTAACTATAATTCTTTTTTTATTTAAAAAATCAAACTCTTTGTTTAAATCTAATAAAATTAGATTCAGCTTATCACCCTATGAAAGAAAAAAATCCTATCAAATTTGGTAGAAAAAGCATAAAACGGTTACTCCGTTCTAGCTTTCACTAAGGTTAAGCAAAATCAAAACAAAATACATAACAAAGAGCGTAAGAAAATGTTGTTATTTTCTTTTATGATATATAAAATAAACACATTCGCAGCAAATCAAATGCACTAACACATTTGGATTTTTAAGTCCTTTCTACCATCCTACCGCTGGTTTAGCCTATAGTTCAGTATATACACTAGTCAATAATCTATAGCCCAATCTATACTGCAGTCAATAATATTCTACAGTTTATCCATAGTCCTTAGTCTAATCTATGTTCTAATCTATAGTCTAATCTATAGCCTAATGTATAGTCTGGTCTATAGTATAATCATTATTCTATTCCATAGCCAAATCTATAGTATAATCTACAGTCTAATCTATAGTCCTATCTATAGTCTAAACTATACTCTATACTCTAGTCTATAGTATAATCTATATTCTAGCCTACAGTGTAGACTGTAGTATAATCTATAGTATATTATTATTCTATAATCTAATCTAAAGCCTAAAATATAGTGTGATCTATGGTCCAGTTTGACTAGCCAATAGTATAGTCTATAGTTTAGCCAATAGTCTAATCTATAGTCCAGTCTATAGTCTACTTTACAGTATAGTCTATCCTCTAATCTCTAGCCTAATCTGTAGTCTAGTCTATGGTCTAGTCTATGGTCTGGTCTATAGTCTAGTCTATAGTCTACTCTATAATGTAGTCTACAGTCTAGAATATAGTACAGTCTATAGTCTAGTATAATATATAGTCCAGTATATAGCGCAGTCTATATTCTAATCTATAGGCTAACCTATAGTCTATTCTATAGTCCAATACATATTCTAAAATATGATCTATAGAATATTGTATAGTCTAATCTATAGTCTACTCTATATACTATTCTATAGTCTAAAATATAGTCTAGTCTATAATCTCTTCTACCTTCTAATCCATAGTCTAATCTATAGTCTAGTCTATAGTTTAATCTATACTCTAGTCTATATTCTAATTATTAATCTATTCTATAGTCTAATCTATAGTCTATACTCTAGTCTATAGAATAAACTATAGTTTAGCCTATAGTCTAATCGATAGTGTAGTTTATATCTAATCAATAGTCTAATATATAGCCTAGTATATATATATGTAGTCTAAAATATAGTCTAACCTATAGTCTATATTAATTATATAACCTAATCTATAGTAAAGTTTATAGTATAGTTCATAATCTAGTCAATAATTTTGTATACAATCTATCTATCTATAGTCGTCTAGTCCATAATCTAATCTATATTATAATCTATAAGCTATTCTATATTTTGATCTATAGCCTAATTAGTTTAGTATTTAGTTTTTTGCTATTTCCCTTTCGATTTCTTTAAAATATATCCTACTTATGGTAAAGATTTTTAACCCATAATCTTATATACAAAATCTCATATGTTCCTTAACCAAGCATTAAATCAAAATTATCACCTCTTACACACCGCTACCAAGTCTTTGCTCAGAAAACAAAACCAACCATTCACATTGAAACTCAACAAGCAGAAAATTGTTTCCAATTATTTTTTTTCTTTCTTTTCTTCTCTGTCTTTTTCTTTCTTCAATTATCAAAAAAAAAAAATAATAATAAAACAGCAAAAATCTTTTATAACAACAAATTTTGTTTTCTACGTGCACCATTCAGTTACCAAAATAAGAAATAAACTTGCCACTTGTTTAACAACACAAAAAAAAAAAATTAAATTATAGCAAACCATGTTGTTGGATGTGGGTTTTTCATTAATTCAATGTTAAATACCTTCAACAATAGCAACCAACGAGCTAACAATAACAATAGTTGCATAATATAAGTGTTACAATTTTTGAAATTGTTTTCTTTACATTTTTAAAACAGAAAATAACAACAACAATAATAAAATATACTTTTGTATAGTTACAATAATATCGACGAGATGAAGTACAATACCAACGAAAAAGAAAGATATAGTCGGCCAAGACCGACTATATGATACCCTACACCATAGTGTACAAGCATAAAAATTCGGGAAGGGGACTTATATTACACCTGTGGCCAATTTTACTAAATGTAAAATAAAATATACAAATGCAGAATAATGCGTTGATACTAACAACTAGATGATTTTATGCACTTTAGATCGATTCTTGAAAGTGAGTTTATATGGTAGCTATGGTAAATTATGGACCGACTCTCATAAAATTTGGTAATTTTGTTTGTACTTACATAGAACTTATTTAGGTCGAATATTAACTTGATACTAACATTGGTATGGGATTAATGCAAGTTAAAGTGATTTTCGGAAGATGGGTTTATATGGAAGCTATGGTCAATTGTGGATCGATCTTCATACAATTTGGCACAAAGATTTTCATTGCACAGAATTTCATTAAAATATTTTTATTTTTAAGGCATTTTTGAGTGTTTAAGCTCTATTCCGGGGGGACATTTGTAAGGGGGTCACAACCAATTTCAATAGGCTTCATATACTTATATCATAAAAGTCCCACGTGCCAAATTTCATTGAATTATCTTTAAAATTGCGACACGCACTTTGTGCACAAGGTGTACATGGCCAGCCAGTCTGACGGACGGACGGACATCGTTAGCTCTATTTAAAAAGTGATTCTGAGTCGATTGGTATACTTTAAAGTGGGTGTTGGATAATTTTTTCTGTGTGTTACAAACATAAGCACAAATGTATAATACCCCAACCACCTATGGTGGTGTAGGGTATAAAAACCATACATAGAAAAAAAACACAATTGTTAATTATTGTTAATATGAGTGTAGTTATTAATAAAAATAAGAACAACCAGAAACAACAAAAACCACAATGAAAATAGCAATAACAATAGCAATGTGAAATATTAAATATCATTTTAATTAATGGATGAGAGCAAAAAATTAGCAGGAAAAAAATTAATTTGAAAAATGAGTAATTTGAGGTTATATTGGAAAAATAAAGTAGTAATATATTTGAAAAAGTTTTGTTTTATTTCAAAAACACATTTTACAGACTATTTAATACTGAGAAGTATTTTGCCTACTTTTAATTTTGTGAAAAATTTATAAAAAGACATAGTGCTTCTCAATATTTAATATTCTATAAATTAATTTGAATAATGAGTCTAATTTGAGGTTATATTAAAGAAAAGTAGTAATATATTTGAAAAGTTTTGTTTTATTTCAATTATTTCAGTACTTAATAGTCTACGAAATAGACCATTAAGTACTGAGAAGCATTTTGCGTTCTTTTGATTTTGTGAAAAATTTATAAAAAGGCATAGTGCTCCTCAATATTTAATAGTAAAACAAAATTTTTAAATTATTACTACTTTATATTTTTTTTAATATAATCTCAAATTTGACTAACTAATAGAATAAATTTTATTTTTCTTATAAATTTTTGACAAATTTAAAATGCTTCTCAGTATTTAATAGTCTACAAAATAATATAAAACAAAATAAAACAAAACTTTTTAAATATATTACTATTTTATTTTGTAATATAATCTCAAACTACTATGAACGTATGATATATAATTTTAATATATATCTATATAGCAGGAAATGTTGAATCCAATTATGGAGGTATTGCTAAATTAAGTGTTATTCCAAAACTTTTCGAAAAGATAGTTACTGAAAACCTTTCGCATCAAATTGTTTGTTATCTTTCGCCATTTCAGCTTGGATTTAGAAAAGAATGTTCCACTGCTACTAACCTTTTGGAGTTTACAACCTCAGTTATAACTGAATTTGATTCCATTTTACAGACAGACACAATATACACAGATTTCAGTAAAGCTTTAGATAAAGTAAATCATGGTCTCCTATTGTTCAAATTGGATAACTCGGATTTTCTCCTGTTTTCCTTAAATGAATTTTTACATATCTTAAAAATAGATGACAATATGTATTATTTAGAGAATGTATATCAAAAACCATTCCTGTTTTATCCGGTGTTCCGCAAGGTAGTCGTCATCTCTGCCTCTTATTATTCCTGATATTTATAAATGATTTGCCAACTTGCATTAAGAATTCTAGAATATTAATGTATGCTGATGATGTAAAGCACAGCTTTAACTGTTTCTATCAATGTTCCTTGCTCCAATCAGATCTTGACAATCTTTATGATTGGCGTATGATGAATCTAATGGATCTGAATTTAAGAAAGTGTAAACACATGTTGTTCTACAGAAGAAGTATAGTACTGTGTAGATACACAATAAATGAATATCAACTTGATTTAGTCGAAGAATTTCTTGATATGGGTGTCTTGCTTGATTGTAAACTATCCTTTAATTCCCACGTTTCGCAAATTGTTAATAAGGCAAAAGGAGTTCTATGTTTCCTCAAGCGTTGGGGAAGAGAGTGTAATGATCCTTAAATTTCCAAGCAATTATTCATATCTTTCGTAAGACCAACCCTGAAATCTAATGGATCTGAATTTAAGAAAGTGTAAACACATGTTGTTCTACAGAAGAAGTCCAATAATCTATAGATGCACAATAAATGAATATCAATTTGATCTAGTCGAAGAATTTCTTGATCTGGGTGTGTTGCTTGATTATAAACTATCCTTTAATTCCCACGTTTCACAAATTGTTAATAAGGCAAAAGGAGTTCTATGTTTCCTCAAGCGTTGGGGAAGAGGGTTTAATGATCCTTACGTTTCCAAGCAATTATTCATATCACTCGTAAGACCAATCCTGGAATATGCTTCCGTGGTCTAAGATCGTCAATACGAAGTTCATATAAAGAAAATTGAATCGGTCTAGAAACAATTTCTCTTATTTTGTCTTCGTAATCTTCCATGTAATCCTAATATTAATTAACCATCATATGAAAGTCGATTATAGCTTATTGATCTCCCTAATCTTGAAATTAGGAGAAAATATTTAATTTGTAATTAATTTAGTAAACGCTTAATTAATTCTGAGTTCCTCCTTCGTAAGATCGAATTCGTAATCCCAAATCGTCCAAGTAGAAATTATACTCCTTTAAAAATCAAACATTTTCGAACCAATTATGCCAACTTTGATCCCATGAGACGTATATGCCTAAGCCTAAGCGACAAAAACTCTATTTAGTTAAAAATATTATTTTAGACATTTTCTTATAAAAAACTAACAGCTTCAGAATGGGGTTGAACCAACAACCTTCTGGTTGTTAATCCGGCGCTCTGGCCAACTCATCCACGTGATTGCAATATTACTGTGCTATTATACTATTGAGTACTTATTAATGTAATACAGAGTAGGCAAATAATAATGACGCCTCATTACCAAGAAACTACTTTAATAAGTAGTTGTTATTAAAGAAAACCAAAAAGTTTTTGCTGGGTATTTAAAAGAAAAGTATAATATATTTCTCGGTCAATTCTGAATATTCATTTTAACAAGCTGAACATTTCCTATTTCATCAAAGTCATGCCTATGCAAAATTTACGAAAAAAATAGAGTATTAACATTTCTTAACGGCTTATAGTTTTTTTTTTTTTTTTTGTTCTGTTGATAACTAATATAATCAGCTTTCAGATGGTTAAAAAATATTTACCCTTTTTTATTTTTAAATACTTAAACAAATTGGAAACAAATCTTTTAAAATCCAGTTAAACACAAAATTCCCAGGAAAATTACAAATATTGATATTTTTAGTTATCTGAAACATATTGTTTTCTTTAAGACAGTTGGGTTTTAACCATTTAGAAAACTGTAATTTTTATTAGCAAAATAATGCTATTTCTTTAGTATTAGCTGTACTTAAGCGTTATTTTCAACTACATATTCATTACAATATATACGTTTAAAATCTGCTGATTTTTTTTTTTTCGCCCAGTTTAATTAAAACTAGTAAAACTAGTTTTGTAATTCATATACTGAATAAGTGAGTGAGTGACTGACTGACACACTCTTTAATGATATTGAGTGTTGAAAAAATAATTTACTTTTTCCATTATTATGAGTTTTTTCTAGGTAAAGAATAAATTAAAATACTAAATTAAATTTGAGCTCAGCTTGTTTTTGAAATGAATACTGTTAGAATAAAAATAAAATCTTTAAAAAACATGTGTTTAGTTTTAAAATGCCTAAAATTATTGTTCAAAAATAGACTTAAAATTCAAATTTAATTAGTTAACTTAGTTCTAATCACACACACAAATCCATCTTAAATATATGTGTTCAGTTTTGATTTGTTTAAATATTGTTAATTTGTATTTGTTTTTGTATATATTAAAACAAAAACATAAAATGTAATTAAGAAATTAGCTTAGTAAACATTTAAGCAAAGTTAGCAAAACTTGTTAGTATTTATTCCAAAACAATAAATTCTTAGAAAAAAACCTGCTTACCTTCCGCATATTTGCATATTATATATTTAAATTTTATTCTCTTTTTAAAATTTAATTCATTTAAGAATTTTATTATCATTTTTATATTAGAAGACAAAAAACCTCTATTAAAATTGGTTCACTTTCGCTTTTATTTTAATTTATTGCGAGTTGTATGTTTGTGTTGTATTAATTTATGGTAATTTTCACCTATGATTAAATGTATTATTTTTTTTTTACCTTAAGTCAATACCATTTTTTGGAGAATTTTTGTGGCTTACCTAAAAGGAAAAAGAATATAAATACAAAAGAGAATTAATAAATATATTAACAAAAATTTTATTGTATAGTAATATTATCTATTAAATTTAAAAACTGGTTCATTTTTATGACAAATTTTGAAATAATATTTAAATTAAATAATAAACTAATTGAATTTTTAGAAGTTAAAAAAAGAAAAATAAAAAAAACACAAAAGCTTTTTAATGAAAAATTTTTAAAATCAAGAATTTATTACTTTATAACTAGATGAATTCAAAATAAAAAAAAAATAATAATAATAAAAAACAAGAAAGATATAATCGGTCAAACCCGACCATACAATACCGTACACCATAGTGTATGTCCATAAAAATTCTAGGAAGGGATCTTATGTCCCATATATCCTATTGTAGACCGATACTTCTATTAAATGTAATGCATTTTTATATTAAGCATACATATGCATTATAATGGGTTGATATTAACATTTATATTGGATTTATATAGTTATAAGTGATTCCCGAAAGAGGGACTTGTATGGGACCTATAAGGTTTCTACTTATATGTATGAAATATTAACTTCATACTAACATTTCCATGGGATTTATGCAAGTTGAAGTGATTTTCGGTAGAGGAATTTATATGGCAGCTATGATCAATTGTGGACCGATCTTCATGAAATTTGGTACACATATTAATACTTATATGCAACTTGTTTGTACCGAAAAAACACCTATTCCGGGAGGGCATTTGTATGAGGGCTAGGTGAAATAATGGACCGATCATAAACAATTTCAATAGGCTTTATGCCTGTATTAGAGTAATTATTTGTGCCAAATTTCATTAAGATATTTATAAAATTGCGGCCGGTATTTTGTTCACAAGGTATACATGGACAGCCAGACAGACGGACGGACATCATTAAATCGACTCAGGAAGTGATTCTGAGTCGAAAGGTATACTTTAGTAATAATTTTTTCTGTGCGTTACAAACATCATCACAAATGCATAATATTGCAATCATTTATGATGGTGTAGGGTATAAAAATGGGTTATTCCATATCAAAACGGACCTAAAACAAGCATTTTCGAATTTGACATCTTCGATTTCAATGAAATTCACTGCAGACATTAACAGTAGATCCTTTGACCTACCGTGTATAGTTTAGAATTTATTAGCAATTATACAAGTACACCTTTGTGAAGTTTTTAGCTTTCCTTCGTTTTTCAAAACGTCATATTTTTGGACCAGAATTGGCTATTGGTCTAAAAGTTTCTTATTTAAGAGGATTCATTATAAAGACAAAGGATATTATCTTTATAACGCTATACTTTAAATGGCTGCAGTTCTTTAATATTTTATATCAATGACGTAAAATTTTGAATATCCTAGTTATTTTGTAAGGTGTATCAGCATCCATCAACAGCTTTCCTGTTTTCAAGAACAAACTTTCGAAGTTCGAGACACATATAGTCATTTTCAAAGATTTCGAAAATTGTTAAAATTTCTCATATACAAAAACAAAAAATATATATATTCTTTAAAATCACTCAATAAATTTGTTAATTGTTTTTATTTTCAAGTTCAATTAATGTATTAATTAATTTAATTAGCATTTTTTATTTTTTATATATACATTTGTTTGACAAAAATTTAAAACTTAAGAAAATAAAAATAAATAAATTAAAATAATTTGAAAAAAACTGTAATTACATGTTAAATTGTCTATTTTGTTTTTCGTGGGTACATTGTACACAATTTTGCTATTTATTGGTGACGCTGAATACCGATTTCTTTAATTCTAAATTAAGTAAAATTTTTAATCTTTACCAAGATTGCTAATCATTCCGCTGTTATTATATACATTTCGGCAATTTATTCAGCAAATTAATAATTAATTAATTTTTTAATTGTTTACTGTATAAGGAGCAAGTAAGTGATTATTTTTAAGCTTTTTATGATAAGTTTTCACATGTCAAATTTGTGTTTCACTCCTAAGATTGTAAATTGCACTCCATCAGTATAAAAATTCATTTACTGGAGCATCTATACGAGATAATCGCAATTAGTAGATGAAGATTTTTTTCGGAGAATTGATCATATCTAAAAAGCATAACTATCTACACATACATAATATATTAATTCTTTATATATACAAAGACATAATGAATATATATTTTACAAGATTATTATATTTCATTAAATGCATTTATGTATTGTTTTAAACATATATTTACAACTTTACAATAAAAGATTATTAAAAATTTGTGAGTTTTTTTTTCATTGGTGTAAATAAGTACATGTTCAATTAATTATTGAATAGAATTCATATCACTTAATTAATACAATTATTTTGATGATTGAAGTAAAGTCAAACAAAAAATTAATTGATATAACAAAATTCGTAATTGAAATGGATTTTTATTTATTTATTTCAGTGCAGAAAAAAGTATTTATTTTTTTATTAATATATTGCTAATTAATTATTAATTTTATTAATAATTGTTTAAATTAACTTCACAGAAAAAAATTTTTGAATAAATATAAAAATCTACTTTCATTGATTTTAGTTCATAATATTTAAGAATATTATCTTAAAATTAATACCGTTTTTACATTTTTTGAAATGAAAAAAAAAAAAAAAAAATAAGTCAAGAAGACTTAAACAAATTCTTTAAATTTACATTTATATTTCCAATTTGTAGATGCATGTTTGAAATTTTCTTTGGAGAATTTGAAGTTTTTAATGATTTTTAACCACATGTCGCGAACAGATGAATATAACAGAAGACTTTTTTTTATTAAAATGATGCATGTGTTATAGAATGGCAGCAAATTTTTGAAAATTTCTAAACATAACTTTTTAACAGCTTTTTATTAGAAACTTGTAATTTAAAGGGATTTATTGTCAATATATTCATGTATAACTATCCAATAAATCTAAATTATTTAAATTAAATTTTAGAAACATTTTTGCAAAATTCGTAAAGTTGTCATTAAGTAGAATTTAATAATATTTATGAACAAAATTTTATTTTTTATGAAAAAAGTTTGGGAAAAAAGTCATGTTCGATTCATAATATTTATGAAAAAATTTTTCAAATGCACGATTTTTTTTCTGTGTTTATAATTGTTTATAGTTTTTATTTTACAATAACTGACAGTTCTTCAGAAAAAAAATTAATTAAAAAGAAAAATGTTTTGAAAAAATATAACATATTTTATATAAGAAAAATAAATTAAAAATGTGTGTAATTCGTCGATCTTTATGGCTCTTCTGTGTTTATGTTTGTTATTCATATTATTGTTATTATAATTGGAGGAAGTTAAAATGTCTATTTTCTGTCCGTTTTGATATGGAATCACTCTAATTGAAAAACGATTTTTATGAACAATTTCGAAACTCTTTGAAACCAACTTTATATATCCTGAATTTTAAACTTTTTTTAAATAGGAAAATTGTTGATAGATTTTGCTAAACCTTACAAAATTACTAAGAAATCTAAAATTTTAGGCCATTCACCTAAATCTCAAGGAACTGCAGCCATTTAGAGCAAAAAAATGGATTCAAATTTTCGAGAATTTTTTGATTAGTTTTAGATTTGCATTTTTCTTAGACTCAAACCATTAACCAGTCGGTAGACAAGACTTTGGAAATTCATATGTTGTACTGACTGCTAAGAAGTTATGTGCTGATATAATATGAAAGCAAAAAATTTACGTTTAAAACAAAATCGTAGTTTTTTCCATAGAACATTTGCGCGCATAAGTAAAATTAAAGTTGTTTAGAATTTAAGAGACGAAGTGATTTTCTAAAGTTTGAGATATAATATGTTGATGTCAGTAAATCTGGCATGGGATAGCATCATCAAAAACTTTCACATAATTACCATAAATATTAGTAAAATGTATATTTTTTGTGATTAATAACTACAGCCTTTGTTGGAATTGCCAAAAATATCACTTAAATAGAATTCATTAATAAATAACACCTTCGAATCAAATGAGCGTTTAAAAATTTTTAAATGCTAAAAATGTCTGTAAGAAATCATCTTAATGGTTAAAATTAGAATAATTTAAGAAACATCATTTATATCGACTACATTCGCTTGCTGACAACTATAGCTAAGTATAAATTACGCTACCATTTATGTCATTTTATTTGCTTAATACTAAAATTCAGTGGGCGTGAAAATATTCTAAGAACCTATAATTTTATGGAAAAAAAAAAATATTCTTAACCTCTAAAAGTACCCTTACATATTTCGCGTTATAGTTAGAATTTTAAAATAATATAAACTATTTTATTACACATAATTTTTCGAGAGTTTTAACCGTTTTAAATTTTTTGTTATCTACGAAATCGTGCAAAAAATAAAATTAAAAAATGTGTGTTTTTTTCAGTGTAGTTTTGATATGTACTGATATTTCTTTATAGGTTTAGAAAATATTTTTAAGATTTTTGTTTAAAAGTTTTTACTTAAAATCTTAATTTTTTACCGCACTGATAAAAATGATTAACGCAAACAGACTTTTCAAACATGCTGTTTTATTATATCCTTCACCACAGATGTAAAGGGAATATATAAGTTTGTCATGCCGTTTGTAATTTCTACAGTATTCATCTAAGACCCCAAAAAGTATATATTTTCTGGATCCGTCTGCCTGTTTTTAGAAAGCCCCAATTATCGGATATATATATTTTTTATACATGAAATTATAGAACGACACTAATAAAAATTAAAAAAATGACCGAAATGTTGGCAAAAAACCAAAAACGCCTCTCAAAACGTATTTCTTTTCGACTTTTCTAATCCCCTATGTAAGGTAGCGACTTCGTTTTTGTACAGAAAATTCGGCATCTTCTGTTTTTTTTTTTTTTTTTTTTTTTTTATATGGTTTTGTGGAAGAAATGAACAAAATCGGTTAAGTAGTAACGGAGATATTGGTTAAAACGCATTTTTGGACTTTGTAAAGCTTCTATATAAACTTCAAAATTCCTACAAATCTGTTGTAAATTTTGTTTCTAAAATTTCGGCTTTTTGAATTAACCACATCGGTCTATAAATAACTGAATTGTGGGCATAAATCTGAAAATTAAAATTATTAAAAATATACACACAAACATATACATATAAAAAGCATTGCAATGACTTTCAGTGTTATTTGTTATTTGTATAAGCGTGTATCTACATACAACATATGTATATAAATTTAGTAGTCATCAGAAGCTATCAGTGTTGTTGTTGCTTTTTCCTAAGAGTGAAACCATTGTTATGATAGTTTAATTTCGTATTGAAATTTTTGTAGTTTGAAAAAAATGTGGATAATTTTTTTTAGTTTAAATGGAAAAATATTAAAGTATACTTTAAGGCATAAATTTTGTTATTTGTCGGTAAGGTGGTGAATACTATAAAAGATTCGGCACAGCCGAATATAGCGCTGTAATTTATTTTTCGATATGATCAGTTGTACCCTCCATAAAAAGCATATATTTATTATCGCATAACTTAAGAACTATTTCCGCAAAAGTCTTTGAATTTTTGAGGAAATAACTTCCTTGCCATCCTTTATAACTAAGATGAAAATGGCAACGATAGGAAAAGGAGGAATAGTATCCCCCATTAAAAAAATACTAATTATTGGATAACATAAGTACAGGTACAGCAAAAGTCTTATACTTTTCTCATTAACCTCTAAAGTAAGAATGAAATTGGGACGGATAGAACCATAACGAAAATATTAAATATAGTATATCTTGTATGTATAACTTTCTCATCAACTTAAGATGGAAATGATACAAACCAAATATACTTAATGGCATATTTAAAGAACTATTATAGTGAGAGACCTCAAAATTTGTTGGAATTACTTTCTTTCCCATGTTTCATTGATGAAATGAAAATAGAACGAATAGGTCGTGGGGGAGCAGTAACCTACATATAAAGTAAATATTTGTTATCGCATCAAAAGGAGTAGCGAATCTAGTAGCATATGTTTTTATATATTAATTTGACTAATATTACACTATTTTTCAGATATTTTTAAAACTAAAAATTTTATTAATTATTTATTTTTCTATAGACTTTAACATATAATTTTTAAATATTTTCTAAAGCTAGTTACTAAAATTTTGGACCAGAGTAGACGAGAACTAAGTTGTTACTAATATGAAAACTTGTGTAATTAGCTTGAGAAGATATCTAAAATTTATGTATTAAAGTGTATAGAAAAATAAAAATATAATTAATAAAATATAATGCCGATTTTTAGTTTTAAAAATTACCTAAATGTTTAGGTTACAAAATGGCTTAAAAGTAGGCTACATAAATTACATAAATATTTTATTAGTTTGCGCAAATATTTAAAAAAAGTATACATTAAAATGTATTGAAAAATAAGTAATAATTTTATAAAAATTTAACTTCTAACTTTAAAGACATAATATTTTGATTTTCCATTTTAAAGAAGACTATATAGAAAAAAAATCTTTATATATATATATAAAGATTTTTTAATATTTTCTAAAATTTTGGGCAAATTAAAGCAAATTTAAAGATTATTATCAGCCTAAAAGTTTGTTTTTTAACCTAAAAGTATGCTTTAAAATATTATTATTTTCTTCAATTGCTTTTTAGCTCTTTCCTGGTATTTTTATTTAATATAATCATTGTAGTTGTATGCTATTTTCTTGCTGCTTGCTAAACATTATTTAAAAATTAATTATTGTTTTTTTTTAAATTTCAATAAATTTTGTTTTTGACTAAAATATATTTGATATTTAATATTATGATTTTATAAGAAATTTAAAAAATAAATAAATTGCCCAATATATAATTTCTAAATTGTTTTTTTTTTTTTTTTTTTTAATTGCTACGGTATTTAATTCAAAAGTCTTTTAAAATGTAGCCTACTTTTAGACGTTTTTAAACCTAAATATATGTTTTAAAGGTAATTTTACGATTTGCTTTAAATTTCACTTATTTATTTGACACGATTTATTTAATTTATTTATTGATTTTTTTATAATATATTTTGTTTATTTTTAAAATCATTATTATGTTTTAGCAAGTATTTACAATTCATTGTTAATAGAATTTATTGTTATTTTATAAACGAAATATCGTTTTTATTTTAAAGATAACAAATCACGTTTCGAATAAGAAATTTTCTTACAAAGGTGGCGAAATACATACAAGAGTATTAAAAGTTTATTTAAGACGTAAAGCAAGTTGTTTAAAGGTTTTTCCCTTTTTTTTGGGAGGGTTTATTGATGTAACAAGAGATTTTTTGGTTTGAATTTGCATGCTACTTTATAATAATATTTATATTGTACATGAAAATTTTACGGGGCTTTCCATGATAAGATAAAGTATAAAATTCTTAGAAAACATTTAATATATAATTATTTTCAAGTTTAGGTTTGAAATATATTATTTTAAGAACTTTTTTAAAATCTTATGGCAATAATTTCTCTCATGGAAACCCCTTTTTCCTTATACGTATTATTTTATTTACATGTTCTGAATTGCGTTATTTTTTTTTTGTCTGTTGTTGAAAGAAATTTGAACGTGTTTTCATTTGTTCTTACAATTTTTCGATCCTGTTTACGTCTTCCTGATCTTTTGAATTTGAATGCAAAATATATGCTTTCTGTCTTATTAAATTGTACGTGAAGATTTTTCGTAAAGAGGTTTATATTACATAAGTTTATTAAGAGTGTTTTCTTCTTTTCGATGTCTGCTTCTCGTGTAGCTTAAGTGCGTAGTAATTCCTTATGACTCCTATAATTGATTATTGTATACGAATTTTGGATACATGAAAAGCAACCACCTTTTTCCTCAAGGAAGAGAACAAAAAAACAAATTGAAAAAAACATCTTGAAGAATTCAATATAATAGAATTTCATATATGTATGTAACTAAAGCAATATAATGTTAAAGTAATCATTTTATTGCAGCTTCCTTTTCCCCTCATAAAAAGTCTTAAGAATAGAGTATAATAAATTTATTATAAATATTATTATATACATACATACGTATATATATATTTTTTTTTTTTGGTATTGAATTACTAAAATTATGTTACTGTTATTTACCTTCAAAAAACACGCACTGAATTAAGAATTATATAAAGGGTAACAGGATGTATTGGTTACTTTTCGTGGCTTAAAGGGTTTTAAGCAACACTTGTACAAGAAAAATAGTTTAAATATTAAATAACAATCTATTAAAATAGTGAAATATTACAACTATTATAATCTAACAACGAATTCTTATTAAAAAAAAAAAAATAAAATAGTCTCTAGGAAATTTAAACTTAATATTAAAATTAACAAATATAATGGACAATAAATATTATATTTCAAGAGATTATGGTAAAGAAAATATGCCTTAAAGCATTTGGCATAAAACTAGGAAAACAGATATTTTTTCTTCAAATGTAAAGTAATTGAAAGCCTATTTTTATTTTTTAAAAATTTTAAAAGATCATGTTTCTCTCTTAGTTTAAAACAAATTTGTTGAAATTTTAAAAGAATTTCCATTAATTAAAATAAAATATTACACGAAAAAAAGAAAACAATTAAAACCATAAAATAATAAAAGTAATTTGAATTTATTTTTCGGTAATAATAAAATTAATAAAATTGCTAACTAAAGTTTGAGCAAACTTTTTAAATATTATATATTAAAAAAAATTAATTAGTTTTTAAATTTTTAAAGGATCTTAATGCAGACTATTAAATTATGAAATATTTTGCTTTTATCAGTTGTAGTACTTTTCCTTTTTAATGTCCTAAATAACAAATCGCTTGCTTAGTTTGCATAAACTTTGGGAAAGTATTTAAAAATTAAGTATCGATTTTTTATTTATTTTATTTTAATATATTTTTAAATATCCTGATATAAGCAAATATGTTATTGAAACATATTTTGCCCTTTTTTAATAAGAATTAAATCTTTTGAAATTAAAAAAAATGCGTGTTTAATTTATTTACAAATTATATACTATACGATTTCTTTAATTTTAAACTAATCGAAGGATTTTTATATGAAAAAACATAATAATAATAATAAAAATAATAATTAAAAAAATTACAATTAAATGATTAAATCTCTCACGTGTAATATAAAATCGAAAACTTAGAGTAATAAAATTTAATTTTTAAAGCCTACTTTTAGGTTTAAAAATAACCTAAAAGTAGGTTATGTTTTTCACTTAATAATTGTATTTTTTTATTTATTTATTTATGTATTTATTTAATTATTTATTTATTTATTTATTTATTTATTTATTTATTTATTTAATTATTTATTTATTTATTTATTTATTTATTTATTTATTTATTTATGTATTTATTTAATTATTTATTTATTTATTTTTTATTTATTTATTTATCTTATTTATTTATTCATTTATTTATTTTTTATTTACTTATTTATTTAGTTTTTATTATTTATTTATTTATTATTTATTTACTTATTCATTTATTTATTTATTTATTTATCTACTTATTTATTTAAATATTTACTTACTTATTTATTTATATACTTTTTTATTTATTTATTTTCCTTATTTTTTTATTTTTTATTTTTTTATTTTCCATTTATTTTTTACTAATTTGTTTAATTAATTATTTATTTATTTTTCTACTTATTTATTTGTTTATTATTTATTTTTTACTTATTTATTTATTTTTTACTCATTTATTTATTTATTTACTTATTTATTAATTTATTTATTTATTTGTTCATTTATTCATTCATTCATTCATTTATTTATTTATTTTTCTACTTATTTATTTATTATAAATTTTTACTCATTTGTTTATTTATTTATTTACTTATTTATTTGTTTATTTATTTACTTATTTATTTTTTATTTATTTATTTACTTATTTATTCATTTGTTTATCTATTTGTTCATTTATTCATTTATTCATTTATTTATTTATTTATTTTTCTACTTATTTATTTATTATTTATTTGTTTATTAATTTGCTTATTTATTTATTTTTTTTACTCATTTATTTAATTATTTATTTATTATTTACTTATTTATTTATTTCTTTATTTATTTAGTCACTTATTAATTAATTTATTTTTTCCCACAAAATTTTAAATATTTTGGTCCTTCGTATTGGATAAAATAGCCAAAAAAAAGTCAAAATTCTTACATATATTAAAGAATAATAAAAAATTTTTTTAATGGCATTATCATAAATATAAAGTGACTCGAACGTCAAAACTCAAACAAAATTGATAAAATTTTCATTTTTGATGGTATTAGTGTAGCATATTTTAGGATTTCCTAGTAAAATTTGAATAATTTTATTTTATACTAAAAATTGAATTTTTTTTTTTAAATTTTTCAAAAAATGGCATTTTAAGTCTTAAGTTATTTATTATACGAAAATATATTATATTAGAGTTTATAACAAAAAAAAAAAAAAAATGTTATTTAATATTGTGATCCTTTTTTAACCCAAGAAAATTTGTTTTGCTTTATAAAATTTTTATCTTTCGAAATTTTTTGATACGCCTCTACATATCCGTTATGCATTACAAGCATCACTTAATTGTGTCAATTATGGTAAATTTCGTGCTATTCATACTTGCCTGATCAGAATCTATTTTAACAAAAGTGTACCGTTTTAAATTATCAACGACATTTTACTTAATCTTATATCTATATATCTAAGATTTTTACAAATTACAACTTGCTATATAAAAGTACAAAAACAAAAAGTGCAATTTTTGCGTAATTTTCAAAAAGTCCATACAATGTTCATACTATGTCCTACGTTGACTATACGCCCAAAAAAATAAGAAAATTTAAAAATTAAAATTTTTGTCATCAAAATTAGACTACTATGTATGAGTATTTAACTGTTGAAAGGCTGCATAATAACAAATATAATAACAAATAGAATTTATCTACAAAGTCTGATTAGTTTATATGATATCGAATGAGATCAAAATGCATAAACCCGCGAACAAAAAGTGTAGAAGAATGGGAAAAAGTTAAGTAATAAAATTAAACTTATATTGCTAAAATTTTGAACTCTATTAGACTTGTGAGTTCATGAGTGTAAGCCGTTTAAGATGGTAGAACCACAAAACTTATTAAGGATTAAAGTCAGTTTCGGCCAGTTTAAAGAATTTCGATAACATTATATATATATATATATATATATATATATATATATATATATTATTAACATTTTTCTTCCTTAGTTCTCCGGATTTTCTTAATATTCGGCATACGCATAAGGAGCCATCTGAATATCTCCATTTTTATTGTTTTGAATTTTGGAAAACTCGCGAATTTATGTTTTAAAAAGTCAAAAAATCGAACAAATATGCAACTTTAAACACCAATATCTCTACAAGCTTTTAATGAATTTTAATGATTTAAATTACATATAAAAGCTGAGTATGTTCTCTTTAAATGTAGTAATTTTAAAATAATATTATCCCTTTAAACTGCATTCATAACGCTAGTGCAATTTTAGGATGAGTTTTTGAAAATTTTCTACCGTTTCATTTATTTTCTCCTTCTAATATTACAAAAATTATTTTTACCAAAAATTGAAATATAAATTGTTGTGGGACAAAATGGTCCACTATTTAAAAAATAATTATTTTAAATATTCCTACAGATTTTCTCATACAAAAATAGATTTTTTAAATTTTATTTTTTGTGAGTTTATTTTAAAATTAATTTTAGTGATAACATTTCATAATTTGTTATTTGTGGTATAATATTTATTGTACCAGAATTATTACTAAAAAACTATTATTATTTTTTTTTAATACTAAAGGTACGTACAGACTAGTCAAATATTTGACCAAAATGACGTAACCACTATATAAAATATTTCTTAATTTCTCTTTTTTCAATGGGAAATGATTTTTTATTTATCATTAATCATAGCTGACATTTTTGAGAATTTTGTTTGACGCTGTTTTCTCTTAAAAATATTTGTAAGATTAAACAACGGCAAACAATATTTTCTTTTAAAAATAGTGGTCACGCAATTTTGAACAAATATTTGCCAAATATGAGCACAGCTTAAGTAAAAATATTTAAAATCAAAGGATAGAAATTTCTTTCAAATGCATCAGAAAATTTAATTTTTGTTGAGAGTGTAGCTTTAGGAGAAACATAATTTTTGAATTCTGGAATATCATTTACAATATTTATTGCAATAAACTTTTTAAATCAATAAAATCTGACGTATAGTTAAAGAGTTATGAACACTTAAAGTTACATATTACTGAATGAGAACAAACAAAAAAATCAAAAAAATAAGAAATTATGAAAGAAAATTAATTTTTGTATGAAAAAAAAAATATTAAAAATAGTAGATTACCTTGTCCCAGAACAATTATTATTGCATTTTGTAGAAAAGATATTAATTTTAAACATATTAAAAGCAAATTAAAATCGAAGGGGTAGAAACTTGTCAAAACTTAATTTCAAAACTGCAATTGCATTACGAGTGCGTTTTAAAATAAACGATTTACTTTTGAATTACTGCCTTTAAAGAGGTCTCAGTTGTCCTTCATTAGAATCTTGAGTCATTAAAATCCGTCTAAATTGTATAGAGTTATTAACATTTAAAGTTATGTATTTGGTCGGATTTTTTAACTTTTATAAATATGTAAATCGTGAATAAACTCGAGATTTTTGTTCTTGTTTTTTTTTAATTGGAAGAAATAAAAACGAGGAAGGCTAATTGGGTCTTTAGGTTATATGCATATCAAATATGAAAAAAAAAATCGGATGTCCCTCGTTCAAAAAATTATCATCTTTTATAAATCTCTCGTGGAATGAACAATTGATATTTTAAATTCGTTTTACCTTTATTGAATATCTTTTGGTTTTGATTTAAATAATTTTTAAATATTTTGACTTTTTCTTATACATATAAAACATGTTTTCTTAATACATTAAAAAGTAATAAAATCTAAATTAAAAACAAAAAAATAAATAAATAAAAAAATAAAATCTATTAAAGACTCTGTTAGTATAAAACCTCCCAAGGCCATCTGTTATGTAAATTAACGAATTCAATCAATTTGAAATATCTTCTAAATCAATTACTTTTGTTATTAAAGGGTTAAATGAATACATATATCAATAGTACTGAATAAGAACATTCTAATGATGCTCGAAAATCTAAATTACGATGAAAAATATCTGAAATATTCAAACTTTAATGAAATAGAATTTAAAAATTTTTTAGAAAGTTTTTACTAAAATCTTCATTTCACGATAATGAAAACTAATTTTAATAATTAATTAATTTAACTCTAGAAAAGTTTATTTTTAGCAACTATTTTCTCTTGATTATTGTTTCTAGGAAATATCTAAAAAGCTGTAAAAAAATAAACTCAATCGCCTTAAAGTAAACATTAATTAATAAATATGTTTAATGTGACAGTGACAACATAATGATTTTAATCCGTGGTAAAAAAAAAGAAAAACAAACTTAATCAATATTTACAGTTTTTTTTTAGATATAAGTACTTTTCTTTTAATAAATACCTTTGCTTGAATTTATCTTAAACAATTTTGACAATATGTTGACAAAATTCACATTAAAAAGATTATTTTTTCTGGCTTAAGTATCTAAAGTTTACTTTTATTAGAGTTCTTTACTTTTTATTATATTTTAGTTTATTTTTGTAGCGGGAGTTACATTTTTGTCTTTACTTAAAGCCCAAGTGAATTTATTGTTATTGTTGAGAAGATGACCCAATGACAGTGTTGCCGATTTCTGTGTAATTATCCAAAAATGGAACAATTTTAAATTTCTTGGATAATTTTTGGATAATGAAATTTCTATGGAATTTCAATAAAACTTCATAAATAGTCAAAATTTTGTACGAAATTGCTCCAATTTAGTGGTACAGTGGTATCCTAATACAAGATTGCAATAGGAGCAGAAATAAAAAATGATTTCCAGCAAGTGCTTCTAAAAGATAACCTTAACCATTCCAAAGGTAAAAGTAAGAGCATATTTTGGACTTTTTTGTAAGTTATTAATAATTACTGCCACAGTAGGGATATTAGAAATTTTAATTAAAAATCCAGATGAATTTTTAAATAAAGGTATTAAAATATAATTAATATTTATTATATATTTTTAAAATACATAATGTTATCTCACAAATAAAATTAAGTAATTATACGTTTTAATAAAAATGGTATTTCTTGCCTTTACCTAGTCATTTAATTGTGAAAGATATAAAAAAATATAACTCAAAATTGATCAGAATTCATAATAAATTAAAAAAAAAGTATATCAACAATTCCATGAAAGAACGCTTGAACAAGGGCAATTTTTTACCTGCCAGAAAAATTTTGTCTAAATTTTGCCCAAAAATCGCCATTTTAAAATGTAAATCCCCAATTTTGTCCTCAAAATGTTTTAATATAAAATTAAGTTTTTCCTTAATTAAAAATGTATTGAAAATTTTCTATAAAGAGATATTTAACGAACATTATTTTTAGAATAAATTTCCTATAAAAAGATTTAACAAAAAATTTCCTAAAAAAAATATCTAATATTTCCTATAAAAAGAAAATTTATCAATGTTCCGAATAAAATAAAATTTATTAATAATTTCATATAAAAAGGAAATTTGTCATAAATTTATAAAAAAGGATATTTAATGAAAATTTTCTATAATAAAAATATTTATCAAAATTTTCCTTAAAAAGATATTTTTTCAAAAATTTTCTGTAAAAATGTAATGGTTGAAACATTTTTCCATAAAAGAAAATTCATCAAAAATTTCGTATAAAAAGAAAATGTATTAAATTTTTCTATAAATTGAAAATTTACTGAAAGCCATGAGAGCTTAATGTTATAAAATGAGTTAAACAGACTGTTTCATAGATACTCGTAATTATTATGTTAGTTTTTATTTAGTTTTCGAAAACCAAATTAGTTGAAAATTGTTTTTGATTTGTAAGAAAAAACCAACGAAATTAATGTAGTTTTTCATTAAAAAAATTAATGAAGACAAAAGTTGTTAATTTTCGTTTGGTGTAAACGGCATATAAACCACAAATAATAATTTAATATTTTCTATACATAGAAATCAATCCAATATCTAAGTAAAAAAATAATTCGACATTATATATATGTAAATAGAAAATTCATTGAAAATTTCCTTTAAAAAGATAACTAGCAACAATTTTTTATAAATATAGTATTTAACGAAAAATATTTACATATAAAATTCAGCGCAATTTTCTACAAAAAAAATTAAAATTTATCGAAATTGGAATAAATGTACTATTTAATAAAGAATTTTACTAAAATCCCCAAATTCCTCACCACGAAAATTTTTCCACAAATGAAAGTTTAAATTCCTAATTTGGGGACAAATCCCCTAATATGGCAACACTGCTACATACAAACATATGTAATTTTTGTACTTTGGAAAAAAATATATAGATTATTTTTGTAAATATAAATATGAAAGCATACTTTAAGGCGTAAATTTTATTATTTGTCGGTAAGGCGGTGAAGGATATAAAAGATTCAGCACAACCGAATATAGCGCTCCAACTTGTGTTTTATTTCAAATAAATATTTTCTTATAAATTGTTTTTTGTTTTCATTTTTTTTATAAACTATTAACTATTTCATCCCTAATCCTTTGACCTTAATTTTATAGTGACGTAATTGGTGGGAATATAACATTGTCCTCAATGTCATTGGAATGCAAAGAATTGTCATTTTCATTGTATTCGACGTTGTTACTTCTACAGATGTTATGTAAAGTACAGCATACATTTAAAATTTTGTATGTACCACCTTTTCTGGTCGATAATGCAAGGTGTTTATTAAGCAGCGAAATGGGCTTTTTAGAGCATAATCTAAGAGCAACATATTATGATTTGAACATATGATCACAGCAAAAAATAGAAATGATTATCAGTAATAATTATGATTCCATTTTGTCATATTGTGTCCGATTTTATGGTTTGTTTTTTATGGTATGGTTCTAGTTTTACATGTATATAACTGAACAATCTTACTACCATTCTATTAGAATGGGATTTGGTGTTATTATATTAGTATTTTATCTTATTACATTATTATACCACATTGTCATAATATGATTCCATTTTACAATATTATTATGGCCATTCTTCATATTATAATTCAATTTTATCATATTATTATCCCATGTTATCATATAGTTATCCAATATTATCATATTATTATTTCATTTTGTCGTATTATTATTCCATCTTATCATATATTAAAACATATTAATAAAAAATTATTTTTGTAAATTTTTTATTGAAAATAATAGAGAAAAGTGTTCATTTGGCAAAAAAAAAATACATATTATTTGCTCATGTTTTTTTTTTTTTTCTTTTTTAACTAAACCTTTAATGGTACTTAATCAATATCTTATATTGCTTGAATCACACTGAGTATAGTCAAACCTTGTCTATTTATATTTATTCATATATAAACTAAATGAGAATTACAATGAAGATGGAAAACAAATATTAAAAACAAAATATATTTAAAAATAAAAAAGTTATGAATTTTTCCACTAAGTTTATGAAAAGTATAAATATTATATTTATTTGAAACATTTTATTGTCATGGGAATAATAATATTAATAGGTTTAAAAACAGAATATGGCTTAAGAACAAGGAAAAGACTGCAAATATTTAATGGATGTAGAAGTAATGATATTTTTCCTATTAATAAAATCTTGGTAAAAATATATAAAATCATATAATTTTTGCAGTCAACAATGTTAAAATTTGTATTGAATGTAAACATTAAATGACAAAATTTAAACAAAAAATATTGCTATTATGAACACAGAGTTATTAAAATTCAAGACAATTAACAATGAGAACATAATATTGTTGTAGTGATAATACTGTAACCATGTTTTTTCTCTGTGTATATGAATAATTTTTATTGGGAAATAAAAAATTGAAGTTTATATATATTTTACTTACGATCAAGGCATTCATAGTATAATATCCTTTTCAATTGAAGTATAAATGCTGGTCAACAGTAGGCTTTTTAATTTTCTCGTGTGTCCTATCAATGCAACCAATTATTGAGGAAATTGTATATTTACTGTAGAAATTGTTCCTTGATCTACATTTTTCGTTAAAGTCCATTTCAAGCAGCACCCACTGATAGCAAATGAAGCGCTCCATAACCTTGAGTATATTATCTAAAATTGTTGACACCGTGCTTCTTCACAGACTTATGCTAGAGTCGCTCCCTAGAGATAAATCCTTCAGCAAAAAACCGCAGCGAAGCTGTTAATTGCAACATTGGCGAAATTTTCGAACGTGACAAGTGCCCCTTAATAGTATGAAGTATCATACAGAAAGCGTCTTTTTAATCCTATAATATGCTACAAGTCTTCAAAGGAAGGTAAAATAATAAGACTCATTATAAAAATGTGCATACGCTGTCTCCGGCTACTCCAGTGAGTCGCTGCCATCGAAATGTTTTCCCTTGCCCTAAATTTGCAATCGTGAAAAAATTCCCCATGAATAATTTCCTGCTAAAATAAAATTCTCCTTATCGTGAATGATTTTTTTTTGCTCGAGTTTTTTCACTTTTTATTCACTTTATTTTTACTGAGGAACAGAACAGAACATGTAAGTAGTTCTTTTTATAATTCGAATATTAAAGTTTAAAAAATTTATTTTAAGGGCAAGATCCGTTAATAAGGCACAAACTGATATATTGCTCAGCAAAATGCAAAAGAACAGATCGATTGCCTGCGGATTTGTGAAGCTTTCGAAAGACGTGGACAAATCTAATACAGATAATTAATTTAAAAGTTTTTTGACACTTACAATGTATAGGGTGACTCCAAAGGCTCAGATGCGTCCCACAAACTTCGAAAAACAATTTGCTGGTGCTTACTTTCCTCCTCTTGCAATAAAATTATTGCTTCAATTCTAAACATTTTTTACACTCTAATTTGTTGTGATCAAACTATCGCATAAATACTAAATATTTTGCCTTGTTTTGTAATTATTCTTTAAAATAATATATATGTACGTGTATATTTTTGAACAAAAATTTCTTTGATATTTAATTTGTTTCTTTTTTAATTTTCTTTTTTTTACATTCACTGAGAACTGATAGCTGATAGCTGGGAAATTTTTTCACGGGAGATTTACTATAGCATTTTTTCCTTCGAGAGGATTAAAAATTCATGGAAACAAAAATTCCAATTGTTACTCAAGAAGGGATGATTATTTTGTTTTATATTTTCGTATTTTTTAAACATTTTAATAAAAACACTGAAGTTTATATTTTTTCTTCAAAAAGTTACATTAAAAATGTAAACAAAAACATAAAACAGCTGATTCGAACATCGGTTTTTTACACTCGAAAATACCTAAACATATACGTTTTTATGACTCCAGAAAAATAGAATCAGAAAAATAGAATTTTTATATGAAAAAAATGTGAATAGGTTTTAGAAGTAGCGAAATTATGCATAGAGGATGTGTGCCTCTCAAAAAATTTGTTAAAAAAAACTACAACTACGAAAAATGCATTTAAAAAATGCAATTGCATTAAAATGCATTTTTGAAAAAAAAACATTCTTTTTTTTGAAATGTTCGTATTAAAGCCAACGTAAGTAAATTTCAAACGCCGTTTAAATTGTTAAAATTCACAAAGTTTTCCCAGAGATATTGATATTTAAAATTACATACTTTTGAAATTATTTTGGTTTTTGAAAAAGTGAATTTGCGAAACTGAAAACTGAAATCGATATAGACATCCGGACAGCGTTACTGTTGAGATTTTTTAAAAAGTATTCGAAAAAGGGGATTTCAAAAAAATAAAGTCGCCAAAAAAGGGGAAAAGTGCTAAAAAAAATTACTCTAAAAAAAAAAAATATTGTGATTTAAGAAAAACATTGTGATTTAATAATAACAAAATATTTAATTTATAATATTTTTTTATTATTGCAAAAATAAAAATTTATTCATAAAAATAGTTAACTATAAATTCTCTATTTATTAATTAATTACTTAAAACTACCTATGTGCGAGGTCCTCACTCGGACTCCTGCCTAACAAATCCCCATCTAACAAATTTAGGACTAAAAGCAAGGATTCACAAGAGCTGACCTTAAGCCTGTTGGACAAATCATTTGTCATTAGTGATAATTTAGAAAAGAGACATTCCGCCGAGGCACTGCTATGAGCCAAAGTAAAAATATAAATTGGAATATAAGTATTCATCTAGTCTATTTTTTAGTTTTTCATATCCGGTCTAAAAAGATTCGGCATTTGATGTTTTAAATAGTTGTTCGTAAACTTGATCATTAGCTTTAGTTTTTAACTGTTTCAGTTAATTTTTAAATTCTTCAGTGTCTTTTTTTGCATCACTATATTGTGAGACAATCTCAAAATAATTAATACTTTTTTTTTACAATTAATATATTTAATGGGTCGAGATATTTCAAAAAACTTAGTTTTAGTCATTTATCACATAGTCTTAAAAAGTCGTAATTTAGTTCCATTTTAAAAAAGGGGACACAAAATGGCCAGGTGATTGGAAAACGGCTAATTGGTGACTAAAGTCGCCAAACGGTAGGGCTTAATATCTGGCTATTTGTGTGCAAAATATTATGAAAATCAAAAGACATTAATAAATTTTTATGCGTTCTTTCATGGAGTTGTCGATATATATTAAATATTATTTTTTTGGATTTAAAATTTTTGCTTCCATTTGCCCGTTTTAGATGATGAACTTATTTATCAAAATCTTTGTTGTTAATTTGTTTATTTACTTTTTCTTTTTGTCACGCAAAATTTATTTTTATTGGTTCATTACTCTTTTTTGGCTTTGTGACGATTTTTTTTTTATTTTTGATATATTTGTATAAAAAATTAAAAATTCTCAAAACGTTTCATTGAGCTCTGGTTTATAGTCAAGGCGGTATATTTTGTGTTATTCCTTTTGTTGGCTTAAATTTTGTTACAAATTCAATAAAATTTATTAGAGTTTTTGTTTTAAAAACAGGGAATAAATAAAGCGAAGATTGAAATTAAAAACAAAATTAAGTTCATTTTATTTATTTATTTATTTTTTTAATTAATTGTTAAAAATATTTATATAAAAAGTTTTATTCAATTGTTAGTTTCTGGAATAATTTTTTGTTTAATATCTTGTTATGTTGCCAGTATTTGATGGCAAATTACTTAATTTTATTGAAATTTTTTAAAAATTAATTTATAAAAGTTAAAATATTAAAACTAAATGGGTATTTTGTCTTAAAATTTGCTAGCTTAAACATCAGCAATGATCCTAGCAAATAGGTTTGGATGGCTTTGAAAATTCAATATAAATGTATTTCTCACTGATTTCCCAAATTCTTCTTTTGCCAATGGTATCTATAAGTCCCTATGGATATTTTCATTTTAAAAATTTTATGAAAATCGAAAGCTACTTGGTAAAATCTTGTGCGTTCCTCCATGAATTTGTCGATATACATATATTTTTTAAATCATTTTGTATAATAATTTTTTTTTTAATTTAATTAATATTTTTGTTTAAAAATAGAAAAATATTTTATAAAAAGTTAAATTTTATAATATTTATAATAAATTTTATAATATTTATAATAAATAAATAGTTTGTTAATTATCTACCAAATATGATCATTTTAATCGCACTTGAACTTAAAAAAAAATTTTTTCTTGTTTCAAAATGAAAACAATTTTCTTTACCAAAAGTCAAAATTTCTTTGCTTTATCTGAAAATTAATTATATTGTTTATACGCACCACTTACTCGCAATTAAAATTATTGTGATATGGAAATTTTGCCATATATACTGTGAAGTAGTATTTTTATTTGTAAATTAGTAACTCACGAAAACTAATCGTTATTAGTAAAACTAACTGCGAATAAAGCATACGGCGTTGCCACTTAATTTTATGTTAATAGAATTTTCAATGATAATAGTTGTAAAAAAATATATTTTTTATGCAATTTGCGTATAAACAGTGAGTCATTTATTTGCAAGTTACTTTAATTTGCAATAATCATACGTATAAACGTAATAAATAACATGAGCTTTCAATTGGTATAAAATTTATATTAATTTACTAATACTTATTTTTTTAATATTCATTTTAAAATTTTGAACAAATTAGCTGTTTTTACAAAAATATATATTTTTGAATTTAAATAAAAAGAGTTTTGGAAGTTAAAATTTAAAATTTATTTCAATTATCTTAAAGGTAAGACAATGTGGTATAAAAAAGTATAAAATTTAAATAAATCCCTTAATTTACATATATATTTTTTAATATAGCCTTAAATATGTATGTTGCAATTAAAGCCCATTTTTTCAATTATTTTTCTATTGTTTTTTATTTTCTATTTGTATTTATTTTTCTGTCTTAGTTCCCAATTAGTTTCAAATATTTTTTTTTTTTTTAAGTAAACCAAAAAATGTTCATAACTGTCAATTGTTTGAATATTTTAACATAAATTTTCCCAAAAAACAAAAAAAAAAAACACACACACACACGCAAAACACATTCATAACCAAAAACCTTAAATAATGTATGTAATGTATGTCAAATATTGTGTCACATTTTATTAAAAATCTAATTGATCACTTAAAATTAATTTTTTTTTTCTAAATTAAAAAACTTGTTTCTTTAAATTTTATATAGGTACCACACATATAATAGCAAAATATAAAAAAAAATAAAAAAAAAAGAAATGCCATTATATTGTTATAAAAAAACATTAAATACAAACTTATGAAACAAGAAATAATAATAAATTTCTTTTTAATTCAAAATAATACTCCAACAATATATAACACGTACGTGGGCGTGTGTCAATTTGGCTATTATCATTTCAAAAATAAATTGTACTAGTAGTTGGCATTGTACCGTTTATTGGATTTTTTTTTTTTTTTTTCAAAGAAACGAATGTTTAAATTCTTTTTTCAATTTTGTGAATGTCAAGTTTATTTTTCTCTATGATTTTTTTCCGATATTATTTTTTTGTTTTCTAACCAACACCTCATAACTATTACTTTTCTTGTGTAGAGTGAAATAAAATCATACAAGTATTAAAACTAAATCAATTTATTGTATGCACGTTTCAAAAAATGGTTAACAATAATAAAAATGTTAACAATTAAGGTAAATGGAAGCATTAAGGGTATTCAAACAATTAAAACGGAATGAATAAATATATAAATAAATAAATAAATAAATACATGAATATAAATTATATAAATATATAATATAATATAATATAATATAATATAATATAATATAATATAATATAATATAATATAATATAATATAATATAATATAATATAATATAATATAATATAATATAATATAATATAATATAATATAATATAATATAATATAATTTTAATTTGGCCAAAGTTGGAAAGCATATTAAAAATATATATATTAAAGGATTTCAATAATTTTTATTTATTTTCAAGAGCTCATAATATTATATTTTATCAAAAGTAAAAAATATTGTCATTTCTTAGAATTGGGGTTACTTTCTGATTTTTAAAATACAACAAAAAAACTACGTTTTGAAAAATGTTTCCAAATTTTAACAAAGTTTAGGAGACTTTTAAAATAATATATAAAGGATTTTAATAATTTTTTTGTATTAATTATAGCTCATAATATTTTCGTTTTATTAAAATGAAAAAGATTGTAATTTTTTAAATTATGTCAACTTTTCAATTTTTGAATGTATAAACAATTCTTTCGAAAAAATTTTATTTTATTAAATTTCTTGTCATTTCAAAAAAAAAAAAAAAAAAATAATAATAAAAAAATCTATATATATATATATATACATATATATATACATATATATATATATATATATATATATATATATTTGTAGCTCCCAGTCGTCGTCCTAGAAACCCTAAAGGAGCCAGATTTTCAAATTTATATCAGGGAGCGGAGATACGCGGATTTGTATATAATTTCCTAAGCATTTTTGTCCTTCCAGAGCTTTTTGCAACTCCCAGACGAAGTAGAAAATTAAAATACGACTTACTTATAAAACTATTCATCGTACAAAGTCTAACGGAGCCAGATTTTGAATTTGAGTTTCTATCAGGGAGCGAAGATACGCGGATTTGTTATTTTTATTTTTTTTTTTTTTGTAATATTTTTAAAGTCGCTTTTAGTTTAAAGGAATTTTAATTTGCTATACTAATTGTTAGCTCTTCAGATACTATCGGAAACTGTTTTTGTATTTCTTTCAGGGAGCGCATTTACGCCGAATATTATTATTATTATTTTGATTTTAAAACGTTTAATTTGACATTTTATGCATCTTTTAATCTCAACCAGGGAGAGGGAAAGCAACAAGATGTTATTATATATATATATATATTTTTAAAAGATTTTCGGATTTGTTTGCGCATATTTTTATTGTTATAATATTTTTCCTGGGATACGCAAGTATATTGATAAAATTTAAAATAATTATAATTTTTAAATATTTTTTTACGTTATAAAATATTTTCAGCTTTAAACTTTATGAAATAATTTTATTAATTTTTTTTTTTTAATTTTCTCATGTCATATGAAATCAAAACTATCCTTTAAAAATTTGGTTACAATTAAAATAAAATTAAAAACCTATATATTTTCCAATTTTAATTTTCTTTGGATTTTGTATTAGCTTTTAGTAACAGCTTTTTAGAAACAAAAACAAAATGTTTTTTTCTAAGGCTTTAGGTAACCATTTTGACAAATTTTCCTAGTTTAACAAAATTCGGTAGAATATAAAAAATATATATTAAAGAATTTTAAAGATTTTTGGAAATTATAATAGTTTACTATATATATTATGTAATAATAAAAAAATATGTTGACTTGTTTAACAAATTTTTTCCAACATTTTTATTTTTTATTTTTTTTTTTTTTTTTGTGCAAATAAAATTTAATAAAATTGTTTTAGCAATTTCAAAATAATTTTAAATTAAAAAAGTTCAATTAAAGTTATGTAAAGTTTATTGAATACACTTAAAGGAAATATAAAATTTTATGCACTTGAAACTTATTATACAAAATTGAAATTTATTATATAATTTTGAATTTATTATACAAAATCAATTAAACTTATTGATGTTAAGTTTTAGTAATTTAATAATATAACTTATTATAAATTATGTTTATTATAATTTTATTTTAAGTTTCTGAATAAATAGCTCCTAGTTTTCTTAATAAATTTTATATTTAATATAATTTTTTTATTTAGCTGCTGTTTAATTATAGGAAATTTATTTTAATCTCTAAAATATATTTATTACTTCTTTAAATATAATTAAATTATCTTTAAATATTATTATAAACATTTTATTAAATGACCATAAAAAGCAACAACAATTTAATTTGAAATTAATTTTTCAATAACCTTTTATAATTAGTGGCCATTAATCACACAAAAGCGCCATCAACAACATTCACGCAAATCACACTAAATGAAACTTTCAATGATTTTTAAATAATTTTTCTTAGAAATTAAAAAAAAATATATTTGCCATTAAATTAAAAAAGCTAAGAAAAAATGATTCAGTTGATTGCATGCTGCGGGAGATTCTGTTGAAAATAAAATTTTTAAATTTTTAAGAAAATGTCAAATGATGCAAAAAGGTTTCTTAAACAGTACTCTTAATATTGTTGGCAATATTATCATTAGACAGACATACACATATTTTTAAGACTGATAGTTGAATAGAAATAATAAATGCACAAAATTTCAAAATAAATTTCGAAATACAGAATAATAAAAATACGCAGAGAAATAGACACAATTGCTTAAAACAATATTTCACGACGAATTCTCATTATTTAGACGTAAAGACAAAAGACTGCAGTTCTGATCTTTTATGGCTTTTATTTAATGCAGACGAAAGAATTTTGTTAACTTTTTTGACTATCAGTAATCTAGAGAGTAGCCAGTTTACAGTTTGGCGATCATTCAGATCTTTAGCATTTTGCTAAGGACAGAAAAATATTTGTCATATATTTTTACAGCTTCTTTTTAAGGCAGATGAGAGCATTATGTCTACTTTTTAGATCCTAAGTAATCTAGAGAGTAGTAAGTTTGGAGTTTTGTGGTCATTTAGATCTTTGAAATTTTGCTAAAGACAAATTAAAACCTTTTTTATATATTTTTTGGGCAAATTGACTCTTATGGCTTTTAGTTAAAAAAAAACGTTAGTCTTTTGTTTACTTTATTATCCCTAGGTAATCTAGAGGATAATAAGTATAAAAATTCAACTGGTCTACTAAACTGTTTTTAATGTCACTTAATATTTAAAATAACTATTTAATTCCATCAATTTTAGATAAGGTGTCTTTATTCCAAAGACTCAACTCAGTCGCCAGAACTGTAGGGATTTTTAGTATTTCTTTATTCATTCAGTCAATTGTATTTTCAGTCATACATTTAATTATTTATTCAGTCAGTCAGTCAGTCAGTCAGTCAGTCAGTCAGTCAGTCAGTCAGTCAGTCAGTCAGTCATCATTACGTTCATCTTGCAATTCAATGTTTGGTTATATATGATTATAAAACTATACTGGTAGTCAAAAGTTTTCTGAAGATTTTGATGATGCTGGTGGTATAATAAATTTTATTTAATTATAATTATTATTATTATTGTTGTTGTTGTTGTTGTTGTTGTATTGTGAACAAACAAATAAGTATTTTTTAATGTTGGTTTAAAAAATATTATCAAACAAAATCTAAGTGGTATGATAAAGAGAATATTGTTAAATATTTTTGTCTAGATTTTTTAAAGTTCTAAGAAAATTAAAAAAAAAATAATAATATTTTGATTTCAAACATAAATTAAATAATAAACTGGATTTCTAGAGGTACCCAATAATAAATTGTATAAAATAAAATTTTAAATAGAATTAAAAGGTCATAAAACAAAAACCCTAAAATTTAGTTTTCCAAAAGCCAACAGTTAAGTTAAAGTTTTCTGGCATATTAAAAATATATATCGTTCATTCCACAAGAGATTTATAAAAATTGGAAATTTTTTGGCGAACGGTCATCAGATTTTTTTCATATTTGGTATGCATACAACCTATGGAGCCATTTAGTTTTTCTCCTTATTATTTTAGCCAATTTGAAAGAAAATCGCGAATTTATTCACGATTTTAATTTTTATAAAAGCTAAAAAAAAATCCGACAAAGCACGTGACTTTGTTAATATCTCTTTACGATGTAGATGGATTTTAATGATTCAAAGCTCTAATGAAGGCCTCTTTAAAGGTGACCTCTTTAAAGGTAAATTGTTTATTTGCATTTTTCTAAATTTCTACACCTTCGATTTAAATATTCTTTTAATATGTTTAAAAGCAATATCTTTACTACAAAATGCAATAATAACTGCTTTGAAGCAATGTGACCTACTATTTTTAATAGTTTTTAAGAAGAAATATTTTTTAAGTTTTTTTATTCTCATTGAGTAAGATATAACTTTAAGTATTCATAACTCTTTAAATATATGTCACACAGTGGGGCCAAACGCAAAATTTTTGGAAATAAATCTGTATTTCCTAAACCCTTTCTAATGAAAGAGTTGTAGATTAAGACCTAAATATTCAGAAAAATCATCTTGTAGTCACCCTGTGATAACGCGAGATAAAAGCAGGATGTCATAATTGACTACCTCGAGTATATAAAAGTTTCAAAAAATCGTAACTTGTACAAATCAAGTCCGGTTTCAACGATTTTCAAGAAAAAGAAAAAAGCTTACTCATTGAAGTTATCTCTTACAGTTAAAAAGATATTAACGTTTAAATTTTGAATTTTTGATTTTTTACCTGGACTTTATTTTGTTTTTCGGGAATAAACTCTGAGGTATATGAGGGAAATTTTTTTTCTGAAAATGTTCTGTAATTTGTAGTGTATTCCAAAATAATATGCTGAAAAATGTCTCAATTCATCTAGATATGAAAAATATTCAAAATCAGCACTCTGAAATTAGTATTCCTTCACTTTTTTTTCGTAAAAAAAATTTTTGTTCCTTACATATTTCAAAAGACAAAGCTTCATAAATGTTTAATAAAGAAATTTTAAATTGATTTACCGTGCACCCTACATCCAGCATTGGTCGAAGATGGTGAATTTCATTTTTATCGATTTATAAAAAAATGTCACGTAAGTTTCTGTTTATTATTTTTTTTTTTATTTATTTAAAATAAAATAGATTTAAATCGACTTGACACTAAATTGCTACCCGCCCGGCCGAAAACGAATGCAGAATTGCAGATTTTATGAAAAAAGTAAATTTTTTTGAACTATTTTTTTTCGATTGCAGAAAAAAAGCTTATTAGCATAATATTCACGCAGAGAAAAAATGTTGTTGCAATGACCATAATCTAAGAGCAACATATTATGATAGGAACATATGATCACATCGAAAAATATAAATGATTATAAGTAATAATTATTATGATTCTACTTTGTCATATTTGTTTTTTCATGTTATAATTATAGTCTTACAAATAATTGAACAATCTTAATGTATGAGAATTTTTATACCAAAATGTCATATTTTGATTCCATTTTATCATATTATAAGCTCATGTTATCATATAGTTATCCAATCTTATCATATTATTATTTCATTTTGTCATATTATTATTCCATCTTATCATATACTAATAAAAATTATTATTTTATTATTTTTTTTATTTTATTTACGTATATATATATATATATATATATATATAATATAATATAATAAGATAGAATAATAATACAATAACATCAAATCATAATCTGATAGAATGGAATAATGTTATAGTAATATTGTTCAATTGTGTGCAAAACTAGAGTCGTAACATGAAAAAACAAATCATAAAGTCGTACACAATGGGACAAAATGGAATCATAATAATTATTATTATTATTATTATTATTTTTTGTTTTACTTAATTATTACTTATAGTCATTTCTATTTTTCGCTGTAATTTTCGAAGACGTAGGGATAGTTTTTGGGTGTGCTTTCATGGAATGAGTGATATACTAAGTGATTTAATAAAGTCTTATTACATTAATAGTTTGAGACCACTTTAAAAAACATATTATATTTTTAGATTTAATATAAATTTAGCATTTTAATAGCTTATGGCCAAGTATCGAAAGTTCATGCAAATCCAAGTTTTTTGCCTTTACTCCTAGAACAGAGTAAATTAGATATCTTTACAAATTAGAGAATTTGCTTCAAAATGGCATCGATTTGTTAGTGCATATTTATGTATATTTTGTTGAAAATTCATGTTTTTGCATATTTTGTTATAAATGCATATTTTTGTATCATATTTATTACAATATTTCAATTTAAAATTATTTTTTGTGTAGAAAAAATTAATTCTGTAGACTTTTGATAAAACGACTTAAGTTTACATTTCAAAATTTTCAGAAGGGTTAAAAAATCTTATGGTAAGCTATTTCTCCAAAACCAACAATCACAGTAAAAGGTGCGTCATCTGACGGTTCCTTATTTATCTCGTATTAAGATGAGAAATTACACAGAGTAAATAATTTCATTTTGGAATAGTATTTTCCTAAAATATTCGACAAAACAATATCACTGAAAAACTTATTTTGGTATATCACCCTTTTGGATATCCTAAAACATAGAGATAAATACAGACTTTCAGGGTCAAATTTTCCGTCATTTATCTGAAAGCAGAACAAGTTCGTTTAGTATTGATTTATGTACTCGTATATGAAACATTTATTTTGGTTGTCGTACATTTTTGTATAACATTGATAATTGATTAATTCTTTTCAATGAACCTAAAAATCAGATAATTCTGTCTGAGAGCACAATAAGCTGTATAGAGCTTGCACTTTAATATTATTTTAGAAAAATTTATATATCATTAAGACCATAGCCATCGAAAGAAGTGTTGTCAATACAGTTGTTACAATGTTGGATTCAAACGAAGAAACTTCATTTATCATTTAAATTTAATTTATCATTTTAATTTTGGTCCTGTGTGAAATAGTAGAAAAGTAAATTTTTGATAGTTATGAGATGAATAAAATTTTACTAACTCATAGGGCTAGAAAAAATTTTGATAAATGAATATAAATTTTTTAAGTTTTAAATTTTATATAAAAATATCAATTGAACAAAATATTTGGAAAAATGGTATACATTACAAACACATAACGTTCTTTAAATTTCTTCATACTCAAATTCAATATTCATATTTTTTTTTTTTTTTTTTTAATAATTTAAAATAATTTTAATAATTAAATTTGAATTTGTAAATATTTTCCAGTTTTCATTTCACACAGAAGAAATGAAAATTATTTTCACCATAGAAAATATATTTTTTATTTTTATCGTAGAACTTTTTCACCGTTTTACACACGCCCTTAATGTGATACTGAATTAAAATGTTATGTTTATTTTAATAAAAGTTAAGAAATAAATGTATATTTTATTTGTTTTTAGGGCATATTTTAATATTTTTGGTGCATTTTTAAAATGCATGAACTTCTTTTCCCTGCTTATAGCACTAACTATAAATGCAAATTAAAAATTGTTGCATTTTGACAATTTTTATAATTTTGTAAATTTTTAAACACTTTCTAAGACCCAAAAAAAAAAAAAAAATCTGGAGTTTGTTAATTTTTGCTAGAATTTTAAATAAAGTACATGTATATGTTACCGGTTTATAAAAGTTTTATCAATTTAATAAATTGTAATATTTTTTAATTATTTTTTTTTTTTTTATTTACTAATAATTTTACCTTTTGCTGTTTTATTCAAAAATTCCTTTTAATTTTTAAACCAGTTTATAATTACTTTTATTTGCTTTAGTTTCTTTTTTTTTTAATAGATGTCTGGATAAGAAATTTAATATGTATTTTGAAACTATTTTACTGATGCTCTTTTGGAGTCTGTGGGAATTTTAACAAATTGTCATTGTCTTCGAAATAAGTTTCAAGCTTAAATTTCTTTTCAAAATAAAAACAAAATAGTTAAAAAAGCTTTTTTTAGACAATACAAAAAAAAAAAAAAAACAAATGTAAATCTAAAATTTAGCTTGTATTACAAGAGATTTAATGCTGATGCTGCTAATTCTAGACATTTTGTTAGTTTTTATAAGAAATTTTATTTAATTGTATCCCATTACACTAAACTAAAACTATAAGCAAAACTTTTGCTAGAAAAATAATTCTCATGTTAAAAAAAAAAATAAAAAAAATTATAGGAATTAGCAGATGAAAAATGAGTAAAAAAATAGTCATTGTAGAATTAACAGCAGCAGCTTCAGGTATCTTGAAGCTAATTTCTTAAAACAGCAATTTAGAGATTATTCTGATTCGTTGCACTTTCTTTATCTCTTAAAATGTTTAGTTAAACTTCTTCAAAAGATTTTCTTATAAGAAATAACACAATATTAGCTAAAGTGTTTTGTTATTTTGTATTGATTTCAAAACATTTTCATAATATTGAAGTTACAGGGGGGTAGAGAAGAGCAGCTGTTTTGCCATTGCAACTGATTATTATACAATTATTTTTATATATTTTTTTAGTTCGCAATTCATTTTATATTCCATTGTTTTACAGATTATAGGAATTTTGAAAAGCACGATTTACATTTTGCAATTGAATAATTTGAATTTTGTAGTGGATGGGTGTGAAAAACGTGAGTTTAACTGTGATAAGCTTAATGGTCAGAAAACGATAAAGATTTTGTAAGAAAAAAAATAAGGAAAAGTTTGAGCAATATTTTTTTAAAGTTTAATAATGCATTAAAAAGGCATTTATTTGTCTATTAAATAGCAAATATTATTAAATTAATAAAACTACTTTGAATCGCTTAATATTAATTATCAAAAATTAAATAAATTTCTGTTAATTTAATCAGAAATTTTTTTCAAATCTATAAATAAGTAAATTGAAAACATTTTTTTGTAAATATACTAATTTATATTATAAATTATTAAAATAATACTAATTTAGCTAAATCCGAGAGCATATAAATTTTTTAATGTCTCATCAAACATCAAAAACATATTTAAATTTTTGTAATCCATAGGAAATCTTGAGAAATTAAAAAAAAAATAAAATATCCTAAATTTAATTGTTTAGTCAACAATATAATAAATAATAGTCTAAAAAATAATGTTTAAAAACATTTCAAAAATGTTCATAATTTTTCAAAATATGAAAAATCTCATATATGAGTTATTTAAAGGATATGATCATTGAGATTTTTCATATTTTGAAAAATTATACAAATTTTTCACAAATTCCATTTGGAAAAACCATTTATAGGGATTATTAGTAGAATGCATTGACTTTATTTTCCATTAGGATTCATTCATCGACATCGAAGGATGTGACCACAATAGCTATATCCTTCAAAGATGTCATATATGAGATATACCACTTTTTGAAAAATTTATTAAAATTTTCACAAATTCAATTTAGAGAAATCATTTATAGGTGTTGTTAGCAGAACTCATTAGATTCATTCTACACTAAGACTCATTCATTAATATTAAAGAATATGACCACAATGACCATATGCTTTAAAGAACTCATATATGAGTTTTTTCATATTTTGAAAAATTATAAAAGTTTTCATAACTTCAATTTGGAGAAACCATTTATAGAAATTGTTAGCAAAATTCATTAGTTTCATTTTCCATTAGGTTTCATTCATTGACATCGAAGGATATGACCACAATGATAATATCCTTTAAAGAACTTACATATGAGATTTTTCATATCTTGAAAAATTTATTAAAATTTTCAAAAATTCAATTTGGAGAAACCATTTTTAGGGATTGTTAGCAGAATTCATTGGCTACATTTTCTATTAGGTTTCATTCTCCCACATCGAAGGATGTGACCACAATAGCTATATCTTTTAAAAAGCTCATAAATGAAAATTTTAAAATTTCTCCAATTGAATTCAATTTGGAGAAACCATTTATAGGGATTGATAGCAAAATTTATTAGCTTCATTTTCCATTAGGTTTCATTCATTGACATTGAAGGATATGATCACAATGCCCATATCATAGAAGAAACTTATATATGAGGTTTTTCATATTTTGCATATTTTTAAAAATTTTTACAAATTCAATTTGTATAAACCATTTATAGGGTTTAATAAGAGAATTCATTAGACTTGCTCTCCATCAGGTTTGATTCATTGACATCGAAGTATATGGCCACAATAGTCATATCTTTCGAAGAACTAATTTTTTATGACATTTTTTTCATATTTGAAATAATTTTTTTCAAATTTTCATAAACACTATTTGGAAAAATTCTTTACATGAATAGTGAGCAGAGTTCATTGGCTTTATTTTCCACTAGCTTTTATTACTTGACTTCGAAGGATATCATAATATTGACCATATACATCAAATAGCACATACATATCATGTTTTCTATGTTAAACATTCTTAAATTGAATACAAATTAAATTTTTGCGACATAATTATATCCTAAATTTTATTTTTTTAATTAAAACTAAAATTTCGGAAATATTTAAAAAATTCATTCATTTATATATGCGAATTTCGCGTGTCGCTAACTTTTTTATCTCATGTGATATTTTTTTGCAAACTTTTTTATCGCATGTGATATTTTTTAAAAACGTATTTAACTACGCATATTTATCTTTACGCATATGGATTTTGTTCGATAATAACCACTTCTTATAAAAGTTTTTTCAAATTCACTTAGTTTTTATTTTAATAATTTTTTCACTTGAATTATTTATACATTTAATATTTTCTTTTATATATTCCACATTTCACTTTTTTTCTTTTGATTGAGCCTTTAAATTTCAATTCAAAATTTTAGCCATTTTTAGTAATTCTTAAGGGAGATACGCTTGTAACATTAAAAATATTAATAAAATTAGTTTAAATTAATAACCAACTAATTTTATAAAAAAAAAACCACAAAAATGTAGAAAAGACAAGTGATTTTCGGAAAAAGATACCATTATATAATTTCAGATAATTAATGAGACAGTTGATATACCAGATCCTGGATTATTACAATAGTGTAATAAATCATGGAAATTTAAGCAAATCAGGTTGAAACTAATACAAAATTTAGTAATGTGGAAATTTTTTAAAATGAACCTAGTTCAAAAGTTGGCATAGAAAACACCTATAATTTCATATGCTCTGCAAAGTAAACATCTGAAAGTATAGAATAGCATTGAGACTTAGGATCGCTGTTCCACTAAAGTTGTCAATATTTCGGAAAAATTTTAAAATTTTATCTTATATTATATATTTTTTATTTTACAGTGTAGTATACACTTTTTTCCTATACACTTCTAAATGCTCCTGAATAATAATATTACCATTTTATTTTATATTGCATTCTTAATTTTATAGCCGTCCTTTTTGAAGTAGGCTAATTGCATAACAAAAAGTTGAATATATTTAGAATACTGAAGGCCTTGGCTTTAATCTGACATGCATTTCGTTATTAAATTCCACTATTTTTTGGACTTTTTTTCCACTAGACAGTTTATGGAGTGTCGTTTAATTATTTTTTTTTTTTTAATTTCCTACAAGAAATTTGGCTTATACTATTAGCTAATATATTAGCTTAGCTATAAAAATTATAAAATTTATATAAATTCCCTAATATATATTTTTAAGGAGTCGTCAAACATCAAATGTCAAAAAAAATAATAATAAAAATCTATAAAAAATATATATTCAAACAAAAAGTCAAAATTTTTTTCTTTTTCTTCAGATCACCACGGTTTATTAGAAAATCATAAAATAAATTAACATCATTGATATAAAATTAAAAATAATAAAAATAATAGTAACAAAAATAATAATAATAAAAATAATAATAATAAAAATAATTTTGAAATTTTTTATAAAATTTATAACTTACAATTTTAGTTGATGACTTAGAAATTCCGAAAAAAAATTTATACTATAAAAACTAGCATAATATTTTCTTTTTTTTATAAAAGCCCTCACTATAATCTACAAAATGATTTTAAAACTTAAACTAAATAATAAATACTTATTTTTTTTTGAATGTCATCGATTTCTTCAAAGACGTTATGTAAATTTTATCTTTTACTAATTTAACAAATTGTTTATTTCCGTTTAATTTTTCTTAATTTATTTTAATCATATGGTGTGATTACTGTTTTAAAGTTTGTTTTGCTGAAATAGTTGTAAAAGATGTTGATTTTGAACTAGTTTTGTAGTTTAAAATAATTTTTTTATAATTTTCTTTCTAGTATTATTTCTTAATTTTTTAATTAATGGAATCTTAAAGGCACCCACTACAATTGCAAACAGATTGAATAAGTATTGTTATTGTACTAATAATTTATCTTTTTCTTAAAAAGATAATTTTTTTTCTTAAATCTTTTTTCTATATTTTTAGTTATTGTTGCCAATAATAATGAAATATATTAAATACCATATTTTATATGTTTAAAGGCTACCGTTGAATAATTATTTAACAAATTAACACAAGTTTAGCTGACATTCTTTGGTAGCAGTTGTAGCTAACAGAACGCCCACAGAAGAATATAAATAATTTTAAGTTTTCTAATAATAATAAGAAATTTTTTAACAAATTTGTTTGTTGTCAATATTTTGTTTAAATATATATTTTCATTAATCATATTTTAATCAAATGCTACGGAAAATAAAAAAGATTTGTAATAAATTATATTGTGATTTGTTTCATTAATATGTTAAATTAATATGTAAAGGGATTTTAAATTGTTAACTAACATAATAGTATTTATATACATATTTTAACGGATAATAAAAAAATTAAATTAAATAAGTTAAGGTAAGGAAAATGTAATCTTATTATCTAAACTATTTATATATATATATTGTAGTCAATACTCTAGTCTAAAGTTTAGTTTATAGTCGAGACTATTGATCTTGTAAATATTAAAAGTTTAGTCTATCGACTAGTCTATAGTCTATATAAAGTCTAGTCTATATAAAGTCTAGACTATAGACTAGACCACAGACTAGTCTAGTCTATAGTCTAGTCTATAGTCTAGTCTATAGTCTAGTCTATAGTCTAGTCTATACTCTAGTCCATAGTCTAGTCTAGAGTCTAGTCTATAGTCTAGTCTATGGTTTAGTCTATAGTATAGTCTATGGTCTAGTCTACAGTCTAGTCTATAGTCTAGTCCATAGTCTAGTCTAGAGTCTGATCTATAGTCTAGTCTATAGTCTAACCTATATTCTAGTCTATAGTATAGTCTATAGTCTAGTCTATAGTCTATCGTATAGTATAGTATATAGTCTAGTCTATAGTCTAGTCTATATTCTAACCTATAGTCTAGTCTATAGTCTAGTCTATAGTCTAGTCTATAGTCTAGTCTATAGCCTAGTCCGTAATCGGTAGTCTAGCTTATAGTCTAGTCTATAGTCTATAGTCTATCCTATAGACTAATATATATTCTAATTTATAATCTAGTCTATATTCGAGCCTATAATCTACTCTTTAGTCGAGCCAATAATCTAGTCTGCAATGGAGCCTATATTATACTTTAAAGCTTAATCTATGGAATATAGTATAGGGATTAGTCTATGACCTAGTCTGTAGTCTAGTATATAATCTGGCCTATAGTCTATTTTATAGTCGCTCCTAAAATCTAGTCTACAGTCGAACATATAGTCAAGGGCATAGTCTAGTCTATTGCCTAGTCTAGAGTTTAGTAAATAGTCCAGTCCATAGTCTATTATGTATATATAGTCTCGTCCACAGTCTAGTCTATAGTCCCTTTTATAATCTAGATTAAAGATTAATTTATGGACTCGTCTATAGTCTAGGCTATACTCAATCCGACAGTTTGTTCTATGGAGTAGCCGATAGTCTAGTTTATAGTCTAATTTATAGTCTTTAGTCCGGCCTGTAGTCTGATAGTCTTATAATCTATAGTCGGGCCTATAGTCTATAGGTAATAGTTGATACAATAGTTTATTCTATGGAGTAGCCTGTAGTTTACTTTAAAGTACAATCTATAGTCTAGTCTAAAATATCTTATAAATTTTTATTTCAATATTTTATATTTATTTTGCCTGTTTTCGAAAAACTGAAACACTTTTTATATGAATAACATTAACATACTTATTTATAAATAATTTCAAACATAACCTCTATCCTTTTTTATACAATTTTTTTCGTAAAAAAAATTGCTTTTTTTATCCCCTAAAGGAAAACAAAATTTCCAAAAATACTAAAACTTACTTTATTCTTAGAATATAAAAAAAATAATATTTAAACAAAGTTCTTAAATTATGTTAAAATATGTTTGTTAAAATAATAAATACCATGCGACAACTGTTACCGGCAACTTGCAAAAACCCATAAAGAAACATACAAATTGTGCGATTTTAGTCATAGTCTTAATAGGGAGTGGGTGATAAAGGAATGAATTTTTGCCCAAAGAAAAAGGTTACAACCCCATTACTAGCTAAAGGTTTTTTTTAATGTAACTACGTCTACTGGTTGTCATGCTGAAATTTAAGTAAGAAATCCACAAACAACCCACTTGAAGGAAAACCATCATGAAAAAGTTTTTTCTTTTTTTATATTTTTTGTTTTTGTTTCGAGATATTGTACTACATAGTCTACTTTCAAGAAAAGGAAACTAAAGAAAAAAGAGAGAGAAGAATAAAGGATATTAGAAAAAATGTTTTGTATAACTGATTTAAAGAAAATAACTTTAATCAAAGAATCTATAGAAAAATGGTATAAAAAGAAGGAAAAGAAATGACTGAAAATAGCCATGATTTAAAATAGCAAGTGAAGTAAAAAAATCTGTTTATATAAATTTCACTTCCTGGAAGTTATTTGGTAATGAATTTCAGACCTGTTCGAAATGAAAAAATTAAATTTAAATTATAAATTAATATTAAATTATTTCAATACATAAAATATTGAAGTCAAGTTTAACAAACGCCAGAGCAAGATTTTGGAAAAACCTTAAATTTATTTCCTTTGATTTAATACAAAGAAACATTAAGTCATGACATATTATATATCATTGAAATGGAAATAATGTCCTTTTTTATAATACCTATATAAAAATTGTTAAAATTTATTATTTACCATAATATTAATCTTATTATTTATTAAAAAAAAATATTTAACATTTCATTATAATAACACCAGTCGGCAAATAAATAGATATATATATATATATATATATATTTATACTATATATATATATATATATATATATATATATATATACGTGCTAAACAGTAATCTGCTTTCAATGGTTTTCTATCAGGTTCTGTTTTTTTCATGGGAATGTATAATGTTTCTCACTAACTGAATAACTCCGAATAATATACTTGTGTAATATTTTTCAGATTTAAATGTTTGATTCATTCGATCATCTACTTGACTGATTTGATCAATTGTTTTAATTGGAAAAATATTTCTGTTTTTCATTTTTTGATATAATCAATTTGGTGGGAGTTACAAATTTTGAAAAGGTTTTTAAATTAAATGAATTATTTGCTAATTTTTTGGTGATTGGTAACTTTTTCCTGTGATGGAATCCCAATAATAATTTACCATCATATGAAAGTCGTTTGCAGCTTATTAATCTCCCTACTCTTGAAAGTAGGAGAAAATATATTAATATTTCATTTGTAATTAATTTAGTGAATGGTTCAATTAATTACGAGCTCCTGCTTTGTAAGATAGTATTCGTCTTTGTAAGATAGAAGTCGTCCAACCGGAAATTAAACTACTTTAAAAATCAAATATTTTCAAGATAATTATGCCAACTTTAATCCCATGAGACGTATATGCAATTAATTCAACAGTTTTTATTCATATATGAATTTCTCAGTAAATCCAATCCGTAGTAAGAGGTTGCCATGTAATGAGTTAAGAAGCTAATATAATGGCTACTTACACATTAGCTGAATAACTCATTATTTTAACACGATGATGACATTAAAGGCAACTACTTACCTTATATTATTACTTCTAGGCATTTTAGAGTGTTAATACTTAGATGTCATTACAAGAACTAATTATTTCCAAGCTATTAAGTTTAATTAATTTTTAAGTATTACTGAAGTCATTATTTATAAAAGCAATAGGAACTAGTTACATTTTAGGTTACAGATAACTAATGAAATGTCAGCAGGTTTTTATTATTACTCGTATCGTTCTTTTTTTAACGTAAAAATAATTTTTTCTAAAATGGAAATCGTAATTTCAAAAACTATTTTAAAAAATAATTCATAGTTGTTTTGCCATATAACTTATTTCTAGTGAATATTTTGGTTTTTAATTAAAAAAAAACGAATGTATTATAAGTGTGTGGGGATGGGTGGACGTGCTTTTACCCTTTTTGTTTTATTTTACGCCCCAAAATATTAAAATTTATAGCCTTTAGTTCCTTCGACTTGAAACTATCATCGAATAAATAATTACGAAGACAAGGGAAGGAGGAGCTTTTACCCGTTTTGCCCCATTTTACGCCCTAAATGTTGGAATTTCCAAAAAATTTATATCTTTATGTCACAGTGTCTGCATGCCAAATTCTAAGAAAACCGGTTGATTAGTTAAGAAGATATAGGGAGAGGGAGCTTTTACCTCTCTTACCCTATTTCCCGTCCTAAATAATAAAACTTATAGGCTATACTACCTTTCAGATGTTACACTATTTGCCTGCCAAATTTCAAGAAAATCGGTTGATTAGTTAAGAAGATATAGGGGGGGGGGGGAGTTTTTGCCCTATTTCACGCCCTAAATAATAAAAATTATAGGCTATAGTTCCATCCAGATATTAAACTATTTGTCTACCAAATTTCAATAAAATCGGTTTAAGGAGGGGGGCTTTTACCACTTGTGGCCTATTTTATGCCCCCTAGCTATATGAAATACACTTTACGACTTATTCTCATACCTAACAAATACAAAATTTCATAAAAATCGGTCAAGCCGTTTCGGAGGAGTTCAATTACAAACACCGTGACACGAGAATTTTATATATATAGATTTTGCTTTTCATATATTTATCCCCTTCTAATATATGCATTGGCAAACTGAATTCAAAAAAAATCTATAGAAAGTTGTATTTTCCAAAAATCTGATCATAGGTAAGTAATTGCATACCGGGTTATAATTTAGTACTTACTAAACTACTTCTATGTAATGCAGACGGTATGCTGTTATCATTGAAATGTAACCACATCCGTAACTACATGTTATTGCCAAGTTTTTGCTGGATAGTTAAATAAGAATTTATTATTGAATGATTATGAAAAACATTTTATTGTAAATAGCTAGCCTGTAAGAATTTGTGATTTCATTGGCTATTAAATAAAATAAAATAAATAAATTTTGCATAAATAAAACTCTTTTCGGACACTCATTTCTGAATAGCATCGAAACTATTGTAAAAACAACTTAAAGACAATTTTGTTCCGCATCTTCTGGTGTTTCAGCTATCTAAAACGGAGTTATACTCGCCTTATTAAGGCGGATATATTAGACACGCCCATAAAAATTAATCAGGATCTTATAGAAAAAAACTAAAAGCAGATTCGTGTTTAGCACATCAAAATACATCTAGTCCCCCTATGTATTCTTTTTTAGGGCAGGATTTTTCCGCTGATCATTGCAATCAGCCTGAAAGTCTGCTTTACTTTAAGTTCTTTTACATTTATCGATTATTTTTTTTAATTTCATATTTAATTACAGGTCATTTGGTCTAGAAGATATCCTTTTAACTGTCAACACAAGTTCTATAATTTTTTTGAGACCTTTAGGGCCAAACAAGAAACATGAAACTATTTTTTTTTTTTTTTTTTTTTTTTTGTATAGCTATTTCTTTTTTCCCCCTTTTTAATATTTCATATATATATAATATAAAAAAGCACGTGTTTTTTTTTTTTCTTTAATATGTAGTGATGTATGTATAACTATAAAAAATACTCATAGAAATCAAAAAAGAAAACAAAATTTCCTTGAAAATAAACACACAGGGACATACAGGCTCACAAATATGTACTACTTTGAACTGAACAGACACATAAACTTGTACAGAAATTTTGAGATATAAATAATATGATGTCACACTCCTTTATACTTTTATTTGGATATTGTTTACTAAATATACAAACTTTTATATATAAAAACCAAGGCTGAAAACCGATACCGTTACAAATACCGATACCGATTAAATACTGTTTAAAATGGGTTACCGTAACAGATACCGTTACCGTCATTATTATTGTATTTTCCAAAAATACCGGTATTCAAATACTGTTTCCCTTAATACTGATATATACCGGTATTATAGTTTTGGTATTTTAAAATTTTCTATTTTTATATAAAATAAATTCTCATATAATCTACTTGATTTAAGAAAGATGAAATTATTTTTAATAACAAAAGTTTATTTAATGGAAATAATTTGTAGTTTGTTTCTTTATTCAGTGTCATGTAAATTTATGAAAGTTATTCAAAACGTAAAATTGTCACATAAAAAAAATCGCAACAAATTCTACTCTCTACAAAAAATGTACAAGGCAATGATATCTTACATAAAACCAAATCAATTTTATTATTTTTCATAAATTAAAACATTGCAAAACTTTACGATACTTCGAAACTAATTCTATCTTAATAAAAATTTATGTATCTTCAGTTCTCTACCAGCGGTTAAATATCAAGATCTTAGTATATTTCGTCCAAAAGATATTTTTTTTTTTTTTTTTTTTTTTTTTTTTTTTGTAAATAGGTTTCTAAAACACAAGACAACAAAATGGTAGAGAAAATTTTATTGCAAATAATTTTATGTAATTCATTAATCCTTTTGCTAGATATAGTAGTTGTGTTCGACGAACTTATCGAAGTTACCCAAACGCTTTTCATAACACAACATCTCAAAAGAGAAATGTTTTTGTTCCACATTTTTTTTTTTTTTTTTTGCATTCCCCGGCTTTTGAGAACTTTTTACAATTTTAGGGGGTAAGTTTGTAAATACTCTCATTTGTCAGAAATTTGCCAGAATTTAAGCGAACACAATTCAAAATATACGAAGTATAGAAAATAAAACAAACCAAAATTTCTGTTTATGAGAAACGTAGATCTATGTTTATTTATTATAAATAAATGTTACTTCTACGAGGTAACATTTTGTGTAGAAATATAAATAAATCATGGTTAGGTTGAAGCCAAGATGGAGATTAATAATTTTTAACTAATAGTTTGGGGCAAACTATACTTCCAGCAAAGTTGTTAGGGTTGAACCATCAACTTTCTGTTTGTTAATCCAGCCCTCTAGCCAACTCATCCACGTGATTGCAATATTACTGTGCTATTATACTATTGAGTGCTTATTTATGTAATATAGAGCAGGCAAATAATAATGATGGCTCACTACCAAGAAACTACTTTAATAAGTAGTTGCCATTACTTATTGGTGGGGAGTTAAATAAAAATTTCCATGACGTCACTGTTTTATGCGACAAAGACCATTAATTTTGATCTTTTTCAATAAGGTTTACTCATTAATTATAGCAGTATATATTAGGCTTAAAAATCATTATGTTACTCAGGCTTCTTCTCCTATATTATTTCTTTTCTAAATAATCTCTGAGAAAATTACCATTTTAATTAGATCATAGCTGCATTTATACACGCAGAGAAAAAACATAGTTACACTACAACAATATTATGTTTCTTTATTAATTTTTGTTGAATTTTAATAACTCTGTGTTCATGATAACAATGTGCTTAAATTTTGTCATTTAATGTTTACACTCGATAAAACTTTTAATATGGTTGATTGCAAAAATTATATGTTTTTAAATATGTTTGCCAGAAACAAAATTTTATTAATGTGAAAAATATTATTACTTTTACAACCATTAAACATTTGCAGTCTTTTTCCTTGTTCTTAAAACATATTCCGTTTTTAAATCATATTAATATTAATATTACCATGACAATAAAATGTTTGAAATACGAGGGCGTGACTTTTCGAACTTCCCTCGCAGTTATATGAAATCCAACACTATTCCTATCAAGTACCACCTGTTAATGGACTACTGTCAAATTTTGAGCAAGTGTCGTCATTTACTTTGCGTTTAACAGCTGTTCAAAACATACAACCTCGTGTATTTTTCTAAAAATGGAAAAAAGTGAATTTCGAGTGCTTATTAGACATTATTTTTTGCGAAAAAAAACCGTCAATCAAACCAAGGAAAAGCTCGATGAATACTATAGGGACTCTGCACCATCGATATCAATGGTAAAAAAGTGGTTTACTTACTTTCGTTGTGGTCGCACAAGTACAAATGACGCTGAACGTTCTGGACAACCAATTGAGGTCAGTACACCCGAAAATTTCGAAAAAATCCTCGATATGGTGTTGGCCGACCGAAGAGTAAAAGTGCGTGAAATTGTTGATGCCATAAGCTTTTCATATGGCAGTTTGATTTCGATTTTAAATGATCATCTGGGTTTAAGAAAGTTGTCTGCAAGATGGGTGCCGCGTTTGCTCTCAATTGACCATAAACGTAAACGTGTGACAACTTCAAAGGATTGTTTGGAGTTGTTTAACCAAAATCCGAATGATTTTTTGCGGCGTTTTGTAACTGTGGATGAAACATGGATCCATTGCTGTACTCTGGAGACCAAGCAGCAGTCTAAACAATGGGTTTCTCCGGGTGAACCTGCTCCGAAGAAGGCCAAGGTAAGTTTGTCGGCTAATAAGGTGATGGCAACAATTTTTTGGGATGCACGCGGGATAATCCACATCGATTACCTTCAAAAGGGAAAAACAATAAACGGCTAATATTATACCAACTTATTAGACCGATTTAATGAGGATGTAAAAAGAAAACGACCCCATATGGCCAAGAAAAAAGTTCTTTTTCATCAAGATAATGCACGGGTGCACACGTGTGCAGTCTCAATGGCAAAACTCTATGAATTGGGCCACGAATTGGTACCTCATCCCTAATATTCTCCGGATTTAGCCCCTAGTGACTACTTAATATTTCCAAACCTAAAGAAATGGCTCGGTAGAAAGAGATTCAGCTCCAACGATGAAATTATTGACCAAACAAATGCCTATTTTAAGGACCTCGAAAAATCCTATTGTTTGGAAGGGATACAAAAACTGGAGAAACATTAGACTAAGTGTATTGGGTTAAAAGGAGATTATGTTGAAAAATAAATTTTTGTTTTGCAAAAAAAAAACTGTGTTTCATTTAAAAAGTCACGGACTTATTGATCCGCCCTCGTAAATATAATGCTAATCCTTTTCATAAATTTAGTGGGAAAATTCATATCCTCTTTGTTTTTAAATATATTTTGTTTTTAATGTTTGTTTTCCAATTTGATTGTAATTCTCATTTAGTTTATTTATGAGTAAATATAAATAGACAAGGTTTGGTTATACTCGGTGTAATTCAGACAATATAAAGTATTGACTAACTATCATTAAAGGGTTTACTTAAGAAAACATATCTTGCATTTGAATCATATATGGTGGCAAAAATGAATATAATTACACAGAAAACAATAAAAATGGACTTCAATTACGAATTTATATATAATAATTAAATTTTTGTTTGATTTTGCTTCAGTCACCAAAATGATTATATAAATTACTAGAACAATTGATTTTGACTTAAATTTCAATTAATTAGAATTATGATTGAATTTTTGATTAAAATCAATTAAAAAATTCTACAATTAATTAAATCTTTCCTCCAATAAAAGCGCAAGAATTTGAATATAATTATTTATGTAATAATTAAAATATTTAAATAATACGAGTAGAATAGATGGAAAAAAAATGTGAAAACTCCAAATTTGATGGGGGGGAAACGAAAGTTGGCATATAGTTTCGTCTTAGCATTATATACTCCATGTACCTCGAATTTCTCATGTAGCTCACATGTAAATACTTGTGACTTTCAATAGGATATTTCTCTCTATCAAATTTTGGTGTTATACCCTTATTCAAATAGAAATTACAATAATATACTCATATTTATATATAGTTTATATATAAAACAGCTTTGGAATAAAAATGTATCTTGAAATTGTATCTAAAGCCCTGTACCAATGACCGAAACATCTAAAAAATTATTGAAACGTTTATCTTAGCAAATCTTATCAAATATTAAAAATTCGTAAATACCAAATGATTGTTATTACACGTGTTTCGTATTACTGTTTTTTTTTTTTTTTTTTTTTTAATAGATATAATGAGAGCAAACGTTTGAAAATGGTTGAAAATAGATTTAAAGTTATTTTATTTCTATAATTTTTATTATGACAAGTTTTTATTTTTTTTTTATATTTTAAGAACTGTCGACTTTTGCAAGAAATTGTAAACCAATTAAAAATTTAATTATATTAACTAATAATGTAATTAAATTTCAATATAAAGTTAATTAATCATTTCATTAAAAAATTATTTGGAATATTTTTTTCTTTGTGCAATGCACAAATAATATTTAAATATTTTTTTTTTTTTTTTTTTGCTAATGAACACTTTTCTGTATTACTTTTAATAAAAAATTTATAAAAAAAAAATTATAAAAATTATAATTTTTTTATTATTACGTTTTATTTTAATATATGATAAGAGGGAATAATAATATAACAAAATCATATGATAATATGATAGGATTGGATAACTATATGATAACATGCGATAATAATATCATAAATTGGAATCATAATATGACAATTTGTTATAATAATATAATAATATAGAATAATATAATAACATCAAATCATAATCTTATAGAATGGAATAATGATGTAGTAAGATTGTTCAATTATATGTAAAAATAGAATCACAACATGAAAAACAAATACATATAATAGGACACAATGTGACAAAATAGAATCATAATAAATATTACTAATAAACAATTCTATTTTTCGCTGTGATCATATGTTCCAATCATAATATTGTTGTTTATCTGCTTGTACTATTGCTTCTTTTTCTAGTTATTAGAAGTGGCCTGTGATCTTACTGAAATAAATGGATTTAATTTACCAAACATCAATTTTTGCCAACATAACTTCATTGTCCTACTCCATGAGGAAGGAATTGGTGCTAACACTTTGGTGTGCATTTTCTAGAAAAACTATAAAATGTTATTGAGTTTATTCGAAATGAAATTAGGTCGAAGGTATACGGTTTTAAATTTCATATATTGAAAGAAATCAGAAAAAGGTGAACCTTGAACCACTACAAAAACTGAACTGGAAAGAATTTTTATGTTTTAAAGTAAATATATAATTTAGTGTTATTTTTTTATGAGTTTTTATTAAAAATAAATATAAAATATGTAACTTTTTAATGCTTTCGCTGTGCTTTTATCAATAACGGTTTATACCGGTATTTTAGTTTCGTTACCGATACAATTTGAAATACCGTTACCGAAATAAAAATAAATTGAATGCCGATACGGTATCGGTTCGTTTCGGTTTCAACCTTGATAAAAGCATATACACATATATGTATATAAGGATGATTATATATTTATGTTTATTTAGTTTATATTTTATGTGTTTGTTTATATACATGTCCATTTTTATAATTCAGAGAACAATAGCTAACATCTAACATACATGTTTGTAGTCATGTTTATTATAAAATTTAGTTTATATATTTACATTTACATATTTATGTAAAAATAGTAAAACAGCCTAGTTGATTATAAAAAGAAAAAAATGTAGTATAAAGGAAAAAAAACAAAATAAACAAAAAAAAAAAAAAAGAAAGCATGAAAAAAACTAAAATGTTTATGTAAAACTTTAGTTATTTTACCCCTAGTCTACACGTTGACATTTTTATGTTGGCAATTGTCAAATTTTATCTCTCTCTCTCTTTAAAATGTTACGTGTGGACCAATAAGAAATCTATTGCGCAAACTATTTCGCAATAAATTTTTAAAACAAATAATGTTTAACAGAAGCTGTCAAATTTACTCTTTTTTAACAAAAATAAGGTCGTAAAATGATTTAATATTGATAGAAAATAAAAACGAAAAAAAGTTAAAATTTTCAGTAAAAAAGACAATTTAAAATTTAAATTTCTCAAGTACATGTTCCCTAGGGCTATAACTTTTTCACACTTTTTGCGAATATCAAAAACGGCATAGTATAGTCGTGTAGAACATTAAAAGTTATTAATAAAAAATATGATAATTTTTTCGGATCGTTAAAAAAGTTCACTCAGGGATCGGGTTAAAGTTTGAAAACAACCATTTTTTATCTCACGGAAATTTTAAAAAATATACACCTGATATTTGTATATATTCCTATATGTATCACTTAAATGCTATTTTGGAATTTATCCACTGCTTTAGACTTAAAAAAATTTTCCTACGGTTTACGATCTTGTGTTCAAAGAGTCTATCGTTTACCAGTATTGATTTGTATTGTGGTTAAGTGGTGAAATCAAAATTTTCATCACAATCTTCATCACATCATCACAAACTCTTATACAATTGGAGTAAATGTTTGTAAAATGCTCTTATAGAAAAATGCCCAAAATATCGCGTAAATAGAAGTTTTGAATAAATGACACTTCCGAGTCAAAGGGGCATTAAAAATTTTTAAAATGCAAAAATTTTCAACAAATTTTAAAATTTTATTCTGGATTTTTTAAAATAAAAGATATGACTTTAAAATATCAAAAAGTACCTATAAAGTATTAATCATCTTAATGGTTAAAATTGATAATGTAAAAAAATTTGAGAAACATTATTTTGTATATCTTCTCTAAACACATTTCGTTTGCAGACAACTACCGCGAAGTATAAATTATGTTAATATTGATATCAAGTGGCATCAAAATATTTTATAGACTTATAATTGTATGGAGCAAAAAAGATGTTCTTGAACAAAAAATCAGCCCCACATTTTTCGCATTATATATATATATATATATATATATATATATATATCGATATAAATATGCAAATATACGAAAATATGCACTTAAAAATCAAAAAAAAAATTGGTAATTTTTTAACATAAATTATGTTATTTCATTAAAATAAAATGTTTTATAAATATTTTAATGTTATAGAATAAGGCAAAAACGAAGTTTATCAACTGTATCGATTCCATATTAATTATTATTATCATTATTTCCTTATTATATCACATATAAATGTTACTGATCTTCCATTTGCTTGCCTATCCAATTCTAGACATTATCAAAATTATCATATAGATTATTTCTACAACATCAACTGATGTTATTCCGGCAAAATTTTAAAAATAGCTTTAATGAAGATCAATTAAAAATGGCTTAAATAAGATCAATTAATCCGTTTCTAAATCTTCAATATTGTTGCTACAAGTCAAGCTCGTCAGCTATAAAATGGTACCCATTAAAGTTAATTTTAAATACTAAATATTTTTGGTTTTCTTTTTTTTTTTTTTCTTTTTTTGATATAAAATCAAATTTTACAAACAGTCCTTAAGGTATAAAAAAATATCCTCAAAATGTCAAAATATGCTCTAAAAGTGTTAAATATGCTATAAATATGAGAAAATATGCTAAAAATATGCACTTAAAATCGCTAAATGCAAAAAGATGCTGTTAAGGGTAAAACATGCAAAAATATGCACTTTCAAGTCGATGCCAAAAAGCTTTGCTTATTCTAAAATGGATAAATATCTTATCGATGGCTTCATTCAATGTCAACGTCAATGTGGTTTCCCTTCTTATCACTAAATAAGATACATGTTGAAAATTTTGCGAAAATTCACTTTTTAAAAAAGCTAAAATTGCGCTTTTTATAAGAAATATTATTATGAGTAGTAAGTAGAGAATATATCCCGTTGCGGTATTCCCAGGAAATTGCAATTTTTCATGTCCCGCTTTGCCGGGAATATCATCCGGGATTCCCGGGAATTTTGAAAGCACTTATATGGGTGAACTTTAACAAAAAAATTATATATTTCAGTATTTTTTTTAAGCTAAAGCTTTTTCAAGCTAAAAATCCAGCTGGGAACTATATTTTAATGACAATGATATCTTAAGAAAATGTCAGGACTAAAAACCAGCATCTGAAAAAGAATAACTAATTGAAAGAAATTTGTAGGCATTTTAGATATACAATTTATTATAAATTTGTCAGTAATATAGACATGTGGAATTTGTCCAATGGAAATTTTACAGAGAATTATTAAGAAAGTTAAGCAAAAAGAAAATATTATCTGTTACGTATAAGATCACTTGAACGTTTTATAATGGATATTATAATAGATAATAAATATTTTCTTAGAAATTATTCACCTTTTTTCTACTAAAAATAAATTTGTTTTCACTTTTTTGAAAATTATTTTTATTAACTTCCAAAAAAAGTGCAAAATGTGAACTTAGCTCTACTTTTGCTATGTATTTTTTATTAAATTTTATTAAATTTTATTAAATTTTATTAAATTTTATTAAATCTTAAATAAAATGTATTTATTTATATATTCATTTATTTTCATAATTTTTATGCTTTATTTTTTTAAACGCTTCTATTCGTCATCAAACTTAACGTTGAAAAAATAAGGGTAGTTTCGTTACCATATTGACGACGACATTTCTTAGATAATATCAAAAATTACTCAACAGTCATCGATAGATGTCGATAACGACAACGAGAATAAGGGTGATTAAAGACAAAAAATTTCTTAAAAATATCAACAACATAAGTGATCGTGAAACATACTGTTTCATAATTTTAGGTACGTTTCTTTTAAATTCCTTCATAATGCGTCGATATAAACAAAACTCTTTTACGACATATACGACAAGACTGTTTAATTCGCGTTGATTGATCAGCAGATTAAACAACTGATCAAATATCATTCACTCAGTACATTTTCAAATCTGCTAATGCAAAGATTCATATGCTATTTGGCTCTCAGTTGCTCAACTAATGAAAGTAGTGATAATTATAGCTTTTATTCCGGGATCCCGAAAGTCCCGAGAAGTCAAAAAAATTTTCCCGCTATGCCAGGAAATCCAAAAATCTGGAAAATTGCAATCCCTAGTTGTAAGGTTTAAACGACTATATTTTTCAACCAATATTGATATCCATTTGATTTTTTTTTCAGCAAAGTATCCCAAAATTTTTCTATTATTAGCCACTATTTTTAGAGATTTTTAAAAAATAAACATTTTTTGCTATTTACAGAATTGTACAAAAAATAAAGTTAAAAGTTTTTCTTTTCAGTGTACTTTAGATGTTTTATGATATCGCGATGTTTTGGTTTCGATAAAGTAAAATCACTATTTTTAAGATTTTTTTTGAAACCACAAATCGATGTTCGTGTCAGACGAAAAAAATTCGAAAATATTTTTAATCATAATTTTCAAATTTTTTTGAAATTCCTCATATATGTTTGTATGTTTATGTAGCAATGTTTACAACTTTTTAGAATCAGCAGTAGTAGTAGTAAATGAGTATGTAGCACCATTTTCTCTTATCACCAACCTCTCAATTTATTATTCTTATTTGATATGAGAAAAAATTTCCGTTATTCTCGGTGCTAAAAGAACAGTGGGTTTAATTGCAAAATTTATGTTAATAATTAAAATTTAATGTATTTTTAACTACTGGACCGATTTTAATAAAATATTAACTATTTAGGGCAAATAAAATAGGTTTGAGATATTTTTAATTCCAACTGTGTGATTCCATAACAATAGTTCTTTTTCCAATTGGTTCAGATATAAGAAATTATAATCGTTACAAATCTTGCCTACAGCACAGATGCGTAATGATAATCAGCTAGACGGATGAACGGACATCATAAAATCGTTTCAGAGCGTAATTTTACTCGAATATAAAACTTTTATTTGGCACACTTTCCGTGCATTATCATCATTAAGACATTTATACGAGTACTCTCCATGTAATTTTTATAGAATACACAAAATACGATCGTACCATTTTTAACTTCCCTATTTCATAGTGCTATGATAAACGAATATACTTATTACAGAGCGTAATTTTAAGTCGAATATTAAACATTTATTTGGCACACTTCTTCTGTGTTATAAGCATCATCATAAAAGCACTTATCCTCTCCACAAGTATTTGTATCATTTTTAATATCTCTATTTTATTGTGAAATGAAAAATTTTTAGTGAAATGTTATAATTTTATTAGATAAACTTTCTGTGCGTTCTAAAAATCGGCATACAAATATTATACCCCGTTCACATGTATTTGTATAGGATATTCAAAATATGATCTTATAATTTTAAATATCCCTATTTCATAGCACAATAATAACAAGACAGACGGACGGACAGACATCTATAAGTTGTTTTAAAGCGTGATTCTCAGTAAAATGTTATAGTTTTAGTAGACATATTTTCTATGCATTATAAGTATTATAATTAAAATATTATATCCTCTCTTCATATGTTTGTGTAGGGTAAAAAACATAAGATCGTATTATTTTCAATATCTATATTTCTTAGTGCTATGATAACCTGCCAGACGGACGGACATTATTAAATCGTCTCAGAAAGTGATTTTGAGTGAAGTGTAATACTTTGTGGTGTCATAGATTCTATGCTCTAAAAGCATTAGCACAAAAGTATTAGAACCCTACCATTGATGTTTGTGTAGGGTATGAAATACATATATCATCATATCATTTTCCCCAGCCTTAATTTAATTTTGATGCTAGGATCTTTAATCATTCATTATACAATCTATTACACTGTATAGTGTATTGAAAAAAGTGTTGTTATGTGTCAGTTATTTGCAGTTGTTTTTTTTTTTTTTTTTTTTTTGTCTTTTCCTACTTGTTCATGTTTGTTCTTTTAAAACTAAATGTGTCGTCTATGTGTTGTATATTCGTTATGGTAAAATTTTAGTTTTCTTTCACAGAAGATAATACGATTTAATTCTTTTTTTTTTTTTTCTTGTAAAAAACTTTCATGGGATTAGGGATGTAAAAAAAGCACTAATTTAAGACTAAAAAATCTTAAAAATTGAGAACAAGGTATCAAAAATTTCAAATTTCAAAAAATCTGCTAATTTCCTCCATTAACAAAAATTAAAAAAAAAATATTAAACATTGAAAATAAATATAATATCTCCCTTCTTTTTAAAGATACAGTTTTACTTAAAAAAGTACTTTTTGTACACTCAATTGTATCCCTCTGTTCTATATTAATAGGTCTTTATCTTAAGAAGGTATGAGTGTGTGTCTAAGTATTGGTTTTTATTTTATAAAGCCTGGCAGACGTCCAGACTTATTGGCGTCATTGTCGTCATAAATGTTGTTTATCATTGGAAATGAAAGAAAATTTATAAAACAACATCCTTTTACTCTGTTCTTTATTTATTAAAAAAAAAGAAAAAGAAATCCTGCTTTTTTTCCTTTCTTTCCTCATGTCTGTAAAAGAGGGTGTACATTTTTCAAATACATTACATAAGTTTGTGAATGTGATTTTTCCTGAGCTGCTATAAATATTACAAATATTTAATATTATTTCTTTATTTAGGAGAATAATAATAGGATTAAATTTTTTTATAACAAAAAAAAAAAAATTCTAAAGATTTTTGTGGTAAAATTAAAAGAAATCTCAATTACTTGCAATTTTTTTTGTTAATTTTTTATAATAGAATTTTAGAAATTATATAAAAAGTAACAATGTATTGTTCAAAAGGTTTTATTTCACATAGTGATTAATTTTGTTAACTGCATTTAAATTTAGTTCCTTAGCGAACTATATTTTGAATCCTTAATTTATTTTCTCTCTATTTACCAGCATGTGAAAGATTCAAGAAAAAGTTTGAAAAATCTCTAAAATTTTTTATTTCTAAAAAAAACAAGTTTTCCACCTCTGTTAGACTTTTGAATAATGTTGATGTAATTGAGAAATATATAATTTATATTATTATTTTATTTTATTTTATTTGTTCTTCGTAAACAAATTATCATTAATCACAGGCCTTAGTCTAAAAATTAATTAATATTAATCATACGTTAAGTTGTTTTTAATAGTATTTTTATAGTAAAATATTAACTGATAATTGACTTTTTCATATCAACAGGTTTCTTTATTACTTTCACTAAAAAAAACATTAAATCTATTAAATTCAATATTTATTATTTACTCTATCTAATAACTTTTTTATTCGTTTCTTTTTATAACAATTGTTTCCATTTTAATACGAGTATGTATGTAATTCAAAATAAAAAAAAATAAAAAATGTAACACTTACTATAATAAACTTGTCAATAAAATTAACTATTCAAAAACTTAAATAAAGTTGAAACTAAATACTCAATAATTGTCATTATATTTAGTTAAAAATTATTTATTTTATCTCTAATTGTTTATGTATTAAAAAAAAAAAAAAAACAAACGAAGAAATTTGTTTGTTTATATTTAGCTCTTCAATTTATAATTACCCTACTGTTGTGTTGTCAGTTGTTGAATTAGAAGTGCAAATATTTATTGAAGTTTTGTTTTAATTTGTTAAATATTAGAGACCGACATAAAGTCTATCACGCAAAATATTAGGTAAATCTTTAGTTAAGGTATTTAAAATGTATTTGGGTATAATTTTGCTTTTTTTCTTGCACTCCTCTGATAAAAGATTTGATTTGATTGGATTTGACACAAGATAAATATTTATAATTCTTTTAAATAAAATTAAATATTTTTGGAAAAAATCATAGTCTAATTCGATTGACTCAAAGTTACTAAAAAGTAGACTTTAGTTTAGACTATAAGATGAGCTATAGACTAGATTATAGTTTAAACTATAAATGAGACTGTGGACTAGACTATAATTTAGGCTGTAGTTTATGCTATAGTTTAGACTATAGACAAGACTATAATTCTTTATAGACTAGAATATAGACGTGGATATAATCTAGGCTATAGACTATAGTTTAGACTATAGGCTTGACTATAGTTCAGGCTGTAGAGTACATCATACTATAGTTCGAAATATAGACTAGGGTACAGCCTAGACTATAGGCTATGGTTTATACTATAGACTAGTCTAGTCTATAGATTATACTGTACTTTGGATTATTGGCTATGGCATAGTTTGTACTAGAGTCTATAGTTTAGACTATAGACTAGGGTATAGCCAAGACTATAGATTAGACTAAAGCTTAGACTGTAGGCTATGATTATGCTATAGCTTGTACCACAGGCTATAGACTATAGTATATACTATATACTAGATTATAGTTTAAGCTATAGACCAGACTAGAGTTTCTACTATATACTATACTATAGTTTAGACTATAGAATAGGGCATAGTCTAGACTATAGTTTACTTTAGATTATAATTATACTATAGTTTCGATTATTGACTAGGGTATAGTCTCGACTATAGACTATAGTTTAGACTATAGATTATACTATATTTGGGGCTATAATTTAGGCTATAGAATATGGTAAAGTCTATACTGTAGACTATAGTTTATTTTATAGACTAGAATGCAGTTAAGATTATAAAGTAGATTATACTATAGTTCGGACTATAGACTGGGGTACATCCTAGTTTATAGACTATAGTTTAGACTATAGATTATACTATTGACCAGGGTATAGTTTATAATATGGACTAGACTATAGTTTAGACTATAGACTATTATATAGTTTAGACTATAGACTAGGGTATTGTCTATACTAAAGACTATTGTTTAGAATATACACTAGACTATAGACTATAGTTTAGACTATAGACTAGGTTGTAGTCTAGACTATAGCTTCTACTACACCATAGATTATACTATAGTTTGGATTATTGACTAGGGTATAGCTTAAACTATAGTCTAGACTATAAACTATACTATAGTTTGGACTATAGAATAAGAAGTAGTCTATGCTATAGACTATAGTTTAAACTGCAGACTATGATATACCATAGTTTGGACTATTGACTAAGGAATAGTCTCGATTGTAGGATATAATTTATACTATATACTAGGCTATTTTCACACTTTTAACTATATACTAAACTATGTTTAGAGTATAGTCTAGTTTCGTCTACAGACTAGATAATAGCATAGGCTAGACTAAAGAATAGATGATAGATCCGACTATATAATAACTCATTAGAATGCAAAACAAGGATGATAAATTCAGTACAATTGTAAATTTTTCAATACAATTCTCTCTTAAAAAATTCACCAGTACTCCAGTGACTAATTTTGTGCAATTATTAAATTTTGCACTCTAAATACAAATATAACTAAAATGGTTTGAAATAAAAGTTTTTCAGACAGTTTTTATCTTTCAGATTTATTAAAAAATAGTAATTAATATTTTCTTTGGAAAAATTTATGAACACAAATTTTGAAACATTAATATTCTCAGACATTAATGCAATCATTTTTGAAGAAATTTTTGAATAAGCTTTTATTAAGTCCAAATTTACACGGAAATTTCTTCGACAATCCCTTTTATAAAATTACTATCCAGAAAACTGCAAAAAGTTTACAAGGGCATTACTTAACATGGAGATCTTTAATTTTAAGACAAGCTTATATTCTTTGCTTCAAAGTTGTTGGTACAACTTTAATTTTAAATCAGATCACATAAAAATCGGAATATTAATAGTAAAAGTTCCCTTTTTCTTAGGTCCCTATACGGCTATATACTTTGCGATATAATAGTAAAGAAAAAGGTTTAAAGTTTGTTATCGTTTTAGCATAGTTGCGGCCAAAAAAGTACAATTTTTTATTTAGTTTATTACAATAATGAAAATCATATTTATCATCCCTGAAGCAGACTATGCTATAGTTTGAGGCTTAGTATATTTTATATTTCAGCTTATAGACTAGCCCATAGACTAGTTATATAATAAAATTACGTTTAACCCTGAAAAATTTATTTCCAACTTGACATAAATTAAATTCTAGATTCCAATTAAATTCTAGATTAATAAAAGTCGATTTAAAAACAAATACAAAGATTAATGGGTTATATTTATTTATTGTGCAACCAAATATTTCCAAAACACTCATATATTTTTCTATTTAGAAATATAAATAAATAAGAACAAAAATATATATATATATATATAAACTGAAATAAAAACCAATAATTATATTTAATTAAAGCATTAATAGCAATAACAAAAAAATTATAATTATTAGAGAAAATTAATAATACAGTGAATTAAGTAGAGGTTTTAAAATGAAAAAATACAGCTGCTAGAAAAAATAAAATATAATACCAGATAAATTCATAAATATAATGAAAAATTAAAAGGAAATTTTATTAACGAGAATTTTTCTTATAATGCTGAATTTGCTTACATTTAAAAGGGCAAATTTTTTTTTATCGTTTAATAGATTACTCAAATGCTATTTAAATGCGTTAAAATTTATTAAAAATTTTAATATATTTTTTTTTTTGTTATAATTTAACAAAATTTTGTACTTTTCAGGAAAAATGATAGAAGAAAAGGCTAAATATACTTAAACTAAATTTTCTTTTATTATTGATTTTATTTTTCTACTTTTTTGTTTTCTTCTTTTTAGAACAAAAAAGCCATAAAATATTAAACTGTTAAATAAATTTTAAATAAAAAGAGACAACGAAATCGCATTAAACACCCATTATTATAGTTAGAAAAGAAAAATAAAAGGGGAGTGTATTTTGAAGTTCTTTTTTCTGTTATGTTCTCTAGCTGTCAATTAGAAAAATTGCAGTTTTATTTATTCTTTAAGTTAAAAAAGCGAACGAAACTCGCTAAAAACAACTGAAATGAAACTTAAAAAACAAACAATAAAAAAAGTATCAAAACTAGTAATTAATGACTGTATATAGTTTGTATTTGTTTTTTAAAAGTTTCTAATAAAATGAATCATGATAAAGGAAAAAGCGACGTTAGAGTTTGAAAATTTAACGGTAAGAAAAGGCATGGGGTTAATGGAACCAAACAGTGTGACCAGATGCGAAAAAAAGTTTCAGCTAAATTGTGTTTAAAATAAAGCTAAAAAATGCTAAAAAAAATATTTAAAAATGTTAAAAATAGTGCTAAATTAATAAAATACTTTTTTAGTGGTATATTTGCATTTCGTTTTAATTTCACATAATTTTGAACTCATTTTTATTATGAAAAAAGACCCAATTATGAAACAGAAGAAGGAAAAGAAGACATATGCAGAAGTATAAGTTGCTAGACCAAAAAGAGTCATAAGTAACTATAAGACGGATCTCCCAACATTTGCTCTCTTATCTGTAGGCATCAAGTCATTCAATTCACATGATGAATCGCACAATATTCTCAAGTCGGCAGTTATATTTATCACACAGTTCGTTATGGCATTGCGTCCTTAACCATCTAAATCAATGATGTTGTAATCGTTGGCAGTGACAAATTAAGTGTTCTACTTCTCAACATCCTCACATTATACACAAAGATTCGATGTGTTCTTATCACACATACTAAATTTCGATCCCATCATCATTGGAATAGTAGAACAGATATATTATTTCAATACGTCCATGGCTATTTGAAAGCTTCGGAATATATATTTAACATTTTTGAAGTTCATCTCGCATAGAAAGTAAGTTGTAATATTTGAATTTCCTCCTTATACAAAATGCTAGAAAATACTTCATGAATTATAAAAAATGCTAAATAATATGCCAAATGCTAAATAAAAGATGTGTGGCTAAATTTGAATAAAAAATTCTAAATTTTGCAGTAAAAATGCTGAAATGGTCACACTGGTACCAAGTTATGAAAGAGAAGGCCGTGAGAGAGAGAGGAAAAAACATTGGCATAACCAGGGATGATTAATTCAGTACAATTGTCCTTTTTTAAGTACAATTCGGTTTTCAAAAGTACTGCAGTACTCCAATGATTCATAAAGTACAATTTATGAAATTAGTGGCCAAACTTTAAGTACTAAAATTAATTTGTAAATTACATTTACTTAAGTAAGTCAGGCTCAAGTCCATGTATTCATTACTTTTCATTTCTGTTAAAATATAGTGCATGTAGTGATTTTATTTTAGTACATTTTAATTTCCGTAAGAATAACATGTCCAAAAGGATTTTTTTTTTTTATTTTTTTAATCTCTTCAACCAAATTATTAGTCAAAAATTACAACAAAAAATCAAAGTTTCGAATTGCTAAGCATATAAATAATTTGAAGGCATTTTACATACGTAATTTTAAAAAATTAAAACAATTTCTAATATTTTACACATTAAGTGCATTAAGTACACATTAAGTGTAATATAAAAAAAGCAAATATTTTTTAGGAAGGAAATTTAAATTCACTTATTTATTTATTTAAATCAGCTATAGATTGTACAACAGCAGAGAACAAATTGCTAGTTAAAAAGTTAAAAATATATACTTAAAACAATATATTATATATATTAAATACTACACGCTGAAAAAAATATAGTTGTAGTGACCATAATCTAAGAGCAACATATTATGATTGGAACATATGATCACTGCGAAAAATAGAAATGATTATAAGTAGCAATTATTATGATTATTGTCATATTGTGTCCAATTTTATGGTTTGTTTTTTCATGTTGTGATTCTAGTTTTACATATAATTGAACAATCTTACTACATCATTATCGTATTCTATCAGATTATGATTTGATGTTATTATATTATTATATCATATTGTCATATTATGATTCCATTTAGTCATATTACTATCCCATGTTATCATAATATGGAAAACAAACATTAAAAATAAAATATATTTGAAAACAAAAAAGTATTGAAAAACAGAATATGGTTTAAGACTGCAAATATATAATGGTTGTACAGGTAATAATATTTTTCAAATTAATAAAATTTTGTTTCTAGTAAAAATATTTAAAAACATATAAACCATATTAAAATTCTTATTCTTATTAAATAACAAAATTTAAACAAAATCATTGCTATCGTGAACACAGAGTTATTAAATTTCAAGAAAATTAACAATGGGAACATAATATTGTTGTAGTGATAATGCTGTAGCCATGTTTTTTCTCTGTGTGTATCATAAACTAAATTATTTGTATTAAAATAGCTTATTAATAAATGTTTAATTTCAGTACCAATATCAGCAAAATCAATTAGGTCATAATATTTATTCACCTCGTTGCATATTCTACGAAATGAATCAAAATCAGCGAAATTGGATCTATGGAAATCGATATAAAGTGAAACATATGATCTAAATTGTCTATTTAGAATATTAATGAATACTTTCCCAGCTAAAATAACTAAAAGTCATTTTTAAGGAAGTACTTTTTCATTACTTCCAAAGTTTCAGTAAGTGTACGGTTTCATGTGCTTAAGAAGTTATATAAACTCTATGAAAAGGTGTGGTTAAAAAGCAATTCACGTAAATTTGTTTGATATTAAACGTTGAGAATTTACAAATACTCGTTATTTGACAGTAACTGTTTAATCAATTGAAAAATATTATTATACATATATTTTTTGTAAAAAAGATTTTGTTTATATAAAAATTAAAAGGAAATTTCCTCGAATTAATAAAAACAAAATACATTAAAATCGATTTCACATGACATCGTAAACAAGACTTCCTATTCAGTAAATAGGTATCAAAAAAGAGATTATTTTCCAATGACATGCCTATGTTAAATTCATTCGAAATAATCCGAATTTATACTACTTCTCTATCACAAGTTCAGGATCTTATTGACTTCTTTGGATGTTCTTCTTTTGCAGGGTTACTAACGATATTCGGAATCAATATTTCCATTAACAATATTCGGGAAAAATGTAATGTTTACAACGATCCTTCTACTTTTTAAAGTTGGAGGTTTTATAAGGACCAAATGGCTACGATATGGAGGATGGTTTGAATCACGGTTCCAACTTAGGTTCCGGAAGCCAAAAAGAAGAAACTGTTTTTGGACTGATTCAAGATTACGAATGTAAATATTATATTGTGGGTTCCAGATTAATGAATTAGAAATATCTTTACATCATCTGCATACATTGGGATTTTGCAATGTTGAAAGGAATTAGTAAGATCATTTATAAAAAGTAGAAATAATAGCGGACCAAGATGACTCTATTAGGGGACTATGGAAGTAACGTTCACATAATTAGACATTGTGCTAATGAACATTAGACATTGTTTACGATTCTTCAGATAGAAACAAATCCATTTAAGGAAGTTACCACAGAATTCATTTGTATCTAGTTTAACGATTAATAGATCGTGGTTAACTTTGTCTAAGGCTTTGCTAAATTCTGTATATACTACATCACTTTGCAATCTTCTTCGAAAACCGGAATTAATATCTGATGTTAACTCTATTAGATTGGTAGATGTTGAACGTCCCTGGGTAAAATTCATGCTGTGTTTTCGATTTAATTGATGAATATTATTGATGAAATTTGTTTCAATAATATCGATGTTATAATTTTCTCAAATAGTTTAGGAACGGCACTAAGCTTTGCAATTGCTCTATAATTTGTCACTGTACTTCTACTACCCGATTTATATAGAAGAATTATATATGAGTTATTCCATCTTTCTGGAAAAATACCGATCTTAAAGAGAGTTATTATATATATATGAGTAAAAGGCATTGCTAATACTTCCACACAGTTTTTCAGTATACATGTGAGAATACCATTAGAGCCAGGACTCGGTTGTAAAAAATAAGAAAATAAACAGGGATCGGCATTCTTAAAATTCACATTCTGTATTTGTGTATATTCTGTATAACTCTCCCGCTCTTATAATGTACACGGAAAATTTTTTCAAATTTATAATTTAATATCATGCATTAAAAAAGATCCACTGCACTTAAATTCCGTTATGAAAACTATACATGAATATTAGAAAAATTTTCTTAAATAAAAGTATACAAAATTAATAGAATTTTTAAGTAATCATTCTCTCATATCTCATTAAACATTTCTTTCAGTGTTTTTGAAAAATCATGCGATAGCACAACCTTAGCTTGAAAGCTTAATCTGTAAGATCATGTAGTAGGCCTGGATAACAATCTTGACGAGATGTGGCGGCTTAAATGTAGGCTGTGGTCTCTTTCTTGAAGTCTCAGTTGTCCTCTTGGAGGATACTGAGAAATAAAGGTATAGACTCTAAAGGCCTTCATGACCAAAGGTTATCCATCCCCTATCCCCTTTCCCCAACTACCCTCTTTTCTCCCCTCTTATTCCATATCCTTTTTCCCCCACTTGTAAGGTTAAGGTGGTTGGTAGCAGTGCCGAGAACCTGGATGGCTAGTCAGTGGTTAAAGAAGACTAGTCGCTAACAGCTCCCCTCTGGCGCCAGGACACGGGCCAGTTGTAAATTTTTATCTAGTCCATGTACGCCGTCCCTGCATGGATGGTCCATCCCCTTACGTGCCTACTCGTGGGAATCAAATGGAGAACAAAATAATTAAAAACAAAAAAAACAACAACAACAAAAACGAGGAGATGGGTATCTCCTCGGAAGACGACCTTTTGGCCTCTAGTCAAGAGACCTTGGTCGAACAACCTGGCAGCAGGGGAGAAAGACATAGCACCCCGCTGTCACAAAACACTATGGCTCCACGACAGGATGTCAAGTCTGACGACCAGTCGAAGGAGAAACGGAAGAAAAAGAAGAGCCAGAAAGAGATTCTGAGACAACGATATGTCAAAGCTCTCTTTATACTGGAGAAAATTGCCAAGAATAAGGCAAATGGCACTCCTCATGAGCGCGATAAGGAAGATCGTGTCAGATACCAATCGGTGGTTGATGAGTATCTTAAGTTTAAGGACTCTCAACCATCCACATCCCAAGCAGTGCAGGAAAGAGCGAAGCGAAACCGCTCCCAAGCTGAGGGTAGCAATTCGCCCAAGAGGAGAAAGGTCCAAAGTAAATCGACCGCTCCGGCTCCTTCCACAATAACGTCAGCAAGAAGGCCGTTTAACGAGGTGGTTAAAGATCACTTACTGATGGCGTTGGCTAACGAAAAAAGCGGCAACCTAACTCCTGTAGTAACAGAATGGGGTGCTATAGAGTCTAAATTGGCTGAACTCGTGATGGAACACGTACTCACCAACAAAGACTCTACAGTTCCTCGTTTTGACTCTGGTGAGATACACCGGGGCTACAGGATAATCAAATGCTTGGACGTGTTCTCTAAGGAATTCCTCAGCAAATGTATCGTAAAGATTAGCGATGCATGGGAAGGCTTAAGCCTTAAGCTTATCCCAGCGGGGGAAATCCCTATGAGACCACGGGCAAAGGTTTGGTTACCGAAGATGAGCTGCGATAACCAGAAAATACTGGAGTGTCTGAAGCTGCAGAACCCCAGTATCCCCATGAGTGACTGGACAGTCATCCGTTCAGAAGATCATGGGGACAATAACAAGTGCATTATCTTCGCCATCTCAGAGGATAGCGCAATTGAGCTAGAGAAGGCGGGGCTAAAATTGTACTTTGGGGTTAGGGACGCCAAGGTTAAGGTGTTCCGTCCCACAGGTCCAGCTGCTGGCGAAGCAGATGAGTTGGAAGTAGCCAACAATCTGCTGACAGGCATGCAGCTAAGTGAACCTGCAAAAAACCCTACAACCGACGATGAAAATCGTGCAAATTAATCTGCAGCATTCAAAATGTGCTACAGACAATCTGAGGCTTCTTTTAGCGGAAAAGGACCTCGACATCGCTATAGTCCAGGAACCCTGGGTTTCCAACTCCCAAGTCAAAGGGTTCCCGACTACGACATATAAGGTACTATACGTAAAAGATAAAGGTAAGCCAAGATCTTGTCTTATTGCTAGAAAACACATAAATATATTTCTTTGCCTACAGTATAGCTCAGCAGACCTGACAGTCGCAAGGGTCGAGTTAATGCGAAACAGAAGTTTCCTGATCGCCTCCAGCTATATGGCACACGACAAGCCAGCCCCGCCAGACGAAGTGAGGGCGTTTCTGGCCTCTATAGAGGCTCAAGGGGACATTATCCTTGGCTGTGATGCTAACTCAAGGCATACAATATGGGGCAGCACGGAAATCAACGACAGAGGTGAGTGTCTATTTGATTTCATTAATACAAACAATTTGACCATATGCAACTCTGGCAACGACCCCACCTTCGTTTTTCCGAGCTCGGTGAACTATAATGGATGGGAAGAGGTGCTAGACATTACACTCATGAGGGACAGATCCAATTTATCAGTTGATAGGTGGAGAGTATCCAAAGAGAAATCCTTTTCGGATCATTGCTGGATACTTTTCGACATTGGGCTCGTCAACTTTCAGAAACCCAAGACGAACGAACTGGACTAAGTTCAATGGGATTCTCATGCACAGACTGAGAAAAATACCTCCAGTCGAAGCAACGACTGAGGGTCTTGATCAAATTGAGGATACATTAGGCAGGGAAATTGTTAAGGCTTTTAATATATCATGTCCAATGACGAAGGCTAGAAAGAGCTTCCCTCCCTGGTGGAATAGGGAACTCTCGAAGCTACGCAAGGAGGCACGCAATGCTTTCAATATTGGCTACAGGACAAAATCGTGGCAGTTATACCACGATAAGCGTAGGGAATATAAGAAAGCAATAAAGATCGCAAAAAGAGACTCATGGAAAGGCTTCTGCGAATCTATTGACAATACCAAGGAATCTGCTAGACTCAGTAGGGTTTTGGCAAATGGTCATAATAATCCATCCTATATTAAAAGGATGGATGGATCATGGTCAGAATCGTCGGCGGAATCTTTGGACATTTTACTTAACACTCATTTTCCTGGCTGCACTGATATTACGGACCAGGAGATGGGGCATATTAAATCCTCGCAAGGAATCGAGGTTGACATAATATCCGTTGAGAAGATTTCATGGGCGATTGATAGCTTCTCTCCATACAAATCTGCAGGGCCTGATGGTATTATACCAAAGATGCTGCAGAGTGCAAAGGTATACATCATACCCTGGCTACATAGGATCTTTAAACTCTGCCTAACCCTCAACTATGTTCCCAGGAACTGGAGGAGAGTAAAGGTAGTGTTCATTCCAAAAATCGGAAGGAGAAGCCATGAGAATGCAAAGGACTTCCGTCCGATTAGTCTCTCATCTTTTCAGCTGAAAACTCTGGAGAGACTCATTGATTTACATATAAGGCAGCGTCTAGAGGGTACAACTCGACTCTCAGGAGGTCAACATGCCTACATTAAGGGTCGCTCCACGGAGACGGCTCTTCATGAGGTCGTAGGGGTCATCGAGCGATCCCTTGAATTTAGACAATACGCTATGGCTACCTTTCTGGATATAGAAGGCGCCTTTAACAATGTCACGACTTTGGCGATACAGAGAGCTCTGTACGAACTAGGAGTTGATGATTATATCACCAACTGGCTGGTGTCAATGCTAGAGACAAGAATCGTCATTGCGAATTTAGGTAACAGTGTTAAGACCAAACGGGTTATGCGTGGAACTCCACAAGGGGGCGTGATTTCTCCGCTGTTGTGGCTTATTGTCATTAATACCATCCTGTGTAAATTGGAAGACAAGGGAGTGAAAGTCGTGGCTTACGCGGACGATGTGGTGATACTAGTATCAGGACTGTTTCTGAACGTGATAAGTGATATCATGTCAACTGCTCTGGCTACACTCAGGGACTGGGCCAAAGAATGTGGACTAGGAGTGAATCCGGGCAAAACAGAGCTGGTACTTTTCACCACAAAGACCAAGATTCCGAGGTTCAGACTACCACGGTTAGGAAACTGTGAACTCACCTTGTCGGACAATGCAAAATACTTGGGCATTATTTTGGACTCTAAGCTTTCATGGAAGCTGAACATTCGACATAGGGTTAGTAAGGCTACGGTAGCATACTACACCTGTAGAAAGATGTTCAGTGTGAAATGGGGCCTGAGTCCAAAATTGACAAAATGGCTATACACTGCTATAGTACGGCCCATTCTTGTATATGGATCTCTTGTATGGTGGACCGCTACTAGTAAGAGGTATGTGGTGGATCAGCTTTACAGGATACAAAGATCCGCTTCCATTGGCATTGCAGGTGCATTGCGTACTAGTCCATCAGAGGCTCTGAACACTATATTGCATCTAACACCTATAGACCTATACATAATGGAATCATCAGTTAATGGTGCGATAAGGTTATCTGCAACGAAAAGCTGGAGATCAAGAACGTATGGGCACGCGAGGATATTAAATTTATTACCCCCGCAATACAATAAAGTTACCGACTATATGATTCCCCACTTGGACTTCGGAAGTACTATTAAAGTCCTATTCCCCACCAGGAGTGAATGGAGAAGGGGCAATCTTCTTGAACAATTTAGAACTAGGATATACACTGACGGCTCAAAGATGAACTGCGGTGTCGGCTCTGGTGTCTTCTCTGAGGATCTTGGAATTAGACACTCATGTAGACTCCCTGACGAGGCAAGCGTATTCCAAGCGGAGATACTAGCGGTCAGGGAAGCGTGTAGACTAATTTGAGATAGGAATATTCAAGGGAATATTGGTTTATTTGTCGACAGTCAAGCGGCAATACTATCGCTTGGATCACCGAAAACTACCTCTATTCTAGTCAGACAGTGTAAAGAGGAACTGCTTGGACTAAGTCGACTGTATGACATTACTATAATCTGGGTACCTGCGCATAGGGACTACTATGGTAATGAACAGGCAGACGAATTAGCCCGGGCAGGCTCTGCTATGAATGCCTCCTTAGCGGTTTCTGTCGCAATCCCGTTAGGAGCAGTCAAAAGCAGAATCCGAAAACACTTTCTAGGAAAGGCGGAAAATAGATGGCGAAATCTGGACAAATGTAGAGTCGCGAAGGAAACGTGGCCTACCTACAACGAGAAACGCTCATTGCAACTCATAGGTTACAAACGCAAGGACATCTCGAGACTAATAGCAGTGTTTACAGGTCACTGGACGATCGGTAAACATGCAAGTAGACTTGGTCTCCCTTACAATGAATTTTGTCGTAGTTGTGGCGAGTAGTATACAGCGAGAAGGAGGAGACGGTTTTCCATCTTCTATGTGAATGCCCAGTCTTGAACGCAAACAGACATAAATTTCTGGGAGGGCACCAATTAGACAACCTCTCTGAGATATCGGACACTAGACTCAGTGACATCATTAAATATCTCAATGCTACAGGCTGGATCTAATTAATTTATGTTCTCATTGTTTCTTCCCTACATTTCTATCTCATTACAGACTCAATACAACTAATTCACCTGGCGAGTAGTGTGGTTCCATCAAAACGGATTCTAACGAGTCTAATTGATTGCCCGTAGATCACGGGCTACCACGGAAACCAACCAACCAACCAGGCATAGAATACAACTAGAAGTTTATGTGAGAGACAAAAACCTAATTCATGTAACAGCAAAATACATGTGTGATATTTTATTTTTGTGTTTTGAAAAAAATTAGTAATTTTTTTTTTTTTTTTTTTTTTTTTTTTTGAAAATTTAGTAGGACGTGCCTTTCACATAAACTTCTAGTTGTATTCTATGGTAGTAGGTGTGAAAAAAACTGAGAGAGCATTTGCACGTGTGCAATATTTTACGGGTGTCTGATTTAAAGAATGTAAGTGAATGTATTTATCATAAAATTTTTACACAATTGGTGAAAAATATATATTTTTTCTTGCGATGCAATCGCAAAAAAATCGCTACGCCGCTAAAAGAAAACTAGAAAACAGAACTAGTGTAGGACTAGTGTCAAAGCATAAGATATATCTTTGTTGTGTTCGATCTATTATTGTATTTGATCTACAATAGTTCTTTTTAAAGCCATTTCGTTTTCTAATTTCTTAAAATGTTTTATTTTGTTATTTCTCATACTTAAACAAATTTTAAAATTTATTGCATTGTTTCAGAAATGTAATTATTTTTTTCTTTAATTATCAAATAAATGGTTCAATACTCTTTGTAGATGATTTATCTACAACTTTCTGAATGTTTTAGGTCCAAATTATCTTTAGCGATTCTTAACATTTTAAATGTTGATTTTTTAATGGTTCCAAAAATTTCTGTTTAATCTCTTGTTTCCAAATTGTGAATAATTTTGTATAATTTTAGTACAATTGGCCTAACAAAAGTACAATATTGAAACTCAGATTTAGCATCCCTGGACATTACAATTTGTCGTTACATAAAGAGACCAATTAACGATTTTGCTACAAAACATTAATTGAGAAAACCGAATAATGATTACAATAAATAAAATTTAGTAGCCAGGATTAATTTTGATGGGACAATCAAGTATTTTTACCAATTTTACAAATTTAATTAAAAATTATAAATAAATATAATAACATTTTTTAATAACTTTGTTATATTTTTAATAGTTCATAATATAATAGATAATAATTAATTAAAGAAATCAATTTTGCTTTTTTTTTTTTTTTTGGTCCCTCTAAATTATAGCTAATTACAACAACCTGTTTTTATTTTTTCAAATTCTATTAAAAACATCTGCTGATTAGTCTATCTGATCCAAACAATCCTCTTTCGTTTTTAATATTTTATACGTGTCGGTTTGTAATTTTTCCCTATTATTTATTTATTTTGTTTTTTATAAACATTTTTCATATTCATAATATTTCATATGATATTTTCGCTTTTATTTTGTATATAAATTTTTTGCTGCATTTAAAAAAAAAATGCCCTCAATGCCAGTGACAACAAAACGTTCATAATATGCACTCATAAATAAATAAATATAAATTCGATAAAATAAATAATAAAAATGAAACCAAAATGAATGTAATATAAAAATGCCATGAAAGTTAACGATCATAATACACACAGAAGAAACTTTAAAAAGCGGACTTAAAATGGAAAAAAATTAAACCCAAAAGATTTATTAAAAAAATTAAAATTTTTATTTTTTATAAGATTTTACTGTAATTTTTAACTTTATATTTTTGCTTTTTTATGCACTTTTATTTTACTCTTTCGCTTATACATGTGTGTTATAAAAAAAAAAAAGAAAAAATCATTGCTCTTTTTTAAATTCATATTTTTTCGATTTCCAATCGAATTATTACAGAACTTGGGAGTTGAAAGCAGAAGTTTAAAGGTATTAACTAAAATAAAGAAAAAAAAGGGTAAATTTTCCATAAAAATATTAGTATTTTTTTTTTTTTTTTTTATTTTCAAATAAAGATTTCAAATATTACCCAAAAAAAAAAAAAATTTAATAAATTTAATTAAAAAAGAGGAAACCATAAATGGTTGGGGTATTATGCGTTTTTGCTAATATTTGTAACGCAAACCCACCTTAAAGTATACCAATCGACTCAGAATCACTTTTTAAATCGATCTAACAATGTCCGTCCTTCCGTCTGACTGGTTGACTGGCTGACTGACTATCCATGTAAATCTTGTGCACAAGGTCATAATTTTAAAGATAATTTGCTGAAATTTCGCATATGATGAAGTCTACTCAAATTGGTTATGGTCGATCTACTATTTCTTAAGAATTTTTGATTGGGTCCTCTGTATAAGATCAATACTCGTATTACTGGCCGTTCTTCATAATTGGATGACATATGCCCAAATTGGTTTTAATACAGTTTTATACAGGATGACTTTATTGTCAAGGCTAAACTTTGATTGGTTGTTGATTAACCAGTGAGGGATAGAAGCTTTTAACTTCATATAGTCTCTCAAGTAAGTCGCCTATCTAAATAAATACCAAGGTATATCATTAAGTGTGACAGATGAACAGTTTCCTCTTCTTAGGGTAAACGTAACATGGTTACTTTTCAATTCATTTACCCGTATACACCAGTTTTTTAACCATGTCTCCAGACGTCGGAGACAAATATCCAGTTGTCTAGTTGCGACGTGTGGCTTTTTATGGAAACTGACTATTCCTGCATCACCTAGAAATATGTTTACATTTACATCTTTAAAAAAAATGGAAAATAGTCAAAATACATATTTTTTTAATTGCCTCAAACCATTATAATTTTTTAGAAATTCTTTACAAAAAAATAAAAAGTTTGTTTATACACAGAAAAAAATTATTACCTTATTTTTTCAATTAACGCATTTTACATCAAAATTTATTTAATATATTCGAACAAAAATGAAATAAAAATTTAAGTAAGATTTTTCCTCATTTAAATTTTTAATTTATTTAATCATCTACTGGGTATAATACTGGACTGCAAACAGTCCCGGCTCCAGTACACCCAGGCTAGGACTACAAAGGCAAATATTGCCCTTTACGTGTGTTAGGAAGGCTATAGGGAAATCTTGGGGTTTAAATCCTAAGAATACTTATGTAAGGAGCGATAGTATGGTGGAAAGCGATGGAAAAATATACCTTATGCGGAATGTTCGAAAAGGTTCAGCGTAGCTCAGCGCTACTAATTACAGTTGCACTACGTACAACACCATTCAAGGCATTATTCGTTCTGATGAACTTAATGCCAGTGGATCTAATGGCCAAACAAATCGCCATCATGTCGGTGACTAGGCTCAGTACTATAGGTGCATGGAATGGTAGAAACTATGGCCATGCGACCACTTTGGTAGTCTCGGATGACAACTCTGACAATATTGATTATTGTATTCCCAAACCCTTTCTGGACAGAGGCTTCTCAGTTTCAATCTCAGCCCATCTCATTATAAAAGACGGATCGATTGAGGTTTACACTGATGGATTCAAATCTTCTGAAGGTGTTGGTGGAGGTGTCTTTATTCTCGCATATAGGAGGAACATCTCCTTTAAATTGCTGGATCACTGCACTGCTGTTCAAGCGGAGATCTCAGCCATTAGGAGAGCTGTAAATTGGCTAATACACAATAAGAATATTCGGAGTGGATATTCAACCCGTAATTAACTCTCTTTCGGGTGTCTATTCGACATCCAGGCTGTTACATGAATGACGGACATTTTTAAATGAGATGGCGAAACATTCAAACCTGGAATTGGTCTAGGTGAGGGGTCATTCAAGTACCGCGGTAAATATTATTACGGATGAATTAGTCAGAACTGGTTCCCTTCTTCAAAGTGATGAAACGGACCAGTTAGTGGGCATACCGCTGTCATCTTTCAGATCAATGATACTGCAGTACTTGTCGAGAATAGCTAAATAAAGATGGACAAACGAGTCCGCATATTCTATCAGGAAACAGATATGGCCCCAGTACGATCAGAAACTTTCGAGTTTCATTCTAGGATTGCCAAGGTGTCAGCTACGAACACTTGTAGCCACTATTACAGGGCATTGATTTGCTGGTTCACACGCTAGGAAACTTGGACACCCATTTAACGACTACTGTAGAAGTTGCTTTAACGAGGAGGAGGAAGAGACAGTAGAACATTTTTTTGTCACTGCTCTTGCGAATATAAGAACTGCTGAATTTGGTAGTCCATATATGTACGGACTATCTGATCTATCTGCAATTGATTTTAGATATGAATCGGATTCTTTATTCGTACGTCAGGTTGGTTCGATTCGAACCTATTTCCAAACATGAGAAAACAGATTCACATGATCCATTAGGGTAACATAACGGGATCAATAGGACGAAATTGAGATGTATAATTACATTTGCAGCTGCCCATCTAACCTAACCTAATCATCTACTTGATTGATTTAATAAAATTTTTAATTGGAAAAAATATTCTGTTTTTAATTTTTTACAGTTATTAGTAATTGATTTAATAATTTTGGTGAGAGGTTCAAATATAAACAATTTTTAATTGAATGAATTATTTTGGTGATTGGTGGCTGAGTTTTTTCTGTGTATAATAAAATAAAAAATGTTATATTATCTCATTTTTTTTTTAATACAAACTCCCAATATAAATAAAGATATATATATATATATATATATATATATATATATATATATATTTTAATTCTCATCCAAAATTCATATATACCTATTCAGCAAAACCCCAAAATAAATTTAATTCTTTTCAAATACTGCTTGAAACACAAATACTTTTATAGCACATTCATATGTAAAAAACTTATTTCCACCACTCACTCACTTATGTTTTTTTTTTTTTTTTTTTTTTTGTGGTTCAAAGTAGTAATAGTCTTTCAGTGACTGAGTATGACTGCGTCAGTGCAGTGCAGTGCAACAATCAGTTAAATGTGTTAAATGACCTTAAAGCTTTTATCTTAAAATGTATACATACTCGTACAATTGAGTATTTATTTGTGTGCAAGTTACGAGGTATTATATTACATTATATGAAGTGCTCTCAAGTTGTGGATTTTTTTTCTCTTTATTTATTAAAATTATTATTAATAAAATTATTAATAAATTTTTATGAACTGCTGATATTTTAGCTGTTTAATTTCTATATTAAAACATTTTACTTTTATTTTGTTATTGCTTTACATATGATTATTGACTCACATTTTATACGAGTATTGAGTTGTGGATTTTAAATGTCAGGCAGCTTGATATTTATTTTTTTATTTTTTAATATTAAGGGAGGTGAGAATGTGTCATATTTGATATTTAAAGGTGGCTTGGCTTGGCGCTTCTGGTTGTAATTTAAAAAATATTTATTTTGTTGTTAAAATGTTGATATTTACCTAAAAAGAAAGAAGATCAAAAACGTTTCATTAAAAATAAGCATAATTGGCTTAACTTTTATAAAAATAAATGCAAATTAAAATTTTTATTCTTTTCTTTTTTTAATTTAATTAATTTCTTTTTTTTAATTATACATATTGCTATTTATAAAACCCTAAAAAAGTATTTTAATCCTACTCCCTCAAAATAAAGCCATTTTAAGCCTCTTTACAATTACAATATTTTCTTTAACATTAAATAATTCTAAATTTTAAACAATTTCTACAAAAATATATATTAAAATTTATAAATAAATATTACATATTTTTAAAGCTTATAATGCTATTTTTAATTTCAAACATGTTTTCATCATTTTGTTTTTAAATAAAATGACTAAAATTTTTGTATATTTTTTATTTAATTATTATTTTTTTATTTTCTTGTAATTTTAAATGAAAAAATTGTTATTTTTAATTTTATTCATTTTCGTTTGAGTTTAAAACCGTTCATTTTAATGTCTATATTTAAATGCAATAAATCATTTGGAATATTTAAATGCATCTGTTGCATTTATTTATTCTTTTTTTTTCTATTTGCTTCATTGCTTTTACAAAACAAACTAAATTACTTACGGTTGATTTCAAAAGTTTAGTCATTGAAGTGAGTGGTTGAATTGGTTAAATTTTGATAATCGATTTTATGTTTTTAAATATTTAATATGTAGTGTGGGAAATTTTGTTTCTGTTGAAAATTAAAGTGGGGAAAAATACTGCTTTAAACGAATACTGCATGATTGCTTGAGTTGGGGTAAAAGAAATTTTAACATCACTTTTAAAAAATATTATTTTTAAAACTAAATGAATAAAAATGACTCATTACTAAGTACTTTGTGTTATGCTTTAAAGAAAATTGTTTTTAAAGATTTCCGTGCTGAACCTATATTCAAGTCTGTAATCTAGACTTTATTCGCGTCTATAGTCTAGACTATAGAAGAGTCTATAGCTTAATGACCAGACTTTTGATTCTACTATCGACTCGACTGCAGTCTCCACTGTACATCCGATGGTAGTCTGGAATATATCCTCGATCGTAGACTCCATTATAGACTGTCTTTCGACTATAGACTCTACTAGTCTCGACTATAGATTCCACTATAGTCTCGACTATAGACTCGACTATAGTCTTGACTATAAACTCGACTATAGACCTGACTATAGACTCAACTGTAGCAAAACCTATAGTATCGAGTATAATCTTGAATATAGTCGTGACTATAGACTTGACTATAGTCTAGTCAAGACTATAGTTTCGACTGTAGTCTAGTCCAGCCTACAGACTCGCCTATAGTCTCGACTATAGACTCGACTATAGTCTCGACTATAGACTCGACTATAGTCTCGACTATAGTCGCATATATAGTTTCGACTATATATTCGACTATAGTCTCGCCTATATATTCGACTATAGCCTCGACTATAGATTCGACTATAGACTCGACTATAGTCTCGACTATAGATTCGACTATAGTCTCAACTATAGTCTCGACTATAGATTCGATTATAGTCTCAACTATAGTCTCGACTATAGATTCGACTATAGTCTCAACTATAGATTCGACTATAGTCTCGACTATAGATTCGACTATAGTCTCGACTATAGATTCGACTATAGTCTCGAGTATAGTCTCGACTATAGATTCGACTATAGTCTCGACTATAGATTCGACTATAGTCTCGACTATAGATTCGATTATAGTCTCGACTATAGATTCGACTATAGTCTCGACTATAGATTCGACTATAGTCTCGACTATAGATTCGACTATAGTCTCGACTATAGATTCGACTATAGTCTCGAGTATAGTCTCGACTATAGATTCGACTATAGTCTCGACTATAGATTCGACTATAGTCTCGACTATAGATTCGACTATAGTCTCGACTATAGATTCGACTATAGTCTCGACTATAGATTCGACTATAGTCTCGACTATAGATTCGACTATAGTCTCGTCTATAGATTCGACTATAGTCTCGACTATAGATTCGACTATAGTCTCGACTATAGATTCGACTATAGTCTCGACTATAGATTCGACTATAGTCTCGACTATAGATTCGACTATAGTCTCGACTATAGATTCGACTATAGTCTCGACTATAGATTCGACTATAGTCTCGACTATAGATTCGACTATAGTCTCGACTATAGATTCGACTATAGTCTCGACTATAGATTCGACTATAGTCTCGACTATAGATTCGACTATAGTCTCGACTATAGATTCGACTATAGTCTCGACTATAGATTCGACTATCGTCTCGACTATGGATTCGTCTATAGTTTCGACTATAGATTCGACTATATTCTCGACTATAGATTCGACTATGGTCTCGAGTATAGATTCGTCTATAGTCGCGACTATAGATTCGAATATAGTTTCGACTACAGATTCGACTATAGTCTCGACTATAGATTCGACTATAGTCTCGACTATAGATTCGACTATAGTCTCGACTATAGATTCGACTATAGTCTCGACTATAGATTCGACTATAGTATCGACTATAGTCTCGAGTATAGATTCGACTATAGTCTCGACTATAGATTCGACTATAGTCTCGACCACAGACTCGAATATAGTCTCTACTATATATTCGACTATAGTCTCAACTATAGATTCAACTATAGTCTCGCCTATAGATTCGACTATAGCCTTGACTATAGATTCGACTATATTCTTGACTATAGATTCGACTATAGTCTTGAGCATAGATTCGACTATAATCTTGACTATAGACTATAGTTTAATTTTTTCATGATTTTTATTTTTTTGTATATTGTTGTGCTTGATTTTTTGCATTTTTAATAACGCAAATAATATCCTTTTCATCACAATAAAAAAAAAATAATTTTATTCGCAACATACTTTTGTCCCATAAAAATAACAAAAATCCAATAAAAGAAAACAAATAGTAATAAGCCATAAAAATCATTGACTTGTGTAACATTTAATTACTGAATTTCTATCATGGAAGCAGTAAAAAAATCCTGGAGAGATTTTTTTAATTGCGCAGCAAACAACCGGTAAGAAAAAAAACCTAACAATTAAGAAAACGCAATCACAGCACTCTTATATATAGATAAACATAAAAATATCTAATAACAAGCCTTATTAACCGGCAGGAAAAAATACCTTAAAACACACACACAAATTAAAAAAGGGCGTAAAAGGAAATGAAATTAGCCATAATTTTTCTTAATTATATTGTCCAGATTATATAAGTATATGTGTGTCTCAAACAGGGAAAAGTTTTCTTAGATTTAACTTTGATTGTAACTAAGGTCAAAATCTCTAAGGATATTATTTGTTTTTGTTTTTTTTTTTAACACAAAAGTTTTATTAGTTATCGTTGTTATTAATATTTAGAATTTCTGTTAGTGGAAATGTAGTTACAGCAACTTCAATAATCAGGTGGCCAAAGAATGTCCACAAGATCTAATTATTTTTTGTTTTTTTGTTTTTTCTTTTTTGTGACTTTATAGTGTTCTTTTTAGGTTTAATTTTTTATTTCTTTTAATACTAAGTGAAAACTCTTGAGTAAAAGATAATATATTAGAAAAATGCCATTTTATCAAGGAATCACATTTTTTTACTTTAATTAAGTATACCTTCTAAACTAAAGTTCAGAAAAAAATAATTTTTTGCGCAACCAAATTTCAAAGTGTTGGCTTTAGTTTCGTGAAGAAATTAAAAATATACATATTTGGTTATACTAAAATTATGTATTTATTTATAGACATGTATTTCTGTGGTACTATTTCGTGTGTCACTTGAATAAGGAATTCTTTTAATATTAATCAGGAAGGCTGTGATTTGAATTTCTTTCAATATAAACGGCTATAGAATTTTTAATTTGGTAGTTTTTAAATAGTTTTTATTCAAACTGGGACGTGGTAAGGCTCTTAATAACTCTGAAAAAGAAAAAATTCTGATTTTGAAATCTCAGGGTCAGAATCCGGTCCAAAATAGCCAAAAACATTAATAGAAGAAAAACAGTTGTGTACAATTATTTAAATAACGTGGAAAGATATGAAAAAAACATGAAAGAGCGGAAGAAAATGAAAAGAAAGACGAAAAATTCCTAGAATTGCATCAAATTCTGCCATGTCGGTATCAAAAATACGTGAAAAAAGTGGAGCTAGTGCCAGTCTAAGAACAGTGCACTGTATTTTAAAGTCGTGCCCATACATAGTCCAACGAAAACTGCAAAAAAAAAAACAGCCACTTAATGAAAAACGCAAATCACTACGTCTACAGTTTGACAAAAATACAATGACATGGTCCGACGGGTATAACTATTACTTCCATGGCCTAAATACGGAGGAATTATTTTTGAGCCGCAGACACAGCCGAAAAAGCGGAATAATGGTATGGGGTGCCATTCATATTATGGTACCATAGAATTGGTTTTTGTATCCAACAAAATGACTGCAACGACTTACAAAAACATTCTGGAGGAAGCATTTCCAAAATTTAATGATTTCTTTGGACCCATACCATGAACGTACCAACACGACAACGCTCCGATTTATACCGCCAGAGCAGTAAAACAATGGATTAATCAACAAGGTGTTCAGCTTTTGGATTGGCCCTCATATTCACCAGACCTAAATCCAATAGAAAATGTCTGGGGTTGGCTTGTAAGAAAAGTTTGTGAAGGAGGAAAATAATTTGAGACGATAGAATCCTTAAAGGATGCAATAACGGAAGCATGGAGTTCAATTTCACTAAATTACTTAGAGTCATTATACAAGTCGATGCATTTTTAAGGTTATTTCTAAAAATGGTGGCAGTACTCATTACTAATTGAATGCTAGAAGATAATAACTTTCATTTTTATAACCTAAAATTTAAAAATATGTAAATTATAGTTTGCTTAGTTTTAAAAAGTACCACAGAAATACATGTCTTTAAATAAATGCATAATTATAGTATAACAAAATATGTATATTTTTTATTTCTTCAGGAAACTAAAGCCAACACTTTGAAATTTGGTTGCGCAAAAAATTATTGTTTTCTGAACTTTAGTTTAGGAGATATACTTAATTAAAGTTAAAAAACGTGATTCCTTATTTAAGTATACTAAGTAACCTTATTTGCCTTATAACTTATTTCTAGTGAATATTTTGGTGTTTAATTAAAAAATAACGAATGTATTCGTAAATGTGTGGGGATGGGTGGGCGTCCTTTTACCCTTTTATTTATTTTACATCCTAAATGTTAAAATGTATAGCCTTTAGTGCCTTCAAGACATGAAACTATCACCGGATAATTAATTACGAAGATAAGGGTAGGGGGAGCTTTTACTGATTTTGCACTATTTTTCGCTGTAAATGCCAACATTTCCAAAAAATGTATATACAGTGTCTGCATGCCAAATTTTAAGAAAACCGGTTGATTAGTTAAGAAGATATAGTTACAAAATTATAAGCTATATTTCCTTCCAGATGTTACACTATTTGCTTGCAAATTTGAAGAAAATCGCTTTATATAGTGTAGTTAAGAATATATAGTTAGGGGGAGCTATTTTATGCCCTAAATTATAAAAATTATAAGCTATAGTTCCCTACGGATGTTACATTATTTACCTGCCAAATTTCAAGAAAATGTGTTGATTAGTTAAGAAGATATAGGGAGGGGGAGCTTTTACCCCTTATAGCCTATTTTACGCCCTCTAGCGATATTAAATATACATTACGATCTAGTTTCATATCTAACAAATACACATACAAAATTTAATAAAAATCGGTCAAGCCGTTTCTTAATATAATTTTCCACTGAAATTAAAAAAAAAACATTTACAAAAGTTGGTCCGGACTTTGTTATATACGTTTTTTTCTGCTGAACCGATTTAACTAATTTGAAGTAGCATATTGCTTAGAAAAGCTTTAAAAAAGCATTACTTTGGACATAACAAAGTTTATATATATATATATATATATATATATATATATATATAGATAGTTGTATATATATATATATATATATATATATATATATATATATATATATATATATATATATATATATATATATTTGTCTCTCTTTAAAACCAGTTTGCCAAAATACCTCTTCTACAATTAAGAAAACAACCAATTTCGTTTGAGGGAGTTTTTTTTATTGCCCAGCTCATTTGTCTGCCGCCTTTAGTTTACCTCCAGCCAACAGTTTTTAATTTTTTTTTTTTTTTTTCAGCTAAAAATTGGGGGTGTTGGTTTGTGCATGGATGTGGGTGTTGTATTTCATATTTTGGACTCATTTACTGTACTCTACATGGAGAAAATTTGTCTAATATTTTGTATATGGTTTGTGTTTTTTTTTTCATCCATTCTTGAAAAAACACTAAAGTCATTTACATGATTTTTGTGTAATATGTTTTCCCACCTCCTCAATTTTTTTGCTCTTAGTTTGTATGTAGTTGTAATATTGTCTGGTGTTTTTTTTTTTTTTTTTAATGCAACAGCAACAGCAGTCAAAACCATTACAATGCAGTAGATTTGTAACTGCAACAGACTACAATAAAACATTAACAAAGACAACAACAACATCTATCAAACATTTGCTGTTTTCATTGCAAAAACTGGATATAAAAAAAAAAACAATAGCGTAGTTTTCTGTTTTGTTTCTTATTTGACATTTTCAATTTTTCAAAAAATTCAAATTGAAATTTTATAGGAAATAAGTTGTCTAGATGTGGCGTAAGTAATTATAAATTTATTATTTATATTAAAAATGTCCATTTTTGTAAATGAAAGCAGGTCATTGTATTTTTTCTTCTTTTTTTGCAAGTAATAATTTAAAATGTCATAAATGTTTTGTTATTATGTTTTGTTGGTTGTTTTGAATAATTAAAAAGATTTTTTGGAATATTTTTATTATGGAAATTGGTACATGAATGCCGGACATCTTTAAATGAGATGGCGAGACATTCAAACCTAGCAGTGATCTGGGTAAGGGGTTGAATTAGCCAGAACTGGTTTCCTTCTTCAAAGTAAAGAAATGGACCAGTTAGTGGGCATATCGCTGTCAATAATGGTACTGCCAGTACTTGTCGAGAATAACTCAATAAAGATGGACAAACGAGTCCACATGTTCTATCTCGAGCCAGATATGGCCTCAGTACGATCAGGAACGGTCGAGTTTCATTCAGGAATTGTCAAGATGTCAGCTACTAACACTTGTAGCCACTATTACAGGGCACTGGTTTGCTACTGCACACGCTAGGAGACAAGGACTCCCTTTTAACGATTGTAGAAGTTGCTTAAACGAGAAGGAGGAAGAGACAGTAGAACATTTTCTCTGTCACTGTCCTGCTCCTGCGAATATAAGGACTGCATATATCTAGATCTCTTATTCGTGCATCAGGTTGGTTCGATTTGAACATTTTTTCGGACATGTGAAGACAGATTCACATGATCCTTTAGGGTAACACAACGGGACCAATAGGACCCAAGTGAGCTATATAGTTTACTATAAATTTGATGTGGTAATAGAAAATTATTGAATTATTAAATGTTTGTAATAAGGTTTTTAAAAGAAAAAGAAATAGATTTTTTTTTTTGTAACTAAATTTTTAATGAAAATTACAAAAAAAAAATAAAACATTTTACAATTTTTAATAATATTTATTAAAAAAATATATATTAAATAATTGGCTTTAAAAAATTTTTAATTTTTTGGTAAAATAAAATAAAAAAAAATACTTTATTCAACTAATGAGTTTTTCCCCTATTTAATCTAAAAGGAAAGTGCATATAAAGAATATGTGTTAAGATAATTTAAAGCAATTTATTTTTCTTAACAGCTCATTATGTTAGTTATTCGATTAAGAAAAAAAAAAAAAAAAATAATAAAACATAATGCCTTTTATGAATTTTTTAATTATTATTATTATTATTATTATTGTTATTATTATTTACAATAAATACAAATTAATTTACAATAAATACAAATAACGACAGGACTGGCATCCATGGCCTTCGCCTATTTTATATACAAAATTAATTTATTAATTATAAAATAGAATTATTAAATAAAAACAGGTATACATATATATTAATTATAGTGCAATAAACTATTTACAGATATTTCACAGTTACAATTTTGTAAGTATATTTGGGGGTACGTGTTTTTGCAGCATTTTGTAGTCAAAGTTTTGCTTCTTTTAGCATTTCTTTCTAAGTTGGTATTTGTGAAACATGAGAGAAGGTGGGTCATAGTTAAGTTGTTGTTACATCTTTTTTATGTTTGTTAAAATTTAGAAAAAAAATCACAGAAATTTTCCTTTAACTTTTTTTCTAATTACAAAAAACTATATATATTAATATAATTAAACTCATTTAACTATATATTTTATAGCTCATAGTATAGTTTATTTAACTACACACAAAACTATTGCCCATAAGATTTTTTAAAATTTGTAAAAAATGTCTTTTTTTTATGACATAATTTTTTTGCCTTTAATTATAAGAGCAAATTAAAATAAATATATTAAAATGTTTTAAAAATTTTTATCCTGTTGAATAGATCATGATATTGTTTATTTGAGCATAGAATAAATTTTTGACTTTGGAATTTTTTAGTAATTTTGTTAATCAAATATATTTTTTAAAATATTTTTCATATATATTTTTAAAAATAAGCTTTTATATATATATATATATATATATATATATATATATAATTTTATAATAGCCTACTGTATTGTTTATTTAATTAATTATGTAATAATATCTAAAAAAAAAATATATATTTTTATAGAATTTTTAAAAAATCCTTTTATTTCAAACATGAACATTTTTTTAAAATTTCGGTAATAAAATTATTAAGAATTGAGTGCACATCAAAAAAATATATATTAAAATATTTTTATGTATTTTATATTTTGCAATAGCCCACAGGGTTGCTTATTTGACTATGTAATAATATTTTAGAAAAAGAAATTTTTGGTTAAATGTAAAAAACTCTTTTTTCAAATATCAAAATTTATCAACAATGAAATGTTTGAAATAATTTAAAAAGACTTTAGATATTAAGCTATAGCAAAACATTTTATTGTTTTTAATAGATCATAAATTTTTCTTAATTTTTAGAATATAAAATTTCTTAATAAGAAATTAGCTAGATAGATAGAGAGATAGATAGATAGATAGGTAGGTATATAGATAGATAAATAGATGGATAGATAAATAGATAGGTAGATACATAGATACATAGGTGTATAGATATACAAATATATAGATATATAGATATATAGATATATAGATATATAGATATATAGATATATAGATATATAGATATATAGATATATAGATATATAGATATATAGATATATAGATATATAGATATATAGATATATAGATATATAGATATATAGATATATAGATATATAGATATATTGATATATAGATATATAGATAGACAGATAGATAGATAAATACATTTTAGTTTTGCTTAAATAAATAAAACAACTTGTTTTAATGAAAAAAATAATTTTTGTTTAATAATAAAACTTTTTGTTTTGTTTTCTAAGTTTATTATCGCATTTTTATAAATAAAATACGCATAAAATACTTTTCTTTAAAGCATTATGTATGTGCATCAAATTTCGGGGGGGGGGGGGGGGGGGAAGTCTTATATCGGAACTGTGGCCAATTAAGGAGCGATACTTATATTAAGTATAGTGAATATTTCTATGAAACATATGTATGCATATATTATGTCAATTATGAACTATAGGGCTATTCCCGAAGTGGACCTTATACGGCAGTTATGGTCAACTATGGGCCGATCTTCATAAAATTTTGCACTGTGATTTCTACTAATATGGAACTTATACGTGTCAAATATTAACTTGACATGTATAGGATTTCTATAGGATTTATTCACGTTAAAATGATTTTCTGAAGAGGAGTTTACATCGGAACTATGATCAATTACGGACCGACCTTCTTAAAATTTAGCATACATATCGCTTATATAAAGCTTATGTGTATAGTTTCATTAAAATATTGCTATACTTAAGGTATTTATAATCGTTAAACCGTTATACCGAGAGGACATTTGTATGGGGGCTAGGTAAAATAAATTGGCTTCGTCCTTGGATCATTAAAAACACCTGTGTCATTAAATTATTTTCAAAATTGCATCCTGTAGTTTGATTAGACAGTTTACGTGGACGTAAGTACAGACAGACGGCCGAACATCGTTAAATCGACTCAGAAGGTACTTGGTATATATTGACGTTAGCATAAACGCATAATACCCTCCCCATCTATGGTGGTGTGGGGTATAAAAACAAATTACAACTTGTTAATTATTATGCTCAAAATCCCATAAAAACAAGCGCCAATAACGAAGATAAAAAATCTATCGAAATATATATATATATATATATTTTTTTTTATTTGAAAAGATTGGTGACAGGAAATTGAAGATTTTTCTAAAAATATACATAAATAAAAAAAAATTAGAAAACATTGATGATTTGCTTGAAATCATTTAAATATTGACAGCAACTGTTGCAAATTTATTTTATTTTTTAAAGCAAGAAAATGTTAAAATATTTTCAAAGAGGGGTGGGGGGTATAAATTTAAGAAAAATAGACCAGAACGCTTTAAGAGTTAAATTAATAAAAAAAATAATAATATGATGGAATTATCTGAACATTCTCTAACGTACATATATATGTAAGTTCATACAAAGTGTTAAGTACAACAAATACTACATAAATACATTGAAATCGTAAGTATCTCATTTATCTCATAATATTTGTTTCGAGTATTAAAATGATGTATTGCCTTCTGTATATTATTTAAGGCTGTCATTGGTGTTGTTATTTGTTGTTCCCGTTGATATAGTGTCATTTAATTTTTGTCAACAAGAGCAAAAATGAAAACTAGCCAAAAATAAAACAAGAAAATAAATACATACATACATTTTTTAAAAGATTCATTTAATTTTTTGATGTTTTCGAAACAAATGTTTTTCAATTGATTTAAAAATTGATTATATGGAAATTTGAAAATAACGCAAAAAAAATAAAATAAAAAATTAAAAACAAATTGCTGTGGGTTATATTTAAAAGACTCTTGGTTGTACAACAAATGATGCAATAAGCGACTAAAAAAGAAATTTAAAAAATTAAAAAAAAATTTTGTTCTTTAAAGAAACTGCAATAAGGAAAAATGATTTATAGAAGTCAGTTTCATAAATTTTAATATTTTTAAATGAAAAACTATTTTTTTTTAATACATATATAGAAAATTAGTTTAAAATGGAAAGGATCTATATCGTTTTTTTAGTTTTATATACAAATTTAAATATATGAAATCTATAAAGAATTTATTCGTCAGAAACGTATATAACATTTTACTTGTTTTTGTTTTAATTTCTTTATTAATTCTTGATAAATTTTCAGGTTTGGAAGAAGTGTTATTATGAATATTAATTGAACTTATAAAAAATGTTATTTCTCTGAAAAAGTTCAAATAAATATTGCATAACCACATAAATAAACCTATGGTTTTATTTATGTGGTTATTAAAGATTATAAAACAGTTTTAAATAAATAAATATATATTTTTAAATTTCTTTAAAAATTTAATTACGTAAATTCTTTTTAAAATTTAATTTTTGGAAAAGAAATATATATTAACTATTGTTTTTATTTTAAACTATTCACTGTAAGTATTTGTTACCTTTTTTGATTAAAGTATTTATTACCTTTTTTGATAAAATAAAGAGTTAATCAAAATAGTAAGAATTATATAACAAAAATGAAGAAATAGAAATAGAAATCACATCTCATTTTGAAGACTTGAACAATAAGTGCATTTAGACTTTTTATAAAGTGTTATTCGTTAATACAAAAACAAAACAAAAGTCTAAATAAAAAGTTTTAGAAAATTGTTAGACAAAAGTTCCATAATACATATAACAATACAAACCTATAAACTCCCAAACTAGATTTGACGATTGTGTCTGATAACAGCAATAGTTGGGTCGTTTTGACCATATGTCTATTGATACCTATTCCGATGATGAGAAACAAGTATTACCGATTCTTCTACCAAAATATTTGCAAGAACAGTGACAACAAATGGAATTTAAATTTCTAATATTCCATTAATGTTTATATTTCACGATTTTTTATTTAATGAGTCTGTATTTTGTGCAGAAAAGTGCTATTTACTTAATCTCGTGTGGCAAAAATGGCCTTATATGAATCAGACATTGATATTTTTTATGGTCGCACTATTATTTTGTGCTATTTAATCTATTTTGTAAATGGGGGTGGGTTTTCAAATGACCCAATATCGAAATATATCTTTATAAATGTATATATGAAAATCGGAATACATATTCATTTTGTTGATTCCACTGTTCCATCTTCACTAAATATATTATAGATAGACTAACCAATAATTGATGTGGTAAGATCACAAAATATTATTAGCTAAAGAAAATATATACTACACGAAGAGATAAAACATGGTTACAGCATTATCACTACAACAATATTATGATCAAATTGTTAATTTTCTTAAATTTTAATAACTCTATGTTCATGTAACAATGTTTCGTTTAAATAAAAATTTTAATATGATTGACTGCAAATATTTTACCAGAATCAAAAATTTTTTTAATATGAAAAATATTACTACTTTTACAACCATTACATATTTTCAGTCTTTTTCCTTGTTCTTAAACCATATCATATTTTTAAACTATACTAATATTATTATTCCTATGACAATGAAAATTTTCAAATAAATATAATACTAATCCTTTTCACAGAGTTATTGGAAAAATTCAATACGTGTTTGTTTTTAAAGTTTGTTTTCCAACTTCATTATAATTCTCATTTAGTTTATATATGAATACATATAAATAGTTAAGGTTTGGTTATACTTGGTGTGATTCAAGCAATATAAGATATTGATTAAGTACCATTAAAGGGTCAAGATAGCCCACTTATTGAAACTGCTGAAGATATTCGATAGGACAGATATAATTACTGGACGAAAATTGTTCTCAATATGTCGAAATCCAAACCTTAAAGGTCGAATTAGAGCCATCAAATGTGATACATAAATTGTTTTTCTTTTAACTTATAATGTTTTTACAGTTTGGTCCTCAAAGGGTTAAAGAGCTGGTAAAATAAATTGACAATTTTAATGGGTTTTTTTAATATTAGCTAGAAATTCAAAGGAGAATATATATTTAAAAAAATTTGTTTTTCCAATTATTATCACTATTTCTAAGAATGTTATTAAAGGATCTGAAGTTGTACTGTTTACAAAAGTATATGTGCATTAAAAATAGGGAATGGGTCTTATGTGAGACCTGCGACCAATTGTGGATCCATACTTCTATTATATTATTATTACTTCTATCTATAATCGCAAAATTTTTGATAATAAAATTGTGCATAGGAAAGTTGTAGAGGAGGACTTAGGCTTTCAGAAAAAATATTTTATAGTCACCCTATAATAATACGAGATTAGCTGTCTACCTCGAGTATATAAAAGTCTTAAAAAATTGTAAGTTCCGTAGATCAAGTCGGATTTCAAAGATTTTTATTCTTCTGCAAAGTGCTTGGCAAGGTATACAAATAAAACTTGCTTATCATCCAAGTTATATCTTATATATTTAAAAAGATATTTACGCTTGAATTTTCAATTTTTGATTTTTTGCATCGACTTTATTTTGTTTTTCGTGAATAAGGAATAAGAATATTCTATAATTTCTAATACATTTCAAAATAATATGAAAAAAATTTTGATGATTCCAATTCGGCCAGCCGTGAAAGTTAATATGAAAAACTAAATTTTTTTTTTTTTTACAAAAATATGGTACAATTCTTTCATATTTTTCTCAAAGTTTTGTTAATAAAAAATTTTTTCTTTACATATTTCTAAAGATAAAGCTTCACAAATGGTCAATAAGGAAATTTTAAATTGATATAGATTTCTACCCTACATCCTGCGTTGGTCGAAAATGGTGAATTTTAGAGAAAAAAAATCATGTTTATCGGCTAATAAAAATATCTCATGCGGTTTTTTTAATTTATTGACGCTGTTTCATTAAAAATTATATTTAGATTTACCGCAACATAAGGCACGATAATAAATTAAAAAAGTTCATACGCACAACAGAAAGTGGCCCTGGCAAACGTTGCATCTTAAAGAAAGCTGAGTACTCAAGAATGAAAAAAATGCTTTATAAGTGGTTTGTTAAACAAAGGGAAAAAATGTTACAATATCAGCAGCGATTTTACGTTCAAAAGCCAGTCATTTGTATTCCAAAATTTATCAAACCAATTCAGGTTTCAATGCCAGTGATGTGTGGTTGAAGAAATTTAAGCGTCGACATGGAATTAGATTTTTAAAAATTACGGGCGAGAAATTGTCTTTGAATCCTCATCTTATTGATCCATTTGTGAAAGAGTTTAAGGATTACGTTGATGAGCATGGGTTGACTCTTCACCAAATCTACAATGCCGACGAATCCGGTTTATATTATAGGATTCTTCCAAATCACACTCTTGTCACATTTAATGAGAAACGGCTCCCGGAAGAAAAATATGTAAAGAGAGAATCTCAAAAATGCAATTCAAATTCTAGCTACGTCCTGGGATAAAATATCAGTGTCCAATATCCGAAAATCCTGGAATGCCTTGCTCGAATTCGATAGTGAATGGAGTGAAAAGGATAACATGCTCTTAAATATTTTACAAAATATAATTCAGGAAGAAAACGAAGATCTTTCAACTATTTGTACACTTGTAGCTCAAATTGGTAGGGAACATCTTTTCATGAATGCTGACATAAAGAACTGTAGTCAACAAGAATTTAATGTGGAAAGTAATGAGGAGCAAATGGAATTATCAGATACGGAATCGAAGAATTTATGCGATAGTGGTCATGAAGAAAACAACATTAAAGTGGACGATTGTATAACATCGATAAACATTTGCATGCAATGATCTTTGGAAAATGATAAGTCGACAACAGCGCTATATGAAATATGTGATTCAGCTGTTATTTTAGAAAATAATTTGCCAAAAAAGCAACTCAAAATCTCCAATTTCTTTGAAAATTTTTAAAATAAAAAAAAACAATTCTAGTTTTAAAAATTACTTAAAATTTTTCAATAAAATTCTGGGTTCTGTTATCGCGAAAATTCAGTTTTCGCGACTGGTCTGGTTTTTAAATAGTCGCGAAACTCCATCTTGCACTGTATTTCAACCCAATACGACTAGTGGTTTAAGAGATACATATTTATTAACAAAAATTTTGCGATTGGACCCTCTGTGGTTGAAATTTGTTATGTAACGCTATTTAAGTTTTTAACAATTTATCTCAACCCAATATTACCTTTAAAGGCATAAAGTTTCAAACCCCTAAAATTATACTTATATTTTTTACTTATAAATAAAAATTAAATAATTAAAGGAAAGAGTCCTTAATTCATGATAAATTTTTCTTCTTCCCCTTTCAAATAAAAAACAATTTTCTTAAATATTTTTACAAGTTTTCTTAAGAAAAAAGTTTTTATTTTCCAAAATAGAGCAATTAATTTAAGTTGTATTCTCTTATTATATATATTTCTCTTATTATATATGATTAATATATTTACTTACTTTTACAAAAGTAAGGAGAAAAAAAGGAAACCAATTATTTTTTGCCAACAATAAAAAGAACTGGGCTAGCAGCACGTTGTTTGCAATGTTTTTCTTTTAAATTTTTTGCAACAAAATTGCCAATCATGTTGTTGTTATTTTATTTATACAATTATTTTTTATCATTCTTTCTCTCCTTCAAGGTCTTTATAATGTGACAGCGTAATGTCAATAAATCGATAAACATTTAATAAAATTGTAACTAAGGAACAAACAGCGAATGCAGAAAATTAATTTCTGAAAAAAAGGTGCAGTTTTTTTCCAATATTCAATACAAGTTTTTTTTTTTAAATGCAAAACAAAAAAATCATTGTCGTGATTAGCATAAAATAAATTTTAAAATAAAATTTTTAGAAGAAAAAATCGTTTTGAAGAGATAAGAAATAGCATTTTGAATAAAATTTATTTTAGAAATAAAAAGTTTTACAAAATTAATACAAAGTAAGAAAAAAAAACTTGTAAATGTACGTTCAGACTAGTCAAATATTTGACCAAGATCACGTAACCATTATATAAAATATTTCCTAATTTCTCTTTTTTAATGGGAAATGATTTTTTAGTTATCATTAATCATTGCTGACATTTTATCGAATTTTGTTTGACATTATTTTCCCTTAAAAAACATTTGCAAGATCCAACAACGGCAACAAATTTTTTTATAAAACCAGTGGTCACGCTTTTTTGATCAAATATTTGCCAAATGTGAAAATAGCTTAAGAGATTAATATGAAAATTTATTATTTTTTATTTGTTTTTTAAATAATAAAGCAATTTTCTTTTAAAGCAAGTTGTTTTGTTATTTTTAAAATATAATTTTATTTTATAAAAAAAATCTTTACTGCTTTAAAATAATAAAAAAAAAACAAACTTTGACCCTTATAAAACTTTAGTTAACAACAAATAAATAATATAAAATTTATATAAAATTTTTATTTTCTTTATACAAATATTTTAACAACAAAAAGAAAAGAAAATAAAATAAAAACGAGTAAAATTGTAATCAAACTTGTTATAAATTTTCCACAAATTGAGTAACTAAATGTCTGTAAATTATATAGACCAAATGAACGAATGAATATACGACAACAGTTTTATAGTATACAGACGGACTGATAGACGGACAATGAATGCATGTAGTATATTGTTGCAATAACAACAACCAACATTTATTCAGTTAGATAAAAAAATATGCAATTGAAGCATGGACGCGTATAAGGCCGTATAAACCTAATTTTTCAAAATGTATTTTGTTATTCAAATATTTCTTTAGTAACCAATTTACATCTATTGATGCAAAAATAATTTTAAAAATCTATCAACTTCACCAAAAGAAATTACTTTAAAGACACGATTTTGTGGAATTTTTATTTCTTCATACTAATTTTTTTTTCTTGGATTTTTAGGTGTTTTTAAATAAATAGAGCACAATCCAGTATTAGACTGGTACATAAATTTCAGAATATGAAGAAGAGAAATTTATGTCATTTTTGCTCATATTGCAAAAAGTTGCATCAAAGTAAGAACAAGTAAAAGGGCGCTTATCCCTAATTTAAATAGTGTAATAAGATGATCATTTGATGTGATTTTATTAATAAATTTTGCAAATTTATTTGAAAAAATAAGTTAAAAACATGTTGTCGTTGACATCCGATCATTTGATACCCTACAACCATGCGTTTTTAATATTAGTGGAGAGGGTCTTTTATGAGACTTTTGGTCAATTGTCGAACGGTTATTATAATTTTTTTTTAGTGTAAATTATATTTCTGTAAAACATATGTGTTTAAGTTTCAAAGAAAACAAAATGCGTAAGACACTACAAATGCTGATGAAGTATGTAGCGGAACAGAAAATGCCTCCTATTCCCTTCTGCTGGTGTCCAATTATAGTCCACAAACTCTGCTTTGGTACAAATTTTTTTTCTGGTCCTTCGAACCGGATTCTGGAACCACATCTATAACAGCGTTTACGACGCTAGGTTCAATCACTCTTTTACTTGCCCCAAACACCTGGCGCTGCTAATTGAGTCCCTCTAAATTGCACCCAGTGCAAGGCGTATGCCGTTGAAGTGTGTAGCGGCAGAGAAAATACGTATTTCATTCTGCTGGTGTCTAATTATAGTCCACAAACTCTGCTTTGGTATTGCCAAATAGAGACAACAAGGCAATTTACGATTGCAAACTTGTTTAATATGTATATGTAACAATGTGATATTCCTGATTCCCGAAATTAGGTTTTATATGGGAGCTATGGTCAATTATGGACCGATTTTGATAAAACTTAGCAGTATGTTTTCTATCCATATAAAACTTAATCGCTTCAAATGTTATAGTTATGCTAACAATTATATTAGACTTACGCACTCCAAAATGATTTTAGGAAGATGGTCTTATATAAAGCCATGGTCAGTTTTCTACCTATACTCATGAAATTTTGCACACTAATTTATGCATATATACAGCTCACTTGGTCCCAATTTTAATGAAATCGTGGTCAATACAAAACATTTATAAACATTCATTACTATTATTGTTCTACAAAAATATATGGATATAAGCCCTTATTCCATTTTAAGCTCTTTTCGGTCTCAAAATTTTACATGTTCTAAGCTGAATTTTTTAGAAACACTTTGCTTACAAATAGATGTTTAATAAAACTTACCAAATATTGGAAAAAGGTAGGAAAACAATTAAATTCTATGATTTTATGAAGTTTTCATTATCTCTTGTAAAATTTTCTTTATGGTTAATACGCCCTTATACGCGTACATACTTTAATTTTAAATGAAATTCAAACGATTTCACATGCAATACATTTTGTTTTTGAAAAAAAAAATAAAATAAAAAATTCTTCTACTGCAAACAAAGACAGACAGATGTAGAGACAAATGGACGGACAAAAAGTTAGTTATAAACAAGCACTTATAGTTAATTTGCTACATATGAGTATGTATACCTGTACGTTTACTACAAAAAAGCAAACTTAAATAGCAAAGTTATTTCGAACTTAAAAACAGAAGAATAAAGTTTAATAGGGCAATTGTTACTAAAAAAAAATCTAAAAACTTTCATTTCTTAATTAGGCCAAAAATAGTAATGTTCAAAAACGTATTTAGTATTTAGTATTCTCTAAAAGAAAACATGATGATCTATTGAAGCACAGAGAAAACTACGAGTATAATCCAATTTCACTTACGAAAACTATATTTTCAATTACTTTCTTAATTGAAATTTCCCCCACACAGAAAAAAATATTTTCGAAAAAAATTTCAATTTAATTATTAACCAGAATTTTAAAATGATTTCAAGTATTTTTGTAATAAAATAAATTACTAAAAATCAAAGTATTCTAACAAATTAAATTCATATTTTATATAGAAAAATGTAAAATACAATTTCAATTATATGTGTGAAGATAAATATGCCAAGTTAAATATGTTTTGATGTAACGACTTACGCCGAAACATATTTAACTTTTAAGTTAAATATGTTTATTTTTAAATATACCAAAGCGTCGAAAACATATTTAACTTATACTTACATATGTCAGTGAATTAAAACATATTTAAAACTAATCTTTACTATGGCGGTTCCTGAAGGATTTTGATCATATTTGGCCACATCCTTCCTTCTCACTCATTATTAAACCATATATTTCCTATTAAACCATATAATTCCTATTCCCCAATTGTATTTGGGAGATTTTTAAAACATTTTTTGAAAATTACACTTAATGTTTTCTGATGGTCTCTGAAGGATTTTGGTCATATTTGGCCACATCCATACTTGTCACTCATATGGACCATATGGAAAATGAACACAAGGTCACATCCATACTTGTCACTCATATGGACCATATGGAAAATGAACACAAGGATTCCCTCTATTAAACCATATAACTTCCATTTCTTAATTGAATTTGGGAGATTTGTAAAAATATTTTTAAAGTTCCACTTAATGTTTTCTGATGGTCTCTGAAGGATTTTGATCATATTTGACAACATCCTTTCTTGTCACTCATATGAAAAATATGGAAAATAAACACAAGGATTCCCTGTATTAAACCATATAACTGTCATTTCTCAATTTTATTTGGGAGATTTGTAAACAATTTTTCAAGTTACACTTAATGTTTTCTAATGGTCTCTGATGTATTTTGGTCATATTTGGCCACATCCTTCCTTATCACATATATGGACTATATGGAAAATGAACACAAGGATTCCCTGTATTAAACCATATAATTCCTATTCCTCAGTTGTATTTGGGAGATTTTCTAAAAATTTTTGAAAATTACACTTAATGTTTTCTGATGGTCTTTGAGGGATTTGGATCATATTTGGCCACCTCCTTCCTTGTCATTCATATAGACTATAGACTATATGGAAAATAAGCACAAGTATTCTCTCTATAAAACCATATAATTCCTATTCGTCAATTGTATTTGGGAAATTTTTAAAACATTTTTTTGAAAATTACACTTAATGTTTTCTGATAGTCTTTGAGGGATTTGGGTCATATTTAGCCACCTTCTTCCTTGTCATGTATATGAACCATATGGAAAATGAACACAAGGATTCCCTCTATTAAACCATATAACTTCCATTTCTCAATTGTATTTGGGAGATTTGTAAAAAAAATTTTTAAAGTTCCACTCAATGTTTTCTGATGGTCTGTGAGGGATTTGAGTCACATTTAACCACCTCCTTTCTTGTCACTCATATGGACCATATGGAAAATGAACACAAGGATTCCCCCTATTAAATCATAGAACTCCCATTCTTCAATTGTATGTGGGAGATTTTTTAAAAATTTTTGAAAATTACACTTAATGTTTTCTGATGGTCTTTGAGGGATTTGGATCATATTTGGCCACCTCCTTCCTTGTCATTCATATAGACTATAGACTATATGGAAAATAAGCACAAGTATTCTCTCTATAAAACCATATAATTCCTATTCGTCAATTGTATTTGGGAAATTTTTAAAACATTTTTTTGAAAATTACACTTAATGTTTTCTGATAGTCTTTGAGGGATTTGGGTCATATTTAGCCACCTTCTTCCTTGTCATGTATATGAACCATATGGAAAATGAACACAAGGATTCCCTCTATTAAACCATATAACTTCCATTTCTCAATTGTATTTGGGAGATTTGTAAAAAAAATTTTTAAAGTTCCACTCAATGTTTTCTGATGGTCTGTGAGGGATTTGAGTCACATTTAACCACCTCCTTTCTTGTCACTCATATGGACCATATGGAAAATGAACACAAGGATTCCCCCTATTAAATCATAGAACTCCCATTCTTCAATTGTATGTGGGAGATTTTTTAAAAATTTTTGAAAATTACACTTAATGTTTTCTGATGGTCTTTGAGGGATTTGGATCATATTTGGCCACCTCCTTCCTTGTCATTCATATAGACTATAGACTATATGGAAAATAAGCACAAGTATTCTCTCTATAAAACCATATAATTTTTAAAACATTTTTTTGAAAATTACACTTAATTTTTTCTGGTGGTCTTTGAGGGATTTTGGTCATATTTGGCCACCTCCTTACTTATCATTCATATGAACCATAGGATTCCTCAAGGATTCCCTCTATTAAACCATACAACTCCCATTCCTCAACTGTATTTGGGATATGATATAATTTTTTCCGCAAGCTATGTTAATAATCCCATGAGGTAGAAAATTACAATTCGTCTTACTTATAAAAGTATTCGTCCTACAAATTCTAACAGATCCAGATTTTGAAATTTTTATCAGGGAACGGAGGTATGCGAATTTATTTATTTACTTAATTATTTATTTTATTTTATGTAATATTTCTTAAAGTTTTGGTTTTAAGAAGTTTAAATTGGCTATACTCATTGTGTACTCTCCAAATCCTATCGAAAAAATATTTAGTATTTCGATCAGGGAGCGCATTTACGCCGATTAATTTTTTGGTTGTAATAAGTTTAATAATTAAATACTTTAGGTATTATTATACCATCAAATTATTTATATATATATATATATATATATATATATATATATATATATATATATACCAAAAATGTTGAGACATGTTTTCGCTATAACTAAACCATTTAAATATATTTTATGCTCCATATAAATCAGGGTTTAGTACATCTCCGATACTTAAAACCATTGTACAAACATTTTGAATTTAACTGAAAACCTTTGTGTAGCACATGCATTAGGATGTGTCCCAATTAAAAAGTGAGGTTATGAAACAAAATCGCAAATTGTTGCACCTTTAATTGGGTATCAGTAGTTTTTACATAGTGCAAAAACTAGCTATTTTGTAGCGTTTCACAAATGAAAAAATTCACTTCGGACCACCCTTTATTTTAATTTCAAAACAAATCTTAACATCTGGAAATTTAAAAATGCGATCATTTGTCAAAAATTTACGTATGAACACAAAATTTTTTTCTTGAGATATGTATATAGCGGAAATAATGTAAAAGCAGCTTTAAAGTAGGGTCAAACCTACTTTAAAAAATTTAAAGTTAACAATGATTTACTAAAATATTAAATAATATAAAAGTAGCTTTAAAGTAGGATCGAATCTACTTCAAAAACTTTAAAGTTAACAATGATTTACTAAATGTACATTAAGTGAATCATCGTTTTTGAATACAACTTTAAGTAATTTTGTTTAAAAATGGTTAGTAAAGCTATATTAAGTTTTTTTTTTTTTTTTTTTTTTTGGAATACGGCTGAATATCTTTTAACAAAGATAAAACAATATTTTTAATTATTTAAAAATAATAAATTATATAAATATAGCTTTAAGAGCAGAATTTCAAAAGCAATAAACAAGAATCATACAAAAGGAACGTCTTACCAATGACAACCTTGAATTAAAAAAGGAACTTCTGCAGCCCTTTTTCAGCTCTAAGTACTTCCTTACAATGGCAACAAAATGTTAAGATCATGACTTATTCAGTTAATTTTCAGTTTTTTTTTTTTTTTTTTTTGCTGGTAATTTATATACACTATTGTACTGAAAATAATAAAATCTAGTTAATTTACTAAAAATATATATTTTGCTAAACTGAAGTCAAAATCTGTTGATAAGAATTATTTTTTTAAGAATCTTTTTTTATGATTTTTTTCATTTTAGACATTTCAAAGTTGCCTAAAATATGTTTTACTTTTTTTTTATTTTAATTAGAACTTTCAAGATGCCACTGTATTTTTTTTTTTCTAGATAAATAATTTTATGAGGAAAATAAAATTGTTTACAAATATATACTACATTTAAATAAAATTGCATTTTAATAAATAAACAATTTCTTTTTTTATTCATATCCGATACATTTACAAATAAATCACAGATACATATACAAGTTCTCCTAGAAATACTTAAAGGAAAAAATTCAAAACTTAGGGCCTTCCGAAACATTTTTTCTCATTCTAAAAGATATAATAAATTATGCGCCCGAATACAATGTAACTTATACTTTTGTTTATAACTTTGTCTGCTGATAAATTATTTTTCTCTTTGTGATCAATATACCTTTGAAAAATACTCCAGATTTTATAATGATACAAATTTTCGAAATAATTTGTGTGTTTACTGCACAATAAAGAATGAAAAAGAAACACATAAAAAAAATGTTTGAAACAATTAAAACTTATCCAAATTGGACTTACAAAAAATTGGAAAGTAGCTACGTGTCAGCAGATAATTAGATTCTAGGGTGGTAAGGAAGTTAAACATTGACCTTACAATTGATCGAAAACCTGGAACAGGTGGAACAGTTCTTAAAATGTATTTCAAACATTTCCGAAGGTTAAGTAGCTAGATGTGTTAAACGTTATGAACGCTATGCGCGCAAAGTTAAAGTCAATATTGGACTTAAAATATTTAAAATGTAAAAAGTACCAGAAAGGAATTCAAAGAAGAATGCAGAAGCTAAAAAGAGAGCAATGTTTCTAAGAACAATATTTTTCAAAAGTTTAAATGTTGTGTAATGGATGATGAAATGTACGTTATTTTTGACTTCTTATAGCTTTCTGGACAAAAGATTTATGTAGCAAATGTTAGAGGAAATGTTCCAGAGAAGTACCTTATCAAAAAACAAAATTTCCCAAAAGAATTCAATAATTTGGAAACGGTTGATCTTAGAGTTTTGATTTCTTTTTCTTTTTTTTATTTAATTGATATTATATTACAGATCACAGAAAAATATAATTTTTATAGTTCTAACCACTACTTATGTACTACTACACTACTTGGTAGCCCTTCCATTAGAGATTTGATAGTTGTTTCAGTCACTTTTTTGCAACAGTTCGCCCACCTCCTTTTAAAATTTTTGATATTTTGGGATACCTTTTTTGTGCTCTTCAATTCCCTTTTCACAAGAGATCAATATCTCTCCACTGGTTTTAGCTCCGGAAAAATTGGAGAATTGATCTCTCTTGTTACAAAAACTATATTATTGTTTTGTTACCACTCCAAAGCTTTCTTACTGTAGTGACATGATGCCAAATCGGGGAAAATATGTGGACACATTGTTTTCCCTTATGAAAGTTAAAGCCTTTTTTGCAAACATTCTTTGATGTATATTTCGGCATTTATGGAGCCCACTGTAACAAACGACTTGCTTTTTGTTTGTCGCAACTGCATAAAGCTTGCCAAAGCAGGAACCTGTTTTTAGGAAATTTTGTCTGCTTTTGGGTTCTAAACTTATCTTGGACATTTCCTCGTGCATTAGCAATATAAAAATTTTGACCCGGAAGTTTCGGAAAATCTGCCAGTGCATACGTTTCATCGTCCATTATACAACACGAGTATTTCTGTATGAAATTTGATTTTAAGTTCCGTAAACTATTCTTGGCTTCTAAATTTTTTGCAGCATTCATTTCTGGAACTTTTTGAACCTTGTATGTTTTCAAGCCTGCATTGGCTTTAAGTTTTCGCTCCAAGTAGTCGGAGCACTAAGCTAACCGAGCTGCTTTTCTACCAGATATTTTTGGAGCTCTTTTTAATATGCTTTCAATTTTCTTGGCCTTTCCAATATCTTGTGGACCTTTTTTTCTTCCTGAACCAGGATTCCTGTCAGTGGTCAGTTGGTCAATTTTTTTTATGAATTTGGAGTTTTTTGAAAATTTTTAATAATTTAGCACGTATCAAAGTGGTAGTCATTAAAAATAATAACTGACATATTTTTCAAAGATAACTAGATCAAAAAAAAAAATAATAATAATAAATATGGCTTTCGAAAAAAGTTAAGATGCAAACATGTCTTAAGATTTTTTCGATCTCACTCCTTATTTGGCAAGCTACATGTAACTGTGGTGAAAGAAGTAAATCGTATGTAATATCGGTCACAATAAACTCGGATAATTATATTAAGGAGTATTTACTATGAAGAAGACTGCTTCCTTAAGAAAACATGGAGTCTCAACATTCTTTTTGCCTCATTTGGCATCGTGCCATTACAGTAAAAGTACTTTAGAATGATACAGTGAAACATAAAGTTAATTTTGTTTTGAAAAATGTCAAACCTTCATACTGCCCAGATCTGCGTATCTGGAGGGTGTTTCAAAGAAAATAAAAAAATTCATATTTAATTATTAATTTATCATTTATTGTTACGCAAAATAAATTTGTACAAAAAAACCCTAAATCATATTGCTTCATTCATAATTGTAACTTATTCCAGTCAGCTTTTATATGAATAATTGTGTTATGATTTATACGAACGCACACCTTATATTCTCAACAAAAAAAAATTTGTTTACTTTTTGCAAGATTCACTCATTGTTATATTTTTCTCCTAAATAATTCCCATAATGCTTTCTTCTCCTATAAAGTACGCTTTCTTCCATGGCTTCTATAGAAGTCATTCTACAAGCTCTAATTCATATAAAGGTTTGAATATAATGGTATATAGTGTTAAAAAGCAAATGAGTTTAAAATAACACTTAATGTTTTTTTCTTCTATTACAGCCACTTCCAACATGACATCTTTAGAAGTACTTTTGACCCGACCAGGCCTGTTTTCCAAAATTTATAAAATTTATATTAGTAATATACTGCTTCGAAGGCTTTCTATAATATCTATCATCCTTAAACTGTGATTAAATGATTAAAGTTTTTTTTTTTATTGAAAGGCCTTTTGGAAGATCTCTTTACAAATTCATTTTCCCTTTTTGAATTTATTGGCATTTTTGCAACAAACGATTTGCGTGCAACCTTTGAAATGTAAAGAGCTTTCCAATTGTAAAACCACAAAATTATATAGAATTGAAAAAAAAATACTATGTATGAAAACCTTAATGCGTGTTACTAACATACCTTTTGGTACAAATCTAGAATAAAAATAAAGCGATATTTGTTGCCATAAAGTAGATTCTAAAACAAAAAGGGATAGAATTTACACAGAAAATAGTTTCGAATTGTAGTCTTTTAATACTATTTTTACTCTATTGTAACTCAAAATCAATATTATAGAAATTTTTTGAATCTGTTTATAAATAATAAAAAATAAATTGGAACTTAGAACAAAATCTTAAAAAAAAATAATATAAAATTAAGGAATAGAAAAATATTTTTTTTTTTTAATCCGGAATACTTCCTGTCAAAGAATTACAATAATTTATTTATAACTTCTAACTACCATCACTTACATGTCAGCAATACCTTAGGGGTTTATCTTTAAAATTGTTTATAATGCATGTATATGACAAAATTGTTTTTGTTGCAACAACATGCCAATCATTTTTTTTTTTTTTTTTTTGCTATTGCTATCATTTGCAAATAATCTGTAAATGTCTTTTTTGCCTAAATACTTACATACAACAATCAATTAGAATTGAACTATTTTACTGAAACTCATGTCAAATACATTTCAATTTAAAATATTATTTATTTATTTATTTTGTTTTATTTTAGTTTTTTTTTTTAAATAGTTTATCAAAGTAGTTAAATAGTTTAGCAAATATTTAAATAAGTAAATATTTGTTAAAGAAATACTATTTGGGTATTTAAAAATAGATATAAACAGTTTGAAATACATTCTTTTTTTTTTTTTTTTTGTATTTTTATTTAAAATAAGGGCTTTTTATAAACTATTAATTAATAATATTAAGAAATTTTTATATTACAGAAAAAAATTAATAGAAAATACAAAATATTTTTGGTTCACCTTAAAGGGAACATTATAAGTTATTTAAGAATGATAAAAAACAATTAAATTCCCGAATATACATATTTTTTTTAATTCTACTCAAACTTTATCTATTATTAGTTCTAAAATACAACCATTTCAAAATTCCATATTTCAAATAATCTTTAAAAACTATTTCTGTATTAAAAGTTCTACATATTTCTTTAAAATCCTATTTAGAATACTAAGATCTATTATAGTAAAAAAAATCTAAATGAATTTTTCAACTAAGAAAAGTTAAAGATAAAGAAAAATTTACAAGTAGGAAAAAGGATAAAAAAATAAAAATTATTTTGGAAAAAATTTGTTTGTCTGTTTCGAAAATATTTAAGTAAATCAATAGGTTTTTAAATTGGCACTTATTTAATAACAAATGTAGAAAATGCATTTTTTTAAGTATTTTAATTTCACTATTTTAAAATAACTACCTAACGTACTCGTATTTATGAATTTTTGTAAAATGTTGAATTCTTCTAAAAGTAAATAATTTTGTAATATCATTTATTTTTCCTAGGTTTCCGAAATTCTAAATCCACAAATTTCGTTCAATGCATCTTGCGATAAAAAATAATTTGTCTGAGTACTACTTTTATTAGTTGATAAGAAAAAATATTTATTTACAAAAAGCGCTTAAGATACAACACAGTAATGATTTTTGCTACATTTTTTCATAAAAAATATAATATTTATCCTAGATATTATTAAATTAAACATAAAGAAAATGTTGCGTATTTTGTGCTAATTTTATTTTGGAAGCTAAATAAAAATATTTTTACATAAATTATAAATAATTAATTTTTCAAGTAAAATTAAAAAAAAACGTTAATTGAAAATATACATAATTTTGTAATTAAAGATAATTAAAAATTTTGAAAAAACTGTTTTTTTTTTTTTTTGCTAAGTTCCCGTATAAATTTTGCTATTGTGTTGTTAATTTCTTCTGTTTAAGATTTTTTGGAAAGTAAAACGTGATCCATCTCGAGGTTCCCTAATTTTTTAAAGAAAAAAAGACAGAAAATTCAAATCTAATGGGGAATATTTATTATTATTTGAAAGAACATTCTTTGGCTTTTATTTTTTGAAGATTATGTCTATCAAATGTTGGCCGTTGCTACGTCTTAGATGGTGCGTCCGTTGAGTCCAATTTTCGATGACTCGTTCGAGAATTTCGACTGGTAACTGGAGAATGACACGCGTGATGTTTTCCTCCAAGGCCTGAATCAAAGCGGGTTTGTCCGCATAAATTTTAGACTTTACATATCCCTACAGGAAAAAGTCTAACGGTGTGATATCACACGATCTTGGTGGCCAATCGACTGGCCCAAAACGTGAAATTATGTGCTCACCGAAGTGTTCTCTCAATAAATCCATTGATTAATGCGATGTGTGGGAAGTGGCGCCGTCTTGCTGAAACCAAATGTCGCCGAGATCAGGAGCTTCAATTTCAGGCATCAAATAGTCGGTTATCATGGCACGATAATGGTCGCCATTGACGGTTATGTTCGCAGCGGCATCATTTTTAAAGAAATATGGACCGATGATTCCACCGGCCCACAAACCACACCAAACCGTTGCTTTTTCTGGATGAAGTGGCAGTTTTTGAATCTCTAGGTTGCTCTTCGTCCCAAATGCGGCAATTTTATTTGTTTACATACCTATTGAGCCAGAAATGGGCCTCATCGCTGAACAAAATTTGCATCGAAAACGTCGGAACTTCTTGGAACTTTTCAAGAACCCATAGAGCGAAGCGATGTCGCTTGGGAAGGTCGAGCGGCTTCAGTTGTTGCACAAGCTGTATTTTGTACGCTTTCAATTTAAGATCTCGACGTAAAATACCAAGTCGTTCCATACATCAGTTGGAGTTGTTGCGAACGGCGCCGAATCGACTCTCCACGGTCTTAGTGTGAAGAAAATATAGCTACGGCCGCTATATTTTCTTCACAACGTGCTGGACGTGGTCTATTCGGTCGAATAGCGAAGTGCACGAAACACATTCCTCACAGAACGTGAATTTTCGTAATAAAGTTGAACGATTTGTAAACGTTTTTCAGGCGTAAGTCTTTCCATTATGAAATGCCAAACAATACTAAACAAAAATAACATGACAGTTGCAAAAAGTATCTCTACTTTAATCACCCTTTAGAAGAATCAAGCTTGTTATCATATACATTTGTATATTTTTTGATCAAATATTGAAAGAGCAGTTTTATACAACATTTAAAATAATGAAAATTTTCAAGTTCTAATGCAATTTATTATAAATTTTTCTACACACTGAAAAAAATATCAATTAACACAGTTGTTTCATTTTGCACCAAAATTTAATAAATATATTCAGGTAGATATAAAATAAAAATAAAATTAAAGTAAAATTTTGTTTCTCAATTAAATTTTTAATGCCTTCAATCATCTACTTGATTGCTTTGATCAATTTTTTAATTGGAAAAACTTTTTTCCATTTTTCATTTTTTACAATTTTTAATTTTAATTTTTTTTTTTTTTTTTTAATTTGCACTTTTCACCAAAATTATTATACCAATTAATAATTTTGGTGAAAAGTGCAAATTAAAAAAAAAAACAAATTAATTTAATGAATTATTTACTAATATATTTGGTAATTGGTGACTTTTTTCTGTACAAAAGGCTATGTAACGATGTAATATTTTTAAAGACTTTTTTTTGTAAGCATAACAAGATTTATTATTATTTTTTTTTAATTGAACAAAAATTTTAGAACTTATTCGATTTTATATGGAATGATTTGCTTAAACTTCTTATACGTTTTTATTTTTGACCCAAGTATGTTTCAAATAAAGCATAAAATTATTTGCTTAAAAATATCTTAACAATAATTTGATAAAGTTTTGAAAATTTTAAATAATTGAGTATTTAAATGATGTTAAATGTTATTTTGAAATAGAAAAGCAAATTTAATTAAAAAAAATCAATAAATTATTTCTTATTTGTAGTAAAAAAAAAAAAGATTTAAATAAAGTTCAGTAGCTCCATTCTTTTGCTTTCTTCATTAAATTAAATTCAAAATTTCCACAACATTTTCTTTTGAAACATCATCTCATATCCAAGCAATGAATATGTAAATGTTACATGTAAATATTATAACTTCAAAATACTTATAAAAAAAACTAATCTCATGTTGTATTACGGACATCTCTGAACTAGATGGCGAGACATTCTAATCTTGAGCTGGACTTGATTATGGGTCATTCAAGCACCACCGGGCAATTTTATTGCGGATGCACTAGCCAAAGATGGACCCCTTCTTCGAGGTGAGGATACGAAGCAACTGGTTGGAGTACTGCTTTCTGCCTGCAGATCAATAATTCTGCGGGACTTATCGAGGACAAATGAATCCACATGTTCAACCTCGAGGCAATTATGGCCCCATTATGATGAATGTCTACCTAACTTCATCATGGGACTATCGAGGCATCGGCTGAGAACTCTGGTAGCCGCGGTTACAAGGCACTAGATTGCTGGTGCGCCTGCTAGGAAACTAGGGCTCCCTTTTAACGACTTTTGCAAAAGTTGTCGGGATGAGGAAGAGGAGGAGACGGTGGAGCATCTTTTATGTCACTGTCCCACTCTTGCCGATATTAGGACTGCCAATTTTGGTAGTCCGTTTATGCATGTGTTGTCAGATCTATCTGATATCGATGTCAGATGGATCAGCTCTTATATACATGCGTCGGGTTGGTTCGCTTCGAACATTTGAATGTGAGGTAGAAATACATGATCCGTCATGGTTTCACAACGGGGCCAAATTGGACCCAATTGTGCTGTCTCTGGACAGCTGCCCTAGTAACCTAACCTAACCTATGTTGTATTCATACGTACATGAGGTAATCATGATCTTTTTTTCTTATCATTTTTATTCATTCCCCTTTCCCGGGAAAAAATATCCTATATAAACCCTATTCCTTACCCTTACTTAGGTTACCATGAGCATTTAAAATAAAGAAAATTTAGCAAACTTGCTTAACACTTTGCCTAATTTGTATAATTATGAGTTTTTAAAAATTATGTTTTTTTGTTAGAAAATTTTTAAAAAATGTAAAAACTAAAAAAGGCAATTGTTTTTTTGAGTCTAGCTTTTTTTTACTCTCAAATTTAAAATGGCGTAGCTGCTTGGCTTGGCCAGAATATCAATTCCAAAAGAAGCGTCCTCCGCAAAACCTTCACTCGATCTACACCTTCTTATAGAAAGCTAGAGTTCGCGAATTCAACTCCCTGAGTTTAATGATCTCCACCAATATCAATCTCAGTTTTATGTGTTGCTGCACAAAATCCAATCTTGTAAAAGTTAGGTTAACAAAATCGATTACGTGTGACAAATGTCAGCTTCAAAAAACCGTAACACGATACACTTAGACGACATCAAACGCCTGACTGTACTTAAGAAATAATTGCGGTGATGCGAGAGTTGTTCCCCAACCCAGAGCTACTTTGCGAATGTGAGTCTGGCTTAGAACACTATGAACCAGAGATCTGAGCCGAACGGTTGACATCCGGCTAAGCCGGGCCGGCGAGGAAAAATTTGGAAGCCGCTGACGCCATAAAATTTTCGGCTTAACTCGGCTTAAAAACAGCTGCCGTTTTTAAATTCTTTCAGGAAAAATATGTTAAAAACGAAACTTTTTTTATAATTTTAATACATTTTTTCCTATTTATGTTGTATTGCATCATTTTGAACTTCAAATAATTATAAACCAACCAAGTATTTTTTATGACCTATAATTGATTATTTTTGATGTTAATACTGTAAAAAAAAAAAAATAATATTAACTGTTGCTAATAAATTTTTATAAGCCTTGATCGCTAGTAGTATTAAGTCGAAATTTGGTTTTCTTTTGCTGATGACGTTACACCAAATGTGTAATGTGGTTGGGAATTATCAAAGTAATTGATATAAATTTCATTATTTATTGTAATTTTCTATATCTTTAGCATATTTCAGTTTATATCGGAGTAGACCATTCCTCATTCTAATATGCAAATAATTATTCTAATATTTTATGTAAAAAATCCAAAAATATCCTTAGATCACTCCTATATACTTTCTTTAAAATATTTTCAATAAATTAATAATTCTATTTAGACTTTCGCTAGAAAAAACCTCATAGTACTGTTTATTTTATGAAAATATAAAATTTTTAATTAGAAAAATGTGTGTTTAATTTCAGCCGGCTAACAGCCGATTTTAAGCTGCCGCCGAAGCTTTTTAACTTCCTCGACATAGGTTTTCTTCTATGAGTTTGTAAAATATAACAAACGTAACTTACACGTTTAATATTTTTTGAAAATTTTCTCAAACTTAGTTAATTTTTAATTTTAAACAAATATTAAACGCTTCATAACTTTCTTTTTTTAAATTAATGTTATTAAAAGATGGCAACATATTTTAATAAAGTCTTACTTACAACGCTATAAGCTATTAAATTAAGAAATTTTAATTAAAATGGTTTATATATATTAATTTAAAAATCGCTTAAATATACTGCTTTTAAATATTTAGAAATGCTTATATATCAACAACAATTCACTATTTTATTTTAAATTACAGAAATTTTTTCTTTTTAATATTGTTAAAATGTTGTCTTGAAATTGGTGTAAAACGAAAATGCACAGTAACTTAATTATATCCCTTTATATACATACCTACTTATATTAGTTTTCCTCTTTATTAATATTTTCAATATAAAATATTAAATTTATCTACACAGAAAAAACTCACCAATCACCAAATATATTGGCAAATAATTCATTCAATTAAAAACTTTTTTTTTTTAAATTTGAACCTCTCACAAAATTAATTATATTAGTTACTAAAAAAACTATAAAAAATGAAAAACAGAAAAATTAGTCCAATTAAAAAATTGATTAAATCAATCAAGTAGATGATTGAATGAATCAACAATTTAAGTGAATATATTTATTAAAATGAAAGAACTGCGTTAATTGAAAAATATACGGTAATAATTTCCTCTGTGTACAATTTATAGCTCTAAAACAAAAATATTATAAATTTTTTGGAAAGTTAACTTTTTCTCTGATCTACTGCTGGGTGTTTCCCTCCCTTTAAATGTCTTTTTTATATTTTACTTTTAGTTACCTTCAAATTGTTAAAAAGAAAAAATAATATTATTTGATAACATTTCAATTTATATTTAACACTGTTTTTATATTTTAAATTGTTTTTTTTTTTTTTTTTAAGTAATTTCATGGTTTAGTTTTCTTGTAATTTACGTAAATAGAAATAAAATTTAATCACTTTTATAAATCATTTACTCTTGTAGTTAAAAATACAGATATCATTTTCTTTAAAAGCAATGCAAGTAACACAAAATTAGTATTTATTGCTGCAGCTGTTGCAGTCAGTAAAATACTGCCAAAATTCCACACAGCTTCTTTTGTTGTTGTTATACTACACTGGTGCATATTCCTATAAATGCACATCAATTCTTTTAATCAACTTAAAAAAAATGTGGCTAAAAATTAATTAAGGTGCTACAAATTATTTTTTAATTTATTTATTGACTTAATAACAAAAAATTTAAAATGTACATTAAATTTTTTTCATTGCAATTTTAGTAGTTTTTGGAATTTTCCCATACACGCACTTAAACTAATGAACCAATTTAGCATTATTGATGAAGCTTTGTTTTTGATAACTTCAAAAATTCGGTCTGGCATTGATTCGACTAATTTTTTAAGAAAATTAATTAATTTTTGGTTATAACTCTATTATTGCCGTTATGGTTTAATTCAGTCCAATAATGGAATACTATGTCCATTAAACCACGATTTAGATTGGTTCGAGACATGGATTTCAGCGTTATCCTGTTGGAATATGCAATATTCATACATTTTTTCATTCATAGAGAAGAGCATCTTTCAATAGTTCATTATAAATTGCACTGTTCATTTTAGTTGGAACAAAGCATATTTTTGATTTTCGTGCAGCAGAAAAGGCTGCTTAAACCATAACACTGCCTCCATCGGAAGTGCGCTTCGACGTACGAATTTCGTTCGTCCTCAAATCATGTCAATAGCAAGGGACCGTCCAAATTGAATTTCTTTACAACGGAAAAGATTACTTTATTCCACTCATCTGTCCATTTCATGTATTTGCGCGCAAATTTTAAACGATTTTCCTTATGATGCTGTTTTAACATTGACATTGACATTTTGCTTTCTTCCATTTTATATTATTCGCATAATGTGTGAAACATATCTGTGATAGGAAGACCAAGTTCATTTTTTTATTTGTGTAGTATTTAATTTATTGCGGGTGCCTTCTTCTTTTATTTTATTAATTTTCATTTTCGTTAAGTTTTGATTACCTTTTGTTGATTTCCGCACTTAGTATTTCTGCCCCTTCTTAAAAAAGCCTCGAATAACTCCTTCCGAATGGTTAATTTTTCGTACAATTTCTTTGTTAGAACAACCTTGAGCATGAAAAAATTGAATTTGAATTTTTTTCCTGGTCTGTAAGAAAAGTTCCTTTGGGCATCCTTTAAGTTAATGAAATTTCCCAATTAAAACAAAATAAAAACTGTTAAACATTTTTTAATATATATATATATATATATATATATATATATATATATATTTGCAATAACTTTTTAAATTTTTAGCTAAATTATATTCGACTGCGTTTATAGGAATATTCCATTAAAGGAGCACCAATATGTTCCGATTATTAAATTAAAGAAAACACCAAAAGCAAGAAACAAATATTTCTTACATAAAAATGTACCGTTATATCACGAGTTATTGCAACAATACAACATTGTTTTTTGTTAAAAGAAACGAATATATCTCAAAGAAAAACAAAAATTTTAAATGCGTTTATAGGAATATGCACCAGTGTATAGTGTTTTATGTTCAAGCCAATGTTTTGTTAGGTTTTTTAGTTGAAATTTTATTTTGGAGGGTCACAAAGCATGCTATAAACGGTAGAATAAGTTAAAAGACTTTATAGGGGTTTGTAAGTATGAAAATGTAAGATATTTAAGGTTATTCTAAAATATCTTACATTACATGATAGCTTTTTGAATTCATAAACAATAGTTTAGAATTTCAAAATATGTACTTTTTGTTGAAAAGTCTCTCACTTAATATTAAACGAATCAATGAAGTTTGAGGGGTATTTAAAAAAAAAAAGTATTAAGATGTTGATTTAATTTTTACTTAAATATGTGATGTTTGATGCGTTTTTAAAAATGATATATTTATTAAGTTTCTTATTTAGCTTTTCCACATCTCATTAGATTATGCAATTTACCATTAGATTGTAGCAAAATAATTTACTCATGTCCTAAAGACACTTTTTTATAGCATCTAAAATTTGCACCTTTTGTTGTATAAGTCTGCTCTGGATGTTTGAGCGTATTTAAAAAATATAGGTATTACGATTTTAATTTATTTTTTTTTTAATATTTGGTACCCCCTGAAATTGGCTACTATATTATGAAGAGAGATTCCATCTTTTATTTAAAATTTGTGTCAAATAAAGCTCTTTATTTAGATAATTTTAATGAAATATATTTTTATTTATGATTTTTGCAAAAATGTCTGATATTTGAGGTTATTTTTAAAAAATTATATATAAACGTATGTGGAATAAAATTGCAACAAAATTAAAAATTTTCAAATTTCTCAAAAAATTAATACATATCTTATATTATCTTTTTAAAAGATAACTTATAATATTATTATTTTTTTATTGCAAAAATTTTGAATCACTTTTGTGAATTTTTGGAACCGTTCTGAAGGACTTTTTAATCATGAGTTTAAAAACTCTTTGTTTGAAGTTTTAGAACCTGTTATTTGTTTATTATATTCTAGTTTGCTTTGCTATTTTGTCGAAAGGATTCTACAAACTCTCCTCTATTTAAATTGGTCCAAAACTTATTAATCGATTTTAATTTAAAATTATTTGAAGAGTTTTAATTTTTACACTTTTATTTAATTTAGAAATTTTTCCCAACCCTCAAAATCATCTAGTCGATATATCTGGATATTAAAGTAGTTTAGAAGACATATTATTATTATCAGTATTATTATTATTATTATTATTATTATTATTATTATTATCATCATCATCATCATCATCATCATCATCATCATCATCATCATCATCATCATCATTATTATTATTATTATTATTATTATTATTATTATTATTATTATTATTGTTGTTATTATTATTATTATTATTATTATTATTATTATTATTATTATTGGATAATATACCTCGATATTTCGTTTTACTAAATCCATCTAATCTGCTTTACACAGCTTAGTATATTAATCAAAAAATATAGTCAAATCAGAATTTGGAAATGTTTAAAATTCGCCACAAATTGAGTTTGATCCATAAAAATTTTTTCTTCGAAATACTTTTGTCATTAATTTTTATACTTTTCAATATCAATTGATTTATTTCTATCGAAAAATTAAATTTTTTTTGACACTCATTGCAATCTGAGTTAAAAAAATATACATAAATCATAATAAAAAAAATTTAAAAATTGTTTATATAAAGTTGTTCTATCTTTGATAACATTTTGAAGAAATTAGAATTCCGACCTTCATGTGAATTTACGCATTATAATGAGAAAATACATGGCTGTCCAAAATGAATATATTAACCATAAGTACACAGTTATTAAAACAATAAATTCAAATTAGACTTTAGAAATGTTCCAAAAAATTTTCACCACAAGTTGCTTTTGATCCATTCACATTTTTTCCTCGAAAAAATTTTGGCCATCAATTTTGTTCTACTTTTATCTTTGGTTTATACCTACAGAAAAAAATTTTTCTTTGACTTTCATTGGCATCTGAGTTAAAATATAAATCATCAAAAAATTTACAAATATTCTTTCAAGGTTGATTGTTTTTATTAACATTTGGAAGAATCCAGAAGTCAGTAATATGAGAAAACATGTGGTCATCCAAACATATATAGTGTTTTTAACCAGCGCCACATGCACGCAGAGAAAAGCCATAACTACAGCATTATCACTACAACAATATTATGTTCTCATTGTTAATTTTATTGAACTTTAATAACTCTTTCTGTGTTTATGATAACAATGTTTTTGTTTAAATTTTGTCATTTAATGTTTACACTCAATAAAAACTTTAATATGGTTGATTGCAAAAATTACGCGTTTTTAAATATTTTTACCAGAAACAAAATTTGATTAATGCAAAAAATATCATTACTTCTACAACCATTAAATATTTGCAGTCTTTTTCCTTGTTCTTAAACCACATTTTATTTCTAAACCATATTAATATTATTATTCCCACGACAATAAAATGTTGCAAATAAATAAAATACTTTCCACAAACTTGGTGCAAAATTTTTGTTTTTAAATATATTTTTTGTTTTTAATGTTTGTTTTTCAAATTGATTGTAATTCTCATTTAGTTTAATAGTTTAGTTTAGTTATTTTAGTTTAGTCATGAATAAATATAAATAGACAAATTTTGGTTAAATCTGGTGTGATTCAAGCAATGTAAGATATTTATTAAAGGGCTTAGTTAAAAAAAAGATATCTTGCATTTGAACCACATATGGTGGTACAAATGAATATAATTAATGAGCAAATAAGATGTTTTTTTTTTTTGCTAATGAACACTTTTCTCTATCATATTCAATAAAAAATTTTTAAAAATAATATTTTTTTATTAATACGTTTTATTTTAATATATGATAAGATGTAATAATAATATGACAAAATCAAATAATGATATGATAAGATAACTATATGATAACATGGGATAATAATATGATAAAATCTAATAATATGAAGAATGACATAATAATATTATAAAATTGAATCATACTATGACAATGTGGTATAACAATATAATAAGATAGAATAATAATATGATAACATGAAATAATATAATATCTGATAGAATGGATTAACGCTGTAGTAATATTGTTCTATTATAAGTAAAACTAGAATCATAACATGGAAAAACGAACTATATAATCGGATATAATATGCTAAATTGGAATCATAACAATTATTATGATATGATTGTAATCTATTTTTAGCTATAACCACATAATAATAAACATAATAATAATAATAATAATAATAATAATACTAATAATAATAATAATAATAATATATTGCTCTAAGATTATAGTTATTACAACTATATTTTTTCTCTGCGTGTAGTTTCAATTAGTTTTTTTTTAGTTCAGTAGCTTTTGAAATTAACTTTTAGATTATAAAGAAATAGTATACCTTTTATGAAACAAACGGTTTTTTATAACAGCCAAAATTAACATTTTATGTTAAATAATTCTTCTTATAACACTAAACAAATCTATAATGTGTAATTTTATTAAATTTAGTAGCTTATGAAGTTTGCTTTTATATTGTGAAAAAATATTTGAACCTTTCGCTTTATAAATGAGTTTTTGAAACACTAAAAACTAGTATTTTTTCTTGAGTAATCCTCTTTATAATTATAGACAAATCTAAGACATTTGAGTATATTTTAAAAACGTTAGTATTAATATTTTCAATTAGTTTTATTACAGTTTAATAGGTTATGAATTTGGCTTTTAGTTTTGACAAATTTTTGCGTAATAGTCTTTCTCTTAATACAAGACAAATCTATGAAGTTTGAAGGTATTTTAAAAAAAAATTGGTATTCATATTTTCAGTTACATTTTATTAGTTTAATATCTTATATATTTTTCATTTATAATATAAAGAAATATTTTAACTTTTTATTTAGTTTATTTTTTTATAAAATAAAAAATAAAAAAAAATATTTTTCTCTTTCAATACAAGTGAAATATATTATGTTTGAGGGTATTTTTAAAATTTAGGTATTAAAATTTTCAATTCAATTTTCAGCTTAATATCTAATATGAAGTTAACTTTTAATTTATGATAACATATTTTGCCATTTTTCTTCTACACACACCATTTTATAAAGTACCCGAAATTTACAATTTTTGCTTAATAATCTCTCTCTTAATAGAAAAAAAATCTATGAAGTTTGATGGTATTTTAAAAACTACAAAAAATCTAATAGAACGTATAGTTGGAATTTATAATGTAAAGAATTAGATACATTTTCTATATAAAATTCAAAAATATAAGCAATTTTGTGAATGTAAAAAAAATAGCTCTAATTGTAGTCTGATTTAGAGGACATTTTAAAAATTGACATATTAATATTATTATTTAGTATTTTATATTTCTATTCGCCTATGAAATTAGTCTTTAGTTTATGTTAAAACATTTTACCATTTTAAAAAGCACCCGAAATTAGCAAATTTTGTTAATAATCTCTCTTTTGGCACTAGACAAATCCATGAAGTTTGATGGTATTTTAAAAAATTAAGTATTAATATTTTCAATTAATTTTTTAACGGTTCAGTATCTTATAAATTTGGCTTTTATACTGTAAAGAAATATTTGAGCTTTTTATTAATGTCAATTTTTAATAAAGTTAAAAAAATCAGCAATTTTTTCAATATAAAAAATTTTTAGCTTTAGAATTCTACATAAATTTCTGATTTTGGAGGTCATTAAAAAAAAATATGTATTAATATTTCCTTATGTTTTTTTTTTTTTTTTTATTTAAGTATCTTATTTTGAACCTTTGGATTTTATACTGTAAATATATATAAATATATATATATATATATATATATATATATATATATATATATATATATATATATATTAATATTTTAATTTAGATTTTCACTATTCTAGTAGCTTCTTAAATTAACTTTTTTACTATTATGGAAACCCTTTTGTCACTTTTACTTCCAAAATTTTTAATTTTTGCTCAAAAGTCTCTCGTATATTATTTACTTCAATTCTTTTTGTAGCTTTCTTCCTAGGTCTGTGTTTATTTTATAAAAAAAAATTCCTATACTGGCTTTTATAACTCTGGGCGTTTATTTGTTTAGCCTGTTTTTGTTAACAGCATTTAATTTCATGAAATGCTATAAAATCTAAAACAACTGAGTGTAACTAGTAATACAGCAAATATGCGAATAATATCAGGAATATACAAATACAAATGTGGGCAGCGGAAGCTGGTTTTTCTTTTCATACTTGTTCCATACTGAACACGATATGAGGCACATTTAAATGAACTATAAAATGGCAAAGAAAAAAAAAACAACAATACCAATTATTTTACGATTTATATATTTGTATTTTCAACCCATTGTTGCAAATGCTGTGGCAAGCAGACTTGGCTAAATAAAAAAAAAATACAAATGACAGAAAAAAAAGTAAAACTCACATACAGAAGAAACCCCACGTGAAAATATTTCAAAACCAGACTTTCAACAAATAAAGGAATGACTACTATATATGCTTGCACTATTGGCTAAACTTGGTGGTACTTAGATTTGCAGCAGTAGCAGCTGCTTGCACTCAGCAGTAGATACATGTTAATAGTTTAAAAACAAGTTAAAAGTAGACCAGATATTAAACTGATACAATAAAATCTAGCAGTTCTGGAAAAAGGCCATGAATTTCTCATTATATCACTTAACTAATTATTTTAATATTTGTAGGTAAATTTATTTGTCTAGCAGTTGTTTCAAAACTTTAAACTAACTACTTTATATATTACTAAGGGACAGTAAAGTAGTCAATTGGCTTTTTGTTGCACTATAAAAGACTTAAAGTCATCTAAAATATAACAATTAAAATGGGTATAGGAAGTACAAAACTGTAGGGTATTTTTGTGTGTATATAACTTATAAGCCAGTAGTAGTAGTTAAATGACTAAATAAATAGAAGCTGGATGTGCAGCAGTAGAAGTAGTTTTACAAACCTACTTATAGCTTGTTTTCTTTTTTCCATTATTATTTTTTTCTACTACTGTTTTTGTTTATAAATCAATACGTAATTATGTGAAAGTGAAATGTGTAATGAATTCAGTAAATTTTTCCTTTAAGAAGAGCATAATAGGAAAAATCAAATACACCGTTGAAAATTTCCCTCTATTGTGTCAAATAAAAACAAAAGAAAATTTTCCGTACACAAAAACAAGAAGCAAAAACAAAATGGTATAAAGAAAACAAAAGAAACAAATCAACCCATTAGGAAAATCAAAACACATTAGATAAATAAACATTAACAAATATCTTAATGATTTAAAAAAAAGACATTAAGACAATTTAAATTATAAAAAAAAAGGAAAATTATTTGCAGTAATGACTTAATAAAGTTTTTGTGGAAGAATTTCTCACAAAAATAAAAGTTTGCAGGTTAAAAAAAAAATAGTAATTTTTAAGAAAATTTAATTAATGATTTTTATTACCTAAAAAAGCTAAAAAAGCTAAATAAGCTATTTAGTTCTAGTAAATTTATATAAAAAATATGTGTTCCTAATTTTGTTTTTTTTTTTTTTTTTTTTATTCCAGCCAGAATAATTTCTTTTTGAAATATAATAAATAGTAAGTTTGGCAAATATTTTAGGAAAAATTTCAAAGTTTTTTAAATATGTGAAAGCTTACTTCAAAAGCTATAAAACAAAGAAAAAGCTAATTTAAAATTTTAATATATATATTTTTAAATTTATTCAAAACTTTTGGGCCAAAAGTAATAGGAAATATTCGTACAAAATGGTTATTTTGTGGATTAATAAAATAGATAGTTTAACAAATAATTCAAATTATTTTTCAGCAACTAAAAGCTTTTTTTTAAGCATTTTAATTACGAAAAAAGTAAAGAAAAATATTAATATATATGCATTTTTGAATTACCATCAAAAATCACATAAATTTATCATAAGTAAAATTCTATATATGACATTTTTGTAAAAATCTAAAGCTAAAAAATTTTATATTGAAAAAAAAAATGCTTTAATTCTGAATTTTATAAAAAATTAATCTTAATAAAAGGCTGAAATATTTATGTACAGTATAAAAGCCAACTTTATAAGCTACAAAATTGAGATTAAATTAATTGAAAATATTAATACTTAAGTATTAAAAAAAAAACATCCAACATCATAGATGTTTTTGGTATTAAAATAGAAAATATAAAAAAAATTACAATTTTGGCTGTTTTATGAAATATTTGTCAAATAGTGTATTTAAGAAAAATGGTAAAATATTTTATCATGAAATAAAAGCTAATTTATAAATACATAATTATTTAAAATGACCTCAAACTTAAATTATTTTTTAGAAAGCTAAAGATAAAATTTTTAATTTTAATAAAACTGCTTATTTTTAATTTTTTTTTTTAATCTATTTATTTTTTTAATTTGAATTTTATAAAGAATTAATAAAAAGCTAAAAACCTCTGTCAAATATTTATATGTGCAATATTTTCAATATTTGTTTTCTTGTTATATATTTTCCAAGAGTGATAAATGCATTGAAAATGTTATAATATGCTCTAAAAACATATAAAATATGCAATTATTTCTAACCTTTATTACTAAAAAAGACATTAATTTTTAGTTCAGTATCACATTAAATTTAAAATAAATATACAGTAAAGACCTTAGACAGCTTTTGTACATAGAAAATTACCGTTCGACATCAACCGATGTGATGGATACATTTTTAAATGATGTGGAAGGATTTTATTGTTTCTTCGTTTGAATCTAACATTGTAACAACTGTATTGACAACACTTTTTTCGATGGCTGTGATCTTAATGATAGATCAATTTTTCTAAAATGATATTAAGGCGCTAGCTCTATACAGCTTATTGTGCTCTCAGATAGAATAATCTCATTGTTAGGTTCTTTAAAAAGAATTAATCAATTCTCAATATTATACAAAAACGTATGACCACCAAAATAAATATTTCATATAAATAACGCGATATTAAACGAACTTGTTATAAATAACTGAAAATTTGACCCTGAAAGTCTGTATTGTATGTTTTAGGCTATTCAAGGGCTGATATACCAAAAGCTTTTTTCAGTGATATTGTTTTGTCGAATATTTTAGGACAACACTTAAACGAAATAATTCGTAATTTCGCATCTCAATACTAAATAAATATGGAACCTGCTGATAATAAAAATCCTTCTGTGATTGTTAGTTTTGGAGAAATAGCTTACCACATATTAATTTGTCCATGGTATTTTTAATATTTTAAAACATTTTTTAGCTCTTGTGAAAATTTTGAAATGTAGACTTAAGACGTTTTATCAAAAGTCCACAGAAATATTTTTTTCTACACAAAAAATAATTTTAAATTGCAATACTGCACTAAATATGATACAAAAATATGCATTTATAGCAAAATATGTAAAAAACATGCATTTTGAATAAAATATGCTTAAATATGCACTAACAAATCGATACCATTTTATGAAAATATGGAAAATGTGGAATTTTCTAGTGGCTCAAATCGGGTAAGCGAAAGGGTGAGAGTAGCCTAGTACAAGTAGATTCCAGAAATGTATGTTTGATGTCGAAATTCCATCTGGGATCAGAGATGTACAATTTTGAAAAATAAACTTTTTCACTATGAAAATATGGAAAAATGTGGAATTTTCAGTTGACATAAGGAGTAGACATGAATCAGATAAGCGAAAGGGTAAGAGTAGCCTAGGACTAGTGGATTCCAGAAATGTATGTTTGATGTCCAAATTCCATCTGGGATCAGAGATATATAATTTTGAAAAATAAACTTTTTCACTATGAAAATATGGAATTTTCAAGTGGCTCCAATGGACATAAGAAGTAGACACGAATTAGGTAAGCGAAAGGGTAGGAGCAGCCTATGAATAGTAGATTACAGAAATGTATGTTCTATGTCCAGATTTCATCTGGGATCAGAGATGTATAATTTTGAAAAATATACTTTTCCACTATGAAAATATGGAGAAATGTGGAATTTTCAAGTGACTTGAATGAACATAAGGGACAGACATAAATCTGGAAGGCGAAAGTTTAGGAGTAGCCTAGGATTAGTAGATTGCAGAATTGTATGTTTCTTGGATTCCAGGTATTTATCTTCACACCTTTTTTTTAAATAACTTAAAACATCATAGATTCATTTGGTGTTAAAAGAAAGATAATTCAACAAAAGGACAAATTTCTTGTGCTTAACAAAAACGCTTTTAAGCCTTCCAACTAAAATATAATCTTAAATATTTTAAATTTTCATACTTAAAAATCCTTATGAAATCTTCTAACGTTTCTACCATGATCTGGCCAGTGAAATTGAACTGTTTTGTTACCAAAAAAAAAACTTCAGCATAAAAACCTGACAAAACATATGCTTGAACAAAAAGAACTATAGCTTAATAACCGAAGAAGGTGTAGGGCATTTTGGAGGCTTTTTTACTGACTGCAACAACTGCAGCAATAAGCAATAATTTTGTGTTACTTGCATTGCTTTTGGAAAAAAAGATATCTGTATTTTTAACTACAAAAGTAAATGTTAAAAAACAAAAAAAAAAAAAAAATAAATAAATTACACTATATTTGTACTTGCATAAAATACAAGAAAACTAAACCAAGAAATTACTTGTAAAAAAAGAATTGCTAAAGTGTTAAATATAAATTAAAATGTTATAAAATAATGTCAATTTTTTTTTAACAATTTGTGGGGAATTGAAAGTAAAATATGGTTACAGAAGAAAAAAGGGAAAATTGTTTAAAAAAAAGTACTTCAAAGGGAAACAGTAGATCAAAGAAAAAATAGCTTACAATAAAAGTTTTAAATATTTTAGGATTCTTTTATTAATATCGTTTAAGGGATTTTTCAAAATATATATATTAAATATATTAAACTTTTCTGTATAAATATTTTAACCAAAATTTGAAGTTAAATTTTTAAGTTTATTAAACAGAAAACATTTTTGAGTTTTTAAAAAATGTAAAACTTTTGTTAATATATGAGCATTTGTAAATATTTTAAAGCATAATGTTTAAGCGATTTTTAAAAAATATGCATTTTTAAAAAAATATGTTTCAATATTTTGTGTTATTGTAAGAAAGATTATAACATGTGGTAATTTTTCAATAGCATTAATTTAAACAAATTTTTTCCAAGTTATAAAGCATTTAATATTGGTTTAAAAAATAATTTTAAAAAATTAACCAAGTTTGAGGAATTTTTCAAAAAAAAGAACAAATATATATATATATATATATATTAAATAAATTATTATAAATTTATTATAATATACAGGTTAGGTCAAAAAGGGCGGCGTCTTCATACTTCCACCCAGAGACCATCGGGTCCATTGCGATCCCTTTATAAATTCCAGAGAAAAGTTAATAGAAGAAGAAAAATAAAGACCTTAGTAGAATAACGTACTAGAATAGAAAGAAAGATAACGGAATAAAAGCAAAGTGTGGAACCTAAGACCCATCAATCAACCCTGATTACCTCTAAGCCACTTTATCCCCAATACGAACCCTATGAGGTTACTGAGTTCTTTGCCCGTAACCTCCTTTAGTTCGTATAGAATATGGCTTCCAAACCACTTCAGTCTACTACGATGAAGCCCTACACAATGACAGAGTATATGCTCCACTGTCTTTAGCTCCTCCATATCATCGTATTTCCTACAAAAATCTTATGTGCTAGTGTCCCACTTACTGGTCATATTTCTTATTGCGAGGTGACCACTAATCAGCTTTGAATTTTCTGGTTTAAGACTAGGCCATAACTAGATACCTTGCAGTCCATTCTACTCCTCCAAGCATGATTCGTTCTTCCTAAATTGGAATATTAACCGATACCTACACAAAAGTCCTGTCCAGCTCCGAGCCCTTACCAGCTATTCATTGCCGGGAATATCGCAGTGACCAGGTACCCAACAGAGTCTTATTCTGTAGGCATCCATTAGACTTCTAAATTTCTTCCTACACTCAAACACTAATCTAGACCTGACACAATAACTTGTCGTTGCCAGTAGCTCTGCTTGACTATACACATAGATAGTTATATTATAATATACAAGTCCATAGTGTTCTAAATAAGATTCAAAAAGAATAAATTTCCTTTTTTTAGTTTTTATATTTTTTTAAGAATTTTCTAAAAAAAAAACAAAAACAAAAATGCAATTTTTAAAAAGGCATAAATAACTATGGCTTACAAATTATACAATGCATTAAGAAGAAAATAATATATAATATGCTTTTTGTCATTTTCAAAATGCAATAACTCAGGAACTAATAAACATATTTTCATAATTTTTCCACATCTTAACTGACATATGTCCATATAATATGTGGGTAAAATATTATACTGGTCGGAGTCGTACTTACTAAGTTATTACAAAAATAGCAAGAAAGGAGAAATCAAATTTACAACATTTTGGATAAAAATTATGGTTCAATTTAAAATAAACCAATTGTAATTCTTACGTATACATTTAGAAGAAAGAAATATATATTTTAAATTTACAATAAATTTGACTATTAAATGGAAAAGAGTAGTAAGTTCTAACTAATTTTATATTTGACTAATTGATTATACATGTTTATAGAATCTATGTAGAATGTCTTATATTTTTTACACTAATATTATAAGGAAATTAAGAGTTGCGAAATATTTTTGCACAAAATTGAACTGAAGAATAATCATAGATCACTATAATACAAATAAGAGTAAATTCCCTGCGAGAAATTTTGTAGCAATTGGTTCAAAAGTATTTATCTCGTGATCGGTACTAAAATGAATTTCTCATGATAAGTTAAAAGAGGACGTGATCTTGAACTAGTTCAAATGCGTTTAAAGAGTAAATAATGGGTGATTCAAGTAGAGATACTTTTTTCAATGGAAAGACTTACGCCTGAACAACGTTTACAAATCATTCAAATTTATTACGAAAATTTACGTTCTGTGAGGAATATGTTCCGTGCACTTCGCTTAACTTATGGTCAACATAATCGGTCTACTGAGCGTACTATTCGCAACATGATCACCCATTTTGAGACCCAGCATTCATTATTGAATAATATTCGACCGAATAGACCACGTCCAGCAAGCTGTGAAGAAAATATAGCGGCCGTAGCTGAGAGTGTACACGAAGACCGTGGAGTCAATTCGGCTCCATTCGCAGAAACTCGGACTGACGTATGGAACGACTTGGCGCATTTTACGTCGAGATCTTAAATTGAAAGCATACATAATACAGTTTGTGCAACAACTGAAGCCGCTCGACCTTCCCAAGCGACATCGCTTCGCTCTATGGGTTCTTGAAAAGTTCCAAGAAGATCCGACGTTTTTGGGGCAAATTTTGTTCAGCGATGAGGCCCATTTCTGGCTCAATGGGCATGTAAACAAACAAAATTGCCGCATTTGGGACGAAGAGCAACCTGAAGAGATTCAATAACTGCCACTTCATCCAGAAAAAAACAACGGTTTGGTGTGGTTTGTGGGCCGGTGGAATTATCGGTCCATATTTCTTTAAAAATTATGCCGGTGCGAACGTAATCGTCAATGGCGACCGTTATCGTGCTATAATAACCGACTATTTGATGCCTGAAATTGAAGCTCGTGATCTCGCCACTTCCCGCACATCGCATCAATCAATGGATTTATTGAGAGAACACTTCGGTGGGCACATAATTTCAAGTTTTGGGCCGGTCGATCGGCCACCAAGATCGTGTGATATCACACCGTTAGACTTTTTCCTATGGGGATATGTAAAGTCTAAAGTTTATGCGGACAAATCCGCTTCGGTTCAGGCCTTGGAGGAAAACATCACGCGTTTCATTCTCCAGTTACCAGTCGAAATGCTCGAACGAGTCATCGAAAATTGGACTCAACGGATGCACCATCTGCGACGTAGCAACGGCCAACATTTGATAGACATAATCTTCAAAAAATAAATGACAAAGAATGTTGTTTCAAATGATAATAAACATTCCCCATTAAATTTGAATTTTCTGTGTTCTTTTCTTTAAAAAAGTATGGAAAGTCGAAATGGATCACCCTATACATATGCATATTACTTTTAAAACAAATTTGAAAAAATTTTAATGTAAAATAATTAATTTGTGTAAATTTATTTTTTAATTTTCTTGTAACATTATAATACTAAAATTTTTTGAAAAATTTTGTGAAATGTTTATTATTTTGGTTATTTTAGGTTAGTCTCGGATCAGTTCATTTGGATCTAATCTTGAACAGGTCTAAAAAGATCGGTTATGTGACAAGTGTTCTTTGAATATATCCCGATACCAGTTTCTTTTTAATCGATATTTAACCATTACGACCTACCTCAATGTGACAGAAAAAGATCTGGTCTGTCTCGTTCATACAAAGTGTTAGAACTAGAACCGTTTCCTATCACTTAGGAACCTGTCCCGTGACATGTTTTGTGTTAGTTCCTTTCCCTCTAAGGTTATCTTAGAGCTAGACCAAATATGTCGATGAAAATTAAAGATCGTTGTCGCCTAATACACTAGGTCCGTTCTTTTACCTTTCCAGCAAAATCCAGTAAACTGAGTATCTACTAAGTAATGTTAAGATTTTTTTCTCAAAAAACAACAACAAAAATCATAAGAGTCTTTACAGAAATATATGCGACCATAGGCTGTATAATAATAAATGATCATCTGAATGTCTTCCAAATATTAAACATAATTGATCAATAATTTATATAGTATTGTAAAATCTAGTTCACAGAAATTATTCTCAGCATGATAGCATGAGTTTTTTGTGCTATTGAGAGCAATTGAAGTCTCAAGATAAATTTGTACATAATTTTATTTTAAATTACTTAAAAAGTTAGTATCCTTTTGGTCGGTTATTTGTTGGGATGTTATGGATAATTCCTAAATGATACAATTTAGAGATATCGCCCTTAATTTGTACCAATTAATATAGCCAGAACTAACTAAAATTGTATGATGATAAAGATTGGCTATGCCTGGCGATCAGTCATTATAGTATATGGGTTATACGTTCCCAAATTTCAATTTTTTATATTTAGCAAGTTTGCTAAATTTTCTTTATTTTAAAAGCTCGTGGTGATGTAAGGAAGATTTTTCCTGAATTTACCTAACTATCTTTATTGTAATAGCTCTCAATATTTTAAACAAGATTTTAAAGAAATATGTCCAACTTTCAATTCAGAAATAATTTTTAACATTTTTTGGAATATGTACTTTTGAAATAGCCCTTTTTCAGAGTTTCAGAATAGCAGAATTTTAAAAAATATATATTTAAAACGTTTGTCATTGTAAATAGTCTATAATATTTTCTTTAAGACTGATCAAAAATATTTTGCCCTTTAGGATTAGAAATATTTTTAAAAAATTTTTTATAAAATTTTAATTTTACTATAATATAAAAATGTTTTAATGATAAGTAATAAAAAATTATATAAAAATATATATTAAAAAAATTATTTGAGACATATTTTTTTTAAAATAGCCTTTACTATTCTAAATAGGATTTTAGAGAAATATTTTAAACTTTTAATCCAGAGACTTTTGAATGATTTTTTGAAATATGAGCTTTTGAGATAGCTCTATTTCCGAGCTTAATAATAAGTAGCTAAAGTTCTGGTAGGATTTTAAGAGATATATATTAAGAATTTTAATTAATTTTTATAATTTTAAATAGTTTATAATGTTTTCTATAAGACTGACTAATAATATTTTTCTTTTATGGACTATAAATGTTTGTAGATTTTTTTATAAAATTTTAATTTTGCTATATTATAAAAATGTCTTAATGCTCAGTAATAAAAAGTTATAAAAAATATATTAAGTTATCCATTTCATATAATTTTTTTTATAGTAGCTCTTAGGATTCTAAATAGGATTTTAAAGAAATATATTCAACTTTTAATCCAGAAACATTTTTTTTTTTTTTTTAATATGGCATTTTTAAATAGTTCTATAGAGCTAAATTTTGAGCAATAATTTTAAGAAATATATATTCAGGTTTTTAATTGATTATAATTATTTTGCCTTTAAAGAGTAAACATATTTTTAAAGATCTTTTTTAATATAATTTTTGTTGTAATATAATAAAACATACTTTTAATAAATAGAAATAAACATTTTTTTAAAAATTTTATTAACTTTAAATTTCCTATTGGTTATATTCCTTTCTTTCATTTCCTTATCAATGTAAACTATTTCAACAATGCCAGAAATAACAACAACAACAGCAATACAAACAAAAAAACTATAACCAAGGCTTATTAAAAATTCTAAACAAGTATAGTTAATTAAGGTGTTGTACAGATAAAAAATATAGTATCTGGTAGAGAGTAGATGTATGTATCTCCGGGTACAAGAGTAAAAGAAACTTTAAAACACCATTATTTAAGTTTAAGTAAAATGATTTTTTTTTTTTTTTCTATGAAGTATAAATTAATACAGATACTTTTCCTTTTTTCTAGCATTAAAAAACCCAAAACTACTGTAAACTGGAGCTCATTTAATTCAAGTACCTGACTAAGAGGGAAAAACGACATCATATCGTAAGTATGGAAGTTTTATAAATATATATATAAAATAAAGTTATAATTGTGATTTTTTTTGTTGTAGTTCTTGTTGTTATTAAAAAAGAGTAACTAAGTTTTCAAGTAGTTATTGTTGTTACACAAAAAAAGTCTGTAGTAATAAACTCTTGATTACAAGGTTAATTGGCAAAGTTGTTAGTTAGTTAGTTAGTTGATGAAAAAAATGTTAATAAATATAATTAAAAATATTAATTAATTTATTTAACTGAAAACAATTAAAATATTTTTATATTAAATATAAAAAATTAAGGATTTTGCAATTCTATACAAATTAAAACAAATAAATTGCAGATGGGTTCTAGAAATCTGTTTGATTAATATGAAATTAAAAAAATATACATTAAAATTTTGATTTAGCTTTTAATATTTTAAAAAGCGTATTTTAATATGCAAATTATTATTTTTTTTTTTTTTATTTTTGGAAGATTCTAAGCTCTAAAAGGATGTTAAATAAATAAATATTAAGGTTTTTAAAAGTTTTCATTTATTTTTTGTATTAAGTAAAATAGTCTAATAAACTTTTGAAAACGAAAAGCTATATCTAAATTTTTTTATATATATTTTTTAATTTTTTAATGAAGTTTTACAGACAAATATTACATTTAGAAAATAAATGAAAAAAAAATAATTACAAAAAAACAAGTAACAAAGATATACACACAATTGTGTATGTCCATCAAAATTCGTGGAGGGGTCTTATATTATACATGTGGACAATTGTGGACCGATACCTTTACTAAGTGTAAAATAAAATATATATTACGTTAATACTAACATTTATATAAATTTATGTACTTTAGGATGATTCCTGAAAGTGGGCTTATATGGGAGCTATGGTAAATTATGGAGCGATCTTCATAAAATTCGTCATTGTGATTTCTACTTATATAAAACTTATTTGTGTCGAATATAAACTTGATACTAACAATTGTAAGTGATTTATGCACGTTAAAGTGATTTTCGGAAGAGGGTTTTATATGTTAGCTATGGTCAATTATGGACCGATCTTCATGAAATTTGGCACGAAGATTGGTACTTATACAATATTGCTCAAAAAGTGATTCTGAGACAATTGGTAAACTTTATGGTGGGTGTTGGATAATTTTTTCTGTGCGTTACAAGCATCAGCACAAACGCATAATACCCCAACCACTTATGGTGGTGTAGGGTATAAAAATTAAAATTAGTTCTCTAAAAGTTTATTAATATTTTGCTTAATACAATAGCTAATATCATAAGTTTTTAATAACTGAAAAAATAATTTTTTCTGTGCGTTACAAGCATCAGCACAAACGCATAATACCCCAACCACTTATGGTGGTGTAGGGTATAAAAATTAAAATTAGTTCTCTAAAAGTTTATTAATATTTTGCTTAATACAATAGCTAATATCATAAGTTTTTAATAACTGAAAAAATAATTAAAAAGTTTTAATACCTACTTTTTTTTAATATTTGTTCAAACTTTCAAAATTTCGTTAAAAAAAGTGAATAAAAAAGTTAAAAAAAAAATTAAAATTTTTACTCAAAAATGTAATATTATATTCCATTATCTGAGAGTTGATATTAATAAGCTTTTGAAAACAAAAAGCTACGTCTAAGTTTTTACTATATATTTTTGTGATTTTTTAGTGAAGTTTTACATTAAATTTTTAGTTAGAAGTTAAATAAAAAAATTTAAAAAAAAATATAGTTTTTCTTTAAAAGTTTATTAATATTTTACTTCATTCGATAGCTAACATTATAGGCCTTTAATAACTGAAAGAAATAATTAAAAATTTTAATACAAGGGCGGATAAATATTTCTGAGACTTCTCGAACTTCCCTCGTAGTTACATCAAATGCAACACTATTTCCATCAAATACCACCTGTTAATAGACTACTGTCAAATTTTGAGCAAGTGTCGTCATTTACTTTGCGTTTAACAGCTGTTCAAAACATACAACCTCGTGTATTTTTTTCTTTTTTTTAAATGGAAAAAAGTGAATTTCGAGTACTCATTAAACATTATTTTTTGCGAAAAAAATCGTCAATCAAACCAAGGAAAAGCTCGATAAAAACTGTACTAAAAAGTTTGTACTAAAAAGTTTAATATTATTTTCCATTATCTGAAAGTTTGTATGGAAAGCTTTTGAAAATAAAAAGCTTTATACGAATTCTTCAATATATATATATTGATTTTTTTTTTAATTTTCTAATGAAGTTTTACAATCGAATATTAAACTTAAAAAATTAAAATCAAAAAAATTAGCTTTTATTAAAAAGTTTACTATTATCTTTCTTTAACCAATAGCTAACACTATGGGCCTTTAATAATTGAAAAAATATTTATGAAACTTAAATATAAATATTTTCTAATAATGATTCAATCTTATATATTTTTCTTCAACCATTTTCATTTTTCTTTTGATTTTTTTTTTTTTTTTTTTTTGATTTTGATCATTTTGATTTTGATTATTTAAAAGCAAGTGTTATAAACTATTAATAATGAAACAAAATTTCCAAACTTTTAAATCTTTTATTTTAATTTTTAAAAAAATAAATATTGAGAAAAAACCAAAAGCAAAGTTCGTAGGAATATTATTAAAATAAGTATTAAAATTAGGTTAGAATTCTTTTTTTTCTTTTGCTTATTTTATCTACATTAAGCTAATAAATAAATATTTAGCCTTTTTTTATTTACAAATGTAATTTTCAAGGAGATATTTTGTCATAATGCAAAAATGTTTATAAAATTTTATTTATTTTTTTTTTTTTTTAATTTTTTACAAACTTTAGTTTTTTAATAAAAAGTTTGGATTTTCTAATCATTATTGGCAAACTTATCTTAAAGGCCTTAAACAACAATAAAATTTTTTTAAATTGTTTAATATATATTTTCAAAATTTTTTTCTTATAAACTCCCAAAATATATTTCAACACAATATCTAACATTTTTCAAGAAATAAAAGAAATTTATAAAATATAGTAATTTATAAATATAGTAATATATAGTAATATTTATAATAATTATACCTAATATTATTATTTAAAAATTTTTTATAGTCATCTACTACAAAATATATAACATATTATTGGATATTTTGTCATTAAGCAAATAAAAAACTCGTAAAATATTTTAAGTTGTAGTAATTCCTAATAAAAATCAATATTAAAATATTTGTATAAGATAGATATATTTAAAATAATAAAATATTGAATTACCACTTTTAAGAAAATGTCATTATTTAATGAAAATTTTTAAATATTAACTTACGATTTAAAAAAAACACAAAATAGCCTTAATAAATTGCTTACCTAGAAAGAGATTAAAATAAAAGAAAAGATTAGAAAAATTTAATGAAAGTATTATAAAAATGAAATAAATAAAAAACCGTAGAAATTATCTTAAGATTTAACAAATAATTTTAATTTTTTTTTTTTTTTTTTTTTTTTTCTTTAAACCCAAAAATTCTATTAAAGAAAGAAATTAACTTTCATATTTTTTCCTTGGGTTTTTCTATTAAAAAGAAAACCATTTTTCAAAATTTTAGTTCTCTTAACCCACTGTGTGTATTTATTTTGGGCTTCAAAGCCAAATGTCTGTTATTTTTATTATTATTTTAACCCACAAATCAGCATCGAAACAAAATTTAAATAGTCCCATAAACCGATATTACGGTTTGTTTTATAATTGTTATTGTTGCCACTCTTTGAGTGACACATGTTGCCATAAAATTGTTCATATTTGTTGTTGTTATTATAGCTGTTAAGGTCATTATTTACACGTCACCCAAAAAACAAAAAAGAAATATTTGTGAAATAAATTAACAGATGACCAAAACCATAAAATATTTACAAAAAAAATAAAATAAATATTTTGAATTTTTTCTCCTTCACTTTTTAATGCCAATAAATTTTGAAAAAAATCATTTTTGCATTAAAACTTAATAATTAAAAATGCTGGCAATATATAAATTTCGAATCAAAGTAAATAAAAAGGTGGAGAAGTGAACAAGTAAATTTATTAATAAAAATAATATTTTTTTAGGTATTTATTTACCTTCCTAAAGAGTTTTAATTTATATTATAAATAAGTGTTTTTTCGGCTTCTTTTATTCTTTTTTTTATTATTTATTTTATAACTAAACTCAACACCATATAAAAATTAAGGTCTAAGGTCTCTTAAAAAAATTTAAGAAAAGGAAGGTATAATTTAAGCATCAACAAGTTTTAGTTTGTCAAGTCATTGCATTTGAGCTTGAAAAGATTTTTTTCTTTTGCATGAATTTGCAAAAATATTGTAAAAGATGTTAAATTTTTTATTTGTTTGCTAAAAAGTGGCAAATATTGTCAAATTCAAGAGCATGTAATTACTTGTAATTACTATAAGCAAAAGTATTTAAAAAAAATCTACTAGAAACAACTTAGTCATTTTAATTCAAACTAAGGTTGAAATTTATACAAATAAAATGGGAAAAAACAATTGGTTTTGTCTATAGTCCAGTCTATAGTCTAGTCTATAGACAAGAGTCTAGTCTATAGTCTAGCCTACAACCGTGAGCCTATAGACAAGATTCTAGTCAATAGTCAAGTCTACGGTCTATCCTAGTATAGTCTAAAGTATGGAATATAGCCTAGTTTATAATCCAGTCTATAGTCCAATTTATGGTATAGTCTATACTCTGGACAATAGTTTATTCTACAGTCTGCACTATTATGTAGTATAAAGTCTGGACTATAGCTTAGTCCAGCCTAGGCTATAGTCTAGTCTATAGTCAGATCTGCAGTTTAGGATATAGTAAGGTCTACAGTCTAGTCTATAATCCAGTCTATCCTCCAGTATAGTGTATCCCCTAGTCTATAATCAGGTCTATAGTCTAACCTATAGTCTAGTCTATAATGTGGACTATAGTCTAGTCTATAATGTGGACTATAGTCTAGTCTATCGTCTAAACTATAGTCTAGTCTATAATCTTGACTATAGTCCAGTCTATAGTCTGAACTAAAGTCTATAATATTGACTATAGTCTAGTCTATAGTCTGGACTAAAGTCTAGTCTATAGTCTGGACTATAGTCTAGTCTATAGTCTGAACTATAGTCTAGTATATAGTCTATAGTCTGGACTATAGTCTAGTGTATAGTCTATAGTCGTGACTATAGTCTAGTGTATAGTCAATAGTCTGGACTATAGTCTAGTGTATAGAGTATAGTCTGGACTATAGTCTAGTGTATAGTCTATAGTCTAGACTATAGTCTAGTGTATAGTCTATAGTCTGGACTATAGTCTAGTGTATAGTCTATAATCTGGACTATAGTCTAGTGTATAGTCTATAGTCTGGACTATAGTCTAGTGTATAGTCTATAGTCTAGACTATAGTCTAGTGTATAGTCTATAGTCTAGACTATAGTCTAGTGTATAGTCTATAGTCTAGACTATAGTCTAGTGTATAGTCTATAGTCTGGACTATAGTCTAGTGTGTAGTCTATAGTCTAGACTATAGTCTAGTGTATAGTCTATAGTCTAGACTATAGTCTAGTGTATAGTCTATAGTCTAGACTATAGTCTAGTGTATAGTCTATAGTCTAGACTATAGTCTAGTATATAGTAAATAGTCTGGAATATAGTCTAGTGTATAGTCTGGACTGTAGTCTAGTGTATAGTCTATAGTCGGAACTATAGTCTAGTCTATATTCTGGACTATAGTCTAGTGTATAGTCTATAGTCTGGACTATAGTCTAGTCTAAAGTCTGGACTATTGTATAGTCTGGACTATAGTCTAGTCTATAGTCTGGACTATAGTCTAGTGTATAGTCTGGACTATAGTCTAGTGTATAGTCTATAGTCTGGACTATAGTCTAGTGTATAGTCTATAGTCTGGACTATGCTCTAGTGTATAGTCAATAGACTGGAATATAGTCTAGTGTATAGTCTATAGTCTGGACTATAGTCTAGTGTATAACCAATAGTCTGGACTATAGTCTAGTCTGCAGTCCGGACTATAGTCTAGTATATAGTCTGGGCTATAGTCTAGTATATAGTCTGGAGTACAGTTTATAGTTCATACTATAGTCTATTGTATAGTCTGGACAATAGTTTTTAGCCTGGTCTAAAGTTTAGTCCATAGTTTAGACTATAATCTTGTCTAAAGTTTAGTATATAGTATTACCTATAATCATAAACATTCAAAAAAATCTAAAACATAATTAACCATTTAATTTAATAATTAAATTAGTCACATTTACTTAAAAAATATATCTTATGTAAAATAATATTCATATTTTGTCATTTTGTTTCTGGTCTTTACATTTACGCTCTATGACCATTTTGCGCATATGTTAGATAAACCCACATACAAATAAATTTGTTGCAATTTTTTATTTACCTTTTGTAAATTTGTTGTTAAATTCATAATAACAGCAATTCATGTGACAATTTCAATTGGCAAAATCATAAATGTTGACATTTATAGTTTGTATTTCTTTTTTCTTTTCTATTTGTTTACATGTTTTTATGGCATCTGGTGCTGCACCAACTAAAACATCTATAAATTGAATTTTTATTTGTTGTGCGCAAAAAAAATTGTTAAAAACATTTAACAAATAAATTTTGATGACTATATCTAGAATTTGTTATGCAGTGTCGTGTGGAAATGATGAAAATTTCAATGAATATCTGAATTTAAAATAAGAGAGTAAAATTCAATTCATAGAATACAACTAGAAGTTTATGTGACAGACAAAAACCTAATTCTGTTATAAAAAACCTAATTCATGCAACAAAAAAATATATTTTGTTTTTGCGTTTTGAACAAAACGAGTAAATTTTTTGAAAATTTAGTTTAAACTGCCTATCACATAAATCTCTACTTGTATTCTATGATTCAATTGCTCGGAGTGACCGAACAACTCAAAAAAAAAAGGATTTCTTTAAAAGTTTTATACTCATAAATTTGTTTATAAAGCTTTCACGCCATCTAATTTCTACAATTGTAACTAGAATACTTCAAGCCATTTTTATCTGAAATTTCGTTTTATTTTATCTAAAATCTCTCCTCAAAGCGATTTAATCATGTTTGCGTTTTTAGAATTAATCTTTATTTTAATTTTCTATTGAAATGTCATGCGTTTGATTAAAATTTATTACAAAATCATAATATTTTATTTGTAAGTTATTAACCATGTTAACAAAACATGTTAAACTTGAGCTAGGCATGACACTGACAAAGCAATAATAACGCAACATAACATAACACAAACACACCATTAGACTTTAAAATGTAATTGAAGATTTGAAAATAAAAACAAATTTCTAGATGTTTTTCCTATAGTAAAAAAATATTGCTAATTAATGCAGCTTTTTGGGGCAATAAAATAATTATTAATTTAAAAAAAAAACAATTAAAGAAAATAGATAAATGTCAAGGTATAAAATTAATTTCTCAGAAAACAAAAACAAACAAATATCTACATATATAACCGTCAATCTTCAGTCTCTAGTCTAGTTAACAGTACAGTCCATTTATTGTCCCTTTCCTACCCCATATTCTATTCTATTGCCTAGCCTTTAGTCAAGACTAATTATATTCAAGACTATAGTCGAGTCTATAGTCCAGTCTATAGTCTATAGTCTATATAGTCCAGACTATATTCAAGTCCATAGTCCAGACTATAGTCAAGTCTATAGTCCAGACCATAGTCAAGTCTATAGTCCAGACTATAGTCAAGTCTATAGTCCAGACTATAGTCAAGTCTATAGTCCAGACTATAGTCAAGTCTATAGTCCAGACTATAGTCAAGTCTATAGTCCAGACTATAGTCAAGTCTATAGTCCAGACTATAGTCAAGTCTACAGTCCAGACTATAGTCAAGTCTACAGTCCAGACTATATTCAAGTCTATAGTCCAGACTATATTCAAGTCTATAGTCCAGACTATATTCAAGTCTATAGTCCAGACTATAGTCAAGTCTATAGTCCAGACTATAGTCAAGTCTATAGTCCAGACTATAGTCAAGCCTTTAGTCCAGACTATAGTCAAGTCTATAGACCAGACTATAGTCAAGTCTATAGTCCGGATTATAGTCGAGTCTATAGTCCAGATTATAGTCGAGTCTATAGTCCAGACTACAGTCCAGACTATAGTCGAGTCTATAGTCGAGTCTATAGTCGAGTCTATAGTCGAGGCTATAGTCGCGTCTATAGTCGAGGCTATAGACGAGTCAATAGTCCAGACTATAGTCGAGTCTATAGTCCAGACTATAGACGAGTCAATAGTCCAGACTGTAGTCGAGTCTATAGTCCAGACTGTAGTCGAGTCTATAGTCCAGACTATAGTCAAGTCTATAGTCCAGACTATAGTCAAGTCTATAGTCCAGACTATAGTCAAGTCTATAGTCCAGACTATAGTCAAGTCTATAGTCCAGACTATAGTCAAGTCTATAGTCCAGACTATAGTCAAGTCTATAGTCCAGACTATAGTCAAGTCTATAGTCCAGACTATAGTCAAGTCTATAGTCCAGACTATAGTCAAGTCTATAGTCCAGACTATAGTCAAGTCTATAGTCCAGACTATAGTCAAGTCTATAGTCCAGACTATAGTCAAGTCTATAGTCCAGACTATAGTCAAGTCTATAGTCCAGACTATAGTCAAGTCTATAGTCCAGACTATAGTCAAGTCTATAGTCCAGACTATAGTCAAGTCTATAGTCCAGACTATAGTCAAGTCTATAGTCCAGACTATAGTCAAGTCTATAGTCCAGACTATAGTCAAGTCTATAGTCCAGACTATAGTCAAGTCTATAGTCCAGACTATAGTCAAGTCTATAGTCCAGACTATAGTCAAGTCTATAGTCCAGACTATAGTCAAGTCTATAGTCCAGACTATAGTCAAGTCTATAGTCCAGACTATAGTCAAGTCTATAGTCCAGACTATAGTCAAGTCTATAGTCCAGACTATAGTCAAGTCTATAGTCCAGACTATAGTCAAGTCTATAGTCCAGACTATAGTCAAGTCTATAGTCCAGACTATAGTCAAGTCTATAGTCCAGACTATAGTCAAGTCTATAGTCCAGACTATAGTCAAGTCTATAGTCCAGACTATAGTCAAGTCTATAGTCCAGACTATAGTCAAGTCTAAAGTCCAGACTATAGTCATGTCTATAGTCCAGACTATAGTCAAGTCTATAGTCCAGACTATAGTCAAGTCTATAGTCCAGACTATAGTCAAGTCTATAGTCCAGACTATAGTCAAGTCTATAGTCCAGACTATAGTCAAGTCTATAGTCCAGACTATAGTTAAGTCTATAGTCCAGACTATAGTCAAGTCTATAGTCCAGACTATAGTCAAGTCTATAGTCCAGACTATAGTCAAGTCTATAGTCCAGACTATAGTCAAGTCTATAGTCCAGACTATAGTCAAGTCTATAGTCCAGACTATAGTCAAGTCTATAGTCCAGACTATAGTCAAGTCTATAGTCCAGACTATAGTCAAGTCTATAGTCCAGACTATAGTCAAGTCTATAGTCCAGACTATAGTCAAGTCTATAGTCCAGACTATAGTCAAGTCTATAGTCCAGACTATAGTCAAGTCTATAGTCCAGACTATAGTCAAGTCTATAGTCCAGACTATAGTCAAGTCTATAGTCCAGACTATAGTCAAGTCTATAGTCCAGACTATAGTCAAGTCTATAGTCCAGACTATAGTCAAGTCTATAGTCCAGACTATAGTCAAGTCTATAGTCCAGACTATAGTCAAGTCTATAGTCCAGACTATAGTCAAGTCTATAGTCCAGACTATAGTCAAGTCTATAGTCCAGACTATAGTCAAGTCTATAGTCCAGACTATAGTCAAGTCTATAGTCCAGACTATAGTCAAGTCTATAGTCCAGACTATAGTCAAGTCTATAGTCCAGACTATAGTCAAGTCTATAGTCCAGACTATAGTCAAGTCTATAGTCCAGACTATAGTCAAGTCTATAGTCCAGACTATAGTCAAGTCTATAGTCCAGACTATAGTCAAGTCTATAGTCCAGACTCAAGTCAAGTCTATAGTCCAGACTATAGTCAAGTCTATAGTCCAGACTCAAGTCAAGTCTATAGTCCAGACTATAGTCAAGTCTATAGTCCAGACTATAGTCAAGTCTATAGTCCAGACTATAGTCAAGTCTATAGTCCAGACTATAGTCAAGTCTATAGTGCAGACTATAGTCAAGTCTATAGTCCAGACTATAGTCAAGTCTATAGTCCAGACTATAGTCAAGTCTATAGTCCAGACTATAGTCAAGTCTATAGTCCAGACTATAGTCAAGTCTATCGTCCAGACTATAGTCAAGTCTATAGTCCAGACTATAGTCCAGACTATAGTCAAGTCTATAGTCCAGACTATAGTCCAGACTATAGTCAAGTCTATAGTCCAGACTATAGTCCAGACTACAGTCAAGTCTATAGTCAAGTCTATAGTCCAGACTATAGTCAAGTCTATAGTCCAGACTATAGTCAAGTCTATAGTCCAGACTATAGTCAAGTCTATAGTCCAGATTATAGTCGAGTCTATAGTCCAGATTATAGTCGAGTCTATAGTCCAGATTATAGTCGAGTCTATAGTCCAGACTACAGTCCAGACTATAGTCAAGTCTATAGTCCAGACTATAGTCCAGACTATAGTCAAGTCTATAGTCAAGTCTATAGTCCAGATTATAGTCAAGTCTATAGTCCAGATTATAGTCAAGTCTATAGTCCAGACTATAGTCAAGTCTATAGTCCAGACTATAGTCAAGTCTATAGTCCAGACTATAGTCAAGTCTATAGTCCAGACTATAGTCAAGTCTATAGTCCAGACTATAGTCAAGTCTATAGTCCAGACTATAGTCAAGTCTATAGTCCAGACTATAGTCAAGTCTATAGTCCAGACTATAGTCAAGTCTATAGTCCAGACTATAGTCAAGTCTATAGTCCAGACTATAGTCAAGTCTATAGTCCAGACTATAGTCAAGTCTATAGTCCAGACTATAGTCCAGACTATAGTCAAGTCTATAGTCCAGACTATAGTCCAGACTATAGTCGAGTCTATAGTCCAGACTACAGTCCAGACTATAGTCGAGTCTATAGTCCAGATTATAGTCGAGTCTATAGTCCAGACTACAGTCCAGACTATAGTCGAGTCTATAGTCGAGTCTATAGTCGAGTCTATAGTCGAGTCTATAGTCGAGGCTATAGTCGCGTCTATAGTCGAGGCTATAGTCGAGACTTTAATTAAATCTATAGTCGATAATATTGTCAAGTCTGTGGTCCAGACTATAGTCGAGTCTATAGTCCAGACTATAGACGAGTCAATAGTCCAGACTGTAGTCGATTCTATAGTCCAGACTGTAGTCGAGTCTATAGTCCAGACTATAGTCGAGTCTATAGTCCAGACTATAGTCGAGTCAATAGTCCAGACTATAGACGAGTCAATAGTCCAGACTATAGACGAGTCAATAGTCCAGACTATAGACGAGTCAATAGTCCAGACTATAGACGAGTCAATAGTCCAGACTATAGACGAGTCAATAGTCCAGACTATAGACGAGTCAATAGTCCAAACTGTAGTCGAGTCTATAGTCCAGACTATAGTCAAGTCTATAGTCCAGAATATAGTCGAGTCTATAGTCCAGAATATAGTCGATTTCTAGTCTATGGTCCGACATTTAGACTAGACTATATTCTAGTCTTTAGTCAATACTTTAAATTATAGTCTGATCAGTAGTCCGGTCCATAATTTAGTCTATAGTCTAGTCTAATCTATATTCTAGTTATTTATATAGTTTGTAGTCTAGTTTATAGTCTTACTTTTAGACTTGTCTATATTCCAGTCTATAATTTAGTCTACTGTCTGGTCTATAATCTAAGTTATAGTGCAATCTTGGCTATGGTCTATGATTTATGGTGCAGTCTAAAGTCTACCCTATAGTCAAATTCAATGTCTTGCTTTTAGTCTACTCTAGTCTTATCTAAAGTTTATTCAAATAAATTAAAATTTTATATAAACTTTTCCTTTTTAATGTCCCACTTTTGGTTTAATTTTGCTTTTTTTATGTTTCTATAATAAAATATAGTGTGAAACTCCTTAAATATTTTTACGACTTTGTTTAAAAATCTTTGTTTAAAAATCAATCAAACTTCTCCCGCAATATAAAATTATAAAACTTTAAATTAATTTCTTAAAAAAAAATTCAATGATTTTAATAGTTTTTTAACTAGAAAAAAATATGCAAACAGCAGAAACTCCTACAAGTCGTAAACTTTACAAAGCTCATAAAAATAAGTAGAAAATTGTGTTGTAAATTGTGTTAGTAATTTTTTTTGCACTCTTTTGTTTTTTTTTTTTTTTTTTTTGTCTTTTTGGTCATAAATTAATGCTAATAAAATGTTTTTTGACTCTTTAGCGGTGTGTGTAAAATATGAAATTATGTTTACAGTAATTAATAGTTTTAGGGAGGAGATAAATAGTTATAGGCGCCTAGAGTTTGTTTTCAAAAATGTTAGATTTTGTTTAAAAGTTTTAAAAAATAAAAAGGAATCAAAAATATTCGTTTAAAATAAATGTATTTAATATTGATTATTTACTGTATGCTGTACAATTTGTTTGAAATTAATTATTTGCTAAAAAGAAAAAGTTTTTTACTAGCATTTAAACATTGTTGAATATTGTAAAAATTTTAATAGAATTTTAGAAAAGTTATGATCACAATTTTTCAATTATTAAATTTTTAGTTTCAATTGAATTTTTTTACTTCAATTAAAAATTTTGTATTTCATATAAAATTAAATAAATGTGAATATACTAGATTACTTCCTACCTCTTTGATAATTTCAAATATTTATCACCATTTTTATTGCGATATAATCTGGCCTTTATTTCTTTAACTCTAGTTATATAATTTCAACTGACAGTTTTATGTCTAGTTACTTATTTGTAGAGGAGAGTGTAATAAACTAAAAATATGTGGGTTTTGATTTAAATATACTTAAAATATAATTTACTATATAAGCTAAAGTAGATCAATTTTTATAGATAAAAGTAATAAATAAAATTACAGCAACAAATTCAAAATATTGTATAAAAATTTAAAATAATTTTTAACTAAGGGTGCTTAAAATTAAATAAAAATCTTAAACAAAAAAGGTAACAATGAAGTGAACATATTAAATCTCTAAGAATTATAATACACTGACACTTTAAATATTATTATTTTATAAACCCACACCAACTCATTCTTTCCGTCCGTCACTTATTCAATTGTAAAAATCCCTAAGAATTTTTTTTTTTTAATGTTCCTGTTCTCATGTATAAAAAATTACCAATTGTTTATTATTATTATTTTTTTTTTTTCCAAATAATTATGGTTCATTAACCTTTTTTTTTTTCTTAGCAATTTTTTCATTCAAGTTTTAACCGTTTTTGGTCTTGTGGCCTTTTCAACCCAGCCTGAGTTGGTTGGCTTGACTGACTTTATTATTTTTTTATTTTTACTTTATTTGGTTTGATGTACTTACTTCAGTTTGAAATTAAAAACACAAAATTCTTTTCAGCTTTGTTTTTTGCTGTGGTTTTTTTTTTTTTTTTTTTTTTTTTTTTTTGTACACAGAATAAAATATATGTTCAACTTTAATTATTGTAAACAGAAAACGCGAAACGAAAGAAATAAAATTCAGTAAGAAAATTGTAAACAAATTAGGAGATTCAAATTATAAGGCAGCTGCCTGAAATGCACATTTTAAAATATTTTTTTATTCAATAAGATTCCCAGTTTAAGATATTATCTTTTAGAAAATGTTTCTTTTTTAAACACAATTTAATTTTATAAAATTTTATTGATATTAAATTCATTTCAAATTAGTAATTTTCTTAAAAATTATTACAAAATCCTTTTAAAATTTCATTAATTTACCTTACAAAAAATAAAATATAATAAACTTGGTTTTGTTGTTAACATTTTTGCATTTTATTAGCGTAAAGCTATTGCTTTAAAATATCGTTTAAATAGAATTATTATTATTTTTAAATAATTAATAACAATCATACGCCCTCATATAAATTTTATTTAAAATTTAAATTTTCTTAAAATTGGTAAGAGATTTTTTAAGAGTTATAAGGATTTAAGAAAGAGTAAAATACTTAAGAGTTATAAATATATTTTTCCATAACTAAGAACTGGAATGGGAGTGCAAGAATGGGGGAAAAAAATTATAAAATCTTAAACAAAGTTTTTGTGGTAACTAAAAAAAAAATTTTATTAAAAATTTTAATTAGTTTAAACATTTTTTAATAGATTTTACCACTAGTTTTTAAATAATAAAATTAAAAACTATATTTTAAAAATTTCCTTTTTAAGGAAAAAAAGTATTTTTTTAAATATTTTGAAAATTTAAATCTTTTATAAAGATTTTGAAAGTTTTAACAAATTTTAAGTGTAAATTAAAAAATTATATATTAGAGTGTTCACTTACTTTAAACAGTTTTCAAAAGCTCTTATAAATAGCTATTAAATAATTAAAAAATATAATTTGACTTTTTAAATAAAATTAATTTTAAAAATAAAAAAAGTTTTCAAATATATCTAAAAGAAAAATACTAAAATTTTCTTCATATTTTAAATAAAATAATTTTATATAATTTGATTTAATTTTTTAATTATTTATATAACATTTATTTAACTTTTATTTTTACCACCTTCATTGAATACCCTTATTATCTTTTGTATGTAGAAAAATAATACCTCCAATTTTATTGTGGGTATATGCGTAATCTATGTATATTCTTTTCTAGTATCTACTATTGTTGTTATTATTTTTTCCCCTAATGAAATCATAGTAACGTTAAAATATTATACTTTTATTCTCCTACTTTTTCTAATATTTTTGTCGTAGTCGTCGTTATTTTTTTTTTTTTTTTCTATGTTCTTTGAGAATGATTCAGCTAAATATGAAAAAAAAACTCGGTTAAAAAAGAATACAAACCTTTTTTTCTTTCTACTAGCTGATTAATGTTAAGGCCTTTTTTAATATAAAAAATTGCGTACATTAAATATGATCATATTGAGGTTGTAAACTTTAGAACTTTAGAATCTATTAGTGAGACCGTGAGTTATAAAAAGATGATGATGAAGACAAACTTTATATTATTTATTTTTTTTCGAAAGGACAAAAGAAAGAATTATTTTAGATATTTACTTTAATTTATAAATATATTTTATTGGCTATATCCATTTAAGGGTATGATGATTCATATTTAAAAGAAAAAAAAAGGTCAAAAATCGTTTGATAATATTTTAAAAAACTGAATATTTTTTCAATTGAAACAAATTTTAGTTGAAGTGGCTAAATTTACCAAAGTTTAATGAAATATTAAAAAATATATACATTAATTATTATAATTAGTTATACTAGTTTTTAGTAATTTATTACATCTAATATTATTAGGGAAATATTGTTTTTATTTTTGATCAAGAAATATGTTTTAGAAAAATTTAAAAAATTTTTAAAGTGCCCAAATTTATCAAAGTTTAATGATTATTTTTAAATAATTAGTAAATATATTAATTAGTTTTACAAATTTTTATTAGCTTATTATACATTATTTTAAAATAGATTTTAATCTTTTTAATCTTTTAAAATAAATTTTAATCTTTTAATTAGGAAATATTTATTATGAATTTTTGTTTTATCAATAAATATTACATCCCAAATTAACAAAAATTGGACAAAATATTAAAAAAGTATATATTAAATATTTAATAAGTTTCATTTATTTTTAATAGCTTATAATACCTACTTAGAGCTAAATGAAAAAAATTAAAATTTAATTGAAAATAATTTTTAGGAATTTTTCAAAAATTCGCAAAAAAAATAGTGATAGTGTTAAAATTTACTAGAGTTTGAGAAAATATTAAGAATATATATTTTAAATATTTTAATTAGTTGTACTAATTTTAAAAAATTTTAACATTTCAATTAGGTAATGTTTTTAGGATATTTTTTTACTAAGAGTTTGATAAAATATTAAAAAGATAAATATTAAATATTTTAATTAGTTTTACTAAATTGTTAGTATTTTGCTATATCTAATATGAGATTAGGGAAATAAATTTTAACATTTTAATTAAGAAATATTATTTAGAAAATTTTCAAAAAATGTTTAAAAAGTTTGTTAAATTTTTATGAAATATTAAAAAAATTGCCTTAAATATTTTAATTAGTTTTACTAATTTTCAGTAGTTTATTATAACTATTTTGATATTAGTAAAATAAGTTTCAATCTTTTAATAAGGAAATATTTTTAAGGATTTTTTTTTAAATCAACAAAATAACTTAAATGTCCAAATTTATTAAAAGTTTGATAAAATATTAAAAAAATATATATTAAATATTTTAATTAGTTTTACTAATTTGAAGTAGTCCATTATATATAATTTGAGATTAGAAAAAAAGAACATTTTGAATAGGAAATATTTTTTAGGATTTTTTTTTTAATCAACAAAATAGCTTAGATTTCCGAATTAAAAAAGTTTGGTGAAATATTAATAATATATTTATTAAATATATTAATTAGCTTTATTTATTTTTAATAGCTTATAATGTAAGCTTTGAGCTAAAGTAAATAAAATTCAAGATTTTACATTTTTTTTTCACAAAAATAATTAAAGTGCCCAAATTTATAAAAGTTTGATGAAATATTAAAAAATATATATTAAATATTTTGTTAGTTTTATTTATTTTTAATAGCCCATAATATTTAATTTGAGCTGAATTAAAAAAATTTAGGACTTTTGATTGAAAATAATTTTTTTGGAATTTTTCAGAAGTTCACCAAAATAGTTTATTTTGTTTAGTTTTATTTATTTCCAATAGCTCATTTCAAGATAAAGTAAATAAATTGCGAGAATTTTGTTCAAAAGTAATTTTGAAGAATTTTTTACGATTTTTTTTCAAAACATTTACAAAAATAGTTATAGTGTCTAAATTTACCAAAGTTTAAGTAAATAATAAAAATATATATTAAATATTTTCATTATTATTATTATTATTGTTATTATTATTATTATAAATTGTTATTATTAAAATTATTATTATTATTATTATTGTTATTATTATTATTATTATTATTATTATTATTATTATTATCTTTATTATTATCTTTATTATTATTATTGTTATTATTATTATTATTATTATTATTATTATTATTATTATTATTATTATTATTGTTATTGTTATTGTTATTGTTATTATTATTATTATTATTATTATATTTATTATTATTATTATTATTTTATTATTATATTTATTATTATTATTTATTTTTAATAGCTCTTGCTATTTACTTTGAGAAAAATAAAATAAACGTCATCATATTTAATGGGAAATAATTTTAAAAAATTTTAAAAATCTCCAAAATAGTTAGTGTTTAAATTGAACAAAGTTTGATGACATTTTAAAATATATATATTATTTCTATTAATTTAATATACTTTAGTAGTATATTATATCTTCTATGAATGTATTTTAAGATAAATATTAATAAATTTAATGGCGAGAAATTTTTATAACTTTTTAAAAATCATCAAAATTGTTTAGGAGCTTTAATTGACCAAAGTTTAGTAATATATTAGAAAAAATTTATTCGTAAAATTTTAAAATTTTTTAATAGTTTATTATATCTACTTTACGCTGACAAAATAAGAATCGATTTCAATTATGAACTTTGCTTATATCAATTAAAATTTTATTTGAATTTGCTCCAATCAGCAAAATGATAATATTAATTAAGTGAAAATAGTTGATTTTTAACAAATTTCAATTAATTTTTTTTAATCAAAACATGTATATATATTTTTTTGAAATTTTACTTAAAATTAATTAAGGGATTTATTAAATTCAATAACAAATTAAATAATTAAGCCAAAAAATAATAAAATAAAATAAATATTTAAAAGTTTTAAGTCAAATATTTATTATAAAAATACATACATATATAAATATATAAATAATAATTATATTGCAGGTAAAAATGTCTGTGTAATATATTCAAATAATTATGTATTTTATGTAATGTTAGTAATGTATTTAAACTAAATTAAATGTATATGTTCAAGCTCATCACCAGGCAGAAGCGATCATTTCTTAGGAATACTCCAGCAAGAGTGTGGTGTCCTGCGGAGTATGTGCATCTTTTAGGATCTACATGTAACATAATGTTTTTGAAAAAATCCTAAAAAAGCACATTTACCTTTTCTTTAAAAGCGTAGCCGGATACACCGTATAACATTAATGGTTTAATGCAACTTTATAAATCAAGGTCGGGCAGAACTGCAATAACACCAGAATTAGTAGAAATCTCACCAAACGTTATAAGGTTATGTTTACCGGCTAATTTGCAAAAATTCTTATCTCCAACATCTAAAGATCTTCCTTTACACAAAAATTTACAATTTTTTTTATAAAAATATGTACAATAATTTTTCAAAATATTATAATTTTTAGTTTGAATTTTTTAAGAATTGATAGTTTTTGTAAAACAAAAATTATAAAAAATTAAAAAGTTAATTAAATCAATAATTAATATAATTAAATTTTAGTATGAAAACAAAAAATAATTTTGAAAACAAAAACTAATTTTGAAAAATATTAAAAACAGAAATACCTAATTTGATTTATATATTTGATTTATATATAATTATTATATAATATATTAAAACCTTTAATTATATAAAATTATTTTGAAATTAAAAGAAAAAAAAACATCAAGATACGAGTAGTTTAAAATAGTTTGAGGAAATATTTAACAAATCATATTATTATTTTAATTTAATAATTAAAAATATTAACTATTAGATAACATTTGAAAAACTAAAAATTGTATAAATTAACTGTATATTTGGTTAGAGGAAATTTAAAATTTTATTTAACTGTAGGTGAATGTAAATCTATTATTTTTTTTTTTTGCACAAACTGGAACGTCATAATTTTTAGCTATTTAAGATAAAAATCATTGATTTTCATTTTGTTTCAATTTTGAAAATAAATCTTTAATTGGTTTGTTTTTAGAATTTTAATTCAATCAAATATTTACAATTTAGGTTAATTATCTTAAAACCTTAAAGTTTAAGTTTTAACAAATTTTTTTTCAACTAAAAGATAATAAATTTAAAATAAAGACGTCATAAAGATTGTTTGCTGGAAATCGTAAAAAATTCAAAATAATAAAATAAAAACAAATAAGATACAAATCGACCCGGATTTATTTATATTGGCAATTGGTTATCATTGTGGTCATAAGTCGGTTTCAATGGAGATTTTCTACACGAAAAAAATATAAAAGTCATAAAATAAAGTCTTTGTTTAAAACTATTAACAGTTTCATTTACGATCAATATTTAAGCTTTTTAATGTTTTTTTTTTATTTGTTTTTGTTTATATCTTGATCTTTATATAGTTGATATTTTTTATTTGATTATATCTACAATGATCCAGTTTAAAATTTGTTAAATTACACAACCAACTATTAAACTACATACATATCATTGTTTAGATTAAACAAAATATTGACTGAATTTTAAATCAAAATACAGCAGCCTTATGTGGTATTTTTTTTTTTTGATTTAAAATCATTTTGTAAACAATAACAAAAATTGAGATTGATAATTAGAAAGACAAAGTATTTAAATAACAAACAAAAGCAAATTGTGACAAATTGGTGTGCTATATTTGGGTGTGCCGAATGCTATATACCCTTCATCAATGTTGAGATGTGTTATGTAAAAGTGAAATACCTTATATTGGATGTAAATACAAATATATTTTATCCATGTGTCCAAACTACATTGGACACTTTAATTAAACATTTATTATAATAAAAATTTAATTATTATATTAATAATAAAAATATCTTAATTTATTAATATAAAAGCAAATTAGTTAACTAGTTGTAATTCATATTATTGAAGTGCTACTATAATTCTATTATAATATGGAAATATGTAGTAATTACTAAAAATTATAGCATTAATTAAGCATTAATAATAATAATAATAATAATAATAATAATCATCATCATATTATTACATGGTCCTTCGAACCGGATACTGAAATCACATCTATAGCAGCGTTTACGACGCTAGGTTCAATCTCTCTTTTACTTGTCCCAAACGTCTGGCGCTGCTAATTGAGTCCCTCAAAATTGCACCCAGTGCAAGGCAGGCGCCATGTTTAGGTTTCTACGAAACCAAAATGGATAAGACTCCACGAATGCTGATGAAGTGTGTAGCGGCATAGAAAAAAAAATACATATTCCATTCTGCTGGTGTCTAATTATAGTTCACAAACTCTGCCTTGATACTTTCAAACAGAGACAACAAGGCAATTTACGATTGCAAACTTGTTCACCATGTAAACACTTTAAAGTTTTAAATAATTTGCATTTTCATATAAAGTAGAAAAAGAATCAAGATTTTATAAATCCTTATTTATATCCTTAAGTAAGTTTGTTTATTTATTTGTTTGTTTTTTGTGTCCCAATCTAATGTAAACGGCTGAACTGCTACGCCCATATTTTACGCCCACTTTTTTAAAACTCTCAAACGGATGAACTAATTAGTTTAAAATAGGAGCAAGTAGAGATATCCTTTTTTTGACAGATCACGTGTGAGTCGTGTCATGCTGTCATGTTATTTTTGTTTAGTATTGTTTGGCATTTCATAATGGAAAGACTTACGCCTGAACAACGTTTACAAATAGTTCAACTTTATTACGAAAATTCACGTTCTGTGAGGAATGTGTTTCTGCACTTCGCTCAATTTATGGTCAACATAATAGGCCCACTGAACGTACTATTCGCAATAGCATCACCCATTTTGAGACCCAGCATTCATTATTGGATAATATTCCACCGAATAGACCATGTCCAGCACGCTGTGAAGAAAATATAGCGGCCGTAGCTGAGAGTGTACACGAAGACCGTGGAGTCAATTCGGCGCCATTCGCAGAAACTCGGACTGACGTATGGAACGACTTGGCGCATTTTACGTCGAGATCTTAAATTGAAAGCGTACAAAATACAGCTTGTGCAACAACTGAAGCCGCTCGACCTTCCCAAGCAACATCGCTTTCGACGTTTTTGAGGCAAATTTTGTTCAGCGATGAGGCCCATTTCTGACTCAATGGGTATGTAAACAAACAAAATTGCCGCATTTGGGACGAAGAGCAACCTGAAGAGATTCAAGAACTGCCACTTCATCCAGAAAAAACAACGGTTTGGTGTGGTTTGTGGGCCAGTGGAATCATCGGTCCATATTTCTTTAAAAATGATGCCGGTGCGAACGGAACCGTCAATGGCGACCGTTATCGTGCCATGATAACCGACTATTTGATGCCTGAAAGTGAAGCTCGTGATATCGGCGACATTTGGTTTCAGCAAGACGGCGAAACTTCCCACACATAGCATCAATCAATGGATTTATTGAGATAACACTTCGGTGAGCACATAATTTCACGTTTTGGGCCGGTCGATTGGCCACCAAGAACGTGTGATATCACACCGTTAGACTTTTTCCTGTGAGGATATGTATAGTTTAAAGTTTATGCGGACAAACCCGCTTCGATTCAGACCTTGGAGGAAAACATCACGCGTGTCATTCGCCAGTTACAAGTCGAAATGCTCGAACGAGTCATCTGTGATGTAGCAACGGCCAACATTTGATAGACATAATCTTCAAAAAATAAACGCCAAAGAATGTTCTTTCAAATGATAATAAACATTCCCCATTAAATTTGAATTTTCAGTGTTTTTTTTTTCTTAAAAAAAATGGATCACATATTATATATATATATATATATATATATATATATATATATATATATGTGCTATGGGTAGGCTTCATAAACACCATTTAAAGCATTTTTAAGTCGAAAAAACTCACATCTATGCACTTCAATAGCAAAATTCTCGCAAGGATTTCCGATCGTTTGATATACATATTATGTATATCAGTTACCAGTGGACTTCGGACATTGTCCTATCGACATCATTTCTTATAAGGATTCAGAAAATATAACCTTTTCGTTCTCCGACGAAAAAAGTGGAAATTACAAGCGTAATGACAAACTTATATACACCCTTTACACCTATGGTGAAGGGTATAAAAAAGAGATATTTTAAAATATTTCAAATGAAACAACAAGATAATAGAAAAACAAAGAAAATTAGATTAGATTTGGCCCTAATAAAGCAGAAAAAATAATAAATTTTAAACTTTTTAAACAAAGCTACCTATGAATATTTAATTAATTTATTTATAAACAAATCTCAACCAGTTTAATATAATACAGACTTTAATTATAAAATACAGTAGCTTGTTAATTTCAAAGAAAATAAAAGAAATGCTAAATGTTTAAAATTTGAGACATAACAAATATAAACAAAAAATAAATAAATTAAAAAAAAATTAAATAAATTTCATTCAATTTCAATAGTTCATTATAATAATTTTTAGTTAAAGGAAATAAATATTGGGATTTTTAACAACAATTTTAAAAACAATTTTATTAAATCTTTAAAAATATCAAATTCAAGCAAAGTTAAATAAAATATCAAAAATATATATGTTAAAACTTTCAATTGCATTTTATTAATTATATGCTATGCTATCTTTTCATGTTAGCATTTTTAGAAATTAAAAAAAAAACACACCAAAATCGTTTAAATGCTAAGTTTGATAGAGAATTTAAAAAATATATATTAAGTATTTTAATTAATTTTAACAAATTCATATAGTTAACATATTTTCTATTATGCTATGTTCACATTTGGCAAATATTTGATCAAAATTGCGTGACCAAGTAGTTTTACAAAAATATTGTTTGCCGTTGTTTAGTCTTGCAAGTGTTTTATAAGAGAAAACAGCGTCAAACAAAATTCGATAAAATGTCAACTATGATAAAACTATGACTATGAAAAAGAAAAATTAGGAAATATCTTAAATAGTGGTTATGTCATTTTGGTCAAATATTTGACCAGTGTGAACGTACCTTTGGAAATGTCAACAAATTTTGATATTTTCAAACAGAAACTATTTTTAAACATTTTTAAAAAATTATCTCTCACTGACACAATTTACTAAATTTATATGAAACATTTCAAAAACTTATATGAAGTATTTTTAATAATTTTAGCAAATTTGAAAAGCTCATTATGTCTATTTTGAGATAAAGGAAAGAAGTTCTACCATTTGCTTTATTATTTATTTTGTTTTTTTTTTTTTTTTTTGTTTTTATTCATGAAATGTCACCAAATACGAGTAAGAAATTACCACAGTTTGAAGTCATGTTTAAAAAATATATATTAAGAATTTATAATAAATTGTATTAATTTTAATAGTTTTTCATATTTTCTATTAAATATAAATAAAAAATATTAACACTTTTAATTAAAAATATTTTTTCAGAAATTTTTAAAATCTCATCAAAATTGTTTAACTGCTAATACATATAACAAAATTTTATAAAAATTTCGAAAAACATGTATTAAGTATTTCAATGAAATTTAGCAATTTTTTATAGTTTAGCATATTAACTATTAGAAAAGATAAAAATATTACCATTTTTAATGAAGAAACATTTTTTTTAAATTTTTCAAAAATCATCTCCCACTATCACAATTTACCAAATTTGGATGATATATTAAAAAATTATATATAATTAAATAATTTTAGCAAATTTGAAAAGTTCAGTTATATCTATTTTAAGATAAAAAAAAATAAATAGTATAAATTACTTTATTATATTATATTATATTATATTATATTATATTATATTATATTATATTATATTATATTTTTTTTTTTTATTTTTCGAATGTCGCCAAAATATCTTAAATGCTAGAAATTATCAAAGTTTGATAACATTTAATTAATTATAGTAGTTTCGTATCTGTTTTTTTTTTACACACAGAAAAAATTCATATATTTAAACATTTTTCTAATTTTAGGAATTTTTGGAATTTTACAAAAATTTTGTTAAGTTTTTAATATAGTTTTATTAGATTTGATTCCAAATGGTAAATGAAAAATAGTTATACAAGGAAATATTAACAAATGCTTCAAAATTGCAAAATTCCAAGGAAAATCTGTTGAAAAATAATGTTTAGAAATTTGCATAATTAATTCACATTCTGCAGCACATCATTTTCATAAAAAGCGCTTCTGTTCTGTTTAAAAAAACATAGTTAAAAATCATTAAAAATTTCAAAAATTTCCCAAAGAAAATTTCAAAAACATTTTTACAAATTGAAAATCTAAATGAAAATTTAAACAATTTTTTCAGTCTTGAAACAATATAAAACAAGTTTTATAAAAAACGTTTTAATGTTTAAGAAATTATGCTTAAATATTATGAACTGAAATGAATGAAAGTAAATTTTTATATTTATGCACAAATTTTTTTCTGTGTAAATATAAAAAATAAATATTGCTATTTTTTATTTTCTTAATTTGTAAAATGTCACTAAATGTGTAAACACAACAAGCTCGGTCCGGTAATTTCCAAACAAATTTGGAAAAGCTGGTTTTAAAAATATTTTTTTTTTTAATTCTCTCCGCATTTTTTGTTGTTTTCATTTTCTCACAAAAAATATCAAAATTGAAAAATGTTTAAAGTAAAAAAAGAAATGAAAAAATAAATAAATAAAATGTTTGTTTATTTTTATTTAATTTAACAATGCAGACTAGGTAAAGGAATCCGAACTTGTTGTGTTTATTTATTAGAATAGCATAAATATTAGAAATCAATAATTTTGAATATATTTTTAAAAAATATATATTAAAAACTTTGATTCAATTTTATTGATTATAATAATAAAAATATTTTTTTAGAAATTTGTGAAAAACACACAATAATTGTTTGTTGCTATACATGTGACACAATGGTATAAAAATTTTGAAATACATATAATAATAAATATTTCAATTATATTTAGCAAATTTTTATAATTTAGCACACTTATTTCTCTATTAGGTCAGATCACCAAAAAAATTTAATCTGAATTTTTTCCTCGTCTGTAAGAAAAGTTCCTAGATACTGACGAAATTTCCCAATTAAAACAGAAATATTTCCAGTAAACAAAGATGTTGTTAAGAGAAACTTACCTTAAGTGAAACAAACAACTGTTAAAATTGTTTAATATTTTTTTTTTTTTTCAATAACTTTTTAGAAAATTTTTTCTCGACTGCGCTTATAGGAATATTCCAATGAAATTATCACCAATATGTTCTGATTGCTAAATTAAAAGAAAAAACAACAAAAGCAAGAAACAAATATTTCTTACATAAAAAGTACCGTTATATCACGAGTTATTGCAATAAGAGAAACAAATATACCTCAAAGAAAAACAACAACTTTAAATGCGTTTATAGGAATATGCACCAGTGTATTAGAAAAACAATAAAAAAACATTAAAAATTATTGTATTTACTTTGAAACAAAACAAATAAATATTACTATTTTTGTTTTTTTAATTTTTATTTTTAATTTTTGTTTTTTTTTTTGTAATTTTTCCAAAATTACTAAAATAATTTAAATACTCAAACTTAACCAAATTTGAGCAAAAATTAAAAAAATAGATATTAAGTATTTTTAGTAGTTTTATAAAATTTTTATAGTTCATTTATTGTATGTACTTTAAGATAGAAGAAATAAGTTTTTTTTTTTTTAATTACAATTTCTTCTTTTTATTTTTAGAAATATTATGAAAATAAATTTAAGTTTCCCAATTTGCCAAAATTTAATAAAGTATTAAAAAAAATAAATGTTAATTATTATAATGATTTTTATATAATTTTAATAAATTAAATTTACTTTGAAATAAAATAAATTAATATTAACAGATTTGCGTGTTCAAAAAAAGTTTTTTTTTCAAATTCTTAAACTGCTCAAACTCACCAAAGTCTAAATATTTCAATTAGACTACTTCATTATCCAAAGTTTCATAAAATATAAAAATATATATTTATTAGTTTATCATATTTATTTTTAGCTAAAGGAAGTAAATATGACAATTTAAAATGCTACAAAATTTATGAAAAATTAATTGAAATATTTAATTTAATTTTAGTAAATTTTAATAATTTTGTTTTAACTTTTTTAAAATAAAGAAATATATTTTTTATATTTTTACTGTTATATTTATTAAATTTAATTTCCTTTTAAATTTTAAAAATTTCTAAAAATTTCTTCTCCATTTTTTATACCCCGCACCACCATAGGTGGTTGGGGTATTATGCGTTTGTGCTGATGTTTGTAACGCACAGAAAAAATCATCCAACAGCCACTTTAATGTATACCAAGCGACTCAGAATCACATTTTTTAGTCGATTTAACGATGTCCGTCCGTCCGCGCGTCTGGCTGGACGGTTGGCTGGCTGTCCATGTAAACCTTGCGCACAAAGTACAGGTCGCAATTTTGAAAATAATTTAATTTGGCACGTAGGACTTTCATGACACAAGGACGAAGCCTATTGAAATTGATTATGATCGGTCCATTATTTCACCTACCTCCCATATAAATGTCCTCCCGGAATAGGGGTTTAACGATCATAAATGCCTTAAATATAGTAATATTGTAATTAAATTCGGTGCAAGGAAGTTTTGTATAAGTATCAATCTTTGTGTCAAATTTCAGGAAAATCGGTCCATAATTGACCATTGCTCCCATATAAAACCCTCTTCCGAAATCATTTTAACTTGCATAAATCATATACACATGTTAGTATCAGGTTTATATTCGACTCAAATAAGTTTTATATAAGTAGAAATCATAGTAGCAAATTTTATGAGGATCGCTCCATAATTTACCATAGCTCCCATATAAGCCCACTTTCGAGAATCATCCTAAAGTGAATAAATTCATTTAAATGTTAGTATTAACGTAATATTCCGTATTCGTATATGGACGTGCACAATGGTGTGGGGTATCATATGGTCGAGTTTGACCGACTATATCTTTCTTTCTCGCTTTTTTTTTTTTTTTTTTTTTTTTTGTTTTTTTCGTATCAAAAATTTTAATACAATTTATTTCATTCAAAAACTTATACCGTATAAAGAAATAAAAGCCTTATTTAACACAAGATATATCTGGCTATATAAAATAAAATCAGTTTGGAAAAATCATCATTTATCGTGGCCATTAAACCTCATTATACAGTTGCATAAAATGCTGTTTTAACTGACAACATCATCACGTTTTTTTTTTAGTTTTTCTTCACAATTTTTGTTTTTGTTTTTTTTTTTCTTTTTAATACTAAAACACGTCACATTTGAAATTGTATAAAAAAAATATTGTTGGTTTTTATAGTTTAAGCCATTAAAAATTTTATGGTCTATACCCCTTCACTCATTTGATCATTTTAAATATAAGATTTTTTTTTAATTTAATCTCTCTCGTTTTAAATGCATTTAGTTATTAAAGTAATGAATGTCTTTTTAAATACCACAATTAATGTAAATTTAAACAAATTTACTTTAATGCAAAAGAATTTTCAATAAACAAAATGACATCAAAAGAATATTTTGCGCATGAATTTTTGTGTATAAATTACTCGTTATTTTCGTCGTATTTTGAAGACACAATCTTGTTTTATTAATTCCTCTAACGATTTTTGTATATACTTGACTAAAGATGACTATTGAAAAAATACTTTGTATTAGATTAAATGACAGGTTAAGACGTGTTTATGTTTTTAGTGTAAAATTTTGAAGCTAATTAATTAAATTAACCAACTACTAAATTAAATATAGGGGATTGTATTATAAAGATACTTTTATAAGATATTTTTAAATAATTCAAAAAACAAATATAAATTATTAAAATTCCAAAAATTTTTAAAATTTTGCTGACACACATTGGGGTAGAAACGTTAAAAATTGCTCTTAATTCTGGGAAGGGGTAAAACGCATTATTTATAAATTTGTTATAATAATTGGGCCATTAGTACGTCAAATAAATGCCTTCTGAATTTATAAATATTTTTTTTAAGCATAAACTACTGTCCGTCCGGCTGTCTGTACATCAATAACCAATCCTACAAGTTTAAATTGATTATAATCGAACCATTATATGAAAATTAACTATAGAAACATAATATTGTTGTCGTAAGCATACCGCAACTATGTTGTTTCTCTGCGTATGCTAGATTAATTTTTTTTTTTTTTTGTACTAAATGAGTTGCTAAATTGGTAACACTGTATCGCGTTGATATGCCCGAAATAGTTAACGCAGTAGATAGTCTCGAAGTTTGGAAAACAAGAGAAATCTTTAAAAAAAACGTCAGTTTTCGAGAGTTTCTAATGGAAGAGCATGTATTACTGCCTCAACTAAGTTTTTTTTTTTTTTTTATTTTACACAATAAAATAGAAGGAGCATTAAAAATAAATCTATATATATAAAAGAAAGTGATGTTAGTTACTATTGTTATAACTCAAGAACGACTAGACCGATTTTGATGATTCTCACCAATTCGGACCGGTCACCGGCCAGAAAAGGATAATACGAAAAAAAATTCGCGAAAAATCCGCGATAAAAAAAAACTCTTTTTTGTCATAATTTCTTTGCCTTAATAATCATTAAAAATATTTTTTTTAATACAAATTATAACAATTACTGTTTCTGTTTCTATCGAAACGCTTCCTTTTTTGTGCAATTTGTTTTCTGGTGGTGGTGTAGAATTCTATTTCCAAACGGTAAGTTCCAAGTAAAGCTCATCATTTAGTGAGGTTGTGATATTTAAAACCATTTGTTGTATTTTTGGCATTCGTTATTAAGTGTTATTCACAATGCCGCGACCCCGGAGATCTAATATTTCGCGTCGAACACGTAATGCAAGTACTTATCGTAATATCGTCAATCAATTGAATATATATGAACGAGAAATCGCACGAGAACAACCCCGTATTAGTTTGGCACGACTTCGTACATCACAAACGCAGGAAGAAAGGCAGGCGAGAAATGAAACGGCTCGGTTAGCAATGAGAAATCGTCGAGCAAATGTAGCAATTCAACAACTTTAAAATTTTTAATCAACGCATAAGAAGAATTGCTTCAAGTTCTGATTTGAATCAAGCAGCGTTCCATTACAACTGCAATTTCGACTACAGCTCTCATCATTCCGTTCAAAAAAAAGACATTGTCTATCCGCTAACCTTAAGATGAAGTAATAAATAAATATAAATTCAAATTTGCCTTAAATACATGCGTATACTTTTTGATTGAGCCCACATCTACATCATATTTAAATTCTTCTGTAAAAAACACTTTATAATAGGTATTCCTTAGATTTTTATTTAAAGGTCGTAAATTTCGTTAAAATATCAATTTAAATCGTTCAGTAATACAACACTAATGTTTGCTTAGGGCCAGCAACGCGGCTCGGGTCAGCTAGTTTAATAAAAAATATGAACCTATTAAAAATTACACAAAAATTACACATTTTGTTTTTTATTTTTGTACAGCATATTGCAATTTGTACAAATCTCACATATATAGACATAGGAACGGCAATAAATATAATTGAACGGAATAATAAATTTAAGTCAAATGTCGTCGATAGTTGAAAACGGGACACTTTTGTCGAAACACATTTTGCTAAGGCATATTGCATGGACAGCACGAAATTGACCATAATTCGATTAAATAGCCTATGCTTGTAATTTGGAGAGATAAAAATTTTATGGACCAAAAAAAATTTACTTGAGTTAAAAAAAGATCACAATATTAAATAGTATTTCTTTGTAACAAACTCGAAAAAAAATATATTTTCGTATAATATATGGAGAAATAACTTAGATTCGAACCCCATTTTTAGCAAAATTTTTTAAAAATTACAAATTTTAGTATAAAAAAAAATTTTAAATTAATACCATGAAACACTGAAAATATTATAAATTTTATTTGGTATCACGCGTAATTTTTATACATAAATAGCTATTTTGTAAAAATGTTTATATGTTCGGTATTTAACGCGAACTTATTATACATGTATTCGTATATATATATATATATATATATAGATTTTAATGTGACATCTAAAGTCTAAATCAAAAATTTTTGAACGCCTAAAATCTAAAATTTTTAATAATGGATCATATACACTAGTGCATATTCCTTTAAACGCAAATCAAGGTTTTTTAATTAACTTATTCAAAATGATGCTAAAAAATAATTAAGTTGCTATAAATTAATTTTTTAAATTGTTTATTGACTTCACTTAAAAAATTTATGACTATAAACTTAAAATGTACATTAAAATTTTTTTTATTGCAATTTTAGTAGTTTAGTGCCATTTTTTATGGCATTTTCCTATATACGCACTTAAACTAATGAACCAATTTAACATTATTAAAGTGTTGAACCTTTGTTTTGGATAACTTCAAAAATTCTGTCTGGCATTGATTCAACCAATTTTTGAAGAAAATCTTCCCAGGCTTGCTTAATTTTTAGTTTTAACTCCGTTATTGTCATTATGATTTCATTCTGTGCACTTCTTAAGTAAACTTTAAGGACCGTGGACCTCCACAGATTTTTTTATTGGTTTTTAAATCCGGTCTACAAAACGGCTAGACCAATAGCAGAATACTATGTTTATTAAACCACGATTTACATTGGTTCCAGACATGGTTTGTAGCATTATCCTGTTGGAATATGCAATCTTCATCCATATATGAGAGAAGAGCATCTTTCAACAGTTAATTATAAATTGCACTGTTGATTTTAGTTCGAACAAAACATATTCTTTTTCCTGCAGCAGAAAAAACTGGCCAAACCATAACACTGTCTCCACCCGAAATTGCGTTTTAACCTACGAATTTCCTTCGATCTCAAATCATGCCAATAGTAAGAATATGAATCAGGACCGTCCAAATTGAATTTCTTTTCATCAGAAAATATTACTTTATTCCACTCATCTGTCAATTAAATGTATTTGCGCGCAAATTTTAAATGATTTTTATTATGATACTGTTTTAACATTGACTTACATTTTATTTTCTTCCATTTTATGTTACCAACTTTTTTTTACGAACAAATGTGTGCAACATATTTTGAAGTGACAGAAAGTTCAAGTTTATTTTTTTATTTGTGCAGCATTTATTTTATTGCGGCTGGCTTCCTCTTTTATTTTATTAATTTGCCTATTTGTTAATTTTTGATTACCTTTTATTGGTTTCCGCACTCCGTATTTCTGTCCTTTCTAAAGAAAGCCTCGAATAACTCCTTTCGAACGGTTAATTTTTCGTGCAATTTCTATCTTTGAACAACCTTGTTCACGAAAAAATTTAATTGGTATTTTTTTCCCTGTCTGTAAGAAAAGTTCCTTTGGGCATCCTTTAAACTGATAAAATTTTCCAATTAAAACAAAAATATTTCCAGTAAGCAGAGATGTTGTGATCAGAAACTTACCTTAAGTGAAACAAACAACTAAAACTGTTAAAAACTTTTAAAAAATTTTAATTTAATTTAACCGTTATATACGAGTTATTGTAATAACACAACATTGTTTTTGGTTAAGAGAAAGGAATATACCTCAAAGAAAAATAAAAATTTTAAATGCGTTTATAGGAATATGCTCCAGTGTACATTTAATAAAATAAATTTGGACTTAAAAATCTAAAAATGTACTTTACAACAGAGACGCCAGTCAATTTAATCAAAAAGTGTTTAAACAAGAAAAAAATAAAAAACAAACCAACACACTTTTATATTCGTCTGCTAAAAAAAATAGTTGGTGGTTTCAAAAACTCCTGAAGCGTTGAAGCCATTGTTTTTTGTTTGTGGTAGGGTTAGGGACAACCGCCATAAAGAATACAAAGAAGAGAACGTTGTATGAACAAAAAAAATCAAACTTTAGAGGAAATCAACACAGAATATCAACACATCAGAACAGAGGAACAGCTGAACAACAAAATCATCATCACAATCACAGTCATATCAATCGTATGTATATAACAATAAAATAAAATAAAATAAAAGAGATAATATTTATTTGGGTACGAGTATATAAAAAGGTTTATATTCTACAGTTCTAGTAACTGTAGTAGAACTGTCACCAAATAGACAGATGTTATTTCATCATGTTTTTATCATAAGAAGACCAGATTACAAATTAATCTAATCCTCTTATTGAAGTACACGAGTTACAAATATAAAGCCCTCTCAGACATAAAAATACATACAAAATTTAGATTACTTAAGGATAGTAAAGTAGTTAATTGACTAATATTGAAACATAGAAAATTAAAAATTGTAAGAAACATTCATATACTTGGGCCAGACAAATAACCGATAATCGGTTAACATTATAAACAAAAAGGGTTACTTTGACACCTACAGAACTGCAGGGTTTATGCTGCATATATATTTATAACTATGTTTATTTAACATTTTTGCACAATGTGGTTACAAAAGTAGACTTCCTGTTTATTTAAAATATACAGAAACAAAACAGCAACAAAATTCTTTTTGAATTTTAACTTTAGCTGACAAAAACAACACAAGATTTACGTTCTCTAAAAATGTAAATAATTTAAACGAATTTATTTAGCAAGTAAAATGACCAAAAAATAAAAAAGGAAAAATCTGAAAAAACTATAATATATAATAATAGACGAACTACAAGGATGTTTAAGAAACCAAATTTTAATTTCTTATGAAAAAATTCTTAGTTTTATTAAATTTGTTGGCAATTTTGAGAATTTAATAAAATATAGTAATTTTTACATAATTTCATAAAATTTTTGGTTTTATAAAAAAATTAAAATTTTACATTGTTTACGCTATGTAAACTATATGTAAATACTATAAAATTTACGGCTTTATGTAGAATTATAAAATTTATATAAAAATTATAGAAAATCTCCGAAAATTTTTATTGTTTACATTATTGACATCATGTAAAAAATAGATTTCCTTATGAAAAATTCTTAGTTTTATTAAATTTGTTGACAATTTTGAGAATTTAATATAATATAATAATTTTTACATAATTGACATTAGGTAAATAAGGTAAAAAAAAATAGCTTTAGAATTTAAATAAAATCGAAAACTCTTCCTTAAAAATTTATTTTTTATTCTACTGAATAATCTTATTAAAAACAATTAATTTTACATTATTTATTATATAAAAATTATAGAATATCTCCGAAAATGTTTATTGTTTACATTATTGGCATCATGTAAAAAATAGATTTGCTTATGAAAAATTCATAGTTTTACTAAATTTGTTGACAGTTTTGAGAATTTTATACATAAATGACATTAGGTAAATAAGGTAAAAAAATAGCTTTAGAATTTAAATAAAGAAGACCAGATTACAAAACACTTCCTTAAAAATTTATTTGCTTATTCTACTGTATGATCTTATTAAAAACAATTAATTTTACATTATTTATTATATGTTAAATAATATTTCTTTTTTCAAATATAAATAATTTTTTTCATAAAATTTTGGGTTTTGTAGAAAAATTTTAATTTTACATTGTTTACACTATGTAAACTATAGGTAAATAATGTAAAATTTATGGTGTTATGTAGAATTATAAGTTATATAAAAATTATAGAAAATCTCCGAAAATATTTATTGTTTACATTATTGGCATCATGTAAACAATAGATTTTCTTATAAAAAATTCTCAGTTTTATTAAATTTGTTGACTATTTTGAGAATTTAATAAAATGTAATAATTTTTACATAATTGACATTAGGTAACCTTTTAGGTAAATATTTTTAAAGAAAACAATTTCTTATAATAAAAATTGAAAATAAAAATATAAGAAATAAAGGTAAACGTAAAAATGTTCATTGTTGACATTATGCAAAATTTTAGTAAACCATAAAAAAGTAAAATTTTTAGTAGTTTTAAAATTTAAATAAAATTGAACACATTTCCATAAAAATTAAATGATTCATTATTTTTATTCTATTAGACCTTAGTTAATAATATATTTTTTCAAAAAATTTGTAGGTTTTTTGGAGAAAAAACACAAGAATTTCATAGTCTACACCATGTAGATTATTGATAAATAATGTAAAATTTATAATTTTGTGTAAAACTGTAAAGTTTAAATAAAAATTGTAGCAAATCTCCGAAAATTCTATTGTTTACATCATGTAAAAAAGTAGAAATTAATGAAATATAATAATTTTTATATAATTGCTATTAGGTAAATAAAGTAAAAAAAAATTATTTTCGATAATAAAAAGTAAAAATAAAAAACATTTTCTTAAACGTTGTATTCCGCTGAATACTCATATTAAAAACAATCAATTTTACATTGTTGACATCATTCAAATAATATATATTTTTTTTTTTTCAAAAAACTTGTTTATTTTCAAAACAGAAAAAAGAAAAAATTCAAAATTTACATTGTTTACACTAGATAAATTGTACCTAAATAATTTAAAATGTCTGATTTTATGAAGAATTTTAAACGTTAGATAAAAACTAAAAAAAAAAAAAATATTAAAAGTTTTTAATTGTTTACATTCTTTATATCATGTAAAAAATAATTTTTTTCTGAAAAATTTTTATTAAAAAAAAATTAATATGTTCGCAGTTTTGAAAATTTAATAAAATACAAAAAAAAAATACATAACTGACAATAGACAAATTTTAGGTAAATAATGTAAAAAATAAGTAAAATAATTTCATATAATAATATTATTTTTATAAGGTAAAAATAAAATTCTATAATATTGACAAAACGTAAAAATCAAATAAATTATGTAAATTTATTGTGGCAAAAAAAACATTTCATATTTTTGAGAAAAATTTAAATTTTACATTGCAGATTGGACTAAAAATTAGACTACAGACTAAAATATAGACTAGACTATAGATATGATGTCAACAATATAAATAATTAGAATTTTAGATTTTCTAGAATTTTTATTTAAATTTTATAGTTTTTACATAAAACCAAAAATTTTACATTATTTACCTATAGTTTACACAGCGTAAACTATGGAAAATGTTAGTTCTTCCTACAAAAACTAAATTTTTTGAAAACAAAAAAAGTGTTTGTGAAAGAAATATATTATTTACCTTAATTACACATGATGTCAATAATGTAAACTTTATGGTTTTTAATAAAATTCTAGAATAGAATAAAAAAGAATCAAACTAATCAGGATTTATTTATTAATTTTTAACTTATTTACATAATGTCAACAATGTAAAAAAAGAGAAAATTTTAGATTTTTACTAAAACTTTTGAGATTTTTTTTTTTTATTAAAGTATAAATTTTACATTCTTTTTGTTCATATGTTTATAGTATAAACATTGTAAATTTGTTTTGTGCTTAAAACTTAAGTATGAATTTTTCATAGAATGTATTAGAGATTTTTTTACTCTATTTTAGTTTCATTATTTTATATTTAGATTTTTTAAGGTAAGTAAAAGTTTTTTGTATGTCTGCCCCACTTTATTCTTTAAAACTCATTTATTCTGTAGCATTATTATGTAGCTCTTTTTTGTATATATTTATGTCTTTTTTTTCAGCCTTGAACTAAAATGATTATAAAAAATAGTATGTATAAAATACAAAAACATAGACATATTAGCTTATCCCTTACTCAATTTTTAAGGCCTTTTTCTTAAGCAAAATTAAAAAAAAAATGTTTGTTTTGCAATAAAATTGATTAGATTCATTATTCAAACAAAAGTCCAACTCTTAAGAAGTTAGATATAAATAAGAAGAAAACCCTTGCCGAAACCGCAACAGGAAATGATTGCCTAACGATAAATATTAAGAAAAACAACTACAACTATATGAACGCCTCCAGCAAATGTCTATCAAAAGTCTGTCAATAAATTTTATTAAATGAAAAAAGAGAAAATTTTTCTTCTTTACAAATTTTTTTTTTTTTTTTTTTTTTTTGATAAGAAAATTATTTCTGTAGAATATACATTTTTTTTCCATTACAATTATGTTTTCAAATCATTTCAAATCTAAGAACGTCACAGTAACAAACGCATAAACTATACGTTCGCTTGAAATCATTAAAAAATAACACATTCTGCATTTTTTTTTTTTTTTTTTAAGAAATATTTGTTTCCATAAACTTTTATAATAATTAAAGTGGTTGCACTTGAAAACTAAATGCACCACACACTTCTTAACAAATCACTGGGTTTTACTACTCATACTTTAATGCAACTGAAATACATACATATGTATATGTTTAATTATTTATGTATAAACATAAAAGTAAAAATATATTTGTATTCACAAAATTGTACTTGTATTTATTTTTACATAATTATGATAATGATTATGATGCATGCATTTAATTTGACTTTGGGTCTTTGGTTTTTGAAATGCAGAAACAAAAAAAAAAAATTCATATGCGTATTTTGTTCCATATTTACTTGCATTCTTTTACGATTTTATTATTTTTGTAACAAAATTTTTATTTTAAATAGAAAAGTAATATCAAAAACTATGAACAACAAAAAAAAACAAAAACATAAACTTTAATACACAGTAATATTTAAAAAACTAAATCAAACCAAAATGACCCCAATTCTAAGTAACCAGCAAACTAATACCAGAAATAATGTAACCAAAGGTTAACTCAGTTAAATCTATAAAACGATTTAGAGTAATTTTTATTAAAGTTCTCATTAGGACCTGAATATAAAACTGAAATATTTTTAAGGTATTTGCTAACTAAGGAAATTTTAATTTGACTCTACTCTACTCTATTAGAATTCAAAAGTTTGCTTCAAAAAAAATTAGTGTTGCCTTAATATTTATATTTTACACACCTTGACTATTTCTACATGCTGTGTTATCTTACTTTATTTACATACATACATTTCCAAATGTTTCTTTGGGCAGAAAACATATAAATTTTATTTCATCTAAACTAAAAAAAACGGATTTGAATTACACAAAATTTTATGTAGATTTAGTTTTAAATTTTATTTCTTTAAGATACATGTAAAAAATATTTTTTGTAAAACCTTGCATTGACTTGACATTACATACAACGAAAACTCATATAATGTAAAGAAATTCTCCAGTTTATAAAATAATTGTAAAGTAAATAATAGTCTATAGTCCATATACTAGTGTACATTCTAGTCCAGCCTATAGATTTATATATACTCTAGTCTATATTCGAGTCTATAGTGCAGTGAAACTATGTACCTATCTAGACTATAGTCTCATCTATAGTGCAGTCTATAGTCTAGACTATAGTATCGACTAATGTTCAGTCTGTAGTCTAGACTATAGTGTCCACTATAGTTCGGTTAATAGTCTAGACTATAGCGTCCACTATAGCTCAGTCTAAAGTCTAGACTATAGTGTCGTCTATAGTTCAGTCTATATTCTAGACTATAGTGTCGAATACAGTTCAGTCTATAGTCTAGACTATAGTGTCGACTATATTTCATTCTATAGTCTAGACTATAGTGTCAAATATAGTTCAGTCTATAGTCTAGACTATAGTGTCGACTATAGTTCAGTCTATAGTCTAGACTATAGTGTCGACTACAGTTCAGTCTATAGTCTAGACTATAGTTCATTCTATAGTCTAGACTATAGTGTCAAATATAGTTCAGTCTATAGTCTAGACTATAGTGTCGACTATAGTTCAGTCTATAGTCTAGACTATAGTGTCGACTATAGTTCAGTCTATAGTCTAGACTATAGTGTCGACTATAGTTCAGTCTATAGTCTAGACTATAGTGTCAACTACCGTTCAGTCTATAGTCTAGACTATAGTGTCGACTACAGTTCAGTCTATACTCTAGACTATAGTGTCGACTATAGTTCATTCTATAGTCTAGACTATAGTGTCAAATATAGTTCAGTCTATAGTCTAGACTATAGTGTCGACTATAGTTCAGTCTATAGTCTAGACTATAGTATCGACTATAGTTTAGTCTATAGTCTAGACTATAGTATCGACTACAGTTCAGTCTATACTCTAGACTATAGTGTCGACTATAGTTCATTCTATAGTCTAGACTATAATATCAAATATAGTTCAGTCTATAGTCTAGACTATAGTGTCGACTATAGTTCAGTCTATAGTCTAGACTATAGTGTCAACTATAGTCTAGACTATAGTGTCGACTATAGTTCAGTCTATAGCCTAGACTATAGTGTCGACTATAGTTCAGTCTATAGCCTAGACTATAGTGTCGACTATAGTTCAGTCTATAGTATGGACTATAGTGTCGACTATAGCTCAGTCTATAGTCTAGACTATAGTGTCGACTATAGTTCAGTCTATAGTCTAGACTATAGTGTCGACTATAGTTCAGTCTATAGTCTAGACTATAGTGTCGACTATAGTTCAGTCTATAGTCTAGACTATAGTGTCGACTATAGTTCAGTCTATAGTCTAGACTATAGTGTCGACTATAGTTCAGTCTATAGTCTAGACTATAGTGTCGACTATAGTTCAGTCTATAGTCTAGACTATAGTGTCGACTATAGTTCAGTCTATAGTCTAGACTATAGTGTCGACTATAGTTCAGTCTATAGTCTAGACTATAGTGTCGACTATAGTTCAGTCTATAGTATAGACTATAGTGTCGACTATAGTTCAGTCTATAGTATAGACTATAGTGTCGACTACAGTTCAGTCTGTAGTCTAGACTATAGTGTCGTCTATAGTTCAGTCAATAGTCTAGATTATAGTGTCGACTATAGTTCAGTCTATAGTCTAGACCATAGTGTCGACTGTAGTTCAGTCTATAGTCTAGACGACTATTGTTCAGTCTATAGTCTAGACTATAGTGTCAAATACAGTTCAGTCTATAGTCTAGACTATAGTGTCGACTATTGTTCAGTCTATAGTATAGACTATAGTATCGACTATAGTTCAGTCTATAGTGTAGACTATAGTATTGACTATAGTTCAGTCTATAGTCTAGACTATAGTGTCAAATACAGTTCAGTCTATAGTCTAGACTATAGTGTCAACTGCAGTTCAGTCTATAGTCTAGACTATAATGCAGTCTATAGTCTAGACTATAGTGCTTTCTACAGTCTATACCATAGCCTCAATTTAGTGCATTCTATATTCTCGAATATAGTGCCGTTTTATAATCTCGACTATAATGCGTTCTATAGTTTAGTTCTTCAGCTGCAACTGAACAAATTTACTGCCAAAAGTACATTACATGTTCCCTTAATTTCATTCAGCATCATTAAAAGTAAGCAATAAAACAAAAACTAAATACATATTAAAATCTTTAATTGATTTTAATAAATGTTAAGATATTCTTAAAGACCAAAAGGCATTCACAAGTTTATCGGAAATATCAGTTGTTATGTAAATGTTATAATTATAATTTTTCTCACGATTTGTTTAAAATAGCAGTTTTTTAACTCAATAAGTAACAAATAAATTAGCAATTTTATAAAATTGTTTATAAAATATAAAAAATATACTGTAAATTAGAATACTGGTTTTTAAAAATTCATATTAAACACATGTTTAGAAAGTCAGTGTCAATGTTAGAAATTCTCTTCTTAGAACTTTTAATATTTTTTTACGTTAGTTTTCTGTTCACGATTGATATTGTTGGTAATGATAATGTATTAAATAAAAACCAACAATAAATTTATTTTTTTTTTTTATAAAAAGGTTTCTTTATTTAACCAGATTCGAATTCTAATTAAATTTTTTTTTTCACTTTAAAAACAATGAAAATTTGTTTTTTCTAATATATTTTGAAATTTCTTTTATTTTAAGTGTGTTTTTTTTTTTTTTTTTTTTTGAAGTGCTTATTTTACAGCCGCCACAGTACCCCCCTCCAGCTTTATCTAACAGCGAATCGAATAGTTTTTGTTTTCTTACATTTGATAATGTTATGGTTTTAATCTATCGTAATAACATTTTCTTTTCCATTCATTACTATTTTATCGGTTCTTGAAATAACTTTAAATGGTCCATTGTATGGTAGTTGTAGCGGTTATTGCTTAGATATTGTTTAGTTTTCAAATAACGAATAAGACAACACGAATGCTGATAAAGTGTATAGCGGCACAGGAAATACGTATTCCATTCTGCTGGTGCCTAATTATAGTCCACAACCTCTGATTTTGTACTGCCAAACAGAGACAACAAGAAAATATACGATTGCAAACCTATTTATGGTCCTTCGAGCCGGATGTCGGCTTAGAACATTAATGTAACAACATCTGTAACATCATTTACGACGATAGGTTCAATCTCTCTTTTACTTGCCCTAAACGCTAACTGAGTCCCTCAAAATTGCATCCAGTGCAAAGCGGGCACCATGTTTATATTTCAACGAAACCTAAATGGATAAGACACCACGAATGCTGGTGAAGTGTGTAGCGGCAAAGAAAATACGTATTCCATTCTGCTGGTGCTTAATGATAGTCCACAAATTTTGCTTTGGTACTGCCAAACAGAGACAACAAGGCAATTTATGATTGCAAACTTGTTTAGATATATTATAGCAACTGAGTTTATATTCAAATTCCATTGGCTTTTAGCCTTATCTCACATTTATGCTACCTAGTGCTAAAAACCAAAAAGAGCTAAAGCAAATTAGTAATAAAATAATAATTATATAATACACTTAAGACACCTATCACAACTTATAGGTCTTGGTGTATTTATATTTCAGTCATATGGAAAGGAAAAATAGAACAAAATTTGGGAGTAATTTCATACGAATGGAAAAAGTGTTAAACAGATGGTTGCAGATAAAGGTATATATGGGGTTAAACAGGACACTTTCGCCTTTCTTCTGGTGGTAAAATTTGATCAACCTATTTTGACTGTCAAAAGTTTTATTCTAATTTTAATAAAATATAGTACCTTCAACATTTAATAAAATAGTTTGTTAAAGGCAATTAAATACGTTCAAACCAATATTATTAAGCTAAAAAAAAATATGTCAAAGCAAAACCAACTAGCTATCATTCGTATGTATACCATTTCTTAATTAATTAGTTATAAAATATTCACGTACTTGTTAGTATTTATACAAATTTAGTATTTCAAATAAATTAATTACATATTTAATCAAAATGACACGACCAAGTGCAAATATTGATAGCAATAGACGACGAACAAATCGAATACGTACATTACAAAAAAGTGAACAAAAATTACGATATCAATACATTAAATACTTTTGTTCAACAGAATATACCAAACATGAATCCACAGAAAAAACACTATGCTATCTGTTAATTCTTAGATGCTCCCGAATATACTGAAAAACATATTGTTACGTTTTTAACTTTTAGAAACTGTGGTTTATTTTCTTTTAAATAAACCTGTACTTTGATTGCAAATAAAAGCAGTTGAATAGTTTAAAAGTTGTAACGACTCTTCATTTTATTTAAAATGTACAACAACAACAGTTTAAATAGTCACTTGTGTTCTAATACACACACACTTATTATACACACTTTATACAGCACGGCCAATTTATATACACTGTATTACCTTCTAGCTGCTTCTCGAAAGCTCTATTTCTACAATGCTCTACAATGTTCTTAACGGACAAACTAGTATATTCGAATTCTTAAACATTTTGTGTTGCCATACTTACAAACAATGGTGAAAGCTTTTCATTCAATGTTGTATGTTTACAGCTATGTTAATAATTTCTACAGATATGTTAACTGCTGTTAACATAACAGAAAGTTCGAGGAAAATTGAGAAAGGTTGAGAAGCATTACTTAACTTTAAACCGGCCGTTAAAACCGTTATATTTGAAATCAAGTACAATTTCGTAACAATATTTAATTTCAGTTATTTTAGTAACAATACGTTCAAATGGTAGATGGACTTTAGTAGATAGTGGCAGAATGGCATATTCTGCATTAGAATTACCGTTAAGGATGCAACTAACAGAAACAGCAACATGCAATATTCCGAAAACATCTGGAATGACAAAGGTACTTCAACTGTGCAATATTATTATATGGGATGAATGCGCAATGGCACACACAAAGTCATTAGAGGTATTGCATCGAACATTGCAAGAACCAGCAACCATTTGGAGGTGCTCTTATATTATTGGCAGGTGATTTTAGATAAACTTCACCAGTTATCACACGATCAACACCAGCAGATGAATTAAGCGCATGTTTAAAATCATCTAACTTGTGACTTTTTGTTCAAAAATTATCATTTACTATAAACATGAGGCGTGCACATTTACAAAATGACGAATGAGCACATTTGTTTTCTAACCAATTACACTTTGGAACAGTCTTGGTGCGGACTGAACTTTATTGCAAATTTTTACTAATTTGAGGTCGCTGATTTCAAATTTAATCTTCATTTTTCTCTATCAGCGCGACTTTTCGAAATATACCGTAATGTCCAAAATTAAATCGATTAATTGCATTGTATTTTAGTTGGAATTTATTGAACTTTATTGAAAAAAATCCCAATGGTTGCCACTCACCTTCTACAAACTGCCGTAAAACACCTCTCATTGCGGTATCCGATGAATCAACTCACAATAAAGTATGTAGATATATTTGGTTAACTTAGTAGTGAAGCATTAGTAAGCTGTTGCTTATATCCTTCAAATGCTTGCATTCTTGACTCATTCCAATCAATGATACGTTTATCGTTTTTGATATTACTTTGTTGAATACCATGTAATATTGCTTAACAATTTGCGGCGTGGGGTATGAAACGACGATAGAAATTAATTATACTTAGAAAAGACTTAAGCTCCTTAACAGTTTTTGGTAGTTTATACTGCAAACTAGCTTCAGCACGACTGGAAAGTGGTTTTAGCCCTTTAGCCGTTACCAAATAACCAAAGAATTCAAGTTGTGAAACTCCAAATATACATTTCGAAAAATTTATGATAAGACCATACCCAGGGAAAAAAACGATCAAGTGCTTCCAAAAAACAGCATTTTCATCACTTCAAAAGTAGAACTAAGAGCATATTTTGTGCTGTTTAGGAAGTTAATAAAAATTACTTCCAAAAAAGTGAAAATAAATGTATTTTTACCATTAAGAAAAGTTTACCAGGAAGAAAAGTAAATAAAAATTTCACAAATTTAAAAGTTTTATTATTATTTTAATAAAGCTAAAACAGAATTTTTATAAAAAATTGTAAACATAGTTTTAAGAGAAGTACTTCAAAAGTAATGAACAAGAAGCATAAAAAGAACATTCTACCCATGGATTAAAAAAAAAGAACTTTTGCAGCTCTTTTTCAGCACTAAGTTCTTCCTTCCAATGACAACACAATATTAAAATAATGACTTTTTCAGCACTTTTTTCAGTTCTTTTCTTTTTTTCTTTTTTGCTGGGTATTGACGCAGCCTTTCAAATAAAGTTCTCAAGTGCTTCTGATATTCTTCGTTTCTGAAGCATTTATCTGAAGCCATTATCAAGTTATGAATATGAACGTATACGAAATCCAACTCTCTTGCAGCATTGCACAAACCAAATGTCATTCGTAGGAACTCAAAATTACCTATCGGGTTAGTTGTTGCAGTCTTTTTAATATCGTCTTCTGCGGAATGTGGTTGTATGCTTTCACTAAATCGACTTTAGTAAATATTTTCTTACCATCTAAAAGCATGCCAAAATCATTAATATGTGGAACTGCATAGTACGGTACGGTACGTGCGTTTAAATTGTGGTAGTTGCCGCATGGGCGCCACTCACCATTAGACTTCTTGACCATATGCAAAGGGCTTGTCCGGTTGCTGTTTGAAGGGCGACATATTCCAAGACAAACCATTTCGTTAAATTCTTTTTTTACTCTTAGTAACTTTTCAGCCGAAAAACGTTTAGGTTGCAAAATACTGGAGGACCATTTGTAGTTTCTACGGGATATAATGATTTTTGACAAATCATTATATTCCATAATAAGCAAGTAGAATGGAGACTAATGTGCTAATATTTTTATTGAAAAATTTACATCATTATCGCCAAAATCCTTTGAACTTTGTTTCGACTTAGGATCAATCAATCGGGTTTTTATTACATCAATGAGTAAACCATATTTACGTAAGAAATCCGTTTGAATTCCAAATCGACAATAAGAGATTTAGTTCCAAAAATATTTCAATTGCTGAGTGATTTGCTGCATACAAAAAGAGATAACTTGGTGCTTGCTTATACTCGTAATTTGGGGATCGTACTGTAATTACGGAAACATCAGCTTCCGAATCTCGAATAAACAGGCGACATAACCATCTAGTTTTTCTGGCTTGACTGGTTAAAGTTGCAGGGGTTAACACACTTCTTAACTTTATTTTCAAATTTGAAATGATGCCAACACAAAGGTTTATCACCTTCGGAATTGGAACGATTACGGTTACCTGACTTTCTGCTTATACTTCGTGATCTGTCAAAAGATTCCATTTTTCTGTAGAGACTTTCTGGATAATGTTCTGCTCATGCGACTTTCTACTATTATCGAAATTGCATTGATTTCTGTGTCAGAACAATCACAAGTTTTATCTGACATTGTTTTTCTAAGCGGTCTTCACTGACAGACAAAATAGCTTTCATTTGTGATGGTAATCGCTGTATCCAAAATTGTTTTAAAATATCATCCGATACTTTACCCTGAGCTAAGGATCGTATTTGACTTAACAAGTCAGCTGGCTTTCTATCCGCAAATTCTATGTCTGTCAAAAGCTTTTTTAGACGTTTTTCCTTGGATTCGGAAAAGAAACGGATGAGTTTTTCCTTCAATGTTTTATACATGTTAACTGCTGGAGGGTTGATGATTATGTCGTGCACTTTCTCAAGAATGTTGCTCCCTAATGATGACATAATTGTGTGAAACTCCTTAGCGTCTTCATTAATACCAGCCATTATGAATTATGACTTGATTTGCTTAAAACATAGCAAAGGCTCAGAGCGCCAAAATGGTGATGCTTTTACAGCGACTCTTGAAATTTCCCTTCGCGGGACATTTTGACATCCTTTACTGTATGTTGAAAAATGCGAGGTCACTAATTTGTAGGTAATGATAACGTATTAAGTAAAAACCAATAATAAATTTATGTATTTTTATGAAATGTTTTCTTTATTTAACTAAATTTAAATTCTAACTAAATTTTATTTTTTAGTTTTTTCTTCAACAGCAATGTTTATTTTTTTTTTAGAAAGGTATTTGGTATTTCTTTTATTTGAAAAGTGTTTTCATTTTATAGCTGCCACAATATCTCCAAAAAACCGCAAAACGATAAAAATTAAAAACAAAATTTACTTTTGAAAACTATTTGTGATAAAAAAAACTCATTTCTTTTTTCTTTTATTTTTTATTAAACAAGACGAAACACTAAATATCTAGTACACTTAAGAATAATATATAATAAATTAAAAGAAAAAAAAACTTAAGCATTGAAAATGTTGGCGGTTGACGTCTACAAATAGAATATAGTCTAGTCTATAGTCTAGTCTTTTTTATTCATTAGGTAGGTGGAAATCTTTCATAAGAATCTCACGATTTTAGATTTAGCCTAGTCTATAGTCTAGTCTATAGTCTAGTCTATAGTGTAGTCTATAGTCTAGTCTATAGTGTAGTCTATAGTCTAGTCTATAGTGTAGTCTATAGTGTAGTCTATAGTCTAGTCTATAGTCTAGTCTATAGTCTAGTCTATAGTGTAGTCTATAGTCTAGTCTATAGTGTAGTCTATAGTCTAGTCTATAGTGTAGTCTATAGTCTAGTCTATAGTCTGGTCTATAGTCTGGTCTATAGTCTAGTCTATAGTCTGGTCTATAGTCTGGTCTATAGTCTAGTCTATAGTCTAGTCTATAGTCTAGTCTATAGTCTGGTCTATAGTCTGGTCTATAGTCTAGTCTATAGTCTAGTCTATAGTCTAGTCTATAGTCTAGTCTATAGTCTAGTCTATAGTCTAGTCTATAGTCTAGTCTATAGTCTGGTCTATAGTCTAGTCTATGGTCTGGTCTATAGTCTAGTCTATAGTCTGGTCTATAGTCTAGTATATAGTCTAGTCTACAGTCTGGTTTATAGTCTAGTCTATAGTTTAATCTATAGTCTAGTCTATAGTCTAGTCTATAGTCTAGTCTATAGTCTAGTCTAGTCTATAGTCTAGTCTATAGTCTAGTCTATAGTATAGTAAAGATATCGATGAGATTACAACAAAAGCAGATTTTAGTGAAGCCCTTAACAATCTGCTAGGAGTTTCTGAACTAAGGGAAACTAACGTAAGGAGTCTGAGGAGAGCTTACGGTGGCACACAGATAGCAAGTATTATCTTACCTATAGAACTTGGCCGCAAAGCCCTCGAAATGGCGAAAGTCAAAATTGGATGGGTAGTATGTCGCTTAAGGCAAAAGGTGCGTGTCAAAAAATGCTTCAGATGCCTGGAATTTGAACATATTTCCTCATCGTGTACAAATCCTCACGACAGGTCGAAACTGTGTAGAAGGTGTGGAGAAGGTGGACATATTGCGAAGGACTGTACCAAGGACCCAAATTGTGTGTTCTGTAAAGAAGTGGAAAACGCGGATACAAAACACGTAGCTGGGAGCGGAGATGTCCTGCTTTTAGGCGGGCTCTTAGTAAATTGCATAAAAGAAATTTTTACAATTAAATCTCAATCATTGTCAGGCGGCGCAGGACTTGCTTTCACAAACTATCTACGAAACTAGAGTTGATGTCGCCATTCTTTGTGAACAATATAGAGAGCAGTACTGTATGGGGTGAAAGATTCAACAGGTAAATCTGCAGCGTGGGCATGTGGAAATAAAGGTATAGAAGAAATATCCGAGCACTCAGAAGACGGATTTGTAAGAACCAAAGTTGGTGGTATTCATATATACAGTTGCTATGCCCCTCCTAGTGCAACAATTGATGAGTTTGAAAAGATGTTAGATAATCTGCTAAGAGACTCAGATAATCATAATCCAAAAATTATAGCAGGAGACTTCAATGCATGGGCTATTGATTGGGTTAGCCGAAAAGGAAGTATTTTACTCGAAGCGATTTCTAGGCATAACCTAGTGCTAGCAAATAGTGGAAATACACCAACATTCTCTACTGGAGGAAGAAGCTCTGTCGTATATCTAACATTCATGAGTAGTTCCTTGGCAAGGGATATGAATTGGGGAGTCAGCGAACAATACACTCACAGTGACCATCAAGCTATTATATTTTCAGTCCATAGCTTGGGTAGTAGACATTCTTCTCGTAAAGAAGATGCACCAAAATGTATTGGTTGGGCCTCTAAAAGACTTAACAAAGAAGTCTTCGAGAATTAAAAGCGCATGTGACGTCCCTATGCCAAAACGAAGAATGACGAGGAACTGTCCCCCAAATTACTGGTGGAACTCGGAAATCAACAACCTCCGCGCATTGTGTATAAGAGCTAGAAGACGAACCAAACGTCTTAGGGGCCAACCGGAATTCGAAGAAGCGTGTCGCGAAATTCAAACCGCAAGGCGAGAGTTTCAACATGCTTTTTCAAGAAGCAAAAAAATAGCTTCAAAAATATATGCCTAGAAGCAGATCATGATCCTTAGGGAAAGGCGTACAGGGTGGTAACCTCACGCCTTAAAGGCAAAAAGTCCCCGCAGCCAAGTTGTCCCATCTTACTAGGGAAGATAGTTAAAATCTGTTCCCGGAGCATAAAAGCAATATAAATACGGTGATAAGAATGAACCTAATAGAATCCATACCGTTGGTGACAGAAGAGGAGCTACTTAAGATAATAGAGAAAATCGGAGACAACAAAGCTCCAGGACCTGATGGAATTCCAAACAATGTGCTTAAGTTGGCAGTTAGAACAGCAACGAAACCATTCGTGGATGTATTTAATGAATGTCTAAAGGAAGGAGTTTTTCCAAACTGTTGGAAAAAACAAAATTTGGTACTAATTCCGAAACCCAATAAACCACAAGGCGATCCATCCGCTTATAGACCAATATGTCTACTCGACACAAAAGGGAAAATTCTGGAGAAAATCATACACAATCGATTGCTACCCATTGTTGAGGATGGAAATGGTCTGTCGAATCGGCAATTTGGATTTCGAAAAGCCAGATCAACCATCGATGCAATTCGTATGGTAGTAGATACAGCACGAATGGCAATAGAAGGCAAGCGAGCAAGTAGAAAGTACTTTGCTATCATAACGCTAGATGTAAAGAACGCGTTTAACTCTGCGAACTGGGGAATAATAATTCAAAAACTAAACAGAATCGGCACACCGGCATATTTAACAAGATTAATAGTAAGCTATTTAACAGACAGAAAGCTCTGTTACCAAACCGACGAAGGTATCGTAACATACAATGTCACTGCAGGAGTTCCGCAAGCCTCTGCGCTTGGCCCACTACTGTGGAATATAATGTACAACGACATTCTGGAGCTTAACATTCCAGAAGAGGCGAACATTATAGGTTTTTCAGATGACATAGCAGTTACCGTTACAGCAAGATATATGGACGAAGTGGAGTTAATCTCGAATGAAGTAGTATGGACTATTAGAAACTGGATGAAAAGTGTGGGGTTGGAACTTGCCGAACACAAAACGGAGACTGTATTAGTTACAAGCAGGCGTAAAAAAGAGACCATGAGAATAACGGTTGGAGAACACCAGGTGATATCAAAATGCCATCTCAAATATTTGGGAGTTCTATTAGATGCCAGACTTAACTTTAGGACACATATGGAGTATACTGCTAACAAGGCAGCAAATATTAGAACCGCTCTTGAAAGAATGATGCCGAATGTAGGCGGACCAATGCAATCCAAAAGAAAGATAATATCCACGGTGGTCAACTCAGTTATACTTTACGCGGCTCCCATATGGCCAGTAGCTCTAAAAGTAAAGACCGCAGCGAGGAAGCTAAAATCTGTATACAGGTTATCGGTCCTACGAGTATGCTGCTCTTTTCGAACAACATCCGACGAAGCGGCCCATGTGATAGCGGGAATTATTCCCGTAGATATCTTAGCTGACGAAGCCAAACGCTTGGATGAAAACAGAAGAGACCCAAACCAACTAGACACTCGTGTACGTAAATTTGAAAGAGAAGCTTCTATAAGATAATGGCAGAGCAGATGCGAAGACAGCCGCAAAGGAAGGTGGACCTTTAAAGTAATCCAAAGAATAGATGTATGGCTAAACAGACGACATGGAGAAGTAAATTATCACTTAACGCAGTTTCTCCCAGGCCACGGAGGATACCGAAGTTACCTGTACAGATTCGAGTTAGATAACTCCCAATATTGCCCAAACTGTCCAAACCAAGAGGAAGACCCATAATACGTCGTGTTCAACTGCACACGCTTTCGCCACGATCGACAGAAAACAAAAGAAGTCCTTGGTTGCCAACTGAATTCGCAAAATATTGTTGACATCATCCTTAATAAGAGAGAAAATTGGGATGTAATATCCTCAATGATTAAATATATTCATGATAAACTTAGAACAGAAGAGAATCTGAGGAAATCCCAGACACCAGAAGTAGCCTTGATAAGGCTCTCCTGCCCTGCGATGCAATATCTTTGTAGACCGTTCCGCAGGGTTGCTGAATGACGAAGGAGGTGGTTTTAGTCGGTATGAATCCGACATATCTCACGGTTATTCTATAATCGTGAGAATCTTATGAAAGATTTCCACTGCCTAATGAAAAAAAAGTCTAGTCTTTGGTCTAGTCTACAGTCTAGTCTTTGGTCTAGTCTATAGTCTAGTCTATAGTCTAGTCTACAGTCTAGTCTATTCTATAGGATAGTCTATAATCTATTCTATAGTCTAGTCTACAGACTATTCTATAGTCTAGTCTATAGTCTAGTATATAGTCTAGTCTATAGTCTAGTCTAGTCTATACTCTAGTCTATAGTCTAGTTTATACTCTAGTCTGTAGTCTGGTCTATAGTCTAGTCTATAGTCTAGTCTGTAGTCTAGTCTATAGTCTAGTCTGTAGTCTAGTCTATAGTCTAGTCTGTAGTCTAGTCTATAGTCTAGTCTATAGTCTAGTCTAGTCTATAGTCTAGTCTAGTCTATAGTCTAGTCTAGTCTATAGTCTAGTCTAGAGTCTAGTCTAGTCTTTGGTCTAGTCTATAGTCTAGTCTTTGGTCTAGTCTATAGTCTAGTCTATAGTCTAGTCTACAGTCTAGTCTATTCTATAGGCTAGTCTATAGTCTATTCTATAGTCTAGTCTACAGACTATTCTATAGTCTAGTCTATAGTCTAGTATATAGTCTAGTCTATAGTCTAGTCTAGTCTATATTCTAGTCTATAGTCTAGTTTATACTCTAGTCTGTAGTCTGGTCTATAGTCTAGTCTTTTTTTTTTTTTTTTTTTTTCTATTAGGCAGGTGGAAATCTTTCATATGATACCCGATGCCACTTGAGGCCCAACGGGTTATGTCGGATTCCTACCGACTAAAACCACCTCCTTCGTCATTCAGCAACCCTGCGGAACTGTCTACAAAGATATTGCATCGCAGGGCAGGAGAGCCTTATCTAGGCTACTTCTGGTGTCTGGGATTTCCTCAGATTCTCTTCCGTTCCAAGTTTATCATGAATACTTTTAATCATTGAGGATATTGCATCCCAATTTTCCTTCCTATTTAGGATGATGTCAACAATATTTTGCGGATTAAGTTGGCATCCAAGGACTTCTTCAGTTTTCTGTCGATCGTGGCGAAAGCGTGCGCAGTAGAACACGACGTGTTCTGGGTCTTCCTCTTGGTTTGGACAGTTAGGGCAATATGGGGAGTTATCCAACCCGAATCTGTACAGGTAACTTCAGTATCCTCCGTGGCCTGAGAGAAACTGCGTTAAGTGGTAATTAACTTCTCCATGTCGTCTGTTTAGCCATGCATCTATTTTCGGGATTAGTTTAAAGGTCTACCTTCCTTTGCGGCTGTCTTCCCATCTGCTCTGCCATTGCCTTATAGAAGCTTCTCTTTCAATTTTACGTACACGAGTGTCCAGTTGATTTGGGTCTCTTCTGTTTTCGTCCAAGCGTTTGGCTTCGTCAGCCAAGATATCTATAGGAATCATTCCCGCTATGACGTGGGCCGCTTCGTCGGATGTTGTTCGAAAAGAGCAGCATACTCGTAGGACCGATAACCTGTATACAGATTTTAGCCTCTTCGCTGCGGTCTTTACTTTCAGAGCTACTGACCATATGGGAGCAGCGTAAAGTATAACTGAGCTGACCACCGTCGATATTATCTTCCTTTTGGATTGCCTTGGTCCTCCTACATTCGGCATCATTCTTTCAAGAGCGGCTCTAATATTTACTGCCTTGTCAGTAGTATATTCCATATGTGTCCTAAAGTTAAGTCTGGCATCTATGAGAACTCCCAAATATTTGAGATGGGATTTTGATGTCACCTGGTGTTCTCCAACCGTTATTCCCATGGTCTCTTTTTTACGCCTGCTTGTAACTAATACAATCTCCGTTTTATGTTCGGCAAGTTCCAACCCCACACTTTTCATCCAGTTTCTAATAGTCCATACTACTTCATTCGAGATTAGCTCCACTTCGTCCATATATCTTGCTGAAACCGTAACTGCTATGTCATCTGCAAAACCTATAATGTTCGCCTCTTCCGGAATGTTAAGCTCCAGAACATCGTTGTACATTATATTCCACAATAGTGGACCAAGCACAGAGCCTTGTGGAACTCCTGCAGTGACATTGTATGTTACGACTCCTTCGTCGGTTTGGTAACAGAGCTTTCTGTCTGTGAAATAGCTTACTATCAATCTTATTAAATACGCCGGTATGCCGATTCCGTTTAGCTTCTGAATTATTATTCCCCAGTTCGCAGAGTTAAACGCGTTCTTTACATCAAGTACTTCCTACTTGCTCCCTTGCCTTCTATCGCCATTCGTGCTGTATCTACTACCATACGGATTGCATCGATGGTCGATCTAGCCTTTCGAAACCCAAATTGGTGGTTCGACAGACCATTTCTTTCCTCTACAATGGGTAGCAATCGATTTTGTATGATTTTCTCCAGAATTTTCCCTTGTGTGTCGAGTAGACATATTGGTCTATAGGCAGAGGGATCGCCTTGTGGTTTATTAGGCTTAGGAATTAGCACCAAATTTTGTTTTTTCCAACAATTTGGAAACACTCCTTCCTTTAGACATTCATTAAATACATCCACGAACGGTTTCGTTGCTGTTCTAACTGCCAACTTAAGCGCATTGTTTGGAATTCCATCAGGTCCTGGAGCTTTGTTGTCTCCGATTTTCTTTGCTATCTGAAGCAGCTCCTCTTCTGTCACCAACGGTATGGATTCTATTGGGTTCATTCTTGTCGCCGTACTTATATTGCGTCTATGTTCCGGGAACAGAGTTCTGATTATCTTCCCTAGTAAAATGGGACAACTTGGCTGTGGGGACTTTCTGCCATTAAGGCGCGAGGTTACCACCCTGTATGCTTTTCCCCAAGGATCATTATCTGCCTCTAAGCATATATTTCTGAAGCTATTTTTCTTGCTTCTTGAAATAGCATGTTGAAACTCTCGCCTTGCGGTTCGAAATTCGCGACACGCTTCTTCGAACTCTGGTCGTCCCATAAGACGTTTGGTTCGTCTTCTAGCTCTTATGCACAGCGCGCGGAGGTTATTGATTTCCGAGTTCCACCAGTAATTTGGGGGACAGTTCCTCGTCATTCTTTGTTTTGGCTCTATAGTCTAGTCTATAGTCTAGTCTAGTCTATAGTCTAGTCTAGTCTATAGTCTAGTCTATAGTCTATTCTATAGTCTAGTCTATAGTCTATTCTATAGTCTATTCTATAGTCTAGTCTATAGTCTATTCTATAGTCTATTCTATAGTTTAGTCTACAGTCTATTCTATAGTCTAGTCTATAGTCTAGTCTATAGTCTAGTCTATAGTCTAGTCTAGTCTATACTCTAGTCTATAGTCTAGTCTATACTCTAGTCTATAGTCTAGTCTATAGTCTAGTCTATAGTCTAGTCTGTAGTCTAGTCTATAGTCTAGTCTAGTCTGTAGTCTAGCCTATAGACTATTCTATATTCTAGTCTATAGTCTAGTCTGTTGTCTAACCTATAGTATAGCCTATAGTCCAGTCTATAGTGTAATCTACAGTCTACTCTATTATCTAATACAATAATTTTTTTCAGTGTTAAACACCATCTTTTTTTCTGTTTCTATTACTAATATATTTCAATTGATATCTTTAAATGGCTTTGTATGACAGCAACAACAACAATAGCAACAATATCAAACAACAACCAATAAAAAAATATATTAATTAAAAAAATACTTATCAAAAAAAAAAAACGAAGGCAAAATTGAAATGAGAAAAAAAAATCCACCAAAAGTTTTATCGCTTTTTATTGCTTAGGGAGGTAGTTTTGTTTCGTTTTTTTTTTCTCTCCAATATATTTGTATTTTAATATGTTGCTACCGTAATTTGTAAACGGGAATATTAAATACCACAAAAATAAAAAAAATTAACTTAATAATGTCATAACAACTGTGTGTTAAAATCAAGTGTGAGAGTTTAGGTTAATTTTTAAAGATTTTATTAGGTGCCTATTTTAAAATATGTTTGTTCTTAAAACGAGTTATGTGTATTTGTAGCAGTTGTTTAAATATAGTTGAGTTGAAAACATTAGCAACAAAAAATACATCAAAAGTTAATAATTTTTGTAGAGATATCAAACAAAAAAAATCTTAAAAGAGAAGAAAAAAGTCTTAAAAACAAAATATAATTAAAAACACAATCAATAGATTTAATTCATTTGTGGTTTTAATTTATTTATTATTATTCTTTTTTTTTTTTTTTGGACCAAAACAATAAAATTATACCAGCAGGGGAGGGTCTCACAAGAAGTTTAAAAGTTGGCATCAGCTTAAAAAAGCAGACGATTAATCAGAATTTATTTAAGCTTAAAGTTGAAAATAAAAAAACCTTAAGTTCGTCATGGAAAACAAAACAAAAAAAGTAATTTTTTTACGTTTTAAGAAATTTTATTTAAAAAACAAATTCAAACTTTAAGGGCTGTTAACTTACCAAATTTTTATTCAAAGTTAAGGCTTTAACTCTGGGTAAAGATTGGATTAGTTAACGGCCCTGAAAGAAATTCTAAATACATTTTAAATTGAAAATTATGTTAACAAATCAGATTTTAAAATATATAGAATTAAACCATGTATTAGTAAATATTTCGGGATATATATTTTAATAGTTTTTCTACAGAAAGATAATATGAACATTTAAAATAGGCATTAGTCATATTTAATTCAATTTAATTCTTCCATCAAAATATCATGAACATCTGTTTTTTCCACTCTTTCAATATAGTTTAAAAAAAACTATATGAGTACGTAGTTAGAAAAAAAATAATTATTTTTAATTAAATTTTCTTTTACAAATAAAAAACACAGATTGTTCTTTATATAAACAATTATGTATATTAATTTTAAATGAGTATAGCAGAGTATATTGGTTACTAACCAGCATTTATTTAGCTGAGAAACAATTGAAGCTAATTACTTTAAGATGACGAAAAGACACAAAAGTGGGTAAGGTGGATATGAGTCAATTGAATAGCATAAAATGTAGCAAATCAACCCACGACACATGACCCTATAGACTAGACTGTAGACAACACTGTATACTAAACTATAGGCTATAGTGCAGATTTCATCATACATGAAACTGTAGACTATTTTATAGACTAATCTATAGGCTACACTATAGAAAACTGTATAGAAAATGCTATAGACAAGACTATAAAAAAGACCAGACACAAGACTATATACTAGAAAAAAAAAAAAAAGATAGATCTATCGACTAGACTGCACTAGAGTAAAAACTAGACTACAGACTGCTATAGACTAGGCTATACACTAGGTTACAAATGCAGTATAAACAATATTATATCAAAATTTAAATAGAATACTATAGTCTCGATAAAAAAAGACAATACTACGCTATTGACTACACTATAGACAAAACTATAGACTTGAAAAAACTAAACGCTATATACTAGAGTATACAATACGCTATAGACTAGATTTTATACCAGGCTGTATACAGCAGACTAGACAAAACAGAAGAGATACAAAACTAAAATATAGACTACACTGTAAACTGGACTAGGAACTATATTATGAACTAGACTTTATACTATATTATACACTATACCATAGACTAGACTTAATTGAGATTAGACTTTAGACTAGACCATAAACTAAAATATGTACTGGGCTATAGGCTGGAATATAGACAACGCTATAGATAAGACTATATATGAGTTTACTATATAGAATATAGACTAGAAATTAGACTTTGGATGAGACTATAGAATAGACTATAGAATAGACTAGAATATTTTATATTTTTCCTTTTATTTTATTTATTTGTTTATTTTTATGCTAAAAATTCTTATATAAATTGATTTAACAAGTCCACAGCAGATGACGCTATATAATTAATTTTATAACGCACAAAAATTTAATAAAAAGATTGCAATGTTATTTTTATGCATTTTTTTATTGTTTCTATTTTCTCACAATATAATTTTGAAATCTTAAAAATAAACAAAAATTTGCAAAAAAAAAAACAACGTAAATTCACAACTCAATTGACAATTATAAATTAACACATGTGTGCGTTTCATTCAAGATTTTTTTTATCACTTTCCCATTTCATTCTAAAGACTCTTCTTATAGAAAAAAAGCGGAAAAAGCGGTTACCAGTGTAAGCAAAAATATACAGAATCATATTTTTACTGGGCTTCAAATGAACCAAACTGTAAGTTATTTATAAGTCTCCGATAATTTAAAGAATTTTGGCATTATTTTGTTACAGCATATTTTTGCACATTTTGATCCTAGCAGCATATTTGTGCATATTTTGGGCTTATCGGCATATTTTTCATATTTCCATAGAAAGTACTTATTTTAGGGTAGATTTTAGAAAATTTTACTAGCATATTTTTGCATATTTTATACTTAAAACCATAATTTTGTATATTTTATACTTAAAAGCAATATTTGCACCCAATAAAATTTTTAACATAATTTTCCATTAGAAAAATTTTCTTTTTACTTTCGCATGCATTTTTCAAATCCGATTCCCTAATAATTTTCATCATATAGATAGAAATTTTTTAATTTCCTGATAGAATAAATTAGCTTTGAATGTGTTTAAGTGCAAGAACAAAAAAAAATATATTTTAGCAACTGCTAATAATTTTTAGCATGAATAGTAAGTAGATAATTCAAAATTTAGCGAGAAAGAAATAATATTTTAAGAGCTTATTTTAATATTTTAAGGACATATTTTCCAATTTTAAGATCATTTTTTAGAGCATATTTTTGGTTGCCCTGTTAATTACATTTGAAATAAAAATTGTTGTCGACCTATGTATATGTCTGTTTTCTTCACATGTGAACTATTATTATAGTTTTATTATTTTTTATTTTATTATTTTTTTTTTTGCTACGTCAACTTTTAACAAAATAACAAAAGAAAAACAAAAACAACAATAAAACACAGTCTTTTTTCAAAATATTCTTTTGATTTTATTGTAGTTTTTAACCACAATAAATTATATACATTTTAAAATTTTTTTTTATTTATTTTTCGCATGTGTGTTGATGCCTGTCACTCCAAAAATTCATGATGATACTCAGTTTAAGCGTTTTATTTCGGAGCCACTTCTACTAGTGCGTTTTTGTCGTATGTTTTGTCAAATTTTGGTTCATGTATTTTTTAAGTTTTCCAAGATAATTTTTGTATAGAAAAAAAAACTTTTTATTTAGCAAAAAAAAAAAACACAATTTTTTCTATTTATTCTCAATTATAAATTTGGCATTGTCTCGACTGTTGATGATTAGAAAATTTTTTTAGTGTTAATGCTTTCGTTGAACGACTGCTAATTGTACGTCACTTTAAATCATTTGTATATGATAATCTACATGATATATATAATTACCATGCCGACAACAGCAATAATAAAATTAAGTTGTATTAAATGTTTTCTAAATTAAACAGGCTTTAGAAAAATCGTTAGTCTGGACTATAGTCTATAGTCTGGACTATAGTCTATAGTCTGGACTATAGTCTATAGTCTGGACTATAGTCTATAGTCTGGACTATAGTCTATAGTCTGGACTACAGTCTATAGTCTGGACTATAGTCTATAGTCTGGACTATAGTCTATAGTTGGGACTATAGTCTATAGTCTGGACTATAGTCTATAGTCTGGACTATAGTCTATAGTCTGGACTATAGTCTATAATCTGGACTATAGTCTATAATCTGGACTATAGTCTATAGTTTGGACTATAGTCTATAGTCTGGACTATAGTCTATAGTCTGGACTATAGTCTATAGTCTGGACTATAGTCTATAGTCTGGACTATAGTCTATAGTCTGGACTATAGTCTATAGTCTGGACTATAGTCTATAGTCTGGACTATAGTCTATAGTCTGGACTATAGTCTATAGTCTGGACTATAGTCTATAGTCTGGACTATAGTCTATAGTCTGGACTATAGTCTATAGTCTGGACTATAGTCTATAGTCTGGACTATAGTCTATAGTCTGGACTATAGTCTATAGTCTGGACTATAGTCTATAGTCTGGACTATAGTCTATAGTCTGGACTATAGTCTATAGTCTGGACTATAGTCTATAGTCTGGACTATAGTCTATAGTCTGGACTATAGTCTATAGTCTGGACTATAGTCTATAGTCTGGACTATAGTCTATAGTCTGGACTATAGTCTATAGTCTGGACTATAGTCTATAGTCTGGACTATAGTCTATAGTCTGGACTATAGTCTATAGTCTGGACTATAGTCTATAGTCTGGACTATAGTCTATAGTCTGGACTATAGTCTATAGTCTGGACTATAGTCTATAGTCTGGACTATAGTCTATAGTCTGGACTATAGTCTATAGTCTGGACTATAGTCTATAGTCTGGACTATAGTCTATAGTCTGGACTATAGTCTATAGTCTGGACTATAGTGTATAGTCTGGACTATAGTCTATAGTCTGGACTATAGTCTATAGTCTGGACTATAGTCTATAGTCTGGACTATAGTCTATAGTCTGGACTATAGTCTATAGTCTGGACTATAGTCTATAGTCTGGACTATAGTCTGGACTATAGTCTATAGTCTGGACTATAGTCTATAGTCTGGACTATAGTCTATAGTCTGGACTATAGTCTGGACTATAGTCTATAGTCTGGACTATAGTCTATAGTCTGGACTATAGTCTATAGTCTGGACTATAGTCTATAGTCTGGACTATAGTCTATAGTCTGGACTATAGTCTATAGTCTATAGTCTGGACTATAGTCTATAGTCTGGACTATAGTCTATAGTCTGGACTATAGTCTGGACTATAGTCTATAGTCTGGACTATAGTCTATAGTCTGGACTATAGTCTATAGTCTGGACTATAGTCTATAGTCTGGACTATAGTCTATAGTCTGGACTATAGTCTATAGTCTGGACTATAGTCTATAGTCTGGACTATAGTCTATAGTCTGGACTATAGTCTATAGTCTGGACTATAGTCTATAGTCTGGACTATAGTCTATAGTCTGGACTATAGTCTATAGTCTGGACTATAGTCTATAGTCTGGACTATAGTCTATAGTCTGGACTATAGTCTATAGTCTGGACTATAGTCTATAGTCTGGACTATAGTCTATAGTCTGGACTATAGTCTATAGTCTGGACTATAGTCTATAGTCTGGACTATAGTCTATAGTCTGGACTATAGTCTATAGTCTGGACTATAGTCTATAGTCTGGACTATAGTCTATAGTCTGGACTATAGTCTATAGTCTGGACTATAGTCTATAGTCTGGACTATAGTCTATAGTCTGGACTATAGTCTATAGTCTGGACTATAGTCTATAGTTTGGACTATAGTCTATAGTCTGGACTATAGTCTATAGTTTGAACTATAGTCTATAGTCTGGACTATAGTCTATAGTCTGGACTATAGTCTGGACTATAGTCTATAGTCTGGACTATAGTCTATAGTCTGGACTATAGTCTATAGTCTGGACTATAGTCTATAGTCTGGACTATAGTCTGGACTATAGTCTGGACTATAGTCTGGACTATAGTCTATAGTCTGGACTATAGTCTATAGTCTGGACTATAGTCTATAGTCTGGACTATAGTCTATAGTCTGGACTATAGTCTATAGTCTGGACTATAGTCTATAGTCTGGACTATAGTCTATAGTCTGGACTATAGTCTATAGTCTGGACTATAGTCTATAGTCTGGACTATAGTCTATAGTCTGGACTATAGTCTATAGTCTGAACTATAGTCTATAGTCTGGACTATAGTCTATAGTCTGGACTATAGTCTATAGTCTGGACTATAGTCTATAGTCTGGACTATAGTCTATAGTCTGGACTATAGTCTATAGTCTGGACTATAGTCTATAGTCTGGACTATAGTCTATAGTCTGGACTATAGTCTATAGTCTGGACTATAGTCTATAGTCTGGACTATAGTCTATAGTCTGGACTATAGTCTATAGTCTGGACTATAGTCTATAGTCTGGACTATAGTCTATAGTCTGGACTATAGTCTATAGTCTGGACTATAGTCTATAGTCTGGACTATAGTCTATAGTCTGGACTATAGTCTATAGTCTGGACTATAGTCTATAGTCTGGACTATAGTCTATAGTCTGGACTATAGTCTATAGTCTGGACTATAGTCTATAGTCTGGACTATAGTCTATAGTCTGGACTATAGTCTATAGTCTGGACTATAGTCTATAGTCTGGACTATAGTCTATAGTCTGGACTATAGTCTATAGTCTGGACTATAGTCTATAGTCTGGACTATAGTCTATAGTCTGGACTATAGTCTATAGTCTGGACTATAGTCTATAGTCTGGACTATAGTCTATAGTCTGGACTATAGTCTATAGTCTGGACTATAGTCTATAGCCTGGACTATAGTTTTCAGTCTGACTATAGTCTATAGTCTGAACTATAGTCTATAATTTGACTATAGTCTATAATTTAACTAGTCTATAATTTGACTATAGTCTATAATTTGACTATAGACCATAGTTTGACTATAGTTTATAGTACGACTATAGGCTATAGTTTGAATATAGTCTATAGTTTGACTATAGTCTAGAGTCTAGTCCATATACTGAGCTATAGTTTAGTGCATAGTCTCAAGTCTGGATTATTGTTTATGCTATAGAGTCTATAGTCCATTATATAGACTATTCTAAAGTCTGGACTATAGTCTGTTCTAAAATATGGAATATAGTGTAATATATAGACTATTTTCTGGTGTGAACTACAGTCTAGTCTGTAATCCTTACTATAGTATAGTCTGAACTATTGTTAGGTATATAGGCCGGACCATAGTTTGGTCTATAGTCTGGACTATATTTCAGTCTATAGTCTATATTCTATACTATACTTTAGTCTATATATAAAAACACAAATATAATATTCTGGGCTATAGCTTAGTCTGTAAGTTGGACTATAGTTTACTATACAGTCTGGACTATAGTCTATAGTTTGGACTATAATTCAGTCTATAGTCTGAACTATTATTGACTATACTGTCGACTATAGTAAGTATAATAGTCTTTATTATATTCTTCTGTTCGATATTTTGGACTATAGTTTGGACTATAATTTAGCCTATAATCTAGATTATAATCTTGTCCATAATCTGGACTATAATCTTGTCTATAGTCTGGACCATAGTCTGCACTATCGTCTTGTTTATAGTTAGGCCCTTTTTATAGTCTGTACAATTGTCTAGACCATAATCTGCACAATAGCCTAGCCTTTACTCTAGATTACAGTGTTATCTATAGTTTGAACTAAAGTCTATAATGTATATCTAAAGTGTATTTTTTTTAATATATTATTGTTTTTGTTTGTTTTTCTTTTGTAATGCAATATTTGAAGTTCGGAATGAATGATTATAATAGCATTAATTTTTGTTTTAATTTATTTTTATTTAACATATTTCTGTTTCACAAACACATTGATATTATATCAATTACAGGCAATTAAAAATCATTTAAAAAAGTAAAAATTTTTTTTTTTATAATTTTATTTAAACCTGCACACCCTGAAAATATTATTATAAAAGATTTATACTTTTTTATATCTGTGTTTCTATATAAAAAAAAGCGAAAATATAATACAAATATAAACACTTTACGTTGCATATTAATTACTTTCGTTTTATTTTAAACTTCGAGTGGTTTGAAACAGACAGACATACGGACAGACAATATACCAGCCAGCCTAACACAGCAGCCTTACTTTGAACAAATTGATGGAGAGACAGACAAACAGTTAAATAGTCAATTCTATTTTATAGAGTTGCAGTCTGTTGATATTTCAATGTCTGTCTCCTTTAAGTAGATTTAGTATGAAAAAATATGTTCTTTATTTATTATAAATAAAATAAATGTTAAGTTATTACCTCTTTTTTTCAATTGCAATACAGAAACAATATAAATTATTAATATAATAATAAGAAAAAGCGATAAATTAAATAATTAAAAAAAATAATAAAACAATAATATTAATGCCAAGTGCAAGTATTAAGAAGAAAATAGTAAAATTATTTCAAAAGTGGGTAGATTAAAAGGTGAGCTACTTAAATTCAATATAAGTAGGACAACTTTAGTAAGAATAATAAATATTTTTCTATGAATTTTTCATTGATGAATAGTAGTGTGTTTAAGTTTATAATGAATATTATAACTTAAAAATTGTTAAAATGTCACAACTTTTCAAAGAATTAATATTTTTTCAAGAAATTTTCTTTGAAAAAACTCTTTGAAACACTTTGAGCAAATCATTTTTCATCTAGAACTTCTTGTTCTGTAAAATTCATCAAATATCAGCTAGTTTAGTTTACATTTTTTTTTTAATGTTACCTATCTCATGCTTAGCCTTTAGCTACCTAATAAAGTGGCTATTTGTTTAATTTTAATTTAAAAGATTTGTAGGTTTCTCTATTCGCATTTTATTGTCGCCAATTGCTGCTACCTTCGTTTGTTAATTACATTTAATTTGTTTACGACTTTCTGTATTAAAAATTTAAAACACTCGCATGCGAGTAATGATGTGTGTAAACTTGTAACATTTGAAATCTATCTAAGTCTAGTGTCTGCAATTTTTTCCTTTTTATCTAGCTTTAACAGATAGTTGTATATATTTGCATAATTTTTAGAGAAACTAAGTGAATTTCCGTGTAGGAATAGTAAAGTAAATATGTAAATTAAAAAAATCTTGGGTTTAGGTGGTTTACTGGTTAACAGAGGAGTAAAAGATTTAGCTTTATTACAATTTTCTTTAAGAAATTATAAGAAGAAAAAATATTTATTTAAAATTGCAAAAAAAACTTTTTAAACTTTTACCCATTGTGCTAGGCTTAGGCTAGTCTACAGTATCTATTCTATAGCCTAGACTATAGTTCAGTCCATAATATGGTATAAATTCTAGTTTATAGCTTAGATTATAGACTATAGTTTGGACCATTGTGTACTCTATAGAACTATACTATAGACTATAGTTGAGACTATGGCATAATTTATAGTATAGTCTGGACTATAGTCTAGTTTATAATCAGGACTATAATCTAGTCTATTGTATAGTCTATTCTATAGTCTATTCTATAGTCCGGATTATAGTCTATTCTATAGTCCGGATTATAGTCTATTCTATAATCTGGACTTCTATAGTCTGGACTATAGTCTATTCTATAGTCTGGACTATAATCTATTCTATAGTTTGGACTATATTCGATCCTATAGTCTGGACTATATTCGATCCTATAGTCTGGACTATAGTCTATTCTATAGTCTGGACTATAGTCTATTCTATAGTCTGGACTATAGTCTATTCTATAGTCTGGACTATAGTCGATTCTATCGTCTGGACTATAGTCGATTCTATCGTCTGGACTATAGTCGATTCTATCGTCTGGACTATAGTCGATTCTATCGTCTGGACTATAGTCGATTCTATCGTCTGGACTATAGTCGATTCTATCGTCTGGACTATAGTCGATTCTATCGTCTGGACTATAGTCGATTCTATCGTCTGGACTATAGTCGATTCTATCGTCTGGACTATAGTCGATTCTATCGTCTGGACTATAGTCGATTCTATCGTCTGGACTATAGTCGATAATATCGTCTGGACTATAGTCGATTCTATCGTCTGGACTATAGTCGATTCTATCGTCTGGACTATAGTCGATTCTATCGTCTGGACTATAGTCGATTCTATCGTCTGGACTATAGTCGATACTATCGTCTGGACTATAGTCGATTCTATCGTCTGGACTATAGTCGATTCTATCGTCTGGACTATAGTCGATTCTATCGTCTGGACTATAGTCAATTCTATAGTCGATTCTATCGTCTGGACTATAGTCGATTCTATCGTTTGGACTATAGTCGATTCTATCGTCTGGACTATAGTCGATTCCATCGTTTGGACTATAGTCGACTCTATCGTCTGGACTATAGTCGATTCTATCGTCTGGACTATAGTCGATTCTATCGTCTGGACTATAGTCGATTCTATCGTCTGGACTATAGTCTATTCTATAGTCTGGACTATAGTCTATTCTATAGTCTGGACTATAGTCTATTCTATAGTCTGGACTATAGTCTATTCTATAGTCTGGACTATAGTCTATTCTATAGTCTGGACTATAGTCTATTCTATAGTCTGGACTATAGTCTATTCTATAGTCTGGACTATAGTCTATTCTATAGTCTGGACTATAGTCTATTCTATAGTCTGGACTATAGTCTATTCTATAGTCTGGACTATAGTCTATTCTATAGTCTGGACTATAGTCTATTCTATAGTCTGGACTATAGTCTATTCTATAGTCTGGACTATAGTCTATTCTATAGTCTGGACTATAGTCTATTCTATAGTCTGGACTATAGTCTATTCTATAGTCTGGACTATAGTCTATTCTATAGTCTGGACTATAGTCTATTCTATAGTCTGGACTATAGTCTATTCTATAGTCTGGACTATAGTCTATTCTATAGTCTGGACTATAGTCTATTCTATAGTCTGGACTATAGTCTATTCTATAGTCTGGACTATAGTCTATTCTATAGTCTGGACTATAGTCTATTCTATAGTCTGGACTATAGTCTATTCTATAGTCTGGACTATAGTCTATTCTATAGTCTGGACTATAGTCTATTCTATAGTCTGGACTATAGTCTATTCTATAGTCTGGACTATAGTCTATTCTATAGTCTGGACTATAGTCTATTCTATAGTCTGGACTATAGTCTATTCTATAGTCTGGACTATAGTCTATTCCATAGTCTGGACTATAGTCTATTCTATAGTCTGGACTATAGTCTATTCCATAGTCTGGACTATAGTCTATTCTATAGTCTGGACTATAGTCTATTCTATAGTCTGGACTATAGTCTATTCTATAGTCTGGACTATAGTCTATTCCATAGTCTGGACTATAGTCTATTCTATAGTCTGGACTATAGTCTATTCTATAGTCTGGACTATAGTCTATTCTATAGTCTGGACTATAGTCTATTCTATAGTCTGGACTATAGTCTATTCTATAGTCTGGACTATAGTCTATTCTATAGTCTGGACTATAGTCTATTCTATAGTCTGGACTATAGTCTATTCTATAGTCTGGACTATAGTCTATTCTATAGTCTGAACTATAGTCTATTCTATAGTCTGGACTATAGTCTATTCTATAGTCTGAACTATAGTCTATTCTATAGTCTGGACTATAGTCTATTCTATAGTCTGGACTATAGTCTATTCTATAGTCTGAACTATAGTCTATTCTATAGTCTGAACTATAGTCTATTCTATAGTCTGTACTATAGTCTATTCTATAGTCTGGACTATAGTCTATTCTATAGTCTGAACTATAGTCTATTCTATAGTCTGTACTATAGTCTATTCTATAGTCTGTACTATAGTCTATTCTATAGTCTGGACTATAGTCTATTCTATAGTCTATTCTATAGTCTGGACTATAGTCTATTCTATAGTCTGTACTATAGTCTATTCTATAGTCTGGACTATAGTCTATTCTATAGTCTGGACTATAGTCTATTCTATAGTCTGGACTATAGTCTATTCTATAGTCTGGACTATAGTCTGTTCTATAGTCTGGACTATAGTCTATTCTATAGTCTGGACTATAGTCTATTCTATAGTCTGGACTATAGTCTATTCTATAGTCTGGACTATAGTCTATTCTATAGTCTGGACTATAGTCTATTCTATAGTCTGGACTATAGTCTATTCTATAGTCTGGACTATAGTCTATTCTATAGTCCGGACTATAGTCTATTCTATAGTCTGGACTATAGTCTATTCTATAGTCTGGACTATAGTCTATTCTATATTCTGGACTATAGTCTATTCTATAGTCTGGACTATAGTCTATTCTATAGTCTGGACTATAGTCTATTCTATAGTCTGGACTATAGTCCATTCTATAGTCTGGACTATAGTCTATTCTATAGTCTGGACTATAGTCCATTCTATAGTCTGGACTATAGTCTATTCTATAGTCTGGACTATAGTCTATTCTATAGTCTGGACTATAGTCCATTCTATAGTCTGGACTATAGTCTATTCTATAGTCTGGACTATAGTCTATTCTATAGTCTGGACTATAGTCTATTCTATAGTCTGGACTATAGTCTATTCTATAGTCTGGACTATAGTCTATTCTATAGTCTGGACTATAATCTATTCTATAGTTTGGACTATATTCGATCCTATAGTCTGGACTATAATCTATTCTATAGTTTGGACTATAGTCTATTCTATAGTCTGGACTATAGTCTATTCTATAGTCTGGACTATAGTCGATTCTATAGTCTGGACTATAGTCTATTCTATAGTCTGGACTATAGTCTATTCTATAGTCTGGACTATAGTCTATTCTATAGTCTGGACTATAGTCTATTCTATAGTCTGGACTATAGTCGATTCTATCGTCTGGACTATAGTCGATTCTATCGTCTCGACTATAGTCGATTCTATCGTCTGGACTATAGTCGATTCTATCGTCTGGACTATAGTCGATTCTATCGTCTGGACTACAGTCGATTCTATCGTCTGGACTATAGTCGATTCTATCGTCTGGACTATAGTCGATTCTATCGTCTGGACTATAGTCGATTCTATCGTCTGGACTATAGTCGATTCTATCGTCTGGACTATAGTCGATTCTATTGTCTGGACTATAGTCGATTCTATCGTCTGGACTATAGTCGATTCTATCGTCTGGACTATAGTCGATTCTATCGTCTGGACTATAGTCGATTCTATCGTCTGGACTATAGTCGATTCTATCGTCTGGACTATAGTCGATTCTATCGTCTGGACTATAGTCGATTCTATCGTCTGGACTATAGTCGATTCTATCGTCTGGACTATAGTCGATTCTATCGTCTGGACTATAGTCGATTCTATCGTCTGGACTATAGTCGATTCTATCGTCTGGACTATAGTCGATTCTATCGTCTGGACTATAGTCGATTCTATCGTCTGGACTATAGTCGATTCTATAGTCTGGACTATAGTCTATTCTATAGTCTGGACTATAGTCGATTCTATAGTCTGGACTATAGTCTATTCTATAGTCTGGACTATAGTCTATTCTATAGTCTGGACTATAGTCTATTCTATAGTCTGGACTATAGTCTATTCTATAGTCTGGACTATAGTCGATTCTATAGTCTGGACTATAGTCTATTCTATATAATCGATTCTATCGTCTGGACTATAGTCGATTCTATCGTCTGGACTATAGTCGATTCTATCGTCTGGACTATAGTCGATTCTATCGTCTGGACTATAGTCGATTCTATCGTCTGGACTATAGTCGATTCTACAGTCTGGACTATAGTCTATTCTATAGTCTGGACTATAGTCTATTCTATAGTCTGGACTATAGTCTATTCTATATAATCGATTCTATCGTCTGGACTATAGTCGATTCTATCGTCTGGACTATAGTCGATTCTATCGTCTGGACTATAGTCGATTCTATAGTCTGGACTATAGTCTATTCTATAGTCTGGACTATAGTCTATTCTATAGTCTGGACTATAGTCTATTCTATAGTCTGGACTATAGTCTATTCTATAGTCTGGACTATAGTCTATTCTATAGTCTGGACTATAGTCGATTCTATAGTCTGGACTATAGTCTATTCTATAGTCTGGACTATAGTCGATTCTATAGTCTGGACTATAGTCGATTCTATAGTCTGGACTATAGTCTATTCTATAGTCTGGACTATAGTCGATTCTATAGTCTGGACTATAGTCTATTCTATAGTCTGGACTATAGTCGATTCTATAGTCTGGACTATAGTCGATTCTATAGTCTGGACTATAGTCGATTCTATAGTCTGGACTATAGTCGATTCTATAGTCTGGACTATAGTCGATTCTATAGTCTGGACTATAGTCGATTCTATAGTCTGGACTATAGTCGATTCTATAGTCTGGACTATAGTCGATTCTATAGTCTGGACTATAGTCGATTCTATAGTCTGGACTATAGTCGATTCTATAGTCTGGACTATAGTCGATTCTATAGTCTGGACTATAGTCGATTCTATAGTCTGGACTATAGTCGATTCTATAGTCTGGACTATAGTCGATTCTATAGTCTGGACTATAGTCGATTCTATAGTCTGGACTATAGTCGATTCTATAGTCTGGACTATAGTCGATTCTATAGTCTGGACTATAGTCTATTCTATAGTCTGGACTATAGTCGATTCTATAGTCTGGACTATAGTCGATTCTATCGTCTGGACTATAGTCTATTCTATAGTCTGGACTATAGTCGATTCTATAGTCTGGACTATAGTCGATTCTATAGTCTGGACTATAGTCGATTCTATAGTCTGGACTATAGTCGATTCTATAGTCTGGACTATAGTCGATTCTATAGTCTGGACTATAGTCGATTCTATAGTCTGGACTATAGTCGATTCTATAGTCTGGACTATAGTCGATTCTATAGTCTGGACTATAGTCGATTCTATAGTCTGGACTATAGTCGATTCTATAGTCTGGACTATAGTCGATTCTATAGTCTGGACTATAGTCGATTCTATAGTCTGGACTATAGTCGATTCTATAGTCTGGACTATAGTCGATTCTATAGTCTGGACTATAGCCGATTCTATAGTCTGGACTATAGTCGATTCTATAGTGTGGACTATAGCCGATTCTATAGTCTGGACTATAGTCGATTCTATAGTCTGGACTATAGTCGATTCTATAGTCTGGACTATAGTCGATTCTATAGTCTGGACTATAGTCGATTCTATAGTCTGGACTATAGTCGATTCTATAGTCTGGACTATAGTCGATTCTATAGTCTGGACTATAGTCGATTCTATAGTCTGGAGTATAGTCGATTTTATAGTCTGGACTATAGTCTATTCTATAGTCTGGTCTATAGTCGATTCTATAGTCTGGACTATAGTCTATTCTATAGTCTGGACTATAGTCGATTCTAGAGTCTGGACTGTAGTCTGGAGTATAGTCTATTCTATAGTCAGGACTAAAGTCGATTCTATAGTCTAGACTATGGTCTATTCTATAGTCTGAACTATAGTCTGAACTATAGTCTATTCTATAGTCTGAACTATAGACTATTATATAATCTGAACTATAGACTATTATATAGTCTGGACTATAGTCGATTCTATAGTCTGGACTATAGTCGATTCTATCGTCTGGACTATAGTCTATTCTATAGTCTGGACTATAGTCGATTCTATAGTCTGGACTATAGTCGATTCTATAGTCTGGACTATAGTCGATTCTATAGTCTGGACTATAGTCGATTCTATAGTCTGGACTATAGTCGATTCTATAGTCTGGACTATAGTCGATTCTATAGTCTGGACTATAGTCGATTCTATAGTCTGGACTATAGTCGATTCTATAGTCTGGACTATAGTCGATTCTATAGTCTGGACTATAGTCGATTCTATAGTCTGGACTATAGTCGATTCTATAGTCTGGACTATAGTCGATTCTATAGTCTGGACTATAGTCGATTCTATAGTCTGGACTATAGTCGATTCTATAGTGTGGACTATAGCCGATTCTATAGTCTGGACTATAGTCGATTCTATAGTCTGGACTATAGTCGATTCTATAGTCTGGACTATAGTCGATTCTATAGTCTGGAGTATAGTCGATTCTATAGTCTGGACTATAGTCTATTCTATAGTCTGGTCTATAGTCGATTCTATAGTCTGGACTATAGTCTATTCTATAGTCTGGACTATAGTCGATTCTAGAGTCTGGACTATAGTCTGGAGTATAGTCTATTCTATAGTCAGGACTAAAGTCGATTCTATAGTCTAGACTATGGTCTATTCTATAGTCTGAACTATAGTCTGAACTATAGTCGATTCTATAGTCTGGACTATAGTCTATTATATAGTCTGAACTATAGACTATTATATAGTCTGGACTATAGTCGATTCTATAGTCTGGACTATAGTCGATTCTATCGTCTGGACTATAGTCTATTCTATAGTCTGGACTATAGTCGATTCTATAGTCTGGACTATAGTCGATTCTATAGTCTGGACTATAGTCGATTCTATAGTCTGGACTATAGTCGATTCTATAGTCTGGACTATAGTCGATTCTATAGTCTGGACTATAGTCGATTCTATCGTCTGGACTATAGTCGATTCTATAGTCTGGACTATAGTCGATTCTATAGTCTGGACTATAGTCGATTCTATAGTCTGGACTATAGTCGATTCTATAGTCTGGACTATAGTCGATTATATAGTCTGGACTATAGTCGATTCTATAGTCTGGACTATAGTCGATTCTATAGTCTGGACTATAGTCGATTCTATAGTCTGGACTATAGCCGATTCTATAGTCTGGACTATAGTCGATTCTATAGTGTGGACTATAGCCGATTCTATAGTGTGGACTATAGCCGATTCTATAGTCTGGACTATAGTCGATTCTATAGTCTGGACTATAGTCGATTCTATAGTCTGGACTATAGTCGATTCTATAGTCTGGAGTATAGTCGATTCTATAGTCTGGACTATAGTCTATTCTATAGTCTGGTCTATAGTCGATTCTATCGTCTGGACTATAGTCGATTCTATCGTCTGGACTATAGTCGATTCTATCGTCTGGACTATAGTCGATTCTATCGTCTGGACTATAGTCGATTCTATAGTCTGGACTATAGTCTATTCTATAGTCTGGACTATAGTCTATTCTATAGTCTGGACTATAGTCTATTCTATAGTCTGGACTATAGTCTATTCTATAGTCTGGACTATAGTCGATTCTATAGTCTGGACTATAGTCTATTCTATATAATCGATTCTATCGTCTGGACTATAGTCGATTCTATCGTCTGGACTATAGTCGATTCTATCGTCTGGACTATAGTCGATTCTATCGTCTGGACTATAGTCGATTCTACAGTCTGGACTATAGTCTATTCTATAGTCTGGACTATAGTCTATTCTATAGTCTGGACTATAGTCTATTCTATATAATCGATTCTATCGTCTGGACTATAGTCGATTCTATCGTCTGGACTATAGTCGATTCTATCGTCTGGACTATAGTCGATTCTATCGTCTGGACTATAGTCGATTCTATCGTCTGGACTATAGTCGATTCTATCGTCTGGACTATAGTCGATTCTATTGTCTGGACTATAGTCGATTCTATCGTCTGGACTATAGTCGATTCTATCGTCTGGACTATAGTCGATTCTATCGTCTGGACTATAGTCGATTCTATCGTCTGGACTATAGTCGATTCTATCGTCTGGACTATAGTCGATTCTATCGTCTGGACTATAGTCGATTCTATCGTCTGGACTATAGTCGATTCTATCGTCTGGACTATAGTCGATTCTATCGTCTGGACTATAGTCGATTCTATCGTCTGGACTATAGTCGATTCTATCGTCTGGACTATAGTCGATTCTATCGTCTGGACTATAGTCGATTCTATAGTCTGGACTATAGTCTATTCTATAGTCTGGACTATAGTCGATTCTATAGTCTGGACTATAGTCTATTCTATAGTCTGGACTATAGTCGATTCTATAGTCTGGACTATAGTCTATTCTATAGTCTGGACTATAGTCTATTCTATAGTCTGGACTATAGTCGATTCTATAGTCTGGACTATAGTCTATTCTATATAATCGATTCTATCGTCTGGACTATAGTCGATTCTATCGTCTGGACTATAGTCGATTCTATCGTCTGGACTATAGTCGATTCTATAGTCTGGACTATAGTCGATTCTATAGTCTGGACTATAGTCGATTCTATAGTCTGGACTATAGTCGATTCTATAGTCTGGACTATAGTCGATTCTATAGTCTGGACTATAGTCGATTCTATAGTCTGGACTATAGTCGATTCTATAGTCTGGACTATAGTCGATTCTATAGTCTGGACTATAGTCGATTCTATAGTCTGGACTATAGTCGATTCTATAGTCTGGACTATAGTCGATTCTATAGTCTGGACTATAGTCGATTCTATAGTCTGGACTATAGTCGATTCTATAGTCTGGACTATAGTCGATTCTATAGTCTGGACTATAGCCGATTCTATAGTCTGGACTATAGTCGATTCTATAGTGTGGACTATAGCCGATTCTATAGTCTGGACTATAGTCGATTCTATAGTCTGGACTATAGTCGATTCTATAGTCTGGACTATAGTCGATTCTATAGTCTGGAGTATAGTCGATTCTATAGTCTGGACTATAGTCTATTCTATAGTCTGGTCTATAGTCGATTCTATAGTCTGGACTATAGTCTATTCTATAGTCTGGACTATAGTCGATTCTAGAGTCTGGACTATAGTCTGGAGTATAGTCTATTCTATAGTCAGGACTAAAGTCGATTCTATAGTCTAGACTATGGTCTATTCTATAGTCTGAACTATAGTCTGAACTATAGTCTATTCTATAGTCTGAACTATAGACTATTATATAGTCTGAACTATAGACTATTATATAGTCTGGACTATAGTCGATTCTATAGTCTGGACTATAGTCGATTCTATAGTCTGGACTATAGTCGATTCAATAGTCTGGACTATAGTCGATTCTATAGTCTTGACTATAGTCGATTCTATAGTCTGGACTATAGTCGATTCTATAGTCTGGACTATAGTCGATTCTATAGTCTGGACTATAGTCGATTCTATAGTCTGGACTATAATCTATTCCATAGTCTGGACTATAGTCGATTCTAGAGTCTGGACTATAGTCTATTCTATAGTCCGGACTATTGTCTATTCTATAGTCTGGACTATTGTCTATTCTATATGCTGGACTATAGTCGAGTCTATAGTCTAGTCTATAGTCTAGTCTATAGTATAGTCTATAGTCTAGTCTACAGTCTAGTCTATAGTCTAGTCTATAGTCTAGTCTATAGTCTAGTCTATAGTCTAGTCTATAGTCTAGTCTATAGTCTAGTCTATAGTCTAGTCTATAGTCTAGTCTATAGTCTAGACTATAGGCTAGACTATAGACTCGACTATAGTCCAGTCTATAGAATAGACAATAGTCCAGACTATAGAATAGACAATAGTCCGGACTATAGAATAGACTATAGTCCAGACTCTAGAATCGACTAGTCTATAGTCTAGTCTATAGTCTAGTCTATAGTCTAGTCTATATTCTAGTCTATAGTCTAGTCTATAGTCTAGTCTATAGTCTAGTCTACAGTCTAGTCTATAGTCTAGTCTATAGTCTAGTCTATAGTCTAGTCTATAGTCTAGTCTATAGTCTAGTCTATAGTCTAGTCTATAGTCTAGTCTATAGTCTAGTCTATAGTCTAGTCTATAGTCTAGTCTATAGTCTAGTCTATAGTCTAGTCTATAGTCTAGTCTATAGTCTAGTCTATAGTCTAGTCTATAGTCTAGTCTATAGTCTAGTCTATAGTCTAGTCTATAGTCTAGTCTATAGTCTAGTCTATAGTCTAGTCTATAGTCTAGTCTATAGTCTAGTCTATAGTCTAGTCTATAGTCTAGTCTATAGTCTAGTCTATAGTCTAGTCTATAGTCTAGTCTATAGTCTAGTCTATAGTCTAGTCTATAGTCTAGTCTATAGTCTAGTCTATAGTCTAGTCTATAGTCTAGTCTATAGTCTAGTCTATAGTCTAGTCTATAGTCTAGTCTATAGTCTAGTCTATAGTCTAGTCTATAGTCTAGTCTATAGTCTAGTCTATAGTCTAGTCTATAGTCTAGTCTATAGTCTAGTCTATAGTCTAGTCTATAGTCTAGTCTATAGTCTAGTCTATAGTCTAGTCTATAGTCTAGTCTATAGTCTAGTCTATAGTCTAGTCTATAGTCTAGTCTATAGTCTAGTCTATAGTCTAGTCTATAGTCTAGTCTATAGTCTAGTCTATAGTCTAGTCTATAGTCTAGTCTATAGTCTAGTCTATAGTCTAGTCTATAGTCTAGTCAATAGTCTAGTCTATAGTCTAGTCTATAGTCTAGTCTATAGTCTAGTCTATAGTCTAGTCTATAGTCTAGTCAATAGTCTAGTCTATAGTCTAGTCTATCGTCTAGTCTATAATCTAGTCTATAGTCTAGTCTATAGTCTAGTCAATAGTCTAGTCAATAGTCTAGTCAATAGTCTAGTTTATAGTCTTGTCTGTAGTCTAGTCTATGGTCTAGTCTATAGTCTAGCCTATAGTCTAGTCAATAGTCTAGTTTATAGTCTTGTCTGTAGTCTAGTCTATTGTCTAGTCTATAGTCTAGTCTATAGTCTAGTCGATAGTCTAGTCTATTGTCTAGTCTATAGTCTAGTCGATAGTCTAGTCTATTGTCTAGTCTATAGTCTAGTCGATAGTCTAGTCGATAGTCTAGTCTATAGTCTAGTCTATAGTCTAGTCTATAGTCTAGTCTATAGTCTAGTCTATAGTCTAGTCTATAGTCTAGTCTATAGTCTAGTCTATAGTCTTGTCTATAGTCTAGTCTATAGTCTTGTCTATAGTCTAGTCTATAGTCTAGTCTATAGTCTAGTCTATAGTCTAGTCTATAGTATAGTCTATAGTCTAGTCTATAGTCTAGTCTATAGTCTAGTCTATAGTCTAGTCTATAGTCTAGTCTATAGTCTAGTCTATAGTCTAGTCTATAGTCTAGTCTATAGTCTAGTCTATAGTCTAGTCTATAGTCTAGTCTATAGTCTAGTCTATAGTCTAGTCTATAGTCTAGTCTATAGTCTAGTCTATAGTCTATTCTATAGTCTAGTCTATAGTCTAGTCTATAGTCTAGTCTATAGTCTAGTCTATAATCTAGTCTATAGTCTAGTCTATAGTCTAGTCTATAGTCTAGTCTATAGTCTGGTCTAAAATATACTCTATAGCCTAGTCTGTAGTCTATTCGATAGCCTAGTCTGTAGTCTATTCGATAGCCTAGTCTGTAGTCTATTCTATAGCCTAGTCTATAGTCTAGTCCATAATCTGTACTATATTATAATCTATAGTCCTTACTACAGTCCAGATTTCAGTCTTCACTATAGTCTGGTATATTCTCTGGTCTATATTCAGGTCTTCTTCTTGTTATATTCCAAATTTTCCTTTTAAAATTCCTTAATTTTTAAAATTTTTATAAAAACGTTTAATTTGATTTTGTATTTTTTTTTTTTTTTTTTTTTTTTCTATCACTCACCTTAAATTTGGAACCGCTGCTGCTGCGGCAGCCGCCTGTAATGGCGGTGGTACATTGTAGGGGAAAGGTAGCTTTGCAGCTACAGCTGGATTTTCGAAAAGCATATTCGTAAAAATTGTGATGAATTTTTTGTTAAAAAACGCTTGAAATTTCTTTTTTCAACACTTTTTTCTTACTTTTTTCACTTTATTTAATTTTTATCTTTTTTTTTTTATTTTAACAAATTTTGCATTGATTTATTTATTTTAACTTGAACTCTTAACACTTGAGATTTTTTTCTGCTGCTTTTAATAAATTTCTGATTTTTTATTTATTTTTTATTTTTAAACCACAAACAAAAGCACTTGGTTTGTATTTATTTCTATGAAATTTTCTTTTTCTGCTGTGAATTTAAAAAAAAAAAAAGATAAAAAATTATTTAATTAATCGAAAACAACAACAAAATTGTAACGACAATTTAAAAAAATATAATATTGTTTTCTTTTTGTTATATTTTGTTGTTGTTTATATGTATTTTGATTTGTATTGAATTTATAAATGAAATTGAGTTGGGAGCATAAAATCAAAAACCCGGCAGTATGTTTAGTTTATTTGTTATTGTTGTTGTTAATAATGTAGTTCTTTTAAAAATGCTGAAATAGCAAAAACAACACACAACTTTGAATTAAACCGAGTTGAGTTAAATGTGTATGAGTGTATAAGTAAATAATATATAAACAAATACTTGCTCTCGTTACAGAGACGAAATACGACGATGATAACAAGAGTGTTCGTTGTTTTTAATAACAGCAACAACAATAATGAATATTAGGATGATTTGTTGGTGTTTATAAAATGTTGTTTATAATAAAAAGCATATATGTCTGCACAATTATTTATAGTAAACACTATTTATTTATTTATTTATTTATGTATTTATTTATTTTTTGTTATTTTAATTTGAATTAATATTGTTTTTGTTATATTCGGAAATCTTGTTTGTTGTTTTTCTTCTTGTAAAGAGAATCTCAAAATCAACTTATTCTTTTAATATAAATTGTTTTAATTTTTTGATTTTTTTAACACGAACTTTGTTATTTTATCTTAAAAAAACAATTTTCTGTATCGACAATTAAGCGTTTATTTTTTTAATGAACTTTTGTTGATTTTTAAGTGATTCTTAAGAATTTTTTGTTATTTCAAGTAATTTTCTTAATTTGTTTAATTAATGTTTAAGATCTATTTCAATATTTTTCACTTTTTTCAATTTTAAAATTTTATTTAAAATGTTAATTTAAAATCTGCAAATAAAAGAAAGAAAAATATAAATTATTATTATATTACAGATATTTTAATAAAAACAATAAGTCTAAATAAAAAAAGGACTAGGGATCAGACTATAGACCAGACTTCAGTACAGACTATACTATAGACTAAAGTATAGAGTAGATTATAGACTAAAGACTAGACTAAAAACTGGATTAAAGACTAGACCATAGACTAGATTATAGACTAGAATATAGTTTAGACTATAGAATAGACTAGAGGCTGCACTATAATTAATTTGGTTTTAGTTTTTTGCCATTTTTTTTATTTTATTTTATTTATTTATTTATTTTATTTTTATTTATTATTTATTTTTTCTTGTTTTTTTTTTAATTTTTAGTTCAATTGCCCACATTAGATTACTTTCGTTTACGCTGTATCTAAACTTTCTTTTATATCCTTGTTTAGGAATCAAAACCAAAATATCTATTTATAAAAACACAATCCAACTTAACTACTTTCTTGTTAAATCGATGACTATTTATACCAAACTAGTTGGATTCTAAAAGGAAAATGAAAAAAGTAAGGTTTTACATGATTTTTTTTTTTTTTTTTTAAAGAACGTTCAGGCAATTCGCCGTATTGCAAAAAACAAAAAACAAAGTCACCGAAGAAAAAAGAAACATAAAATCAGGTTTGAAAAAGCCAATACGAAAAACATTAAGAAAAAACAACACTTAGCAGGAAAAACATGTGATAAATCCTGTTTTTTACAAAAGGAAAAAACACTAAAAACCTAAACAAAAAAAGTTATAAAATCTCACTCTCTTGCTATTACAAATTTGTAAAAAACTTATCTCTCTGTCTCTCACTTTCGGGCTCAGGAGTAATCAGTTAACTGAATGTTTATCAAATGTTTAATTAAATTAAAATTTTTTTATTAAATTAATAATGTCTAAACATTTCTTTAAAAATTTATAATTTTTTATATATATTCCCGTTTTTTTTTCTGTAGGAAATAAAAAGAAAAGCAATAAAAAAACAGGGCATTTTAAACAAACTCTTTATATCAAACCTCTCTTTTTCTCTTTTAATTCATTACCAACACCCGCAAGTTTTTTTTTTTTTTTTTTGCAAATTAAAAAATGCAAAATGATTCAGTATTATGCAAAAAACAAGTTTTTTTTGTAATAAAAAAAGAACTACATACACTTCCAAACGTATTAAATGCATTTACTTACAAATAAAACAACTCCTGTAAATATAAAAGCAATGAGTATAAATTCTCCTCTTCTCAACCAAAATAAAACAAACGCAAAGAAAACCAACCACTATTAAAAATATTGAGTATTTTTTTTTTCTTTTTCCTTTTTTTTGCATACACGTGTGAGAGCTCCTTTTTAAATCACTCACACGCTTTTTGCTTATATAAAATTTAATTCCAATATGAACTTTTATATGACCATGTTTTGTTGTTGTTTTAAACAAAACAAATAAATGATGTATGAAAAAGCAAATAAAATCAAACAAACACACATATTCAAAGTACAAATAAGAAGAAAATAAAGGAAAACAAATTCTAAATGTATGAGAGAATTCTTATAAGAAGAATATGGCTGTCAGAAATGTGTAAGCAGTAAAATGTTTTTTGATAAAATAAATCTTTTACATAAAGGAAATACATACATACATATGTATGTTTGTATGTTGAGTGTATGTTTATATTTTTTTCGCTCTTTCCGTTTTATTTTCAAATTAAGTTTTGTAATTTTTTATTATGTTGATTTTTATTTGTGTTTTAAGTTCCTTTTTATGTTGTTTTTTTTTTTTTCTCTTTTCTTTATCTTTATGTTTTCCTAAAGTTTTTTTAATACAAAATTGTGTAAAGCGAAACATTGTCATGTTGTTATGAAAGGATGTGTGCGTGTATTTGAGTGCGAAATTAAACAAAACATGATTCCTTTTTTTGCTTTATATTATTTTCTCGTATTTTCTTTTATGAATATAAAAGTGATTTATTTTTTTGCGTTTTAGTGTATTGCTTCTGCATTGCAACCAAATTACGTTTTAAGTTTTGATTTATTTACGGATTTGTTTAATTTCTATCGAAAAAAAAATAATAAAAAAATAAATAAATAAATAATGAATTAAATTTTTGAAAGAAATTTAAGTTAAATTTTTAACGAAAAAAAAAATTTTATTTTTAAAAACAAATCTGCTATATAAAATGCAGGATAATTGGTAATTTATTTTTTATTTAGTAATTTTTAAAATCTTCATATGAAGGAAAAATAAGATCGATATTCCCACCTCAAATGAAAGTTTTTTTTATGCTAAGAAAGAAGGTTGGAAGCCGATACCCTTATAAATACCGATACCGTTTAAATACCGTTTAAAATGGGTTACCGTAACCGAAATTATTATTTTCGAAAAATTCCCCTATACAAATACCGTTCCCTCAATACCGGTAATATACCGGTATTTCAGTTTTGTCAAAATAATTTATAATATAATTTACTTGCTTCAACAAAAATTATGTAATTAGGTATGAAAATATTTAAATTTTTACGTAATTATTTGTTAAGATTTCTGGATGAATAAAGAAGAAAACTTAAATCAGAATAAAACTACGACGTAAACATTGAACTATTTTTATTACTAAACAATTTCTTTGTTCCAAAAGATTTTCTAAAACGATTCATATTGATCAGCTTAATGCAGGAAGAGTATTGGAAATAATACAAATTTATCTTCAGTTCTCTACCAGCGATTAAAAATCAAGCGCTTAGTATATTTCGCCCAAAAGATCTTTAGTTTTTTTTTCTTTTTTTTTTTTTTGTAAATGGGTTTCTAAAAATTCTTAGCACAAGTCAACAAAGTGGTAGAGAAAATTATATCGCAAATAATTTTAAGTAATTCATATCCCTTGTGATAGATATAGTAGGTGTGTTCGACGAAGTTACCCAAAGTCACCCAATCGCGCTCAAAAGAGAAAGTCCTCATTCTGAAATGTTTTTGGGGCACAATTTTTTTTTTTTTTTTGCATTCCCCTGTTTTTGAAAACTTTTTACAATTTGGGAGAGTAAACTTGTTAATACGTTCATTTGTCTAAACTTTCCCAAAACTTAATCGGATACGACGAGGTAATTAAAAATTATCCATGACGACACTGTTTTATAAGGCTTAAAAATTAATGCTTTATTCAGGCTTCTTATCCTATATAATTTATAATTGGTTCTTTACTTAATATTCTCTAAGAGAATGAAACATTTAGTTAGAATGTTACAGCTAGGACCATTTTTAATTAGATCCAAGCTGCATTTATGTATCCTTTAACTATGAATGTTAATTTTTTTTTTTTTTTTTTTTGTACGTGGGGTCTCAAAAATTTAAAACAAATTAAAAACGAACTGCCATAAACGCGTCTTCATTATAGTTTTAAAAATGAATTTGACGATCATAAATTTTCTATCAAAGCGATTCTAAAATTGGAATTACACTTGGAATTGGCTGCTATAAATCCCAAAATTATGAAGCCCATTCTTATCCCTCCTTTATAAATTTTAATATGTTTTAAAATAATAATGTCCACACATATTTATACTGTAATCCTGATTGTTTTGTAATTTTCGAGATCTAAAATCATACATTGGTCATAAGAGTTGTAAAATAGCTCTGGGTTAGTGACAACACAGAGCTATAAATTATATCATAAATACAGTCAGGCGGGTTTTTATTATTTGGCCTTCGCCAGACTCTACCGCATTACATTTTTTTGAGATTTTTACTTTTGTCTCATGCAATCGATTTTAACCTTACTTATACTTTGAATTAATATTGGTGGAGACCATAAAATTCAGGGAACTGAATTCGAAAACTCTAGCTTTCTATACGAAAGTATAGATCGAATGAATAATTTGCAAAGGAGGCTTCTTCTGGAATGAACTCCCTGGCAATATGTTAGCAGACAGCTAACAAATTAAACATTCAGGCTCTCTTTGCCTGAATTTACGAATCTACTTTGTGGCACGTAAATGTAATTTTTTTTAATTTTTTTTAATACTTCTAGTGAGTAAATGTGGCAAGTTAGGAACTTAATTTGTACTACATTTTTGTAGCACTATTCCTTCTCTACAAAATATTATTGACTTTTTTGTTCTAGCTCTTACCTAAACAGTTATATAATTTTTATATATTTTCAATGGGTTGAATTTTTAACGGAATGTTTTTCGGTGATTGGAATGAGTGACTTTCTAGCTGAGTATTCGCAATGCATTTTCCATTATATTTTTTTAGTGTTGGCCTGTGATGTTACAGAAATATTTAAATGGGTTTATTTTACAAAACGTCAATTTTGTCAACACCCCCTAATGGTCCCACTGCATGAGGAGTTTGTGTTAGAACTTTTGTGCGCATTTTAGAGAAAAATTTAAAAATCAAGAAAAAGTTAACTTTGAACCGCTACAAAAACTAAATTTGGGTTTTAATAAAAGAATTATATCAAAATTAAATTTTAAATAAAAAAATCAAAATATATTTATAAAATACATTAAAATATAAAACTAAAAAAAATTTTGTCGAATATATCACTCTATACATAAAATTTCTTTGAACATAAATCGAAAACTTCAAGTGGTCCTAATGGTTGTTGGGAGCAGACATGAATCGGGTAAACGGAAGAGTGGCAGTAGCTTAGGACTAATAGATTCCAGAAATGCATATTTTATGTCCAGATTCCATCTGGGATCAGAGATATGTAATTTTGAAAAATGTATTTTTTCACTATGAAAATATGGAAAAATGTGAAATTTTCAAGTAGCTCCAATGGACATAAGGAGAAGACATAAATTGGGTAGCGGAAGAGTGGGAGTATCCTATGAATAGTAAATTCCAGAAGTATATGTTCTATGTTCAGATTCTATCTGGGCTCAAAGGTATATAATTTTGAAAAATGTATTTTTTCACTATGAAAATATGGAAAAATGTGGAATTTTCAAGTAACTCCAATGGACATAAGGCGCAGACATGAATCGGGTAAGCGAAAGACTGGCACTAGCTTAGGACTAATAGATTCCAGAAATGTATGTTCTATGTCCAGATTCCATCTGGGATCAGAGATATGTAATTTTGAAAAATTTATTTTTTCACTGTGAAAATATGGAAAAATGTGGAATTTTCATGTAACTCCAATGGACATAAGAAGAAGACATAAATTGGGTAGCGAAAGAGTGGGAGTATCCTACGAATAGTAAATTCCAGAAGTATATGTTCTATGTTGAGATTCTATCTGGGCTCAAAGGTATATAATTTTGAAAAATGTATTTTTTCACTATGAAAATATGGAAAAATGTGGAATTTTCAAGTAACTCCAATGGACATAAGGAGCAGACATGAATCGGGTAAGCAAAAGAGTGGGAGTATCTTAAGACTAGTTCTATGTATGTTCTATGTCCAGATTCGATCTGGGATCAAAGATATATAATTTTGAAAAATGTATTTGTTCACATGTGAAAACAAATTATGACAAAGTTGATAAATTTCAGTTTTGCCTTATTCTGTATTATTAAAATATTAATGAAACACTTTGTTTTAATGAAATAACATAATTTGTGTTAAAAAATTACCAACTTTTTTAGTTTTTTAAGTGCATATTTGCGCGATTTTAGAGCTTATTTTTTATTTTTTACAGCATATTCAATATGCATAAAACCCTTTTTTAGAGCATATTTGTGGTTTCCTTAACCATCATGCATCGATTTGAATGAAGTATATTTTATTTGCAACTAGAGTTTTTTCTTTTCCCGCTTCCGAGAAATCGGGATTAATTTTTAAATTTCTCGAAATCCTGGGAATTCCCGCCAAAAATATATAATTAAAAATGTTGAAATATTTCTAATATAATTCAGTTAAATGAAGGACAAAAGAATTTTAAAATAAACTAATTAATCATAAAACGATAAATTAATTCAGTTCTTTTTGAAATATTGAGATGTTTAAAATTAAATGAAAACTTTTTATTATATAACAACTCATCAGAATGTCGTATCATTATTTTGGTTTTCATATTGCCCTTTGGATAAAACTTCCTTCGATATTTTTACGGAAGTAATCTTGTTATTAAGAAAACCCCAAAGAATTTTACAAATTTCTGAAACTCTATTCTTTCCAGGTTTATAACTCATTTGAATCTATCTTGGCAATTTTTAAAAAGTTTTTGCATTTCGTAATGCAAATTCCGGCAATTTTTATTATTTGTCGTTTCGTTTTTATTTAATTCAGTTTACTTGTTTACTTGTTATTTTTTTGAGAAATATTTTAATCCAGAAATTAAAAAATATGACAACTAATAATACATTCTATACAGAGCTAAAAAAGAATTAATTAAATCTTAGCCTAATCCCCTTAAATCTTAATACTGAAATAAGAAATAATAGTTTTTAATTCCACAATATCATTCCCAAAAACATAATTCTATAGCTTCATTCAAAGACTTTTATTTGAATAAAATTAATTCATAAAGAATTCATTCAAAATTTATTAATTCAAATCTTTTCCAAATTTAATGGAAATAATTTTCTTTGATTAAATTTTTAATATTTTGTTTTATTTTTTTTTTAACTTTTACAAAAAAATTAAAAGAATATTTTCTAAAGCTAATTTTTAATAGATTTCAATTGAATAAAATTTAAATGATTTAATATATTTTTTAAACTGAATTGTATATTTGATTGTAAATTCTTTAAGGAATTAATTCTTTATTGAATTAATTCAATTTATATGAAGTACAAAGAATTTAAATCTATGAATTAAATTAATATGAATGCTTTAAAAGAATGACTAGGATAATAAATTTAATTCGATTTTGAAAATTAAATTAAAGAATTAAATCTTTCGAACCTTTTATACCACAACATAGTTTTTGATTGTGTATTATAGAAAATTAAATTTTGATATTAATACAAAGTATTATAGTGTAAATCACCTTAAGGAAAACCTAAGCTCAAAAATTAATTTACATAATGTTCATTCAGTTCTTCGACAATTCGACTCTGAAATTGTAATTTATCTGATAAAAATTAATATAATCAGCTTAAAAAATGTAAGTTGTTGTTTAAGAATCTAGACATTTTAAGTAAATTCCTCTTACAATTTTCACATGCGTGAAATTACATCTTCAAATCGTTTAATAAATATACTTTTCAAATATCGAATTTTACTTCTTACAAGTCTTTTTGCAACATAATATTTTTGACCACAATGAAAAAATTTGCAGAATATAATTCTTTATATTTAAAGTATTTCCATAAATAGAATTATGTTATTTTCCATCTATTATACAAAAATGCATGAAGGAATTCCCGCATGATTTCCCGGTATTACGGGACTGAAAATTTTGTGGAATTCCCGGGAATTCCCATCCCGGGATTTTACGTAAAAAGCTCTATTCGTAACATATCCAAAGCAGGGTTAAATTTTTTATAATTTTAATTTTTTTAAGAAAATCAAAATTTTAAAAATTTATGTAAGTATAACCTGGAGATAATATGAATGGAATTTTTTTGGTATTTTATTAAAACAAATCACACAAATTATTTTCGTAATATACTGAAATATATGGTGCAACCTGATTAATTTTTTATGTAAAGATTTATCACGAGAACTAGACAATTCAAAAAATTTCACTATAAGCTGCATTTAAATTGAATGCAAAAATATATGCCGTAAAAAAATATTTGATATAAAAATACCTACAATTTTATAAAAATATTTGTAAAAGATTTGTTAAAAAAAAATGAAGATTTATTTTCTTTTCCTTTTATGTATGCATCTTAAAATTTTGATTAAAATTTGCGTCAAATATCAGCCTTTTTTGAAGGGAAACAAATTTTTTTAAGATTTCTTTTAATATTACTATTGTTATTATATATATTTTTTTGTTAAACAAAATTTTAGATTTTTTTAGTACAAAAAAATCCACTTAGTGCCCAATTTTGTAAAACGATTTGTTTCGACAATTTGTATTGAAAACAACAAATAAATAAATAAAATTTTTTTGTTGTTCTCAATATAAAATTTCGAAACGAATTTTCGCTTCGTTTTACAAAATCCTTAATTTTTTAAAAATTCTTGTTGTTTTTAACTTTCATTTTAACAAATTTTTAATATATTTTTTCTATTTTTAATTTCTTTTTTATTTCTATTTGAAAACCGCAAATATTTATTTCATTTATTTTAAACATCAAATTCTCACTTTCAAATTCCGCTTCCTTTAAAAAAAAAAAAAAAAACAAAAAAAATGCAGCCATTTTAAATTTAGCACACACGCAACACCTTTATAAGAGAATTATGATAAATCTAGTGCCCTCTTAAAAAAGAGGGCAACATAAGAATTCCCTAATTTAAAATTCACATATTTTTTTGTTTTAAATCTTCAATGTTGTTTAAGATTAAACAGAAAAATTTATGAAGCATAAATATTTAAACAACAAAAAAAAAAACTAATGTAAAAAGCATAAAATTACAAACAAAAACTAAAACAACGAGTTTAAGTTGGAAACAGAGAGGAGACAAAAAGAGCAGGCGAACAAAGCCAGCAGAATATTCAAATAAGAACCGACATTTTTTATGCGAAAAAAAAAAACAAAAAAATATATATAAAATAAACAAAACATAAATGTTAGTCAAGCACAGAGAAAAACAGGCAACTACAACAACGGATAAAGCTTAAAAAATAAAACGGAAAAAAAGAAGAGCACAAAACAAAACTTGAAGTTGAAACATTTTGAATTTTTGTTTTATTTTTTTGCACTCAACCACGTTAAAAACTACAACAACATCCAGGCAGGCCACCAACCAGCCAGCTTCCGTTTCAATGCTAAAATAAATTGTTGTTTTTTTGTATTTTAAATTTTAAATAAAAATAAAACTGATACACATTCTCTTATTAATATATATTAATGCGAATTAATTTATTTTTTGTTAATAATAATAAAAAATTCATTTAAATAATCATAAAAAATTTACTGAAAAATTAATTAAAAAATTTGTTTTGAAAAAACACCTTTTTTGGGTCTGCTGCTTGTTGAACTAAAATTTAATTTCTGGTTTTGTTTTAATGAGTTTTAAATAAAATTGTTTTATTATTTTGGATATATATATTTTATTAAAACTTTTCTTAATGAAAATGAATATGCTTGCACAATCTTTTTTTTTTTTAATAAAAAATCAAACGAACACACGCACATACAATGTGAACAGATGCCGAAATATATTAAATGTCGGTAGATTTTAAAACGAAACAGATGATTTTCTTATTTTATTCCCTTTTTTTATACTTTAAAAATTTTTTTCACAAACTTTTTTTAATATATTTCTCATAAATTTCGTGTTTTTTTTTTCTTTTATTTTCTTTCAATAAATCAACAACAAAAAAATAATAATTTTATTTTGTCTAGTGTAACCCGCTTAAAATGTGTAAACGTAATAACGGTCGGTACCGAACTAAACACAAAAATACACTGCATGCAAAAAAGCACACCACACTAGCAAACACACAAACGAACTCACTCAATACAATTAAACTTAACAGAAAAACAAAAAGAAAAAAAACAAAATCATTGTTACGTTTTCCACGCACATTGTATACAAAAAAACAGAAAAAAGGCTCCCAAAACAAGAACAACAAACACACTCATTCATGAGCTCTTACAGAGCCCTAAACAAACTCGCACACTTATAGAGAGTGAGAGTGTAAATAAGTGTAGTAATAAATTGGAGCATTATATTTTGATGTTCTCTCGCTCATATTTAACTCCATTGAATGAACTCTTTTATTTAGCTCTTGTATTTTGTATCCACCAGAAACAAAGCAAATCAAAGAAGCACAAAAAAAACAAAACAAATTATAAACAAAAACATGTACAACATAGCGGCGAAAAGCTGCCAGATGAATTAAAAAAAGAATTTTAAGAAACTATTGAAAGCGAAAAAATCTCTTTAAAAATTATCGTAGCAAAGTGTGATTTTTCACAAATTACCGATAACAGAGGAAAATTCGGTAATGGAAAATTTTCTCGATGACGGAAAGTTTTCTCTAAAAAGTATATGAAAAGAAAAATCTATAGAAAATTATCGATTAAAAGAAATTTTCTCTAAAAAATGATCGAAAAAGTTATTTCGTTATCGATATTTTTTTTAAGAAAATTATTGTTCGATAATGTTCTATAAAAAATTGTCATTATCGCCAAACTTTTTCATATCAAATTACCGTTATCGATAAGTCTTTTATAGAAATTTACAGTTATCTATCAAGTTTCTATAGAAAATTACAGTTATCAATAAATAGTTCTATTACAAATTACAGTTATCAATAAATTTTCTATAAAAAATTACAGTTATCGATAAATTTTCTATAAAAAATTACAGTTATCGATAGTTTCTATAGAAAATTACAGTTATCGATAAAGTTTCCATAGAAAATTACAGTTATCGATAAAGTTTCTATAGAAAATTTCAGTTATCGATAAATTTTCTATAGAAAATTACAGTTATCGATAAATTTTCAATAGAAAATTACAGTTATCGATAAATTTTCTATAGAAAATTACAGTTATCGATAAATTTTCTATAGAAAATTACAGTTTTCTATAGAAAATTACAGTTTTCTATAGAAAATTACAGTTTTCTATAGAAAATTACAGTTATCGATAAATTTTCTATAGAAAATTACAGTTATCGATAAATTTTCTATAGAAAATTACAGTTATCGATAAATTTTCTATAGAAAATTACAGTTATCGATAAATTTTCTATAGAAAATTACAGTTATCGATAAATTTTCTATAGAAAATTACAGTTATCGATAAATTTTCTATAGAAAGTTACAGTTATCGATAAATTTTCTATAGAAAATTACAGTTATCGATAAATTTTCTATAGAAAATTACAGTTATCGATAAATTTTCTATAGAAAATTACAGTTATCGATAAATTTTCTATAGAAAATTACAGTTATCGATAAATTTTCTATAGAAAATTACAGTTATCGATAAATTTTCTATAGAAAATTACAGTTATCGATAAATTTTCTATAGAAAATTACAGTTATCGATAAATTTTCTATAGAAAATTACAGTTATCGATAAATTTTCTATAGAAAATTACAGTTATCGATAAATTTTCTATAGAAAATTACAGTTATCGATAAATTTTCTATAGAAAATTACAGTTATCGATAAATTTTCTATAGAAATTTACAGTTATCGATAAATTTTCTATAGAAAATTACAGTTATCGATAAATTTTCAATAGAAAATTACAGTTATCGATAAATTTTCAATAGAAAATTACAGTTATCGATAAATTTTCTATAGAAAATTACAGTTATCGATAAATTTTCTATAGAAAATTACAGTTATCGATAAATTTTCTATAGAAATTTACAGTTATCGATAAATTTTCTATAGAAAATTACAGTTATCGATAAATTTTCCATAAAAATTACCGTTATCGATAAATTTTTTTCTATAAAAAATTACCGTTATAGAAAATAATCGTTATCCATAAATTATTTATAGAAAATGATCGTTATCGTTTCTATAAAAAACTAGTTTTCGATAAATTTCTTTATATAGAATTCTTCATTATCGATATATTTTCTTATGAAAAATTATCGCTATCGATAAACTTTCTTTTACATTTTTCATTATAAATTAATTTTCTCCACAAAATTATTTTAAAAATTTATTACTCATTTTTCTATAGAATTTCTTTTTTATCCTTAAAATTTTTAAAATTCTATTTTCATTTCCCTGCAAATTAATCTGGTCACTAGCGGCAAACCAGAAATAATCTACTTTGTATTTGTTATGTTTGTTATTTCTCTGCTTCTTCTACACATTGCTTTAATTTCGCCGCTTAAACATGTTTCTTCTTTTGTTTGCTTTGAATTTGTTTTTTTTTCTTTTTTTTTTTTATTTAGATTTTTTTTTTTTTTTTTTGATTTAGATTTTTTTTTTTTTTTGATTTAGATTCTTTTGGTTGTACCTTTTCTTAGTTTTCTTAATTTTGGTTTCTTACTATTTTTTCACATGAAACTTCAATATACACAAAAGACGCCAAGAAAAAATCTCACAGGCGTACTTTTGATTTTAATATTTTTTTATTAGTAAACAAAAACGTTTTTCCATGTTTAAATACTAAAGAAGCATTTTAAAAACTCGTTTTAATCATATACTTTTCACTTACATTTTTTCTTAAATTTTCATGCTGAATTATTTCTTTAGTTACTTTGTTGAGAGAAAAAAACACAATTTATCGGCGAAACCGATTGGAATTTTATTGCTTTGCTTTCTTAATAGAAGTTAAGTAAATAAACTTTATTAAAGTTCAAAGAAATAATGGCAGTGTTTTGCTATTTATTCAAAAATTTTGTTTGTTATTTAATGAAACACTTAAAAACTTCTTAATTCTCGTAGCGTTCTAGTGAAGTTCTAGTAAAAAACTAAATAGATGCCAGTAACAGCAAACGTTACTATTGTTTTTTCTCCATTACTTTTCCTAATTCGCTGTTGGTTTGTGTTTATTACAGCTCTAGTTGTTGTTTTTGTTTATCAAAGATACATTTGCAAAGTGATGCAAAAAAATCAAGAGAAAAAACAATCAAAAACAAATAAACAAGAGTTTAGTAGAGTGTATATAACACTCTACTAAGTGTGGGTGCTAGAGAGAGATGAAGCAAGAGTGTATGAGAAATATTAAAAGTGAAAGAGATTCTAATTGGATTTGACTGTTCTCATTACGGCGAATTCTCTCAAAAGACGCCAATTTGATTGTTATTTACTTTTCAAGCAGTAAGTTAGAAAGAGAAAGAGGGATGTTTTTATCATTTACATAGTTATTTCTTTTTGTTCTGTGTTAAATATAAAAGTGTATTTCCTCTTTTGAAATGGTTATTTTTTTTTAAAACAGGGATGTTTTCAAAATTTTGAAATAAAATTTCTTATAAAAAACTTGTTCGTCTTAAGACAAATTTAAGGTTTCACGAACAATTTTCTTATTTTCTTTGGTTTAAAGGTAAATTTCTTGCAGAAAATTTTTCTCTTAACGAGAAATAGACTATAGTCTGATCTATAGAGTATACTATAGTCTGATCTATAGAATAGACTATAGTCTGATCTATAGAATAGACTAGTCTGATCTGTAGAATAGACTATAGTCTGATCTGATTATGGTATGGTCTATAGAATAGATTATAATCTGGTCTATAAAATAGATTATAGTCTGATCTGTAGAATAGACTATAGAGTAGACTATAATGTGTTCTATAGCATATACTCTGGTCTATGATATAGACAGTTTTGTATAGAATTATCCCAATTATTCAATGCATTTTTTTAAATATATATTCTTTTAATTAAAAAATCAATAATCTTTACACTGTATTACCTGGTTTTTCTTTTCGACTTTAAACTTTTTTTTATTTTGTCATCATCTTTGAAAATATAAGATTTGTAAGAAAAACACATAAAACTACAAAATCTCACTAAACTCTTCCTAGCAAATACTCCTCCAACACATTTATTCTTGTAAAAAAAAATATTCATTTAGTACTTTCCAATTTACCACAAAAGTTATAAAAAAGAGTGTAACCACAACCAATAGACCCCATAACGGTTTTTTGCTATTTATGATATCAAAATACACACACTTATAAACAAATATTAACAACACACGTACAAAGAAACACGAGTCATGAACATAAACATGTACGGTGTCATATGTAAGAAGAGAATCTAAAAAATTACACTGAGAGGAAATTAGATAAGAATTGTTTAAATGTTCTTAAAGAAAGTTTAAGTTTTAGTTATTAAATTCTTCGTTATTAAAGAGAAATTAAAATTAAATTAAATATTTGAAAGTCTTTATATTTTTTAAAGCATTTTCCAAGTGTAAGTAAAATAAAAGCAAATCAAAAGAGTTCCTGTTTTCGCAGACCACTGTGCAATAAAAACTTAAACTCGATAGTGGAATTTTCTTGTTGTTATTGTTTATATGCTTGAAGGCATGTGTATGTGTGTAAAGGATTGTGTTGTGTTCCACCATATTGTATGGTGTTGACATATGAATTTTGATGTTTATGATTTTACTGACCAGTCAGGCAGTCTTGTGTTGCTTTTGTTATTATCCTTGTTGTTGTTATTGCAAGTGAGAGTTGAGTATGAATATGTATGTGATTTTACATGTTTTTGGTGAGTGGGTTTTTTTTAAATACAAAGTGAAACTGCTGCAGACGAATTATTGTCCTTTTTGTTGGTCACACATGGAAATGACTATAAATTGAAAAACAAACTCTGTATACATACTAATATGTATGTAAGTGTGTGTGAAAAATCTCTGCAAGTGATAGGGATTTGATTAATTGTATCAGTTTTATACAAAAAATAAAATAAATAATTCTTTTTTTTCATTTTTAAAAAATAAATTCCCTAACAACCATTAAATTCTTTAGCTTACCACCACAATCATTATTATCCTCCAGGGAATAATATTAATTGAAATTATTTGTATTCAAGCAAATTATATAAATCTTGTAATGATTAAACTGTGATTATTAGTCGACATTAAATCAATTAATTTTGTTTTCTTAGAGGGGCAAATCATAAGCACATTCTACTTCTAATGGTGATTGGTCTTATGGAAATGTTAACAAATTTATTGTTAGTAATTTGAGGTCAGGTAAAGCCACTCAGGTTCATGGTAGAATAAATAAATATGATGTAATTTAACGATTGAAAGATAGGGTGACCATATTTGCTTTAATATTATTCAATTGATCTACAGTAGGGTCTAAGGTATTGACTATAGACTAGATTATATACTAGACCAATGTCCGATCCATAGTGTAGTGTATAGTCTGCTTTATAGTTTGTTGTAATGTCAAGTATGTAGTCCAGTCAATGGTTTGTATTCAAATCTATAGTCTAGCCTATATTTTATATGTAGTTTATAGTGTAGTTTACATTTTAATCGATGTTATATAGTCTAGTCTATTGTCTAGTGTATATTCTAGCCTATAGTCTAGTTTATAGTCTAGTATATAGTCTAGTTTATAGTACAGTCTATAGTCTAGTTTATGATGTAGCCCATATTGTAGTCTATAGTCTGGGTTACAGTCTAGTCTATAATCTAGTCTATAGTCTAGTCTAGTATAGTCTAGTCTAGTCTGTAGTCTAGTCTATAGTCTAGTCTAGTCTATAGTCTAGTCTAGTCTATAGTCTAGTCTAGTCTATAGTCTAGTCTAGTCTATAGTCTAGTCTAGTCTATAGTCTAGTCTAGTCTAGTCTATAGTCTAGTCTAGTCTATAGTCTAGTCTAGTCTACAGAATAGTCTAGTCTATAGTTTAGTCTAGTCTATAGTCTAGTCTATAGTCTAGTCTATAGTCTAGTCTATAGTCTAGTCTATAGTCTAGTCTATAGTCTAGTCTATAGTCTAGTCTATAGTCTAGTCTATAGTCTAGTCTATAGTCTAGTCTATAGTCTAGTCTATAGTCTAGTCTATAGTCTAGTCTATAGTCTAGTCTATAGTCTAGTCTATAGTCTAGTCTATAGTCTAGTCTATAGTCTAGTCTATAGTCTAGTCTATAGTCTAGTCTATAGTCTAGTCTATAGTCTAGTCTATAGTCTAGTCTATAGTCTAGTCTATAGTCTAGTCTATAGTCTAGTCTATAGTCTAGTCTATAGTCTAGTCTATAGTCTAGTCTATAGTCTAGTCTATAGTCTAGTCTATAGTCTAGTCTATAGTCTAGTCTATAGTCTAGTCTATAGTCTAGTCTATAGTCTAGTCTATAGTCTAGTCTATAGTCTAGTCTATAGTCTAGTCTATAGTCTAGTCTATAGTCTAGTCTATAGTCTAGTCTATAGTCTAGTCTATAGTCTAGTCTATAGTCTAGTCTATAGTCTAGTCTATAGTCTAGTCTATAGTCTAGTCTATAGTCTAGTCTATAGTCTAGTCTATAGTCTAGTCTATAGTCTAGTCTATAGTCTAGTCTATAGTCTAGTCTATAGTCTAGTCTATAGTCTAGTCTATAGTCTAGTCTATAGTCTAGTCTATAGTCTAGTCTATAGTCTAGTCTATAGTCTAGTCTATAGTCTAGTCTATAGTCTAGTCTATAGTCTAGTCTATAGTCTAGTCTATAGTCTAGTCTATAGTCTAGTCTATAGTCTAGTCTATAGTCTAGTCTATAGTCTAGTCTATAGTCTAGTCTATAGTCTAGTCTATAGTCTAGTCTATAGTCTAGTCTATAGTCTAGTCTATAGTCTAGTCTATAGTCTAGTCTATAGTCTAGTCTATAGTCTAGTCTATAGTCTAGTCTATAGTCTAGTCTATAGTCTAGTCTATAGTCTAGTCTATAGTCTAGTCTATAGTCTAGTCTATAGTCTAGTCTATAGTCTAGTCTATAGTCTAGTCTATAGTCTAGTCTATAGTCTAGTCTATAGTCTAGTCTATAGTCTAGTCTATAGTCTAGTCTATAGTCTAGTCTATAGTCTAGTCTATAGTCTAGTCTATAGTCTAGTCTATAGTCTAGTCTATAGTCTAGTCTATAGTCTAGTCTATAGTCTAGTCTATAGTCTAGTCTATAGTCTAGTCTATAGTCTAGTCTATAGTCTAGTCTATAGTCTAGTCTATAGTCTAGTGTATAGTCTAGTGTATAGTCTAGTATATAGTCTAGTCTATAGTCTAGTGTATAGTCTAGTGTATAGTCTAGTCTATAGTCTAGTCTATAGTCTAGTCTATAGTCTAGTCTATTCTATAGTCTAGTCTAGTCTATAGTCTAGTCTAGTCTATAGTCTAGTCTAGTCTATAGTCTAGTCTATAGTCTAGTCTATAGTCTAGTCTATAGTTTAGTCTAGTCTATAGTCTAGTCTATAGTCTAGTCTATAGTCTAGTCTATAGTCTAGTCTATAGTCTAGTCTATAGTCTAGTCTATAGTCTAGTCTATAGTCTAGTCTATAGTCTAGTCTATAGTCTAGTCTATAGTCTAGTCTATAGTCTAGTCTATAGTCTAGTCTATAGTCTAGTCTATAGTCTAGTCTATAGTCTAGTCTATAGTCTAGTCTATAGTCTAGTGTATAGTCTAGTCTATAGTCTAGTCTATAGACTAGTCTATAGTCTAGTCTATAGTCTAGTCTATAGTCTAGTCTATAGTCTAGTCTATTCTATAGAATAGTCTAGTCTATAGTTTAGTCTAGTCTATAGTCTAGTCTATAGTCTAGTCTAGTCTATAGTCTAGTCTAGTCTATAGTCTAGTCTAGTCTATAGTCTAGTCTAGTCTATAGTCTAGTCTATAGTCTAGTCTATAGTCTAGTCTATAGTCTAGTCTAGTCTATAGTCTAGTCTATAGTCTAGTCTAGTCTATAGTCTAGTCTATAGTCTAGTCTAGTCTATAGTCTAGTCTATAGTCTAGTCTAGTCTATAGTCTAGTCTATAGTCTAGTCTAGTCTATAGTCTAGTCTATAGTCTAGTCTATAGTCTAGTCTATAGCCTAATCTATAGTCTAGTCTACAGTCTAGTCTACAGTCTAGTCTACAGTCTAGTTTATAGACAAAAGTCTAGTCTAAGGTCTAATCTATAGTCTAGTCTATAGTCTAATCTATAGTCTAATCTATAGTCTAATCTATAGTCTAGTCTATAGTCTAGTCTATTATCTAGTCTATAGTCCACTCTTTAGTCCTATTTTTAGTTTTCACTCAAACTTTATTTTCACTCTTAGAAAAATCTGGTCATCCTAAAAATTTGCTATAAAACTAAATGACCTAATGGGAGCTCTTAAAGTTAAATAAATATAAACTTATAGCCATAACCATTATATAATATTTAAATATATATTTAAGCTATCATTTTTCAATACTCCAAGAGGTTCGTAATAATGATCTACATACATAATTTTCGTAATATGAGTAGAAGTACTTTACTTACATACTCGTACCACAAAGAATTTCTTAAGTATAATTTGTATTCAAAAATAAAAGAAAAAAAGTTATTTGTATAACAAATTGTATCATAAATTGCAACAAATTTCATGTTAATATACACCGACCAAATAAACGAAACTTATTCTTCAATGTCTCCGTCGTCGTCGTCATTATTATCATCATCACCAGCGTCAACATGGTAACGTAACCTAACGAAATCATAAACAACAACCCCAGACCTTAAAAAAAAAAAAAAAAAAAAAAAACATAAAGAAATTGAATTCTTGCAGTTTAGTATAAGATTATATGAGGAATACGCGGATTACCCCACAATTCTGAATATGTGTTATAATTTGACTAGACATATCTGGTGATTAGTTACTTTTCCTTAAAATTATACTAAAACACTCTATTGATAACACTCTATTTTACTGGGGTACAGTAAAGTAGCCAACTGACTTCCTTTTATATTATAAAGTTTTAGTAATTATCAATTTTGTAGTGAGAAATTTTCTCAAATTGGTGTTTATGAAAATGGAAGAAATACTGCTGGGTAGTGTTTACTGGAGGAGCAGATATTTTATTTCTTCAGATCTTGAACTGTTTTCAGCAACCCAAAGTAGTAAAAAAATAAAATGAATAAAGAAAATAAAAAAGAAATTTATTACATTTATTGCAGGCGTTTGTTGCCAATTGATTTTTCGTTGACTCTTCATAATATGTTACGGTGGTTCAAGACTATTTACTACTCGTAAGTATAACCCACGAGTATATATATTAAATATTTCCAAAGAGTGTGTCAGTGACTGTGAGAAAGTACAATTTGTATATAAACATTTATGTATATGAGGATTTTCACGTTTCCACGAGTACCTTTTTAAAATACTTTTATACACTACTTTAGCTTAGAGAGTATTTTTGTTTTTAAAGAAAGTTTGCAAAAAAAGTTAGAGATTTGGTTTGAAATAGGTAAATCGAAATTTTAACGAGCAATAAAAAACTATACATAAAATACTTATGCTACCAAATTCTTTTGAGAAGCTCCTTAAGGAATGTAATCGATCCTTTTATTAGAGTGTATTCTAGACTTTGAATACGTCAATCAATGAAACATGTTTCTCCAGCCCTGTATGAAGGTAACGACTGAAAACATAGATCTTTTGAAATACATTATTGCTGTAGCATTCAAGTTACAGTCATTTTATGAAAATGATGTACTTCAGTCTAGTAAGTTTGAACTGCATACGGTTGAAAATTTTGGAAAATTTATGTAGATTAATGTTTCATGCAGAGATGAAAAATGAAAATATTTTTTGGTATCAAAATAAATTCCAAATAGTACTCTTTTCAGCCTCAGTCCAAGATCAATTCCTTAAAATCGAGCCCTTCAGCTTTAGTTTTGTTAAAATTTAATTCATTATCTGATGTCTTTGAAATTCGGAATATTTTTACTTCAATTTGATTTGAAGAGCATAGAAACTTGTAATTTTTGGTAATGACTTTAAATATGATATATTTTAGTGTTTAAAATTTTATAAATTAAACCTACAACTGAAATGTTTCTACAATACAATTTGTTTGCCCTCTAAACTTATTTGAATTGTCCTAATTACAAGTCCATTTTTTTTCTTTTTTTTTGGAAACTCGAAGAACCAGCATTTAATCAGAGATAGTGTTCATTACAATTTAATTATTATTTCTGAACACCAATTGTAAATCTAAATCAAAAGTGTTAAGAAAACCCCAGTTTTCTATTCGAAAATTATATATCTTCAAAATATTTATTTATTGAACAATTTCAATACAATTACAAATTGTATTGTGTATTCTAATTCTAACAGAGCGGGGTAACGAAGACGACTGTTGCTTTTTGTAGTGAAACATACCAGAGTCTCTCGAATTGTGGAATATCAAGCTCATCGTTTGACATGATCAAATGATTCGAGGGAGTACTTCAGTATTTTTGAATGCTAAATAGTATAAGAAAAGTACTTTAGTATCAGCTTTTCCATTCCTGGTTACATGCTTGTAATAGTGATATTCATAGACGATTTAGTTTAAGGTTAGAAATGGAAATGTGATTCAAATGTTTGGTAGTCTTTAAGATGCAATGCAAGGTCTTGAACAAAGGCCTTTTGTTTTTTCGCCTTTCTTTCTATAGAGATGAACAAACATATAATTTGGTAAGTGTTAATTTTTAAATTCTTTTACACTCGATCGGTGGTCTTTTCATTTTCAATGGAATAATTTCCTTACAATTGGGACGCAACTTGCGTGATCTTATGTAATTGTAATACCAAAAGCTTTCATATTCTCTATTGCTCTATTCATGGATTTTATCAAGTCCGTATTTAATTTCCTTGCGACTCTATTTTTTTGTTGCATCTTCTTACTAATTAACCATAAATTGGAGACAACAGCGCGGTTCAAAAAAACTTAAAAGTCTTTAAAATTTACTTTGAGTTAGTGAGAAGTTGATCTACACTAATTTGGATTTTCTTCTTTCGTACCCTTTTATCTTTTCCCGAATGTTGATCAGCAAGTAATTGGTTCTTTTACGTGATACTTCATTGTGTAGTGGTAGTTATGACGTTTTCTTTTCTGACTAAAATGTTGTCTTTATTTTACCCGTTACCCCCTTTTGTGTTCTATTCTGAAAAAAATGTAATAGTGTAAATGGGTCAAATGTTTTTTTCCAATAGTGTTGTCCTTAAATTCAAAAAATATGTTACATGTTTGCGATTCAACAAAAATCACAAATTTCACCAAAAAATCAAAATTTCACCAAAAATCACAAATTTCACCAAAAATCGCAAATTTCACTAAAAACCACAAAAATTTCACTAAAAATCCAAAATTTCATCAAAAAGCTCAAACTTTCACTAAAAATCCAAAATTTTATCAAAAATTCTAAATTTCACCAATAGGTTAAAAATTTCTAATTTTTTGTGAAATATCAAATTTTTAGTGATATTACTCAAGGTTTTGAGTAATTTTTCAATTGAATTTATTCTGCCGTAAATTACTAATGACTTGATTTTTAAACAATTTTTATAATGATCGTGATTAAAGAAATGTTAAAAACTTTTGGTCGCTCGCTCTTAGTTTACGAATTAGGGATCTCTAGAGTTTTGATATATATTTTCTAAATACCTTTATTAAAATATATGCGATTTAAATTATATTTATACTGTTTAAAAGTTCAATTACCTTTTTAATGATATATAATACGACCATATCAATAAATCCTTGAGAGGATTTATGCAATTTTCACTTTTCATCGATATACCAGAACTTAAGAGAAAGTCCCTGAATCCTACCATAAGCCGGCTGTATGTAAAAACCTTTATTAATGTTAAAAAGCAAAAACTTTGCTTTCCTGGTAAGCTAGCAGGTATAATTGAAAACAAAAATAAACTACTTATTTTTAGCCTGAATAACTAGTTATTTTTGTTCGAATTGTCCACAAATTCATGTAGTTATTTTTTGACTCTAGGGGTACTAAAAAATAAGTACCCAAACGAAAACAAAAATAAAAAAAACACAAAAATTTTGCCGTCAGGGAGACTCGAACTTGGACACAAACTAACCATTCGTTTTTACTGACTAACGTCTTACTCAGTACACCATCTCGTACATAGCAGCCTAAGCGACAAAAACTCTATTTAGTTTAAAATATCTTTTTAGGTATTTTGTTATAAAAAACTAACAGCTTCAGAATGGGGTTGAACCAACAACTTTCTGGTTGTTAATCCAGCGCTCTAGCCAACTCATCCACGTGATTGCAGTATTACCGTGCTATTATACTATTGAGTACTTATTAATGTAATACTGAGTAGGCAAATAATAATGACGCCTCATTACCAAAAAACTACTTTAATAAGTAGTTGTATTTCTACTTTAACTGGGCGTGTAATCTTAACTTATTCCTATTTTTCAAATATTGTATAATATAAAACAATGCTGAAAGTTTATTTAATAAACAAATTGTTTCAAAACTTAATATTATTTTTTTAATATCAACATAAATAGCCAAAAAGGTATGCACTTCAATTTTTCCGATTTTTTGACGATTTCAAAAATATTGTACCGATTTTGACGATTATTTTCTTCGAATTTTGAATATCCAATATCTCCACAACGTAATGTAACACTGTGCGTCATCTAGTGCTCTATATTAAATATTTATAAACTCAAAATTCGCTTTCTTATTTCCCAGCAAAAAGTTTTTGGTTTTCAGTAATGGCAACTACTTATTAAAGTAGTTCCTTGGTAATAAGGCGTCATTATTATTTGCCTACTTGGTATTACATAAATAAGTACTCAATAGCACGGTAATATTGCAATCATGTGGATGATATATTGTTATAATATTTTGTTATACTAAAATTATGCATTTATTTAGAGACATGTATTTCTGTGGTACTCTTTCGTGTGTCACTTGAATAAGGAATTCTTTTAATATTAATCTGGAAAGCTATGATTTGAATTTCTTTCAATATAAACGGCTAGAGAATTTTTAATTTTATAGTTTTTAAATAGTTTTTATTCAAAATGGGATGTTGTAAGGCTCCTAATAACTCTGTAAAAAAAAATTCTGATTTTGAAATCTCAGGGTCAGAATCCGGTCCAAATAGCCAAAAACATTAATAGAGGAAAGACAGTTGTGTACAATTATTTAAATAACGTGGAAAGATATGGAAAAAACATGAAAGGACGGAAGAAAATGGCAACAACTCCAAAAGAAAGACGAAAAATTCTTAGAATTGAATCAAATTCTGCCATGTCGATATCAAAAATACGTGAAAAACGTGGAGTCAGTGCCAGTATTTGAAAATCCGACGAAAACTGCAAAAAAACCACCACTTAATGAAAAACGCAAATCACAACGTCTACAATTTGCCAAAAATACAATGACATGGTCCGACAAATGGTTTAAAGTTGTATTTTCCGATGAAAAAAGTTTAATATTGATGGTCCCGACAGGTATAACTATTACTTCCATGACCTAAATAAGGAGGAATTATTTTTGAACCGCAGACACAGCCGAGAGGGCGAAATAATGGTATGGGGTGTCATTTCGTATTATGGTACCATAGAATTGGTTTTCATGTCCAACAAAATGACTGCAACGACTTACAAAAACATTCTGGAGGAAGCATTTCCAAAATTTAATGACTTCTTTGGATCCATACCTTCGACGTACCAACACGACAACGCTCCGATTTATATCGCCAGAGCAGTAAAACAATGGATTAATCAACAAGGTGTTCAACTTGGGGTTGTCTTGCAAGAAAAGTTTATGAAGGAGGAAAACAATTTGAGACGATAGAATCCTTAAGGGATGCAATAACAAAAGCATGGAGTTCAATTTCGTTAAATTACTTATACAAGTCGATGCCAAATAGCATTTTTGAGGTTATTTCTAAAAATGGTGGCAGTAGTCATTACTAATTGAATGCTAGAAGATAATAACTTTCTGCTAGCTTATCAGGAAAGCAAAGTTTTTGCTGGGTTGGGAAAAATATTTTACAAAAGGGGAACAATTGAATATGTTTTTCTCGAAATTATATTCTCCGGAAATATCTTGTAACCAAAACATGTAATAAGATCATGTAAATCATGTTAATTATACCAAATGAGCCATACCACGATACCAATAGATATAAAAATGTACCAAATAATATTACAATTGTACTATGTTTGCCATCCGTGGTCTGACATAATAATAATAAAAACCTCTATACTTTTGCCCTAAAAGAAAACTAATTTAAGGTAGCGTATCTTAAGATTCATCCTAAACCCGTTTCTTTCAAATTTCCTGTTGCTGGAGTTAGTTGTTAAAACCCATATTTTTTTACTTTTTTCTTAATAGAAATATATGTTTACAAGGTTTATTGTTACAATTTACAGAACAACAATATTGGCAAAATCATAAAAGAAAAAAAAAAACTGACGAATGTTGTAACTTACAGCCATTTAGTTGAAGTTCAAATTTCCAATTCTAAGAAATGAAAGCCACATTTAGATGCTTTCCAAATGAACTTACTTACATTTGCCTTTACCAAACAAAAAAAAAAAAAAAAAAAAAGGAAATATAGCGAATTTGTTTTTAGGGCTTAAAAGATTTATTTTCTGTTCAATTTTCTTTTTATTTCGTAACACTTTGATATTTGGGAATTTTTGGTATTGTAAAAGTATTTTACATCAATATATGGTAATTTTGTGAGAATATTTATAGTTGTTAAACAAGTTCTTTGTTGGTATTTTTTTATGTTGAAAGAGTATTTATTTGATATGTTATGGGACGTAGATTAGTTGTTTTTATTTAGAAAATTGTCTTTTTTTTATAATCATTACAGAGTCAGACAAAAGCTAACAGAGGTAATAAACTAGACCTGAAATGCTGGAATTAGATACAGACGAAATTACGTGGATTGGCAAAATATATCTGCCAGACAATGGGAAGTTTAAATAGAAAAATATTAAAAAATATTTAAAAAAATATTAAATAGAAATAAAATATATAAAAAGTATTTAAATATAAAACATAAAATAACACCCAATTAAAAAGTTTTTTTAAATAAAATTTTATGATCATAGATTCTTATCTAGTTAAAAGTTTATATAAGAAATTACAGTTAAGGGTCATGTAAGTACATATGTATATTACCTCAAAATATGGAAAATGCTCTCGAGAATTAAACACGGTCCATAAATGGCGCAGATATAGCCTAAACCCGTAGTTTTTAGGCTACGAATCGCTACCACGCTCCACAAAATCGGCATTTAAAAATCAAAATGTTATATTCGGTTCGGCCGATTCTACCCACCATCTGAAACTTTTTGCACCATCCTAAGTTTTTCACCTTTGCCAAAATTTCGTTGACGTACGTGTTTTTTAGAAGAGATAATTTCGAGTTACAATGGACGCCCTGTTTATCTAGTATTTGACTCATAACTTTTTTATTTATGAACTGATTTTGCTCATATTCAATACCAAATGAACCTTGTATAAGAAAAATATTTCAGCAAACTTTCGTCTCTCTAGGTGGTCCGCCCCGAGCTCTATCGTTCATTCGACAGACATACAGACGGACAGGCGGACGGACATTATTAGATCGTCACATGGACTCAGAATATATATACTTTATGGGAATTTAAATGATTATTTCTCCAAATTGCAATAAAAAAACGTTATTGCAAAAAATCATTACAATACAGAAATAAACAATAAAATAAAAATATCGCCAAGTTACAAAAAAGTGTCATATTAACACAAAGAATTTCAAAAAATTGCCAAATTATGAAAAATAATTTGACAATGATTTGTCAGATTTTCCAAATTTCTAGAAAAAATGCTAAAATAAAAAAAGCAAAATTATAACAGAAAAAGTTCTCATATTAGGACAAAAAAATTCTTTAAATTGCCGAACTACGAAAAATCGCTTAAATATAGAATAAAAAACGAAAAAAAATCGGCAAACACACAAAAATTGCCTTATAACGAAAAATTGCAAAAATACCAAACATTTCCAAATAAAAAAACACAATAAAAAACACATTTCGACATGTTGATGATGGGTATACAAGTTGCCGAAAAATTAAATTAACAAGAATCGCCTAAAAATCGCCAAATAACAGTAAAACAAAACTCCAAATTACAAAAAAGCATAATTGCAAAAGAATCGCCAAATTATGAAAAATCGCTGAAATATAAAATAAAATATATAAAAAAGATCGTTAAAACTCAAAGATAAAAAACAAAATCGCCAAATTATAAAAAAATATCTTAAATACAAACATTTGCAAGATTTGCCAAATTTCTGGAAAAAAATGTCAAAATACAATAAAATCAAATTATAAAAAAAACCATTAAAATAGAAAAAGTTCTCATATTAGGGCAAAAATATAAAAGTCGACGAACTACCTAAAATCGCTTAATTACAAAGTAAAAAAAATCGGCAAAAACTCAAACAATTTGCTTATATCATTTATAAAAAATAATAACTTCGAGAGGTTTTGAATATATTAAATACTATACTTAAATTATATTAAGAAGAATATTGTAAAGTTTTTTAAATACTACTAAATTTTTAAATAAAAAAAGTATTTCTAATAATTCAATAAATAATTATATTTAAATCCGTAGCCGCATATATACATGTAATATGCTTTCATATATGAATCCAAAATTCCATATATAGTCATATATAGTCATATTCTTCATATATAGTTTTATATATAAATCCATATGTTGGGAATATATTTCCATATACAAGCACATATGTACCTTTTCATATATGGAATCATATATATTCCCTCATGGACCATATAATGGGTGATTCAAGTAGAGATACTTTTTTCAATAGCCTTTTTTCACAGATCAGTATTGTTTGGCATTTCATAATGGAAAGACTTACGCCTGAACAACGTTTACAAATCGTTCAACTTTATTTATTACGAAAATTCACGTTCTGTGAGGAATGTGTTTCGTGCACTTCGCTCAACTTATGGTCAACATAATCGGCCTACTGAACGTACTATTCGCAACACCATCATCCATTTTGAGACCCAGCATTCATTATTGGATAATATTCGACCGAATAGACCACGTCCAGCACGCTGTGACGAAAATATAGCGGCTGTAGCTGAGAGTGTACACGAAGACCGTAGAGAGTCGATTCGGCGCCGTTCGCAAGAACTCCGACTGACGTATGGAACGACTTGGCGCATTTTACGTCGAGATCTTAAATTGAAAGCGTACAAAATATAGCTTGTGCAACAACTGAATCCGCTCGACCTTCCCAAGCGACATCGCTTCGCTCTATGGGCTCTTGAAAAGTTCCAAGAAGATCCGACGTTTTCGGGGCAAATTTTGTTCAGCGATGAGGCCCATTTCTGGATCAATGGGAATGTAAACAAACAAAATTGCCGCATTTGGGTCGAAGAGCAACCTGAAGAGATTCTAGAACTGCCACTTCATCCAGAATAAACAACGGTTTGGTGCGGTTTGTGGGCTGGTGGAATCATCGGTCTATATTTCTTTAAAAGTGCCATGATAACCGACTATTTGATGCCTGAAATTGAAGCTCGTGATCTCGGCGACATTTGGTTGCAGCAAGACGGCGCCACTTCCCACACATCGCATCAATCAATGGATTTATTGAGAGAACACTTCGGTGAGCACATAATTTCACGTTTTGTTCCAGTCGATTGGCCACCGAGATCGTGTGATATCACACTGTTAGACTTTTTCCTGTGGGGATATGTAAAGTCTAAAGTTTATGCGGACAAACCCGCTTCGATTCAGGCCTTGGAGGAAAACGTCACGCGTGTCATTCGCCAGTTACGAGTCGAAATGCTCGAACGAGTCATCGAAAATTGGACTCAACGGATGGACCGTCTGCGACGTAGCAACGGCCAATATTTGATAGGCATAATCTTCAAAAAATAAATGCCAAAGAATGTTCTTTCAAATCGAAATGGATCATGCTTTATTTACATATATCTCCATATACCCTCAATTTTCGGATCCAAAAAATGTATGGAACTCTATATGTGTTATATATATATATATGTAGCTGGGTATATATAATATTAATACATTTCTTATTAAATTTACGCTTTTTATAAATTAAAAAAATCGAAAACGATCAAAAATGCTCCCTTTGTGGAAAATGAGGTATATTTAATTAAAATCGTTGCCATGAATGTCGTCTTTATTCATAATTATGTGAAGGATTCTAATTTAAAAATGGTACAAAACTTAATAAAATTACTTAAGTTTTTTTAATGAAATACCATCACTTAATTCGGAATAAAATCGACATTTATCTACCGATTTTAAAGAAATAATAGACGCTTTATTTATAACATTCTAAGCTTTATGATAAATGAGCAAAATAAGAATTTTTGATGGTTTTCGATTTTTTACGATTTTTTTTTTTGACGAAGATTTAGCAGATTTAAAAACTATGTTGGATAACTACGACATAATTCGAATTTTTTGTTATTTTTTTTTTAACCAAATCATATAAATGTTATCGACATAAGTTGCAACATGTGGTGCACCTTATTAATTAATAATAATGATGCCAGTAATTCGCCATAAATCTTATAACGATTAAGAATCTATTGTCTAAATTCTCACATGGTTAAATCTAAAGTTAACTTTAATGCAATCACATTTTCTCTGATGAAAAGTGTTAAATCAACTAATTCATTACCCAGCTTAAACATCATTTAAGAACCAACTAAAATGCAACACCAGACTCAACTGCCCCTTTGACCATTAAGCAGCGTAGGATTGTCGAAAAAAAACCTCATAAATCATCAACACCTGTCATGATGAGTCCACCATGTAGCTCTCTAGCCGGCTGACTGGATAACGTTGAGTTAAAAGTGAGAAAAAAAAACATAAACACAAAAACTGATGAAAATGAGGGCGATGACTATTAGTGTGACCACTACTACCACCCACTTGAGTGAGGTATAATGATTTAAATAAACAACAGGAGGGAGGAAAGAAACCTTAATTAATAGACTTTCATTAAGTGGTAGTAAAACTGTAACATAATATTAGTAGAATATTAGTAGAACAAATCAAATAAATATTTTATTTATGGCTAGAGTTATTTAAATTCATATTTCCTTAAAATTTATATTTATTTTATATTTTATTTTTTTTTTTTTTAGCTGCTATTATAGGCCTTTCATTTTCATTTAGTGTTTTTTTATAACTAATTGTTTTATCTTTGGCTTTAAAAAAAAAAAAAAAAAAAAAAACTTATTGCTTTGGTAACACCTGTTACCCTTAGTAATTTACATAAATATTACACAAATCATCTTAGATAGCTTTTTCAGGGTTTATTCTACGAATTGCGGCTGTAAAATATTTAAAACAAATGGCAATAGTTAAAAAAAAATATATGGTTTATGTGACCAAAAATTTTAAAAAGCCATAAATGAGACAATGTGCCACTATTTGGTCAAATAAAAAATGTAACCAAATCCTTAGCCATTATTTTTTTTTAAAGAAGAATTTCTATGTGAAAAAAAAAATAATATTACACAGGATATAAGTAAAACGTTTTTGGAATATTAAAAAAGTGACCAGAAACGCATCAAATTCCTCCACAAAACAAAATAAAAATATTTAAAGATTTAAAAAGTTTAATTAGGGAAAAGTAAGCTAATTTATGTACTAATTAATTATGAAGAGGACTGTAGTAACTTTGATCAAAAATCAATATCTTAAAAAGCTCAAAACGCCTCTGATTACTTCATACTAATACTCAATATATTTCTAGGAATAGCATCTAGTGCTAATATCAGTTTTAGCTATAACACATACATATGTATATGGAAAAGTGCTACTTATATAGTTAACGACAGACAAGTATACAGGAGGGAAAAAAGAAGCTAAAGATTTGTAAAAAGATTTTTAATTTGTGTAAAACTCTAGAGTTGACTTGTTAATGTAAGTGGGAGCTATGTCAACTGCATAGACGAGGGTTGTAGGTTTTGGCCAGAAATCTACTTTTTTTTATTAAAAAAAGGGGGTCAAATTTAAAACCTCAAACATTTTAAGCTGATATCTAAAAAAACAAGTAGAATGAAGTATATGTAGGTTGTTTAGTTTTTGTTTTAGGTTGCACAAAAATTGTTAAATTCAAAAACAAAAAACAAAAATACAAACAAAGCCTGATGCTCTATAAGTGAGTTTATATTTATAAGTATGTGTGTAGGTTCCATGTTCAAAGTTATCATATTGATAAAATACGAGACCACAACCCAAACATACATAACACATGTTGCAACATCATGTTCATTTCCTCCAAAAACACAAACAATTGCAGTTGCAAATTTTAAACAATATATGTAACTTTGGTAGCAAAATAAATTTGTAGTAGTACCATGAAAATTGAATGTCATATATGTATGTAATTTTACTCCTCATATCCCCCTGCCTTCTGTTGTTTCATATTTATTCTACTTGAGTTGCAAGAAAAATTTAACCCTTCTATAGGTGATTTTTCCATAACAAAATTATGTTTTTGGAAATATTGTTTAACCTTTCCGTTTGATAACTCTACATGATGCTATAAAAACATACAACATTTAGTCGTATATAGTTTTGTTATTTTGGCATAACCTAATGATCTTTTACAAATATGTATTAGGTTGGTAGTAAGTAAAGTAGTAAATTGAAAGGACACTGTGAGGCTGTAGGCGAAACTATAGACTAGACTGTAGATTAGACTGTAGACTAGAATATATACTAGACTATAGATTAGACTAGACTAGACTAGACTATAGCCTAAACTATAGACTATGGACTAGACTACGAACTAGAGTATAGACTAGATTATAGACCAGACTACATACTAGACTATTGATTAGACTATAGACTATACTATAGACCAAACTATAGACTAGGCTATGGACTAGACCATTGATTAGACTATACACTAGACTATTGAATAGATTATTGACAAGACTATAGACTAGACTATAAATTAGACTATAGACTAGACTATTGACTAGACTATAGACTATACTATTGACTAGACTACAGTCGAGACTATAGAATAGACTATATACTAGACTATTGATTAGACTATAGACTATAGTATAGACTAAACTATAGACTAAACTATAGACTAAACTATAGACTGGAATGTTGACTAGAATATAGACTAGAATATTGACTATACTATTAACTGGACTATAGACTAGACTATAGACTAGACTATAGACTAGACTATAGACTAGACTATAGACTAAATTATAGACTAGACTATAGAGTAGACTATAGTCGAGACTATAGACTATATTATAGACTAGACTATAGACTAGACTATTGACTATACTATAGACTAGACTATTGACTAGACTATAGTCTAGAGGTTTTTATGCAGGAGTTCTCACAGGTTACTGATATAATTGGTACCATTGTGGACAAAGTGAACCAGATAATAGCTAACCCTAAAAGAGCATGAGACACTGCAATGCCAAGGCGCAGAATGACGGAAAAGCGGTAAGCAAACTACTGGTGGAATAATGAAATGAAACGGAAGACATGCTTTAAAGATAGAAGAAGAGTTCAGCGCTCCAGGGGTTTGAAGAAGTACGTCAAGAATATAGAATATCAAGAAGAGAATTTAAGCACGCAATTCTGAGAAGCAAAAGAAAATCTTTCGAACAGATATATTCTGAAGCAGACTCAGACCCATGGGGAAAGGCTTATAGGGTAGTCACTTCGAGACTTATAGGGAAAAAATGCGCACAACCGATATGTCCACTCCTAATGGATAAGATAGTAGGACACTGTTTCCTGAACATCAAAGAGATAGATACTCAGTAAATATAACAGAATATACAGAGAACATACCATTAATAACGGAGGAGGAAATAACACAGATTGCTAAAAAAATAGGGGATAGCAAAGCTCCGGGCCCGGACAATATACCGAACAAAGCTCTTAAACTGGAATTTACGAGAATACCAAAAAAGAAGTTTATCGGATCGACAGAACGGATTCCGTAAGCGAAATCTACCATTGACGCTATCACCATGGTCAAAGAAATAGCTCAAGATGCAATAGAGGGCAAAAAAAAGTATTGCGCTGTAATCACCCTTGATGTGAAGAATGCATTCGACTCTGCTAATTGGGGACTTATAATCGAAACGCTACTTAGACTCGGCATCCCGAATTACCTGACAAGAATCGTAAGTAGTTACTTCACGAACAGAAATTTGTGCTACTATACAGATTATGGAATCCAGACATACGATGTAACGGCAGGCGTTCCACAGGGCTTGGTACTTGGACCTTTGCTATGGAACATCATATGTAATAGGTTTCGCGGATGATATCGCCGTGACGGTCACGGCTAGATATATTGATGAAGTAGAGATGATTGCCAACGAAGTCACAGAAATAATTGGAAAATGAATGAAAGGTGCTGGACTTGAATTAGCAGAGCACAAAACATAAGTCGTTCTAGTCACAAGACGTAAGAAACTCGAAAACATAAGGATCAAGATGGGGAAGTATGAAGTGACATCCAAACCCAACCTTAAGTATCTAGGAGTTATTATAGATTCAAGGTTAAATTTCAAAGCACATATGGAATATGTAGGTCAGAAAGCATCAAAAGTAATAGTTGCAATAGAAAGAATGATGCCAACGTGGGAGACCCCCCGCAATCTAAGAGAAAAATAATTATCACGGTAGTAAGCTCGCTGATTCTTTATGCTGCTCCTATATGGTCAAGAGCCCTTAAAATAAAATCGGTAGCAGAAAAACTCCTATCATTGTATAGGCTATGTACGTTGCGTATAGGCAGTTCTTTTGGGACAACATCGGAAGATGCAGCGTTTGTTATTGCAGGAATAATTCCAATAGACATTCTAGCCGACGAAGCCAAACGTATGTATGATCATAAGCAAAGAGAGGAAGATATTACTAGTATTAAACGTAAACTAGAGAGAGATACATCAATAGTATTATGGTAGTATCGATGGGAAAGAAATTTAAAACAAAGGTGGACCTACAGACTCATACCAGACATTCTAGTTTGGCTAAATAGAGAACACGGAGAAATAAGTTACTATCTCACGCAATTTCTTTCTGGTCACGGAGGCTATACAGGTTTGGTTTGGACGAATCGCCGATATGTCCATACTGTCCCAACGTAGTTGAAGATCCCGAGCACGTCATGTTCTACTGCCCGCATTTTAATGAAGCACGAGAATATACAGAAAAAAAGTCAGTCAAATTTGAATACTGAGAACATAATCAATATAATGATAAGCAAAAAAGAGCACTGGAAAGCTATAGATTGCATGGTAGCTGATATCCACAAGAAATTAAGGATGGAGGAGGAAAGAAGAAAATTCTTCTTATCACACTCGATAGAGGCTAACTAAGCCTATCCGGCCTTGCGATGCAATATCGTAATAGACAGTTCTATAGGGTACACGGATGACGAAGGAGGTGGTTTTAGTCAGTAAGAATCCGACATAACCCGTTGATCCTTAAGTGGCATCGGATATCTTATGATAGATTTATACCTGCCTAATAGAAAAAAAAGGACTAGACTATAGACTAAACGAAAAGAAAAGCAAGTTATGCTGATATATTAAAGCATATGAAGTCAGATCCTAGCCTTCAGGATTTGGGTGAATGCGTTTCTCGCATAAGGAGAACCCAAAAAAGCGATCTTCTTTTAGAAATTAATAAGTCCAAAACCGAGAACGTCAAAGACTTCCAAGAAAGGTGGAAAGATCGGTAGGATTACAGGCAAATATCGTATCGCACACTCCGGAGATTATGATTGAATGTAAAGATATCGATGAGATTACAACAAAAGCAGATATTAGTGAAGCCCTTAACAACTTGCTAGGAGTTTCTGAACTAAGGGAAACTAACGTAAGGAATCTAAGGAGGGCTTACAATGGCACACAGATAGCAAGTATTATCTTACCGATAGAACTTGGCCGTAAAGCCCTCGAAATGGCGAAAGTCAAAATTGGCTGGGTAGTATGTCGCTTAAGGCAAAAGGTGCTTGTCAAATAATGCTTCAGATGTCTGGAATTTGGACATATTTCCTCATCGTGTATAAATCCCCACGACACGTCGAAACTGTGTAGAAGGTGTGGAGAAGGTTGATATATTGCGAGGGACTGTACCAAGGACCCAAATTGTATGTTCTGTAAAGAAGTAGAAAACACGGATACAAAACACGTAGCTGGGAGTGAAAGATGTCCTGTTTTTAGGCGTGCTCTTAGTAAATTGCTTAAATGAGATTTTTATAATTAAATCTCAATCATTGTCAGGCGGCGCAGGACTTGCTTTCACAAACTATCTGCGATACCAGAGTTGATGTCGCCATTCTTTGTGAACAATATAGAGACATGAGCAATACTTTATGGGTGAAAGATTCAACAGGTAAAGCTGCAGTTTGGGCATGCGGAAATAAAGGAATAGAAGAAATATCCGAGCACTCAGAAGACGGATTTGTAAGAGCCAAAGTTAGTGGTATTCATATATACATTTGCTATGCCCCTCCTGGTGCAACAATTGAAGAGTTTGAGAAGATAATCTGCTAAAAGACTCAGATAATCATAATCTAAAAATTATAGCAGCAAACTTCAATGCATGGGCTGTTGATTGGGGTAGTCGAAAAACTAATACTAGAGGACGTATTTTACTCGAAGCGATTTCTAGGCATAATATAGTACTAGCAAATAGTGGAAATACACCAACATTCTCTACTGGAGGAAGAACCTCTGTCGTGGATCTAACATAGTTCCTTGGCAAGAGATATGAATTGGAGAGTCAGCGAACAATACACTCACAGTGACCATCAAGCTATTATATTTTCAGTTCATAGCTTACATAGTAGACGTCCTTCTCTTGAATAAGATACACCAAAATATATTCGTTGGGCCTCTAAAAGACTTAAAAAAGAAGTATTTACCCAGGAATTTGGAAACAACTTTGAACTGAATGGTACAGCACTGGAAAAATTGAATCAAATGGCAATCAAAAGCGCATGTGACGTCGCTATGCCAAAACGAAGAATGACGAGGAACTGTCCCCCAAATTATTGGTGGAACTCGGAAATCAACAACCTCCGCGCGTTGTGTATAAGAGCTAGAAGACGAACATAACGTCTTAGGGGCCGACCGGAGTTCGAAGAAGCGTGTCGCGAATTTCAAACAGCAAGGCCAGAGTGTCAACATGCTATTTCAAGAAGCAAAAAAAAATAGCTTCAAAAATATATGCTTAGAAGCAAATAATGATCCTTGGGGAAAGGCGTATAGGGTGGTAACCTGGCGCCTTAAAGGCAAAAAGTCCCCACAGCCAAGTTGTCCCATCTTACTAGGGAAGATAGTTAAAACTCTGTTCCCGGAACATAGAAGCAATACGTATAGTGACAAAAATGAACCCAATAGAATCCATATCGGTGGTGACAGAAGAGGAGCTGCTTCAGATAACAGAGAAAATCGGAGACAACAAAGCTCCAGGACCTGATGGAATTCCAAACAATGCGCTTAAGTTGGCAGTTAGAACAGCAACGAAAGGCAGTTAGAACAGCAACGAAAGGAAGGAGTATTTCCAAACTGTTGGAAAAAACAAAATTTGGTGCTAATTCCGAAGCCCTCTGCTTATAGACCGATATGTCTACTCGACACAAAAGGGAAAATTCTGGAGAAAATCATACACAACCGATTGCTACCCATTGTAGAGGAAAGAAATGGTGTGTCGAATCAGCAATTTGGGTTTCGAAAAGCTAGATCGACCATCGATGAAATTCCTATGGTAGTAGATGCAGAACGAATGGCGATAGAAAGCAAGGGAGCAAGTAGGAAGTACTGTGCTATCATAACGCTTGATGTAAAGAACGAGTTTAAATCTGCGAACTGGGGAATAATAATTCAAAAGCTAAACGAAATCGGCATACCGGCGTATTTAGCAAGATTAATAGTAAGCTATTTCGCAGACAGAAAGCTCTGTTAAGAAACCGACGAAAGTGTCGTAACATACAATGTCACTGCATGAGTTCCACAAGGCTCTGTGCTTGGTCTACTATTGTGGAATATTATATACAACGATGTTCTAGAGCTTAACATTCCAGAAGAGGCGAACATTATAGGTTTTGCAGATGACATATCAGTTACGGTTTCAGCAAGATATATGGACGAAGTGGAGCTAATCTCGAATGAAGTAGTATGGACTATTAGAAACTGGATGAAAAGTGTGGGGTTGCAACTTGCCGAACATAAAACGGAGATTGTATTAGTTACAAGCAGGTGTAAAAAAGAGACCATGAGAATAACGGTTGGAGGACACCAGGTGACATCAAAATCCCATCTCAAATATTTGGGAGTTCTCATAGATGCCAGACTTAACTTTAGGACACATATGGAGTATACCGCTAACAAGGCAGCAAATATTAGAGCCGCTCTTGAAAGAATAATGCCGGATGTAGGTGGACCAATGCAATCCAAAAGGAAGATAATATCCACGGTGGTCAGCACAGTTATACTTTACGGTGCTCCCATATGATCAGTAGCTCTAAAAGTAAAGACCACAGCGAGGAAGCTAAAATTGTATACAGGTTATCGGTCCTACGAGTATGCTGCTCTTTTCGAACAACATCCGACAAAGTGGCCCATGTCATAGCGGGAATGATTCCCATAGATATCTTGGCTGACGAAGCCAAACGCTTGGATGAAATCAGAAGAGACCCAAATCAACTAGACACTCGTGTAAGTAAACATGAAAGAGAAGCTTCTATAAGACAAAGGCAGAGCAAATGGGAAGACAGCTGCAAAGGAAGGTGGACCTTTAAACTAATCCCGAGAATAGATGTATGGTTAAACAGACAACATGGAGAAGTTATTTACCACTTAACGCAGTTTCTCTCAGGCCACGGAGGATACCGAAGTTACCTGTTAGATAACTCCCCATATTTCTCTAACTGTCCAAACCAAGAGGAAGACCCAGAACTCGTCGTGTTCAACTGTGCACGCTTTCACCTCGATCGACAGAAAACAGAAGAAGTCCTTGGATGCCAACTGAATTCACAAAATATTGTTGACATCATCCTTAATAGGAGAGAAAATTGGGATGTAATATCCTAAATGATTAAAAGTATCCATGATAAACTTAGAACGGAAGAGAATCTGAGGAAATCCCATACACCAGAAGTAGCCTAGATAAGACTCTCCTGCCGTGCGATGCAATATCTTTGTAGACAGTTCCGCAGGGTTACTGAATAATGAAGGAGGTGGTTTTAGTCGGTATAAATCCGACATATCTATAATCGTGAGAATCTTATGAAAGATTTCCACCTGCCTAATGAAAAAAAAAAGAAAAAAAGACTAGACTATTGACTAAACTATTGACTAAATTATTGACTAAACTATAGACTAGACTATAGACTAGACTAGACTATAGACCAGACTATAGGCTATACTATAGGCTATACTATAGACTAGACTATAGACTAGACTATATACTAGACTATAGATTAGACTATAGACTCGACTATTGGCTAGACTATAGACTAGACTATTGACAAGACTATAGACTCGACTATTGGCTAGACTATAGACTAGACTATTGACTATACTATAGTCAAGATTATAGACTAGACTATAGACTAGACTATTGACCAAAACATTGATTAAACTATTGACTAGACTATAGACTAGACTATTGACTAAACTATTGACTAAACTATTAACTAAACTATTGACTAAACTATTAACTAAACTATTGACTAGACTATAGACCAGACTATTGACTAGATTATAGACCACACTATTGAATAGACTATAGACTAGATTATAGACTAGACTATAGACTAGACTATTGACTAGACTATAGACTAGATTATTGACAATACTATAGACTAGACTATTGACTAGACTATAGACTAGACTAGTGACTAGACTATAGACTAAACTATTGACTAGACTATAGTCGAGACTATAGACTAGACTATAGTGAAGACTATATTCGATACTATAGATTAGACTATAGTCGAGCTATAGACTATGAAGACCACACTATAGGCGAGTAATAAACTATAAAGTCTAAACCAAAATCGATCCTACAAACTAGTTTATACACTGAAAAAGTAATTTGAACGAGTGAAGTACGCTGTATGTAATTCGTTGATTTTTTCCAAAAATTCTTTAATTCAACTTACAAGTTCGTTGCTTGAAGGAAAATATTCATTGAAATTTAGCGATTCAACGCACTTATGAATGGTACGTTGGAACCATTCGTTAAATTTAATACTTAATAAAATAATTAAATCAATTCATTGATTCAACGTATTAGTTCGTTTTAACACTTTAATAATAAAAGAACATATTTGTTGAAATTAAAGAATTTGTACGTTCGTGCAATGAACTTTTACATTGAAAAAGAACAAAGAGAGACAAGACATAAAATATAGTATACATAAAAACAGTGATACAACGCACAATTCTTTGATTCGTACTAATACTTTGATTTAAGAGAATAGTGGCTTTACTTAACGAAAAAGTACTTTGGATCAAAGAATTATTCGTTATTTTATGTACTCATTCATTGTTTTCTAATGGGAAATATAGTAAAAAAAAAAGAAAATAATCCAGTTTGTAACAAGGAATTTAGTATTGATATTAGAAAAATATATATTGCATAACCAAATTAAAACAATGCAAATAAATCAATAATTTAAATAAAACAATTGGAATGCCGAAAAATTCAGAATTACTCAGAACTTATACAGTAATGAATACAACGAATTAAAAGAATTTCACAATAGCTGGTATTTGGTTTTCCATTCGTAAGTGTTCACATCTTAAATATTTTAATTTATTACTTATTAAATATTGCATTACAGATTTCGGCATTACATTCAGCGATCGTTCAGAAGATCATAACTATCTGGAACATTTGAAGAAAATAAGAGTATCAGCAGTATGAAAATAACGTGAAAGTTTAATAAATTAAACAAATGAAAATTTTAAAGAATTAAATTGGATCAATCTGAGAAATTATATTTTTTTTTCTTTCAATATAATGTTGTTCCTAAACGAATATGTTTTTTAAACCATCATTGAGCGTTATAAAAGAAAACAGCATATTCTTAAATATACAATGCAGAATTCCCAGGAAGCTTTTATATATGTTAGAAATATGACACAGATTATTTTCGACACGTCCGTAAGTTATCATTTGAAACTGATTTTGGTTATTGGTACCAAGAATAAAAAAATTTTTTTTTTTTTTTGTTATTAAAATGAATTATAAATATTGTATTTATATCAACTATATTAATTATATATTATATACAGATGAAGAAAATTTTATTTAATTTGGAATGTAATCTAATTTATCTAATTTAATAATTTAATTACAAATAAAATTAATACAAAAATAATAGAATTGATCTATTATTGTGGTATATTTTCAACGTATAATTTCATTAGGTTAACATATAAGTTCATTAAAAATCAAGGAACTGTTCATTACCATTATTTATTTTATTCAACGAACATGTTCATTAAAACAAAGTACGAATAAGTTGAATCATTGAAACCATATAAATTGTAACGTATGCCAATACGTTGTTTCAACGTTAATGTATGTTAGTTAAAAATTAGGGAAAAAATTCGTTGAATCAACGAACTTTTTCGTTGTATTTATGTACCTTCAGAATAGACCTTTAGACTGGGCAATAGTCGAGCTTAAAGACTAAACCATAGTTTATATATTTAAGTATATAAACTAAACTAAAGACTAGGCTATAGTCAGGTATGAAGATTAAACTATAGTTGAGTCTATAGATTAGAATATATTTAAGTGTATTATTACAGTCTAGTCTGTAATTGTGACTATAGACCACAGTCTTAAGACTAGATATTAGTAATTCATACTATTTGCTTATATAGAAGTTTCTTTTTACCACCCTAATATCCATAAAGGTAGACACGTTTAATCATGTAGCATTTTGTTTTTAAATCTGTGTTTTTTTTTTCTTCTGGTCGTCTTTTTTTATTTTTATTGCCAGAGTAAATGTTGTATTTTTAGTTGTTTAACAATTAGTAAATAATAAAATTTGTTGTTTGTTGTTGTTTTTCTATTGTTTTTTAATTAATTTATTTTGTGGTTTATTGAAAATTGTGTTTAATTTGGAGAACACACATTGAATAGTGTATAATATAATAACTCCTATATGGTGTATTGTTTTTCTGTATTAAAAGTCGTTAGAAAAAGTTTTTGAATTTTATTTTTGCTAAGTAAATTGTTTTTAATAAAAATTATAGTTTTATTTTGTGGTGCTTATAAAGATATTGGCTTTAATAAAGTTTGCAGGAAAAAAGTTTTTATGAAGGGAAACTTTTATGTACTGATTAGCAAAAAAGAGGTTAGAAAACTTTTCCTTTTTAAATAATAAAAATATGTACTCAGCCGAAATTTGCCATCTATTTTATAACACCATCAGCATAGCTAAATGACATTTATTTAATAAATTAACCATTAGGCAAATGATGAGATGTTGTATCTTTACTGTTAATTTAACCACGAAATATGAGAATTCAAAAAACATAAAAGTCATCAGCTCCATAAAGTCCACATTAAAAGCGTTAGCTAGTAAGCGTGTGAAAGAAAGTGAAAATAATGTAAATGATAAAATTATTAAATGATGCGGAAATACAAAGATAAGCCAAAAAAAAAAATAATAATAATTTAATACAAATAGACTCATAGTAGCTATGTTAAATAGAAACAAAATGACAAAGGACATTTGCTTGGAAAGACAAAAATTGGTCACATATTTCAAAATAAGATGTAAAAAATTATGAAATATTATTTGTTAAAAATTCTGGTGTAAAGAAAATTAGGTTTTAAATAGCGATTTGTTTTGGGATATTATTTAAATATGTAAATTAAATTAAAATTATATTTATTTAAACAATTTAAAATTACATTAAATTAAACTACAGCTTAATACAGTTTAAATGAAAATGTCACTATATTCGACTGTGTCGAATTTTATATACCCTTTACCTATGTTGAGATGTGTTATATGAAAATTAAATATATATGTATGTATATTGGATATAATTATAAATATAGGTAAATATATACTATATCTATGTAAACATTGAAAACTTAAAATAATTTGCATTTTCATATAAAGTTGAAATAGAATCAAGATTTTATAAATCTAAGATTTTATAAATTCTATATTATAAAAACGAGAAAGAAAGACATAGTCGTTCAAGACCGACTATATGGTACCCTACACCATTGTGTACGAGCATAAAAATTCGGAAAGGAGACTTATATTACACCTGTGGCCAATCCAGATGATTTTATGCTTTTTAAAGCGATTCTTGGAGGTGGGTTTATATGGCAGCTATGGTAAATTATGGACCGATTCTCATAAAATTTGGCAATATTTTTTCTACTTATATAAAACTTATTTGTGTTGAATATTAACTTGGTACTAACATTCTTATGGGATTTATGCACGTTAAAGTGATTTTTAGAAGATGGGTTTATATGGGAGCTATGGTCAATTGTGAACCCACCTTCATAAAATTTGGTTTGATACTTTTACAGAACTTCTTTGTACTGAATTTCATTAAAATATTCTTATTTTTTAGGCATTTTTGAGTATTCAAACTTTATCCCGGGGGCACATTTGAGTAATGGACCGATCACATCCAATTTCAATAGGCTTCCTCCTTGTATCATACAAGTCCCACATGCAAAATTTCATTGAACTATCTTTAAAATTGCGATCCGTACTTCGTGCACAAGGTTTACATGGACAGCCAGACGGAGGGACGGACATCGTTATATCGATTAAAAAAATGATTCTGAGTCGATTGGTATACTTTAAGGTGGGTGTTTCATAACTTTTTTCTATGCGTTATAAATATCAGAACAAACGCATAAAAAAAGCTTAAAATGTGGATGTGATTTACAAATAGAGATCTAACGTAGCCTACAACTACCTCCGGCACCGGTACTATCTGTGTCTCAAATTTCCTGAAAATCGGTTCAGTCGTTCAGACATGATCGATACACAAGGAATGAAACCTGCACCCCATTATACCCTACACCAACATAGGTGGTTGGGGTATACCAATGTTGGTGTAGGGTATAATGGGGTGTAGGTTTGATTATTTGTTTGTGTATAGTTCATGTCTAAACGACTGAACCGATTTTCAGGAAATTTGCCACAAGGATAGTACCGGTGCCGGAGGTAGTTGTATTCTACTTTAGATCTCTATTTGTAATTCACATCCACATTTTAAGCCTACTTTAAAACAAATGTATTATTTCTATTTTTCACATTATTAATGAAACTATTTGCATGAAATTTTACGCACAGATAATGTTTGCACTGCAGAATGTTATAAGACATATTGGTTTTTCGGTGGATGCCATGCCCATATTTTATGCCCACTTTTTTTAAAACTCTCACATGGATGAACCAATTAGCTTAAAGTCGGAGCAGGGGGTGTATGACTCCAAATATAAAGCCAATGTTCATTGTGACATATCTAAGGAATTATTATAGTGAGAGGCCTCAAATTTCGTGGGAACCTTTATCTTTATCATAACACTTTGATGAAATGCAAGGATAGGTCCAGGGTGAGAGATAAATCTGATTCACAAATTTTCTCATCTAAAGGACTATTACAGTGAAAGTCTTAAAAGTTTTAAAAGTAATTTTCATAACAAATTTTGAATAAGGTGGATAGCTCAAGGGAGAATAGTAACTCCCACATAAAGTAAATATTAGCTATCGCATCAAATAGGATAGCGCAGCGCACCTATAGAAGTTAGCGTATCTTTAAGGATAATTATTTCGGTCCAGTATAAATATGTTATAAATGTAAGACAATATAAAATTAAAAAAGAGGTATAGTGGAAAATTTATGGACCGATTTGACTGATTTAAAAAACCGAAATTCGGAAAAAATATTTGTGATAGATTTAGGCAAGAATGAAGCCCACATCTTGTATAGGAGCTTCAAAAATTCTAACAACGTCTTTTAGCCTATAACTCGTTTAACACTGGATCTACTTAGTTCACTTTTTTCAATACAAAAATTTGTTAAAAATTTCCGATTTTTCTGTGAAAAAAAGAAGTCTGTAGTTTACATAGGTGCCTAAAAAAGTTGAAAAAACCAAATATGCTTTAGCTTATTGTTGTTGTTTTTTCAGTACCCATAAAAACAACAACTATAAGGGAAACAGACATTAAATAAGAAAAAAAAAAGAGATTTGCCAACAACTCGGTTGTTTATGAATCGATTTGGTTGATTCAAAAAACCGAAATTTAGGAAAAATATTTGTGATTGATCGACTTCAGAACCAAGTTCGTAGCCTATTTAGGATTTGGATATAGGTCAAAAATGTATTTTGGCCGATATCTCTGTAACTGAGTTCAATTCTTCAGCAGAAAAATCCCAAAATAATTCTCGATTTTATTTTGCAAAAACTAAGTCCCTAGCTTACACAGGGTCTTCAGAAAATCGAAAACCGTTTTGAAGAACCGGTTTTTTTTAAATATCTCCGCTATTATTTAACCGATTTTTTTTCCGAGTTTCAATAGAAAAATTCTGAAATAAAATTTCTGATCTTTGATACATATATATATATATCTGTGATATGGGGACGCCTCACAAACAAAAGAACCGGCTTTTACACATATCTCCACCATTTATGAACCAATCTGGCTGAATTTCAACAGCAAAATTCTGGAAAGGATTTCCGATCGTTTGATGTATATATCATATATGGCAGTTCATAAACGCCATTTGAATCGACGGAGAGATAGAGGGACAGACATCGCCCTATCAAAATCATTTCTTATAAGGATCCAGAAATTATTAACTTTTTCGTTCTCCGACGAAAAATATGGAAATTACAAACGGAATGACAAACTTATATACACCCTTTACACCTATGGTGAAGGGTATAATAAACTGCAGTTTAATTCAGAATTGAGAATAATAAAGAAAAAACTTATTTAAAAGAAAAAAAAACATTTTAAAAACAATTTTGGAAAATAAACTTTAATGATTTTATTTACAAAGAAACACATGATGTCAAAGGAATAAATGATAATTTTAAAATTTCCTTCGAGTGATAAAAAAGAGAAATTTATATTTCTTAATAAAACAACATTTTTTTATTTGAAATTCTTATTTAACAACTAAATCTCTTTAGAAACTTTTTTATCATTAACAAAAAAACATTCTAAGAGATTTAAACATTTTCCACTTACGTTTATGATAATGAAAAACAAAAAAAAAAATTTAGTTCACACACTTCCCTTCTCATCACTACCACCATCATCTGCATTATAGTCGTTATAACACTCAAATTGTAATAAAATGCCAACAACAAATGACAAAAAAAAGGAAAAAAATTAAAATTTCAATTACATTTGTTCACAATTAAATTTAAAGTTATATGAAGAGAATTTATATTAAACGTTTTATACTCGACTCGACAAATGTATAAATGTATGATTATTTCTCTAGCCTCATATTTAACACGTGATAAGTGAAATGTCCCATTAGTCAACGTGAGTATTTTGTATTTTATGGTAACTTTTTTTTTATTTGTTCTTCATTTCTATGATATTTTTGTTTTTGGGGTGGTGGTAGCAACAGACAGACAGTTAGGCCTTGTTTGAAATACTAGTTACATGTTCAGTGATGTTTAAAAATGTAATGAGTTGCAGTGACATTTAATTATCACATGTTGTATAAGAGAAATAAATTCGTACTTTTTTTTTTTTTTTTTTTGGTTTATGTGCTTGTAGTTGTTTATGATAATTTTCTTGTTAAGTTTTATTAAAAACAAAATACAAACAGAATTGTGTGTAATTGAAATACATAATTTGTATTTTAAACGAATTTATGAGATTTTCTTCAATTTATATTTACTGGATAATATTTAGAAAGGAAAAATTAATATCTAGCTTTAGTGACAATAACTTATCTACAAAAATTATCTACAGAAATTACAAGAATTACATATTACGTTTATAAGTAGAATTATTTCAAATAAAAACAAGTAAGCAAGATATAGTCGGACAAGCTCGACCATATGATACCCCATACCATTGTTCATGTCCATCAAAGTTCGTGGAGGGGTCTTATTTTAGACATGTGAACAATTGTGGACCGATACATTTACTAAGTGTAAAATAAAATATACGAATAGAGAATATTAAGTTAATACTGACATTTATATGAATTTATGCACATTAGGGTGATTTCCGAAAGTGGGCTTATATGGGAGATATGGTAAATTATGAAGAGATTCTCATAAAATTTCTCACTATGATATCTACTTACATATATAAAACTTATTTTATATTAACATGTGTATTTGATTTATACACGTTAAAGTAATTTTCGGAAAAGCGTTTTATATGGGAGCTATGGTAAATTATAAACCGATCTTCACTAAAATTTGGTACAAAGATTGATACTTATACAGAACTTTCTTACATCCTTCACTAAAATATTGCTATATTTAAGGTATTTATGATCGTTAAACCCCAATTTCGGGGGGACATTTGTATGGGGGCTAGGTGAAATAATGGACCGATAATAACCAATTTCAATAGGCTTCGTCCTTGTGTCATGAAACTCCTACGTGCCAAATTTCATTGAATTATCTTCAAATTGTGACCTGTAATTTATGCCCAAGGTTTATATGGAAAGCCAGCCAGCCAGCCAGCCAGACGGTCGGACGGACGGACGGACATCGTTAGGACGACTCAAAAAGTGACTCTGAGTCGATTGGTATACTTTAAGGTGGGTGTTGGATGATTTTTTCTGTGCGTTACAAACATCAGCATAAACGCATATTGGGGTATTATACCTATGGTATGGGGTATAATAACTTGCTAATAAATAACTCACTGTTTATACGCAAATTACATAAAGAAATATATTTCCTTATTTGTCGTGCCGGATGGAAAAAAATAAAAATTTTATCATCGAAAATTTTATAGAACAAAAAAGGAAAGTGGCAACGCCATACGCTTTATTTGCAATTAATTTCACTAATCACTATTAGTTTTCGTGAGTTACTAACTTGCAAAAAAAAAAAAATAGTAACTCACCGTTTATACGGCAAAATTTTTATATCGCAATATTTTTAATTGCGAGTAAAAGGTGCATATAAATGCTATAACAGACTCAGTATCAATTGATTTAATTTATCTTACCTTTTGGCTTATAAATTTTCCCCCTTAAGACCAATTTTACTGATTTTTTATTAATTAACTAATTTAATTTAATTTAATTTAATTTAATTTAATTTAATTGATTTCGCGTTTGTTTTTTTAGACATGAGAGTGTTTTACACAGGCAGGCGGGCTTAGCTAAATTGAATAATATTAATAATGATAATTTTACACTCTTATTCGGTTTGAAATTTGAAATTAAGTTAATACACAGAGAGAAAACCCGGTCGATAAACACCGAAATTGACACAATCCGCTGACAAAGTGAATTGAAAATTCATAATACTTAATATCAAATATTTTTTTTTTTTTTTTTTTCAAGAAATAGTTTCAAATTTACTCACCCAGGTAAAAAGGATCATATATTATTATATATGATACATATATTGGTATATATGGTTAAAAAGTATGCACTTGTATACAGAAATATATACAATATATGGATTCATATATAAAACCATATATGAAAAATATTAGTATAGATTGAACTATATATATTAATTCATCATCATATTTCATTATATATGGATTTACATGGATTTTTTCGTATATGATTTGCTTTCATATAATAAACCATATATGATTTCATATGTTTGTATTTAACAGTTGGGGAAAATCCTTAGATTCCCCAAGATTTGAATCAGATGTTGTAGGGTCAATGCTTCCTGTGGAAAGGTATTTCAAATGACCGAACAAAATATATTTCCAAATTAAGTAAAAAATTGTGTGACTTATCGTTAAAAATCTTCCGCCTTATAAAAAGGGTAAGTGTTAGGGTTCATCAAATCGATTTTAGAATAATCGAACGATCGACTTTTGTTGAAAAAAGTCAAAAAGTCGATATCGATTTTTTTGTTTAGAAAATTGTCAAGAAATCGACTTTCTTGTTTCCAGATAGTCGAAAATAGTCGGAAAATGTCAAAAATAATCGGAAAAAAAGAAAAAATTTGCTTTATTTAAAATAGTTACTTAAAAGTTTTTATTTGAACTACATCATCTAACTGTTGAAAATAGTATCGCAAAAACATACTTTTGTGTGTAACCAACACTTTCAGACTGCACACATTGTCTGTTAATTAATCGATATATTTGACTACATTGTAAATATTTCATAGTCCTTTAAAGTTTTCTTAAGACAAATAAAAATAACAAAAAATGGTTAAAATAGGTGAAAAGCCTTGAATATATCCTATGATATAGAAAAAGGAGGAAAAAGTCGAAAATAGTCGAAAAATCTGAAAAAGTCGAAGATAGTCGGAAAGTCGGAAAAAGTTTAAAAATATACTTTATTTAAAAGGAATAGTTTTTTAGCAGTTTTTATTTAAACTACATCAGATAACTGTTGGAAATACTACGAATAAAAACATATTCTTGTGTGTAACCAGCACATACCTTGTATATATTGTCTGTTAATTAATCAATATTTTTGATTGCGTTGTATATATATTTTTTTAAATAACAAAAAACAAAAGTCAAAGGAGCCTAAAAATCTCGAAAATATTGTATAAAAAAGTATAAAAGTCGGAAAAAAAATTAAAATAGTCGAAAAGTTGGAAAAAGTCGACAAATCGACTACTTAAAAATTGAAAAAGTCGAAAAATCGATAATTTAATAATTGAAAAATCGAAAATTCGATTTTTTGTTCCAACTATAAAACCGTTGCCTAGCAATTGACGTGTCCAGTTTCTGCTCATGTTTTTAGATGAAGGAATAACATGCCAAACGTTTGTTCCCGAAAAGTAAGCTAAATATGTTATGAGAAAGTGTTTAAATTGAAAAATCTGTTAAATCCAACATGTAACTTATTTCAAATTGTTTATAAAATTTATTGTGTAAACTATATTGCACAGTGGGGCAGAATCGAAATTTTTTAGAAATAAATCCGTAACTTCTGATCGTCTTGGTTGGATTTTCATGAAATTTGATATAGGCGTAACAGAGGAGTGTACAATGTTAAGTTTGGAAGGGGGGGCACAACAAACCCCTCAGGGACGGAGTTAAGGGGGCTCAAAATTAGGTACCTCTGACATAAAAAACTTTTTAATCACTTGCCAAAATTTTGTTTCTCGTCCGATTTCAAATATTTGTATATATGACCTATAAAAAACATGCTTATATGTCCTATTTATCTCTTATAGTTTTCGAATTATTTATTATTTGCATTTGAATTTTTAAGCACCATAATTTTGCATATTCTTGGTCCAGTTTTTTTCATATATATCCTAGTATTTCCGACCGATTTTATTAGTTTTTTCCTTAACTAGTTAAAGAAAAAAATTATGTATTGAATAAAAAAATTGATGTCAATATCTTTACCGAGTCCAAAAATGAACGATTTTGAATTTGAAAATTGCAAATTGCAATTTTGAAAATTGCAAATTGTGTTTTTTTAGCCGAAAAAGTATCTACACTCTTTTTTATCAAAAAAAAAATCCTTTAGCAATATATAATAATTTTACACTTTTCTGAAAGGTAACTTCACAGAGATGAATTTAAGATAAAAAACAAGCCCAACAACTCAATTGGTCATGGTACACACCCTCCCGAATTCGACGCATTTAATATGAAAGTTTTGATTTTAGACCATATTTTCTCAAATCAAAAAGCACAAATCGACAAACGGAATATATTTTAAGAATCTTCAATATGTTGCTAAATGTTTTAAATCAAAATCTTCGGGACTTCGGAAAAATGTGGATTATATAGCCAAAAATGTAAAAAATCCCGTTTTTGGGAATTTTGATTAGTTCATTTAGGAATTCAGGAAAACCCCACCCCTGATTGAAATTTGGTTAACGCGCTTTTATTTATATTAATAAAATCCACATTTCCTGCAAATTTCATTATGATATCTTTATAAACAAATATGTTATTACAATTAAAAAATTTGTATTTTCTCCATTTCAGAAATATGCGCCTTTAAACTTTTATATTTCTAATTTATTGTATATATGACTATATTTTTACAAACTTGCAAGTTTTGCCTTTAGCTTTGCATGAATAATTATTTAGAAAATTGTGAATATTTCTGCATACTTTTAACAATATCTATACACAAAATATTTTTATAAAAATAATTAATAAATAATTTTTTATTTTTAATATGGTTGCCACATTTCCTAAATTTAAGTAAATCTTTATCCTTTTCTAAGCATTCATATATTTCTATTAATGAATTTAAAATAACAAAACAAACAAAAAATGTCTATTTTAATTTAATCAATCAATTATTATTTTAGGTAATTATCATCTTCCTTAATAAATATTCTATTTCTAATACGATTTTTTATTACTTATTTACATTAAATTTATGCAGACAATTTTTCTAATATTTTAAACTTTTACTACTTATTTTCTACTTTTATATAAAATGGGTCGAATTCGGGAGGGTGTGTACCAAGACCAACTGAGTTATTGGGCTTATTTTTTTTACCTTAGTCATCTCTGTGAAGTTACCTTTCAGAAAAGTGCAAAATTATTATATATTGCTAAAGAAAATTTAGTTTAGAAAAAAAAGAGTGTAGATACTTTTTCGGCTAAAAAAACATGAAAAGTCGTCTTTTTTGCAATTTTCAAAATCAAAATCGTTTATTTTTAGTCTCGGTAAAGATATCGACAAATTTTTTTTATTCAATACATAATTTTGTCCGTTAACTAGTTAAGCAAAAAATTAATAAAATCGGTCGGAAATACTAGGATATATATGAAAAAAACTGGACCAAGGACATGCAAAATTATGGTTTTTAAAAATTCAAATATAAATAATTCGAAAACTGTAAGCGATAAATAGGATGTGTAAGCATGTTTTTTATAGGTCTTGTCAGTTTCTACAACAATATATAAAAATATTTTAAATCGGACGAGAAACAAAAATTTGGCAAGTGATTAAACATTTTCTATATCGGAGGTACCTAACTTTGAGCCCCCTTAGCTCCGCCCCTGAGGGGTTTGTTGTGCCTCCCTGCCACACTTAACATTGTACACTCTTCTGCTACGCCTATACCAAATTTCATGAAAATCCAACCAGCCGATCAGTTTATATAGAGAAAATATGACTTTTTTACAGTTTTTTAGAAAAATTTAACAATTAAATATTTTGCTTTGTACATAATGTTAAAAAATATTTTCCCATTACGAGAGATATTTGCGATCAAAGGGTACAAAAACTAGTTTTTGACATATAACTCTTATAAAGCATCATACGTGTTTTGATGTTAATATAACATTTATAGATAATAAAATGTCCTGAAGTGCATTTTTATGTATCTTTATTGATTTAAGAGTTATATTGTATTTTGTGTTTGACTTATTACTTCATATATGGTTTCGTATATGAAAATTGATTTCGTATATGAAACCATATATAATAACAAATGTCTATTTTCAAATATGACAAAATAGTGCATATATTTTACCACATATGTATCCATATATTGCAAACTATTCCATGTATGAATCCTTACAGCACCATATATAAACTAATATATAACAATACATCGTTATACATGAGTCATATATAAAAATATATGGCCATTTTAGTTGGGTAGTTACAATAAAAAAGGTACACAATAGTGTTTGAACCAATATTTTTATACTTTTTTTTATAAATTTTTTCAATGTAACTAAAATTTAAAAGCTTTAATTAGTCTAATTTATTTAAAATTTACAATACTAATAAATTCTAGCTTTGACATCGCTTTGTTTACAATAATGAAAACAATTGTTGTCAAAATATTATATGTGGTTTGCTTTCGATTTGATACCATTAGTTGACATTTTTTCAGCGTCTTCTTTCAATCTGAACTTTTGAAATCCTGTATTTTATTTTATTTTTTTTTTTTTTTTTTTTTTTTTTTTTTTTGTATTCTCGTCATTTGATTTAATTGTTGAAATAATAAACTAAATATCTGGACTTTATATTCAGCAAAAATTTTACACTAATTTTATTTTTAATTGCATTACAATCTTTAAATTTATTTTATAAAATACAGAGTGCACACGAAAAATTTCATAAAGTTTTAGTTATAAAAATAAAATCAATGCACTGTGAGAAATGCTAGAATGCGAGCTAATCATAAATGGAGGAGATAATATTAAATAATAGCACATTTATCACAGATCATTATAAAATTATATGGTAAAATTATATCCGAAAAATTAATCTTTAACCCCAATTAGTTTTCTATTATAGTGATTAAAATCAATTAAAGTATTTATACCAATTCCTTAAGCCAAGGGCTTTAACGTTCTCACTCACATTCCTCTAAAAGTCATACATTTTTATTATAATTTAAACTTTTGTAATCAAATAACAATAAATTTCAAATTCAAACAGAGTTTACCAAGTAATTTGTTAGAAAGTAATTGTTTTAGCTCATATTAATTAAAATTATGGAAAATGTTCCCAAGATTATTGGTGAAAATTTTTGTTTATAAACAAAGAATGACAAAAAAAATCACCAATCACGAAAATAATTCATTCAATTAAAAATTGTTTAAATTTGCACCTCTCACCAAAATGATTATATCAATTACTAATAACTGTAAAAAATGAAAAACAGAAAAATTTTTCCAATTAAAAAATTTATTAAATCAATAAAATAGATGAATGAATGAATTAAAAATATAAATGGAAAAAATCTTATTTGAATTTTATTTTTTACCATATCTTTTACTTAATTTTTTGCTTGGCTATATTAAGTAAATTTTTAATTAAAATTAAACAACTGTGTTAATTGTAAAATATAGGGTAATATTTTTTTCTCTGTGTGCAGTTATTGAAGTTATATTTTTATTAAAGAAATATCTTCCACAACAGGTTTTTTGTGTTTTCGGCTGAATTATTTGTTGGAATGTGTACACTTCTTTTTATACACTTAACCATAGATGAAAATTTTGCAATTTTCGCCTAGACCCCAAAAAATATATACTCTAGATCCTTATAAGAAGGTAATCGACACACAGTGAATCGAGCCCCTAGAAAAATGCAAAAAATAGAAGATGTCCCACAGTCATGAAAATTTGAACTTACATGTAAATTTATCCACTAATTTACTTCTGATCCAATTTACAAAAATCACATTTTTTATAAAATAACATAAAAAATTTGTCTTAAACAGCATGCCACGCCCTCAATTACCAATATTTTTATCTAGTTTTTTAGCCACCTTAGTTTCAATATGTTTACTATTGAATGTCATTAAAATTTTGGAAATCGGCGTTAACAAAAACTTGCACTTTTGGCCAATGAAATTAAATGCTAAGCCACCGTGCGTCGTAAATTATGAAATTTTACATAGAAAAGGTTACGTTTTACGATTATTTTTTTATGAGGGTAAAAATTAATATTTTAATATATATCATATAAAAAAATTACGGAAATCGTATTATACAATATTTTTCGAAAGTCTACTAAATTTGAATAAAATTGAAAAAAATGGTAATTTTTTCATATAAATTAAAAAAAATACAAAAATAGGTAATTTAAAAAACGTAAAATGAAAATTAAGTTTTTCAATGCAAGTTGATATGGATACCATAGTCATGACATTCATGGATAACATATGCAAAAAGAATTAAAATCCAGTGATACAAATTTATTTATTTATTTATTTCATTTTTTTTTTTTGCAAGATGAGTGCTCCGATTTCCTAGTTGGTAGTGAGTTAGTCTGTCAGTCTGGGAGTTATGGGTTCGATTCCCACAAGAGACTCTGGTCTGTTTCACTATAACGAGCTATGGTCTTCGTTACTCCGCTCGGTTAGAATTAGAATATAATTTGTAATTGTATTGTAATTATAAAAGAATACATTTTTTGCGAGATTGTAAAACTATAAATTTTTTAAGAAAAATTTATTTTTATACCCAAATTTTTATCTGTTATTCCTCTTCCATTTTAAAATATTTTAAATTAGACCATACACCATACTATGCTAGATAATATTTTAGCAATAAACTGGACCTATAGGCGAAGACGTAAATTTATGTCAATTTTTCCTTGAGTCCTATTTGTACAATTTGTAAAACCTATGTAAAATTTTTTGTAAATATATTATGTCAAGAAATGTTTTTATAAAGTCGTGTCAATACCCTTTCCGAATTTTAACCATAGAATAACATCCAGTAGAATAAGATGGTTAAAATTTGCTCTAACGGTGCGACATCTCAATTTTGAGTACACAAAATTTTTACTTCGCAGAGAATTTTACAAGCTATGAAAAGAAAATTTGCGTAAATAACTTTATAACTTAAATACGGAAAAATCCTTTCAATATGAAAATCAAAATTAATTATTAACAGATTTCAAAGCATTTTAGTTGAAATATAGTAAAGTTTACTTGTTGGCTCCGAAGCCCTAAAACTATTAGAACAATTTTCATCAACATACATTTCTATATGAAACTATCTTTTTCGTACCTTTGTACATCAAATGAGAGAATCGTACTTTTGTGGATGCAAATAATGATATTAGGTATGCATTATCCAAAAAAGTCTCTTAACAATAAAGATCTTTTGAAGCAAAAATAATGTTAAAAACGGTTAAATTTCTTCAAACCATAATCTGAAAAACTTAAAATTTAAATTTTAAGTATATTTTTTAGAAACAAGGTATTTTATGTAATGAAAAAATGTAAGCAGGTGTTAAGTATTTAATCTACAAAAAGGAGTGAATAACATGTAGTTTTTTTATTGTAATATAAAATTAAATTATAAAAGTTTTTTCTGAAATTAAACAAAAACACCAAACATTACTCTGTAAAATGAAATACATAGCTACATAGAAGGATTGTAAACAACACTTCAACAAAAACATAATCGAATTTATTTTTAAAAAGGATTATTTTAATTAAAATTAGTTAAATATAAAAAATATATAAAAATAGTTTTTTATTTTAATTAATTTAAAACTAAAACCAAAAAAATAAAAGAAATCTTAATTTTAATAAATTTTAAAAGTTTAATTATAAAAGTATTATTACCTGTAGTTGCCACTTCAAAAAACAGAGATTTTTCAGCTAACTGGCATCTCTAATCATTTATTTGTTGTTATATATATGTTTATGTTTTGTTTACTTTTTGCTGCTAACACTAATAAAAACAAAAACTAAGTTTTATAATGATGCATCAATTTCTTGCTTGTACTTTCTCACAAATGATAAGAATTTTAATAAAAAATGTTTCGAGTTATTATGAATATTTTCCAAAATATTTTTTTAAAAAAATTGGAAAATTATTAACACTTTTTCTTAAAGAATTTTACAATTAAAAAACAACACATGAAATATTTGCTTTCATTTTTCATAAATTGCATCAACTTTTCCATATATTTTTCTTATTTTAACAAACTTATTTTCAATATATTTTTGCTTGTAATTGTTTTATACGTATAAGAGTTTATTTATTATTATTATTATTATTATTATTATTATTATTTTAATTAACACTTTTTTCCAATTATTTAATAAATTAATTTTATCCAATGTTTGTAGGTTGAGTTTTATGCGAGCACTATGTACGAGTAAACAACAGCTCAATTATAACAGAGAGTATTCTAAGTGTTTATGTGTATGTTTACTGTTTATGTTAAAACAATAATAACATTGTGTTTTGTTTACATTTTTAGTCATTTTTAGTTATTAGAGAAATGTTGACAAGAGCTTAAACTTAGAAAGTATTGTAAGTGTTTGTGTGTATGTTTATATTGTTTATATTAAAACAATAACATTGTGTTTTGTATACATTTTAATTATTACATATTTTAGAAACTATTTAATTTTTTTTAGCTTTTTTTTTTATAAAATGAAGAGTATTCTTTTTTTGGGTTTTAATTTAAATACATTATATATTGTTTTAATATAAACTTTAATACAAAAATATCAAATTTTCTATGAAAAGTGCATTTTTTAATATAAAAATATTTTTATTGAAGTTTGTTGACAGAAGTTTGTTAACAGAAATATTAAAGAAGACATGGTAACAGTTACTAATATAAAATTAAGTTTTATGATGACAATATTTTTATGATTTTTTAATCTAATGTTTTTTTGCAAATTGTTTTAATTATTTTGATTTTTAATTTGTATACAAATTTTTATGAAAAAATTATTTATTATATGTTCTTAAAATGTCAGTAAGATAGATTTGTTATTTTAACATTGATTTAACATAGGATGTACACATATACATACATATATGAGAAATGAAAGGAAAAATTTAATAAAACAGTGCACATTGGGGCAGAATAAAAAATTTTTGGAAATAATGTTTTAAATTTTAATCGGCTAGTTGAATTTATATACAACTTCCTCAGCAAAGCAGTGTACAATCATAAGTTTGAAAGGGGACCCCACAGTACCCTCAGGAGCGAAATTAAGGGCGGCGCAAATCATGGTACTTCTGACATAGAATATGTTTAACCACTAGTCAAATATTTGTTTCTAAACAGATTTCCCGATTTTTATATCTTCTTAAACCTCTTGAAAAGACTTATGAAAAACATGTTTGCATGTGCTATTTACCTCTTGCAATTTTCGAGTTATTTCAACTGTCTAGTTTTTTCCATATATAGCCTAACATTTAGCTAGATTTTTCTATAATTAGTTAAAAAACTAAATTATCTATCGAATAAAAATATATATTTTCTGGATGCAAAAATAAACGATTGTGAATTTGAAAATTGTAAAAATTAAGGTTTTTTGTGTTTCTACACTTTGGTTTCCTCTAAAATGAAATTTTCCCTCTGAACATGTAATGATTTTCTACTTTTCTGAAAGATATCTTCACGAAGATAATTCAAAAATTTAAAACCAGCCCAATCACCCAACAGGGCAAAGTACAGATCCTGCAAAATTTGACTTATTTTTGTATAAAAAAGTTTACTTTTACTTTACCTATATGTTCTAGAATCCCAAAGCATAGATCTACAAAGGGAATACAGTTTTGGAAACCCTGATGTGTTCCAAACAGTTTGCCAGCGGCATTGACCTGAAAAACTTAAAATTTAAATTTTAGGTATATTTTTTAGAAACAAGGTTAATATTTGGACCTAAATAAAATTTAAACGATTAGAAATATTCAAATGAAATTTTTATACAATATAGATAGACTTATCTTAAAATCAGGGAATTAAAAATACACCCAATGTTTTATACCAATATGTGCCCGGAAAAAAACGTGATTTAAAAATTTACTTTTTCCAATCAAATGGTCATACTCTCGTTATAAGAGGTGTCCATCAAAAAATAATTTTTTTGTGTTTAACCAATATATGGAGATATTTAATTAACATAGTTTTGCTTGAACCCAGCTTTGTGATTTGAGAATTTTACAAACAATTTTAAAAAAATTGTGGAAAATTTACAAAGTTTGGACAGGGCTTGTGGGGAGACCGTTGCCCCAAGCGACTTAGGATTTTCTTTAAACGCATCTACACTAGGATTCCGTTTGCATATTAAAAAAATGATATGTTCCAAAACAATAAATAAATTTTATAAGCAAAAAATACCGCCACATTTTTTGGAAAAAAAATTCCAAAAATATGATTTTTTTAAAGTTCCAATTTTAGGTCAATATAATATTATTTAGAATTTTGTAAGAAATCCGATTAATATTTAAAAAAAATGGGACTAATATTCAGCCCGCCAAGTTGAAAATAAAACCTAAAAAAACGAAATTTTATTATTTTATATTTTATTTAAATTTTTTATCTGTCAAATCATAAATGAATTTTTGGCAACTTTTTAAAAAAATTTGCATACCCGAGATACCCACTTTGGAGGCTATCCACTACCCCCCCTGATCCGCTAGAAATCTGTGCTCCTTCAAATCAAGTTAAAAACATCTCGTCTCTTGTCAGGTGAAATTTTATTGTGATATTTCCAACGGTTAACAAATTACAGAATTATTAAAAAAAAAAAAAAATGTTTTGAAACAAATGTGGGTCGCGAAGCAAGATCTTGTGAGGTCTAAATAAAAAATCTCGTACCGCAGAAAATAATTCTTTGGTCGCCCTATGTTATTTAAGAGAAAATGCTTCATTTTCGCTAAATATTCTTCTTAATTTTTAACAGAATTAAATTTCTTTATGCCACATTTATTACCGACCAAATTATAGTTTAAAAGCCGTGTGATATATTTCCATTGTTTACTCGGCTGCAGTTTATGGTCAGATTATAATTTGCAGACTATTAATTTCATTTTAGATTTAATTTATTTAACCAAATCACGTGTATGAGAATAATGGAACATAAGTCTGTGTTTAAGAGTCTGGAATTGTTTATTCAAAAACGAATGATTATAAGAGTGTGTGACTTATTTATTTGTTCAAAGGAAATTTATAAAGTGGGTGGTTGAATATTTTTTGTTAGCAAATCAACAACATTTCAAAAAAGGAAAAAAAACGTACACTGTAGGAGGAAATATCATCAACAGCAATTGCTTGACTTTTCAGTCACATGTTGAATTAACATTTGACTCTAAGACTGTAGGATTTTTTTGTTGTAACTACAACTTATTTAGTCATTCAACATTTCGTTTTTACTGTTTGTTGCCTCCATCATATGATTTTTCAAATTAAATAAATGGAAAACCAAAAAGTAAAATGTTTGTTTAATCGTGCGTATTAAACAATTTAATATGTGTAACAGAGAAAATATATCTTAAACATACTTTATACACATGACAGTTTTAGTTAAGAAAAAAAAAAATGACAAATCTATGAAATCTGTCACAAACATTTAAAATAACATTTAAGAGCTGAAACATTTTGAGAAAACTAAAAAACTTATATGTATTAAAATATATATTTTTTTTTAATTTGTTAAGGTTTAAATGGTGTGTTAAATTTATTTTAATGCAAAAATTAATATTTGCCAAGTGTTACAATTTCGCTTAAATTCATTTTATTATACCCTTCATCACAGGTGTAAAGGGTATATATAAGTTTGTCATTCCGTTTGTAATTTCCACAATTTTAGTCGAAGAGTAAAAAAGTTTATATTTTCTGGATTCTTATAAGAAATGATGTCGATAGTAAGACGTCCGTCCGTCGATATATATATATATATATATATATATATATATATATATATATATATATATATATATGTATATATATCAAAAGATCACAAATTTTTTCCAGAACTTTTCTATTGAAACTCGGAAAAACCCGGCTCAAAAATAGCAGCGATATTAAAAGAAAACGGTATTTCAAACCGGTTTTCGACTTTCTGAAGCCCCTATATAAGCTACGGACTTAGCTTTTGCAAAACAAAATTGGAAAATTTTTTTCTGAATTTTTGCGCTGAAGAAATGAACTCAGTCGGTTCATTAGTTCCAGAGATATCGGAAAAAAAGCATTTTTGACCAATATCCAATCCTAAATAAGCTACGAACTTGGTTGTGAAATGGATCGATCACAAATACTTTTTTTGAATTTCGGTTTTTTTTTAATCAACCAAATTGGTTCATAAACAACCGAGTTATTGGCAAACCTGTTTTTTTATTTATTAATGTCTGCTTCCCTTATAGTTGTTGTTTTCATGGGTAATGAAAAACAACAACAACAAAAATAAGATAAGGTATATATATCTTTTTTGAAGCACCTTTGTAAGCTAGAAACTTCGTTCTTTCTAAGTAGATCCAGTATTAACCGGGTTATAGGCAAAAATGCGTTATTAGATCTTTTGACCCTCCCATACAAGCTGTCACAAAATTATTTTTAGAATTTCTGTTTTTTAAATCAGTCAAATCGGTCCATAAATTTTCCACTATATCCTTTTTTAATTTCATATTGTCTTACATTTATAAAAGTGATTTATATCTTCCTTAAATGTGTGCGAACTTTTGTAAAATTCCAAAGTATTAAATTTGTTATTTACTAGCTTTACCGGTGCCTTCGCCACCCTATTTAATGCGATAACTAATATTTACTTTATATGGGAGCTACTACTCCTGCTGGACTTATTTAACCTATTCGAAGTTTTATATGAAATTTTTTTTTTAATTTTTTAACACTTTCACTGTAGTAGTCCTTTAAATGAGAAAATTTATATGTTCTTTGTATGGGGTCTATCTATCCTCTGGACCTATCCTTCCTATTTTCATTCCATCAATGCGATATGATAAGATAAAGGTTCCCACGAAATTTGAGGGCTTTCACTGTTATAATTCAATGAATATTTGCTTTATATGGGGAGTAATACACCCCCTGCTCCGATTTTAAGTAAATTGATTTATCCGTTTGAGAGTTTTAAAAAAGTGGGCCCATATTGAGCGTGACATTCGATCAAGATCCAACAAGCACTATCTGTGCGTCAAATTTCATGTAAATAGCTTTATCTATAACGTGTAAAATTTAAAAAAAGAATATATATTTTTTTAAAGTAGACGTAAATAGGGTTAGTAAGGCTACGGTAGCATACTACACCTGTAGAAAGATGTTTAGTGTGAAATGGGGTTCGAGTCCAAAATTGACAAAATGGCTATACACTGCAATAGTACGGCCGATTCTTGTATACCGATCTCTCGTCTGGTGGACTGGTACTAGTAAGAGATACGTGGTGGATCAGCTTTACAGGATACAAAGATCCGCTTCCATTGGCATTGCAGGTGCATTACGTACTAGTCCATCAGAAGTTCTGAACACTATAATGCACCTAACACCCATAGACCTACACATTATTGAATCATAGTGCGATAAGATTATCTGCAACGGAAAGCTGAAGATCAATAACATATGGGCGCGCGTGGATATTGAGTTTAATACCCCCGCAATTCAATCAACCTGTCGACTATATGATTCCCCAGATGGACTTCAGAAATACTATTAAAGTCCTATTCCCCAGCAGGAGTGAATGGAGAAGGAGAAATCTTCTTGGATAATCTGGAACTAAGATACATACTGACGGCTCAAAGATGAACTGCAGTGTCGGCCCTGGTGTCTTCTCTAACGATCTTGGAATTAGAAATATAGACCCCCTAATGAGGCAAGCGTATTCCAAGCGGAAACACGCGATAGAAATATTCAAGGGAATATTGATTTATTTGTCGACAGCCAACCGGCAATTTTATCGCTCAAATCACCCAAATCTACCTCTATTCTAGTCAGACAATGTAAAGAGGAACCGCTAGGACTAAGTCGACTGTATGACATTACTATAGTCTTTGTTACTGCGCATAGGATTACTATGGTAATGAACAGGCGGACTTATTAGCCCGGGCAGCTCTGCTATGAATGCCTACTTATCGGTTTCTGTTGCAATCCCGTTAGGATCAGTCAAAAGCTGAATACAAAAACACTATCTAGAAAAGGCGAAAAATAGATGGCGAAATCTGGACAAATGTGCCCTACCTACAACGAAAAACGTTCAATGAAACTCATTGGCTACAAACGCAAAAACATCTCGAGACCAATAGCATTGTTTACAGGTCACTGGACGATCGGGAAGCATGCAAGCAGACTTGGTCTCCCTTACAATGAATATTGTCGTAGTTGTGGCAATCTTCTATATGAATGTCCAGCCTTGAACACAATCAGACATAAATTTCTGGGAAGGTACCAATTAGACAACCACTGTGAGATATCTGACACTAGACTTAGTGACATTATTAAATATCTCAATGCTACAGGCTGGATCTAATTAATTTATGTTCTCATTTTTCTTCCCTACACTTTTATCTCATTACAGACTCAATCTAACTCATTCACCTGGCAGGTAGTGAGATCCCATCAAAACGGAATCTAACGAGTCTAATTGATTGCCCATAAGTTTACGGGTTACCACGTAAAGCAACCAACCAGGCGTAAAATGTGGATGTGACTTCCAATCGAGAGCTAACTGGCACTGGTACTATCTCCATGTCAAATTTCTTGAAAATCAGTTCAACCGTTTAGACATGATTGATACACAAACAAACAGATAAACAAACAAACTTACATCTCATTATATAATATATATAAGGATATAAAGACTTATAAAAAATGCATTCTATTTCAACTTTATATGTAAATGAAATTATTTAAAGTTTTTAGTGTTTACATAAATAAAATATATTTGTAATTACATCCATTTCATATAACACATCTCAACACTAGTGAAGGATATATAAGATTCGGCACTGCTGAATATAGCACTCTAACTTGCTTTCCTTCGTTTTTTAGTGAAATGTTAAAAAAAGGAATGAAAAAAAAATAATTTACACTACTGTACACTATTAACAACATTTGCTTAAGGCCAAAAAAAAAATATATATAATTTTTCTTTTTCGTTCATTTGCTTTGTTTATTTATGAAACAAAACTATTGTTGTTATTTTTATTATTATTTATTTTAAGTAACAACAAACCAAAAAATAGGTTTTGAATTTTATACTTATGCTTCCCTAATTTTCCTTTAGTCATCACCACGAGTTTGTTGTATTTTTGCCAGAAAACAGTGGTTGAAATAGTATTAATAAAAATATTTATTTTTTTAGTTTTTTAAATTTTGGTCCATTTAAGCCCCACCAGCCTTTAAGAGTTAATTTTGAATTTTATTTTTATGATCGAATTTTTTTCAAATTTTATTCAAATTTTTGATTTTTCCCGCAAATACCACTGTGCCTCTCATGGTTTCCTTTTACTTAGTATAAAGTTTGTTGCCTCATATTTTTGTGTGTTGGCGCAAATGTCCCCCGTTATCTTTATTTAGGCACACTATTTTTATTATTAATATTTTTCTACTTTTTTCTTATATAAAGCCTGAATTTGCATAAAAATACGAAAAGACTATAAGAAGAAAAAAACTATTTTCTATTAACTAAATGTAACTACTTTTGGTATTAAAAAATAAGTAAGAGTATCGTTTGTGTTGAAACTGATTTGCCCTTCTCCAGAGACACTCATGCCTATTTTAAAATAATTTTAAAAATTTTGTCATCCGCTCTGGGACACAAGTACTATATTTTGGCTAAAAGTCCAATTCAGATAGTAAGAGGCTAAAGTCAAAATATTATATTTTTTCTGAAATTTGTTTGGTATTGTAAATGGTTAAAAAATTTTGTTCAGAAATGTTCTCAAATTAAAGAGATGAAAAAATATTTAAATAAAATTAAAAATCATTACACAGAAAAATATAAAAATTCATAAATATAAAAATTTACTTTCATTGATTTCAGTTCATAATATTTAAGCATAATTTCTCAAGTATTAAAATTTTTTTTTTTTATATTTTTTCAAATGAATCAAAAGTCAAGAAGACTGAAAAAACTGTTTAAATTTTCATTTATATTTTCAATTTGTAAAAAAATTTTCCAAAGAAAATTTTAAGTTTTTAATGATTTTTAGCTACATTTTGGGAACAAAACAGAAGCGCTTTTTATCAAAAAGATGTGCTGCAGAATGTAATCAAAATTAAGCAAATTTTTAAACATTGTTTTTTAATAGATTTTCCTTGGAATTTTGCCATTTTAAGACATTTCTTGTTAACATTTTCATGTACAGTGCAAGCTCGGTATACACGACTACTAAAATCGCAACAATTTACGAAAAACGGGTTCTATTCTCGCCACTTTTATTTGTTTTTTTTTTTTTTTTTTTTTAATTTGTCTATAACCAAAAAAGGGAAATCCCCGTCTTTTGGAATATTAACCTTTTTGGATGATTTGGTCTTTAATTTTGTTAATGTATTCATGTCATTTGCTGTGTAAATACATTTCTTAATATGGGAAAAGTTCAACATATTTAAAGCCAACGATTTCTCAAAAATTAGAGATTTAAAAAAAAAATTAAAAGTAGAGATTCCATAAATTCAATTTTCGTGAATTAAAAGTTGCATAAGTCTTCAAGTTTACCGCATTATAAAGCAAGAAAATTCATTAAAAAAGTTCGTACGTACAACAGAAAGTGGACCTGACAAACGTTGCAGCTTAAAGAAAGCTGAGTACCCAAGAATGGAAAAAATGTTTTACAAGTGGTTTGTAAAACAAGGAGAAAAAAAATTTTCCAATATCAGCAACGATTTTACGATCAAAATCCAGTCATTTGAATTGCAAAATTTATCAAACCAATTCAGGTTTCAATGCCAGTGAAGGATGGTTGAAATTACGGGAGAGAAATTGTCTTCGAAACCTCATCTTATTGAACCATTTGTAAAAGAGTTTAAGGATTATGTTGATGAGCATGGGTTGAATCTTTTACCAAATCTATAGTGCCGACGAATCCGGTTTATATTATAGGATGCTTCCAAATCACACTCTTGTCACATGTAATGAGAAAACGGCTCCCGGAAGAAAAATATGTGAAGAGCGTATAACTTTTTGCCCTGCGAATGGCACAGACAAAAAAGCAGTTTTTTGTTATATATATATATATATATATAACCAGTAAAAGAACCGATAAAGTGCTTCCAAAAAAGAACAAAAGTATTATTAAGTCCATATTTTGTGCCTTTTTGGAAGTTATTAATAATTACTTCCAAAAAAAAGTGAAAAAAAACAATATATTTGTAGCAAGAAAATTTAGCACTAGAGTTTCTACTTATATAAAACTTATTTATGACAAATTGCAATGGACCAACCATAATCAATTTCAATTGACTTGGACCTTGGACAATAAAAGTTCTCGTTACCAAATTACATTGAATTATTTTTAAAATTTCGATCTGTAGTTTGATTACAAGGTTTAGATGGGAGGACTGGCGGACATCGTTAAATCGACTCAAAAAGTAATTTTAAGCCGATTGATATACATATACAAGATGTTTCCTGGACCAATATTTGTGGGTGTTACAAACATCAGCAGAAAGACATAATACCCTACCCACCTTTGGTTGTATAAGTTATAAAAATGCAAAAACTTGAAAAATCCTCAAAACGCCAGAAAGTTAAAAATCACTAAAACGAGAAAAAAACTTTCATAGCACAGTTATCAATTTTTGAAAATGCATTTTTTTTTATTATCTGTCAAATAATTTCCATAAAAAATAAATTTATAACTTTTCTTTTTTTGAAGTTACAAGCATATTCTATGCCACTAACAACATTGGTGTAGGGTATAAAAAGAAAAATAAAATAAATTGAAAAAATAAAATGAACTAAAATAACTGTTAATATTTTTAAACAACATCATTTTGTTACCAGTGCCAAAATACAACCAAGAAAAAAAAAGGAAAAAAACCACAAAGTGACAAAAAATATATTTTGACATTTTAGCACAAAATATTATCTACAAGGAAAATAAATAAATTGAAAATTGGCGCATTTTAAATGAGAAATATTAAATATTTATGATAAAAATTAAATAAACCTTTTCTTTAAATTGAAACAAAATTTAAAATAACCCTTTTTAAAAATATCAATAAATATAGCCATATGATAACTAATCATGTTTTTGTAATACGAGTAGTTGGGCTTTTTATTGACAGTTTTATGTTTAACTTTGTTGCTATTTTATTTTTTCTGTTTTTTATTTTTATTATTATCTTCTTTTGCCTTTTTAAGCTCTTTAAATCCCGTTAAACATTAACACTTCCTTTATTACTACAACTGCATACATTCATTCATTCACTCACTCACTCACTCATTCATTTATGTTCTCATATGTGTTTTAATTTGTTTGTATTTGTCACATAAAAATCAGCCACATTAGATATTAGTAGCATCTTTATTCGGTATTATTGACTTGAGTTTTTAGTTCATTTTTCTATTTTTGTGTTCTTTTGTATTATTTTTATGGTTATTTTCCTTTGTTTCCTTAAACTTATTTTTTTGGTTTCTATAAGATTTGAAAAGTCTTTTTTCAGCTTATTAAGATGCCTTTATGTATGGAATTATTAACCCTTAACCGCATAATCAATTTATTACACTGAATTGGATTCTGCTGGTTAAAGGAATGAATTCGTTTAAGCAAATTTCTATAAGAATTATTTGCAATTATTTCACAACATTTTGCACTTTTGGAGAGTTCCTATGTATTTCGGGTTTTGTTGGGTTTTGTACGAATGTATGTATGAATATGAACCACAAAATGTTTCATGCTCCAATTGGTCTGAAATCTGAGCTTTTAAAAAACTACTTTCCTTAAACTAGGCTGAATCTGTTAATAGAAGGTCTGCAACTCCAAACTTCCCTTATGTCTAAAATCAAGTCTTAGATGCAGAGCCAGCAGTACAAGGCTAAGAAGCCGATTTCAGTTTCTACCTATCTCAATCCCATTGAGATTTAATGCAGAGGAAGTAGCTGAGAGTCTTCTCAAGAAATCAGAACGCTATCTACAATGCGACGATGTAGATTGATATAAAAACTGCCTGACAATATGTATTACTCCCAAAGCAGGAACTCACTCTTTAGAATTATATAGGGAATGCGCTTTCCATAGATTAACATGGATATGAAGCTCAATTAATAAAAACCTATGTTCACATTTGACATATGTTTGATCAAAATTGCGTGACCACTAGTTTTATAAAAATATTGTTTGCCGTTATTTGATCTTCCAAATGTTTTGTAAAGGAAAACAGCTCCAAATAAAATTCGATAAAATGTCAGCTATGATTAATGATAAGTAAGAAATAATTTCCCATTAAAAAGGAGAAATTAGGAAATATTTTATATAGTGGTTACGTTATTTTGGCCAAATATTTAAATGAGAATGTGTAAGTAAAAATTTTCATTGAAAAGAAAAACAATTCTAGTACGTGTGATTTTTTGAGAAATTTTTTTCAATAGAGTTTTTTTTAAGCTTCATATTTATGTTAATCTATGGCCCTTTTGTAGGTCATATTCGTCATCTAAAGGGTTATGAATGTCACTTCGCACTATTGATCCATGCAGCGACTATATTTCTTCACCCACTTTATTAGCTTCGATTAGAAACTACGACCTTGACACGTTGAAATTCAAAGTCTTGAAAGTCAAAAGTTGACGTTTCAAAATAAAATTCCAGATTTCTCTTTGTTTCTGTTTCGAAAGGGCCTAAGAAAGCTGTTTTCTTGCGCTTTGTAACTTGAGATACCGAAAAGCTGATGATTATCAGCAAAATACTCAAATCAGTGCCATCTCTGTCTCTCTAGAGGTTCTACGTCGGAATAGATCTATAAACCAAATACTCTCTGAACCATCTAAACCAAAAAACTGTGTTTATACGCATCCCGTTCTGAAAGCTTCACTTACCCAAAGAAGTTTCGAAATGAGATTCCCAATTTCTCTTTGTTGCTGTATCCTTTAATTCCGTAAATTTCCTCTTTAAAAAAAACAGTCTAGATAATCTGAGATACAACGAAAGGACAAGGTCGTTAGGAAAAACCCGACCTGTTTCTGATCTATTTGAAGAGACTCTATGTCGAAATAGATTAATAACCAGAACCATCCAAACCAGAGAAGATATTAATTTTGAACTCACGAGAATTTCCGAACCCAGAGGAATTGTTATCATTTCTAGGATGGTAATCATCATACAACTTCGAAAGAAATATATTATACAAGTTCAATTACTCAATAGTTTGTGGATGACATATATACAAAGGTTCATCTTTCTAGTTAGATTAAGGATCTAAGATGATGTAAAAATAAATGGAAAATGGTACAGGCATTTGGTAATCTGAAAAACATTTCCATCTTTGAACCATCGAAATTTCATACTGGACATTATCTCTCTGAAAGAAATTCCACATCGGAATAACTCCATAACTCAAATAGTACAAGCATATTGGAACTAACTCAATTCGGAAACTCTTCAAACATGACCGGAAAGTGACTAAAGATTCCGAATCCATTTTTACCACCAGAACAACCACAATTATGCAAAATATTTTTTCTTGGCCTTCAGGTGAACCAAACTGTTAATTAATTATCCGTTTCAGACAATTTAAAGAATTTTGTCATCGTATTTCGGCAGCATATTTTGTCATATTTTCATAAAAAAATCCTTATTTTAGAGCATATTTTAGCAGTTTAAAGGGCATATTTTTGCATATTTTATACTTAAGAGCACAATTTTGCGTATTTTATACTTAAGAGCATAATTTTTCATATATTGCACTAGGGGCATATTTGCATATTTTACTCTTAATGAAAATTTTTGCTTATTTTGCATCCAATAAATTTTTTACATAATTTTACATTAGTGACATTTTTTTACTCTCACATACGTTTTCCAAATTTCCTTTAATTTTGTAATAATTTTTGTTAAATGCAAAAATAATATAATTTTTAGCAGCTGCCAATAAAAATCTAGTTAATTTTACCATGACTAGCCAGAAAAAATAATATTTTAAGAGCATGTTTTTTAATTTTAAGGGCATATTTTTCGACTTTAGGAGTATTTTTTATGCACATAGAACTCTTGTTTTGAAGCCTATTTTTAGTTGCCCTGGTTATCACAAGTCCAATAGAAATATTCTGGCGAAAAACATCTAGAAATATGTACAATAAAGAGCCTCACAAAAATAAGCTACAAATGTAACCTTTTAGAAATAAAGATTGATCTGTTCTTATATGATTCCCAAAATATTACATCTGAATGTTTAAATTAACGTGAGCTGGACCATTTTCAAAATACCTGTAAAAATACATATTTCTTTCAATATCATTATTAATATTTTCTTCAAAAGAAAATTAACTCCAAATTGTAATAGAAGCATACTGAGGTCTGGAATATCCATTTAAATAATTATTGTCTCTTTCCAATCGCAGAATTTAAGATTTTACTATTTTCTTATTTTTTTTTTTTTTTTTTTGTCATATTTTCTTTATTCAAACATATAGTTTTATGTATTTCCGACTTTTTTCAACGTGTATTGAGTTGTAATGTACCATTGGAATGGTCTATCCTGATACTATTGAAGACTACATGTAATTAACCCTTTAACAGCAAGAGGGTCAATTTTCTGCATTTTGTTATCAAAAGGTTAAATTAGCAGTGGTTGCAAATAAGTCACTTGGAAGTATATATTATACATAAATATAGATGAAAAATAACTTCCTTTAAAACCGCGATAACTAACAATTAAAGAGATTTTTGATGATAAATGTATGCTTTTGGTGACATTTATTTTCTTAACTAACCACTTATTTAACATTCGGAACCGGAAATCCCAAAATATTATTTTTGCAACTGAAGGGTTAAAAGAATACTTATATCAATGACACCTTTCCAATGATGCCCCAAAATATAAATTACTATGAAAATGTTCAAAATATTCAAACTTTACTAAAATTTTAATTTCGTGAGAATTAAAATTAAATTTAAAATTTTTTTACTCATTACGTATTAAACGTCATTTGTCTTTCAACATTCTCCAATTGTATTTCTGAAATTTCCAACTGCATTTCAGAAATAAAAATGGAAATTTCGAAAATACAATTGAAAAATGTTGAAAGACAAATCGAAATTTCTAAATTACAATTAGAACTTGCTGAACTACAAAATGAAAATTTCTGAAAAGTAATAAGAAAATTCTAAAATATAAATTGAAATTTCTGAAATACAATTAAAAATAGTGTTCTTAGCTTAGCAATTTGCTTGATTCTCACTAAGCCAACCTTAACATCACATGAAAGATAACATAAGTTAACCTCAGATAGGAAAAGCTCGCTAGGTCCAACAGCCTTAAATCTATAGTGAAAGAGCTTGTAGACTTCGTGGAAACGTCTGCAAGCATTGAAAATCTATATTTGTGGATGATATAGTTGATGAGATCACCTTTGACAGGAATAAAATAATCGTTTAACCGAAAATGCTGAAAATAATACAAATAAACTTCCTCAGTAGAGAGTGGGAGCACGTTAGGTTTAAGAACATTGAATTATTTCAAAGCTAATTTCGGGCTTTGTGCAAAGAAACAAAAGCATTAAAATTCTAAGTTTGTGTTGAGGAAAACACCACCCACCAAGATGACGTTAATGTCACATTCATGGCCAGCACCACAAATTTTGAAGATAATAGAGAGGAAGAACTTTTCAGGTTAAAGAACCGTAAATCTATAGTAAAAGGCTTTGAGGGCTTCGTGGAAATATCCGCAGGCATTTGAAATCTAAGTTTGTCGTTAGTGCAGTACAGAAAAATTTACATTCGTGATCATTCGTTACACATTCTTTTACACATTGTTATACGACTATATATATGGCCAGTATCAAACATTTTTGATTTTAGGTCTTCAAAAAAAAAAAAAAATATGTGTCACAATAAAATCCATTTGTATAAATATAAAGTGACTCGAACGCATCTAGAATCAGTTCGCATCAATCATTTCGTTTAGGGGGCACAAAAGTTATAGCAGTTTTAAGTTGAATATATACAAATTTTTACAAACTAAAAGTTTATATATAACTTTTGTAAAAATTACGCTCAGTATCAAAACCTACTGGGTTTTTCAAACAAAATTAAAAAAAAAAAACAAAAAATAAATTAAATTTTCTTTATACTAAAAGTTTCGATTTTTAAAAATTTTGTTGAAAATGGGGTTCGAATCTAATTTATTTCTCCATATATTATACAAAAATATATTCTATTAGAGTCTATTAGAAACAAATGATATTTAATATTGTTATCCTTTTTCAATCCAAATTAATTTTATTTGGTTCTTAAAATTTTATCTTTCGAAATTTCCATTAAGCATCACAAACACCACCTAATTATAACAATTATGGTAAATTTCGTGCCGCCCATGCGATGTTACTTCACAAAATTTGTTGGTCTCGATCAGTTACATTTATCGCCGTTCTTATATCCATATATCCCATATTGGTACAAATTGGACTTTGCTATATAAAAATATAAAGTGAAATTTTTGCCTAATTTTTAAAAAGTCCATCAAATTTTTTTTATTAAATTTATTTTTAATGTTACTTCGATTTTTTTATGCGAAATAACAAAAAAAAACTAAGTTCACACAGTAATCATCCATGCTATTCCATATAAAACTATGAATGTGTCTCAAAAAAAAACGGACTTTTTTAAAAATTTTCGCTCTTATTTTCCAAGAGCGAGAGGTAATAGTCAATTGCGTTGACTATTATGGGTACATCAACTAGATATAGAGCAAAATACGCATAATTACAACAAGTATCAATCCCACTTTCAAAATTGCAAAGACCGGTTAATGCTAGCAGCAATTTCGATATATTCTTGCGTCTGTGGTTTATGAGTTGCGTACTGCGATTCATGTTATACGAGGGCCACGTCACCTTGGCGACTCTGCATGGATCGATATTATGCCACCTATTTTCAACCTTTTCTAGAAAGTGCTATAGTCAAAGCAAAATATTAACTGACACCACATTGAAATCCAAATCTAGGATCGATGACAGATGCTTTTGATGTCTTGATGCTTCGAGCCTCACTATACTACTGACTTATGCTGTCATTATGTGAAGGTCAATGGGAACTATGTTGGGACGAGGTCCCCATTGTGCACCGAACATCTTACGACATCTACCGTAGATTTCTTTTCTCTATGTAGAGCAGGGGTTCTTACAAGCTCTTGCTTCACAACCCACTTGAGACATTACAACTTGAGAACGATCCATCGCAATTCTGAAGCAACAAATTAACTGTATGTTTTAAATAAAATCCTTTTGACGTGTTTCTAAATATGTTCAAAAATAATCTAAGTTAAATTTCAAGTTTGAATTTAAATAGGGATTCATTTGCAAAAAAGTGATCCGTCTCAAAAATTAAATCAATGAAAAATTTGTTTTAAACTTTATTTCTATTAATAGCTTTTATGTTCAAGTTCTAAATTTAAAAGAATAAATTACTTCTTGTTGGTTTTTAATAAAATGTTTGAGCTTTTCCGAAATTCCTTCAATTAGAGCTTTTATTGTGTTTTCGGTTACTTTTTTTGCTGGAATAAGTCCAATTTTTTTTAAACTCAATTTCATTTTTTGCTGAACTTTTAGTGTCCTTTAACTGCTTTTTTACCTTTCAATTGGGCGGAGTTTTCAGAGTTTGTTGGATTAGCCCCTTTCAGTACAAACACAACACCATTGCTTTATTGCTGTAATGAGAAGTAGCGACATCAGGCCAGAAAAAAGCGGATATACTGTGCTTTCTTGGGAAAGGGAGAAGTACATTTCTCTTTTAATGAAGTGCTTCTTTCGCCGCATGTAATAATGGTTTGCCAAACCAAAAACTTTCTTGGAACTTTTGTTTTTCTTTTTTTTTTTTGTACACGAATTTTGTTGGCACATTCCCTTTAGCACCTGCAACATGGAATTCCTAGCCAGAAAGTTGCAAAAACTCATCCAGTATGTATGTTTCATCGTTTATTATGCAGCAACCATAACTCTGAAAAAAATTCATTTGAAGTACTTTCGCCTTCTCTTTTGCCTCCAAATTCTTTCTTGCATTCCTATCAGGAACTTTTTATACCTTATACGTCTTCAAGCCATATTTCTTTTTAACTTTTCTGATAAAAGATTCAGAACAATTAACATTTTGTGACACTTTTCTTCCAGAAATACGGGGTTTTTCTCTTAAAACACTTTTTATTTACTCTGCGGTTCTACAGTCTGAAAATCCAATTTTTCTTTCACTACCAAATTTCCTTTCAGTGGCCATGACTTCTTTATATAATCTTGTAACCCTTAAAACTGTATTTCGTGACACACCTGCCTTCCTATTAATTGATTTGTATGATCGATGTGGGTTTTATTATAAATTAGAATTGTGTGTTTGCGTGTTTTTGTTTAATTTCCATTTTAAGAAAAGCTAATTTTGCTATTAAAATGAAATTTAGTACATGGCTACTGTGCATAATGACAAATGTAAACTATGTCAAAATTTATAAGCCTAAAAGTATGCACGGAATTTCGTGCGAAGTCCTCAGTTCCAAATAGTTACAAATTTGAGATAAAACCTTCGTGTTTAAAAAGGGATTTGAAATTCCCTTTAAAGCTATTGACCCAAGGACGAATCATCACTATTGCCAGTTTAGCCTTTTTAAGGCTAAATATAGCTTTTTTTATTATGCTTTCAGCCTCAAAATTTTCGTTTTAGCTTCTAACCTTTTTTTAGCATTTTTTTGATGCTTACAGATTTATGCATTTTTGTGTATTAATTTGCACGAAAAATCGATATTATTTATATTTAACAAAATTTATATAAACAAATATAACTTAACACAAATTGGACTTACTTAATCAGTTTTTATCCTATAAGAAACTTTAATAACCATAGAAACTCTTTATGAATATTATTTAAAAAAATTATTATGGAAGCGAAAAATCACCCAAAAATTTTAAAAGGAATTATAATTCAAAAATTACAAAAAATCACTTTGAAAAACTAGGTAATTTTCCATATGAAATACCAGCCAAATTTGAATGGAAATTTTGTGAGCGATATTGTAATTTTATTTTTTTTATATAAATTTATCACAATATCAATAATAAAAAAATAATAAGTTTTAAAATAAAAAATTTTAGTTGTTTTAGCTTTATTTTTTAGGACATTTAGCCTTTTCCGACCTTTTTTAAAGTCCAATTTAGCCTCTTTTTTCTCAAAAAATTAAAAAAGTGGCCTTTAGGAAATGGCTCATTAGAATGAAAAATAAAATATAAATAATTTATTAACTGGTTATTGAATCATTTCCCAATGCCTCTATAGGTCTAGTTCTGAATGTGACAATTTCAAATAAACTAAAACTAGTTCTAGAACCTTTAAATATAATGGATACTGGCTAGGTAACTCTTCCACAGAACTAATTCTGGACGTGATAATTTTGAACAAAAATCATTAGTCGTAACGCCAAATTAGAACAACTACTACCTATTTTCATGCGTTTTAGATCTAGTTATAGAACTAATACAGTTTTTTCTGTAAGAGTTCTGTTTTTATTTCTGCTTTCTTAGATTTAAAAAAAAAAACTACATTCGGCTAAAATTTTTAAAATTTTTATCCGACTTTTTTTCCTTTATACAAAATTAAAAATGTATTATTTTTTAAGTAAAAATCATTAAATAACTTATTTATTATAAAGAGAAAACAATAACAAAACAGTGCAAAAAACAGAAAATAACTTAAAAAAGAATATATCAACCTTTACATAAATAATTTCAACATCTTTAATTTTGGTTATTTTATTTCTAATTTTACTTTTTTCAAAATTTTGTTTACAAAAAGCGTTTTCCCTTGGCAACACTGGTTGCTACTTGCAGTTATTCGACACACAACCGTTAACTATACTTCACTACTTGTGCTCTCAGAGAGTTAGAATGAGAATGAGTAGTAAATATATTCAATGTCGGTCTTCACATGCAAAAACTTATTCATTGCAGACAGTGTTGCCATGTTGGTTATTTTTAACCAAAATTGGTTATTTTATTTTCTAATGCGAAAATGGTAGCTTTTTCGCACTTTGGTTATTTCTTCCTTAATCAAAATTTAATTTTTGTAAACTGGATTTAAAGTACTTTGCCAAGAATAAAATGAACATCAACATATAATTTTTTGCATAAAAGCCATTTTATTCAAAAAACCATCAACTGGCTGCCTAGATCGTCTAATATTATACATTTGGATTTCTTTTTTTGTGAAGTTATATGAAGTCAAAAGTCTTTTTCGATAAACAACACGAAGCCAACATTACTTGCGTACTTCAGGAGATAATGTTAGTAATGCTGAAAAGTGTGATCGAATATTACAACTTTCGAATGTATGTTTTCGCGTACATGTGTTTTTAAAAAAGATTTGGTTTTTTCATTAAACACAAACATTTGAATTGTTTTTTCATATATTTTATTTAATTCATTTTTGAAATTTGAATTTTGAAATGTTTAATTATTTAATACCTAAAAAACATGATAATTTTCCATATTTTTTAGTATTTTTATAAGCGTTATTCTAAACAATTAAATTTTAAATATTTTTATCTTTTAAGGATTTTTGACTTAATTAAAAGCAAATTATTAATTCCTTAATATATAAAAATTATATCAACGTTTATATAAATAATTTAAAAATTGTAATTTTGGTCATTTTTTTCCAATTTAGTTACTTTTTTCAAAATTTTGATTACAAAAATAAATTGCCGTGGCAATACTGCTTACAAACCTCTAATTATTATTATTTTTTTTTTTTTTTATTTCTTAAGAACCCATCATTTCAAACTACTGCATGTAATTTAATGACGAGTACGTTAGTATTAAAAATTTCCTTTAATATCCCAATGGTTTTCACTACTTAATCTATTGTTACTACTTCCTTCTACTGCTGTCATTATAATAATCTTTGCTTGCTACTACTCATCCATTTTTCAAATATTTTCAGTTTTGTTGTTGTTGTTGTTGTCGATTTTATGTTGTCATTTTTGCGGTACGGGTATTTAGTGTCAGTAATTTGTGGTGGCATTTAACTTTTTTTCTTTTTTATGCTCGAACAATACAATAGAATAGTAAGAGTTTAAGGAGTCATATAATAGTCTATGACCATTTATTTGTTAATCCTGTTTTGTAGTTGTTGCTTACAAATTTTGTTTCAGGTTTTTGACACTTTTTTTTTTTTTTGGTGAGATAATTTATCTATTTGCTTAAGGGGAGTTTGGTATTTTTTTTATTTTCAGGGTTTTTGTTGGCGTTTCTTTTTTTTTTGTTTTTTGTGGGTACTTTTATTTTATTACCTTAAATTCTGTTTGTGATTTGTATGAAAATATTTACAAGATTTATGGTTTTTAATGTCAACCCTTAAGTATTATAGTAGAGTGTTTAAGTTATAGAATTTATACAGAAAATTACACGGTGCTACAAAATAAAAAAAAAAATTTAATACACTTGGAATGTAAGATATTGCAGTTATCTATCATTCCAAGTGTAGATTATTACGCAATTTTTAGAATTTTCAATATGACCCCAAAATCGAAAGTTACTTCCAAAAGATGTTAAAGCCGCGGGAACAAATCAAGATTACTGGCACTGTTGATTTTTTAAAAAATTTTCTTTTCGGCAAAAGCACTATTTTTCGTTAAAAAAAAGTTACATACAAATTTTTTCTCGCTCTCTCTTAGTTTTCGAGTTATGGGTACTTTAAGTTATGATGTAATAATGCAATTTTCTCCTTCCTCCTTTAATGAAAATGAACAATTCGGCAAAAGCACTATTTTTGGTTAAAAAAAGTTACATAAAAATTTTTCTCAGCTCTCTGTTAGTTTTCGAGTTATGGGTACTTTAAGTTATGATGTAAGAATGCAATTTTCTCCTTCCTCCTTTAATGAAAATGAACAATATGGGTATCGTTGGAAAGGCCTTGAGAAAACCTTTCGATTGATATATAAAATGTGCCAAATCATTAACCCATGGTGAGACAATATGATATTTTATTACTTTTTATTTTGACTTTTTTTACAAAAGTACCGTTACTCAAAAATATATCGATATAACGGTACTCTCCTATGCATCAAATCATTTAGAAAACATTTCAAACTTTCACATGATCCCCATATTACACTCCTAACCCATTAAATAACAAAAATATAGCACTTTAAAAAGTAATATTCAGAGAAATGAATCGATTTTTACTCATAATATATTTGTTAATATATAATATATTAACACTGTTCCGGCGAGGTTATGATGTAGGACGTCTGTATGGGCCTAAGCAGTCATGAATACTTATTTGACGAGGACATAAAGCTATCGGGCTCGTTGCGAGTAATGACTTGGCGGCTGCTTTGCTGCCCGGAGTGACGTGATGCTGAGGCCGCCTGTGGTGTGCCCAACCACATTTTTGGCACACATCAGCAGATGTGCAATCATTAGTTGTGTGTGATCGAGCCAAAAAGTTTTTGCAATAACCATGGACACGCACTTGACGTTGACGACGCTCTTTTCTTTGTTTTGTTTATACACGTATATGTGAGTTTTTTTATATGGATTAATAGCAACTTTTACCGTTTATATTTTTTAAACAGTGAACCAATATATGTATATTCTACACATCTATGAGAAAATACCTTTCTAATGATATATATATTTTATTCTTATTAAAATGCGATATATAGTGTGAGCGTAAAAGAGATTACAAAATTTTTTTTTTTTACCTATTAATTATATAGATTTATCTAATGAATTTCACTTAGGCATTTTCGATTTTGAGAGCATAAAAGTTCATGAAACAAAATGAAACCGAATGAAACCAAATTTTCGAAATTGATAGCACAAGCACAGTGAAAATTTTCATTTTCGCATGAAAATGAAAGTAGAACATAGCCGATAGTTAAGATAAGGATTTTAAAATTCCATATTTTTAATATAAAATCTTAAATACTTTTTATTATTTGATTTTACTCCTTATGCCATTTATTTCTTTTAAAATTTAATGTCAAAACGTATTTCCTGTTTAAAAATCTTTACTATTTTATTTTTCTTTTGATGTCTTTGTTATTGAGCTAGAAAATTATTGGCATTCTTAATTTCAAATGCGTTAATTCACCACTACATGCCACAAAAGCCTTTATATAATTTTCCTTTCGTTTTTTTTTTTCTGTGCATAATTTTGCTTCCTTTGGAATTTATTTGTAGTTTTTTTTTCAGTTCCATGTTGTTGTTTGGTTTTCTGTTTAGAGCTTAAAAAAGTAATTGCATTAATTTGTTACAACAACAAATTGTTACTGAAAGTTACTTGTCACTCACTTAGTCAGTCAGTCCGTCAGTTTTTATTCAACTCACTTGTTCAGTCAAGAGTTTTTCACCTTTAGTATTCCCTGTTAACTTGAATGTTTGTTTAATGTAAATCTTGCTACTAGATGTTTTTGACATGTAAGTCGTTTTATGTTAACAAGAAAAAAAACTCTACTAGGTTTTTTGTTTAATATGCCACTATTTTTTTATAAAAGTTTATTATTTTTTATTTTTTTGTTTATAGCTTTAACTCTTAGTTTCGAGATGTTTTAGGTTTTTTGCCGATTTTTTTATTTTTCAGGCAACAGAAAAAAAATTTACCAAAACAACAAGTCATTGTAGAATGATCTTGTCAAAAAAACAAAAAAAAAACTAAATACAGCAAAGTTTTCCATACTTATTCTTGCATGTATGCATGATGTACAACACTTTGTTTGTATGTGTAAAGATTTAATTCGATAGAAAACATGTTAATGAAAATGTCCTAAATCGTAAAAGAAAGAGTAAAAATTTTTGTCAAAAGGAATCATGAAAATTTGCAAAGGTCAAGTATTAAATTTTGAAGAGTTTCTAATTTATATTGTTACGAAAATTAGTTTTATACAATTTAAATTAACGATTATAGAATTTTATAGTTTGTAACTTATTAGAAGTTTCTAGTTTCCAAAAGGCTCCGTCACTCTTTTATAAATGTAAATGTAACGAATCAGCTGACAGATTTTGCTTATGATAGATATTTATGTGTATCGGGGCACTCATAAACGTAAATGTAACCAAGGCACAATAATAAGGTACACAGAAAGAAAAGCTGTATTCTAAAATCAGGTATATTTAGTACACCTACAAAACGGTATTGATTTAAAAATTAAGAATAAAATACTTAATTTAAGTATGAAAATTCTAATACTAAGTACAAATTGTACTTAAATCAAGTAATTGATTCTTGAAATTGGAATAAAGTTTAATTTGATTTAAATTAAGAGGAAAAGTCTTATATTCATCTGTGAGAGAATATGAGCGGAATGAAATTTAGTCTCTCTGCTCTCTCACTTTCAAGTTTCGTCATGTAATTTTCATTAATCTTTTATTGTAAGTCGCACAAAAGTTTCAAAACACGTTTTTTTTTTAAATAATTCTCGTGCTGTGTCTACATTTTTCTTAAAATACTTGGGAAAAGCGCTAAAAATTACCTAAGAAGAAAAATGTTTTATTAGTTTTAGGCAAAAGTATAAACATTTGATGAACACGGAAAATCGGAATTAGTCAAAATATATTAAATACGGTCAAATTTCTTCAAACCTGAAAAACATTTTTTTAGAAATAATGTCAATATTTGGACCTAAATAAAATTTAAACGAGTAGTGATATTCAAATGAAATTTTACACAATTAAAATCAGGGCATTAAAAACACACCCACTGTTTAGTTCCAAAATACCCAAAGTCCCAACCCAGAAAAAACGTGTTTCAAAATTTGACTTTTTCCACTCAAATGGTCACACTGTCGTTATAAGAGGCGTCCGTCAGAAAGCACTTTTTGTGTGGTTACCTAACATATGGAAGTATTTAATTAGCATAATTTTTGTTTGATCCCAGCTTTGTGATTTGAGAATTTTACAAACAAATTAAAAAAAAAAAGAAAAAATGTGGAAAATTAATAAAGTTTGGATAGGGCTAGTGTGGAGACCTTTATTCCAAGCGCTTTCGGGTTTACTTTACATACATCTATATTAAGATTCCTTTTGAAAACATTAAAAGAATTATATGGGCCAGAACAAAAAAAACTGATTTTATAAGTAAAAAATATTGCCACCTTTTCTGAAAAAAAAGAAACCAAAAAATATGAAACTCTTTTAAAGTTCCAACTTCAGATAAATATATCTTTATACCGAATCACCATATTTATATAATTCTTATAGAAATACTATTTAAAATTTTGTAAGAGATCACTGGATTTCTTTGAAAAAAATAGTGCCAATATTGGGCTCGTCAAGTTAAAAAAAACGAGGCAACAAATGAGTGAAAAAGTTATTTCGACTTAAATATCTCTTAAACTAAAAGAGAAAGCTACACATGTAGGGATTTTTTAGGGATTTACAAGGACTATCCAAATCGGTGCTCTTTCAAATCAATTCAAAAATTCCACATCTCTGGCCAGATGAAATTATATTGAGATATTTCCAACGGTTTACAAGTTACTGAATTATTTTCAAAAAAAAAAGCGTTTTGGAACCACTGTGCGTCGTTTTATATTTTTAAGTAGTTTTTTTTTATAAATGCGTGGCCCAAAAGTGGAATTTCCAAATGATGACTTACATCTGCTTCAACTTTTTAATGAGTTCAATTTAAAAGGTAAGTGCAAATTAAAATTGTTAAAAATATTGGGGCATCCCAGCAAAAACTTTACTTTCCTGGTAAGCTAGCAGGTATAATTGGAAACAAAAATAAACTACTTATTTTTTGCCTGAATAACTATTTATTTTTGTTCGACTTGTCCACAAATTCATGTAGTTATTTTTTGACTCTAGGGGTACTCAAAAATATGTACCTAAATGAAAACACACCATCTCGCACATAGGATCCTAAGCGACAAAAACTCTATTTAGTTCAAAATATTTTTTAGACATTTTGTTATAAAAAACTAACAGCTTCAGAATGGGGTTGAACCAACAACCTTCTGGTTGTTAATCCGGCGCTCTAGCCAACTCATCCACGTGATTGCAGTATTACTGTGCTATTGTACTATTGAGTACTTATTAATGTAATACAGAGTAGGCAAATAATAATGACGCCTCATTACCAAGAAACTACTTTAATAAGTATTTGTTATTACCGAAAACCAAAAAGTTTTTGCTGGGATGTAACATACACTGCCTGCCACTTGAATAAGGAATCACAGAAGAAATAAAAAATATACGTATTTTGTTATACTAAAATTATGCATTTATTTAAAGACATGTATTTCTGTGGTACTATTTCGTGTGTCACTTGAATAAGGAATTTTTTTAATATTAATCAGGAAGGCTATGATTTGAATTTCTTTCAATATAAACGACTAGAGAATTTTTAATTTGATAGTTTTTAAATAGCCTTTATTCAAAATGGGACGTGGTGAGGCTCTTAATAACTCTGAAAAAGAAAAATTCTGATTTTGAAATCTCAGGATCAGAATCCGGTCCAAATAGCCTAATAGAGGAAAGACAGTTGTGTACAATTATTTAAATAACGTGGAAAGATATGTAAAAAACATGAAAGGGCGGAAGAAAATGGCAACAACTCCAAAAGAAAGACGAAAAATTCCTAGAATTGCATCAAATTCTGCCATGTAGGTATCAAAAATATGTGAAAAAAGTGGAGTCAGTGCCAGTCTAAGAAGAGTGCATCGTATTTTAAAATCGTGCCCATACATAGTCCAACGAAAACTGCAAAAAAACCACCACTTAATGAAAAACGCAAATCACAACGTCTACAGTTTGCCAAAAATATAATGACATGGTCCGACAAAGGGTTTAAAGTTGTATTTTCCGATGAAAAAAAGTTTAATATTGATGGTTCCGACGGGTATAACTATTACTTCCATGACCTAAATAAGGAGGAATTATTTTTGAACCGCAGACACAGCCGAGAGGGTGGAATAATGGTATGGGGTGCCATTTCGTATTATGGTACCATAGAAATGGTTTTTGTATCCAACAAAATGACTGCAACGACTTACAAAAACATTCTGGAGGAAGCATTTCCAAAATTTAATGATTTCTTTGGATCCATACCTTCGACGTACCAACACGACAACGCTCCGATTTATATCGTCAGAGCAGTAAAACAATGGATTAATCAACAAGGTGTTCAACTTTTGGATTGGCCCCCATATTCACCAGACCTGAATCCAATGGAAAATGTCTGGGGTTGGCTTGCAAGAAAGGTTTATGAAGGAGGAAATCAAATTGAGACTATAGAATCCTTAAAGGATGCAATAACGGAAGCATGGAATTCAATTTCGCTAAATTACTTAGAGTCATTATACAAATCGACGACAAATCGCATTTTTGAGGTTATTTCTAAAGATGGTGGCAGTACTCATTACTAATTGAATGCTAGAAGATAATAACTTTCATTTTTATAAACTAAAATTTAAAAATAAATTACAGTTTGCTTAGTTTTAAAATATTCCTTACTCAAGTGACACACGAAAAAGTACCACAGAAACACATGTCTTTAAATAAATGCATAATTTTAGTATAACAAAATACGTAATTTTTTATTTCTTCAGGAAACTAAAGCCAACACTTTGAAATTTGGTTGCGCAAAAAAATTATTTTTTCTGAACTTTAGTTTAGGAGATATACTTTATTAAAGTTAAAAAAATGTGATTCCTTATTCAAGTGGCAGGCATTGTACATGAAGTATTTTGCAAATAATTTTCTAAATACAATTTATTATTTATTTATTAACATAATTATAATTAAATAAATTAACAATAAATAATAACAAACTGTACTTAGTACGTAAACTTATTTCCAGAAATAAATTATGTATTAGGTATGTATGTATATCCATACAAAAAACATGCTACTTTTTTTCGAAAATACGCAGAAAAATTAGAATCAAATGACTTGTCTTGTGTTTTTTAAAACAACCACTTCATTGATTAAGAAATTATGTCTTGATTTAAGTACAATTTCTACTTACACATTTATGCATGTGTATTTACAAATACTTTGTAATTTTTTTATATTAGTATGGTATTAACAGGAGATTAAAGAATAAAGCAAATTTAACTCTACTTTCTTTTAGATTTTTTTTTCGCATTGGATATATTTGTAAGTATATGTACTTATGTATTTACATGCATAAATATGTAGGTAGGAATTGTACTTAAATCAAGACAAAATTTCTTAATAAAAAATAATAAGAGGAAGATTTAAAAATTAGTAAAATTTGTAAAAGGCTAGAAAATGACTTGTAAAACTGTCTGATTATAATAAATTGTATTTGCTTCAATTTGTCATCGATGAGGACACCATTTTGGTAGACTCCAAGGTTGAAAATTAATTGAAGGATGATTTTAAAGGAAAACATGTTTTGAATAAGGTAAATATAAAGATTAAATTTAATATAAATTTTATATATTAAATTCACGACAGTGTTGCCGTTTAGTTACATTTGTTGTTGTTTTACGTAACTTTTTAACGCTCCACGTAACATGTATAATTTTTTGCTTTTAACCCCATTTTCGTAACTTTTTATCCCGTCGACAAATTTGATCATGATAGATCATGCAAATATATATCTAAATTTGTAACAAGTAAAAAGTTTTTCTAAATAATACAATTTTTTTCTTACTAGGCGGGCTTCAGCCGAGAGGAAGGGTTTTTAACTCTGTGGTATGTGCAAAAAGCAGTTTCACTAATATAATTTTTCCTTTTTATCCAATTTTTAATAACAAAAAATTATTTCATATAAGTTTCTTGGGGAAATATGTTTTTTTAAAACTAAAAACTTTCAATATTTTCAGCATTAAAAGTACTATCATTGATGAAAACATAAAAAAAAAAACGGAAGTGAATCAGAGATCTCAATTTATATATAGTGCAAGATCGGAGTAAAAGACTTAAATCAATGTACTCTTGAACTAGTTAAAAACTAAAATTTTTGCCTTCATTTCGTAGAGTTTTCGTAATATAAAAAGAGATTTTTTATATAAATTGAAAGATAACATTTGTTTTTAACGATAATATTTTTAAATCATCAAAGCAGTTAACCCTTAAGAGGCAGGATATTTTTATAATAAATGATTTATTAAATAAATTTCTTAATTTAAAAGTATTTATTTGCAAGAAAAAATTTTACCAGTATGCCTTCCTCGATAACAAAACATTAGGACTAAATTCTAATTTAAGTTTGTATAATTGCTTTCGATCTGAATGATGCTGAAGATGCTATTATTCAACAATATAAAAAGACAATGTTTATTTCCATTTTGTCAACTAAAAAAATATCTTCCAAATAATATAGACCTTCTAAAGCTTATTTTTGTATTATTTCATTATTTTCTTCGAAATTTTGAAACAAAAAATCGTATTTATTTTATCAAATTCCGAAAATGTAACTTTTTAGCAAAAATTTTAATTTTTTTAACAAAAATCTGTAATTTATTCCAAGCTACCCCTGGCAACACTGATGTACAAAAGCCTGTAATTATAATTTATCTATTACTTTTTTTCAGGATTACTATTTAATTTTCGAGAGGCTACAAGGTAAGCCCATGTGGAGGGTTATTCTAAAAAACTTTACTAATGAGAGATTAAAATAAGTTTTAGGTTTTTGAATCAATCGCAATTGGGATTAACTCAAAATCTATATTTCTTAAATCAAGTGCATTTTGGTATTATTTGTAATCCGATTATTCTATTTATTTTCACTTTAAGAATGGACCAAGGCTTAAATGAAGGCAAGATTTCTAAAAAGAAGAAAAAATTTAAATTAATTCAATCCAAAGTAGGCTTAAATGGAGATAATATATTTCTCATAATACTCATAAACATTAAGAATATTCTTGAATCAAGTATTTCACACTTGTTTCAAGAAAATTCGTACTTACCGTACTTTTGACACCGCCACGGATTAATTTAAGTACGGATTTCTCTATTTATTTTTTGAGTGTATACATGTCAGGAGAGATTTGTGTTATGATTTTATTATTATTATTATTATTATTATTATTATTATTATTATTATTATTATTGTTATTATTATTATTTTTGTTTTTATATGAAATTTGACAATTACTCTACACCATAGTCCATATATAAAAAACAATCAGCTGTGCCGCCGAATATACATATTCAGTATACCCTGGTATTGATCTACAAGATCCTTTTTATTATTCGCACCTTAAAAAAAAATTGTGCGCACATGCATTGGATTGTGCGGATCAAACTTGTTTATATTTTGTTCTTGCTCGCATAACGTTGTTCGCAAAATTGTTCGACCAACGATGTCTGCCATCAAACGTTATTTTTTATGCGGAAGAAGAGGCGCTGCATGTGGAAGGTATCAAAGGGAGACTGACGGCAAACAAAAAATTATGATTTGTTCGACAAATGCGATGCCCACTCAAAACAAAAGGAAAAAAAATGTGACCGTTGCTCTGCCGAAGTTTTATTCTTGTGCGAACACGAAAAAGGCTCGTGTGGACATAGAGTAATCAAATCAACATAGTGTCTACATTAGAGATTTTTTTATCAAGACAAACGTCAAAGTTATCGCGAATTTGTGTAAGGTGGCAATATTTGCACAAAAACCACAATTTGGCGTATTCATTATTGTTTTTTATTTATGCAGTTTGACAACTGTAACAACCAAAATAATAATCAGCTGTTTAACTAAGGTTACCTTGTATATATTCGCACTGATTTTGACGTTTGTTTTGATAAAAATTTGCCTAATGTAGACACTAGGTAAGGCCCAAACAATGAACAAAAAATCATCGTATCGCAATCAGCTGTTTCAACCTGCTTTATGTACATGTGTGTGAGTAGCTATTAATAAAAGCTAGCTATTAATACAAAAATTCTAGGCAGCGTTCTGTGAAACAAAATAGATTTTTACGTAGCTTCATGATCTTTTGACAACCGTGTAGTTTATTTTCCAAAAAACAGAGTTATTTACACAGTGAATGTTCAAAATCATACGTTACTTTTACTTTTGTTAACTGCTTGTACAAAATGTTTCACGCTACTTTTCTTCATTATACGTAATTGAGCCTCTCTACGTTTTTACGTGTCAGCTGTAAGAACAGTGTTAACAACACTTTATTTAAATAAACTAAATCTGCGTAAAAAATCCCGTAAAAAATTTTTTTAAGTTAAAAATTGTTATAAAGGAATAAATTATTTTTTGTACAGAAATCGCTAGACTTAAAATAAAAAATCTATCGATTTTAAACTACAAAATTTACTGGAAATATATTGTTACAAAAATTAGTTTTAAATATAAGTTTCAAATAACTATTTTCGAATTTTCTAGTAGAGAGTATACATATAGAGGTGAAAATCTTTGGTGACAATTGAAAAAAAAAATGTCATTTTAAAGTCCTTTATTTTTTTTCACAAATTTGAACTAAGCCGCCTGTTTTTGGTAATCTAAAGAGATAACAGCACATGCCATTAACAATTTTAACAATCACCATCAGTGATTACAAATGATCTTACTAATTAAATCATACTAACCCTCCTGGCACTCCTGGAAATCCACCAAAAACATGTCTCCAATAGAAACATCATTTATCATTGCTTTAAATTTCATTAATGTCTGTGACATTTTCTATATTTTTTTTTGCCTCGAATTCAGTCAAACTCACTCCACCAGAGACAATTTTAATATACACAGAGATTTTTCACAATGATGATGATGATGGTTTTTATGGCAACCATTGTAAATGACAAGCCCATCATCATACATGTAACCACTGAAGTATGAGTAAATGTGTTTCGGTGAGTATTGAAAAATGTCAAACCACGTGTAAATAAAGATTGCGTTAAAAATAACAGTAAAACATTAACAAAACAATAGCAATACACCACTAATATAAACTCAAAATACTTACATAAAACAAACAAACTCCCACCCTCCGCACGTCCGTACGTCCGTCCGACAAATAACAGCAACATGAACATCACAAATCGTAGGACAAATGCTAAAAAGGCGGAGTGATGATAATGTTGAAAAATAACAAAATGTATGTATGTAGGTATTGTATAATGCAGTCAGTCAGTCATAAGTGTTGGTGATAGCGAATGGACCGACATATTACTTCCGTTTTTTTTTTTTCAGGGTTTAGGGGTCATTGAAGAGCAAACATTAACAATAAATGATACAAACAGCCTTAAACTTTCGAACGTTTTATAGATTCATTGGAATAATGTTTGTTCGAACAATTTGATACGAATAATTGTTAAAAGAAATTAAAAGTTCAACTTTTCTAATAAAAGGAATAATTCGAATATTTTGATGTCAAATATTGAAACAAAGCGAATAATTTATTTTTTTTTAATATTAGTAATATTTTTACAACTATTTTAGTTTTAATTTTTGACATTTTTTTCTGAAAATAAAAGTGATATAATTTCGGAAATCCGCCAAATTATTGAAAATAAAGGTCGCCATTCAATAACAGTAGATGTGTGGTCAGATAACTATTTTTGTAAATACATAAACGTTACATCAAGAAGTTATAATTCTAAAAGTAAATCGTCTAAAGATTTTAATTTCGGACTTGAACAACTAAAAATAAGAGAACTGCTTCTAACATTTGCAAAATTTTCAATAAATCCAATGATAAACAGAAACCGTTGCAGTAAATATCGATGGAATTGGTAATAGGGCATTCAGACCGACGCGAAATTACGTACTTTGGTGATTTCGGCCGAAATCAAGTTGAAATTACGTAAGTTCCTATACATTTTTTGCGAAATTATATAATTTTGTGTAATTTCGGCGAAATTACATTGAAATTACGATGCCCATTTCCGTGCAACTCTGTACATGGTTGGAAAAAAATACTTTTTTTCAAATATGTACTGCATGTTTCAACCGTGAGAAGAAAAAAAACAATTCACAGCTGATCTTAAATTTAAACACAAATCTTAAAATTAATTATTAAAGTGATTTTGCAAAATGAAACCTATCTTTTTACATTTTTAATTGTTGCAAATTAATAATTTCCAATTTAGTAAGTAATTGTTTCTTATTTGTTTCCATTTCAAAATACTTTATTTACACCTATAACAATTTAAAATGTAAACAATAAGTATCAGCTTTTCACGAAATTACATCAAATGCAATCTAGCCAGTATGAACACTCTAGATTTCATTCGTAATTTCGGCATGAAATTTCGTAATTTCGCGCCGGTCTGAACAAGGCTTAACACATTTAAAACAACGTATACGTTTAACCCAAGTTTTAGCAAACTACATATTTTGAAACAAAGTTGTTTTTATTCAGTTTAAATAAAATTTTTGAGATTTTATGAGAAAAAAAAATTATAAAAATGTCATAATTGGGCGTTTTGGGCATAACTTAATAACGCATGTTCTATTATTGTCTTTGCTAAAAATATTTTATTTCACTAATGAGAAATTTTTTTAATTTAATAAATAAAGAAAAAAATTATGAAATGAACCAAAATATTTTATTTCGAATAAACATGAAATATTTTAAAAAATATTGTGTTATTTACATGAATATTTTAGGAACTCTTAAGACTTTATTAATATGAGACTCCATGAAACTTTGTTTTCTTTTAAAAGTCACAAATGAGATTTACATTTCCAACATCTGGTTCTGATTTGGCATTTACTGTTTGGATTTCTACATCCTGATGGATTTCTTTCAACAACTTTCAACCAGTGATCATATATGTTGTATCGAATATATCCAGAAGTTTCAATAGCGTGGGTTCTCTCGTTTCTGGAAATATGAACTATTCTTTAAATGGATTCAATAGATTAGCACTCTACATCAGGAACTTATATATACTTAGTCATTACCTCTACAGTTTCCATTAAAAAGTTTTTAATATTTTTAGATGAATGTTGTTGTAAAGAATTTGTCAAAAGATATATGACTGCCAACTGGTATACATCGTTAGTCCATGACCAAAACCACTATTTAGAAAAGTATCATCTCTTTGAAAAACTTTCAAGTCTTCAATTCAATCATTAGAAAAAAAAACAGATTCTTAGTCCCACAGAGCAAGACTTCTACTATATAAATTGTCTAGCGGGATATCATCCAGTAAATGATGTTTATGCTTCAACTGAATAGTAAGTAATTTCTGTATTTAACATACTTGCCAAAGATGGAACAAAATTAATATGCGTTCTTATTTTCGTATATCTACACTGGTGCATATTCCTACAAACGCATTTAAAATTTTTGTTTTTCTTTGGTATATTCCTTTCTTTTAACCAAAAATAATGTTGTCACGATATAATGGTACTTTTTTATGTAAGAAATATTTGTTTCTTGCTTTTGTTGTTTTCTTCAATTTGGAATATTCCTATAAACGCAGTCGAATAAAATTTATTTAAAAGGTTATTGCAAAAAAAATATTAAAAAATTTTAACAGTTTTTGTTGTTTGTTTCACTTAATGTAATAAGTTTCTGATGTCAACATCTCTGTTTACTGGAAATATTTTTGTTTTAATTGGGAAATTTCATCAGCTTAAATGATGCCCAAAGAAATTTTCTTACAGACCAGGAAAAAATTCAAATTTAATTTTTTCATGATCAAGGCTATTCTATCAGAGAAATTGGACGAAAAATTAACCATTCGGAAGGAGTTATTCGAGGCTTTCTTAAGAGAGGACTTGACCTTCCTGCCACTTCCAAACATGTTGCACACATTTTGCGAACAGATGGTAACATAAAACGGAAGAAACCAAAATGTTTTCTTTGCGCGCAAATACATGAAATGGACAGATGAGTGGAATAAATTAATTTTTTCTGATGAAAAGAAATTCAATTTGGACAGTCCAGATTCATATTCTTGCTATTGGCATAATTTGAGGTCGAACGAAATTCGTATGTCGAAACGCAAATGTAGGGGCAGCCTTTTCTGTTACAGGAAAGTCAAAAGTATGTTTTGTTCCAACTTTAATGAATAGAGCAATTTATAATGAACTGTTGAACGATGCTTTTCTCTCATTTATGGATGAAAAAATGGATGAAGATTTCATATTTCAACAGGATAACAATGCAATCCATGTCTCGAACCAATCTAAAACGTGGTTTAATGAACATGGTATTCCACTATTGGACTGGCCGACTTGCAGTCCGAATTTAAATCCAATGGAGAATCTGTGGTGGTTTATGGCCCGTAAAGTTTACGCAAGCAATGCACAAAATGAAGCCATATTTACTATAACGGAGCTAAAACTAAAAATTAAGCAAGCCAGGGAAGAAATTAACAGTGATTTTTTTCAAAAATTAGTCGAATCAATGTCAGACCTAATTTTTAAAGTTATCCAAAACAAAGATTCATCAACACAATATTAATAATAGTTTAAGTGCGTATATAGGAAAATACCAAAAAAAAAAATGGCATAAAACTACTAAATTTACAATTTCATATACGTTTTAAGTTTTTTTGTTAATAATTTTTTAAGTGGTCAATTAATAATTTAAAAAATTAATCTATTGCACCTTATTATTTTTTAGCCCCATTTTTAGTAAGTTGATTAAAAAAATTGATGTGCGTTTATAGGAATATGCACCAGTGTATTTCGGGATATACATTTCGAAATTAGTTCATTTAAAAATTCTACAATCCAGTGTATTCTGATTTATAGAATAGGTTTAAGTAGGGCACAATTATAGTTCAGAAATAAAAAAAAAATTATGTCAGATCAGAAAAAGCCGCATGTGCACCGAATTTAAGTAAATAAAACTCTTTTGTATAAAACACAACAGACTCATTAAAATGTCGTGAAAAATAAGTGCTTGGTGAATATAATTCAAATTGAGATTCACAATCATAAATTAATGGAATATTAGAATTATTAAATTCCCTTTGTTTCCACTGTTCTCGTAAATTTGTTGGTGAAATTATAGGTAATACTTGCTCTTCATCATCGTTAAAAGTATCAAAACGATCTAAGTGCTGCTGATATTCATTATCACTCTCTTAAAAAAATGAAAATGAATGAAAAATTAATATTAGACACATGCGCCACACCTAACAACTTTTCACATTACTTTTCCATTTTTAAAATAAAGAAAAATCACATTTGTGTGTGTTTATAGGTTTCTATTGACGTATGCCCAAAACTCATAATCGTGTTGTGTAAGTTTTGTCTAACAATTTTGTAAAACATTTTATTTAGACTTTTGCTTTGTTTCATAAAAACTCTAAATTAATTTGAAACGAAATAAAACGAAAAAAATCAACTCATATTAAAATATTACACTTATTGTTCAAGCCTTCAAAATGAGCTAGGACTTTTTTTCTATTTCTTTATTTTTCTTACATACTCAGCAAAAACTTTTTGGTTCTCGGTAATGGCAACTACTTATTAAAGTAGTAATGAGGTAATTAGGCGTCATTATTATTTGCCTACTCTATGTTACATAAGTAAGTACTCAATAATACAACAGCACAGTAATATTGCAATCAAGTGGATGAGTTGGTTAGAGCGCTGGATTAACAACCAGAAGTTTGTTGGTTCAACTCCATCTTGATGCTGTTACTAACAAAATCTCTAAAAAGATATTTTAAACTAAAAAGAGTTTTTATCGCTTAGAAAACTATGTGCCAGATGGTGTACTGAGTAAGACGTTAGTCATTAAAAACGAATGGTTAATTTGTGTCCAAGTTCGAATCTCACTGATGGCAAAATTAGTTTTTTTTTATTTTAGTTTAGGTACATATTTTTTAATACTCCTAGAGTCTAAAAAAAAACTACATGAATTTGTAGACAACTCGAACAAAAATAAATAGTTATTCGGGCAAAAAATAAGTAGTTTATTTTTGTTTCTAATTATACCTGCTAGCTTACCAGGAAAGCAAAGTTTTTGCTGGGTAATTATCACTATCTTGATTTAGTCTTTATTTTATCAAAAAAAGTAACAGTTTAACAATGAATAATTTAGCATAAAAACAACAATTAAAAAAAATGTGTAATTTTACCAAAAAGTGATCTCACATTCGTATATGCTGGATCTCAAAGGGTTAAAAGTTTTAAATACTCTTACATCAGAATTCTGGAACATACCCAACCAGCTCCAACTATTTAAAGTATAGCTCCAAAACAGAAATTAAAGAGATTGGAAATGAGATATTCGGAAGCTTATTCGGCAGAGAAACTGTGAATAATGAATCGCAGGAAATGCTCTTTTAACAATTTCGCTAACTTCAACAATCATCGAAAAAGCCTTTCAAAACCAAATTTTATAAAAACTAAAGAACGAAGTCGGCTTAAATCAAGCCATTTTAAATGCAATTCTTTTTTTTCATTCTTAATTATATATAATGCAATAAATAGAGATCGACTCGTGTCGAAGAATTGTTAATTTTATTTTTATGTTTAACACACACAAAGTTAAATATATATGTACAAAGAATGATTAACTTTTAAATTGTGTTTGTTTTTTTTTTCCTTTTACAATAAAATTTTCGAAAACTTATCAAAATTTAACATTTTTTTTATATTTTGAATCATTCCAACAATTCAAATAATCTTTAAAGCGTGATGGAATAATTCGAATAAACCAAAATGCCTTATTCGAATTATTCGTTTTATTACAACAAAGAAAAAATCGAAAAATTTGGATACCCTATAGCAGGAGTTCTCACATAAACTCACCTCGCGGATCCTTTCAGGAATTTTTCATTTACCCGCAGACCCCCAGACATATCTGAATTATTTAATAACACAAATGCAAAATAAGTAAAAAAAATGTTCGCAGTGTCGTCAAGAAAATATGTCGGTATATGCATTAATTCCTATTGTTTTTTTTATAATAAATAAATAAATAAAAATATCCCAACCACTTTTTAATTGGTCGCACAACATGTGGCCCAGCATGGTCAATCTGATCAATTGTTTTCAGCAAAGGTCTCTCATGATCGTTTTAACCTGCATAATAGATGACACACTTCTGATCACATTAAATACATATGTAGCACTACTTGGTTGCAATGGTTATTTGGCTTTGGTGTCGATTTTCCTGGTTGGATGGGCTTTGGATTATAATGAAAATTTCTCTTTTCATCGCTTATAACAATTCGTTGCTTTTGATTAAATTCAAGTGCTTTTAAAACCTTTAAATTGTTGCTTGATTATACAAGCATTTCTTATATTTGGCATTAGTCATTATCGAGCAAAAGCTCCAATTCTTCATTTTCAAACTTTTTTTCGCATATCGAAATCGCTACTTTTAAACTTTATGAGACTTTATTAGATATTTTAATACCTCAGTTGGCTCTTTGACTGGTTTCGATTTCTTATTCCTCTTCTTATTCCAACAAATTATACACTACTTTAGAACTCTTCGCGGACCCTCTATAATGTTACTACGTACACCTAAGGATCCGCAGACCTTTATTTGGGAGCCCATGCCCTATAGAACATACCTGGTTAGTTTAGAATATTTTGTCAGCTCATTGTTGAGATATTTTCTTTGCTTTAAAGGCATTTTAAAGGAAATATTTTTATTATTTTATTTTCTTTTTTTCATTATTACTTTGTGCAAATTTTTTTCCTTTTATCATTCTATTAGTTAATTTCCTTTTCTTCTTAATGATTTTTTTGTTTTCTTTTTTTCAGTTATAAAAACAAAAGGAAACCATTTGTAAGCTTTACTTATCATTACAACTGATAAAATAAAAAACCAACAAAAAAAGTTTATATTAAAACCATTAAGTGTTTCCACTTCAATAAACAGTTCACAGGCATTTAAAAGTCCTTTATCACACAGTGATTTATGAAAAATTTTCGAAAAAGAAAAGAAAAAAGATGAGATGAGCAAAAAAAGAACACACACACAAAAACAATAAACACAATTTGTAAAGCATACTCACACGTAAAAGAAGAGAATATTCAAATGGTAATAAAAATGACAATAAAAATATGAAGAAGAGAGTGTGCGATATATAAACAGTGGAGCATTGAATTATAGAAAATAATGTCCACATAAAACCTTTAAACTCTGCCTTACTTTCAATCATGTTCTACTGAGCTCGAGGGGAGGGAGTAAAGATAGTGTTCATACCTAAAATCTGGAATAGATGTCGCGGGACTGTAAAAAACTTTAGCCCGATAAGCTTATCATTTCAGGAAAAAATCGAAAATTAGCCTGCCTACCTAAAGGGACGCTCTACACAAGTAGCTCTCCACGAAGTTGAATTTAAACAGTACACAATGACAGCTTTTTTGAACATGGAAGGTGTCTTTAACAACGTCACAACTACGGCGATTCAATGGACTGTAAACGAACTATAAGTTGAGGAGTACATCTCCAACTGACTAGTTTCAATACTGGAGACAAGAATAGTCACCGCAAATCTTGGAAACAGTGAGAAATCAAAACAAATAAGGCGTGTAACACCTGAAGTCGGTGTAATATCGCCATTGTTGTGATTTGTCGGCATTAATTCCATCTTGATTAAATTGGATGACATTGACATTGCTTACTCGACCGATGTGGTAATAATGGTTCGGGTCTCCATTGGAAACACAGGTGCGAAACGGACTAGTGTTTCATGCCTAATAGCCACATCAGTCGACAATGCCTTAAAATTATTTGCAACTGTATGCTGGAAGTCAAGAATATATAGGTACGTTATACCTTCATCCTTTAATTAATCTTCTGACTATATGAATTCCCATATAAACTTTTAAAGTCTTATTTTATTCCAAAAACAAATGGATTAGGGGAAAGCTTTTCGAACATTATAAAGTTAAAATATACACCGATGGATGATGTGTGAAGTAGTATGTGTTTTTTCCGAAAATCACACTTGACGAAGCAAGCGTCTTCCAGGCAGAAATCTGATAATCAGAGAAGCGTGCAAACTACTTCCTGATAGATAAATTCAGGAGAATATTGGCATATTATTCGACCGCCAAGCTGCAATAAGTTTAAATCGAACTAAACAACCTCAATTTTAGTCAAACAGTGTAAGGAGGAATTGTTCAGATTGAGTCATCTATATGATACTGCTATAGATTGGATCCCTGCGCATAGATACATATAAATATATATCATATCCTGTAATTCCTAAAAGGAACATAGGGCTTTCATTTACAATACTTTTTATTCCGCTCCAGCTGCGTTCTGAAATTCTTATTTCGGTATCCAGCTGTCTCCTCTAGGTATGAGCAGGCCTTCAAATACGTCGTTAACCCTGGGCATTCCAGTCAATGGCCATTCTGCTAACGTCGTCGGGTGGCTTTCTAAGTATATAGTCAATCCAGAGCCACTTGTATCTACGTATATCCATCTGGATGGGTATTTGGTGGGTGGTATTCCAAAGATTGAAATTACTTATTTTTTCAGCCCACAATATAAGTAGGATTCTATGGAGATACCCGTTTACAAATACTTGGATGCTACTGATGTGTTTAGGTGCAGCATTCCAAGATTTACTGCCACATAACAATATAGACTTCATGTTGGAATTAAAGATTCTTAGTTTGGTGTTGGTAGATAGCTGGGTGGATTGCCATAGAGGATTTAACATAGCTAAAACCCGTCTCACCTTGTCCAATCTGGTTTTCACATCTTGAGATTAGCCGACGGTTGTTGTAATAGTGCAACCCAAATAACAAAAAAAAAGTTACATCTTCTACAAGTTGGTACCGTAAGAGGAATGGCTGAGTAGTTGATGCATTTATGAGCAATTTTTTTGTGTTTTTGGGGTTAATTTTTAGTCCCAATCTTGCGAACATTTTCTCTATCGTACGGATTTTTTCTATGAGCAAGAAGGCAAATATCGTCTGCGTAATAGAGCTCTTCTAAACATCCTTGCAGTCCCCAGCTTACACATCTATTGATACTTGTTTCACTATATCAAACTATATCAAATAATAGAGGTGATAATACAGAGCATGATCTAACGCCCTTCCTGACTGAAATTATGCCACCAATTATATTGGCATCATAGTAAAGATTCTTTATGAGTCTATTATTTTTTCCGAGACACCCTTGTACCGTAAAGACGCGCATAGAGACTACTACAGTAATGATGAACAGGCGGACGAACTATCCCAAGTTGGCTCCCTTTTAAATGTTTGATACCGCTATCCTAATAAAACGGTTAATAGATGGCAAATTTAGAGTCACTTAGGAAACATAGCATAATTACAACGAAAAATGCTCAACACAACATCTTTCTGGTCTCCCTTTCAATGAACAATGTTGCAGCTGTGAGAACTACAATAAAGAGAAAAAACTTTTTATCTCCCATACGAATGCCTAGTTCTGAACTCAACCAGATATAAATTTCTTGGAAAAAAGTTTATTATAAAACCGTTCTGAGTTAACGGACGCTTGTGAACTTATTGAAAAGCGGTTTTCTTCAAAAAAGGGACATTTGTCCCTTTAGGCTTTAAGAAAGCCTAATGACAGTACTTTCACATGACGTAGTTGTAAAATGGAAAATAAATTATTAAAGTAATATAGCTTTAAACGATGGAAATTAATGGATACCCCCCAATACTTTGATATAGCTCCCTACCATAGCTATTTCTTGCTTCGAAATGAAAGCATCATTTGTGTCCTTTCACATAAACGAATGATATACTATAGTATTTTAAAATTAAGGAGTTGTGTGATCAGGTATTTTTGAATCTTGCAATTTTCCATTGCTGAATAAAATCTTAATTAATATTTTGGTTAAACATGAATATTAAAAAAATACCACTATTTCCCTTTTTTCTCAAAGTTTGCACCATTGTTCTTCAAGTATCCATGCTATTATCAAACAAAAAATTATGATTTCCTTTTTTTATTAGCCGGAAACAATTGACTTTCATCTCCAAAATTGTCAAGGAAAATGTACTCATAACAACAAGCGTTGAAAACAAGAAAAGAACCATATAAATAGAAATATAATGGCAAAGACAAAAACCATTAGAAACAGAAATATTCGATTAAATTTCATGGTTTATAGAATCTAAACTGTAAACAAAAAATACAAATTTAAAGCAACAACCAAAAGTAAGGGAGGATTATGAAATGATTTTTTTTTTTCCAAATATTTACAAAAAAGAAATACGCGACACTAAATTATGGCAATTTATGATAAAAACAAACAGTAGAATCTGGTACAATATTTGATGGTTTCGTTTCATTTTTGTTAAGTAGAAGGTTGTAATTCATTGATGCTTAATACACTGGTGCATATTCCTATAAACGCATTTAAAATTTTTTAACCAAAAATAAATGTTGTATTGTTACAATAACTTGCGGTATAACGATACTTTTTTTACGTAAGAAATATTTGTTTCTTGCTTTTGTTTTTTTTTTTATTTATTTAGCAATCAGAACGTATTACTAACCATTTCAGTGGAATTTTCTTATAAACGCAATCGAGAAAAATGTGTCTAAAAAGTTATTGCAAAAAATATTTAAAAAATTTTAACAGTTTTAGTTGTTTGTTTCACTTAAGGTAAGTTTCTGATGACAACATCTCTGTTTACTGGAAATATTTAAAGGATGCTCAAAGAATCATTTCTTACAGACCAGGAAAAAAATTCAAATTCAATTTTTTCGTGATCAAGGCTGTTCGAAGAGAGAAATTGGAAATTAACCGTTTGGAAAAAGTTATTCGAGGCTTTCTTACTAAAGAACAGAAACAGGAAGTGCGGAAACCAACAAAATGTAATCATCCCGTCATTTCCAAACATGCTGCGCATAGTAGAAACCAAAGTGTAAGCCAATGTTAAAACAGCATCATAAGGAAACTCCTTTAAAATTTGCTCACAAATACATGAAATGGACAGATAAGTGGAATAAAGTAATCTTTTATGATGAAAATTAATTCAATTTGGATGGTCCCGATTAATATTCTTGCTATTGGAATGATTTGAGGACGAACGAAGTTCGTATGTCGAAACGCAGTGCAATTTATAATGACCTGTTGGGAGATGATCTTCTCTTATTTATGGATGAAGATTGCATATTCCAGCAGAATAAATCTGCAATCCATGCCTCGAACCAATCTAAATCGTAGTTTAATGAACATAGTATTCCACTATTGGACTGGCCGGCTTGCAGTCCGGATTTAAATCCAATGTAGAATATGTGGAGTACATGGTCTGTAAAGTCTACGCAAAAAATACACAGAATGAAACCATAATGATAATAACCTAGTTAAAACTAAAAATTAAGCAAGCCTGGGAAGAAATTGACAGTATTTTCTTCAAAAATTAGTCGAATCAATGCCAGACCGAATTTCTGAAGTTATCCAAAACAAAGGTTCATCAACATTAAGTGCGTATATAGAAAAATGCCATAAAAATTACAATGAAAAAAATTTAATGTACATTTTAAGTTTTTTGTTAATAATTTATTAAGTAAAGTCAATAAATAATTTAATAAATTAATTTGTACCACCATAATTATTTTTTAGCCCCATTTTTCATAAGTTGATTAAAAAAATGTATGTGCGTTTTAAGGAATATGCACCAGTGTAGGTGTAGTGTTACAATAATAAGGAAATGGGCATCAAAATGTGTATGTATACTATTTTTTGCTGTTGTCTTCAAATCTTAAGTGTTGCAAATTGTTGCACAGTAAGAGTAATTCTGTAACTTGTTAACCGTTGCAGTTATCTCAATAAAATTTCACATGGTGAGGTGTTTTGAGTTGATTTGGAGGATTACAGATTCCTAGTGGGTCAGGAAGGGTAATGGGTGGCCCTACAAAATTGGTCATTTCGGTTATGTCATTTAAAAAATTGTCAAAAATTCATTTAAGAATTAGAAAAACTTCTACTATTTTGTATTAAAATGCTCAAAATCTTAATCCGGGAAAAACATCTTTCAAAAATTGACTTCTTTCATTGAAATTGTCACTCTGTTGTTATAAGAGGCGTCCATAAAAAATTACTTTTTGAGTGTTTTCCTTACATATGGAACTATTTAATTAAAGTAATTTTATGTTGATTCCAGCTTTGGAATTTGAGAATTTAACAAAAAATAAAAAAATAAAAATTTTGGTAAATTGGCAAAATTTGGTTAGCGTTTGTGGGGAGACCTTTGCCCCAAGCAACTATGGATTTACTTTACACACATATGCGTTAAGATTTATTTTGAAAGCATTAAAAAAATAATATTACCCAGAACAAAAAACTAATTGTTTAAGTGAATAAATGTTGCCATCTTTTTTGGAGAAAAAAACTAAAAAATATTAAATTTTTTTAAAGTACCAACTTCAGATTAATATAACTTTTTATCGGATTCATATATTTGTATGATTTTTGCAGCAATATTATTTAGAATTTTATAGAAAATCTGGTTAATATTTTAAAAATAATATTAAACTCGCCAAGTTAAAAAAACGAGGCTAAAAATCAGAGAAAAATTTATTTCGACCTGAATATCTCTTAAACTAGAAGAGATAACATTCATATGTAAGCATATTTTTGTGGAAATTTACAAAGACTATCTATATATAAAATGTCTTTTCTGTCATTTCCTAAACGCTCTACCCTCTACCCACTACCCTTGACTCGCTAGGAAGCTATACTCCTTCAAATCAACTCAAAAACATCTCACCTTTGGCCATTAAGATATCTCCAACGGTTCATAAGTTACAGAATTATTTCCATAAGAAAATTGCCCATCTAACATAAGGATTACAAATTTATTAGAAAAATTATATATATATATATATATATATATATATATATAAATATAAATATATATATATATATATATATATATATATATATTCGGGACTTTTATCTGTTTTTTTTTTTAATTTGATTGCAATATATATATAAAAATGGAAATCGCCATCTTTTGGTATATTAAACTTTTTGGATGATTTTGATCTTCAATTTTGTTAGTGTATTCATGTCATTTCTGGAGTAAATACATCTCTTAATATGGAAAAAGTTCAACATATTTTAAAGCCGACGATTTCTCAAAAATAAGACATTTAAAAAAAATTTAAAAGTGGAGATTCTATAAATTCAATTTGCGTAAATTACAAGTTGCATAAGTCTTCGGTTTACCGCATTACAAAGCAAGAAAATTCATTAAAAAAATTCGTACGTACAACAGAAAGTGGTCTTAGCAAACGTTGCACCTTAAAGAAAGCTGAGTACCCAAGAATGGAAAAAATGCTTTATAAGTGGTTTTTAAAACAAAGGAAAAAATTTTTTCCAATATTGGCAGTGGTCAAATTAAATTATAAAAAACAACTGCTCACCCACTTGCTTGACGAGAAGGAAACAAATTTGAAACTCAAACTAAAAAACTTCAATCTCAAAAATGCAGTTCAGATTCTAGCCATGTCCTGGGATAAAATATCAGTGTCCAATATCCGAAAATCCTGGAACGTTTTGCTCGAATTCGGTAGTGAATAGAGTGAAAACATAATTCAGGAAGAAAACGAAGATCTTTCAACTATTGGTACACTTGTAGCTCAAGTTGGTACGGAACATCTTTTCACAAATGATGACATAAACAAATGGATTCAAGAAGAATTTCATGTGGAAAGTAATGAGGAGCAAATGGAATTATCAGATAAGGAATCGGAGGATTTATACGATAGAGTTCATGAGGAAAACAAAATTAAATAAAATCAATAAAAATAAAATGTAAATATATCTATAAAAACAATTCCAATTTTAAAAATTACATAAAACTTTTCAATAAAATTTTGGGTTCTGTTATCGAGAAAATTCAGTTTTCGAGACAGGTCTGGTTTTAAATTAGTCGCGAAAAAAAAATAAATAAATAAATATATATTACTTACCAAAGGGGACATTGATTCAATAAACGACTAAACGAATATTTAATTCGCCGTAAAATAATTTTTAATTTTGTGTGTTTCAGACTGAAATTTTTTAAGCTTAGAGTTAATAAAATATTTTGGAATTTATTTAAGTTAGGAAGAAAGAATTAAAAAACGGCTATAAATAATAAGAATAAACTAATTCTATCAAATCCAGACTAAATCCACATTGAAGTAAAATATTCTGACAAAGGATCTGTTGTGCTTGTGAAAAACCTGTTAATAGTTCGCTTAACAACAAGTGGATAATCCCTTAAGGATGTGATTCATTGCCAATCAAAGAAATTTCAACCTGAACACAAACAACTTTCCAAATAAATCTATTATTTTTAGCGCTTAAAGCTACGCAAAAAAGTGGCAATCCATGTTTTCATCATTCCCTTTAAACTTTTACCATCATAAAAGGACATATAAAATTGTAACACTTAATTACTTAAATATGTATTAAAACCAATTTTATTTGGTATTTAATACAATTAACAGTTGAAAACACACATCCAGAATCCAAAAAGAAAAAAAAAACTACAACTTGGTTTATGTTACATTTATAGTGTTTTTGACAGTTGTTAATTAGCAGTTGCTCGTTTTGTTGTTGACTTTTCTCCGTTTTTATATTTCGTTACATTATGACGCCAGAGAAAAGTGCTTCTTTTTTTCACTTACGAATATAAATTTTTGTGTAATACTAAATATTTTATGGTGCGGGGGTTTTATTTGGAAAAACATGTTATTGGCAAAATGCCATATTCCCTATTAAAGGCCAGAAAGAAAAATGAGCAAAACAAGGAAACAAAAAACAAGTTAGAACGCTATATTCGGCTATGAAGAATCTTTCATACCCTTCACCATCTTACTGACAAAGTAACAAAATTAATCTACATTTTTTTCCCCAAAGTACAAAAATTTAAACAAAAAATTAAAATATCATAGCAAGCGTTGCTTCCTTAAAAAAAAACAAGAACTACACTTCTGAAGCTACTGATGACTACTAAATTTATATACACTGGTGCATATTCCTATAAACGCACATAAATCTTTTCAATCAACTTACCAAAAATGGGGCTAAAAAATATTTAATTTTTTAAATTATTTATTGACTTCACTTAAAAAATTAGTAACAAAAAACTTAAAATGTACATTAATTTTTTTTCATTGTAATTTTAGCAGTTTAATTTTAATTTTCCTTAAGATGTTATTTTAACATTGGCTTACATTTTGGTTTCTTCCATTTTATGTTATCGTCTGTTCACAAAATGTCTGCAACATGTTTGGAAATAACAGGAAGGACAAGTTTATCCTTTATTTGTGTAGCATTTAATTTATTGCGGGTGACTCCTTCTTCTTTTATTTTATTTATTTTTCCTTTTTGTTAATTTTTGATTTGGTTTCAGCGCTTCTTACTTCTTCCCTTTCTTAAGAAAGCCTCGAATAACTCCTTCCGAGCCGTTAATTTTTTGCCCAATTTCTGTGTTATAACAGCCTTGATCGCGAAAAAATTAAATTTGAATTTTTTCGCTGGTCTGTAAGAAAAGTTCCTTTGAGCATCCTTTCAGCTGTTGAAATTTCCCAATTAAAACAAATATATTTCCTGTAAACAAAGATGTTGTCATCAGAAACTTACCTTAAGTGAAACAAACAATTAAAACTGTTAAAATCTTTTAATATTTTTTTTTCTTTTTTTTTCCAATAACTTTTTAGAAAAATTTTATTCGACTGCGTTTAAGGAATATTTCACTGAAATGATCTCTGATGTTCTGATTGCTAAATTAAAGAAAACAACAACAACAATAAACAAATATTTCTTATATAAAAAAGTTCCGTTACATCGTGAGTTATTGCGTCAACACAACATTGTTTTTGGTTAAGAAAAACGAATATACCTTAAAAAATTAAATGCGTTTATAGGAATATGCAACAGTGTACATAAGTTTGTATGTAAATACCAGTGTTGCCAGAGGTAGCTTGGAAAAAGTAAATGGTTTTTGTCAAAAAATTTACAGCTTTTTCTAAACAGTTACATTTTCGCAATTTGAAAAAATAAATGGCCAATAATATTTATTTTCTATTAAAGATTTGGAAGAATATAATGCAAAAATTTGAATATAAATCAAGATCACCAGCAAGCACTCTTGATTTTTAAATAATGTTGGTAAAGATTCATTAGTACTCTTACTTCTCATTAAAGTTATGTAAAAATTATTGCCCGCTTGCTCATAATTTACGAGTAATAAGCCTCTAAAGTTTTAATACATTTTTCTGAACATATTTATTAATACACATATGATTTAAATTAAATTCAAAAGTACGTAAAAATACCTTTCTAATGATATATAACATGATAATATTCAATAAATCTTTAAGAGGAAAAATTGCGTTTTTATAGATATTACTGGCACTTACAAAATTTTTTATTTCCAAAAAAAGTTTATTCAGCAAAATACGTATTGCCTTTTTATATTGTTGAACAATAAGAATAGTGACCGGCAATTAAATAAGGATATAGTGAATTAAACTTTTTAAATTAGGAAATTCACTTTTATGGTTAAAAAGTATTATTGTTTAAATCAAATCTAATACTTTAATTTATATAACGAAGACACTATTTCCTTAAGTGTGATAATTTATCTAAATATTTTTTTATATAACGAAAACTTCACGAAATTTTTCATTTGCATTACTTAAAGCTTCTACACAGAGTCTTTCTAAAAAAAAAAAAAAAAAAAAAAAAAAAAACGAAAAAAATACTCTTTTACATTTCAGATTCTAATACTGTTTTTAATGAAAACATAGCTAGAGTTACTTTTTGTGTAATTTTGTAGACCGAAAATGTATTAAAAAAACGAAATATTTAGTTTCATCTACCACTAAAATAAAAAGATGGCCACATACAAGTAAAAAGCATATTTCACATTTTGTTTTCTTCAACAGAAGTGATGTGCTAGAAGGTAAATTTTTTGAGAAAGTCACAAAAAAAAAAAAATGCTGATAAATATTTGCATGATCTATGTACGTCAATGATATAATTTTTACATATAGTACTTAATTTTATTGAGGGGATCAAAATTTACGAAAATGCGGTTAAAAACAAAAAAATATAAATGTTACAAAAAATGTAACAAATATAACCAAATGGCAACACTGGTAGATACATACTTATACAAAAAACAACAACAACACTAAGCCATTGCAATGCTCTTCTATTTCCAACTAAAAAACTTCCAAACATACATAAAAAATGATTGCGTGTATGTATAGTATACAATCAACAACACTGCTTGCTTATACAAAAAACAACAACATTGAAAGTCATTGAAATGCTTTTTATATATGTTTGTGTATTTATATATTTAATATTATTTTTCAGATTTTTGCCTATAACTCGGTTGTTTATGAACGGATATGGTTAATTCAAAAAACTTAAATTTTAGAAAAATATTTATAATCGATCCATATAAAAACAAAATCCATATTTTAAACAAGGGTTTAAAAAAGTCAAAAATCCATTTTGCCCGATATTTTGTTTATTATTGGTTTATTATTTCTTCAGCATAAAAATTCAGAAAAAAATTTCCAAATCTTTGCAAAAAAGAAGTTCCTAGTTTATATGGAGGCTTCAGAAAATCGAAAGCTGGTTTAAGAAACCGGTTTTTGACATATCCACCATTTATAAACCGATCTTGATGAATTTCAATAGAAAAATTCTCGAAAGGATTTCCGATCGTTTGATGTATATATCAACCAACAAATGGACGGGCGGACATCGTCGTATCGATATCATTTCTTGCAGGGATCCAGAAAATATAAATAAAAAATGTTTGAAATTACAAACGGAATGACAAGCTTATATACACCCTTTATAGCTGTGGTGAAGGCTATAAGAAAGGATATGGAGGAAATTTTATGGACCGATTAGACTGATTTCAAAAACTGAAATTCGAAAAAATTATTTGTGATAGACTTATACAAGTATGAGGCCCACAGCTTATATAGGAGCTTCAAAAAATCTAATAACGCCTTTTGACTTATAATTCGCTTAATACTGGATTTACTTAATTCATTTTTCAACACAAAAATTCTTTAAAAAAAATTTCCGATTTTTCTGTGAAAAAACGAAGTCAATAGCTGACATAGATGCTTTAAAAAGTTAAAAAAAAACAAATATGCCTTAGTTTATTGTTGTTGTTTTTCATTACACATGAAAACAACAACTATAAAAGGGAAGCAGACATTAAATAAAAAAAACAGATTTGTCAACAGTTTTTCCAACAGTTTTTCCAGTTTAGCCTTTCTAAGACTAAATCTAGCCTTTTTATTTTGCTTTTAGGTTCAAAATTTTTATTTTAGCTTCTAGCTTTTTTTCCAGCCTTTTTTCTTTCTTAAAAATGCCTTAAAAAGGCTAAAATGTTAGTATTTCAACAACGAAGAAAATAGTTCTTTTTTGCTATTACTAATTATTTTTACAGAATCATGCATTTAAGCATTTTTGTGTATTTATTCGAAAAAAAAAACAAGATTATTTGTGTTTAACAAAAATGTTCGAATGAGGCGCTTCATTCTCCACATCAAAAATAACTTAAATAATTTTATGGACTTACTAAACCGATTATAATTATATTTTTATATACTTCATTAACCATAGAATTATTTATGAATATAGTTTTAAAAAATTCTCATAAAATCGAAAAATTTTGGAAATGAAGAAATTATAGCCCTAAAATAACGGCCTTTTTGGCCGTTCAAAAGTTCAATTTAGCTTCTTTTTCCCCATCTCCTGGCAACACTGCCAATAACTCAGTTATTTATAGAGAAATTTGGTTGATTCAAAAAAAAACGAAATTCAAGAAAATATTTGTGATCGAACCAAGTCCGTAACTTATTTAGCACTTCGATATCGGTCAAAAATGCATTTTGGACCGACTGAGCTCATCTTCCTATTTTGCTTTGCAAAAACTAATTACCTACCTTATATAGGGGCTTCAGAAAATCTAAATCTGGTTTGTGATTACAAACGGAATAACGCCTGTGCTGAAGGGTATAAAAAATTGATTGTTGGTCAAAATATTAGTGATCAAAAATAACGGCCCTTATTTCATTTGAATGCATATTTACGAAGTTATGAGGGTTTAAAGATTTTTTACAAATTTCATATAAAAATTGATTTTTGATCACAAATAAAGACCATTTTCTTATTTAAACGCATATTTTCGAAGGTATGAGGGTTTAAAGATTTTTTAAAAATTTCATATAAAAAATTGATTTTGATCAAAAATATTAGTGATCATAAATAAAGGGACTTTTCTCATTTAAATGCATATTTACAATGTTATGACGATTTAATGATTTTTTAAAAATTTCATAAAAAAAATTTTATAATTTAAATGTCTATTTACAAAGTTACGGGGGTTTAAAGATTTTTTACAAATTAATTGATTTTGGTTAACAATTTTAGTGATCACAAATAAAGGCTCTTTTCTCATTTAAATGCATATTTACAAAGTTACGGGAATTTAAAGATTTTTTAAAAATTTCGTAACAAATCGAATATTGTTCGAAAATATTAATGATCACAAATAAAGGCACTTTTCTGATTTAAATGCATATTTACGAAGTTACGGAGGTTTAACGATTTTTTTAAAATTTTATAAAAAAAATCGATTTTTGGGCAAAAATATTAGTGATTACAAATAAGGGCCCTTTTCTCATTTAAATGCATATGTACGAAGTTATGAGTGTTTAAAGATTCTTTTCAAGTTTCATATAAAATATCGATTTTTTGTCAAAAATATAGGAGACATAAATAAAGGCCCTTTTCTGATTTACAAAGTTGCAGGGTGTAAAGATATAAACAATTCACCCGTGTACATATATATATATATATATATATATATATATATATATATATATATATATGTAATATATTATATATATTCTATTCTATAGTCTTGTCTATAGATTAGTCTATAGTCTAAACTAAAAGAAGTGAAGAACTTTTTGTCAAATTTAAATTCCTATTTCCTAACACCTAACCTTTACTTTAGTTTTAAAATTACTTTTTCTAAATACATATGTACGTATATAGTTAATTTATTGAAGCGTTAATACAAAATGGCGTTTAAAGGAAGTACAACTAGTGTTGCCATTTTTTGTTCGTCTTATTATTGTTGGGTTGAGCTTTGTCTGATTTATGTATGTACGTATGTAAGTAAGTAAATATGTATATATGTTGTATTTTTTTAGTTTCATTTGTCTGATTAAAAAGCTCAAGTTAGTGTAAACACTTTGGCTTATCTACTCGCTTATTTATTTTTTGAATTTGTTAGTTTTTATTGTTGCTATTTGTTTTGATATATGCCTGTTTTTTTTTATTATTTTTAATATTTATATTTTATGTAATGAAAAAATGCAAGCAGGTGTTAAGTATTTAATCTACAAAAAGGAGTGAATACCAACATGTAGTTCTTTTTTTTTTTTTTTTTTTTTTTTGTTGTAATATAAAAGGAAATTATAAAAGTTTTTTGTGAAATTAAACAAAAACACCAAACATTACTCAGTAAAATGAAATACATAGCTACATAGAAGGATTGTAAACAACACTTTAACAAAAACATAATCTAAATTATTTTTAAAAGGATTTTTTAATTAAAATTATTTAAATATAAAAAAATATATAAAAATAGTTTTTTATTTTAATTAATTTAAAACTAAAAAAATTAAAAGAATTCTTGATTTGAATAAATTTTAAATTGATTTGAATAAATTTTAAATTTAAATTAATTAAACTTATAAAAGTATTCTTACCTGTAGTTTCAACTTCAAAAAACACTGATTTTTCAGCTAACTGGCATCTCTAATCATTTATTTGTTGTTATATTTATGTTTTGTTTCCTTTTTGCTGTTAACACTAATAAAAACAACAACTAAATTTTATAATGAAGCATCAATTTCTTGCTTGTACTTTCTCACAAATGACAAGAATTTTAATAAAAAATGTTTCGAGTTATTATGAATATTTTCCAAAATATTTTTAAATAAACTTATTTTACATATAATTTATTTAACTTTTATAAAAAAAATTGGAGAATTATTAACACTTTATTAAAGAATTTTACAATAAAAAAACAACATGTGAATTATTTGCTTTCATTTTTCATAAATTGCATCAACTTTTCCATACATTTTTCTTATTTTAATAAACTTATTTTCTAAATATTTTTGCTTGTACTTGTTTTATACGTATAAGAGTTTATTTTTTTTTTTTTTTTAACACTTTTTCTTCTAATTATTTAATAAATTAATTTTATCCAATGTTTGCAGGTTGAGTTTTATGAGAGCACTATGTACGAGTATTTAACAAAAAGAATGTAAACAACTGCTTAATTATAACGAGAGTATTCTAAGTGTTTATGTGTATGTTTACCGTTTATGTTAAAACAATAACACTGTGATTTGATTACATTTTTAGTTATTATAAGAATGTTGACAAGAGCTTGAACTTAACAGAAAGTATTGTAAGTGTTTGTGTGTATGTTTTTATTGTTTATGTTAAAACGATAACATTGTGTTTTGTTTACATTTTAATTATTACATATTTTAGAAATTACTTTAACTTCTTTTAGCATTTTTTGTTATAAAATGAAGAGTATTCATAAAATCTTTTTTTGGGTTTTAATTTAGACACATTATATTTTATTTTAATATAAATAATATAAAAATGTCAAATTTTCTATGAAAATTGCATTTTTAAATATAACATTATTTTTATTGAAGTTTGTTGATCTTTAACAGAAATGTTAAAGAAGACATGGTAACAGTTATTAATGTTAATTAAGTTTTATGATGACAATATTTTTGTGATTTGCTAATCTAATGTTTTTTTGCAAATTGTTTTAATTTTTTTGATTTTTAATTTGTATACAAATTTTTATGAAAAAATTATTTAAAATTAAATATCAGTAAAATGGAATTATTATTTTAACATTGATTTAACATAGGGTGTACACAGATACATACATATATGAGAAACAGTAAGGAAAATTTTAATAAAACAATGCACAGTGGGGCAGAATCAAAATGTTTTGGAAATAATATTTTAACTTCTAATCGACTAGTTGAATTTACATACAACTTCCTCAGCAGAGCAGTGTATAATTTTAAGTATGGAAGGGGATCCCACAGTACTCTCAGGATCGGAGCTAAGGGCGGCTCAAATCAGGGTACCTCTAACATAGAAAATGTTTAACCACTAGTCAATTTTTTTTTTTTCTAATCCGATTTTCCGATTTTTCACACCTATTTAGCTAGGTTTTTCCGTAATTAGTTAAAAAACAAAATATAATAAAAACACATATTTTCTGAATGCAAAAATAAACGATTGTGAATTTGAAAATTTTAAAAATTAGGATTTTTTTTTGCCGAAAAAGTGTCTATACTTTGGTTTCCTCTAAAATAAAATTTTCCCTCTGAACATTTCATGATTTTCTACTTTTTTGAAAGGTATCTTCACGAAGATGATTCAAAAACTTAAAACGAGCATAATGACCCAACAGGGCAAAATACAGATCCTACAAAATTTTACCTATTTTTGTATCAAAATTTTTACTTCAGCCCACATGGATCTACAAAGGGAATGCAGTTTTGGAAACCCTGACGCGTTCGAAAGCATTTGGCAGCGGCATTATTCATACAATCAAATTTGTTCAGACCATGACCTGAAAAACTTAAAATTCAAACTTTAAGTATATTTTTTAGAAATGATGTTGATATTTGGACCTAAATAAAATTTCAACGAGTAGAAATATTCAAATAAAAATTTGACACAATATAGATAGAGTTTCCTTAAAATGAAAGAATTAAAAACACACCTACTGTTTTGTATCAAAAATACCCAAAATTCCAACCCCGAAAAAAAGTGTTTCAAAAATTTACTTTTTCCATTCCAATGGTCTCACTGTCATTATAAGAGGCGTCCGTCAGAAAATACATTTTTTGTACTTACCCAACATGTGAAGGTATTTAATTGATATAATTTTTGCTTGATCCCAGCTTTGCTATTTGAGAATTTTACAAACAAATTTAAAAAAGTTTTGGAAAATTGACAAAGTTTGTATAGAGCTTTTGGTTAGACCGTTGCCACAAGCGCCAGGCTTATTTTACGCGGAGGATTCATAAGTAAAAGATTTTATAAGTAAAAAATATTGCCACAAACCACAAAAATAATGTAACATTTTTTAAAATTCCAACTTCAGATTAATATAAAAAAACCTAAAAAACTAAAGAGTTAAAAATGAGGCTAAAGAGTTAAAAATGATTATTTGTGTAGAGATTTACAACGACTATCTATATGTAAAATTTTTTCTGTCAAATCATAAACGATTTTTTGGTGATTTTTGAAAAAAATTGAATACCCGGGATTACCAACTTTGAAGGTCTACCAACTGCTCACTTGACCCGCTAGGAATCTGTGTTCCTTCAAATCAACACAGAAACACTTCATCTATGGCCAGATGAAATTTTATAGAGATATTTCCAACGGTTCACTAGTTACAGAATTATTTCCAAAAAACAGCGTTTTGGAACCACTGTTAAATTTTTTGTGATATATTAAATTGTAAAGTAACGTAGTTTTAGTCCTATAAAATATATTGAAATTTTTTGTATATAGTTAAGTATTACATCAGCTAGACATTAGAATTCATTTAAAAAAGTGGAGCCCATAGTTTTTATGATTTTTGGATTTTAAGTAAAAATTTGATTTTTGAAGGAACTATAAATAATTTATCTGTAATAAAATCTTTGTTAGTTAAAATATCCTAGAAAAATTTGGTGATTGTTGACTTTATCATTTAAAATGATGTAGTGTATGAAAAATTGAGTATTTAAAAAAAATCAAGAGGTAAAAGGAATTTCGTAATTCCCGAAAAAGCGTTGAAAATCTCAAAAATGAGATTTATTTTAATGTTGCCCTCTTAGCTCCGCTTCTGAGGGTACTGTGTTCCTCCTTCCAAATACTTCTGATACACCTATGTGAAATTTTATGTCAATCCAACCAGCCAATCAGAAGTTATACATTTATTTTCAAAATTTATGCTTCTGTCCTACTGTGCAGTGTAACGTTTATATACAAAACCTGTTAAAAATATTTTTCATAACTATTTATTTTAAATTTCAAAAAAATGTTTTTTTTTAATTTAGCTTTATTTAGTTCAATTTAATCATTAAAAATGCTATACGTAACATCTTTCAAACCTTCCCACTTCCTAAAAATTTTAAAACTCCCCAAATAATTTTACTTTTCCCTTAATCACTTAATTTTATTTATTATTATTCACCTTGAATAGTCACACCTGTAATTAATTTCCTAATGACATTCAACAATTTCAATTTGTAACAATTGCAGTTCCCCCTTCCTTTACTTTATAATTGAAGAACCATTAAAACTTTGATTTATATTCCTCAGAGAAATTCTTAACGCCCCCATCCCCCTACTAAATGGTCCTCTTACAATAGTCTGGCCTTTGTGTTGAAACAGCTTAACAAGAGTGTCATGTACAGTGGGCTGCACATTTTGGAGTATAATTCAAATAATTCTTTAAGGACTCTATTTATTTACAATTTTTTTTTTTTTTGTCGTATTATACTCGCATACAAGTATTTTGTGTCTAATGACTTCTTACTGTTAGTGTGGTAAACCACAAACACAATTTTGTGTGTATAGAGAGGAGTAGCTGAATGAATGTGTTGTTAAGCTGTTGAAGGAGGGGGTGGAGAATTAATTTGTAGTGTCTATTTCAGTGTATTGTGTATGTGATGATTAGGTCATAAGTTACTGATTTCTATTATTTACCAAAAGAAATAGTAAATAGAGAGAAATTTGTTGTACTATGCCGAGATAGTACACAGGATGAGAAATCTTTTATAAACGCCTTTTCTATGTCGAATATTTGGAAAACAGTACAAAAACACGTATAGATTTATTTATATAAACAAATTAAAGAAAATTGTAAGGACATTAAATTACGCCAAAAATATTTTTATAGTCTATAGTCAAATCAATAATTTAGTTTATAGTCAAATCTATAGTTTAGTTCATAGTATAATTTATAGTCTAGCCTATAGTCTAGTTTAAAGTTCAGTTAATAGTCTAATTTATAGCCTAGTCTATAGTCTAGTCTATAATCTAGTCTATAGTCTAGTCTATAGTCTAGTCTATAATCTAGTCTATAGTCTAGTCTATAATCTAGTCTATAGTCTAATCTATAGTCTAATCTATAGTCAAGTCTATAGTCTAATCTATAGTCAAGTCTATAGTCAAGTCTATAGTCTAATCTATAGTCAAGTCTATAGTCAAGTCTATAGTCTAGTCTATAGTCTAGTCTATAGTCTAGTCTATAGTCTAGTCTATAGTCTAGTCTACAGTCTAGTCTATAATATAGTCTACAGTCTAGTCTATAGTCTATAGTCTAGTCTATAGTCTAGTCTATAGTCTAGTCTATAGTCTAGTCTATAGTCTAGTCTATAGTCTAGTCTATAGTCTAGTCTATAGTCTAGTCTATAGTCTAGTCTATAGTCTAGTCTATAGTCTAGTCTATAGTCTAGTCTATAGTCTAGTCTATAGTCTAGTCTATAGTCTAGTCTATAGTCTAGTCTATAGTCTAGTCTATAGTCTAGTCTATAGTCTAGTCTATAGTCTAGTCTATAGTCTAGTCTATAGTCTAGTCTATAGTCTAGTCTATAGTCTAGTCTATAGTCTAGTCTATAGTCTAGTCTATAGTCTAGTCTATAGTCTAGTCTATAGTCTAGTCTATAGTCTAGTCTATAGTCTAGTCTATAGTCTAGTCTATAGTCTAGTCTATAGTCTAGTCTATAGTCTAGTCTATAGTCTAGTCTATAGTCTAGTCTATAGTCTAGTCTATAGTCTAGTCTATAGTCTAGTCTATAGTCTAGTCTATAGTCTAGTCTATAGTCTAGTCTATAGTCTAGTCTATAGTCTAGTCTATAGTCTAGTCTATAGTCTAGTCTATAGTCTAGTCTATAGTCTAGTCTATAGTCTAGTCTATAGTCTAGTCTATAGTCTAGTCTATAGTCTAGTCTATAGTCTAGTCTATAGTCTAGTCTATAGTCTAGTCTATAGTCTAGTCTATAGTTTAGTCTATAGTCTAGTCTATAGTCTAGTCTATAGTCTAGTCTATAGTCTAGTCTATAGTCTAGTCTATAGTCTAGTCTATAGTCTAGTCTATAGTCTAGTCTATAGTCTAGTCTATAGTCTAGTCTATAGTCTAGTCTATAGTCTAGTCTATAGTCTAGTCTATAGTCTAGTCTATAGTCTAGTCTATAGTCTAGTCTATAGTCTAGTCTATAGTCTAGTCTATAGTCTAGTCTATAGTCTAGTCTATAGTCTAGTCTATAGTCTAGTCTATAGTCTAGTCTATAGTCTAGTCTATAGTCTAGTCTATAGTCTAGTCTATAGTCTAGTCTATAGTCTAGTCTATAGTCTAGTCTATAGTCTAGTCTATAGTCTAGTCTATAGTCTAGTCTATAGTCTAGTCTATAGTCTAGTCTATAGTCTAGTCTATAGTCTAGTCTATAGTCTAGTCTATAGTCTAGTCTATAGTCTAGTCTATAGTCTAGTCTATAGTCTAGTCTATAGTCTAGTCTATAGTCTAGTCTATAGTCTAGTCTATAGTCTAGTCTATAGTCTAGTCTATAGTCTAGTCTATAGTCTAGTCTATAGTCTAGTCTATAGTCTAGTCTATAGTCTAGTCTATAGTCTAGTCTATAGTCTAGTCTATAGTCTAGTCTATAGTCTAGTCTATAGTCTAGTCTATAGTCTAGTCTATAGTCTAGTCTATAGTCTAGTCTATAGTCTAGTCTATAGTCTAGTCTATAGTCTAGTCTATAGTCTAGTCTATAGTCTAGTCTATAGTCTAGTCTATAGTCTAGTCTATAGTCTAGTCTATAGTCTAGTCTATAGTCTAGTCTATAGTCTAGTCTATAGTCTAGTCTATAGTCTAGTCTATAGTCTAGTCTATAGTCTAGTCTATAGTCTAGTCTATAGTCTAGTCTATAGTCTAGTCTATAGTCTAGTCTATAGTCTAGTCTATAGTCTAGTCTATAGTCTAGTCTATAGTCTAGTCTATAGTCTAGTCTATAGTCTAGTCTATAGTCTAGTCTATAGTCTAGTCTATAGTCTAGTCTATAGTCTAGTCTATAGTCTAGTCTATAGTCTAGTCTATAGTCTAGTCTATAGTCTAGTCTATAGTCTAGTCTATAGTCTAGTCTATAGTCTAGTCTATAGTCTAGTCTATAGTCTAGTCTATAGTCTAGTCTATAGTCTAGTCTATAGTCTAGTCTATAGTCTAGTCTATAGTCTAGTCTATAGTCTAGTCTATAGTCTAGTCTATAGTCTAGTCTATAGTCTAGTCTATAGTCTAGTCTATAGTCTAGTCTATAGTCTAGTCTATAGTCTAGTCTATAGTCTAGTCTATAGTCTAGTCTATAGTCTAGTCTATAGTCTAGTCTATAGTCTAGTCTATAGTCTAGTCTATAGTCTAGTCTATAGTCTAGTCTATAGTCTTTTTTTTTTTTTTTTTTTTTTTTTTTTTTTTTGCGTTGGAGGTGTGGAATCTTCAAAAGATGTATCCAACCCGTATTGGAAAACATGCACGACTCTTACGTACTAAACCACACCCCCCTATCCCCTCAGAACCCCGCGGCACTGCCAATTGGTATTACTTCGCAGGGCTCGACAGCCACTTATGGCCTATACTCCATTTACTATTCCTGTATCACTCGGCTGCCCACTAGTGAGTGAGGCCTTGCGGAGTTTTTCAGCTTCACTAAGTTTCAAGTGGACTGCTGTGAGAAACGTGTTAAATGCATCCCAGTTTCCTTGGGATTTCAGAATTATACCAATGACATTATCCACTGTCAAGTTTTCGCCGAGGTGGATCAAAAGTCTTACTCTTATACTTTCAAACCGGGGGCAGTTAAATATTACATGTTCTGCATCTTCGATTTCCCGGGGACATTCCGGACACATAGGAGAGTTGTCGTGTCCGAATCTGTGGAGATAATTCCTATATCCTCCGTGTCCTGTGATAAATTGTGTCAGGTTGTAGTTTATCTCACCATGACGACGGTTTATCCATGTCTCTATACGTGGGATTAGTCTGTAGGTCCATCGACCTCTAGGAGAATTTTCCCATCGTCTTTGCCAGTTTTCTAGCGTCTTTTCCCTTTCAATTTTCCGAATATTACTTCTGAGGGCATTGTCATTTTGGGTAAATTGTCTGTAGACGTTTGCTAGTTCTTTGGCCAAGATGTCTATTGGAACCATTCCCGATACAACACTTGCCGCTTCCGCTGATATAGTTCTGTATCCGCAACAGACTCTTAAGCAGCTTCTTCTAAATACTGAAGACATCTCTTTCTTCGAGGAGCTTCTTAATGCCCCTTCCCAAATTGGTGCGCCATATAGCAGTACGGAGTTGGTAACTCGAGAAATCAGCAGTCTGCGACTGTGTCGTGGTCCTCCGATATTTGGCATCATTCTTGCTAATGCATTCGTAACTCCGGCTGCCTTATTGCATGCGTATTCCATTTGCCGTTTAAAGTTAAGTCGATCGTCGATCATGATGCCCAAATACTTTATGGCCTCCGACGAGGTTATTGAGATTCCACCTACCCTCACAGTTAGATACTCTCTCTTTCTCCTGCCGCTGATTAGCACTAACTCCGTCTTACGTTCCGCTAGGTTGAGGTTCATTGATGACAGCCAGTTTCCTATAGTTCCAATAGCTTCGTTGGCATAAAGTTGTACTTCGTCTAAGAATCTTGCCTGGACTAGTAGCGCAATATCATCGGCAAAGCCAACCACACAGGCTTCCTCAGGAATTTTTAAGTCAAATATTCCATCGTACATAATATTCCACAACAACGGTCCTAACACGGAACCTTGAGGAACACCTGATGTGATGTTATACGTTTTTATACCATCTTCAGTCTCAACCCACAGAGTTCGATTGGAAAAATAATTTTTGATTATTTTAATAAGATACTCTGGGACATTTATACGCCTTAATGAGGATATAATGTGGTTCCATCCGGCAGAGTTGAAGGCATTCTTGATGTCAAGAGTTATGACAGCACAGTATTTCCTTTCTTTGCCTCTTCCGCTTATTGCCCGCTTGGCCGACTCAATTACAAATGTTATGGCGTCTAGGGTTGATCTCGCTTTCCGGAATCCGAATTGTCTCTCGGAGAGACCATGCATGCTATCTACAACTGTCGATAATCTATTATATATAATACGCTCCAAACACTTTCCTATAGTATCTAACAAACATATGGGTCGGTACGATTCTGGGTCTCCTAGAACTTTTCCTGGTTTTGGTATTAGTATGAGTCTTTGTTTCTTCCAGATGTCCGGAAATATGCCCTCCATAAGACATTTTCGGAAGATTTCAACAAATAATGTCGGTTTCATCTTCAGGGCTTGTTTCAAAGCCTTATTGGGAATACAGTCTAGACCTGGGGCTTTATTATCCCCGATCTTCGAACATATATTGGCGATTTCCTCTTCTGCTATATATATATCTTGTTGCTGAGAACTGATTGTTATATCGGTGCAGTTCTCTCCGTCTGGAAATAAGACTTTCACTATTTTATTTATGAGAAGTGGGCAAGAAATCTGGGGGGACTTTGCGCCTTTTAGACGCGACATTACAATGCGATAGGCGTTACCCCACGGATTAGAATCGGCTTCGTTACACAGCTGTTTAAAACAATTGGATTTGCTGCAGTTAATGGCCCTTTGAAGGTCCTTTCTTGTCCGGTGATAGACCTCTCTCATTGTCAGATGGTTGGGGCGAGATCTGCTTCTCTGGTATTTTCGTCTAGCCCGTAAGCACTTTCTTCTCAACTCTGCTATGGTATCGTTCCACCAATAGTTTTCTTTCCTCCTATTGTTTGACCTTTTTAATGGCATGGATGCATCGCATGCGGTCTTTAATGCGTCTAAGAGTTGTTCGATCATGTTGGATATCGCACCATCTTCAATTTGTTGGGTATCGAACGATTCTCCAAAAGTAATTGGATCGAATTTTTCCTTTGCCCAGCCTTTGAATAGTGTGTTCCCACGTGGTAACTGTGCTGGTCCTCTAGGTTTTATATTAAACAGAATAGCTTGGTGGTCGCTGTGGGTATACTGTTCACTCACCTGCCATTCCATGTGCCTAGCCAGGCAGGTACTAACGAATGTTAAGTCAACTATTGACCCAATACCCGCTCTCCTAAACGTATATGTTTCTCCATTGTTTGCAAGGACTACATCAAGCCTTGAAAGGGCGTCTAGGAGTACTTTACCCCTTTCATTCGTTCTCCTGCTACCCCAATCTCGGGCCCAGGCATTAAAATCACCTCCAATGACAAATGGGTTGTGGTCAGTCGCGTCCTCTACCAGATTTTCTACAAGCGTTTCGTAGTCCGACAATGGTATGTTTGGGGACATATAGCAGCTGTAGATGTATATTCCCCCAATCTTTACTCTAACGAAGCCTTCTTCCGGTTGCTTTGATCCTTCCTCTATGGCTTTATTTCCACAAGCCCATACTGCTGATTTCGCTAGTAAATCATGTTCCCACACATTTTTGTTCAGATTTTTGTATTGTTCGCAAATAAGTGCGACGTCTATTTTTTCCTCGCAAATTGTCTGTTTTAAGAGATCTTGAGCTACAGCGCAATGGTTTACATTGAGTTGGATGAATTTCATATATGTTTGCTACTCAATGCTCTCTGGAAAATAGGGCATCTATAGCTTCCTGCTATATGTTTTAGATCCCTCCCTCCGTAGGCTTTGCATAGCATGCAGTTTAGTTCTCCGTTACAATTTTTTGCTATATGACCCTCATGACCGCATTTTATGCAGTTCCTTGATCTGTCGTTTTCCGCTTTACAATTCCTCGATATGTGTCCAAACTCAAGACATCGAAAGCATTTGGTAAGTGTTTTCGATTCTCTTATCCGACATATGGACCATCCTATTCTTATCTTACATAGCTCAAGTGCTCTTCTTGCCAATGCTGTTGGGAGTCCTATTCTGGCAGATTGAGTACCTCCATAAGTTCTCCACATAGACTTGACCATCGTTTCATTCAGTTCGCATGCAAGCTCCTTGGCAAAGGCTTGACATAATTCCCGTTTTGTAGTTACATCATCCATGTCCTTACAGACTATTAAAGTTTCTTCTGTTCGAGTCGTAACTTCAAAATCACCATCTAATGTCTTCTCTATTATTTCGTTATAATTTTCCCCAGTGTTTTGGCTATTATGTTTCATTTCCAAAAGCAGATCACCTTTTTGTGTTCTACGTACTTTATTAACTTTTTCCCCTAGTTCTTTTAACTCGGGATCGGTTCGCATCTTTCTAAGTATGTCAGCATATGACGCTGCTCCTTTTGATGATATTATAATTCTATCCGGCTGTGGCTTGCGGGATCGTTTCTTCTTCTTCTGCTTTACAACCCATCCACTTTCTGGTGCTTGTTCCTCTATATTTGTTCTAGAACACTCCATCTTCTCTTCAGTAAGTGGTACTGCCTGGATCTTAGTCTTCTTCGGGGATTCTTTTGCTTTTTTCGCCTTTGGCATTTTGGCTGCATCATCGTTCTTCTCGTTTTTCCGCTTCTGCTCTCTTTTACTGGGCCAAACTTTTGGGGAAGTCTGCGTTGCCTGTTCCGTAGCTACCCGGTTTGGTTCGATGTTACACTGCTGCATATCGTCAAGTGCCTTGTTATAAGCAGCTTTTATCGCCCTTACTTGCTCTTTGATGGCATGATGAACATTGTTCCTACTTTTAACGTAATCCATTAAGCCAACTATTAAAGTACCAAGTTCCGATAAAGAATTGGTCCTTTTTGAAAGGTCATTTGAAGACGCTACCTCGTTCGGACACTGCTCACTTCCGGTAATCCTTGGGCTAGTCATCTTTATGACCGTACATCTCTGGGATGAAGTTTTTTCCCTGTTCGTATTTGAACTTGTCGCTTTATCTGCTACCCCAGCCAAGCTCGAAACCAGAGTAACATTGCAGTCATGGGATAACGACGACGGGTAGCCTGCTTGCGCACTACACTCAGCCGCCGGTACTGGGGTCATTACTCCCTGCACCGTAAGTAAATTTTCCTTATTTGTACCTTCCATTTTTGTTTTATTTTCCGGGATCCTACCCGTAGCGTTTTTAACCTATCCGCCAGGAATTCGTACAACAGCCGCCCCACATGGGAAACAGACGCTGACCAGAGAGCCGTCCACTTTGGATCAGACGCTTCTGGATTTGTGTCGTATGTTGACTGGGGATACACGGAGACGTCACACTCCTATTGCACCTCTCTTGAGAGCATCCCTTTGTGAGATACCTAAGTAATGGCGGTATCTATTCGCCATGTCACAGATCCGTCATTGAACTTTTGTGCCTTTTTATAGTACGCCCTCGAGATCTGCCGCTCTTGGTCGGGGACTGCTTATTAATCGCAGCTAACCCACATATCTGTGGGCTGTTCAGCCATCCGCCACCTGCTGACCCCGGTAGTAGCCTGAGCTTGGCCCTACCTCTAGTCTATAGTCTAGTCTATAGTCTAGTCTATAGTCTAGTCTATAGTCTAGTCTATAGTCTAGTCTATAGTCTAGTCTATAGTCTAGTCTATAGTCTAGTCTATAGTCTAGTCTATAGTCTAGTCTATAGTCTAGTCTATAGTCTAGTCTATAGTCTAGTCTATAGCCTAGTCTATAGTCTAGTCTATAGTCTAGTCTATAGTCTAGTCTATAGTCTAGTCTATAGTCTAGTCTATAGTCTAGTCTATAGTCTAGTCTATAGTCTAGTCTATAGTCTAGTCTATAGTCTAGTCTATAGTCTAGTCTATAGTCTAGTCTATAGTCTAGTCTATAGTCTAGTCTATAGTCTAGTCTATAGTCTAGTCTATAGTCTAGTCTATAGTCTAGTCTATAGTCTAGTCTATAGTCTAGTCTATAGTCTAGTCTATAGTCTAGTCTATAGTCTAGTCTATAGTCTAGTCTATAGTCTAGTCTATAGTCTAGTCTATAGTCTAGTCTATAGTCTAGTCTATAGTCTAGTCTATAGTCTAGTCTATAGTCTAGTCTATAGTCTAGTCTATAGTCTAGTCTATAGTCTAGTCTATAGTCTAGTCTATAGTCTAGTCTATAGTCTAGTCTATAGTCTAGTCTATAGTCTAGTCTATAGTCTAGTCTATAGTCTAGTCTATAGTCTAGTCTATAGTCTAGTCTATAGTCTAGTCTATAGTCTAGTCTATAGTCTAGTCTATAGTCTAGTCTATAGTCTAGTCTATAGTCTAGTCTATAGTCTAGTCTATAGTCTAGTCTATAGTCTAGTCTATAGTCTAGTCTATAGTCTAGTCTATAGTCTAGTCTATAGTCTAGTCTATAGTCTAGTCTATAGTCTAGTCTATAGTCTAGTCTATAGTCTAGTCTATAGTCTAGTCTATAGTCTAGTCTATAGTCTAGTCTATAGTCTAGTCTATAGTCTAGTCTATAGACTATAGTCTAGTCTATAGTCTAGTCTATAGTCTAGTCTATAGTCTAGTCTATAGACTATAGTCTAGTCTATAGTCTAGTCTATAGTCTAGTCTATAGTCTAGTCTATAGTCTAGTCTATAGACTATAGTCTAGTCTATAGTCTAGTCTATAGTCTAGTCTATAGTCTATAGTCTAGTCTATAGTCTAGTCTATAGTCTAGTCTATAGTCTAGTCTATAGTCTATAGTCTAGTCTATAGTCTATAGTCTAGTCTATAGTCTATAGTCTAGTCTATAGTCTATAGTCTAGTCTATAGTCTATAGTCTAGTCTATAGTCTATAGTCTAGTCTATAATATAAATTATATATAATATAATATAATTTTTAATTAAGTTTATAGTGCAGTCTGTAGTCCCGTTTATAGTATAGCTTTTAATCTAGTTTACTTAATGTAAAAAAAGTTAAGACTTTTGTTTGTTTTCCTTATAACAAAAATGAGGAAAAAATTCCTTATAAAGATTAAAGTAACATTTTTATTAAACAACCATAATATCAAAAAAGTTCTGAACTTATATGAAACGTAAATATTTCGCGTTCCCTTTGTGCCTTTAAAAGTTTTTTTTTAAATTAGAAAAAGAACTGATAAAAAGTCTTTTAAAATGGCTATTAATTTGTCACAAAGGCTCTAATTTTTTTGTTAATACTGCTTTCAAAAATAGTTTTTATGAAAAACGTCTACATGGTTTAAATTCCTTGTAGAAAATTTACGTTTTTATTCAGAGATTCATTGAAAAAAAATATATATATCTATATATATATATATATATATATATATATTACACACAGAAATGTAACTAGAAACTAATAAACAACAGAACCAACTTTTTGGTAGAATAATATAAAGAAATATTAAAAAGAATGATGACAATAAATAACAAGATATAGTTACCAGAGAGAACGTTCTCCAATTAGTTTTCCCTGAAAATTAAGTGAAAAGATAATTTGAAAAAATTGAAACAAACTTCAAAAAACTAAAAAAAAAAAATATTATGAAATTAGAATTATAGAAAGTTTAAAAAAAAAGCTTAAAATGGAATATTTTGCTGAGAAAACTAATGTGTTTAATAAATTGCATATAGAGAAAAACATACATGTTAAATTCTACAAAAATATTTATTACACTTTTGAAATGTAAACACAATATTTTTATATTTTTTTGTTTTGTGTTTTTTATCTTCTGTTTTCAATTATTCAATTATTTCACTTTACAAGATTTAAAAATGACAACTCTCCCTACTTCTACTTGGTTTAGTTGTATCATGAGTAAAAAGTAAGAAAAAAGAATTAAATCTTATGTAGTAGATTTAAAATAGTTTCAAAACATAAATGTTACATTTAGAGAGATAGAGATAAAGAAATTATCGGCATCTTAGCTACTCGTATAATACTTCTTGACCTTCCTTTAAAACCTGATTTTCTATTTTAGGGTCTTGTAAAACCATGTTGGTCATATTTTTTGTTCATCTAGTTGGAGCTATAAGTATTTTTGTTTGTTATATTTACTACATAATATAACAATTAGTTAAAAAGGAACAATTTGCATACGAACAAGCACAAAACACAAATAACAACACATATTCATCCAAACCACTAGCAGTAAAATATACAAACCCTAACATACTCCTCCCGTACTTTATATGGTTCATTACTCTTTCTTCACTCACGCTCTTACACATTCATAAACATACACCTACACCTTCTGTTAGTAATACATACTACATACATACTTGTATTTAAATTCTCATATAATGGATAATTTATGAGCCCAAAAATATGCAATGTTTATTGCAGACGACCATTACCATTATTGCTGCTACTGATATTGTTTGTTGGTGTTCATTGTACAGCATAAGCATGTGATAATGAAAATTTGTATTGAATTTGAAACTATTTTGTAATTTATGATTACTTTAGGGGGAGTGGGAAAAAAATAGTCATAGAAATTTGTAAAAGGAATAGCTAATAATAAGAAGAAATATTTATAATTTATATATTTGATGACAATAAGAATACATTTTTAATTTAATGTTATTAGAAAAAAATTATGAAAAGATTTTAAAAATTAGAAAAAATCAAATTTTGAAAAATTTTTACTTGCTATAACTGTTCATTGTGAATAATTTAATTCAAAATATTTGTTAAAAAAATGATTTTTATATTCCATTTATATTTTCAGAAATAAAATAGTTTCAAATCATTTTGTAGTCTTTGCAATACAATTTTCAGTTACTTGAAATTAGTTCGGAATAAAATTATTTAAATATTATTCCATTTGTTAACAAGTCACATTAGAAAAATTTCAACAGAAATATTCGAATATACATTTATAAAATTTAAATCAAATTCCAGTCTTCAACTAATTTGAAAATAAATTTTATTTCTTTAGCTTGAATACAACTAGTCTTTATTTTATTTCCTATTTTAAAAGTGAAATAAAATTTGTTTTGACATATTTATTTATTTTATTTATTAATTATTTACAGAAAATTTTTCAATATTCTTATTCAACATAAATTTGTTTGAATAATTTTAGATTTGTTTGGAAAAAGAAAAATAAGTAATATATTTTTTTTTTAATACTGCAATTATTTAATACTTTTAAATAAGTTTATTTCGATGACTATTGGCTGCGTTGTTAACTCGACTCTAGTCATTATTATAGTGCAGTGCAATATTAAGTATCGAGTACCGAATATCTACTTCTTTTTTTGGGAACTCAATACTATAAAGTAGTTGCTCAGTACTTTGAGAGTTTAATTTTTAATGATATTGTATTAAATATATAATGGCTGAAATACATCTCTGTATAAAAATACAAATTAATTTTTAAATATGTGAAAATAATTTTATTGATTTTTGAAAACGTTGAATTTAATGTTATTGTTTTTATTTATTTTATGTTTTATATAAATACATTTATAAAATTACATGCAAATCAGTTAAATATATTTGTTTTAGTTTTAAATAAAAGAACCTTGATTAAAAAATATATTTCCAATTGAAAAATTCGCATCAAGTAGTATCGAGTACCCAAATGAAAAGTATTGAGTAGTAACGAGTATTCAAAAGTAAGAGAATTCTCCAGCACTTATTATATTATTCAAATCTTTTGTGGCTGAATAATTTTATTTCTTTGATTTTTTTTTTTTTTTTTTTTTTGAATAAAGATATCAAAATATTTGTTTAAAATTTTTCTATTTGAATATATTGTTTTCAAATAAAAATCCTAAAAACTTGTTGGACTTTTTTGTATTTATATAAAATACATATGAATATTATTCAAGGTTGGAATCTTCAAATATAAAAAATTTGATTATCTTCTTGGAAAAAATATATGTTTTACTTTGATTAAATAAAATATTTCCTTTTTTAATTTTTTTTGTTCAATCAGATACAAAATTATGTAAAAATTCATTATATTTAGCATAAATAGAAATTCTTCATGTTTTTATTTAAAAATTAATAAATTAAATAACAAATATTTTAAATTAGAAATAAAAAAGGGAAATAAAATAAAAATTATTTTCATTTAGCTATGGTACTTGCCTTATTTTATATATCTTTTCACCTTATTAAAATTTTTTTTCATACAATTTCGTATGGAAATTTAATCGAAATGAGGTGAAGAGATTTATAATATTAAGCCCCTAGTGGAGACTAATATGCAAATTTTGGGTTTTGTTAAAGTAAATACAATTTTTATATTTTTTATATAAGCGTTTTTTTTTTTTTTTTTTTGTAATGGAAAATAAAAACATTTTTAAATAAGCCTTGTTGTACTTTGTAATAGCTATTTCCTTTTGTCAAATTAGCGATGTTTTTTTAATTTTATTAATGCTTTTGTAACTTAAACTTTTTTATATTAGCGATTGTTTTTTTATTTTTTGGAAGCGATTTTGAATTACCGATTTTTTAAATTTTAATCTGAAAAAAATATTTTTTTTTTTTTGTTAAATTAGCGTTTTTTAACAATAATTTTATTTTGCGAAAATTCATTTTATTTTGTTATACAATTTTTTCTAAATTAGCAATTTTGTAAAATTTATTTTATTTTGTAATAATTTTTTTTAGAAATTAACGATTTTGTAAAATTAGCTGAAAATATAAATTTTATGTTTTTGTAAATTAGTCTTTTTAATTTCATTGTACAATAAACGATTTTGTGCGTAATTTCAAATTCTAGTGATTTGGTTTGAAATTAACTTTTGTTATTATTATTTTTTTTTAATTCGCGTGTTTTAAAAAATAACGAATTTATTTGTATGTGAAGTAGTAGCGTTTTTAATTTCGTTGTAAAGTAAACAATTGTTTGGGAAATTTGTGATTATATAGAATTTGTTTGCAATGAACACTTCTCACGAAAAAAAGTATTTTCTTTGAATTTGGCTTTTTTTGAAAAATAAGAGATTTTTTTAGAAAAAATAATTTTTGGTGAAATTTTCAATTTGTTTTGCAGAAATTTATAATTTGCGATTTTTTGAGAACTAACTTTTTTAATTAAAAAAAGTTATTTTACTTTAAATTAATGTTTCTAGTCAAAAAATCGTTTTTCTTTGAAAATAACTTTTTTGTTAATTTTTTTTTTTTTCTTTTTGTTAAAATAATTTTTGATGATTAAACATTTTATTTTGTAAAAAGAAACTGAAGTTGTTTCAAATTATATTTTTTAAATTACTTTTTGTTTTAATACGCGATTTTTTTAAATAATAACAGTTAAGTGATTTTAAGTAAAATTTGTTATTACAGTGATTTTCTTTTAATTTAGCGCTTTTTTCACATAAACAATTTTAGTTTGTTTTGACGTTTATTTAGCGATTTTTGCTTTGAAATGCTATTTTAAAGATTTTTTTATTCTAATTTACGATTTTTTAAAATTTACGTTTTTTTCAACTGTTTTTTTTTTTTTTTTTTTGTAAAAATAGCGTATTTATTTTTGATAATTATAAATTAATAAATACTTTTTTATAATATCGATTTTATCAAGTTTTGCAAAAATTTAATTTTTTTTCAATTTTTATACATTTTTTTTCTTGATTTTCTTTGGGCTTTTTATTAAACAAAGCAAAAATAAATGTTTTTAAATTGATTTGTGTGCAAAATTGGAATTAAGTTTTATTGAAATAAACGATGAAAGCTCTGAAAAAAGCTATTTTTTCTTTTTCTTTTTAAATAATCGATTTCTTAAAAATTGCGACTTTTGCAAAAATAAAAAAAATTTTGAAAAAAAAACGCTCTTGTTAAAATGAAAAATATCCGAAAAAAGTGATATATTTAAAATCTAATTTCTATACATTTTTCGTTTTATTATTATTATTTTATTTTATTTTTTGTGTAATTTGAAATAAATTCGTTTTTGTGAAATATTCGATTTTTTTAATAATTGCGATTTTTGTGGTTTTGAAAAATTAAAAATTTTCTTTGAAAAAAACGCTTATTAAAATTAAATTTTTAAACAAGATTTTTTTAATTTATTAAATAATGCAAAATAATCTTTTCTTAATTGAATTTTTTATAAAATTTGAAATAAGTTAATCTTTTTAAAGATTTTTTGTGAAAATTTTCAAGTTATTATTTTACTAAGTTAAAATATTTTTTATAATTTCTATGTTTTCTTATTAAATAAAGCAAAATATTTTTTTTTTCTAAAAATAATAATTTTTATAAAATTTTAAATTAGTTTTTTAAGCGATTTTTTGTGAAATTTTTCAGTAGTTAATATTTTACTTTCTGACGTTATATTCATTTTTTAACCGATATTTTAATAAAAATTGATTTTTTTTATTAATGGAAGCCTTTTTTCCTATAAAATGAGAATATTTTGTTTTTTTTTTTTTTTTGCAAAAGTTTTAAATTTTTAATTTTTATCTGAAATAAGCGTTATTCAATTTTTTCAATCAATATTTGGTTTTTATTATTAAATTTAAATTTATTTGAAAATTTTAAGTTATTTTTTGTGAAGTTTTGCATAAATTATAAATATTTTTTTTTAATTTTTTTTATTTTTTCTATATTATATTTTAAATATTTTGCTATTTTATTATAAAATTTACATTTGTAAAATTTTAAAATTTAATTAATATAACTAATATAACAATTTTTAATAAACGTTTTCTGTGGTTTTGCTTAAATTATAAATTTTCCCAATAATTTTTTCAGAAATAAGCACTTCTGTCATATTTTTTAATATAATATATTTTTATGATATTTAATTCCTTTTTTTTATTAACTAATTTAATATAAGTATATATTTTTTTTTAATAGAACATTTTTTGAGGAATTTGATTTTGTTTTTGAATTGCATTTTTTTATTTTATCAATTTTTTTTTTAAAGTTGGCAATAATTAAAATTTTTGTCTAATTAGTCTTGTTTTTCTGACAAATTAGTTTTTCTATTTTTTAACCAATATTTTTATGATATTTAGCCTTTTTTATAATCTAATGCAAATTTTTTTAATAATAATTATATTTAAAACATATTTAAAACCAATAAAATTGTATTTTAAACTCAAATCTCATCAAACATCACTGATTTCGGTTTTTAAATTAACTGTGTTGTGACTTTTTGTATTAAAGGTTTGTGAATTTGCTATATAAAGCTTTTGGGACACATTTCTATCATAAACTACATCCTGCAACATTAATATGCCAACATATGTTTATTTCCAAGATATGGCTACTTTTTCTTATAATAATTTGTTATTGTATGGCATCTCTTTCTCCTTTTATTTATTCTATTTATTGTAGAACGTCATTCAGACACTGACCACAGAGAAAAAATTTATTTACGTTAGAAATCTACAAAATAATAAAAATACTTAGTTAATTTAAAAATTTTTCTATTTAAACATAATTTAACTATAAAATGACATGAAATATTAATCGACAAGTTTCGTAATTTAAATAAATTTAAAGAAAAATCCTAAAGAATTTTGACAACTATTAGTCATTAAAAAGCGGCTGCCCAAAATAAAATAGAAACACCAGCAGAATTTACATTAAAACAATACAATAAAAAAAGTGCAATTATAACTTGTTTTAACTAGAAAATTCGTAAAAAATTAGCTTTATTTAAGTAAATATATTAATTTCAAATGGCCAAAATAAAGGAATTATATTACTGCAAAAATATAGATGATTTGGAAAAATGTTCTGAAATTCCTGATGTACGTGATCGTAAAATGCTATGGTAAGTACAGTTTCTTGCACAAGAAATTCTAATATAATGTTCCACTTTTTTTCTTAAATAGTTTGCTAGAGACTGCAAAAAAACTTAATGCTGAAGCTGAGAAATATTATCGCAAAGGTGATGAGGAGTTGGCCTATGTATTCTATACAAAATATTTTAATCTGCTGAACAGCATTTACAAGAAACCCGACTACCAGCAAAATAAACCTTTGATAAGAAAAATGTTGGGTGATAACCGTACTAATAAAATGACTATGGATCGTTTGGAGGCTTTATCTATATCACTAAATGAACGTTATGCTCGTTTAAATGCTAAACTTAATACAAAGCCAACAGCAGCTTCTGCTGCAGCAGTAGCGACAGCCAATTCAGTTGAACAGTCCTCAACGGTGTCAAATGATCGCTCACGTTCAAATTCTCCCAAAGAAAACAACATAGACTTTGCCACTATACGTTTAATGTCTTGTCAGCAATTATTTGAAGCGATGAAAATGCAAAATGTTTTGGTCATAGATTGTCGTTCCGCGGATGATTTTAAATATTCTCATTTACAATATAATTTGACGCTAAGCATTCCGGAGGAAATAATACAAGCTGGGTAAAATTTTTCAAAATATTTACATATGTATGTATTTAATAGATTTTTTCAAATCCTTTAGCATGTCTGCTGGCAAATTACAAGATAAACTTGATATTGAATCCAAGAAATTATGGTCAGCTAGAGCCATCAAAAATGAGGTGGTGCTAATGGATTGGAATTGTTCACAACCCAATCCTTCGGAAGATAGACCAATAGCTATACTATTAGATATATTACAAAATGTAAGTAATAATATTAAAAATATAATTATTTTATAATTCATTTTCATTTATTTTTTCCTCTCCCAGTGGGATCCAGATGTCACCTATCGTTCCCCCATTAAAATTCTTGAGGGTGGCTATGAATACTTTCTTTTAATGTATCCCACCTGTTGTACAAATCCTATGGTGCAGGCACCATCACAACCACAAAATGATTTAAATCTCATTGACGATATAGAATATCCTACGGTATTTGATATACAAATGAAAGATGAAATAATATTGAATATAAATGATACCACAACAGCAAGCGGAATAAAGTCACCTACAACACCCTTACAAAATAGACCCATCATAGATAGATCTAGTAAGCAGGCAGCCTTAAAAACTTACAATGAGAAACAAAAAGCCATTGATGAGATTGTGGAAGAACAAAAAACTCTGCTGGAAAAAGCCAAAGAAAATGATGAAGAATTACAAAAGGTGGCTAAGCAATTGGATAATATTTATGGTAAAAAACAACTAACCGCCTCGGAACAACAACTGTTGTACCATATGATGCAATTGGAAAGTGCGGCAGAAGATTTTGTAAGTTATTTTTATTTATTTAAGAAAATTACACATTTTAATAATTTTATTTGTTTAGAAACTGGAAAATATGCACTTGCGCGAAGAACTCGAAGAATACAAACGTCGAGAAAAGGAGGAAAAAACCAATATTCCTCCGCAACTTAAGGTAGAAGTCGAAGAAATTGAAGCTAAAATCGAGGAACGTCAACGATTAGATGAACTTTTGGAAAGAGAACGAGAACAACGTGCCTTACAATTGGCTTTAGCTAGGGAAAATAAACGCCAATTGAGTGCCAAACTTATTGAACAGGAAAAACGGGAAGCAGAATTCGAAGTTCCTAAAGATGACTATGATTTGGAAGATAAACCAACAGAGGAGCCTGAAAAGTTTATACCAAAACCTAACGTACCACAATTTGATCGCTCAGTGAAGCCTCAATTAACAGCACGATCAACACCTCCTCAAACGGCCAATATTTATGCTCCACAAAGAAAACGTGATTTTTCACCAGTTTCGGGTTCTTTGGTAAGTTGTATGATATTTTTTAAGGAAAAAATCAGAGGGTTTTAAACTTAACAAAATCAGAGGGTTTTAAACATAACCAAAAAAAAAATGATTGTAATTACGAAAGTACAACAACAAAAACTACACATACCCTTTAATCTACTTGCCAAAAATTGTTTTTACAAATGGGTCTTCGTTTTATTTGAAACAGTTCTTGGAACTTTTGCATGTATTTATAGTCAGCAAGGCTTCAATGTGATGTTTATAATAACGTAATACCAGTGATTCATAAATTATATATCAAGTGAAAGGAATGTTAAGGATAAACCCTTTTGGAGTTTATTATAATCCGCAAGTCGGAAAATGTGTCAATACATTGCACAGACAAATATTTAATAGCGTATTAAATCGCTCCAAGAATGACGAAACTTTAGAGATTAAATACTAATAGTAGTAACTGTCTGCACAAAATATTCGACAAAGTAAAACGTAGAAAAATTAAGGAAATTTCGCAAATAACCACAGGGGCTCTTGTTAAAGGACTCCAGGAAGAGTATGTCATTTTTTTTCTTTCAAGAAACGATAAGAAAAACACTGAATAAATACAAACACATGGGGTAAAATGTTAAAAATTATTGTTATTCCCCAGCAAAAACTTTGCCTTCTAGGTAAGCTAGCAGGTATAATTGAAAACAAAAATAAACTATTTATTTTTTGCCTGAAAAACTAGTTAATTTTGTTCGTGTTGTCCACAAATTCATGTGGTTATTTTTAGCCTCTACGGGTACTCAAAAATATGTACCTAAATGAAAATAAAAAAAAATTTTGCCTTCAGTGAGATTTGAACTTGGACACAAATTAACCATTCGATTTTAATGACTTACTCAGTACACCATCTCGCACTTAATTTTCTAAGTGACAAAACTTTTTTTAGTATAAAACACCTTATTTAGACATTTTGTTAAAAAAAACTAACAGCATCAGAATGGGAATGAACCAACAACCTTCTGGTTGTTATTCCAGCACTAGCCAACTGATCCACGTAATTCTAATATTACTGTGCTATTATACTATTGAGTACTTATTTATGTAATTTAGAGTAGGCAAACAATACTGATGTCTCTTTACCAAGAAACTACTTTAATAAGTAGTTGCTATTACCGAGAACCAAAAAGTTTTTGCTGGGTCGCTATGATTCGTACTGATATGCTAAAATTATGTTATAGTGTAATTGAATCCAAGTAGAGCATGACAGAAACCTTCAAAATTCTTTAGAAAGCCTTAGAATTAAGAGGGAGATATTCATACCTTCATATTTAAAAGATATTGTTAAATACAGACACATACAAACATATGTATTTTATTAAAAGTAGTTGGAAATTCGATATTTTTTATAAAATAACTTAGATGTGCAACAATATTTATTTGTAGGTTTCGAAAACTCGTTTAATAAAGGCAACTAGTCGAAATTCAAATTATGTTGAATTAATGACTCCAAGCACATAGGGACAAAGAGTTATAATGCGGTTAATGTTGAATTGTAAAAAGGGTTGAATATAACAGCACAGAGTCCACACTTAAATCCCACATTGAACTTGTGCCCATATGTGAAGTAGTGTGTAGCTAAGAGGTATACAAGACCATAATGAACTAAAACACCGTAATATTAGTGGAATATATAAAATTCCAATTGACTATGATATTCATTAATTAATTTATTTGATAAAAAAAAGGTTCCCCAAGTAGTTCTACATGCCAACTGTTGCCATATTAAATTTTAAATCCCGAAATTTTGTGATTTTCTTTAGCCGTTTTATAAATTTAAAAAGAAAAAGCTTAAATTTCCGAATACACAGTAAAAGTTTTGCAAAAAGTCTTACAAGTTTTATTAAAACCAATAAGAAATTATTTAAAATTTAAAACTTTCTTTCATAAAAGAACATAACATAACAATAGATGGTTCTATTGGCGTAATTTCTATAACCAGAATTTTATGCACTATTTTTTCATGCTCACTTAAATATTTTGTTTTGGAAAGATATTTCAAATACCAGGATTAGGAATACAATATTAGAGAAAGTTTATTAAATAAGATAAAGGAAATAAATAAGAACAATTTCAAATTAAAAAAAAAAAAATAATTTATCTAAAGTTGTAACGTGAATAAAAAACTTCAATTTTGAAATTATGTACATCAAAATTAATTATTGTTTTTAGCAGAGTTAAACTTGTATACACTTATAAATTTAGGCTTTTGCTTCAAAAAATTACAAAAAAAATAATAGTTTCTTGTTAAAAAAAATAAGTAACTGAAAACCATTTAACCTTTTCTTTTTAAGAGTTCAAAACCGGGCAAACGGTTTTTTTCTAAAATGAGATTTTTCGGCTAAACTGAAAACCGGTTTTGTGGATACTCTAATTCGCATTGAAAATGATGTAATAAAATCATTGAATTCCTTCCCAGAAATATGGTTATTTAAAGTTGTATCTTTTAAGATTTTTTACGTTTTTAGAAAGTGAAAAAGCGAAATAAAATCGCCAAAAAGAAAAAATCTCCAAAAGGAAAATAAATTTGCCAAAATGAATAAAAATCGCCTAAATTAAAAAGCATCGCTAAAACGAACAAAAATCGATGACGAAAAAATTTGCAAAATGAAAAAAATCTCTAAAATTAAAAAAAAAATACAAATAAAATCACAAAATGAAAACAAATCGCAAAAGCGAAAGAATGTCGCCAAAATGAAAAAACAAAGAAACTAAAACGAAAAAAATAGACAACATGAAAAAAAAAACGGTATAAAAAATACAAAACAAAAAAAATCGAACAAATGAAAAAATCTCAAAAACGAAAGAAATATAGCCAAAACGAATAAAACTCGCCAAAATGAAAAAAATAGCTAAAACTAAAAAAAATGCCAAAACGATAAAAGAATCGATAAAGCAAAAAATCGGCGAAATGAAATATTCTAAAAAAAAATACAATAAAAAAAATTCGCTAAAACAAAAAAAAATCGTCAAAATTAAAAAAGGACTAAATAATCAAAATTGACTTAACTAAAAAAATTGTCGAAACTTTAAAAAAATGACAAAACTGCGAAATGAAAAAGGCCAAAATGGAAAAAAAACGCAAAAACGAAGAAATCGTGAAAATAATAAAATTGAATTGTTTTTTCTTTTTTGAAAAATTGATACTTTTTTCAGCAAATTGGAACTATTTAAAAATTTTTTCTTTCAAATTGATACATTTTTAAAAAATTATATGTATGTATTTTTGAAATTCGTACGTTTTATTTGTGATATGCAAATAAAAAAATGGACTTTTTTTAAATTTGTAGTTAAAAAATAGTAATTGTTTGGAATAGCATACATTTGTTGAAAATTGGTACTTTTTTAATTTTTTTTGGAAATTGGAATTCATTTTTGAAATTTATTTATTTATTTTTAATAAATTTGATACTTTTCCTGAACATAGGTTTTCTTTTAAAAATTACAGACATTATTTTGAAATTTGGTACTTATTTAAAAAATTGGATTTTTTTTTATTTTGATATTATTTTTTAAAAAATTTCTGTTTTTCCGAAAATTAGATTTTTTATTTTAAATTGGAACGTTAGCTTTTAAAAGCTACATTTTTGAAGATTTATTTACTTATTGAAAATTCTAAAATTTTATGAAAAATTTGTGTTTCTCTTTTTTTTTTTTGGCAAATGATACTTTTTAATAGGCAATCTTTTATTTAAAAAAAAGTCTGCATCATAAAGCTTTAAAGAAGAACATTATCAGAAAACATCAAATAACAAATAAATAAACTTATTTTAACTCAAATTAAAAGACGCAATAAAGTATTAAGAAACTATTTATTTCAGTTAATAATTGTTTTAAAAGATTTTAAAATGTGATTAAAGAACCTTTTGCCCAAAGCCTTTTATTTAAATGACCCATATAATTAATCGTTTTCTTATTTTCAGTTTTAAAAATTTCTTTTTAAATAAGCATGAATTTTCACGTTTTTTAATGTTTTTTAATGTTTTTTAAACATTGTACTACCACTTAAGTCAACAGCAACAGTTGTATCTTGCCCCCTCTAAAAAAAGAAACAGACGTCATCATTTAACTAGAAAACAAAGAAATTTAAATAAATTTAAAATCAATAAAACCAAAAAATATTTTCCCTTTCAAAAGGTCACGTTTAAAAACCAAATTACAAACGAATAAACAAAATTGCATTTGATTTGTTTAGCAGATAGATTATTTTTAACTTTTGGGTTCTTAAAATGGAAACAATTTTAAACATATTTGCTTTTGTTTAAGATAACCATGGCCACCAAAATCTTAACAAAATCCAACCATAAGAAGCAAACAAAATATCTGTAAACTGGAGCACATGTTTTGTTAACAAAAATTTTCTAGATATTGTTTAAGTTTTCTTTTCACTTTCTAACAATCTTTTCACCTTTTTTAAATGTCTTTTACGCATGTTTGGGAGAAAATGCGCCTTAATTCCTTTTTTCTTTCTTTTCATTTCTTTGTTGTTTAGTTCGTTCGTTTGTTTAAATTTTTATGTTTTTGTTTGTTAGATTTTTTTGTGAGTTTAATACGTTGTTTTAACAAAGAATGTCGCTAAGTTTACAAAGTGTGCGGAATTTAGAAAAAATAAAAAATATTAAATTTTTTACAACTTCGTTTTGTCTTCTATCAAGATGATTATTGGCGGTGTTAAAATCCAATTACCAAACTCAACATATCGTTATACAGCCTCGTTGCGTCCAATTAAAAAGGTGTGTTTGTGTGTTGATATTTTATGTGTTTTTAACAAAGAAAACAAAATGCATACTTTTAGGGGCAAGTATTAAATATCTAGGAAATTTAAAGTGTAGCCTACTTTTGTTTGAGATTTTCATTCTCATTAAGCATACTTTTAGGTGCTTAATTTGTTAAAAGTTAAAGTGTTTGTATTAAGAGGTTTTTTAATATTATTTATGTTAATTTAAATGTTTTTTAAACATTTTAGTGAAAGCTTTTATTAAATGTTTTATTTAAGTAAAGAGATATAAAAATTTTCTTAAATTTTTTAAATGAAAAATCTATAATGTCTTTAGAATCATCCAAAAAAGAACGATTGAAAACTTTTGCATCATTTAACAATTTTGTTTAATCTTTTGAAATGACCTACATTGAGCATTAACTTTGTAAAAAAATCTATTATATTATTAAATATATTTATATATTATCTTTGTGTCATGTAATTTTTAAAGATTTCTTATTTTTATTTTAAAAAGTTATTTTATTTAAAAAATCTTTAATTAAGTTTCATAGAACAGACGGAATTAAAAAAAAAAAAAAAAACATATAGCCATTATTATTTTAGCTGACTATTTTATAAAAAAAAAAAAAACATTTTTCATAAAAACATTCTGCTGCAAAATGACATCGGTAAATGTGACAGAAATTGAATTCGAATTATTTGGAATTTCATTAAACTAAATCAGACGGACAAATCTGACACAAGATATGTTTCCAATATATGGTGCAACTTCATTATTTTCTATAAAAAGGTTTATCTCTAAAACTAGAGTCAATACAAAAAAAAAGTAATTTATAGCCTTAGCACTCTATGATCACGAGTATCTAAATTGACTGAGAAATCACGGGCCGCAGAATCCTGTGTTATTTAAATTAAAATATAATTTTGAGAAAATTTTTACCAATATATTTTATGTCCGTCCGAATGTCTTTCTGTAAAATTAACCTTTGACACCGATGATTATTCAAATTAATATTTCATATATAAAAGAAAGTGATGTTAGTTACTATTGTTATAACTCAAGAACGACTAGACCGATTTTGATGATTCTCACCAATTCGGACCGGTCACCGGCCAGAAAAGGATAATACGAAAAAAAATTCGCGAAAAATCCGCGATAAAAAAAAAACTCTTTTTTGTCATAATTTCTTTGCCTTAATAATCATTAAAAATATTTTTTTTAATACAAATTATAACAATTACTGTTTCTGTTTCTATCGAAACGCTTACTTTTTTGTGCAATTTGTTTTCTGGTGGTGGTGTAGAATTCTATTTCCAAACGGTAAGTTCCAAGTAAAGCTCATCATTTAGTGAGGTTGTGATATTTAAAACCATTTGTTGTATTTTTGGCATTCGTTATTAAGTGTTATTCACAATGCCGCGACCCCGGAGATCTAATATTTCGCGTCGAACACGTAATGCAAGTACTTATCGTAATATCGTCAATCAATTGAATATATATGAACGAGAAATCGCACGAGAACAACCCCGTATTAGTTTGGCCCGACTTCGTACATCACAAACGCAGGAAGAAAGGCAGGCGAGAAATGAAACGGCTCGGTTAGCAATGAGAAATCGTCGAGCAAATGTAGCAATTCAACAACTTTAAAATTTTTAATCAACGCATAAGAAGAATTGCTTCAAGTTCTGATTTGAATCAAGCTCTCATCATTCCGTTCAAAAAAAAGACATTGTCTATCCGCTAACCTTAAGATGAAGTAATAAATAAATATAAATTCAAATTTGCCTTAAATACATGCGTATATTTTTTGATTGAGCCCACATCTACATCATATTTAAATTCTTCTGTAAAAAATACTTTATAATAGGTATTCCTTAGATTTTTATTTAAAGGTCGTAAATTTCGTTAAAATATCAATTTAAATCGTTCAGTAATACAACACTAATGTTTGCTTAGGGCCAGCAACGCGGCTCGGGTCAGCTTCTACATCATATTTAAATTCTTCTGTAAAAAACACTTTATAATAGGTATTCCTTAGATTTTTATTTAAAGGTCGTAAATTTCGTTAAAATATCAATTTAAATCGTTCAGTAATACAACACTAATGTTTGCTTAGGGCCAGCAACGCGGCTCGGGTCATCGTTCAGTAATACAACACTAATGTTTGCTTAGGGCCAGCAACGCGGCTCGGGTCAGCTTCTACATCATATTTAAATTCTTCTGTAAAAAACACTTTATAATAGGTATTCCTTAGATTTTTATTTAAAGGTCGTAAATTTCGTTAAAATATCAATTTAAATCGTTCAGTAATACAACATTAATGTTTGCTTAGGGCCAGCAACGCGGCTCGGGTCAGCTAGTATTTCATAAATATTATAAATGAAAAAGATCTTTTTTATGATGTTATTAAAATATAAGCTATAAAATAAACATTTAAAACCCTGAGAGAAAAAATTTAAAAAGGAACAAATAAAAAAAAATCTAAACAAAAAATTAAATTTTAACCTAAAATCGAATTTTCAAAGTTTAATCATTAAAAATCTAAAAGGCATCTTAGGTTTAAGAAAATAAAATTTTATTATTTTTATAAACCTAACAATAAACAAAATTTGAGCAATTTTAATGATTTTGAGAAATTCGAACTTAATTTCGAATATTCAGAATTAGCCAAAAGTTATTATATATTGTTTTTAATATAACAAAACCCTTAAAAAACTGTTAAATTTTATTATTATTATTTTTTTAATTCTCTGGCAAAAAATCAAATTCGAACTTAAAATCGAAGCTAACAAAAATGCATTTTTTTTAGCCTCAGAAAACTAAATTTTATTATTCAATTCTTATAGATCTAAAAATTAACAAAATTTAAGTTTTTGAAAATTTTGAAAATTAATTTCTCTTTCGAAATTATCCAAAATTTATTAAATATTGCTTTTAATATAACAAAAACCTTAAAATCAATTAAATTTTAATTTTTTTAAAATTTTCTAACAAAAAATCAAATTCGAACTTAAAATTGAAATACATCTTTTGAGCCTAACAAAACAAAATTGTGTTATTCAAATGTTATAAACCTAAAAATAAATAAAAATTTTACAATTTTAATGATTTTGAGAAATTGGGACTTAATTTCGAATTTTCGAAATTGTCCAAATGTTATTATTGTTAAACCAATATGTAGTTTTAATACAACAAAATCTAAAAATCAATTAAATTTTAACTTTTTAAAACTTTTCTGACAAAAAATCAAATTCTTTTAAAAGAAATGCTGAAAATACTTTCTTTTTGGCCAAGTTTTATTAATTTATTATAAAAAAAAGCCTGAAATAAAAAAAAGTTTAGCAATTTTCATAATTTAAAAAAATTTCAACTTAATTTCAAAATGTCGGAATTGCCCTAAAAAGAATATAATAGAATCATTAAAATTTAATGAAATTCTTAATTTTTAGTAATTTTTTAGACAAAAATACAATTCGAAATGTAAGTTCGATTTTTCGAACCATATTACGTTCTCCAGCTTGCACTTCCTATATCGCTCATTTCATCGGTTTTTTTTTAACCTACGATGTTTTAACCATGGACAATATCACATTATTTTATGTTCCACAGTCTACGGTTCGTCAACATCCTCGCATGTTCTGCATAAATCTGTTAAATGGCTTCAGTTCCGATTTACGATCACTTTCCTCCGGATTCCCACAGGGTTCGGTTTTAGGACCACTTCTTTTTATGTTGTATGTTAACAGTTTTCCATTCTTTATTAACTCTGCAATGTGCGAAATGTTATTATTTTCTGACGATGTTTAGGGTTGTTTTGGTTTTAAAGATGTATTAGTTAACAATATAAACTACTGGTTACAGCGAGTTCTTGAATGGACATTTTGCAACATTCTAACAATTAATCCTTCTAAAAACATAGGAAGTAAATTAATCATTTCACCAAATATACAGTGATATAAAATATTACATATAAAACTGACACTGGATCCGAGTCTGAAATATTTTCTGCAAGATTTGCTTCGGAAGATATAATATATTTTAATATTAATGCCGCGATTAAAGCACTCAATCACTATCTATACTTCTCAGCCTAGTCTTGGTAACAGGGTATTCGCGGGATCGAAATGGCGAATAAATGCTAAAGAAATTGGTCGTCTACGGATATAACAGAAACACAGACGGATGATCATATTCCTCTGGTCGAATTGTCAAATAGGGGCTTGAGAAAAGGATAATTTGTTTTATTGTGGATTAGGAATATTGTTTATGTGAATGTCCGGCACTGCAGGAAGGAATGTAGATTTTATATAACTAGTACTCAAAGTTCTTCCATTATAAATAACAATTATTTCTTGGATAGTATTTTTACTGATTTTTTTATCTTTTAAAAAATTGTCCCAACACTTTTTTTAGAAAGCTTAAAATTTTGCTATGCAATTCTTGCCATTTATTTTTACAAAAAAGTACTTCACTGTGCAGGATTGATTTTTCGATTAACAGGAAACTGTATATTACAATATAAGCAAAAAAATAAAAAGAAATATATATCGAAAAGTATATATATATATATATATACTTTTCGATATATATATATTTTTTTTGCTTAAATTTTAATTTACTTTATTTAATAGCCTACTTTTAGGCTTCTCTTCTAACTAAATTCTTAGAATTTTCTTTAAAACATATGTGCTTATTTTTTTATTTAGTTTTTATAACCTTTTATATAACAACATATCTTTAATCATGAATTTTATTTTATGTTGTCAATTTTCCAAAAATCACCTTGGCTTTGGGTTTTGATTTTTTCTTTGTATCTTAAGCCATAAATATCTAAATGCCAATGCTAGTTGTGTTATTTCTTTTATTTGTTTTTAGGTGTGTACAAAGTAAATTTATTGTTTTTTGATTTAATCATTAAATAAAGTAATTTTTTTTTTTTTTTTTTTTTTGGCAAATTCATTTTAAGAAAAAAAGTTTTTGAGAAGAAAAAAATGAAGACATTAAGCTAAAAGGCAATACATATTAAATAACGGTTGATTTCGAATGGATATTAAAATATTTTGAATAAAATTGTTATATTAAAATTATAAAAAAAATTAATCTAAAACTTATTAAATTTCTTTATTTTTAATTTAATTACAACGACAATCCTGTTTAATTTTTAATATTTGACCCTTGCTCTTTTCATTAACAAAAAAAAATACTTAAAATTTAATATTTCTAATATATTGAACTTGACATTGATACATATGTATATAGTCTGTGCATACATACAAGCATTAGTTTATATTTACAACATATTAATATTTAATTTTCCTTTGTTCTGAAAACAAAATTCAACATTTATTACCAGGGCAACCAAAATATGCTCTAATAAAAGTATTTTATGTGGATAAAATTTGCTTTTAAAATTGGAAAATATGCCCTTAAAATTAAAAAAAAAAATATGCTCTTAAAATATTATTTTATCTGCCTAAAATTTAAATTACGTATTATTAATGCTAAAAATATCCTGGTTTTTATTAGCAATTGCTAAAAAATGTTTTCTTTTTGCACTTAAAGACACTCAAAGCTAATGCATTGTATCAGGAAAAAATTCTGTTGGGTTTAAAATATATAAAATTTTTGTCTTAAATGCAAAATATATATAATTATGCTCTTAAGTAAAAAATATGCCATTTAAATTGCCAAAATATGCTCTAAAATAAGGGTTTTCTATGAAAATATGACAAAATATGCTGTTAACCTCTATGAAAATATGACAAAATATGCTGTTAACCCCAATATATGCAAAAATATGCTGTCAGTATAAAAATTCCTAAAATTGTCTGAAACGAATAAATAACTTACACTTTTTTCATTTGAAGCAAAGGAAAATATGAATATGCATATTTTTGGTTGCTCTGTTTATTACATTAAATATTTAACATAAAAACACACCCTCCTTACATTCATTCCCTAATAAGTTTTAAACAAAACAAACAAAAAAGAAAACACATGTATGTAATTCTTCTTGTTAGCTTTAAATTTACTTTTATTTCAATTTTTTTTTTTTGGTTTCTTTCAAGGGTCGCGGTTTAACGGGCTTAAAAAATTTGGGCAACACATGTTATATGAACAGCATAATACAGTGTCTCAGCAATACCCCACAATTGGCAGAATATTGTATAACGGATAAATACAAAAACTACATCAGCCGCAATAATAAAACAAAAGGACAAATTGTCGAAGAAGTCGCCGCACTAATAAAAATTTTATGGAATGGTAATTACAAATGTGTAGCCAGCAAGGATTTGCGTGTAAGTTGTATATTAAAATGAATTCATTAATAGCTATATAATATTTTAATTTATTATCGTTATTTTTTGCAGTATGTTATTGGTCAATATCAAAAAATGTTTCGTGGCATCGAACAACAGGATTCTCATGAATTCCTAACCATTCTTATGGATTGGTTACATTCTGATTTACAGACTGTTACCCAACCAGAATATTTACGTGAACCTATGACGGCCTCCGACAAGGCCTGGTTAGATTTCACCAAATCAAAAGAAAGTTTAATTTTGCATTTATTTTATGGCCAAATTAAGAGTATCGTTAAGTGTGCCACCTGTGATAAGGAGTCAGCCACTTATGAGTGTTTTTCGAATTTAAGTTTAGAGCTGCCTGGAAATAATAATGTATGTCATTTGTCACAATGTTTGGATATGTATTTTAGCGGTGAACGTATACACGGTTGGAATTGTCCTGCCTGCAAGCAGAAAAGAGATGCTATTAAAAAATTAAATATATCAAAACTACCGCCGGTATTGGTGATACATTTGAAAAGGTTAGTAAAAGTTTTAATTAAATTAAATGTTAAAAAATATTAAGCGAAAAGAAGAAAAATTGGATTTTGGTGTAGAAAAATCATATTTGTGAAAAATCAGTTTTAGTTTTGAATAATAATTTTTTGTGTTGAATAACATTTTTTGTGATGCAACCATGTTTTTGCGGTGAATAATGTATTTCTTTTTTTGGTGAAAAATAATTTTGAAATTTTTAAAAATCAATTTTAGTTGCGAAAATTCGTTTTAGCAGTGAATTTTTTTTTAAATAATTTTTGTGGTAAAAATTATTTTATGTTATAAAAAAATCGTGCCTGGTGAAGACATTTTTGTAGTGCATTTCTTTTTTTAGTAAAAAAAACTGTTTTTATCGTAGAATATCGTTTTGTGATGAAAAATTATGCTTTGTGGTGAAAAATCGTTTTAGTGTTAGTTTCTTTTTTTGTGATGAACAATTATTTTTTGGGTAAAAAAAATGTTTGTAGTGAAAAAATATTATTTATGGCGAAAAATTTTACAATTCACCACAAAAACTATTGTTCACACCAAAAACGATTTTTCAACTCAAAAACTATTGAAACGACTGAAACTTTTTTACCACTAAAATTATTGTTCATCACCATAAAATGCCTTTTTCACCAATAATACCGTTTTTCATCTATAATACGATTTTCATCACTAAAAATATATTTTTCTCCTCAACAATGATTTTTCACTAATAAAGAGATTTATCACTCTTAAAACAAATTTTCACCACTAAAATTATTTTTCATTAAATTTTTTTCATCACTAAACGATTTTTCACCACTAAAGCAAGCTTTCATCACTAAAACGATTTTTTACCACAAAAATTATTTTTCACCACTAAAATGATTTTCACCACTAAAAGCATTTTTCACCACTAAAAGCATTTTTCACCACTAAAAGCATTTTACGCAACTAAAACAATTTTTCACCACTAATAGAATTTTGCCAGCACAAAAAAGATTTTTCATCACAAAAATTATTTTTCACATCTTAAACTAGTTTTCACCACCAAAACAAGTTTTGACACAAAAACCAATTTTTAACCACTAAAACTATTTTCCATCGCTAAAACGATTTTGCACCACAAAAATTAATTTCCGCCTTGAAATCGTTGTTCACCACTAAACGATTTTTTACCACTAAAACATGTTTTCATCATTAAAACGGGTTTTCACCACAAATACGTTTTTTCAGCACTAAAACGATTATCAAATTACACAAAATGATTTTTCACCACTAAGACGAGTTGTCACCACTGACAGGTTTTCACCCCTAAAACAATTTTTTAACTACTAAAAAAATTTTCTACCACTAAGACGAGGTTTCACCACTAACACAAGTTTTCATTCCTAAAAACGATTTTTCGCAATTAAAACGTTTTTTCACCACTAAAACGATTTTCACCAAAAAAAAAGGTTTTTCAATACAAATATAATTTTTCACCACTAAAATCATTTTTCACCATTTAAAGACAGAAAAAAGATTTTATAAATATTTTTTTTTGCTAAATTTTCCTTTTTTGCGATTAACCACAAAAAAAATTCTATCACAAAAAAATTCTAAAGAAAAACTTAATTTTTTTATTTTTTTCGTGAAAAACACATTTACAGACAAAAAAAAATATTTAAAAAATCTGCTTTTTTTACTAAATTCTTTGTTTTAGTTTTATTTCTTTCCTAACATTTTCCTTTTTTCTCTATATTTTATTACTTTTCCAGATTCTATGCTGATACAGATTCCATTACACCCTCCTACAAAAAGAAACAAAACTATTTACGTTTTCCCCTGGAGAATCTCAATATGTCACCCTATATCACAATCTCCGAAACCAGACGCAACACCACAAAATCCTATGAACTTTATGCTGTATCCAATCATTATGGTTCTATGGAAAGTGGTCATTATACAGCATTTTGTAAGAGCGGCACCTACGGCAGATGGTTTAAATTTGATGATCAAATTGTAACTCCTCTAGATGCCTCAAATGTAGTATCAAGTGCTGCTTATATCCTCTTTTATACACGTTTACCACCCTCGCAATTTATATCACAAACTTGTCGTCTTTAATAAACAAAGGGATGGGGAAATTGAAATGTCTGGGTTTGGGGTTTTTAGTTTACAACTTACGTCTAGTCTATAATAGAAGTTTGCCTTAAAAAATAACTAAATGTTAAATGAATTTTTATTTTTTTTTGTTTTATTTTAATATTTTATTTAAATGCTTGTTAGTAGTTTTTAATTTCATTATTTTTTTATATTTAAAAGAGTTTTTCTTTTAAATATTTTTAGATTTCTTTTTTCTCTATAATAAACAAAAATAAACTAGAAACATTTTGTTTAATTCCAAATACAAGTTTTTAAAACATTTTTTTAATATAATTTTTATGTTTATTTTACTATTTATTTAAATAAATATAAATAAGTTGCCTACTTATGTATGTATATATATATTTGTTTTACATTTACATATTTACAAAAATTTCCTTATTATTATTCCAATAATTCAATTAAGACTTACTGTTTATAATAATTATTTTAATAAAAAAGAACAAAAAAAAAAGAGTTTAATTACTGTATAAATACATACTTTTTAAATGTATATGAAATACATATTATTTTTTAAAGCTAAATTTGAATAAAAAAATATACGATATATATATTATTTAATTAATCTTATTATATCTATTTTACTCTATAACTTATAATTTGTCGTATTAAATTATAAGTAGAGAAAAGTAAACTAAAATAAAATGGAATATTGTTATTTTTTTTTAAAGAAATTTGGAATTTTATTTAAAAACAAGTGTATTTTCGTTAAGTACTCTTAACTAACAAATATTTTATCATCGAAAAAAATATGAATCCTATTTTTTCAAATAATATTTAAGAAAATATTCCTTAAAATCGAATGGAAGCCAAAAATTGCCAAGAATTTTAAAAATTTATATGTCAGAGGTGTCTACATTTAAGACACCATATATCCGGTTCTGAGCAACAGTTTTTAAAACATAAACTCGAATTCTATTCTTCTACAATTGTGTGAACTTTTATGTATATCGGACCAGGTGATTAGAAATTTTAGATTTATTCATAATATAGTGATTTTTAGCGATTTTCTTGTAAGATTTTTTTTTTTTTTTTTTGTATTTGAACGTTTTTACAAATTTGTCGATTTTTTTACAATTTGTGAATTTTTTTTTTTTTAATTTTAAAGATAGCTAAAAACAAATAAGAAATTGTTTAATTAAAAAACTTAAACCGATAAATGAAAAAAATATTTTTACAAATTCGGCGATTTTAATATACAAAAAATAAAAATAACTAAAAACAAAAAACGCGAATTTAGAAATTTTAATCAAGAAAAACGTCAAAATCAGGGCGAATCTATACAACGTGACATCAGTTAAACAGCTGATTATTATTTTTGGTTGCTACAGTTGTTAAACTGATATATAAAAACATTAATGAATTAGCCTTATTTTTGTTTATGTACAACTGTCGCCACCTTCAATAAATTCGCGTTGATTTTGACGTTTATCTAGATAAAAATTTGTCTAGTATAGATTCGAAGTAAGTATAAAAAATCTCCAAATTAAGAAAATTGCTAAAATAAAAAAGTCGCTAACATGTAAAATGTCACTAAATTAAAAAACTGCTATTAAATAAATTGTTTTTTATATTACTGTGAATTTAAATTAATAAATAAAATCATAAAGTAGCTAAAACACAACAAATCTCTATAATATAGATAATCGCTAAATATGAAAAATATTGCAAAACTACAAATAAAATGTCGCCAAATTACAAAATAAATAAATAATAAAAATAAAAAATTCCTAAAATATAAAAATCGATATTTTTAAAAAATAGAAATTGATAAAAAAAAAACGATAAATTAAATAATTGTATAATCGTCAGAAAATATAAAAAAAATATAGATAAATCGTTAAATACATATGTTCAAATGTAATAATAATCACTTAAACATAAAAAATAAATTAAATAAAATCCGAAAATTTCAAAAAAAGATTGCAGAAATAAAAAAAACGGTAAAACATAAAAAGTAACTAAAATACAAATGCTCTAAAATACAAGAAAATCGTTAAAATAAAAAATTTCTAAATGAAAAAATGAATAATTACAAAAAAATCATAAAACTAAAATATTGCTAAAGTACAAAAAATTGCTAAGTTAAATGAAATTTCTGAATATGAAAAAATCTCTAAATTAAGAAAAACGCTAAAATTCGCAAAAATAAAAAAACGCTGAAATAAAAAATTGTTAAAATACCAAAAAAAAAAAAAAAATCACTATAATATGAAATGTCACTAAATTAAGAAATTGGATAAAATACAAATAAAAAATTCGCTGCATTATAAATAACTAGAAAATCGCTCAAAAAATTACAAAATTGCTAAAATATAAATAAATCGTAAAATATAAAAAATGCATAATGATTGTTAACGTAAAAAATAGCAAAATTAAGAATAATAAAAATCATTTTCGAAAAGAACGCTAAGCATAAAAAACACCTGGAATGAAAAACGCAAAAATACAAAAAATCGTTTAATTAAAAAATAAAAACCGATAAAATAAAAAAAAAATATATTTAAGTTACAATTATTAAAAATGTGATCAAAAATCATCAGAATATAAATCGCAAATTTAGAAAAGTCTTTAATAATCAGTGAAATACAGGTAAAAATATATATTACAAAAAAATTGCAGATATAAAAAGTCGCTAGATTAATGAAAAGATAAAATTAAAATATAAATAAATTGATAAAGATTTCAAATAGTTCAACTATAAAAAACGAAATTAAAAATAAAAGTCGATAAAATACAAAAAAATCGTTAATAAAAAAAAGAAATTAAATACCTAAATTACCAAAAATTTTTAAAATTGAAATAAAGCAGACCCTACTAAATTGGGAAAAAATATACAAATTTTCGACAAAAAACTTGTTAATTCAATCAATTGGAGAAAGAATTGCATATATTACAAAATTCTCCATAATAATTTAGAAAAAATCAATAATTTACACGCTTTTTCCTAAACATTAATTCATTAATTTCACATAATATAATTCATTTCAACTAGAAAATTTTAATAAATTCTGAATTTAACCAATTCCAGTCAGAAAATTAAACTTCCTCTTATAAACTATAAAATACCGAGTTATCCCAAATTGGGATAATAAAACTCACGAAAATCCATTTAATGATTGTCACCTAATAATTATTGAATACAACTGGTAATTTTAGACAAAATCGCTAATGATATAATCACATACAAACTGGAAATAATAATTAATTTAAATTATTTAAATTTATATAAATAATGTTTCAAAATTAGATAAAAAATATTATTTTATTCATTTTTACCACAAAAAATCTCCCCTTACAGCCCATCTATACGTAACATAATATGTAAGATTTTTCTGTCAAAGAGTGTCAAATTCACTCTCTGAGAGAATTATTTCACGTAATACACATATACGAAAGTTTGTTTTTACGTGTGCATGTGTATTTTGGAAATTGGTAAAAAAGTTTTTTGTAAAATTGTTTTCTTTTAATGATTGTTTTACATTTTAAAAAACATTTTTATAAATATTGTACTAAAAAAGTGCCAATTTCTTAAATAAAAAGGACATGTTTACCCTATCACTGATTGAAAATTAGCACTTTTTTACCATAATTTTTATATTTTTTTAATGTAAAACAATCATTAAAATGAAAAAATTAAAAAAAAAAACATTGCTTTTTTAGTAATTAAAAAATACACATGCACACACACAAACAAACTTTCGTATATTTGTATTTTTTGACAGTTCATCTTATAAGATAGATGTGTAGAGAAATCTCATCACAACGGTCTCATAATACTTCTTATAATACTTATAATACGAATTTCACATTCTCAGACAGAAAAATCTTACATATTCTGTTACCTAGCGTCTACATTAGGCAAATTTTTATCAAAACAAACGTCAAAATCAGTGCGAATATATACAAGGTAACCTTAGTTAAACAGTTAATTATTATTTTGGTTGTTACAGTTGTCAAACTACATATATAAAAAACAATAATGAATACGCCATATTGTTGTTTTTGAGCAACTGTTTCCATCTTCCACAAATTCGGGTTGTTTGACGTTTGTCTTGATAAAAAATTGTGTAATGTAGACACTATGTTACTTGTAGATGGATTGTTAGGGTTAAAACACATGGTTCCTTGGTCATCTGTTTACAACAGGGAAATATCACAACAAACACAATCTGGCAGCTTTTGTCTAAAAACGCTTATAACAATAAATAAGCTTATGTGAAATTAAACAAAAATAACAGAAGAATTTTAATAATTGTGTTTTAAAAGAAAATTAATAAATATTAATAAAAAAAACAACAAAAAATGCGTTATGCCCAGGTGGTAATAGGACCAGCAGGTAGTGGTAAAGTAAGTATTATTTTATATACGGAAAAATATATGTATATAAAAACAAATTTTTTATTAGTCCACCTACTGTTCATTCATGCAACGGCATGCTCAAGACTCCAAACGTGTTATTGAAGTAGTCAACTTAGATCCCGCTGCTGAACACTTTGACTATCAACCTTTAGTCGATATACGAGATCTTATCCAACTCGATGATGCCATGGACGATGAGGAGTTGCACTATGGGCCCAATGGTGGTTTAGTGTTTTGCCTAGAATTCCTGATAGAAAATCAAGAATGGCTAAAAAATCAATTGTGTGGCGGTGGTGATGAAGAGGAAGATGGCATAAATGTAGAACCTGATGATGATTATATACTATTCGATATGCCGGGACAAATTGAATTATTTACTCATTTAAATATGGGCAAACGTTTGGTAGAGTTATTGGAATCTTGGAATTTTCGTATATGTACGGTATTCTTGGTGGATTCACAGTTTATGATTGATGGTGCAAAGTTTTTGTCCGGCACTATGGCCGCTCTGAGTGTTATGGCCAATTTGGAAATGCCTCATGTTAATATTTTAACGAAAATGGATTTGTTAAGCAAGACGGCAAAGAAACAATTGGATAAATATTTGGATCCAGATCCAAGAGCATTATTGGGTGATATAACACAGGAATCGGCATGGGGTAGATCACATCGAAAACTTTCGGAAGCGATTGGAACGTTAATAGAAGATTTCAGGTAAGTGATAAAGGACGTGTTATAGGGTCAAAAATAGATAACATATTTGTTTATAGCATACATTACATTATAAAATTGTTCCATTATTTCTAATATATTCCGTAAAGTATATATATACACTGCCTGCCACATGAATAAGCAATCACATTTTTTTAACTTTAATTAAGTATATCTCCTAAACTAAAGTTCAGAAAAAAATAATTTTTTGCGCAACCAAATTTCAAAGTGTTGGCTTTAGTTTCCTGAAGAAATAAAAAATATACATATTTTGTTATACTAAAATTATGCATTTATTTAAAGACATGTATTTCTGTGGTACTATTTCGTGTGTCACTTGAATAAGGAATATTTTAAAACTAAGCAAACTGTGATTTATTGTTAAATTTTAGGTTATAAAAATGAAAGTTATTATCTTCTAGAATTCAATTAGTAATGAGTACTGCCACCATTTTTAGAAATATCCTCACTTTGTATATATATATATATATATATATATATATATATATATATATATATATATATATATAATCGAAATAGAGATTTTCGTTTGTTGAACAAACAAATCTCACATGCTAGAACCAGCAAACATTATCTGAAAGAACGATCCTCGTGACATTTGATTTGTCGAAGGCTTTCGACACCGTCAACCACGCCACACTGTTTAAGGACATGCCAAACAACTTCAAGGGATGGATTTTTAATTATTTGAGAGGATCAAAACCCCATAGAATCAAATAAGTAACTCATTTTTAATTTAACCAAAAAGTTGAAGTCTCAGATCGTCGAAAAGGAGAGAAAATGATAAGTTCTGTGTACATCTTGAGAATGTTTGAACTTACTGGTCTCGTTACAAACAGGACCTCTTTTCCTTTATCAGTGCCGCGAAATATAAAAGTAGTTCATAAACAACCCAGTTCGGGATGGATTTTAAATGATTTTATTTATATTAAAGAATACATAATAATTAAAATTAGGGTATACCTGGGGTGCTAACCAGGAAATAAATAAGTTTAGTGGAAATAAAAGTTATTTCTGGTATACAATATTTACTACCAGAAAATCCAACCGGCTTATTAACAATCCAATAAAAATGTTAGTAGAAATGTTTGATGATTGTAACTAATCAAATGCACAATCAGTTTTAATCTGAAAACAGTGTTGCCATTTTAGCACTTTCAGTGCTAGATTTAGCATTTGAACAGATTAAAAAGCATTGACAATTTATAAAAATATTCTAAATGCTTTTCAGCACTTTTTTATCGCATCTTTTAAATCAATACTTTTTTAAGAATTTCTTAGTAAATTAGACGGTATTGGTTGCCAATTTTAAAATATAAGCCATATTTTTTACTTTATTTCCCAATATTACAAATAATTCTGAAGAAAAATTATTTTAAGTTGTCATTTGAACTATATTTTACAAGAAACAAGAGCAACAAAAATATTAATTTTTCTTTAAAATAAAATTTAGAATTGCCATTTCCTGCTGTAGAACAATTTAGCAGAATTTTTTTTGACGATTTAGCACTTTGCCAATTACATTTTTACCAATTACATTACACTATCTGTAAGGTATACGAATACCTTTTAAACATTTTTCTTTTTCATTATGAAATATTATAGATTCTGGTTTTTCTACAAAAAACTACGACAATTTTTCAAAATTAGTAAAATATAATATTAATTCAAATAGAAATATCGGTTAAATTCTAAAATAAAACACTTGCGAGTTTAAGAATTCAATTCTTTTACCCCTCCTTTAAAGCAGAGAAGAAGAATAAAACTCTGAGTAACTGTAATTCTCATGTCTCTCCGAAAACAAATTGGAGAAACACAAATACTTTATCCTTCTATTGCACACATGTGTTTTGCATTAAGTGATATTAAAAGAATATATAAAATTTATTCATTTGATTTTTTCCTTTTTTTTTTTTTTTTTTTTTTGTTTGCTTTTGGCGTTTTTTATTTTCATTTTGGAGATTTTTCTCCTTTTTGCGTTTTTTCATTTCAGCTTTTTTTTTAATTTTTGTGGTGATTTTTTAATTTTTGTGTTTTTCCCTTGATTTTTTTAGGCGATTGTTTCATATTGGTAATTTTTTAAGATTTGCCATTTTTTCGTATTGACAATTTTCCCGTTTTGGGCATTCACGATTTTTTTGTGACTTTTTTCGTTTTGATTTTAACATTTTTTTTTTTTCGTTTAAGGGATTGTTTTATTTTGGTAATTTTTTTTAGTTTTGTTTTTGTAATTTTTTAGTTTTTTTTCACTTTGGTGTAGTTTTTTCCGTTTTGACGATTTTTTTCGTTCTAAAGTTGTTGCTTTTTGGCTATTTTCTTGTTGTTTTGGTGATTTTTTTTTCACTTTGACAGTATTCGTTTTGGCGATTTTTGTGTTTTTTTTTCGTTTTGGTAATCTTTTTTCCGTTCAGGCTATTTTTTTTTTTTCTTTCTGGCATTTTTTATTTTTGGCGTTTTTTTTACCTTTCTGTATTTTTTATAGCGTTTTTTTTCGTTTTGGCGACTTTTCATTTTGATGATTTTTTGTACCACCGATTTATCCCCGTTCAGTGTTTTTTTGCCTTTTTTCCGTTTTTTTTTTTTTTGTTTTTTATTTGTGATTTTTACTTTGTGGGATTTTTTTCCCATTTTGATGGCTTTTATTTATTTATTTTTTTACAATACTTTCAATAAAAAAAATTACATTTTCTTGCAATCCCAAAATAACTTTTACTTCAACTCGAAAAAATAAAAATCATAAAATAACTGTTATTTTTGCTCAAAAAAATATAAAAGTGGAAAAATAATCCTCTGATTTTTATGTTAAAAGTCATCAATTGCGGTTCCTGATTGTATATATACAAAATAAAAGAACGATAAAATGAGCTTATCTTGATAATGCAAGCAAAATATTTATTTTACATAAAAATTACAAATTAATTTTAAATAATTTGTAGTTTTTTATAAGTTATTGGATATTGCTTTTGTAATATAAATGTATTGAAACACTTCTTATATTATTTTAATTGAATAAATCAAATAAATAAATGTGAATTTCATAAAAAAAAAGAAAAGAAAACAACGATAGAAAAACAAAACACCTTTCAAAAAGCAACTCAAATTGTTTACTTTTTATACTTTGTTTCTCATTGTACATAAGACTAAAATAAAAAAGATTATAAACATTAAACGCACCTCCTAATGATTTTAATTTCACTCCTCCAGGGTTATACTTAAATAAAGAATATCCAAGGACTGGGATGTCGTACCGTTTTGGGTTGAAAATATTTTAATTTTCTGCACATCTGTGAGAAAATACCTTTATAATGGTCATATTTTTTGTTAAATTTTGAAATGTGTTTGACTATTAAGTATATATATTGACCTCCTTTAAAATATTTAAAGCTAATTTTTTCTATTTTATATATTTTATTATATATGCAATTTTAATTTTTTGTTTCCGGTAAATGTTTTAAACATTTAACATAATTATTAAAAATAAGAAAAGAACGACAAAACTGTTTTATTCTTAAAAACTAAAAATAATATGTAGCTCCTTTTCCATTCATCTCTCCAATTATGAAGTAACATTTTTACGTGTTGGATGGAATGGATGATTCATATGCGACAAATCCGGACGATTATGTTCAAATTCCTTAATCTCTTGCATGCCAGTATTGGCAATTGACCATAAATCAGGATGTTCTTTTTTAAAAGTATTATACCATTTAGTGATAAGAGGATAATCAGACAAATCAAATGAAATAGCTTCCAAACACAAAGTAGCCGAAATAAGACCAAAATCAGCAATGGTAAGATTATTTCCAGCAGCATATTTAGTACCCAAACGTTCAAGATAAGTTTCAAAAACGGACAAGGCATTCTTAACCTTTTTCAAACCCATTTCCGTACGTTCATAATCGAAAAATATAGGTGCCATACTATAAGCACCAATACTGGAATAATAGAATGACATATTGAAGCATAAACGATGATTAACTAAAGCACGTTCCTTTGGATCCTGGGGATATAAAACTGTTTTATCGCCAGCATACTTATCGCATAAATACTGCATAATAGCAATGCTCTCAGAGAGATAAAAACCATCATCATCCAAGACAGGAATTTCTTTTTGGGGATTAAGCTGGAAAGGGAAATAAAATAAAGAATAGAATAAAGAAATTAATTTAATTTAAAGAATCTTTTCAATATTATAATAAAAACCTACCTTGGCATAATCCTCCGATAAATGTTCAGAGGCTATGTAGTCCACATTGTGCAATTCATAAGGAATGTTTAAAGCCTTTAGGCACATGCGAACAGCCAAAGATGGTGGGCCATCAGATACAGAATATAATTTCATATTGAATCTAAAAAAAAAATAATAATAATAACTACTACTTTTTTCAAACAAGTTATTTCAACTGGTTTCTGTCTTTTTTTTTTTTTTTTTTTTGTAGAATACACGCAATAAACTAATTAATAAAATTCAAGGTTGTCATAAGAAAATTTGTTAACACTCTTAACTAAAACTTAAAAACTTGTACAATATTTTGTTTAAATTTGCATAGCTATTTTTAAATTTTCTTTAAAATTTTCTTAACAATTTCACTTTTACTTTCTAAAACAACTTTAAAATTAGACTTTTACTTTTTCTTTAGTTTAAGATGGTAATGTAGACGTATTGACTTGTTAGCTGCTTATGCGGCAAATGATTAATACTTTCATTTCAAAACTAGTTATTTTGTGTTGTGGTCTAATACAAAAGCTTGTGTTGCTTATTTTTGTAAAAAAAAAGCTTAAATTATTGTATTTACGGATTTAATAAAGAGCAAAGCTTAATTTTTTGTAATGTAATTGCGTTGTATGGAAAAACATTTTAATAATTTGAATTTTCATCTAAATAAAATATATTATTCAAGTTAATAAAAAATATGTTGCACCTATTAAAAAAAAGAGTAAAAAATCCTCCTTCAAATAATCTTTGTTAAAAAAAAAATAAGTAAATAAAATGAACTTTTTTTAAAAGTCACTTTTTTCAAAATTGATAGTTTATTTTTTAAAATTGGTACTACTTTTTTTGAAAATTTATTTATTTTTTTTTTTTTCTTAATGTGTGCTTTTCATTTTTTTTAGAAAATTAGTACTTTAAAAAAATGGCACCTTTCCATTTTTTTTATTGGTACTTTTTTTTAAATTATTACTTTTTTTGAAAAATTTATAAATTTTATATTTTTATTTTTTAATATATATTTTTTATTAGTAAGTAATATTGATAGTTTGAAACACGAATGTTAATCTAACAATACATGTATTATTGGTATAGCAAACTTCTTACGTATTGAAATAAATAAATAAATAAAATTGGTGCATTTTTAAATTTTGGTACTTTGTTTTTCAATTGCTTTTCTTTCTGAATAATTGTATTTTTTGTGGTCCATTTTTGATATTTGGTACTTTCGTAATTTTTTTTAGAAAAGTAAGACTTTTTTCAAAAATTTTTACTTTTTTAAAAAATTGTACTTTAATTTTTTTTAAAAATTGATACTTTTTTCTTTTTGGGAAGATGTTAAAAAAGAATTGGTACATTTTTTAAAATTAGTACTATTATTTAAATTTGATTTACTTTTTTTTAAATTTGTATTTTTGAAAGTTTTTTACGAAAATCGGTCCATTTTTATTATAACTTTCGTGACTTTACGTAAGTCAAAATTTTTCCCATTGAGTACCTTACATTACGAACAATTTATATATTTTAGTACTCGATATAACGAATTTTTCAAAAATGTGATTTGAAATCCGTAAAAATAAGGAAGAGTAAATAAAGAAAATACATCATATTGAAAGAGAATAAATGATTTTTGTTCGGACAATACCTTTTCATTTAAAAACTATTTTCTAATAAAAAATCTGTAAATGAATTAAATTAAAAATAAGTTACGACCACAATTTCCTTACATTATTTGTAATTTAAAAAAACATCCAAATGTTTTGAAAAAAAAATGTTATTCAAAAAATGAAAATTATTGTTGTTCATGAAAAACTCTTAAGAATTTTAATTTTGTTAATTAACTAAATTGTGTTTTAACGTTAAAAAGTGAAAAATGTAGACTTTAAAATAATCATTTATTAGTAAAAAATATTTACGATTTAACGAATTTTTCGATTTTACGAACCACTATAATTAAAATTTTGTGGTCCATTTATTGACAAATGTTTAGTACTTTTTTTTAAATCATTACTTTTTTGGATAATAGTACTTTGTTAAAATTGGTACATTTTTTTAGATATTTGGTACAAATTGGTAATTTTCATAAATTAAAACCTCTTTGTCGAAAATTATTTCTTTTAGATAAATGGTACATAACAAAAAATAAATAAAAAATAATAATAAAATTGTACATTTTTAAATGGACTATTTTTAAGAAAAACTATTTTTTCTTTGACAAATAGTAAACTCATTCAATTTTTTTTTTTTTTTTTACTTTTAAAAACTTGTACTTTTTTATTTTTTTATTTATTCATTCACATTAATATATGAAACATCATAAGGCCAAAATAAACTTTAATAAAAAGCTAAATTGTTCAAAATTAATATATAACTATGTAAATAAAATAATCTCTCTTTCTTTACTCACTTGAAATTCTCCTTTTTCATCGTTTTGTTTTCTCCCAACAAATAAGCAAATTCTGGATTTAATTCACTCAATGATCTTTCCATAATATGTTTTGTCTTTATGTCTGTTTTCACCACCGACTTGGAAAATTCATTAAACAAACGTTTCTTAATGTCATTCTCGGAAACAGGATGCGTATGAGAATTACTCAAATGTACAACTCTCAATTGATTGTCATCATCCGAGACAGTCGTAACCCGTGCTGGACATTTAAGCAAACGATCCTTTGACTTAATACATGCCCAATAGGTGCGTGTAGTGGGTGAGATACTTTTCAAATGATAAATATAACCATCAACGCAAAGCAGTTCTCCGCCTTTGGCTGATCGCAATTTTGTCGTCTTTGTTATGTCAATGTTGTCGGGATTAAAAGAAGCCATAGGTGTCCGACGGGTATATTTTTTCAGCAAAGACTGAGGTTTACGATCCTTTGATTTATGGGGCGTATAATCCTCATCATCTTCATCGTCTGCCTCAATGGCGGCACTTTTGCGTCCTCGTGATTTGGTGGGACGAGGTTTATATTCTGGTTCACCTTCTGAATCTGAACGGAAGTTGGAATTAGTAATTAGTCTTTCCATTTCGACATATTCGATTATGGGCAGTGTTTCATGAAAGGGATCCACTTCGGTTTCATTTTTATAGTTTATAATAGGAGCTTGAGCATTTTCCTCTAAAGGAGTGTCTACCATTTCTATTGTTGGTTCAACTCCTCGTTCTGTTTTGGGCTCTTTCATGCGAAGAAAATCATTAATGTCAGGAGAATTTTCGCGAGAAAATGATGTATTATTTAAAGTATCATTCTGGTCACCAAAGTGATCATCATCATTGTCATCGTCGTCATCATCATCATCACTGGAAAACATTTTTATATTACTTGTTTCAATCGAATTGTCTTTCACCTTTAGGTTTTGATTAATTCTTTTTAAAATATGCTCACGATGATTAACCGAATGCTTGTGTTCTCCCGAAACTTTGATAATTTTCATATCTTTACCGCCGCCCTCGGTGGTCAAACGGGAGTTACATTTGTGCACCTTATCGCGGCGAAATAGACAAGTCCAATAGGCTCGATCACAACGTGAGCCCCTAGAGTCATAGTGAAATATCATGTTGTCCATAATGAGTATACGATTTCCCTTCAACGATGGCAAAAAGGTAAACTTGGTTATTTCTCCATCCTTTGGATTTTCTAGAGCATCCATAACATCATCTACCTGGCGGTATAATTTGGCAGTAGCATCCGCTCTTATACGCCTGATATCTGGTCTAGGAGTTAAATCAATATCGGTGGATATAGAAAGAACATTTCCTCCACCTTTGGTCACTGAGAGAGGGATAGATTTAGGTAAATTTTTCTTTTCCGTTTTAATAATAGTCTTTTTGTCTGGACTGGGTGTTAAACTGTCAAATGCTTTAAAAGAGGCCTTCTCCTCTTTACCCTGCAATACCTTAATATTGTTTCTTCTAATAAGAGCTTCTATTTTTACCTCACTGTAGGGCTGGTGATTATGGGTGTTTTCCTCCAAACGTATGGGCTTAAAACGGTGCTGCCCATTTGCTAAACACTCGGTATAAATTTTGCCCGAACACTGTAAATCTTTGGATCGAAAACATTTCCAACGATACGTGGTACTTATCATGGACTTACCGTCCAATCTGTAGACACAGCCCTCAACAGCCACCATATGATGACCCTTGGCGGTCTTGAGCATCAACAGTGTTTTCTCTTTGGGCTTTTTTACTTTAATAATATCTGGTGCATTTATGCCCAGACTTTGTACCAAATCACCTAGCTCATCGTCGCTGGTGTCACCTTTCTCATCGTCACTGTCGTCGTCCATTTTTTGTCTTTTGGCATTGATTTGCTTAACCAATTCTTGCTTTTGAAAACGCCTTTTTAAAGACTTATTGCTTAATGTACAGGGCAAACCTTCAGCATCTGCTTGACGTTTCTTTTCCCGGGCCCTGGCAATTGCATCTGGTTCAGCCGGTCCGTGAGGATGTTCGCCCACAATACTTTCCAATTTATGGCGCGTCAAATCCCATTCATCTATTAGTGTGGTATACATACGCACCCGGCAAGGTGTTTTATCCTTACGGCGACTGCACACCCACCTATAAGCTTTACTGGTACGATCATCATAATGATAAAGATAATCTCCTACCAATAACATATCCTTGCCCTTCACGGATCTTAACATTTCCACCTTTGGGGATTCTTCTGCCATTTCTAAGGGTTTTCTATTTCTTACAAAAAAAAAAAAAAAGAGAAAAACTAAAAACACTTGAATCTGTTTATTCCCAAAACAATAAAACAATTGTATAATTTCCCAATTATTCTGTAATTCCTTATGGCAATTTTTTCCACTTTATTTATTAACAATTCCCTCAAAAATATTCTTGCTGCACTTTTATTCCGTAATTTCCTCAAAAATTGATGTGGCTTTTTTATGTCATTCCACTTTTTTCTTCTGTACTTTTTTTCAGAGGTATTTTGTATGTGGGTATTGGTATTACTTGTTAACACGATGGGATTATTGAAGTCTCAAACCCTCTTTGTTATGCTGGGGAAAAGAAAGAGATAACTATATGTTTGTTTATGTTCAAATAGAACTTATTTAATTAGTATTGTGTATAGGGCTGCCACTAAAAGGGGTTAAATTTGTGTGTATATGAGTTCTTAGGAGGAAATTTGTTTTTGGTAAAAAAATCCCAGTGTTTGTTATGGTTTTCATAAAGCAATATGGTATGTTTAAACTCAAGTACCCGTTAAAATGGTGATGAAGAAAAAATATCAATAGGGAATTTTTTAAGAACAGAAATTAAAATAAGACTAAAAACAATGCAATAACTCTTGACCTGGTGAATTGTAATATATAATGTCAATATTTTCTTTTCAACTTTAGATCATGATTAATATTTGAAAAATTATTGTTTTTATTATATAATACATTTTTTATAACGAAGAAAATATACCACTTCTCATATTTTCTTCATCCTTCATTGACACAATGTGTCAAAGCCATCATAGTGGATATAAAAAAAAGCTGACCAGAGACACTGGGTCTATATTGCCAGCTTTGTGGGACTACCGATCCAAGCGGAGTCTCAGACGATCTATATCTTTATATAGGAAGTTTGACCACTTTGATCTTTTTATTTAGGGGGTTGTCGCAAAGGCCATACAACAAAAACCCGCATGACTGTACTTAAGAAATAATTACGGTGACGCATGAGTTGTCCTCCAATCCAAAGCTACATTACGACTTCCCATATTTTGTCCAACAGTGAAATATTTAAAAGTCTGGTAGCCCTATTTTGAAATGTGCCAAATGTTTTTTGTTATTATTTAGTAGTAGAGTTGCCGGGTTTAATGTATTATAATATTTCATATTATATATTTTATATATATTAAGAATTTTTAGGAAATATATATTTTCTTTTTTTGGACCCTTCCGTTTGTATTCGAAATAATAATATCCGTAACTGAAGTATATATTTTATATTTCTATATATCGGCTAACGTTCAAAAATTTTGCATATGAAAATCATCATGTGATGTAAGAAAAAAAATTGTTTTTGACTTCTTATGGCTATAAATAGGCAAGAAAAAACAAAGTCCTTTAGTAGGTCTGTCAAAAATCCGCATAAAACCCTTTTACAATAATACCTTTTATACCTTTGTAATTGTAATTTCTGCAATATTCCTCTGGTGTCCCATAAAGTATATGCGTAATAGTAACAATTTTCTCTTTTTCTATTAATTTGTTTAAGTATTCGACTTCGTTGTATAATATTTTTTATATTTTTGGAACAAATCAAGATTACCGGAACTGTTGATTTTTTAATAAATTTTTATTTAGGCAAAGCATTATTTTTGGTTAAAAAAAGTTACATACAAATTTTTCTCCGCTCTCTGTTAGTTTTCGAGTTATAGGTACTTTAAATTATGATGTAAGAATGCAATTTCTCCTTATTTAATGAACAATATGGGTATATGGGTCTTGAGAAGGCCTTTCGATTGATATATAAAATGGTGAGGCAATATGATATTTTATTAATTTTTATTATTTATATATATATATATATATATATATATATATATATATATATATATATATATATATATATATTAAAATAAAAATCGGGGAAAATGTTTCATCCCGGAAAAACGCAGGTATTTCCATACTGAAAATAAACCCAACTTAGCAACTCTAACAAAAAGAAACCCGAGAAAACAAAATTTAATCCCCTTTTACAGGAAACTCATATCCCTACTTACTATCTAAAATTCCCATTCAAGATTTTCAAATTTATTTTGAATACCGGAAAACTCATAATTATCTTCGTTATTATCCCTGGAAAAATCAGGATATGACACATGTCTAATTTTATTTCTAACGAAGTTTTCTACCTAAATGTATAAAAAAAAACGAAACTTAGCAACACTGTTTATAAGAAAACCGGGAAACCCGAAATTTTCCCCTTTTTTTAATTTATTTTTGTTTCAAATAATTTTACATTTAAATTGTATAATTTTTTAGTCTTCAACTTTGTTAGTAAACGCCCACCCTTTGGATGGTATATGATCTTTACTTACTATTGGGCAACTCTGAACTTTTTTGCATAAAAAGCTTTTTTTTAGCATATTTGCATTAAATGTATATATTTACATTTTTTAACATACTTAAAGTGAAAAAACGAGAAATTCTTTTTATTTATTTTGCTTCGATAAGAAAAAAAAATCTTTACAAATTAACTAAAGATTTTGCGGAAAATTAAATTGTTTAAATAAATATAAAAAAAAAGCAAAAAAAAAATGCCCAAGACCACCAGAGAAACAATACAAAGATTTAATGCTCGTATGTTACAGAAGTATCCCCATATCTTGGACATAGAATCTTCCATATTATTTTGCAAACTTTGTCGTTGCAATATTAATGGCACGAAAATCTTTAATGTTCATCAACATTTTCGTACACTTAAACATCAATCGGCCCTAGAAAATGGTCCACTGAATATGCAAATATATGAAATAGGAGATTACCTACAAACAAATTCAACTACTACTACTGCACCAATACACATGCCCTTGGATGGTTTTAGTTTGGATTTATGTACCACTTTCCTAGAAGCCAATATACCCTTGGAAACCATAGACAATCCAGCTATACAAGTATTTTTGCAAAAATACACGCAAAATGACATACCCAATGAGTCTATTTTAAGGTCAGACTATGTTCCAGCTTTATATGATAAATATATAAGGAAATTGCAACATAAGGCTGCAAATAAACAAATATGGATATCGATCAGTGAAACAAATGATAGTGAGCAACATTTAATATTAAATTTTGTATTTGGTCTAATGGAGCAAGAGGAAAAGGGTAAATGTTATTTATTAAATATGTCACGTTTAGAAAGGGCTACACCTAGTGGCTTGGCTGCCTTTATAAATAACTCTTTGCAAATATTATGGCCCTGTGGTAAGAATAGAATTTATAAATTAGATTTTTTCACCAACATTTTTAATATTTCTCTTAAGCAATTCTCTATGAAAATGTACAATTGGTGGTGACCGAGGCCATTCCCTATATGATGACAGCCTTACAATCTCTTAAAGTCTTATATCCCAATATGATTTATGTCAATTGTCTACTGCAAACCTATCATCGCTTAGAGGAATATTTAACCTTCTCGTTCAAAAAAGTGGATTTATTTATCGATCTTTGTGAAATTATATTTTTAAAGGTAAACGCTTTTCTTTTAAACCTTCTTACATTTCTCAAAAAAAAAAAAATTATTTATTTTCTTGTAGTCTCCCCATCGTCTTCATTTAATGCGTTCCAAATACCACTATCTAAATCTCCCCTCTTGCTCCGAAAGCAAACCGGGGACTTGGCTAAAGGCTGCTCTTTACTATTGTAACAATTTTTCTGAATTCTCTACACTAATCAACATGCTAACGGAAGAGGATGATGCTAAATGCCTACAACAAGCAAAACAATTAATACATAATTCTTCTGATCTTGAAATCGAACTAAATTATATAAAACAACATTTTGAAACGCTTTCACAAAGTATGACGAAACTTGAAACTCGTGATTTAACATTAAATGAAAGTCTTGCTACCATTGACAGTATTAGAACAGCCATACAAAATACCGAACGTCCAGAATTTATAGAAAAATTCGAAAAAATTATTGCAGAAAATACGGGTTTACAAGAATTGATTGAAATGAATAGAAAAAATAATTTGTTTGTAGAACAAAAATCTCACTTGGATGAGGAACATTTGTGGATTTATAAATTTGCACCAATTGTAGCGGCCGATGTTGTTCATCTATCGTATGCTAAGAGTTTGCTGGAGAATAATAAAAATGTGGGTTTAAGAGGTGTGAAAAAGGAAAAACAATAATTTTAGTTATAAATTTAATGAATAAATAAGGAATTATTAGAATTAAATTTTTTATTAAATTTAACAAATGTAGTTTTCATTTGAATTTAGGAATACATTACATTTTAGAATCATGTATTTTTTACCCAATCATCAAAATCAATTTTGTAGAAGATAAATCGGTACCCTGGATGAAAGATAGAACTTGTGTTGGATTCCTTACTGATTTTGTGGAGAAAATCACAATATTTTTTTACTTTTAGTGAAAAATCAATTTAGTGGTAAGAATTAATTTGGAGATAAAAAATAAATTTTGTGGTGAAAAATTAATTTTGAAGTATAAAAATCGATTTTAAGGTGAAAACCTGATTTTTGTGGGAAAAAATTAATTTTGAAATGAAAACTTGATTTAGTGGCGAAAAACTGATATTGTGGTGAAAAATCTTTTTTTTTGGTGAAACAAATTAGAATGCTATATTCGGCTGTGCCGAATCTTTTATACCCTTCACTACTTTACCAACAAGTAAAAAGAAATAGTGTGCCTTAATATTTTCATATTTATACTCAAAAAAATAATACATATACATTATTTGTTCCACAAGTAACGCTTGCTTAAAAAAACAACAACAATTTATAAGCATACCCTGATAACATTTTCTATCAAAATTTGAACTATGTAGAATATATCATTTTCTTATCGAAGAAGATTCACCGTTCGGGAAGAATAATACTTTTTAGATGGCACTATTTCAGGCTCGGATCTAGCCAAAGCATTTGGGGGGAGAGTGTTTTAAAATTTATTATTTTTTTTAATTTTTCGATTTTAATTACTAAAACTTTATTGTAGTTTTAAATTTATAAGTGATGAACCCTTTCATAATTTTAGGTACGTTTAAATGTAGCTCGCGAAAGAGAATTTTAATCCAACCGAAGCTTCCGTCAGTTGTCTATTAAATTTCCTTACAATATATCTTTTAAGACGTTCAGACGAATTTATACATAACAAAGAATATTTTCTGTTTAATGATTTGTCGGTTTATTAAACGATTTATCAAAGATAAAAACTATTCCAATTATTTTTTAACTGTATCAATTATTCAATTTATCAAAATTCAAATTTTCTAATATTTTTTTACTAAAAATAATACAAAAAATAAAATATTTTTCTTATAGTATTAATTGATAAATTAATCAAATATAAATAAAAATAAGTGATAATTTGAATAATTGAATATACAATTTTTTTCATAGGTTGAATTTCAATTAATAAAATAATTGAATATCTGTTACTCATAATTGAAATTGGATTTTAGATTTTTCTATGTAAAATTTTAATTTAATTTGTTAGAATACTTTTGATTTTGAGTAATTTATTTAATTATAAAAATATTTGAAATTATTTTAAAATTTTGATTAATAATTTAAATGATTTTTTTTTTTCGAAAATATTTTTTTCTGTATACTTTTTTCTTAACTTTCCTAATGTTTTTACAATTTCTATGCGACAAATTTCACATGTCTCTATTACTGACAAATTTATAACATATCTTATACTTTAAATGTCTACAAGATATTTTCAATTAGTTATTCTTTTTCACATGTTGGTTTTTAGTCGTGATATTTTATTAAGATATCATTGTCATTAAGATATAGTTCCCAGTATTAACTAGTCTCATCTATAGTCTCCATTATAATCTACTCTATAGTCTCGACTATAATCTATTCTACAGTCTCGACTATAGTCTATTATATAGGCACAACTATATCCTCATCTGTAGTTTCGGCTGTAGTCTCGACATATAGTCATCTATAGTCTCGACTCTTGTTTCATCTATAGTCTCGAATATAGTCATTTAGTCTTGAGTATAGGTTAGTCTTTAGTCTATTTTATAGTATCGACTGTAATATTGACTATAGTCTAATCTATATTCTTGACTATAAACTAGTCTATAGTCTTGAAACTAATCTAGCCAATAGTTTTGGCTATAGTCTAGTCTTGGCTGTAGGCTTGTCTATAGTCTTGACTGTAGTCTGGTCCATAGTCGAGATTATAGTTTAGTCTATAGCATATACTAAATTCCAGACTATAGCCTTGACTATAGTTTAGTTCAGAGTATTGTTTATAGTTTAGTCTACAGTCTTAACTATTTAATCTCTAGTCTTGATTATAGTCTAGTCTATAGTCTTGGCTAAAGTCTACTCTATAGTCTAATTTTAGCTTAATTTTCTTCGAAAAATTACTTAAATATATAATTCTTGTTAAAGCTTACCTTGTTTTCTTCCATTTAAGTGCTTCTAAAATTCCCGGTAATTTCGTCCGGGATTCCCGGGAATTTTAAAAGCACTTAAATGTAAGAAAACTGGGTGAAATTTAAGAAAAATTATATAGATAAATAAGAAAAATTATATATTTCAGTAATTAAAAAAAATTAAGCTTAAAAAATGTACTATAGTTAAGTGGCACATAAAAAATTGCAAAATTTCCCGGGAATCCCGGAAGGGGAAATCTCGGATTCATTCTCTAATTTAAACACACTGTAATAGTTTACTATAAGTTTAAACTAAATTAATATCTCACAATAAGTTTAAATTAAATATGAAATATTTAAATTAACAAATTTTTATATTATCAGATTTTTATTCAACACTATAAAAGTTATGCATTTACTTATATATGTTTGTGTGTGTATTTTTAATAATTTTTTTATAAAACCGAAATTCGTAGCTTAAACAAGGGCTTCAAAAAAGTCAAAAATGCGATTTGCCCGATATCATTTCTTCAGCATAAAAATTTAGAAAAAAAATTTCCAAAAAAAAAAAACAGAGTACCCCTAACTTATATAGAAAATCGAAAACCGACTATATATATCTATATATATATATATATATATATAAAGCCATTTCAACCGTGAAACGGATATCGTCCTATCGACATCATTTCTTACAAGTATCCAAAAAATATAAACTTTTTTGCTCTCCAAGGAAAATTGTGGAAACTACAAACGGAATGACAAACTTACATATACCCTTTACACCGAAGGATATAAAAATACATTAAATTTCAAAAAACTATTAATGTTTTTTAAAGCACCAATTTTCAAGTACCAATTAAAAAGTAACAAATTTGACAAAAATAAAAGAAAAAGTATCAATTAAAAATAAAAGTAAATTTTCAGAAAAAAAGGAGTAATTTTTCAAAATTAGTAAATTTTCAAAAAAAAAAAAATACTAATTTTAAAAACCTACCAATGTACCAAATGAGTATTTACCATTTTTCAAAAAAAAAATAACAAATTCTTAAAATAGTACCAATTTTCAAAAAGTTACAATTGTAAAAGTATGATACCAATTTTCCAATTGAGAATTTTAGTTTACAATAACTCATTAATTTAGACAAAAATGCAAATTTAAAACAAGGTACTAATTTTCAAAAAAAGTACTATTTTGAAAAAGGTACTAATTTCCAAACAAATGAGTACCAAAAAGTACCAATTTTCAATCAAGAAATTTCCAAATTTTCAGAAAAAATATTTTTTACTAAGGTACCACATTATTATTTTACCTTTGGTGAGAGCTTTAATCAGATATTTTACAATATAATTCTTTTATTTTTTATTAATTTTTTCCAGTTTGGTTCGTTTTGTACCCATGAATGTGGACGATGAGGAAAGTATACAAGATCTATTACTGCAAATCGATAATGTGATACAGTATGGTGAAGATGCCGATGTGAAAACACACGATTTTGATCCGCCTGAAGAGCAGGAAAATGAAAATAATGATATATTTGGTTAAAAAAAAAAAACAAATATATATATACAAAGACATAAGTAAATTTTTATTTTGTTATATAAAGTTTTATTAAAAATAAATAATAAAAAATAAATTAAAAAAAACAGACAATTTTTTCAAGAGATAAACAACACAAAATATCACGCATATTACAAAGACAATTTAGAAAATTACATAGAAAACATATTTGTATTCTACCACTTTTATTTTTTTTTTTTTTTTTTTTTTTTTTTTATTTTGCCATTTCTGTATCCATTACCAATTTACCCTCCTTATCTTTAAGTCTTACACGACCATTCGAATAACGCGTCTCTGTACTGCCATCTGGATATACAATCTTTACAGTGCCATCAGGATATTCTCGCCTTTTATGCAATTTATTATGTATCTCTTTTTGTCCATTAGGCAGCGATAGAATTTTATCACCATTACGCATTTGAACTAAATGAGTGCCATCAGCAAAACGCCATTCTTCCTGTTTATGCTCATCTTTAGGATCCATTATTTTTACTGAATTATTAGGATAATGCACTTCAACTACGCCATTTTTATGACGATGTTCCACCTGACCATTAGGAAATTCAAGAATTTCTAAACCATCCAAATAGGAGGTATGCCAAGTGTTGGTTTCAGCATAATAGTATTTTACGGTGCCCTCATTTATGTTAGTTTCCTTGATGTCTTTATTGTAGTATAACATTCTAATGATCATGCCATCGGCGGAAATTTTTTTTAAATTGCCATTTGGATACCAAATGTCTTTACTACCATCAGCATTAACTATTTCACGTTTCATATTGTTGTTATTAATGTTGTGACCTCCACTGATGCGTGGTGAAGGTGATTTCGGGGATGGCTCAAATTTTTGTTGTTTAGGAGAGTTTCTAGGAGCAGATTTGTTTGTAGGCATATTATTTACTTTTGCCGGTGTCATTTGGAATTCTTTAAATATATCTTCATCTTCCTCATCGTCTTCATCAGGATTTATCATATAATTTGTCTGTTGTTTCGAGGGTTTTTCTTCGTTAAATGTACCTGTAGATGTATTCACGTCTTCGGTGTTTAAAGGAACTGATTTTTTATTTGTTTCTAGTTTCGCATTGGACAATTTAGTGCTAGTAGTTTTATGAGCTTTTATAGAATTTTTGTTGGCTGTTGCGGCAGCAACTATACATTTAGACACTGTCCTGGAGGCGGGCAATATGGGGGGACCTTCTTCAGGTATAGAGGTGGAAGAATGTTGGATCTATCGTAGAACAAACAGAAAATTAAATTTCAGAATGCACTTGATAAGATATAAAAGGATATAGAAATCACAAATTGAAGAAGAAATGAAACTCAACTGAGTTTACGCTTAATATATAATTTTAAGGACTGAAAAACTAACTCAATCTGTTAGGAATTATCATTCAATATGAGTAAAAAACAATGTTTAAAAATTAAAAAAAAAAAAAATCCTGAACTTAGTGTTTATATGTATTTTGCCCAGATCCCGTAATTGGTATAAATAGGTGGTGTTTGCAATGCTCAACAGAAATGAAAAGGAGCATTAAACGAATTTTAATGTCCAAAAAAAATTTTCTTTGGTCAAAAAAGAATGTTTGTATTATATATATGGAGAAATGACTCAGATTCGATTCCCATTTTTCGCAAAATTTTAAAAAATCGCGGTTTTTACTATAAAGAAAATGTTTAAAATTTTACTTGCAAACTAATCCCATCAAACATTGAAAATATCATAAATATTATTTGAATAACTAAGTAGGTTTTGATATTACTTGTAATTTTTACCAGAATTATACATAAACTTCTAGTTTGTGAATGATTATGCATGCATTCGAGTCACTTTTTATTCATACAAACGGCTTTTAAAATACCATCGGAAAGGAAGCTTAAAAGGAAAAAATTTTGATAATGGCCCATATAGTTAAATTCAAAATAAAAAATAAAAAATTTTAAACATGAAATCAACCTTTAATTTGAAATTGCAAAGAAAATGAAAATGAAACAAAATAGAAAACTATCGTTTTCGAACTATTGCCAACGAATCGTTAGCAATATCGATATCGAACAACTACCGATCCATTCGATATCGAAACGAATCTCTAATGAACATTTTCTCCTATCGTTATAGATATCGCGAAAGATATAGATATCATAAACGAACTTTTGATATCGATCTATTTGCTGCTGCAAGCTGAACAAGAGGTGAGTTCTATGAGTTCACTCTTGAAACGTCTTCGATAGTTGTTCTGAAGGTCTTGTTAGAGATATGTTCACGAATTATTTGAAAGCGATATCACTTTCGAAGTTTGTGGTTATGCGGCAAATAGGCGTTGACTATTTTTTATTTTGATAATTTTTTCCCATTTTGGCGATTTTAGTGTTGTTTTATGATTTTTTGTTTTTTTTTTCGTTTTGACAATTTTTTTATACCACCATAATCCACCATAGGTGGTTGGGGTATTATGCGTTTGTGCTGATGTTTGTAACGCACAGAAAAAATTATCCAACACCAGCCTTAAAGTATACCAATCGACTCAGAATCACTTTTTGAGTCGATCTAACGATGTCCGTCCGTCTGCCTGGCTGGACAGCTGGCTGGCTGTCCATGTAAACTTTTGCACAAAGTACAGATCGCAATTTTGAAGATAATTTAATTTGGCACGAAGGACTTTCATGACACAAGGACGAAGCCTATCGAAATTGGTTATGTTCGGTCCATTATTTCCCATACAAATGTCCTCCCGGAATAGTGGTTTAACGATCATAAATGCCTTAAATATAGCAACATTTTAAAGAAATTCGTTTTGTATAAGTTTCAATCTTTGTACCAAATTTCATGAAAATCGGTCCATGATTAACCATAGCTCCCATATAAAACCCTCTTCCGAAATCATTTTAACTTACATAAATCACACATACATGATAAGTTTTATATAAGTAGAAATCATAAAGGCAAATTTTATGAGGATCGCTACATAATTTACCATAGTTCCCATGTAAATTCAATTTCGGGAATCATCCTAAAGTGCATAAATTCATATAAATGTTAGTATTGACGTAATATTCCGTAATCGTATTTATTTATTATTTTATTTTACACTTAGTAAAAGTCCACATGTCTAATATAAATCCCCCCCCCCCCCCACGAATTTTGATGAAAATACACAATGGTGTGGGATATCATATGGTCGGGCCTGACCGACTATATCTTTCTTACTTGTTGAATTTTAGCGTTTTTTTTTTTAGTTTTTGACATTTTTTGCGGTTTTGTTTTCTTTTTATTTTTATTATTATTTTTTGTGCTTTTTCCGTTCTGACGTTTTTTATTTTACCGTTTTTTTCATTTCTTGTTGCTTTTGGTATTTTTTTTTTTTTTTTACTTTGCGGTTTTTTGAATTTTTTTCGTTTAGGAATTTTTTTTATTTTGCCATTTTTCTCGTACTCTCGATTTTTTAATATAAAGCCTGTATAAAGTCCGAACGATTCAAAAATAAAAAATAAATACCCACCTGTTTTGGTGCCAACTTTGCTATATTCCTATTAATCTCCAACAATATTTTATTATTTTGTTCCCGACTTATTTTCAAATTTTCACTTTCCAAACGTTTATTCTCTCTCGTTAAATTTTCGATCTGTTCATGCAATTTACTCTGTTCTCTTTCCAAATTGCGTATTTGTGTCCTTAATCTAGCTTGTGCTGAGGTGTGATTAGAATCTTTCGATTTTAATTGCGCTTCCAGTTGCATCACTTGCTCCCTTAAACGTTCACAGTCCTTACGTTCCTTCGCTATTAAACCTTGTGTTTTCATTTTCATATTTTGTTCAAATTGACGTTTTTCATCTTCCAACTTGACCCTTTCATCATGCAAATATATTTCCATTTGAATCTTTTCATCCTTTAACCGTTCCATAGCTTCGAGATGTTCCTGGGCATGTAAAGACTTTTCTAATTCATGTTCTTGTTTGGCTTTCATTAGTAAAACATTATTATCTTTGAAATTTTGTATTTCTTTTTCCAATTCCGCTAAGCGTATCTTAATCATATCAGTTTTTTCTTGTAACTCCTGGCAGGCGGGAGAAGAGTAAATGGTATTATTGTTGTTGTTGCTGCTGCTGCTAGGTGATAGAGAATCTTTGGGTGTTAAAGTGGTATCGCTAACCGAATTGAGTGTAGAATCATTAGCCAAATGTTGGTCGGCTTTAATTTGTAAAGCAGCAAAGAGAGCTTGTTTGAATTGTTGAAATAATTCAATATTGCTAGAATCTCCTTGACCTTCTTGCTCGGCACTACCAGCAGAAAGGCGTGAAGTATCATTGAAGGTACTTACTGGTTCCTCTTCATATTCATGGGTCTCATTAGAATCGGAAAATCTAACACGAACTTGTGTTGCAGAAGCAGGTTGATAAGAATTTGTAGTTTCTATGGTTTTATGAGTAGTATCGTCTGATTCGATGCTTTCTTCTATGTCATCGGTTTGTTGGCCCTGCTCTTCTTCAGCTTCCTCTGAAGAGCTAGAAGAAAGTTCTTCTGCTTTATTAGCAGCTATTAAAGGTTCTAAACGTTTACTTCTTAATTCCTCTTCAATGGGTATATTATCATCCGTTTCATTTAGTTTTTCCGTAATTCTGCGTTGCATAAACTGTTTGAGGCAAGTAGAATCCATATCAAAGCTACCATTTTTAGCTTTTTGCTCCAAAAGTTCAAATATACTTTCCTCGGTTTCGGGTAAAGATTGAATGCGATTTCTAGGCACTTGTAAGGGTTCTATTTCCAAGGGGTCTAATATTTTTGACCAAGCTACCATAGGAACTACAGCGGGCTGTTGTTTACATTCCTCACTTGATTTTTCCTTTGCCACAGCAGTTAAAGTATTTGAGTTAAAAGTCGCTAATTTTTTATTTGAATTAAAGTTAGACTTTGTATCCGGCGTGGAGCTACAGATATTTTTAGAAGATATTAATAAATTTTGAAAACGTTGCTCTTGGACATCTAAAGCTGAAGCAGTATTAGCAGATTTTGTATTTAATGTAACATTATCTGTTTTAATTTTTTTCATTGTTGGCATAGCTTTCTTTGTATTATTAAATTTATCAGGCGGCTTTAAGCGCAGTCTCGGATGGGCATTAGCATATTTATATCTGGGCAAATTATTTAGCCTAAATTCGTCCGGATCAATTTTAAAGCGCTGCTTTAAACCTGCACCCCTTTTCAAAAAAGGCTTTTTAGGTTTTTGATGCTGCATATCCGCACAAAGATCCGTCTCATAGCCTGAAGTTAAAGTCTTAAAGGAAACAGGTTCAATATCCTTCTCACTTTTGTCCTCAATCTCTTCCTCACCATCCATTTGAGAAGCTTCCAAACTTTCTTCCGTACTCTCTTCTTCGTATTCTTCTAAATCTTCTTTCCCCTTATTGGCCAGGCGTTCTCTTCCAACCTCTTGTAACTCCTCCACCAAAGTCGTTTCACTAGCACTTTGTAAACCTAACATTTGATACATGGTCTTCTGCTCCATACCCAACATTTGACGCTGCATAGTTTGTCTAGCTTCTAAGAGTTTTTTCTGTTCCTCCTGCCATCTATTTAATTCTTCCAATCTTTTAACTATATTCGCCTGTTTGTCTGTTTGGGCTATTACTTGATTTATGGCCGCCGGGCACTTATTCGTATTAATTTTATCGGTTTGTAACATTTTTCAACATTTAATTTTTTTAAATTATTGAAGGTTGCTAAATGAATTGTTATACTTTTGTTTAATTTCTACATAGAATTAGGGAAACGTTCATAGTTTTATTTAAAAAAATATATATATATTTTAAAATTATTAAATTTTAAAATTTTGCGCTGTTCCTCTCTCCCAAGGAAAATTTGTTGTTTAATTGTCAAATTTGTTCTTTGTCAAACAAAGCAAAGATTGCTGAATGAGATTTTTGAATAGCAACTCTGTTAAAGCATGACAGAGTTGCCAATACAGTAAAATATGAATGTATAAATTAAAAAATATAAATTGGAACTCATTGAGATTTATATTTTAAATATTTTCTATATTATTTATTCGATTGCAAAGATTTAAATATCAATTAAAAGATTGTATATAGGCATTTATAAAAACTCAAATAATTTTTAAGTTCCATTAATATTATGTAAATTGATATTTCGGCCTAAATTGAATGTTTTGACTCACCTCCGATTTGTTTATCTTTTCATCATTGATTATACTTTTAACGCTGAAAATATTGATGTAAACATTTTTGAGTGCAACTGAATAGTTTCGAAGTTATAGGCCATTAAAAAGCTTACTTTCCTAAATAAGCAAGTAAGGCCGCAGGCCTGCTATTAAGAAAAAAGTTTCAAAATAAATTTATTACACAGATAAAATTGCAAGGTATTAAAAAATATATTAAATGAGTTTTTATAAAAAAAAATATTTTCCTTTTCATAAATGAGCATTCAAGAGCTTTCAATTGATACCTCAATGTTTGTAGTCGGATAAACAATATTGGAAATATACTATTTTAAGTGACTTAGGGGGCCCAATGAGTACTGATATTTACTTTATTTACATACTTTTTGGAAAATGTTTCTTTTCTGAAAAGTAGTACATTTATAGAAAATGTGTATGCTTTGAAAATTTACATTTTTTATTCTTTGTTTTAAAAATTTGACACTTTTATATTTATAAATTTTGTTAAAATTGCACACTTTTTTTGAAAACTGGCATGTTTTTTATATAATAATTACTTTTCTGAAAATACGTTCTTTCTTTTGAAAATATGTTCTTTTTGGTTCTTTTGAAAATTATTAATTTTGAAAATTTTTGGAAAATTTTTTGTTTTTTATTATTTTATTGTAAATTAGTAATTTTTTGAATTTTTTTTTTTAATTTTTAATTTTGAAGTTTGGTGCTTTTAAAAATTGTTATTTCTTGGAAAATTTTAATTTTTTCGAAAATCGGTACTTCTATAAAATTACTCCTTTTTTACTTTTTTAAGAATTGAAAATTTTTTTAATTAGAACTTCTTTTTGGAAAATGATACCGATTGGATTTTTTTTTTGGAAAACTGGTACTTTTTATATATTCTAAACCTTATAAGAAACGAAGTTGAAATAACGATCTCCATCAGTCCATTCGTCCGTCCGTGCGTCGTTTATGAAGTCCCCGATTACTTAGATGTATGATATACAACAGTAATTTCGCGCTTTCCGTATTCCATCTATCATTTCTTATGATAACGACAACCCTATTGCCATCAAAAAGTAAATTTGGCACTTATATGTATTTAAACAACCCTGTCTTTACAGTATTATTATTTGACAGTTCACAAAAAGTCGAAAATATTTTTATAAAAATTTGTTTTCATTGTAAAAAAAATTAAATTAATATAAATTTAAAGTAAATTAAACCATAGAAACAGGAAAGAAAATGCCGGTAAGTTAAATTAATATCCAGATATAAAAGTATTATCCAAAATTATTTAAAACTTAAAAAATAATCAAACACTAGGGGTGGGGTTAAGAAACACAGAAGATTTTAGCTTAAAATTGTGAACATTAATGCATTTTATTTATATTAATAATCGGAAAAGGCTTATCATTCCACCATTAAAGAGTTTCCCTCAGTGGTGGGTAATATGGCTATATTACCATTGAGAACTCAATACCGAGGGCCAGCTCCATCACAAATGAGTAATGATAACGATATCATTGATGAGTCACTTTACTTCTTTAAAGCAAATGTATTTTTTCGCACCTATGAAATAAAGGTAATTGGAAATGTGATATAAATTTATGAAATGGTTCTTAAAATTGTTAAACTTTTTACAGTCAGAGGTGGATCGTACTTTAATTTATATTACTTTATACATAACGGAATGTTTGAAAAAGCTGCAACGTTGTTCCAATAGGAATCAGGGTCAACAAGAAATGTATAGTTTAGCTATATCCAAATTTGATTTACCCGGAGAAGCGGGGTTTCCCCTAAATGCTGTCTATGCCAAACCACAATCTGCCCAGGATGGGGGTAAATATTGTTGGCTTTATCTTAGATATAAGATAAATTTCTAAATTGTGTTTTTTTTTTGTGACAGAATTAATGAGACAATATTTATTACAACTGCGCCATGAAACCGGTAATCGTGTATTGGAAAAGGTATTTAACACTGAAGATGGTAAACCTAACAAATGGTGGATTTGCTTTGCCAAAAAGAAGTTTATGGAAAAATCATTATCTGGACCTGGCCAATAAATTAATAAGCTCAAGGCTTAAGAAAAAGAAAGACTTCCATTTTTAAAAAGAAAGGGCATTATATACCTAAGCAAACGGCATTTGCTGTTATTTTGTTTAACTATTGCATATTAATTGAATTAAAGTAAAAAAAAATAAGTGTTTTTTAACTAAACGAAAAAAAGTTATTTAAACATTTAACACATTTATACACAGTTTTGTTTATATTTATTTTTAACTGAATCATTATTACTATCCTTAAAGGAAACTCTTCTGTTTGCCTGATTTTTGGAAAAAAAAATTAACGGTACAAATGATCGGCTTGCAAATTTGAAGCAATCTCAGATTCCCATTTATCACCATTGCTCAAAAGCTTTTCCTTGTTGTACAATAATTCTTCGTGAGTTTCAGTAGAGAATTCAAAGTTGGGTCCTTCAACAATAGCATCTACGGGACAGGCTTCCTAAAATATGTATTACACAATTAACTTTTATTCTTAATACAAACTTTGGTCGCAAAACTAACCTGACAGAAACCACAATAGATACATTTAGTCATATCAATGTCATAACGTGTTGTTCTTCTGCTGCCATCTGCACGTTCCTCAGCCTCAATGGTAATAGCCTGTGCTGGGCAAATGGCTTCGCACAATTTGCAAGCAATGCAGCGTTCTTCACCGCTGGGATAACGACGCAAAACATGTTCACCACGGAATCTGGGAGACAAAGGACCCTTTTCGAAGGGATAATTAATAGTGGCGGGCTCCTTGAAAATATGAGCCAAAGTAACACCAAAACCACGCATCAATTCACTAAGGAAAATGGTGGATGCAGCTCTGTCGGTGACATCCTTCAAGTCCATGCTCTCTTCTTTGTTGTTGACATATTTATAACCGGCCGGAACATGGACAATATCTTTGGCTTCCTGGGGAGTGCTGCTCATCAAACGAGAGCTTGCGGCAAACATGCGCTGGCCTGAAAGGAAGAAAAGAAAGGGAAAATTATGTTATTTTAGGTCATTGGTCGGCACCCATAGCCCTCAGGGGCAGATAGCATTCACTCTTTTCACATACACAACACGAATCAACAAAAAATGCAAAAACTCGTAATAAATGGACAAGTCTCACAATAAAGATAAGAAATTACAAATTTTCAAATTAAGTTCTAAACAGAACAACCAATACATTTGTGTGTCCTCTTTGTGCCTATCAATGTTTTAAATACATTTTGATATTTAGAAAGCAACAAATAAATAAATTTGCATCACTTGAATCTTTTTATTATTTATTGCTGTTTTAACATTTTTAGAGAAAAATATGGCAAAAAGTCCTGAACGATATATTTTTAAAGTATATTTGAATTTCACTAAATTTTATTTCACCATTCAATTTTTCAGAGAATTGTTTACACCTTCAAAATACCAGATCGCTATTTTCAATGCCCTTACACAGTTTTTTGGACTTTAATTAGTTTGCCGTCCTTCGAAAACCTCCTCCGCAATAGATCTCACTTTAATCTACATTCATTTTTTTAATTGCACTTAAAATTTTTGGTGAAATTCAATTCCCTGCACTTTTTTGATGACATAAGTGACCATAACCTCAATTCACAAAAAAACACCAATTTATTATTTAAAACATTTTTTTTTTTTTTTTTCTTTATTATAATTTCCTTTACCATTACGTGAAGCGGTAAATAGTCTCATAGGCAAAGACATGATTCCCTGGTTAAACTTCGAAAATTCTTTTCGAAAGAAATTTAATTTACTAACAAAAAAACTGTGTTTTTTTTTTACTAGAACTAAAAATCAATAAAAATGTCAAACTGTGACAAGAGAAAAACAACAATAATAAGTTTTATATAGATGTGGCAGCACAGAAATTATTTGAGGTTTTTGTTTTGATCGTGGCATACGTTTGTGTAGAAACGTTTCAAATTAACAGGGCAGTAAAATTGTTGGGGCAAAAAATATGTGGCAACACAAAAGGTATAAAGAGAAACGTATTTTTTTTTGGCATATTGTAGATTATATGAAAATTAACTAAAAATAATTAACGAATTTAGTACCAGTGGTCCAATTCGTTTGGCTGAAAGTGTAGAATGATGTTCTTCAAGATAATATGTTTTATTGAATAATAATTGAAAAAATAAAATTTTTATTTCGATAACTCAAAAAATAACATACAAATTTTAAAGTTTTAAGAAATATAAAAAGTAACAACAAGCATTAATAAAATTGTAACAAACTTCTGAATTTGCAGAATTTCTGAATATGAAGAAGAAGAAGCAGTTGCTATCAAAGAAAAAATTCCACCAATAATTGTGGACTATACCCACAGTTTTGCAACTGTGATCGGATTAATTGGGGATAAGTATACTTACAAACGGATGTTTGTTGGTACAAAAATTGTATCAAACTCGTTATCGCTGTACAATGAAGCTTTGAGTGTTCTCAAAGACAAAAAATTCCAGTATTATACGCATGAATTGAGGGATGCAAAAACTTTTAAATTGGTTTTATTTGGCCCGCCAAACTGGACACAAAGATAATTGGCGAAGAATTTGTAAGCTCGCTCAACATAAACCCGGTAAGTATTAAGGAACTAACGACAAAAAGATCCAGTTTAGATGACGCACTCTATCTCATTGAGTTTGATCGTTAACATGTTTCAAAAAGAGAGGTTATGAAAATAAGATATTTTTGTAATATATCTGTATATTGGAGAAAACCTCTAAAGGGCAATAAAGGTCCCACACAATGCTCCAAGTGCGCTATATATGGACATGGTGCTAAAAATTGTAACCGTATCGTAGCGTGTTCAGCCTGCGCCGGAAACCATGAGTATGCAGTTTGTTCACTCAATAAAGGTAATAGTGATGGTAGTATAATTTATAAGTGCTGCAACTGCATAAAGAAGAACTTAAAAAACGTTAACCATAGAGCTGACGACCCAAAGTGCCCAAGTCGTCAAGAATATTTAGAAATCCGTAACATCTAAATCTAGGGCGACCAGCAGAAGAACTAACGTATCATATTTTAAAGAAGACAATCATGATTTTCCTCAATTGCCAAGGCAAGAACCCCATAATAATACTCGTAATTCCCGCGATTTTGGTAATTTATATTCTGAGGTAGCTAAAGGCAAGAGCTACGACAATAATAATAATGATAACATTTCCAATGAAAGACTTCTGGAAATATTTTTTGATGCTGTCGATGCTTTGCTAAGATGTCAAAACAAGTACGACAAGCTACGAGTTTTGGGTATGATGCTTAAACATGCCATATAATTCAACCGGTAGACACAATGTTCATGTTATGCATTGGAATGCCCAAGGCATAACAACTGAGTCAGCAGCTGCCCAGCTGGAATACTTTTTACACAAAAGGAAAATCGATATTCTCCTTTTAAATGAGACTTTTTTGAAACCGTACCACAAATTTCAACTTGGTGGTTATAGAATTTATAGAGAGGATCGATCTACTCATGGCGGAGGAGTTCTAATTGCAATCTAATCTAATTACATTAAGCATACGTTGTTACCAAAAATAAAAACAAATACTGCTGAAAGTATTTCAATACAAGTTACGATTAATAGAAGGTCAGTTATATTTACTTCTGCGTATAATCCAGTTCATACTACCAATTTTAAAGCTTATTTGGATAAATTAACTTCATTTTCAAAAGATTATTTTATTTTCGGTGATCTGAATGTCCAACATACACATTGGAATTGTATGTCAAATAATTCGGCTGATAATGATCTCTATAGCCACTGTCTTCAATCCAGTTACTACATTTATTACCCAAATGGACACACTCGCTTTGGACAAAATATCAACCCCATTCAACCGTCCTTAGTAGATATTCTTTTATCTAACTTGTGCCTCCATTTTTCAAACCTTGAGACACATCCAAATGTTTTACAGTTGGACCATGATATAGGTATATCTCGTGTTATTTCTGGACAAGTTCAAAACATGACATATTCAGTTCCCTTGTATTATCGAGCATACTGGTCAGCAATCAGAAACTGGGTGGAAAATGAAATTAGGTGTCAGAACATTGACCAACCCGTTACTAATTCAGGTAATCTAGATTTTTTATTTTAACAAATTAATATCTATAGTTAAAGAAGCGTTTAATAAAATACTTGTCGGTTATAAAATTTCGTGGCAACGAGAAATCTCTGAAATCAGTAAAATGTTAATTAGTCAGAGAAATAAATACAAACGTAAATTTCAAAGATGTAGCGATTTTAATTATAAAAATGAATTGAAAAGCATTTTGAAGCTATTAAATAAACTTATTGATTTTCACCTTAATAAAGACCGCAATGAATCCTGGTCAAAATTTATTTCGAATTTGCCCTCGGGCTCTAAAAAGTTTTGGAAAGTAAAATAAGCACTTAAAGGAAACAAAATACCTTTTGCTGATCTTCATGTAAACGGTGAAGTTTTAAAAACTAGCAATGAAAAGGCTAATTCAATAGCAGACGTATTTGGTAATTCACAAACCATTACTTTAAATAATTATTCACCTATGGACACAGCCGTCTCAAGATTCATTCATGATCTTAACGACACAATTCTTGACAGATCTAACGTAGAGCTTACCAATTTATATGAAGTTAAATCGTTTGTACTTTTATTAAAAAATAATAAAGCCCCCGGTTTAGATGGCATTAATAGCATTATTCTTAAAAAGATGCCCGTTTACTTTTTTGAAACTCTACGTAAACTTTTCAACTCTTGTTTAATAGAAGGCTATTTTCCAACTATTTTTAAGAAAGCAAAAGTTATCCCAATTCCTAAGCCAGGAAAGGATCCTAAATTACCGTCTAGCTATAGACCAATCAGCATCCTAAGCCTATTGGATAAAATATTTGAAAATATAATTAATAAGAGTTTTAGATTTTTCCAACCAAAATAATATTATTAACCCTCAACAGTTTGGATTCCACAAGGATCACTCCACAGTACATCAACTAAAAAGAGTCGTTAATTTTATTAAATCAAACAAAAGAAATAGTAAGAGCACTGGAGTTATTTTTCTTGACATTGAAAAAGCCTTCGATTCAATATGGCATGAAGGCCTGGTTTTTAAATTAAATTACTTCAATTATCCAACGTACTTGCAAAAGATAATAAAGAGTTTTTTAGATCAGCGCTCATTTGCTGCATCTATAGATAACACCCTATCTAGTGATAGACAAATCCCTGCGGGTCTGCCGCAAGATCGGTATTATCACCTACTCTTTATTCAATATATATTTCCGATTTTACTATTCGCAAGAATCAAGAAGTAGCTTTTTACGCTGACCACAGTGATTTTATTTGCTGCGGTAAGGTGTCAAATGCAATAATCAAAAAAATGGAAGATAGTTTAAAATCTACCAATAAATATTTTGATAAATGGAAGATAAAAGTTAATGTTAGTAAAACACAAGCTATTATATTTCCATATAATAGATCACAGAAACGTATTCCTACAAAACATTTATATTCTAGGGGAATTTTTATTCCTCTGCAGGATAGCATCGAATATCTAGGTATTATCTTAGATAAAAAACTATCATTTAAACATCACATACTTAATTTAAAAAACAAGATCCTTATTTACAAAATGTGTATTCGACAAATTATGACCTACGGATGCCAAGTCTGGTTTAATAAAGCTGCTAAAACTTGCACAAGAAAATTACAGGTAATACAAAATAAAAATCTGAAAATAATTTATAACCTACACCTCAGATATTCTACTGATCTACTGCATAAAATGTTTAATTCATTTGCAAGGGAACTGACTCTGTCATTTAATGAAAAATGCAGAACGTCTACATATGAAATAATAAGAAATTTGCTAAACAATCACTAAGACTCGTTTTTACTTAAAGAGTTATAATTGATGGTTGTTTTTAAAATTTCTTATAAGTTTTAAGTATGTACAAGGTTTTTTTTGGACAACTTTTCCTTAACACTGTGATATTAGTAGTTTCCTTATTTAATTATTTAGATGTTAAATGTTGTAATACTTTTAAGTAAATTCTCATAACAATGTAATTATTTTATAAAGGTTTCAATAAAGTAAAAAAAAAAATTGCTGAATTTAATATGTGTTAAAGGCTTGGTTAATATATCAGCTTGCATATCTTCTGTTGCGCAATAGAATAACTTCAGAATATTTTTGCTTTTAAGATCACGTACAAAATGATATTTAGTATCAACGTGTTTTGTTCGTTTCTAAATTTTTCTGAAGACTGATTTTATGCAGCTTAGATTATGTTCAAAAAGTACTGTATGTTCTTGAAGTTCAGTGCCAAAATCTTCAATCAGTTTTCTTAACCATACTGTTTCTAGTGCTGCTTCAGGTAGAACTATGTATTCAGCTTCTTTTGAAGAAAGTGATACACTTTGTTGTTTATGATTCGACCAGTTTACACAGTACAATGGTACATGAAAACATAGCCACTGAATGTTTTTCTGTCCATGTTGTTTTGTGCCCAATCTGGATCTACGCATTCAATAAGTTTCGCAGATCTGTTATTTCCTAATTTAGATTTCATGTTTTTGGTTCCTTTAATATACATTATCAATCTATTTAGTTCTACTCAATCTTCTTCTGCAGGCTGAGTAACATATTGACTTAAGATTGAAACTGATATATCTGGAAGGCTGTTTATGGAAAGATAAATCAAACATCCAATAAGCTCTTGATAAAAATTTACGTTCCCGAGTATTGTTTGTTCAAAATAATTTTGTAAAATATCTTTAACTATTTTACAATTATTGTTTTACCAATAACTACGTAACAAGAATGAAAATAAATTCATTATATATTTTTCTTTTTAATAAACAAGGATCAGCATTTCCTTGAATAAACACTTCCTTTTTAAGTATGTCAAGAAGTTTTGTATTAAATCATTGTACTGCTTGTTTTAGGCCATACAGACTTTTTTGTAATTTACCTACCATTAAATTTTTGCTGTTTTTGTTTTCTTCATATCCAATAGGTTGACGCATAAATATTTCTTCATCAAGATCATCGTTGAGGAAAGCCGTTTTTATATCATAATGTTTTATGTCATAATTTTTAGAACCAGCAATTATTAAAAACAGTCTTAAAGTAGATTGCCTTACAACTGGAGCAAAAACTTTGTCGTAATCAATACCGTATTTTTGACTGTAATAAATATTTATTTAGTCGCAATGCAGCTATGGGTAGATGAGCATCTACCGCGTCATCGTCATTATCGCTTAAGGGCGATCAGACTGTACTTTGTTTTCTATTATTGCCTTCGAGGGTTTTGCGTCTCACTTTCGCATTCGCTAATGTTTAAGGCATTCCATAACTGTTCGCGTTACGTTTTTTCGGGGTTTTTTTTTGCGTTAGTACTTGCAATCGTTTTTAACCTAAAAAAGTCGTTACATGGTGGAGACCATTAATACTTAATCGTTTTTAATCTTTTTTTTTCGTTTCATAGTGGAGACCATTAATAATTAAGATTGATACGAGATTCTTGGAGTCCTCTTCCTATACGAAGGTTATTTTTGGAAACTATGAATATTTGTTGATAACCTAGTAATTTGAATGCTGTTTGCATCGCCATTAAACTTAAATACCAAAAAAAAAATATTTATTACCAACAGGAGACATATTTATTACCAATAGGAGACATTTCTAAAAATAGAAAAAAGTGAATTTCGAGTGCTCATTAAACATTATTTTTTGCGAAAAAAACCGTCAATTAAACCAAGGAAAAGTTCGATAAATATTATGGGGACTCTGCACTATCTATTTCAATGGTAAAAAAAAGTGGTTTACTGACTTTCGTTGTGGTCACACAAGTACAAATGACGGCCATGAAAATGTCGAACACCACGATATGGTGTTGGCCGACCGAAGAGTAAAAGTGCGTGAGATTGTTGATGCCATAGGCATTTCATATGGCAGTGTGGTTTCTATTTTAAATGATCAGCTGGGTTTAAGAAAGTTGTCTGCAAGATGGGCGGCACGTTTGCTCTCAATTGACCATAAACGTAAACGTGTGACAACTTCAAATGATTGTTTGGAGTTGTTTAACCGCAATCCGATTGAGTTTTTGCGGCGTTTTGTAACTGTGGATGAAACATGGATCCATTGCTATACTCCGGAGACCAAGCGGCAGTCTAAGCAATGGGTTTCTCCGAAGAAGGCTAAGTTAAGTTTGTCGGCCAATAAAGTGATGGCAACAGTTTTTTGGGCTGCAAAAGAGAAAAAACAAACGGTGAATATTATGACAACTTACTAGACCGATTTAATGAGGATTTAAAAAGAAAACGACTCCATATGGCCAAGAAAAATGTTCTTTTTCATCAAGATAATGCACGATTGCACACGTATACAGTCTCAATGAATTGGACTACGAATTGGTACCTCATCCGCGATATTCTCCGGATTTAGCCCCTAGTGACTACTTTCTATTTCCAAACCTAAAGAAATGGCTCGGTGGAAAGAGACTCAGCTCCAACGATGAAATTATTGATCAAACAAATGCCTATTTTAAGAACCTCGAAAAATCCTATTTTTGGAAGGGATACAAAAGCTGGAGAAACGTTGGACTAAGTGCATTGAGTTAAAAGGAGATTATGTTGAAAATAAATTTTTGTTTTGCAAAAAACAATTGTGTTTCATTCAGAAAGTCACGGACTTATTGATCCGCCCTCGTAAATTCGGATCTTAAATTATGTGTGAAACTGGTCTCTCCAGTATGAAAGTACTTTGGGAATTTGTTTGTAGCAAACAAATAATTGTAAGTTTTGTAACGTGTGTTTTGAGGGAGAAAACATTATACTAAAAGCGCAAGTTAATTTAATTTTGCATCTGCATAAAATTAAGTCTAATATGAATTTCGTGAACAGGTTTGCAAGAATGACCTTAACATTAAATTTAATAAACCACCTGCGATCAGTTCATAACAAAGATTACATAATAAAGATTACAAACAAAAAAAAATAGCATTATGACCGAAAAGGCATTGGATCCCAAAATATGAAAAGCTAATACATTTCAAAACATAAGAAGACTTGCTGAAGTGTGTTGCATCGACTTGCAGCTATTTGGAGTAGTCGATCGTGAAGGATTCCAAAAATATATAAAATTATTTAGTCCAAAAATTCAATTTTCATCAGCATATACAATGTCATCTACAGCTTTAAACGACGTTTACGACTTATAATAATATAAACATTTTTGTTCAAAATTCGCCATAGTTTATGACTTTAGTGCTAGACATGTGAATGGACAATCATAAGCAATTATCATACATTCATTTTAAAGTTCACTATTGTCAAAATTTTTCACTAAATGTGGTCACCAGGGTCAGGGTTGTCAAATTTTTTTGAGTCTCTGTTGCCAAATTGTTAATCAGAAATCGCCAAATTAAAATTTTATTTAGTTTTTTAAAGAAAGACTAAAAAATTAACTAAAATATTAAGTGTCGTACAATTTTTAGTACTTAAAATTTCGTATAATTTGTAAATGTAAATTCAGCTTTAACAAAGCCAACGATAATTCCAATAGCTAATAATAACAATGTTGCAAATTTTAACAAACGCTTAATTCAATGGTGACAGCCGTTTTTCGAATTAAGCACCCGTACTCGATATTTGTGTTTAAGCTTAATTATGGAAGTAGCGAATTAATTGAAAATATGAGAATTTAAAAAAAGGGACATTATTTATGTATATCAAACAAAAATCGATTGAATATATATTCCAATCATAAATTAAATCAGTTTTAACCCGATTTTTAATGTTTTTATATTTTTATTAGAAAAGTTACTCATTGCTAACAATAGTTTGCCTACTTACCGATTTATTATTCTCTTTATTACCATTTAAAATATATTTGATAATAATCAAAAAATTAATCGTTTATATTGTTTAAATTTAAAAATTAACCCTCGTATTCACAAATCAATTTTAAATTTAAAATACATTTTAGATACAAAACTTATTATTAGCAATGTCAAGTAGTTTCACAAAAAATATTGACATAGGGAATATTGACATGCTAAAAGCTAAGAAAGATACATGTTTAATTCTTGAAATGAAAAAAAAAAAAAACATAATTAAAGAATTTACACTTTTTTTAAAAGTGTTTGAGAATGCCTCCAAATATTTACAAGGACATCAATATCCTACTATTTCAACGTGTATATACTATTATGAAAGTATTATAACTGCATTACCCCAGGTCTACAACTGAGATTAACGCTGATATAATATGTGAGATAACGCCGGCAGAGGAGAGTAACCATTTTGTTTATATTATGTTAAATCTTAAATAAGGGGTACACGTATTCTAATAAATCCTAAAAGATATCATTATTTTCAATCAGTCACAGAATAAACATGTGCTTTTTATTTAAAAAAATCGCACGTTTTTAACACAATTTTTATAAAAATATTATTTTAAATGTAAAACAATCATTAAAAGAAAATAGTTTTACAAAAAAACATTGTTTTTTTAGTAATTTCCAAAATATATAAGCACACACACATACAAACTTCAGTGTGTGTGTATTTTTTGACAGTTCATCTTATAAGATTGTTGTGTAGAGAAATCTCATCACAACAGTCTCATAATACATCTTATAATACTAATATTTGAATCTACATGTGAAATAATTCTCTCAGAGAGCGAATTTGACACTCTCTGACAGAAAAATCTTACATATTATGTTACGTCTAGACGGGCTGTTAGAAAAAGTTGAAGAAGATTTATGATTTGAGTTAACAATTAAATTGTGCGATTTTTCTAAATCAAATTTTTAAAAAAGATTTAAGATCTTAAAAGTGCATTTGATAGGCATTATTCGACCCATGCAAAAAAATGGCAGATGTTGGACAAATATTTTAATAAGATTTACGAAAAACTGTGCACCTTTGACCGATATATCAGAAGATCCTATATCGAAGGAAGAACTGTTAACCAAGAAGACGAAAAAAAGCAAATTGTTGTAAACATTTGCGTAAAATGTTTATAAACACGTTTTGATTCCTTTACAGAAATTATCAGAAAATTCACAGCAAATGCTGGCATTCGTTTCAAGGTCTAAACATATAACGAAAAGAATCAACTAAGACTTCAAATTCAAAAGTATCTGGCAGTCCTCGTTGAAGATGTTGAATGTATCGATAAAGATGTAATATATTTATATTTGAAAAATATATACATGTGTGTATAGTTTTTGATACATGTCTAAAATCGATTTCGAAACGAATTGAAATCGAAAAAATGTGAAATGTATTTATTTTTTCGCTTTCTTTATTGATGGAACTCACTTTTATCAGATTTTATTAAACAAATTTAAGTTTTTCACGAAAATTATTTCTTTGGTTTTCAATAGTGTTATTTATATCTTGTAAAGGAAAAATAAAGCATTGTTATAAAAATTATTCTTAAAAATTCTTAAATGCTTCACAACTTTTCAAACAGTTCGATTTGAAAGTACTTTTATTTTTAAGTACTTTTTCTTATATTTTCCACTCCGAAATATAGCTTTTCCCGGTAAGCTCCGCTACACCATTTGATACAACTAACAATTACTTTATATGGGGGCTACCTTTCATCCTGAACCTACCCATCCTATTTTCATTTTATCAATGCGATATGATAAGCTAGATGTTTACATGAAGTTTGAGGGCTTTCATCATAATAATTTCTTAGATATACCATAATGAATATTTGCTTTATACCCCCCTCCCCCTGCTCCAATAGAAAAATATAATATATATTTAAATTTAGGACACACAGGATGATGCAAATCAAAATCGGTTCGGGTGATTGAGAGTTTGAATAAAGTGGGCGTGGCATCCGACCAAGATCCCAGCAAAAACACTATCTGTGTGTCAAATTTCATGTAAATAGCTACATTGATAACTTGCAAAATTGAAAAGAAGTGTGCGTAAGTTCTAATAGAGATTTAACATAGCCCAGAACCATCTCCGGCACTGGTACTATATATGTGTCAAATTTCGTTAAAATCGATTCAGCCGCTTTTGTCAAAGAAAGGACTTTTATTCGCCGTCACCGCAAATTTTACGACGAATTGAACCTCTGCTTAGTACAGTAATTGCAAATAACATTTACTGGTCTGTATAATATATGATCAAATAAAAACGCTATATAAGGCAATGTTGAATTTTATATACCCTTCACTCCCACTCACTATTTTAGGCAATTTGTCAGTTTTGTTTTTTTCTTGTTTGTATTTTCGCGATTATTTTTAGTAATTTTTACTACCTTCACCACAGGTGCAAATATAATATATATATATATATATATATATATATATATATATATATATATATATATATATATATATATATATATATATATATATATATTTGTGTAATTTCCACAATTTTCGTCGGAGAGCAAAAAAGTTTATATTTTCTGGATCCTTATAAGAAAGGATGTCGATAGGAAGATGTCCGTACGTCCATTTGTCGGTTGAAATGACGATAAAATAATATAAGTATATCAAACGATCGGAAATACTTTCGAGAATTTTGCTATTGAGTTTCTTAACCGGTTTTCCATTTTCTGGAGACTTTATGTAAGCTAGGGGATCCGTTCTTGCAAAGAAGATTCGAATTTTTTTCTGAATTTTTGTGCTGAAAAAATGACTAAAACGGTCTATTAATAACCGAGATATCAGACAGAACGCATTTTTGTCTTTTTGAAGCCCTTTTTTACGAGTTTTTGTATATTATTTTTTGTAATTTGTCGATTTTATTGTATTTTGACGATTTTTGAATTTGGTTGTGTTTTTTAATGAACTAATTTATTTACTTATTTATTATTATTATTATTTGTAATTAGCTGCAATTTGGCGATTTTTTTTGTAATTAGGCGATGAATTGGTAATTTAATAATTCTTTTGTGTTTTTGTATTGCAGAGATTTGTAATTTGGCGATATATATATATATATATATATATATATATATATATATATATATATATATATATATATTTAGCCTTGTTTTTCAGCAATTTTTTAATTTTAATTTCTTAATTTTATTTCCTGCTTCAAAGATTTTTAAATTTTATTTAAATCTAAATCTAACAATTTTGTAAAATTAGGTAATGTTTTCATAATTTCACAATTTCTTTTCAATTTAGAAATTTCTTCTTGTTTTTTATATATATTAATGTTTTTTTGTGATATTAATAATATTGATGCCATTTGTGAAGATATGAATTCTTTGTGTAGATGTAGTTTGGGTCAGTACATTAAAGTGCAGTAAAAAACCAATATTTAATGTGGTTATGGTCTTTTGCATTTTAGATGACGATATATAACATTTTCTATAAGAACAATTTTTATATTTATCAAAATCGCTTAAAACCGATAAATTCAGTTTTTTATTTTAACCATTTGGCTACTCGAAACAAAAATCCTGCTGTTTACTTCTATCTCCTATAATAAGTGAGAAAGAAATAACTGATATAACTTGACCATATATCTTTTAGTGATGCCAACTCTAAAATGTTTTAGCTTAAAAACTAAATATATTAATTTATACACAACGAATTATATTTATTTTTATTTAAAACTAATTCCATTTCTTTATAAAAACCTTATTTAATAATTAAACAATAACATTAAACATTTTATGGATTTGACATATACCTTTTAAAACATTGGCAACTCTTCCAAGTTAGTAACAAAAAGACATTTTAGGTGAGGTTCATATAATTCACTGTGGTATTTATGAAAAAATCTAAATTTTAATTTGCAACTATAAAATAAAAGTGATTTTAATAAAAAAAAAAATATAGCATTAACAAAGTAGTAAGTGACAATAATTGTGTTAACAAAAAAAATCAACAAAATGCCACCAAAAGAACGTAATATTGCAATGATGGGCTATAGAAGTGTTGGTAAGTTGAAATTGTTATTAGTACTTCTAATATTTTCTTTCAAATTCTCTTTTATGTCTATTTTTTGTATTTTTCGCTACACCATAGTTATTTTTTGTTTTATTTTTTGCGTTTTATTTATTTATTTATGTTTCTTGTATATGAATTGTTTTTGTTATTAATGGAAATATACCCCACATATTATTTTTTTGTTTATTTTGCAGGCAAATCGTCTTTGAGTATACAATTTGTTGAGGGACAATTTGTCGATTCATATGATCCAACAATAGAAAATAGTAAGTATTCTTTTGAACTGCTCCAGAATTCATTTAAAAAGTTTTTTTTTTTTTTTTGAAAAAGGTAATTGATTGCTATTATATTGATTGTACATTTTTATAATATAAGTAGTATTGTTTTATTTGTAGAACGCATAAAGTTTAATTTAACCATGTTTGTATATGTTTCTTGTCAAAACTGGGTAGTTTGTACATTAATATTATAATTGCATATTATTTAACTTGGTACAAATTGTGTCTACAAGTCGTCCAGTTTAACCTACTTTTGATATCTTTAAATTGTCTAATATTTTACGCCAAGGTTAATGTCTATCTTATATGTAGATAAAAAATCGAGAAAAACTATAATATTACAGACTAAAGTTTTATTATTTTTATAATTTTAATACTGCTGTCATTTGTTTAAAAGTATGAGAAAATGTCATTGATGTCATTCGCTTTGTTGAGGAGTTCAATTAAATGTCAGCAGGGATGGGAAATTAAAAGATATGGTCAGTAAAATCAGTGTGTATTTCTAAAATTTGGAATTTATTAGGTGCATTTTTTTGGAAATTCTTTTGTTTTTTTATTTTTCTTTTATTTTTTTTTTTTTTTTCTTTTATTTTTTTTAGCATTTTCTTAACCATTTATTCAAATTTCTCCACAAAAATATTTTTTATCAAGCATTTTTAGTAATTTATTGAGCATAGAATATCTAAAGCCGAAACCGAAAGCAGGTTAACCGGCGTTTTAAAGACGGTTCACCGTTTTTTAAGAGCATTTTTTTTTTAACTTGTTATGAAATTTTACTCAGAAAAAGAGTTCAAAGAAGAAAAATTATATGACTAAAAATAAAAAAGTTTCATGTTACTTGCTAAATGCATTAAAAATGACAGATATTTAACTTGGAAAATTCTTAATAGTTGAACTATTAGTGCGCACAAAAAATTTCAAAATTTTAACTGGTTAACCAATTTTTTCAAGAGCTAAACCCGGCCTACCGGTTTTTTTAAATCGGTTTTTTTTTTGGATACTCTGAGTCCTTAAATTTTTCACCACTAAATTCCTTTCATCTTAAATTTTTCACAATCAGTTTTTTCACCACTTTATTTCGGTAATAAATAAATAAATTCACCTCCCCATTTTTCTAGCCAATTATTGAGAACTGAATTTTTTCACCATTAAATATCTTTCAGTTTCAGGATTTCGCCACTAAGTTTTTTATAACACAATTTTTTTAAGGCTAAATCTGTCGTTTTTATTTTGCTTTTAGCCTCAAATTTTCCGTTTTAGCTTCAAGCTTTTTTCTAGCCTTTTGTTCTTAAAATTATCTTAAAAAGGCTAAAATGTTAGTATTTCAACAAATAATTTATTATTTGCCATTACTAATTTTATTTTTACAGAATCACCCGTTTAAGCATTTCTTTGTATTTATTCGCATTAAAAAAAATGGAGATTATTTATATTTGTATTTTATTTATATTTAATAGAAAATTTGACTGCGTTGCTTCATTCTCTAAATTAAAAGTGCTTTAACTCATTTTGTGGCGTTACTAAGTCGATTATTATAATTACTCTTTAATATACTTTAATCAATCATTTTTATGAAAGTAATTAAAAAAAAAAGATTAGAGAAGCTTAATCAAAAAGGAATTATAATTAAAAAATGGCGCAAAATACTTCGAAACTTTGGGTAATTTTCCGTATGAAGTATAAAACAAATTTGTATAGGAATTTTTGAACAATTTGTCATTGAGTCATTTTACTGGGTGTTATTTATAAATTTATTAAAATTCCTTTAGAAAATATATTTTTAATAAAACCAGCGATTTCATGATGATGATGATGACTTTAACATTTGATATCAAACGTGTTTCTCAAATTTGTTTCAAACGTAGGTAGGGGTTAGAATTATAAGTTTGATTTTATATTAAGAATCGTTTAAAAAAAAAAAAAAAAAACGTTTAAAAATTTGTACATTCTCAACTTGATATCAAATGTTTTTATGGAAATCATTCTCAAACTTAAAGATAACTTTAAAAATATTTGAAAAATAGTATTGTGCCAATTTGATATTAAATATTATTACCAATCATGAATCTAGACAAATTTGTTATAAATATATATATATTAAAAAAATATATATTAAAAAATAGTCAGAATTATGTGTAATTTGTTGCTTTTTTGACAATTTCCGATTAATTCTGACTAAATCATGTAAATTTGACGAGTACTGGAACAGAGCTATTATATACAAATAAATCAAATATTTTCCAACTATTAACATAGTGTCTACATTAAAGATTTTTTTATCATGACAAACATCAAAATTAACGCGAATTTGTGTGAGGTGGCAACAGTTGCAAAAAATAACAATTTGGCGTATTCATTATTGTTTTTTATTTATGCAGTTTGACAACTGTAACAACCAAAATAATAATAAGCTGTTTAACTAAGGTGATCTTGTATATATTCGCACTGATTTTGAGGTTTGTTTTGATAAAAAAAATTGCCTAATGTAGACACTAAGTAAATATATTGATAGGACAAAAATACAATTCTATACAAAAGAAAACTTCACAAAAAATTAAAAATGTGTGGTCACAATCTACATTTGAAAAAAGTTTGAGAATTACATTTAACAATGAACGCATTTAATCACGAAACAAAGAATACAAAGAATGGAACTGTTATCAAAAAAACCTGACTTTAAGATTGTGTTAGTCACATTTTATTTATATGTATTAGTGCTGAAACCACTTTCACCACACAAAGTAGGAATTCTGTTCGTTCAACTTAAATTTCAACATAGAAAAAAGCAATGTCAAAAATATAAAAGAAATCCTTTTTTTTTTTTTTTTTTTTTTTTGCTTTGCAGAAAATATTTGTGTTACAGGAGTTAAAATGCAATAAATGTGCGAGAAAAAATAATAAAAAGGTGTGCTAGTAGAAAAATGTGTTGCGAATATAATATTCCTTAAAATTTAAAGGAAAGCTTTCTTTATTTTGTGTTTCTCTCTCAAATGTGTTGAATTCACAAAGAACACAGAGGAGAGAGATGTTGTTGCATGAAATTGCGCCAGTTTCATTTCTTTATATTCTTTGTCACGAAATTAATTCGACATAAAAAATTATTTCACCTCTTAATATTTTGCACCAAAAATTTATTCATTCAACACTTTGTTTTGTTGCTTATCTCAATTGTTATTAAAAAGAAACTTTTTGTTATATTTTCATTCACTAGAATTTGATTTTTTTTATTTTAAAGGTGTATTTTTAGGTGAGGTTAAGAGCACAGCTGACTCGAATTCGCCTTAAATTATAATAACCAAATGTCAAAGATTTTTCTTTATATTTTTCCTGTTTGTTTTCTTATTATTCACTATGGTGCCCCAAAAATAATTAAAAAAAAATCGTTTTTTGTAGTTTTTCCGGTGCAGTTATCCGACGTTTTAATTCATATATAAACTCACACAATTTGAATCAATCAGAAAATTATAATTGCAATCGAAAAAATTAATGTTTTTTGGTCAAAGTTTTCCTTGTGCTAATTTTTAGATACCCTATACATTGAGAAGCCAATGATGTTCTAGCTTTGTTGTAGAGTTTTAGAGTTGCCGGCACCTTCTATGAATTCGCTTTGATTATTTTTTTCCTTATAGAGTGTGTGCCAAACAGTAGCAAAGTATGTAGAAAAGTAAATATTTGACAGTTATGAGGTGGATAAAATTTCATTGACAAATGAATAGAAAATTTTGACAATCGTAAAATAAATAATAAATTGAAATATTTTAAAATTGTTTGTGCTTTGTAATGTTTATTTTATAAAATTGATATTTTTTCACAAAAACAAATAATTATTTAAAAATATATTGAATTTTCTAAAAGTTTTATGAAGCTTTGTTAACTAATTTGTCAAAATTTATATTGAAAAGTTTTCATTTGGCAAAGCAAAAGTATAAAATTTCACCATAGAAAAATTTAATTTTTCCACAGAACTCTACTACCGTTTAGCTCACGCTCATAATCTTCATTTTGGCACTAATAGTTTTCACCACACAAATAAATTGGAACAAATCAAGATTACCGACCATGTTGATTTTTTAACAAATTTTCTTTTAGGCAAAAGCAATATTTTTTGTTAAAAAAAGTTACATAAACTTTTTCTCCGCTCTTTGTTAGTTTTCGAGTTAAAGATACTTTAAATTATGATGTAAGAATGCAATTTTCTCCTTCCTCCTTTAAAGAAAATGAACAATATGGTGAACAATATGATTGATGTACAAAATGTGTCAAATCATTAACCCATGGTGAGACAATATGATATTTTATTACTTTTTATTTTAGCTTTTTTACAAAAGTACCGTTATCTCAAAAATATATCGATATAGCGGTACTCTCCTATACACCAAATCATTTAGAGAACATTTCAATCTTTCATATGACCCCCATATTACACCCCTATCCCATTAAATAGCAAAAATATAGCACTTCAAAATTAATATTCAGAGAAATGAATCGATTTTTACTCGTAATCTATATATATAAAAGAAAGTGATGTTAGTTACTATTGTTATAACTCAAGAACGACTAGACCGATTTTGATGATTCTCACCAATTCGGACCGGTCACCGGCCAGAAAAGGATAATACGAAAAAAAATTCGCGAAAAATCCGCGATAAAAAAAAAAACTCTTTTTTGTCATAATTTCTTTGCCTTAATAATCATTAAAAATATTTTTTTTAATACAAATTATAACAATTACTGTTTTTGTTTCTATCGAAACGCTTACTTTTTTGTGCAATTTGTTTTCTGGTGGTGGTGTAGAATTCTATTTCCAAACGGTAAGTTCCAAGTAAAGCTCATCATTTAGTGAGGTTGTGATATTTAAAACCATTTGTTGTATTTTTGGCATTCGTTATTAAGTGTTATTCACAATGCCGCGACCCCGGAGATCTAATATTTCGCGTCGAACACGTAATGCAAGTACTTATCGTAATATCGTCAATCAATTGAATATATATGAACGAGAAATCGCACGAGAACAACTCCGTATTAGTTTGGCCCGACTTCGTACATCACAAACGCAGGAAGAAAGGCAGGCGAGAAATGAAACGGCTCGGTTAGCAATGAGAAATCGTCGAGCAAATGTAGCAATTCAACAACTTTAAAATTTTTAATCAACGCATAAGAAGAATTGCTTCAAGTTCTGATTTGAATCAAGCAGCGTTCCATTACAACTGCAATTTCGACTACAGCTCTCATCATTCCGTTCAAAAAAAAGACATTGTCTATCCGCTAACCTTAAGATGAAGTAATAAATAAATATAAATTCAAATTTGCCTTAAATACATGCGTATATTTTTTGATTGAGCCCACATCTACATCATATTTAAATTCTTCTGTAAAAAACACTTTATAATAGGTATTCCTTAGATTTTTATTTAAAGGTCGTAAATTTCGTTAAAATATCAATTTAAATCGTTCAGTAATACAACACTAATGTTTGCTTAGGGCCAGCAACGCGGCTCGGGTCAGCTAGTATTATATAATATAATACTTTGGCCACGTTTTGTGTTTAAATGGATATTTAATAATCAATATTAAGCTCATAAATAATATATTGTGTTTAAAATCTAAATGTAAATTTTTAGAATTTTTTTTTTTTTTTTTTTGTTATTTGTAAACAATTCCTGTTTAACGAAACTATTTGCAAATAAGGTCAGAAATGTTGCCATTTTTTTAATTTTTCTTGATGAAATTCAGATTTTGTGTGAAAGAGAAATATGAAAGGGAACAATTATAACAACAACATTGTTCATTACTACTTAAAAAGTGGCTGAACAATAAAAGTTATACATTGTTTGATTTACTACCTAACTGGTAGCTTTAAGCATATAAACAATAATAATTTAAAAAGGAGAATACAAAATAACTGAAAAGTTGTAAGTTAAATAGATGATATTTACAGGGAACAACACGGTAGAACGCTGAAGAGTGCTGATGACGGTCGTGGCTGATTAGAAAATGCATTCGATTCTGCCGAGTGTCCAATAAAACGTTTACAATGTATTCTTCTACAATTATTCAATGACCTTAAACTGAAATACAAAAATTCTAAAAAATTATTCACCACTCAAATTTGTTTTAAAAGTTTTTGAATCAAAGGTTATTTTCAATTAAAATAAAAAATAACAATAAGTTCGTATTTTTATCAAAAAATATTCAATAGATTTTACCAAAACCCTTTTTCTCTATGTTTTTAATGACTTATTATATTCACCTGGTGGTGAATAAACTTATGCAACATTACTAATTTTTTCCCCTATTTTTCACTTTGAAATTTACCGACAAATATTTTGCATAACAAAAATTTTTTTTATAACTTTTTATTTATTTATATTTATTGTCGTCCAATAATTTTTAAATTTTGTTGATATTTTTCTCCATTTTAGCATTTACAAAAGTAACACGAGTAAACTCTCAAGATTATGGTGTCAAATTGGTCGATACAGCTGGTCAAGATGAGTACAGTATATTTCCAGTACAATACAGTATGGATTTTCATGGTTATGTTTTGGTCTATTCAATTACCAGTCAAAAATCTTTTGAAGTTATAAAAATTATTTATGAGAAGTTATTAGATGTTATGGGCAAAAAATAGTGAGTACAAAAGAAAAAAATTTAATTAGTATTTAACAAATTTGATGTTTTTTAAGTGTACCTGTGGTATTGGTAGGCAATAAAACGGATTTACATCAAGAACGTACAGTGTCCACAGAGGAAGGTAGAAAATTAGCAGAATCCTGGCGTGCGGCGTTTTTAGAAACTTCAGCGAAACAAAATGAGGTAAGTATAAGAAAAAACATTTGATAAAAATTTAAAAAGGTTAATATTACTTTTTTATAATTTCATTAGTCTGTTGCTGATATTTTCCATCAGCTATTGTTATTAATTGAAAATGAAAATGGTAATCCTCAGGAAAAGAGCAGCTGTGTCATTTCGTGAGTCGTTTTAAGCTTAGCTTAAAAGGTCACAATTTTGTCGCATCGTACCATTAAATAATAATATGAAAAAATAATAAAAGAAACCAATTAATAATGAACATTGGCTGTCTGCCTCAACAAGTAAATGATACATATACTACTGTTTTTATTTTATAAAATTTTAATATGATTTAATTTCTTATAGTTTAATAATTCTTTTTTTAAACAATTTTCCCTATTTTCATTACTTTTTTTTTATAATTAGTTAATAATAGTAACAAATCCATAAAAAATTAAAAAAAAAAAAAACAAAAAAAAAACTAAGTTTAAGCAATGCCTCTAAGTAGCAATTAATTTTCAATTTTCTTTATGCATAACAAAAGTTTTAATTTAAAACAGTTTTAGTTAATGTTTCTAAAAAAAAAACTTTTTTATAATTAATTAATTTTATAATTAATAATGCAATACGAACTTTTGGCTGGAACAATTTTTACTTTAATTTTAATTTAATTACTTGTATTTTTCTTTGTTTAAACGAAATTCTATTTCAGAAATTAAAAAAAAAAACAAAATTAAAAAATATTTTTTGAAATTAATTTTTATCTGTTGTATTTACAAAAAAAAAATTAAAAAAAAAAAAAAATAAATGATGTTTATAGAAATGGAATTTAAGTTTTTAAATAAACAAAATATCAGTAAAAGAATAAATATATATAAAACCAAATAAGCATTTTCTTTTAATTTTTACAAATTTAATAGGAATTAAAAAAAACAATTGTGTCCGTCTGTGTGTCGGTTGATAACTTAGATATATGATATATACATCAAAAGATAGCAAAAACTTCCGAAACTATGCATAATTAGGTATTTTAAAGGAAATTGGGATTTTTTTCAATTTTTTTTTAGTTCATTAATAACCGAGATATCGGCCAATATGTATTTTGTGGTGCTCCTATATAAGTTGCGGAAATCATTCTTATGCAGAACTGTTAAAAATATTTTTCTGTTAATTGTTTTTATTAATTTTTATTTTTTTATACCACATTATTTTAAATAAATATCGTTTTCCTTTTATTTACCAATTTTTACTACTATTCTCGCTATAATTTTTCCTATAAATGTTATTTACCGTTATTTTCCTACAGCGTTGCCAACTATCAACCATGTAAACTATTCACACTCTCTTTCTCAGTGTTGTCAAATTAAGGGATTTATTCCCAAAATGGGGTTTTATTTTGTGAAGTGCGTTGCCAACTATCAAACATGTAAACTATTCACACTCTCTCTCTCTCTCAGTGTTGTCAAATTAAGGGATTTATTCCCAAAATGGGGATTTATTTTGTGAAATGGTTTGGTTTTTTAAGGCTTGGAAATTTTCAGGATTTTTAAAACTTTTCTTTTTAACTTAAAAAAATTTTTGGTAAGTTAAACCTATATTTATTTCAACAACAGTGCACTCAAGATAATAAAGAGTAACTGTAATACTGAATATGGTACCATAAAGTCAAAAAATTTATTAAAATCTCCGAAACAAAATCATTCTTCTACGGATTGACTGTAGGCGACACTCATTGTTTTTGTTGGACATAGACCAGATTTTACTGTGATTGAACAATCATAATGGTTTAAGTTTTTTGGCAAGAGGGGTAAGAAAACATTCACTAATCGTAATTTCGTGGTTGTTGCATTACCTAGTGTCTACATTAGGTAAATTTTTATCAAAACAAACGTCAAAATCAGTGCGAATATATACAAGGTAACCTTAGTTAAGCAGCAGATTATTATTTTAGTTGTTACAGTTGTCAAACTGCATATATAAAAAACAATAAGGAATACACCATATTGTTGTTTTTGTGCAACTGTTGCCACCTTTCATAAATTCGCGTTAAGTTTGACGTTTGTCGTGATAAAAAATTTTCTAATGTAGACACTATGTTACTTTCTGCTTCCAATGAGTAATGATAATGATCCTTTTAATGCATTAGTGTTGCCGTTTGCAAAAATATTAGAATATTTTAATCAAGGTTGGAAACTGAAATGAATAGTGATGTTGGTAACGGTATCGGTATTTAATTTGTTTTTATTTATTTTATTTTAACGATGTTTCAAATCATACCGAAAATAAAATACCGTTATATACCGTTCAAAACAGCAAAAACAGTAAAAAGTTACATCTTTTATTTAATTTTACTTAAAATTTATAAAAAGAAACCATTAAATATATACGTTCATATTTTATGTCACCTTAAGACATTTTTTAAATACAATATACCAATAACCTATATACCTTTCAACGTATTTTCAATTCATTTAAATTCAATAAAACTATAATTTTTCTCTAAAATGCGCACAAAAGTTTTGGTACCAAGTAGGACCATTAGGGGATATTAACAAAATTTACGTTTTGTAAAATAAACCCATTTAAATATTTCAACACTAAAAAATATATAATGGAAAATGCGTTGCGAATACTTTTTTGGAGGAATATTCATTCCAATTACTAGAAAAAGTCACTTTTTCCAATCACCTAGAAACTAGAACGAATATGTAAGTCAATTACATTTTGTAATGAAGAAATAGTGCTACAAAAATGTAGTAACAATTAGGTACCTAACTTACCCCATTTACTCATTAGAAGTTTGCAAAGATTAAAAATGCACGTTTAACGCACCACAACCGTGTCAAAGAGTGCATGAATGTATGATGACGGTTTTTTCTTTGGGTGGGGATGTAGATATCTGCTAAGATATTGCCAGGGTGTTCATTCCAAAATAAGCCTCCTTCGTAAATTATCCATTTGATGTATACCTTCGTATAGAAAGCTAGTGCTTACGAATTCAGATCCCTGAATTTTATGGTCTTCACCAATATTAATCATTTGAGTTTTATATGGTATTCCACCAATAATACAAAGTAATAATAAGGTTAAAATCGATTGCATGTGACATATGCAAGTCTCGAAAAACTGTAAAGTGGTACTGTCAGGCGGCAGGTACACACTTAGCCATGATATACAGAAACAAGATAACATCGTTCTCCCTCAGATTTTTTTTTTTAACTATAAAGATTTTTTAAATACGTTTTTTATAAACAAACGAAAAAATCGCTGTCAGATCACAATAAGGGAAGTTATATTTAAGAAATTATCAAAATTGTGCAATTTATTTTAACAAACAATTGTGTCTTACATATATTTCTTTCGCGAACCTATTAATTGAAGCAAATATATCTTAAAAAGGTTATTTAAAATATTATTAATGGGATTTTGACATTTGTATTACCTTAAACAAAAGTAGTAACAATTTTTAATTTTTTGTCAGGCGGCTAGTATGGCGAAGAAAAGAGAGAATGGTTCCACCTATATTTGAGAACAAACACAAGAAAGTGGCCGCGGTAGTTGTTTCTAGTTTTCAGAGAGAAGTCCAAATTAAATGAAGGCGGAGACGAAGACGGTTTTTTTACAAACATATTGTTTTTTTTTTTTTTTGTTCACGAACAAAACTCATGATAACAAAACTACATGTATAAAAATTTATTTTCTACCTCTTTTAACTCTATCACAAAAAATATAAAGCAAATCTTTCCCTTTCAATCTTATATTTGATGTAAACATAAGTGATTTATTTTGTAACAATGGCAACTCCGACAAAGAGGGAGGGTAAAAAATGAAAGCTTTTGAGAGAAGGTTGTGAAAATACAATAAATTTTAATTTTGTGCGGATTCGCTGTTCTGTTTTCATTGTCAAATCTTCATATAAAATGTTTCAAAACTTCCTTTGTATCATTCACTTAGCCAATGTAAGAATAAGACACAAAATTCTCGATAATTACAAAACAATCGAATTAAATTTTAAAACTATAATGAGGGAGCATTTATGGTAGTTCGTTGAGAATTTTTTGTTTAAATTTTTGAGACTCCACGTCCAGGGCAGTGTTATAAAAAATTAACGTTCTACAGTTAAAGGATATATATATGTAGCTTGATCTAATTAAAAATTGTCCTAAGTGTAACTTTCTGACTAAATAGTTCATTCTCTCAGAGAAAAGAACCAAATAAATTATATAGGAAAAGAAGAATGAATAACGTAATAGTTTTTAAGCCTCATAAAAATGTGACGTCATAGAAAAATTCTTATTTATCTCTTAAATTGTAAAAAGTTTTTAAAAGCAAGATAATGCAAAAAAACCAAATTTGTGGCCCAAAAACATTTCAGAATGAGGGCTTTCTCTTTTGAGCGCGTTTGGGTGATTGGCAGCGTTGCCGTTTTGGTCCGATAGGAACAAAATTGGTAAGTTTTTTTATACTTTATAGGTTTGGTAGTTTGGCTGGTTTGTTTCAGTCATTTATGTTTTTGGTAGAATGTTATATAACTTACATAGTAAGTTACAATTAATTTAAAAATTTATTTGTCTTGATAAAAAATTGTCTAATATAGACACTAAGTGGGTTGTAGATCTGGGGTAGACAAAAACAGCTGACAGCTTTTTCGCATATACAAAAATTTTAGTAAAATTGAGAATTGTTTTGTTATATTTTTACGCGAAAATATAACAAAAGATCAAAAAATAAACATAAATAAAGTGACTTTATAAACAAAAAACAATATTTTATTGTCAAAAACAATATCTTTTAATCAATGTACTCAACAAATTGATGTAAACAAAAAGTTTGAACAGTCCGGATTTCGTTTGTAATTTCGGCATGAAATTTCGCGCCAGTTTGAATGTGCCATAAGTTTAAAAATTAAATCGGCTTTTAATTTTAGATTGGGATCAAAATGGAAATTAAGCAAAATAGAAAACTATCGTTTTTGAACTATTTCCATAGAGTATCCAAAAAAACCTACTTTTTTAGAAAACCGGTTTTCGGTTTATCCGAAAAATTTTAGACAAAATTGATTGCCCGGTTTTGGATTCTTAAAAAAATCGGTTAACCGGTTTTCAGTTATTTAAATTTTTATTTTTTAATTATTATTTATTTTTTTTTTAACAAAAGCTTTATTCTGCAAAAATAATAAATTTTAATGTGGATAATTTCCAAATTAAAGTTTTTTAGAAAAATTATTATTATTATTATTATTATTATTATTATTATATAATTTGAAATTGTTCTTATTCTTTATCTTATTTAATAAGTTTTCTTTAATATTTTATTATTTCCAAAATAAAATATATTTTGTTATTGAAATACTTATAAGCGAGCACTAAAAAAACTAGTGCATAAAATTGTGGTTATAAAAATTGTATGTTTTTATGAAAGAAAGTTTTAAATTTTGGTTTTAATAAAACTTGTAAGCTTTTAGGCAAAACCTTTACTGTATTCTCAACTTTTTTGCTGTAATGTGTATACTTCTAAGCTTTTAGTATCATTTAAATATTTTTTGAAAAAGGCTCAATCCATTTTAACTGATTGGAGTTTGAGGCTCATTTGGTATATGTACAACATAATGATTAATGATAATCAATACAATATACATGGGAATAAGAACAAAACATGGTGAACAAGTTTGGATTACACAATCCAAATGCAAGTGCGTACAAAATCTTGTTCAATGTTCGAACAAATCTATGGCGTGTGAGGACCACACTTCATGTTTACCTTTCTGCCGACTATCAGCCGATTTTAAGCCGGCGACAATTTTCACAAAAACCTCCGTCGTTAAAAATTTTCGGCGTAGGTCTCTGCAAAAATATAATTGTATGTGCTTCAAATACAAAATGTTCATTCTTTGTATTATTCCCTAACTAATAAAATTAATTAATGCAAATACTACTGTGCTTTGTTAAACAAATAAAAGAGTAATAATTACGTGTAAACAAGAAAAAAAGCAAAACGTCAATAAATAAAAGAAATATAAATAAGTGAAAATTCTTATGCTTTATAAAAATTATATTAAAATAATAGTCAAATATTTCAAGTTGAAATACAAAATTTAGTGACGAAATATAAAGTAAAAAATAAAGTGTTTCTTAACAAAAAAAAGGTTAGCAATATAACGTAATTTTGAGAGAATATATACAAAAGAAAAGTGGTTAAACAAGTTTAATTAATATTTTATAAAAATATATAACCGGAAAATTAAAATATAGCTTAATAAAAAAATAACAAGTTATTTAAAAATGGTTAATAAAAAACGTGAAATACTAATAATAATAACAACAACAAATATTTTTGCAAAAAGGAAGTTATTTTGAAAATTTCCTTTTGTCTTTTTTAGTAATAGAAAGATAGAGAGAGAGAGAGACAAGCAAACAGGCAGCTGCTCATAATTTAGTAATGTCTTAATAAGAGTAGAGTTACCAAAACACGAGTACAATGACAATTGACCAGATTGATGGAAAAATGATTAGTGAGAATGTTGTTTATGAAAGCAAGACGGGTTTGATTTAAATAAAATTACGGAACAAATTAAGGTCACCGGCCCAGTTGAAATAAAATTATTTTCTTTTTAACGTTAATAAAAGTTTTTACTTTTACTTGTGATTAAAGTAATGTAAAACATTTTGCCCGCTCGCTCTTAGTTTACGAGTTATGGGCCCCTAAAGTTTTAATATATTTTTCTGAATATCTTTATTAATACACATATGATATATGAAAGCCGCTTAAAAGTGTGTTCAAATACCTTTCTAATGATATATAATGTTAATATTCATTAAATCCTTGAGAGAAAAAATGGAATTTTTTTATTGATATACCAGAACTTACAATTTTTTATTTGCAAAAAAGTTTATTCAGCGAAACCGTGTTCGACATCCCTTACGGAAAAGCTTTTATTAACATTAAAAGAAAATATTTTTAAAATCTCTTTAAGTTCTTAAAAATGTCTCTTTTGTGTTTATTTTTTAAATTTGTTAGTTGTAGCGTTTATAAATTATTTTTGGCTGAAAAGTTTTGATTGACTGTTGATTATCCGGTAAAGGCTAGAATCTTTAAACTTGATGAAGTCTTTTAAAAATGACATTTAAAATTTTGGAAATTCCTTATAAAAAATTTTATTTATTATTCAATTTTAGCAGTTTCTTACTACTGATTATTATTTATTTATTTATTTATTATTTTTTTTGGAGTTTGTTGTTTAAAATAGTCTATGAACAAGTGATAGAAGTGCAAAAATCAAGCTCTTTTTCTAGCCATTTGAGGAGTTAAATACTCCACGCGTTTCTAAATATTAACTTTGTTATTTCAGATATTTAAATTTTATAGATTTCATATTAATAAAATAAAGAAATTAATAGCTAAATTTAATTATGTTCACTTTGAAATAAATTTGTTCCCTTTGAATATTATACTTTATTTTTCAATACATTTTTCATTTCTTCCACTGAAATTATATACTCAAGTAAAGCAGGGAATAGGAAACTATATTCTAAAGTACGTGATTCTTGATGCTTTCGCTTCTAACAAAAAATTTCAAAATTAATCACTTGCTATTTCGTTTTCGACTGTCTCAAAAAATATGATTAAAAAATAATTAAATTATTTACGGTTGATAAATCCCTGTGACAGTGAAATGCAGAAAGTGTTTATTTAGATTTATATTTTTAATAAAAGATAAATTTTTTCCTCCACCTAATCATTATTATGTTTAAAAAATCAAAATAAAATTTAAATTCCAGAATAGATACTTTCAATTTGATTATTTATTATACACTTCACTATTATCACTAGTGAAGAAATAAGTTTGAAATAAGACTTTTGAAACTGTTATCAATGCCACACACCAGGATATTTTGCAGTCCACAATGCCCAACAACATGAAAAGGTGTATCGTGAACTATTTAAGTGGCAGTCAATCGTTCTTGGAGTTTAGTGATAAAATATTAAAAATCTAGTAGAGTAAAACAGGGAGTTCCTCAAGGTGTAGTTTTTCAACACTGATGTTTAAACTTCCCGCACCACTTCAAGGACTAGAGGTGATTTCATATGAGGACGTCTGTATCATTATGGAGTCAACGTTGAGAGCTTTGCAACATACTGAATAATTTCTTTACGGTGGGTAACTTGTAATTATCACCAACGAAATCTTTAGCAACTCTTTATCATCTGGACTAAAGGTGTAAAACTCGAGCCTGGCGTCGAAGGGTACAAATTCCGACAGTGAACAACCCAATCCCGCATAAATTGCGGAGTAGAAACAAGGTCTGCAAAGGGCTAGCCAGCAGCATTTGGAGTGTGGTCAAAGAAACCTTATCCACTACTCTGCTCCAGCGTGGAGTAATTCGTTGAGTGATACCCAATTTCCTCCTGGAATGTCATCGGAGATATTAAAACTTTAATATCACACAGTTGCAGTACCCCACCTGTTTTCATTTCAATTGTGGAACTTTAGAATTGCAATAATTAATATTTACTTTGTATGGGGGCTACCACTCCCCCTAAACCTAACCATCCTATTTTGATCTCAATTGTTCTTTAGTTATGTGATAAATAATATTTGCTTTTATGGGGGGAGGGTCAAGGAGTACCATTTTCCCCTGATCCTGTGTCGATATATCGGCCCAACATTTTAGTTGTCTATAAATTACCAACAAACACATTAATTTTCATATGCATATGTAGTATATAGATTTCTATTTTATGATTTTTATTATTTAATTCTAAAATTTTACCATTAAAATTTAAAAAATGGCAAATTTATTTATTTATATTTATTTATTATTATTATTTTTTTCTTTTTTTGTTAATTTTTGGCGATTTCTCAAAATATTCTAGGAATATATTTAAAACACAGCCACCCTATACGAATGAATGATTATTATACATTATTGTTGTTATTTATGTGTTTTTAGTTTTGTTTTTCTCATTTTTGTTGTTATTATTATGGTTGTTGCTGTTTTTAATATAAATATTAGAAAAGAGCGCGCGGGTATTGTGCAAACGAGGAGGTCATCTTTATTAATTTTTTTCAGATGTTTTTTGTTGTCTGTTTCTCGTAATTGTCATTTTTAACACGAAACAATTCTTTCTTTTACATACTCATACAAACATACATGCATATCGTCACCTAAAATGCAAAAGGCCGTAACCACTGGAAAATCAAATGTTGGTTTTTTACTGAATTATAATATACTGACCCAAACTACATCTACTTTTTTCAAATTTTCTGCATAAATCAAGATTATCAGACAACATAATTTTTAAATAATAATGATAATGATTCAGCATCATTTTTATTCGTGATTAAAGTAATGTAAACAATTTTGCCCGCTCGCTCTTACTTTTCGATTTATAGGTACTTTAAGTTATGTGTAAGAATGCAATTTTCTTCTTCCTCTCATGAAAATAAACAATCATTCATATCATTGGAATTTTTCATTTTTATTTAGTTTTTCAAAAAATTTTAAAAATGATGGTGAAATAAGACTTATACCTATATTTTTAAATTATGATACTAACAAATATATTACTAGTAAAAATCGATTATTTTTCTAAATGTTAATTTTTTAAGTGTTATATTTTTATTATTTAATGGGCTAGGGGTGTAATATGGGGATCATATGAAAGCTTGAAATGTCCTCTAAATGATTTGATGTATAGGAGAGTGCTGTTATATCGATATATTTTTGAGTTAACGGTATTTTTGTAAAAAGTCAAAATAATAAGTAATAAAATATCATATTGTCTCACCTTGGGTTAATGATTTGGCAATGATACCGATATTGTTAATTTTCATTAAAGGAGGAAGAAGAAAATTGCATTCTCACAGCATAGCTAAAAGTATCTATAATTCGATAGCTAACAGAGAGCGGAAAAAATTTTTATGTAACCATTTTTTTTTTTTAACCAAAAATAGTGCTTTTGACGAAAAAAAAAAAATAAATAAAATCAACAATTCCGGTAATCTTTTTGCTCCCGACCTTTCGCATTTTAGGTGACAATATATAACTTGCACTAAAACTCACCTGGACCTGGAGAACAAACAAAAATATAAAGAAAACTTAACTCATATAAATAAAAATGGAAATATATACATATAAATTTAAATAAATGGAAAATAATTAAATAAAGTGTAAATTAATTACATGAATTATTAAAAAAATCCTTAACTATTACTTAAAAAATAAATAATAATTATTTTACTAATTATAAATTTTTGTACATTTTAATTATTTTTGTTTAAATTCTGTTTTGTTTTTTAGTGTTTTTCATATGAAAATACCTACACAAATTTATTTGATTTTGTTGTGTTTTTGTACATTTATAGAAAATAACAAATTAAAAAGAACCAAATAATTTAAATACTCTCCCACATTGTGTCGATGCCCATAAAGAAGAGTTCGTTTTGAAAATATCATAGAAAGTTTTGGAAAGGTAAGTTTCATTATTTTTTACGAGTACCTTTACTCTGTATTTACTTTTTAATTTATTTAAGCACTCTTATGTGTATATTGTTTATTTAGTCTTATCGTTTTTTTTTTTTTTTTTTTCTTACAAATTTACTTCAGATAACATTTTTTTTTAATTCTTTAGAGTAGTAGTGAATTCTATTTTCTTTAAAACAAAACTCAAGGTCGCTAATATTTTTTATTTTAATTAGACAAAATTTTATTTGAAAAAAAAAAAGAAAAAAATCATTTACCCCGTTTTTATAAAACGAACAATAAATTCGTTTCGACAATTTATATGGAAAACAACAAATAAATTTCAAATTTATTTGTTGCTTTCCATACATTTTGGCGAAAATAATTTTTCGTTCGTTTTATAAAAACAAATAGGATTTTGTTTATTATAAAGTATAGAAATACATTTTGTTTTTGTAGTAAATAAATAAATATTGTATTAATTAAAGCATCTATTAATTAATTAGTGACTATGGGTCACTTCCATTTTTGTTTTCTTTTCTATTTATTGTAGAGGGTTACTCTACATGTTTTATGAGACGCATATGGTAGTTTATGTAAGAAATGTCACTTTTCTTGCCTTTGTTTACGGAATGACATTTAATAATGAAGAAGAATAAGAACACAACTTCATATACATATTTATTGCCTTGAAGTATAACAAGTCCACAATGACAGCAGAATTTATTAATAAAATACCTATTTTCTGTTCAAACAATTTATTTAATGCTATGTTCACATATAGAGGTTTTTTGAAAAAGAGTCGTTTTCTCAAAAAACGCAAATTGATATGTTTTTCATGTATTTCAAAGCAAAAAAAAAAAAATAATAACATCTTAACACAAATAAAAACATACTAAACTTCCATACAGTGAAGAAATTGTTAATATTTTTAGTACATAGAAATTTGTTAAAAAAATAATTTGTAAAAATTGTCAAACAGTTTAAAAACAAAAAATTATGAATGAAATTTATAATTATTTATAAATTTTATTTGTTAAAAAATTTTATTTATTGAACTAGAAAGTGTGTGTGAAATTCTTATTTAAATCAAAAATTTGTGAAAATATTTTGGCAAACGAAAAACACAACAAAATTATATGTGAACAGTGATGTTTATACATAATTAATGTGTTTTTCAAAAAACAAGCAAAAATCTAATGTGTGTGAACATAATATAACAATTTATAAAAGGATATCAATTTAAAAAAATTGATATGCATTGTCAAATTAAAAATAAGTCTAAAGATCTCTTTATTTTCATCATCATATTATCTGCAGCAAACAAGTCTAAGGTATTGCGAGTATTTTTCTAAGAGCTAAGTCTTGTTCTCTTCGAACCAGAATCTACATTACTTTGAGCTTAGAAGCTCTGACATCTCTTGAGGCAAAAACAGAGTCAGCCAATTGATATAATTGATCTCTGGAACTAGACTTACAAGAATATCGACCTTAATAACAAAAAAACCTTTGATTAAATCTGCTTTGGAAAATAACAATAATTTCTGCGCCAGCCTATATTTGTTATATTTGTTTTTCGAAAAATGAACTATCGACTAACGGAGTAAATAAAATCCTCAAAGTCCTAATAATCATACTCTTTGCTTGAAAATAACATAAATATTTATTTTATTTATTCAATAATGTAATACAAAGCCGTTTCATGGCCAAAATATAAATATGTATTACATAGTAATAAAAATCCTGAGTAATTAACAATTAGTTAACAATTATATATAATAACAAATAAATATATAAACATATATATGTAAAAATGTAACATGTACATGTACAATAATATAAAAATAAAAAATTCATAAACATAAAAATAAGAGTTAATAATATAATTGGCTTTCCAGTCATAATGCTTTAAAAATAATTTCAGTAAAGTACAAATGCAAGTAATAGTACGTTATAGAGGTCCCTATCAATGGCAATTATAGAAACATTACTCTGACAAAGATATTCAGATGTTATTTAATAAGATAGGAGACGATGGATAATTATTACATTACCAGAAAAAAGTTTTTAAATAATTAAAAAGAAACCTATCTAGTGATTCTTCAAATTTGCAAATAAAGAGTACAGCATTGCCATTTAATTAAACCTTCTTAGGAGTTTCAATGATACAAGACATATATGTGCCATCTGGCATCACTAATAAGTAAAAATTATATAAGTATGCAACCAACCGTACAAAATAGTGAAATAATTATTATTCACAATAAGCTGCTGTAAAAACGTTACATTTGTGTAGAAAATAACCATTAATTTAAATTAGTTTGATTTGCAGTAGATATTAAGTGACTTATCTAATATAATATCGAGGACTTAGTGAGCTAAAAAAGTAATACCCAAGAAAAAATAAAAAAATGGCGCATTACCAACAAGTAAACCAAAACCTAATACTTTCACTAATCATTAATATAGTCACTATATATCATAAAAAATAAAATAATAATAATAATAAGAAATAATAATGCCTAAAAAATTTCGGTTTTCAAATGAGATAAGTAATTTAAAAGTTTAACACGAAAGACATTATTAGAGTGGAAAAAAATACGCAATTCATAAGGTAAATAGTTCCAGCGCCGAGTAATTCTTACCACAAAAGACCTCTCAAAACTCAACCTATTAATCCGAGGAATAACAATTTGAGGGTTCCTGGTAGATCTAAAAAATTCAAACTTATTAACTAAGGGAGATGGAAATCTATTCTTAATAATATTAAAGAATTGGATATGATAATGAAATTTATGAACATAAGAAGAAATATGATCCCAGCGTCTAACATTAAACACAAATCTTGCAGTCATATTCATTATACGTTTAAGTTTTTCAAGAGTCTCTCTAGAGGAACCAGATATTACCTCAAGACAATACATTATTTGAGGCATAAGAAGAACATGGACCAATTTAACTTTAACACGAAATGGAAGGTATATGCTAGTAGAATAAATCCTATCTAAAATACTCCAGACCTTTCCGTATATTAGATTTGCATGAGAACTAAATGAAAGCTTACAATCAAGAACAATTCCCAAACACCTAAGACGGGAAACAACTTCAATTGAAACGTCACCAAGATGAGGGTTGATAAGATCAAAAGAATTATCAACAGAACGAAACATAATCGCCTTAATTTTAAAGGTATTTATGGACAATGAGTTAGTCAAGGTTCACTGCAAAACACGATCCAAACAAATATTGAAACTATTTTCAAAAAGCATTGGTGTATCACGATCTCCCTTAAATAATAAAAATATGTATCGGCAAACAAAAATGTTTCACAGGCTCCAATATTTGTATGTATAGAGAACAAACAAGATGGGACCTAGAACTGAACCTTGAACGCCAGAATGAAGGGAAAGTAGACTTGATCTAACTCCATTGAAATCAACAAATTGTACAATATCATCTAAATATGACATAATAAGTTTACACGCAGAAATAGAGAAACCAAAACGAATTGAATGCTTTAGACAAGTCAAGAGAAACAAGAGCACTCAATTTATTCTCATTGATACTCTCTCAAATAGAATCAGTAAGAGTAAGAAGTAACGAGGTAGTATTATAGCCTTTTCGAAAAGCATATTGTGAACTACTAATATTCGTCCTAACTGTTGAAGAATTTGATCATTAATAATATGCTCAACAACTTTAGATTGAGCCGGTAGAATTGAAATTGGTCTAAAATCATCAGAATCATTAACGATTTTAGTTTTAGGGATGGGAACAACCCTAGCAGTCTTCCAAGAAGAAAGTCATAACGATATAATTAATCGAATCTAATAACAGACTGGAAATATGCAGAAAAATAAGTTTAAGAAATTTAACAGGAATACTGTCAACACCAATGGATCCTGTTTTTTCTCTATTGAATCAATACAGCGAAAAGAAAAACAATCAGTAGAATTCAGAATATTATCAGAAACAAAATTAGCCCAATCATTCGGATTTCGATTTCCAGCGAAAAAGAATTCAGAGTATCAACATCACAATCAACCGCAGAATCATAATCGTCACCGGCACATCCATAATTCCTCAGAACCTTCCACAAACCAGCCGAATCCAATCCCCAGAGAAGTCGTGAAAAGTGTCTTTTCTCCTCCCTACGTATTACCCTTTTTGCCCTATTACGAAACTTGTAATAAATCCTCCAATTATCCAATGAGCGATTAGCCCTATAATTAGAAAACGCCATATCTCTCAAAGATCTGGCAAAGGAAATGATATTTGAATTCATCCACACATTATTATTTCTTTGTTTAATTTTCCTAGTAATAGGAACATCAGAAAATTGATCAGAAATAAGAGAAGAAAAATCATAATTTGTCAAATATAAAAAAATTTCATTCCAATCAATATTATCATAATCACGGTATTAAAAAAATTCACGGGCAAAAGTTGATTCAAAATTTAAGCAAGCAAATACTAAAGCATGATCAGATATTGCTGGGCATTGCAATTGATCAAATAAATTAATCATAGAGATATTACTTACAAGAAAATAATCTAACAAAGATGTGGAATAATTTGCCAGATTATAATGAGTTGGTCTCGAATTATGCATAATCGACAACGACAATCTTTCACAAAGAGCCCTCATTGTACTAGATCTGGAATAATTAAAAAGATTACAATTAAAATCTACCACTACAATGATATTTAAGAATCTAGAAAAAATAAAACGATGACGCTCTTCAAAAATGTTCGGGTCGCCGCTGGACAGGTAAACAACTCCAAAAAAAAAAAATTGTAATATTATTAAATTGTAATTCAATAAAGAGGGATACACAAAGTCCAACAACACACGTTCTAAAAACAGATTTAAATTTAAGTCTCTTTGAAATATATATACCTACACCACCACCTCTAGTAGGACGATCATTTCTACAAACAGTATACCCTGGGATATGAACAGCTTTGCTGGAAACAGTTGCATCAAGCCTGGTTTCTGGTACCCCAAATAAATCAAATATATTATCATTCAGAATTGTCGTAATCTCATCATTTAGTAGAATAATATGAAGGCCTCAAGCTACGGCAATTTGAGTGGCCAACTTTAAGTTCATCAGAATATCCTCGTAGTACGGTTTTCAAATAAGAGTTACCACTAACCATATTGTTGTTAAAAGACATCAAAATTATTGAAGGAGAACCAAGATATGTAATAACATTTATAAAGAATATATTTCCTAAAATCAATAAAATTTTTCATAATATTCAAAAACATACTGATAACATCAGCTGATCAAATACGAGAAGTGAGATCAATAATTTATAAATAAAATCGAAGTAAGAATTATAGTGCAAAAATGCATAAATGGGAAAAAATTAGGCAATAATATAAAAAGAGAAAAAGAAAAAGTAAATAGCAATATTTTAAAGGATACAAGTCCAAAAGAAAATAAAAAATAATAATGATGAAAAAAGAACAGAATTTATAAAAAATGTTAGATTTAACAATGATTAATAAAGTGAATTTATAAAAATTAACTCTATTAAACTATTAGAGATCCAAAATTCACCATGAATACGCCCTAAAGTAATAATAACTTGCCATAAATAAATTAAATAAAAAAATTAATAAAAAGTTGTAGAGTGATCAATCAAGATAGCACAGTTATGATTCAGCAAATCACGTTCTAAAGTTTTATTATCAGGCATTGTTAGAAGAGCAATAGGCTTCACCGCATTCATAATTTTAAATTTGTTATTCATTTTGCTTTGATGCAACTTTAAACATGTAGCATTAAGTTTACCTGTTGTAGGTGAATAATGATCGTTCAGGAAGACACGGCGATCCAACAGTTTTGTGGGTATTTTAGGGTCAATAATGAAGTCTGATGCTTTAAGAGGTTGTGTTTTGATGGATTTCAAATATTCATGCATAATATCATCACGGAGGGATACGCTATTGAACTTAACAAGAACTGACTTTTTTTGTTCGTATAAAAGACTAGATTAATATCTTGTGGTGTAATAGCTATATCATGGAAAGAAGCCAAATCAATAATTATATTAATATTCTTAAGGTAATCCGGCAAACCATTTATTACAACATCCGGCCGATTAAATTTCAAGTTTTCAGATTCTAATTCAGTGAATTTATCAGAAATGTTTGTTTCCACCTACTTAATCAGAATATTGCAGTCAACAATCTCCGCCTTTAATGAATTCACACAGCTAGACATTTATTTTTTTAAATCGGACTTAGCATCAGCAAAAGCCTGTTTCATAATATTCCGCTCCTCCTCGCCCTTAGAGATAAACTTATCAAATTTAGCATTTAAGTCAGAAAATTTATTATCAAATTTTGAGTTAAATTAGAAATCTCCCCTTGTAATGTGCCATGGTTCCCAGAAGAGATATTACGTTTACACAGGGAAAAGATAAATGACATCGAGTCTAGTTCATTAATCTTGGAAATGTCATCCTCAGTTATTCCAGCAGTTCCATTTAGAACATACATCACATAAGATACTGGCTTGGTTGCCAATATTAAGTGTACAGATACCGACCTTGTAGATTTTTTTCCCAGGAGCCATTATAAGATTTTACAACAATAATATTGGGAAATCTTGAATATATCCTGTACACTAATAAATAAAACAACAGCAAAGCCAGTAAATTGTATATACCAATAGCAGCAACAACAACAACAGCCGGTAAAATGAAATTTTTTATGTATTCTAAAAGCAGCAGCAACAACAAAATACGAAGCAACAGATGTCAAAAATTTATATCGAAGAAAACTCCACAATAAATAAAAGATTCACACGTTTTTCAGTAAATTCAGAAAGTAAATGTTTAATATTGTTAAGTCACAATTAAAATTGATTTTATTTAATTTATTAATCGCGAAAAAACTTTAAAGAAATACAAAAGACCAGCTGATTAACAAATTACGTCTACTCAGTCATAGAATTGCCAGATTTTTCTGGCATAGCTTCTGGAAAACAATGTGTTTAACACAAATTTTTTTGTGCCCCTACGATTCATCGATTTTGATCGGTTCAGTTATCTCTTTAAGACAAAATCAGCATTTCAGACCTAATTTTATTGTCAGTAACGAGAAATCGTATCTGCTGCAATACCAGTAATATTTACTTTAATATTTTCCTGAGATCTGAATTATCCTGATGTTGAAGTGAATGCCGTTACTTAAAAAAACAATTTTTTGGGGCGACTTCGGAGGCTAAACAAATAAAAACACAGCGAAACCTTACAGTCGACTAAGGCTTAAGAAATAAGTCGGAGGCGCTTATTCGCCGGCATTTATTTGATCGGATTCGTTCACTGATAACCATGCCATAAAATCATTTGTTCGGAACGTTAGAAACCCTTTCCATTCACATCACTTTACTTTCTGCAGTTGCTTGTCACTTCATAGTCCCAAATCCTGAAATTTTACTATTTTCCAATTAACTAGTCTTTTTTTTCTAGTGTAGTATTCTTTATTTTCTCACTTTATAGCTCGTTTATATCTACGAAAAAACCTGTTTTCTCACTTAACTAGTTATTTTTTTTCTGGTTTTTAACTTGTGTTCACACAATTAATTTAACCAGTTAAATGAAAAAACATTTGGATGGCAGCTCTATGTACGAAAATTGAAGAAAAGGAAAATGTCAAAACGAAAAATTTATTTTAAAATACAGTTGAATGAAAATGGAAAAAAATTAATATTTTAAGTGTTTTGTGAAAAAATTAAAGAAATAAAGTACAAATAGTTAGTTATTTGGGTTAATTGTGTAAAATATTTCTGATTTTTAAAGTATTTTTTTGGAATTAATTAGTTATATTGTGCTAACTAGTTAAAAAAGAATTTTTCAGTTGAAGTCTATTTATATTAGGCATATGCATTAATTTGCATCGTTTTACATTAAATTGCGGTAATATTATTTTTTCTAAGCGTTCCATTTTTACAATTGTGCCACGTCAAAGAACTGTCATTACGCTTTCTTTACAGTATGTGTGATTCTGTTGAGATGTAAACAACGCAGTTTTTTAAAGCGTTGAATATCCAGAGTTTCATTTGAAGAAACTATTGCGAAAAGGCTTCATATTTTGATCAAAGTTTATGGGAATTATGCTTTAGATGAGGCAACTTCTCGTTAGAGGTTTAGACTATTTAAAACTGGCTATTTCGATGTGAATGGTAAGGAGCATCCCTGCCAGTCGAAAAAGTTTAAAGATGAAGGACTAGAGGTTTTTCTCTTGTCAAACGCAAGAAGTGCTTCCGGAATCATAGAAAGTAGATCAAGCAACGATTTTTAAATGTTTAAAAGAACTTATATTCACTCAAAAGAATGGAAATTGGGTGCCACATGAACTAAAGTCAAAAGACATCTCTTATGCATCGAATTGAAGAATGTCATTTATAATAAACTGTTAAAAAAGTTTTGTCCCACCCGGTGTTTCGCTGATTCGGAATACTCCAGTTGAAGTACACTTCACTTCAGTGCAAAGTATCAAAAATTGGTTTGATTCGTTTTGCGATAGAATCAATAAATTGTTAAAAAAATGGAAAAACTCAGCTTCGTAAAAAATGGGAATTAATGCATACACCCTATATAAAAGGCGAAAAAACAAGTTAGATCTTGTCAATCTTAACGAGATAACACGAATGCATTGTAAGTTCAATAATCCGTTGACCTTCATAACCATGTCCTTCATAACAAGAGGCGAAATTGATTGTACGTTTGCTCCAGTATGAATCTCTTTAAGGCTGTTGGATTGACTAAAATATGCTAATACTCCAATAGTCTGGAGATAAACAAGGGTGCCTTCATATAAAAAACCAGGAAAAGAAAGTTACGCAAATCCAAAAGCATACAGATCAATCTTATTGAAAACCTCAAAGCGAATTGTCAACACAATGGTAAAGAGGCAACTGATGAAGCAATAAAATTTCAACAACGTGCATGCTTACACTAAAAGCTGATCGATTGAGACTGTACTACAAGAAGTTGTACATCGTATTGAAATATCATTTGATGTGGGCGTATATACTTTAGATATATTTATTGATATAGAAAAAGCTTTCAATAATGCTCTGATCTCGGGTCTTATTGATACCTTGAGGAAATTCCACCTGAACCAAATTTGAAATATAAGTAAAATAAGTATCCCAGTTCATAATACCATTTTCTTGGCTGAGATCAATGCGATTACGGAAGGTATTATATGTTTTCAGGAAGTATATAATAAAGCTTCTATTCGTATTTTTACGGAGAGTAAGGAGGTCATTAAAACTCTAAAATCATCTTTTAAAATTTAAGTAGCGAAATAAACTCGTACCTCGGTTGTAAAAATATTGAGATGTTATGATTTCCATACCATCATGGTATTGTCGAGAACAAAAGAATTGACAAGCTATCCAAGATGGGAATTCCATCACCCTGGAAACGCAAAGCCTTCTCAAATGTTTTAAAATGAATTGAAGAAATAGACAAGAGTTCAGAAACTGGCAGAAAACGTCGTGAGGGCGACTGACGTTTTATGTGGAAACCTAAAAGAAATCCAGAAAATAAGGGAGATCCTTATACTAAATAGTCCTACACTCAGAAGACTAATCAGTGTAATAACTAACCACACTGAGCTGAAGGTAATATGAAGAACATGCGTGAAGGAGCACAACACATTCGAACACTACCTTATGTCAGTTACCTTCGTTTAATTCCATTAGGAGAGAAAATTTTCAAAGGGACAAAGTACCGAATCTGAAAGTTCTCAGGGATATTAATTGGAAATCTCTGAAGAACTATATCGAGGAATCGAAGATTTTAACCAAACCAAACTAATGGAATCCGGAATGGGTTTGGGACATTTTAACGCTTCTTCTTTTCAACCTTACCTAACCTATTGGTTGCAAAACACCAATCAACAGTGTTAGTATTACAAAGAGAACCAAATCCAATAAAAACTGAAACAGCTCTTCAAATTGATTGATCGGTAGTCTTAAAAAAGCCGAACATGTAGGTACTATACTATTAGAGTATCAAAAGATTAATTGTGAATAGTACGCAACCATTCATTTCCCAACACACAATTGGGCCAATCGCCCAAAAAATTGGTAATAAATATGTATCTCTTAAACTACTGGTCCGATCGAAATGTAATGTATAGAAAAATTTTAAAAGAGGACCTAAGTTTTGAGAAAAATTATCTTATAATCCTTATTATCCTGTCACAATACGGGATTAGCTACAGAGTTGTCAGAACTTTTACAAATAAGAAGACTGCTTCAACAGTCTTTGAAGGAAAAGCAAGGAAAACTAAGAGCTGAACGCGGATCATTCTTCACTAAGATAATGCTTCAGCTGAAACAACTTACAATATTATTAGTGCAAACATGGTATTGATGGATTATTCACCGTACATTTTTAATAATAAATATTTTAGTTTTTTGAAAAATATAAAAGGCAGCACTCGTACATGTATTAAAGTAGGTTTGTATATATTTCTTTTGTTTTTATCATCATAGTGTTTCTTTATTTTTTAAATAAATTTGCTTTATTATTTGACGTGTTAATTTCTAGCTTTTTTTATTACTGTCATGTTTATTTCTTTGTATTTTTGTTTCTTTTTTTTCGTTTTTATATAACCACCCCTTTCTTGTTTACGCCTGATATTTTTACTTTTTACTTTTTTGTTTTTTGTTTTTTTTTTTTTTTTGTTTATTTTACACTATTTTTGCGACTACGTCAATTGTCATCAAAAAAAAAAATAAATAAAAAATAAAAAAACCCAATTTTTACAAATAGTCACGTTCAATTTTATTGTTACAAAAAGTTTCAAGCATAGAAAAAAATCAAAGGAATGAGAGCAAAAAAAAAAAAACAAAATTTAAATGCGATTTAATTGTAAATGTAAAATTAGTATAGCGCCATTTCTGTTATCATTGTAAAATTTCCTACAACCACCATAATAATAAATAATTATTCTATTTCTCACTATTTATTCACTTAACTCTTTTTTTAATCTATCTCTTGCTGGAAATTAAATACAAACAGATTTCAATTTACCCCAGAGAGTGAGATTTCATTGAAAAAATATTATTATTATTGTTGTAATTTCTTTATAATACATTATGCCATTGTGTACTTGGTACAAACGGAATTTAATAGTCACAGGGCATTACCATTAATTTATGGCGTACGTTTTATAGGAAATTATGTATTTATTTAAAATTTTTTTTCTATCATTTTTTTTCTTATTGGTTTGCTTTGCATTAAAAAAAGTAGGTGGTTGTGTTTATTTTTGATATGCCGCTATTTCATTTTTAAAGAATAAAGGAATTTTATCATGGATATTATTTAAAAAAGAATTTAAAGCGTAAATATTGGTTATACGAGGGCTACAAAAAACATATTAAACAAAAATATTATTAAAAAATTATGATGCTTTGCACTAAGTTTTTCGGGTTAGGAATACTGATATTAAATTTAGTTGCAGAAACAGTTTCACATATCTTTCTATGTGGATTTCTGGTGCGTCATCATCCGCTTCCAAGACTTACTGCACAATGCGCATCTTCTTCTCTCACGCCAATTTGGAATATGTAAGCTTCTCCTTAGCCGATTTTTCATCTGGCTTGGTATTCAGTCTGATTTTCGGAAGAGTTCTCTTTTTGGAATTGGGAACCGCCAACGAAATTGTGTCAACAATGCGTGGAGCGCTTCATCCGGAGAGCGAATCCTCTTCCTTTCTGATTAACTTTTTTATGTCTCATATTTGCAGCTTTTCTACACTGTGCTCCACAGAGATTGCGAGTTTTTGTGGTGAGTTTTTTGAGAAACTTTCTACTCGCCCGTCTGGTATGGCTGGTGATTGCATACCACTAATAGCCGCCGGTACTGAGGGTATTAGGCTCTGCACCGTAATTTATTATCTTTTTTTTATTTTTCTCCAGTATTGGTTTATAATTGGGTACCATCCTAGCTAAGTTCTATTTGGTGCACGAGTAATTCTAGGAACCTCTAGGGAAAAAGTAATTTACAGGGTAATAATACTCCCAAAACTGCTAAGTACTTTCTTCTAGCACCTTCTCACATCTAGGAGTAGTAAAACCAAGTACCCTATATTTTCCCTTCTATCTGACACCAGGGACGTCCGATGGTAGTAAATTTAAGCAAAGGAATCCACTCGGAGGCACTAAAGAGTCCGCTCTTGAAGTTGGCAAGGACAGATTTAACATAAAGCACAATTTTATCCATGTGAAAATGTTCCAGAAGTTTCAATTGGTTTTACACAATTGAATTTCTGCTGACGAGAACTTACGTAGTGTATAAGGTAACGAGGACCTTGCATTAAATAAAAATATACCTGACTTTACTGTATTCTTGAAATTTCCTCCTTTCATGTTACAGAGGCGTTTCTTGAAGTTAGTGAGAGATTGTCCATTGTGTTCGATTTTGGACCAATAAGAAGCACATATATATCCGTGTTAAAATATTTTTCTCAATTTCAATCGTTTACTAATCTGACAGTAATTATGACTAATAAAAAGAGTTGAGAAATATGTGAACAAAATACGTTCGATTAAAGAACGAGCTGAGACGAAGATTGTTTTCCCTCAGACTTTTGAGACTTACCTAATTGAACTTGGATAGAGAAGTCAACCAGAACTTTTTATTAATTAAAAAAGGCATAGCTTTCCGGATTACCTTCCTTGGATCTCTTTAAAATCGGAAGAAGGAATTCTCTGAAAGTTATTTTAGATAGCTTGACATTTGAAATAATTAAAAAGAGACATAGCCCTACTGATAGCCTTTCTTGAATATTCAAAGATTCTCTGAAAGTTTATCAGGAAAGCTTGATATTCGATAAGATTGTCAATATTTCTCTCCTGTTGTCTCGTCTATATGCAGAGGATGCAGAATGCATAAGGCCTTTGTATTCCAGGAAGTTTCCATCCTGGATAACTAGTTGTCACAGTCGCTCTAATGACACTCAGATCTGTGTTCTCCATGATCACGTCCATCTCGTCGGTTTCGTAAAACTTACAAGCTTCCACCAGCGATATCAGATAATTTGCGTTTACACTCGTTGATCTGTGATCTCGGCGCTCTGAATATTAGGTAAAAATCTGTCTGTTGGATGGTGTGTAAATGGAAGCCATTGGACTTCTGTCTTTTTGGATTCCTTTAAAAACAGATGAAATTCTAGTTGAGGAACGTACTTAAGGACAGGATCACTTATTCCATTTTGGGTCTCCAAAGTACAAGGAAAGTTTTGATAAGGGATATTCCACAAAGAGGAAGTCTGTATGGAATTCGTGTTGGAAGGAAATTAAAAAAAAAAAAAAAAAAAAAAAAAAAAAAATAGTAATTTAATTTTTTACTTGCTCTTAACATTTGTTTATCTCCAATAAAATTGACAACCTTAACCTAAAATTATTAACGTATTAACTTTTTGACCCACTGTATTTAATCACGTACAATTACAATTCACACTTACACGTTTATTAACTATAATTCACGTATGTATCTATTATTAGTTTTAAGCTTACAATGTTTATTTAATTTTTACATTTTAAATTTTAGTATTTAGTTTATATTCACACATAGATAAAATTTAAATTAAAATAAACTAGGTCAAAGTTGATGTGCTTCGCAAAACTGAGTCATATATTTAAGTTATGCTCTCAAAATTTTTTACGCTTTACTTTATGTTTTAGCACATAAGTAATTATTTAGATGCTAGTATTAAAGATTAAAAAAAACAAACATTTGAAAGCTAATATTAGTAAAATTAATTGAAAATGATTAGAAAATCTCAACATCTGTTTGTGGACAATTAATTAAAAAAAAAAATACATATTTTTGTTTCTTCCTATATTCCAAGAATTTTTTGTGATTTATTTTGTGTTTTTTTTGCACAAATGAATTTATATGAAATTAAATTATTTTCTAGAATTAAATTGTGTTTTTAATATAAAAAATGGAGTTGTGTAACATTAATATAAAATTATATTATTATAATTAGAATAAGGCAGAAATTAAAAAAGTATTCCTTTTTGAGGTTCAGGCTCCGTTACTCTACCGTAAATGTAAATATATAAAAACGTTATGCAACCTAATTTCTTTTGGTCAGTACGTTACATTTACTTTTATTATTACCTCTGATAAGGAAAACGTGTCAACTGATTCGTTACATTTAAGTTTACGGTAGAGTAATGGAGCCTTTAATTATTAATTTTATAATGTTGACTGTCTTTGGTTTGTTTACTTTCTTATCATAACCTTACGTATGTTTGTATGCTTATTACAAATATGTAATGCTATAGTTCGCTTGACACATCAATAAGTACTCTCCCTCTCATACTCAATGATTGAGGTGAGTAAATCGATTTTTATTTTGACTGTTTTGTTTTTATTTTTGTATTCATGAAGTATAAGAAGTTAGTATGTATTGTAAGTAGTGATGCCAACTATTGCGAACATAAACAATGTGATAAGTGATAAAAAGGACTAAATTAAAAAAAAAAAAAAAAAACACAATGGTTTTGTGGTACAATCAAGACAAGTTTTGTGAAAAATCGCAAAAAAGGGCTAAAATTAATATTTTTTAGAAAAGTAAAATTCGATCTTTCGGCAACTACATACATCTCAAAATACTCATAGCAAACTGTTTAAATTAAAAATATAGGCTATAGAGGTTCCATTATAATGAAACTCGATTCCAAATTGTCCACTTCATTTAATACTTTTCCATTCAAACAATTTTATTTGTTGATCACAGTTTTTTTTTAATAAATTTTCTTTACGAATAGTAAACAGTGTTGCCAGGAGATGAGAAAAAAGAGGCTAAATTAAACTTAAAAAATGGTAAAAAGGCAAAATTTCCCAAAAAATAAAATCACAAAAAGTTAAATTTTTTAATCTAAAAACTTTTTTTTACATTACATTAGTACATTAGTTTTTTGGATCTTTTATAAAGATTTTTTAAATTATATATTCTATAGTTAATGAAGTATACCTATTAAAAATTAGTTATAAGAAACGATTTAGTAAGTCCATAAAATTAGCGCAAGCGAAAATTTTTGTTAAATATAAATAATCTCGATTTTTTGTGCGAATAAATACACTATAAATGTATGATTCTGTAAAAATAAAATTAATAATAACAAGTAATTATTTTCTTCGTTTTTGAATTACTAATATTTTAGCCTTTTTAAGATAATTTTAAAAATGAAAAAATACTAACAAAAAGCTAGAAGCTAAAACGAAAAAGTTGAGGCTAAAAAGGCTAAACTGGTAACACTGATTGTTAAGATCTCTTGAAAAATCGGGTCTAGACTTTTCACATTGCTCGAAAAAGTATTTTGAGAACTTATTACAAAAATTAATAATATCACTTCATTCAGTTGTCAACAAGAAAAAATAAAAATTTAACAATAAAAAGTAAAAATTAAAAAAATTTGCCATTTTAAAAAAAAAAGGAAAAAGACGCTAAAGGAGCTAAAATAAAATTTAAAAAAGTGTTAGATTTGCGCGTTTTTTTTTTTAGTTTCGGGCTCAAAACTATTTTTCCCGTTTTGGACTGCAAAAAGCGGACTAAATTTAGGAGAGAGCTAAGTTGGCATCACTGATTGTAAGTTACTCATGTATTTAAGTAAACTGTTGAGTAGGTGGGTATTTTGTTGTAAAGAATTTTATGGTTTCAAAACAGATAAATTAATATATAAAAAAATGTAGCATATTCTTGTTGACATACTCATAAACTAGAACAGGTGATACGGCACATGTGCAAGTGATGTTAAAATGTTACTTGCAAAAAAAATATATATATATATATATGTATATAAAAAAAACACTTCAATGTAGTGTAACACTTAAAAAATAATAATAAAATAATAAAGCAGTTGTTTATCTAATTTTTTTGCAAAAATACAGTTAAGGCCGTAATGTCATAAACCTTTTAAAATTGTTTCCAACAAGTTAAAAATTATTCAAGATTTTTTTCTTTAATGACAAATTTAAATAAATGCAAAAAAACTGGTAATTTGTATTTTATTGCCGAAACAAATGTTTTTTTCAGAACAGTTTTTCTATGAAAATATTTCTATAATTTTTTGCCGGCAAATAACAGAGACATAGTTCATAAAAAACTGTAGTGTTGCATACAGTATAAATTAAAGTCGTAATCGAAGCTTATAAAAAACGTTATTAAACAGAAAATTTTAATGTTATAAAATTAGTGCACATTTAAAAGCTGTTTACTTTATTAATAATGTTAATGTTAAACAAAAATCAAAAATAACAATATCATAACTAGTATAAGTAGAAAAAGTTGCATTCCTTTATTTTGCTTTTTAATAGTTTCAAAATGTAATTGTTTCAGTATAACGTAAAATATTTTTAGAATAAATTTTAGAAATTATATAGAATTTCGATAGTTTGATCTTAAAACCAAAACTAATTACACTTTTTATCAAATATTTAACTTTTCATTTACTATATTTATATATTTTGATTTGGGACATAATTTACTACATTTCTTAAAAGTAGTAGAAGAAGTAGACATCACTGAATTAGTGCGCTGCGTCGTACGCTATTATTCTGGGTTAATTTTTGGGAGAGAAAAATTAGTGTCGCTACGCTGGTATTCTGGGCCGACATTTAACGTTAAAACACACCTACTGTTTTTTTTTTTTTTGCTAATTGGATAAACAATTTAAATTTTCTTATTTATCTCTATTTTTGTTTGTTTTGTTTAAAGTTCCTTAACCTTTAGTAAATTGTGTGTTACTCATAAAACAAAGCTTGGAGAGTTGATAAACCGCGAAACAAAAAATAAGGTCATTAAGCTTCCAAGCAAAAAATTTTGTTTATACTGGATATGAAATGATATGATTTTTTAAAATATGTATAACATTTCCGCAAAATAATGGAAATTGTAAAATTTAAAGTCCATCTTTAATTAAAGAAACATTAATATGCTTAATTGAATGTTTTTCTCTTAATAAAATCAAAGCTCAAAGTTCTCTGGGAAAAATGACACATATCGTCACATTTTCTAAGGAAAAATTTTGTCTGAATTACAGAAAATTTTTATATTGATCATCTATATGGGAAGACGAATGTCACAATAAATCATGTAAATTTGCAAGGTAACAGCGTGTGACCAGTAAATTTTTTATTAAGACAGACGTAGGGTTTTATTTCAAAAATTCCCGGGACGAATTTCCTGGAAATTTTTCTCTTCTTGCCTGCGCTTGACTTTTAAAATTGCAAAGTAAAAAAATATCCACATAATAATTCCAAAGCTTTTTTGTCTAGAAATAATCTTACTTAAAGCATAGATTAATAAGCAGATATTTATATGATAGAAAAAGACTTGATTCAATTGTCAAAAACCTAATTCATGCAACAACAAAATACATGTAGTCACATATATTTTGTTTTTGTGTTTTGAAAGAAATTAATAATTTTTTTGAAAATTTAGTCCGAAGTGCTTCTCACATAAAAAAAATACGCAATGCGTCTCGGTTTAAAAATATTTTAAATTCTCTCCGAATTTTTTGTTCTTTTCATTTTCTTTCAAAAAATATTACCATATTTCTAAAAACATATAAATTTTGTAAACAAAATTGAAAAATGTTTAAAGTAAAAAAGGAAATGAGAAGAAAATAAATAAAATTTTTGTTTATTTTCCGTTGCCGTTATACATTTAAGGAAACAAGGTAACACCGTTCTCTCTCAGGGAAAATTTTTTTGAAGTATGAAAGATATTTTGAAATACATTTTTTATAAACAAATGAAAAAATCGTTGCCACATTACAACAAAGGAAAATTATATTTAGGAAATTGTTATCAAAATTGTGTAATTTGCTTTAAAAAAAATTTGCACCTTATAAATTTTTTTTATTTTTAATTTAATTGCATCTTTGTTGGTAAGTAACAACATTATAACTATACAGTAATTTAATTTTATAAATGCAGAGTTGAGTCATTTACGACTTTTCTACTTTAATATATTATGTTTTTACAATATTATATCTTAAGAACTAATTTTAATAATTTTCGGGCAAAAATTTATAAAATCCAGTAAGAGAGAGAAAAAAAAATAAAATAAAATAAAAATTTATATTGAAATGGGATGTGCCTTATATATATTTCTTTCGCTAATCTATTAAAATGCAGCAAATATATCTTAAGAAGGTTATTTAAAGTATTATTAATGGAATTTTTACCTTTTTTACCTTTTTGTTTCTTATTATTTAAATTTGGGAATATAAAGCAATGAATGTATCGCTAAAATAATGACTACTAAGTCACTCAAACATCATATAACGGATGATAAATACATTATAAAAATGTTAAAGTGTAAAATAATCTCTATTATGAACATAAACTCTAAATTGAAATATCAAATTAATTGAAAATATAATTCGTTTAAAATTAAATTATAACATTTTTAAAATACCTCTAATAATATAGTTTTCGGAATAGTACATAGCAAATAGTATAGTGTACACAGTTTTTAGTTTTTGATAAAAAAATATACGGCTATAATTAACTGCCCAGCAAAAACTTTTTGGTTTTCGGTAATGACAGCTACTTATTAAAGTAGTTTCTTGGTAATGAGACGTCATTATTATTTGCTCTGTATTATTTAATAAATACTCAATAGTATAATAGCACAGTAATATTGCAATCACGTGGATGAGTTGGCTAGAGCGCCGGATTAACAACCAGAAGGTTGTTGGTTTAACCCCATTCTGAAGCTGTTAATTTTTTATAACAAAATGTCTAAAAAGATATTTTAAACTAAAAAGAGTTTTTGTCGCTTAGGATGCTATGTGCGAGATGGTGTACTAAGTAAGACGTTAGTCAGTAAAAACGAATGGTTAGTGTGTGTCCAAGTTCAAGTCTCACTGACGGCGAATTTTTTTTTGTTTTTTTTATTTTTGTTTTCGTTTAGGTACATATTTTTGAGTACCCCTAGAGTCAAAAAATAACTACATGAATTTGTGGACAAGTCGAACAAAAATAACTAGTTATTCAGGCAAAAAATAAGTAGTTTATTTTTGTTTCCAATTATACCTGCTAACTTACCAGGAAAGCAAAGTTTTTGCTGAGTAGTTAATTATACTATGCCGAAATTGTAAATTATTAAAGTCAAAATTTCGAAAAAGAAAAGGGAAATAAATTAAAAATGGTAAATAATTCATTATTTAATTTGAGTGTATATAAAAGATGGCAATATAGTATAAAATCTACGTTCTTCTGCTTTCAAAATTAATTTAAAAATCTTAAATTGACTTAAAATTTATGAAGCTACGAGATCTATAGTGCAGGAACTACCCTAAAAACGGTTTTTTTCGCAATATCTCGAAATTTAGGTGGTGTTTCGAAATTTTTTAGAATTGTTTTGTGATGTCCTCAAGAAGGTCTTCAACAACCCACATTAGACCGTTTTCCGAGTGAAAATAAAAAGTATAAAACCCTACAGGGCGGGCACATAAAAATGAAATTTAAAAATTTTTGTGAAAAAAAGATTGTTTCTTTCAAATCTAATAATTAAGTCCATTTTTTCCCTGATAAATTTTGTTAGGGTGCTAAAATGCAATTAGCATTATATGACAAAACTTTCCAAAATTTTGGAACCATAAAAACTAAACTGTACAACAATGTTGGCAGATTTAGCCAATTTACACCATTGTTAACATAAATTAAAACTTATTTATTTTTTTTCATTCATATAATTTTAACAATTATTTATCTTTTATTAAAAATTCCGTCTTAACTTAAATTTTGATAACAAAAACAAAAAAGAAGAAAAAAATTATTACATTTTTTTTATTTATTAAATAATAAATAAATAAAAAATAAAATTATTATGGTACAAAATATTCCAACTTTAACCACTGCACTAAAGCTTTTCTTTTTGTTTTAAATTTTTCAAAGAAGAAAGAATTTCTTTGTTATTTGCTAGAAGAATAAATTATGCACAAACATTAATTTAACTCGATTTAAAACTCAGTATCAAACTCATTTCTTATAAAAATGTCTAAATAAACAGAATTTTTAAAGAATGCTTTCAATTGTCATAAAAGTTGTGAAAATAATTTAAAAATCGAATTTTTATTATTGAAATGCTTAAGTGGGCAAGTTTTCTAGACGAAAGTCTGAGTAGGAGAGGAAAAGTGAAGGGTTACAAAATTGTTTGTAAAAAAAAAAATAAATAAATAAATAAATTGATAAAAATGTTTTTGTAAGGCAAGTTTAAAAGAGAAAAATAAAATCAAAGAAAATTTAACTCGTTTGAACGCACGCACGTTTTATAAGCTTAGGCTATAATAAAATAATGTTATTTCATTGTTAAAGTATTAATGGATACTATTTTATTTATTTGTTTTTAAATTTTTGCAGATTTTATAGAGCATATATATTTTCATCTATTTAAAAAATTATTTGTAGATTTTTAGAAATTTCATCTATTTCTGATTTATAATTGATAAATGAATATATTTTTTATAGAATTCATTTAATATTTTATTGTTTTAAAACTCAAAATCTCACTAAACAGTTTTTTATTGTATTTTATTAACTGGCTTTTAGGCACAAAATTTTCTTTCTAAAAGTTTTGTTTTGTTTATTATTTAAATTCTCTTTAATTGTTTGTCTCTATAGAAAATATTTTAACAAAGATCAATTGACTGTTTTTCAATAAATTTGCATAATTTCTTATTAATTTATTATGTGGAGAAAAAAAAAGAAATAGAAAGCCTTATTTAAGCATAATTATTTATTTTTTTTTAACACATTCTGTTTGCGTTTGTCAATTAAACAACCTGCCTTGCATATAAATTTTGTGTAAATGTATTTTTACTTACAAACAACACACCCACTTTTAATAAAATAAAACTAATAAAAATATTTAAATGTAAATTTTTATTTCATACTAGTATAATGTATTGTTTTAAGTGTTTAAAATACTTTTACAACATATTTAAATCGGGTTTTTACTTTTATATGAATAACAATTAAAAAGCATTTTTGTTCTTAGTCAATTTTATAAAGATTAATAAGTCGCTCTTCAAGCAAAGTTAAAGTACTTATTGTGTCTTAATACTTTTGCTTACAGGTATTTCAACTTACCTATAAGTTAAGGTTAAAGTATAAAGTATGGTATGGGCCCAGATTATATACAGCATGAAAACATAAACAAACCGCAATAGAGTTGCCAATTTAGATCCATTTATTTAAGCGTTTTTGACCATATAAACTGGACATTTTCTATAAGTTTTTTTTATACCCTTTACTACAGGTGTAAAGGATATATATAAGTTTGTCATTCCGTTTGTAATTTCAAAAATTTTCGTCGAATAGCAAAAAAGTTTATATTTTCGATAGGACGATGTCCGCCCGTCCGTTTGTAGATTGAAATGGCGTATATATATATATATATATATATATATATATATATATATATATATATGCCAAACGATCGGAAATTCTTAAGATCATAAATGGCGGAGATATGTAAAAATCAAAAATGTTTTTTTTTTTAACTAGTTTTGGATTTTATGAAGCCTCTATATAAGCTAGGAACTTAGTTATTTTTAAAGAAGATTTTGAAATTTTTTTCTGAATATTTATACTGAAAAAATGAAATAAATCGGTCCAATAATAACCGAGATATCGAACAAAACGAATATCTTATTTATGGAAAAATTTTAATTGCTAAAAGGTTTTAAAAAATCTCAAATTATTTAAGATAAAGCACTACGATTATTATTGATATCAAATCTCAGCTATGTATTTTAAAATGAAATTCTTGTATCGAAGTCTCTTTAATAGATTCTTTAAAATTCGGAGACATATTATCATCAATAATTTGTATTATTAATATTAATTGTTTAATAAAAATTATGAAAAGATTAAGGAGGACATTTTGATAGGAGTAAAGAAGAAATAAAATCATTTATTGGCATAAATCATAAATTGTTATCAAATATTTATATAAATAATATTATAATTCATCAAAACATTAAAGGTTAAATAATTCTATTTTCTATCTGAGCTCAAATGATAGTTTTTATAAAAATTTTTTATTTTGGTACAACTGAGATGAGAAAAGTGCAATTTTAACTTTGTTCAATTTAAAAATTTCAATTTACATCCCTGATTGTGTGCTAATACGTTTTTGTTGAATTTTTGTTTTGTTTTTTGTTTAAGCAAGCGTTGCTTGTGGGACAGAAGTATGTATGATTTTTTAAGTATAAATATGAAAATATGAAGGCATACTATTTATTTTTATTTGTTGGTAAGGTTATAAAGGGTATAAAAGATTCGGCTATATTCGGCTGTGCCGAATCTTATTTACCCTTCACCCGTGTTGAGATGTGTTATATGAAAATGAAATACGTTATATTGAATGTACATAATTACAAATATATTTACAAATGCTATACTTACACCTACTTAAAAAAATATATTCTTTCAATTTTACACGTTATTAAGGAAAGCTATTTACATCAACAGATAGTGCTTCATGCATGCCACGCTCATATTTTACGCCCACATTTTTAAGAATTTTTAATTGATTCATACGATTAGGTGAAAATAGGTCGGAGTAGGGGTGTAGTACCCCCCATATAAGGAAAATATTCATTATAGCGTATCAAATTGCATTGATGAAATGGAAATAGGACGGATCGGTCCAGGGGGAGGGGTACCCCCATACAAAGATAATATAAATTTTCTCATCTAAAGGACTATTAAAGTGAAAGTCTTAAAAACATTTAAAAGTAATTTTCATATCAAATTTCGAATAGCGTGAATGGTTCCAGGGGGAGTAGTAGCTCATCAAATATCATCAAATAGAGTAGCGAAGCGCACAGGTAAAAGCTAGTAAATAACAAATTTAATACTTTCGAATTTTACAAAAGTTCGCAAATATTTAAGGAAGATATAATCACTTCGATTCAGAACAAATACTATATACATTAACGACAATATTAATTTGAATAAGACAATATTAAACTAAAAAAGGGTATGGTGGAAAATTTATGGATTGATTTAAAAAACCGAAATTGGAAAAAAATATTTCTGATAGATTTATGCAAAAGCGAGGCTTACAGCTTATGTAGGAGCTTCAAAAAATCTAAAAATGCGTTTTGGCCTATAACTCGGTTAATATTAGATCTACTTAGTTAATTTTTTATTTTAACACAAAAATTCTTAAAAAATTTCCGATTCTTTGGTGAAAGAACGAAGTTTCTAGCTTACATAGGTGTTTCAAAAAGTTGAAAAACCAAATATGCCTTAGTTTATTGCTGTTGTTGTTTTTCAGTACGCATGAAAACAACAACCATAAGGGAAGTAGACATTAAATGAATAAAAAAATATAAACAGATTTGCCAATAACTTGGTTGTTTATGAACCGATTTGATTGATTGAAAAAACCTAAATTCAAGAAAAATATTTGTGATCAATCTATTTCAAAACCAAGTCCGTAGCTTATTTGGGACTTGGTTATCGGTAAAAAAAATCGCTTTAGCCGATATCTCTGTAACTAATGGAATGACTGAGTTCTTTCTTCAGCAGAAAAATTCAGACAAAATTGGTCAGACAAACTGATTTATGTAAGGCCTTCAGAAAATCGAAAACCAGTTTGAAAAAAATTGCATTATAAGAAATTAAGTTTGCCTGAGTAATAATTTAAATAAGGGGGAAGTGTTAAATGTTAAGCTGTGACATTTTATTATTTAGTTGGTGGTATGTAATTTCTTATTTTTTTATATATTTTTTTATTTCTGACATTTTATTTCCTTTTCTAGACGCCACCTTTGGTCAAGGCATAAATTAATTAAATAATCGATTGTGTAAGAATGTGCTATTTTTCCTCATATGGCTTGTTGTACATATATTTCATTAAGACATTGAATTTTGTTATTTACTTTTGTGTATAAAACAAACTGTTGGAAAGTAATTAATTTGAGTGCCCACATCAATAATGTTCATTTAGAGTTAGTGCAAATTAGAGTAACCAAAATACCGACTTTTTTTCGGTTTAACCGAAAAATCTTATTTTAGAAAAAGTCAATTGCTCGATTTTGGGCTCTTGAAAAAACCGGTTAACCGGTTTTTAGTCATCTCAAGTTTTTAACAAGGAAATATTTTTTTGTAATTTTTTTAAATAAAAGTCTAAATTTATACGTGCATACAAGTTTTAAGTTTTACTCTGTAAAAATAATAAATATTGATGTGCATAAAATTTAAGTTTTTTATTCACTTTATAACTTTAGAGAAATCATTTTTTTTTTTAATTTGAAATTATTCTTATTTATTTGATGTATCTTATTTAATAATCTTTCTTTAATATTTTATTCCTAATCCTGGTATTTGAAAATATGTATTTAAAAAATATATTTTTTGTGATTAAAATACTTATAAGTGAGCACGAAAAAACTAATGCAAAAATTATACTAATAAACCATATATTGGTATGTTTTTTATGAAAAAAGTTTTAAATTCAAAATAATTTCTTATTTGTTATAATAAAACTGTAAGCTTTTCTGCAAAACTTTTACTGTGTGTACTTCTAAGCTTTTAGTATCCTTTAAATATTTGTTGAATAAGGCAGAATACATTTGTGTCAATTTGATTGACGGGGATCATTTGGTACATATATAATAATAAATATATTTAATTTTTAATATATACATATACATACAACAAACGTTATGAATCAAACATTTAAACGTTTAGTTCGATTTATTTAAACTATTTAAAGAGAATTTCACAAGTTAAATATGCTATCAGTCATTTTTAGTGCTTTTGGTAAGTTACATGAAACTTCTTATTTTTAGTCATGTAATTGTTCTTATTTGAACTCTTTTTCTGAGTAAAATTACATAAAAAGTTAAATAAAATGCTGTTAAAAAACATAAAAAATTACATAAAAAGTTTTTAAAAAATGCCTATAAAAAAAGGGTTTTGAAAAAAAACTGAAAATAAGAAAAAACCTGCAACCGACAGCGTTTGTAGAAAACCGGAAATCGGTTAACCGGTTGCCGGTTTCGGGTTTGAATACTCTAGTGCAAATATTATATAAATTGCTTCTTTTATTGTATTTTATGGTACAAAAGAAGAAAATAAATTGGTATTTGTACAGTACTTGTAACATCATTAATATTTTAGGTGTCAAGATAAATATTTGTAAGTTATTTGAAAATAAAGGAATTTAAAGTTTTGCAAATAAGAAAAAATAATATTAAAGTTCTTGGAAAAAATATGGCAACATTGTTTTAGAGAATGAATCTAATAATCTTGTGCCCAGATAGGCAAATTTTTTATCAAGACAAAAATAAAATTTGTATCTAAGTTGCAGATAATTTTTTAATTATAGGCGAAGGCGTATGTCATAACAAACCATGTAAAAAGTTCCAACAACTACCAAAATCCAGTCTTTTATCAAGGAAAATTTGTCAGAATGGAACGCTGCTGTTAGAAGCATTTTTTTTTTTTTTTTTATTAAAATGATGCATGTGCTATAGAATGACAGAAAATTTATGCAAATTTCTAACCATTACTTTCTAACAGCTTTTTCTTGGAAAATTGCCATTTAAAAGGATTTAATGTTAATATTTTCATGCATAAATATTTTTATTTAGCATTTGAATTAAATGTAATAAAACTAAATGAAAATTTTAGCAACATTTTTGCAAAACTAGTAAAATTTTCATTAAGTACAATTTAATAATATCTATGAACAAAATTTTGTTTTTTATGAAAAAAGTTTGGGAAAAAAGATCATACTCGATTCATAATATTTACATTATTAATTATATATATTATTAAAAATAAATCAAATATCTTTATTTTTTCACTCCCATTTCGATTATTATTACATTGACTATGAATGCATAATGATTAAAATGTTCATAAATACACATAAGTAGAAAAAATAATGTACTCGTAGTTCAATAAACTTGATTATTATTACATTTCAAATAAATAAATATGGCACTGTTATAAGCTACTCTTGTGCATTGTAATAAACTAAAAAAATGTAAAAAAGAAAAATAAAATTAATGATCCATTTCGTTTGGATTTTAATATGATTTGAAAGTGGAACACATTTAAATAAAACATTTTTCTGCTTGGTCTGTACTTTTTCAAAAACAAAAAAAGAAAAAAAACTTAATAAGCTATTTTTCTTATCATTAAAGCTTTATTTCTTTTATTTATTTTATTAATATTTAAATAAACACTTATAAAAAATGTTTTTAATTTGAAATTGTTTTATATTTTATCTTAAAGTAAAAATATTTCTTTATACTCTTGATTTGTTTGTTGTGTGCAATTTATGAGGCATATGTTTTATTAAGGAATTAACAAAAATTAAATATAACAATTATAAAAAATAATTGAAAATTATTTTAAGTATATTTGGCAACAACTTTTAAATTAACTAAACAATAGTTTATCATTTTGACGGGTTTTTAAATAATATTTTTAATATTTTATATAAAATAATAAATGAAGCTGGATTTAGATCCAAAAATTTTATTTTAATTGGTAAATAAAGATAAATTATGTCATTTGTATTTGTTAACAATCGTAATATATTTTTATGATAATATTATTAAATAATATTGATTGAAGTGCGAATAAAGGCAGGTTTATTGTTACGTCGAGTCTATAATAGACAATATTTTTCTCAAGACAAACGTCAAAATCAACGCAAATTTATGGAAGGTGGCAACAGTTGTATAAAAAGAACAATAATTCGAATTCATTAATGTTTTCTATATGTGCAGTTTGGCTGCTATAACAACCAAAAATAATCATATGTTTAACTGAGGTCACCTTGCATAGATTCGCCCTGGTTTTGAGTTTGTCTTTTTAGTATAAACTCGACGTTATTAGCATAAGAATGAGTCCTGCCAGATTTGATGATTTATGGGTATATTGATTATTTTTTCGTTGGATGTGGCAATTTTGTATAAATTGTAAAAATCGAAGACTTTTTTAAATAACAAATATTGTACGTAAATGTATTTTATGGAAAATTTTTCGATAAAAAAATTGTCTATAGAAAACTTCAAGATTCGAAAAACTAAATTTATAATAATATAACAAAATTTTTCTATCAATTGGAAATATCGTTTTTAACACAAAATTTGTCGATAACTTCAGTTTTCTATAGAGAATTTAACGATAACAAAAAATATTTATAGGAAATTTATCGATAATTTAAATTATATGAATAACTTAAATTTTCTATAAAAAAAAAAAATTTGACAACTACAATTTTCTATACAAAATTTATATACAACAAAAAGTCTATAGAAAATTTATCGATATGAAAAAGTTTGTATAAAAATATATATAAATTTACTCTTCCTCAAGTATCGATATTTTATATATTTTGTATAGAAAAATGTATCAATAACATAATTTTTGTGTAGTCAATTTATCGACAAAATTTATCGAAAACAAAAATTTTAACTAGAAAATATATCGATAACACAAATTCTGATAGAAAAATTTATCGCTAATAAAAATAAAGAAACCTTTTATAGAAAATTTATCGATCAAAGATTTTCTATAGAAAATCTGTCGATTACTTAAATTTTTTATAAAAAATTAATCGATAACATAACTCCTATAAAAAGTTTATCGATAACAAAAATTTTGAATAAAAAATTTATCGATAATATGACTTTCTTATAGAAAATGTATCGATAAAAAAATTTTCTATAGAAAATTTATCGATAACCTTATGTTCTTTAGAAAATATATCATTCTTGTATATTTCCTAGAAAATTAATCGATCTTATATTTTTATTAAAGAAATATCGTTAACTTAGATATTTTGTAAAAAAATTTTCAATAACTTAGATTTGCTGTAGAAAAGTTATCAATAACATAGATTTCCTACATAATTTTTCATAGAAAAGTTATCGATAACTGAAATCGATAACAAAAATTTATTGATAACAAATATTCTATAAAAAATTTTACGATAACTGTAATTTTATTTAAAAAAATTATAGATTTTTCTGTAAAAAAAATTTATCCAAAAAAATATATTGATACTTTTTTTTCTTCACATATCGATATTTTCTATAGCCAATTTACTGATAACCTAGAAAGATTATATTTTCTAGAGAAATTTTTTCAGTCTTAGGTTTTCTTAAAAAAAGTACCGATAAGTTGCTTCTACAGAAATTTTTTTACAATAATTAGTTTAAAAAGTTTTTCTTTAAATGTGTTCGAAATTTTAAATTTTCTTTAGAAAAACTAACGATATTTTTGGATTTCCTTTGAAAGATTTTTTAAAATTCTATAAACAATTTATCGATAACAAAAAGATCTCCACTTTTACTAACCATGAAAGTGAAAATAATTTAATTACATTGCTGTTTTCTAATATTTGATAACAAGATTTAAATTTGGTTTATTTTTTTTTTAATATTTTCTTTTTTTTACTTTTAATAATGATTCATAATTTTTTATATATAATAAATAAAGTTGATTGCATTTTTGCTAAAAAAAAGTTGTTATTTTTTATGGTGGTCGTGCTCATTTTGTTTTATTGTTAAAACGTTTTATGATAATTTGTTAAACTTTTAATAGCCTTCTGATAGAGACTTTGAGTATTTTTAAAAGATTAGAATGTTTTTTTTTAAATTTCTTTATTTTTTTCTTTTCGTACATTTGAATGGTGAATGAACAGAGAAATGTCAGTTATAAAACTCTTGTCATAACAACAATATTATTAATGTTTAAGATTATATTAAATTACACTTGTATATAAATAAATAATACTAAGGGGCTGTGTGAAATATTAAAAAATATTTCAATAAAAAAAATATTTAGAAAATGTAGATTTAGTTTTAAGATTTCAAACACCATGCATTATTTAAGATGAAAATATTAATAACACAAGTCAACACTAGTTTTGGTGCCAATGAACTTTATATATTTTTTAAACTAGGACTTCATACTGATTACAAAAATAACAAAAAGTTGGATTTCTTACGTGTAGTTTTCTAGTATTTCGCTTTTGTGCATATATATGAAAAAAGTGATTTTTTGCATTATTATACATAAAACTTTATTTTTCGTGACTTTCGTGAATGATGTGCAGTGGGAAGGTCTCGTTGTATTCCCTAACAGTGGTCAGCCATCATATGCCGATCCTATCGGCCTTGGTACCTTCCATAGTTTTCAGATCCTGATGAAACCGCTCCCCTTGCTTATCGCTACAAGATCCAAGATTATCTGGGAATCGGTCGAGATGACTATGAAGGTAGTGCAATTTGATAGACATGTTGCATCCCAAGTTTCTAAAGTTATCTAGCATGTCGTTAACATTTTCGCGGTAGTTGCTTGTCTTGTAATTTCCAAGAAAGTTTTTAATAACTTCAACAAAAGAAGTTCAAGCAGACCGTTCCAAATCATTCATTGAGTTTAGGAAACTGAAATCTTTAATTAACATTTTTATTTGTAGACCATCAAAAACTCTCGCTTTTATCTTCTCTAAGCTTAGTCCTAGAAATTTTGTCGTTATATAAGGGAAATACTGGCCATTTTTATCCAGGGCTTTGACAAACTGCTTCATAAGACCTAGTTTAATGTGCAAGGGAGACAATATAATTTTTTCTTTTGGAATTAAAGGTGGATTTATGATGTTATGATTTGCAACCCCCAACGCCTCATGTACTGGCCAATTTCGTTTTTCCCAGTGTAGGTGCTTGGCCCGGCTGTCTCACAGACAATAAAAACATGAATATTTGGTGAATACTCTTTGCTGTTCTAATAAGAAATTAGTCATTTTAAGATCAACACAAATAATCCATTGGTGCTCGCTATATTTGATTTTGTCTAGCACAAGTACGATATTTAGGTATTCTTCTTTTAGTCTTGTAGAATGGGCAATTGTAACTGAACCATATGTATTGCCATTGTGTAAAAGTACACACTTCAGGCTTCGTTTGCGGCTATCTATAAAGAGGCGCCATTCATTTGGCTGGTATTCGGATTTCTTCAAACAAGGGTTCATTTTTAGAGCACAATTTTGGAACAGGTACTTTCTGGGAATGTGGTAGAGGTCTTCTGGGTGATTCTACGACTAGATAAATAATTTTTTCAGATTAATTCCACGTAATTTAATACAGCAAAAGTAGCAGTCATCTAAGTGATTTTTTGATTTGCATAGGCACTCCGAATTTCATACGATGTCTTTGACCATTCATACAATGTCTTAAATGTTCACAGCACATTTTACAAAGCATTTGAGGAATCCATGACTTATTTTTATCCTCAATTTCCAAATTAAAATAAGAAAAATAAGCACTTTTTATAAAATCCGTTATAGGTTTCTAAACTTTTTAACGGTGTAGTTACCACAAATGTAACAAAACACATTTGGATCATTGAGACAACTTCTTCGCGACGACGACATGTTATTAAAATGAATTTATTAAACAAAATTACCGATAGGGTTTCAAGCCGGGCCGAAAAAAGTACGTTGGACAGCTACTATTAAAAATTGACATTATATCCAAAACTGCACGTAGGAAAAAAATTTGTTTATATGTTTAGTATTACCAGTGTCGGCATGTTGCAGAACCACTAACGGTTTATCGGCACCATTTAACTTTTTTTAATTTGTTGACTTGTGTAATCAATTTCCATTTGAACACGAAACGTTACCAAAGTAGAGTTTTTCTTTCATAAATGATTTCAAATAAATCATTTTTATTCTTTAAATTTCTCTTCATTGAACACAGTAGAATGAAAAGTTTTTCTCGCCATAGAAAAAATATTTTTAGCCATTGAACTTTTCTACCGTTTCACACACGCCCTCAGTAAAAGATATAATTGTGGTAAATAATATTTATGCATATGGTAAATAAACTTTTAACACCGTTTTCTAGCATAAAAAAAATGTAAAAAAATCAATCTTAAACTGTTTTTTGATACTGTCATTTTAAAAATAATTTTTCACACCACTTTGGTAATTTTCTTATTACAATTTCTTATTTTTTTTATTTAACAGGAAATGGTGTAAAAAATGACGTTAGTAGGTTATTTAATATTTTCAAAATGTTTAAAGTTTGTTTGAGAAAAAAACTTATATGACTTAATATAACGACCTTGAAGTATTGTATTTTTTCCAGCAGAAATATAATAATTTATTTTTTACAAGAAACCGAATGTACTTTTTTTAACAATTAATTGTTTAATTTTAGAAAAAAAACCAAAAGAAACAATAAATAAAAAGCAATAAACATTTTTTATTGAAATATTTTTATTATTATTATTATTTTGGTACGTCATAAAATAAATTTTAAAATATTTTTCATTCATTAAAGTTGCATTTGAAGCAGCGGAAATATTAAATAATGAATAATATTAAATCCCTTTTGCCCCAAATTTATTTGTTTATAAATAAAATTAGTTAATACATGTTTATGGAAGAAATATGGGAACATGTATAGAGAATAAAGGCTCTGTTACTCTATCGTAAATGTAAATACGTAAAAAGGTAAAGCTAACTAATTTCATTATGTATGTTACATTTACGTTTATACACATAATATAACTCACATACACATAACTCTGATAAGCAAAACATGTCAGCCTTAAGTTTTTTTTTATCAAAACAAACGTCAAAATTTTATTACGATAAACATTTGCCTAGTGTTAACTGAATTTGTCAGTATTATTTAAGCGTTAAAACAAAATTGTCAGCGTTCGAGCACTGACAGCTTTGTATCGACCGTGTTGGTACATTTTTCATGGTTTATTATGACATATGTTTTCACCTATAATTGATAAAGATAAAAATTATTTGTAATTTCCTAAATAATTTGACGTTTGTCTTGGCGGGTCTAAACCAGACAAATTTTTATTAGGACAAATGTAAAATTTTATTAATATGTACATTTCTCCAGTGTACACACAATTTGTTAGTAGTATTGCAGCGTTTTAAGACAAATTTGTTAGAGTTTAAGTGCTCACAATTTTTGTCTTAATTATAGATAATTTTTTATCTATCAACCAGAGGGGAATGCAATTAAAATGGCGTCTTTTATCAAGCAACGTCAAGACAAAGTTGTTAGCATTCGACCTCTGACAACTTTGTCTTGACGATGCAATAATACTAATAAATTCAGTGAGTTTAAATTGATAAAGTTTTGACATTGTCTAGTTAAACCCGCTGTTATTACTTTTTTTCCCCTATAATTGATAAAGATAAAAAACCATTATCTGTTTTCAGACAAAAATTTTACTCTTGTTTTGCTAAAAAATTGCTTGCCTAGAAAGCGTATCAGAGAATAAGAAAAAGAGCTACCAAATTTATTTTATTTTTACAGTTTATTTTTATATAAAATTTTCAATAAATAATATATTTATTGGTGAATTTTCTACAGAAAATTATTGTTATCGATAAGTTTTCTATAGAAAATTTATAATCAATAATATTTCTATTGAACAAGATTTTTTTATCGAAAAATTTTCTACATAAAATGCATGTTATCGATAAAATTAAATATACTTATTGATAACTTTTCAGAAGAATAATTTTGTTAGACATAAATTTATTATTTAAAATGTTTATTCTTGATAAAATTTTAGGTTTTCTTTAAAAAAATTTTTGATATAAAATTTTTTATAAAAATATGGATACATTTTTTTTGAAAAATTGTCTAGAAAATTTTCGTTATCGATAAATTTTATGAGCATATTTTTTGTTGTATAAAAATTTTTTGTTTTCGATAAATTTCCTATAAAATATTTTGTTATCGATAAGTTTACTATACAAAATTTTTATTATCGATAAAGTTTCTATAGAGTCTAAATTATCGATGTTTTCTTTTTCCGTTTCGTTTTTGTTATCGGTAAACATTCTATACAAAGTTTTTGTAATTGAAAATTTTTCTAGAAAACGTTTTATTATTGTTAAATTTTCTTATCGATAAATTTTCTATAGAAAATTTTTGTCATCCATAAATTTTCTATAAAAAATTTTTGTTATCTGTGAAGTTTCTATGGAGTCTTATGAGAAAAGTTTTTATTATCGGTAAATATTCTATACAAAATTTTTGTTATCGAAAAATTTTCCATAAAACATTTTATTATCGTTAAATTTTCTATACAAAATTTTTGTTATCGATAAATTTTCTATAGAAAATGATAAAACTTCTAAACAAAATTTTTGTTATCGCTAAATTTTCTATACAAAATTTTTGTTTTCTATAAATTTTCAATAAAAAATTTTTGTTATTCATAAATTTTCTATACTAAAATGTTGTTTTTGTATCGATGAATTTTCTATGCAAAATTTTTGTTATTAATAAATTTTCTATAAAAGTTTTAAGTTATCCAACATTTGCCTATAGAAAATTTAATTTATGAAAAATGTTTCTGTAGAAATAAATAAAGAAAATTTTTGTTATCGCTAAATTTTCTATACAAAGTTTTTGTTGTCGATAAATTTTCAATAAAAAATTTTTGTTATTGATAAATTTTCTAGCTTCCAGTTTTCTTTTCTTTGTAATTAAGAAGCTTAGGAACTTATTAATTTGGTATTGTAAGACTACTTATCAACATTTTGCAACAATGATGATTTTCATACTTGTGATAATTATAATTGTCATTTCAATTAGTATGGTTATGTAAATGAAATGTGAATTTATTTACATAGTGTAAATACACATACAGTGATGGACTTAGATATAGGCACAAACGTAATTAAAAGAAACTGCTGTTTTATTTATGTAAGGAAACACGACATATTTATTTTATGAATTAATTATAGGTATAAAGCTTATACATTTAAATTATAAACATGAAAATTAAATAAAAAATAAAAAAAGTTATTTAAAAAAAACATTAAAAAATTCTTTATTTTACTGGACAAAAGTATAGGCACAACTATTTCTACAATAACAAAAACTTCTTAGAAAAATTATCTAATATTTAGTTGGCAGTCTCTTTTGCTTAATAACGGCCTTAAGCCTATTTGGCATGGGGTGGACTAATTTTTTAGTTATATTTTCGCCTATGTTATTCCATTCTTGCACTAAAACTGCTTTCAGCTCAGTTCTATTTAAAACTGCGCGTTTTTGGATCCTTCTCTCCAATTCCTCCCACAAATGCTCAATGAGGTTTAAGTCTGGGGACTGCGTAGGGTGTGGCAGAACATGAGCCGTATTATATGCAAGCCACATCTTTACGTCATGGGCTGTATGTTTCGGGTCGTTGTCTTGCTTTAATGTAAACGACTCAGGTAAGTTGAGCTTTTCTGCCCTTTTTTTGAGATTTTCCTTTAAAATGTTAAGGTAAACTGTCTTGTCCATTATCCCCTCAATAAATACGTGCTCTCTCACACCCGCAGAAGACATACAGCCCCATACCAAAACACCTCCGCCACCATACTTTACTGTTGATAAAAGATTTTTTGCTTCATATGCAAACCATATTGTGTCCATCAAATCGGAAAATATTAAATTTACTTTCGTCTGTGAACAATACCTGATCCCAAAAATCGCATTGCCTATTTTCAAATTGTTTGGCATAGTCCACTCTTCCTTTTTGGATTAACAGTTGCTATCCACGCTTTGCGTCTAGCGACACGATAGTTATACCCAGCTTCATGTAAAGTTCTCCGAACAGTTTTTGGGTGTACATCTTTGTCAAAATCTTGTTTTATCTCTGTGGCAACCTGAGAAGATGTTATTTTTGGATCGCCTCTTACTTTTCGTACGATTTGAGCACGTTCTCTCTCAGTTAATTTGCGAGGACGACCACAGCGACTTGCACTTTCAAAGTTTGTTTCATCTTTGAACCGATTTACAATGTTCCGTATGTTAAAACGGCTGCGACTCATCAATTCTCCGATCTCAGCATACGATTTGCTTTGATTATGCAAACGTAAGATTATTTTGCGCTGGGATTCAGTCGTTTCACATTTTTTAGGACACATTTTAAAAAGACAAAAAAAAAATAATATTTTCTAAACATCTTACAATTTTTTAGTTACTTAAATGAATAAAATATTTATAATGGAATATAACATGTCAAATGTAAAATTGTTGCTAGATTATTAAAATTTAAAATAAAGAGATAGATGGCTAAAAAAGTGCGCCTATACTTTTGTCCATTGTATTTTAGAACTTGATGTACTTTTTATCTGCTAGCGGACTAATGCATCTTTCTACACGAATAAAACTGCTACTGTCTTTAAATATACAGCAGCCTGTAATGGATTAATAGTAAAATAAATATAAAAAATATTCCTTCTGATCTTAATGCAATCTTTAAATGCTACATGACTGTTGTGCCTATACTTAAGTCCATCACTGTACATATTTACAACAATTGAAAATGAAAAAATTATCTTTAAACATTTTGTTTTCTATGTTCTTTGTCCCATTTCATGTCTATAGTATTCTCGTGTAAAAAAAGAAAGGCTTCAGACTGCTTTTTAACAATAAAGTATGACCCTACCAACACGTCCAGCTCCTGCACCACCTGGATCACGAGCACAAAATGCAGCGGCAAATGCTAATGCTAGTCTAGAACAATTACGTCTTCAGCTACAACAACAGCAACAATTACAGCGCAACCAACAAAATGTCACCGTACCAAAGTTGACAATCAAATTGCCACCCCCACCTAAACAGCCGGTGGCAACAAATGGCCATAATGGTGGTGGTGGATCTATAAATAACAATAATACAGGTTCAATCACGCGAAAATTTCCTCAAGCACGTTATGCACCTGCTACAAATTGGGATGATTCACCATTTGATATTTTGGCAGGCAATACAGGGTTGACGTCAACAAAAAGTCAAACTCCAGCTATAACAAATGGTAATTATAAAAAACAACCACCACCCAGACCTCCACCACCAAAAGTGCTACCAAAAAAGGGTGCTGCTCCCACACCACCAATACAACAATCTACCAATATCTTAACGAATATATTTCATCTTAAGAAGAAAGCATCGAGAGCACCAACGCCGAACAATGCTACGTCACGTATTTATGGCTCAGCCACATATGGTACTACGAACACGTCCTCATCTTCGAAAATCACTACAACTTCTATACAAAGTAATGGCTTAACTAGCTCTAGTTCCTTGAACACCGATTGGAATAGCGCTTGGAATAATACACCCAATATTAACTCCACAACTGTGACACATCACACGGTTACCACAGAAGCTCAATTAATCAGTTTCGATTCTCCTCCAAGTTCTCCCACTTTCACACAAAAGTCCAACAGTGATTGCTTGAGTGTGGATAGTTTCAGTTCGGATTCCAATTTTAGTTCGCCTAACAATGGCAGTGTTTCACAACCGGAAAGTGGTTTTGAAGATGATTTTGGACGTTCTAGACCAGCTACCACCAGTCCCCTGGATCCTTGGGAGGCTCTAGATGCCTTTGGTCAACCCGATACAACAGCTGCATCATCACTGACAACACAACCTCGTTACGGCAGTATTGGTACAGCGCCCGTAAGAAATCTCAGCACTATTAACACACGTCTACATAGCAATGGTGATAATCCTTTATGCAATGGTAAAAGTTTATTGCCACCAGCTCCTACGCTTAATATGCCCACAATTATAAAACCGAAAATCTCTCAGAAACCTAAAGCACCCAAACCACCGTTGTTAGCTAAACCCAATAATACATTTGGTTCCTCATCATTGTATTCCGATAATTTAATCACACCACCCTCTCCACCTATGCCCCAATGTGCACCTCCTCCACTACCACCCGCAGCAGCCATAAACTCATCTTTTCCAGCAACAAGAAAAGGAATGGGTTCAACTCAAAAGCCTACCGTGTCAATTTTGGATGTTATTAATGGCAAGGCGGATGCCACACAATTAAGTTCAGGTCTGGAGGATTATGATAGTGAACTAATGGAGCCACCACATGGTATAGCATTGTACGATTTTGATAGCACGGAGGAAGGGGATTTATGCTTTAGGGTGAGTAACAATATGATATTTACCCTTTTATTTTATTTAGATACATTTTCTAAAGAAAATGTAAAAAGTGTTGAAATCGATAACTCTTATATTGAAAAGTGATGAGATCCGAAAAGTTAAGTTATCAATAAATTTCCCATATAAAAGTAAAGTTACCGATAACTTCCTATAGAAAACTTATGTTATCGATAGAAAATCATGTATCGTTAATTTTTACCCCTAGTCTACACTATTTTTATGTTGGCAATTGTCAAATTCTATCTATCTCTTTAAAATATTTCGTGTGGATCAATAATAATCTATTTCGCAATAAATGTTTAAAAACAAAGCTGAGCAATAACGTTTGACATAAGCTGTTAAATTTATTGTTCTATTTTAATTAAAAATTTTTGCCTTTTTAACAAAAAGAAAAGCGCAAAATAATTAATTTTGTTTTGAAAAGACAAATAAAGAATAAAAAATGTGAAATAAATTAAAATTTTCGATGAAAAAAGACAATTTAACATATAAATTTATCATGCACGTTTTCTCCATGCCTTAACACAAAATTGGAAATAACATTCTTTTACCGTTATTCTGCTGACGTTGTCCCTAATGTTAAGAAATACAAATATTTTCATGTAGACGTAGAGTTATATAGATAACTTTTCTTTATTGATTATTGATATCATGACTACTATCATGATATCGATAACTTTTCTATAGAAAAAGTCATTATATCGATAACTTTTCTATAGAAAAAGTCATTATATCGATAACTTTTCTATAGAAAAAGTCATTATATCGATAACTTTTCTATAGAAAAAGTCATTATATCGATAACTTTTCTATAGAAAAAGTCATTATGTCGATAACTTTTCTATAGAAAAGTCATGATATCTATAGAAAAGTCATGATATCGATAACTTTTCTATAGAAAAGTCATGATATCGATAACTTTTCTATAGAAAAGTCATGATATCGATAACTTTTCTATAGAAAAGTCATGATATCGATAACTTTTCTATAGAAAAGTCATGATATCGATAACTTTTCTATAGAAAAGTCATGATATCGATAACTTTTCTATAGAAAAGTCATGATATCGATAACTTTTCTATAGAAAAGTCATGATATCGATAACTTTTCTATAGAAAAGTCATGATATCGATAACTTTTCTATAGAAAAGTCATGATATGGAATACTTTTCTATAGAAAAGTCATGATATGGAATACTTTTCTACAGAAAAGTCATGATATGGAATACTTTTCTACAGAAAAGTCATGATATCGATAACTTTTCTACAGAAAAGTCATGATATCGATAACTTTTCTACAGAAAAGTCATGATATCGATAACTTTTCTACAGAAAAGTCATGATATCGTAACTTTTCTATAGAAAAGTCATGATATCGATAACTTTTCTATAGAAAAGTCATGATATCGATAACTTTTCTATAGAAAAGTCATGATATCGATAACTTTTCTATAGAAAAGTCATGATATCGATAACTTTTCTATAGAAAAGTCATGATATCGATAGCTTTTCTATAGAAAAGTCATGATATCGATAACTTTTCTATAGAAAAGTCATGATATCGATAACTTTTCTATAGAAAAGTCATGATATCGATAACTTTTCTATAGAAAAGTCATGATATCGATAACTTTTCTATAGAAAAGTCATGATATCGATAACTTTTCTATAGAAAAGTCATGATATCGATAACTTTTCTATAGAAAAGTCATGATATCGATAACTTTTCTATAGAAAAGTCATGATATCGATAACTTTTCTATAGAAAAGTCATGATATAGATAAGTTTTCTATAGAAAAGTCATGATATCGATAACTGTTCTATAGAAAAGTCATGATATGGAATACTTTTCTATAGAAAAGTCATGATATCGATAACTTTTCTATAGAAAAGTCATGATATCGATAACTTTTCTATAGAAGTCATGATATCGATAACTTTTCTATAGAAAAGTCATGATATCGATAACTGTTCTATAGAAAAGTCATGATATCGATAACTGTTCTATAGAAAAGTCATGATATGGAATACTTTTCTATAGAAAAGTCATGATATCGATAACTTCTATAGAAAAGTCATGATATGGAATATTTTTCTACAGAAAAGTCATGATATGGAATACTTTTCTACAGAAAAGTCATGATATCGATAAATTTTCTACAGAAAAGTCATGATATCGATAACTTTTCTACAGAAAAGTCATGATATCGATAACTTTTCTACAGAAAAGTCATGATATCGTAACTTTTCTATAGAAAAGTCATGATATCGATAACTTTTCTATAGAAAAGTCATGATATCGATAACTTTTCTATAGAAAAGTCATGATATCGATAACTTTTCTATAGAAAAGTCATGATATCGATAACTTTTCTATAGAAAAGTCATGATATCGATAACTTTTCTATAGAAAAGTCATGATATCGATAACTTTTCTATAGAAAAGTCATGATATCGATAACTTTTCTATAGAAAAGTCATGATATCGATAACTTTTCTATAGAAAAGTCATGATATCGATAACTTTTCTATAGAAAAGTCATGATATCGATAACTTTTCTATAGAAAAGTCATGATATCGATAACTTTTCTATAGAAAAGTCATGATATCGATAACTTTTCTATAGAAAAGTCATGATATCGATAACTTTTCTATAGAAGTCATGATATCGATAACTTTTCTATAGAAAAGTCATGATATCGATAACTTTTCTATAGAAAAGTCATGATATCGATAACTTTTCTATAGAAAAGTCATGATATCGATAACTTTTCTATAGAAAAGTCATGATATCGATAACTTTTCTATAGAAGTCATGATATCGATAACTTTTCTATAGAAAAGTCATGATATCGATAACTGTTCTATAGAAAAGTCATGATATCGATAACTGTTCTATAGAAAAGTCATGATATCGATAACTTTTCTATAATAAAATCATGATGTTGTTTTGAAATTGTACTTGTATTCAAATATAGCGGTTTTAACGGCTTGTTTAAATTTAAATAACGCTTCTCAACCTTTCTCAATGCTTCTCGATCTTTATGTTTATATTAACAGCAGTTAACGTATCTGTAGAAATTATTAACATAGCTTTAAACATACAACCTTGAATGAAAAGCTTTCACCATTGTTTGTAAGTATGGCAGCACTACATGTTTAAGCTGCTAACATAGTGTCTACATTAGAAATTTTTTTATCATGACACACGTCAAACAACGTGAATTTGTGTGAGATGGCAACAGTTGCAAAAAACAACAATATGGCGTATTCATTATTGTTTTTTATTTATGCAGTTTGATAACTGTAACAACCAAAATAATAATCAGCTGTTTAACTAAGGTTACCTTGTATATATTCGCACTGATTTTGACGTTTGTTTTGATAAAAATTTGCCTAATAATGTTAAGAACATTGTAGAAAGAAATGGAACTTTCGAGAAACATCTAGAAGATAATGCAATGCATATAAATTGGCCGTGAGAACACCATTGAGTCAGTCTAATTGTTAAGTAAAGACAAATTAATTGCCTTGGCTGTGTATTGTTGTACGTTATTAAAGAGTGCTATTTAAACTGTTGTTGTTGTACATTTTAAATAAAATAAAGAGTCGTTACAACTTTTAACCTACTAAATTGCTTTTATTTGCAATCAAAGTACCGGTTTATTTAAAAGGAAATAAACCACAGTTTTTAAAAGGTAAAACGTAACAATATCACTAAATTTTGTATAAGAGGTCTAAATTATCGATTAATAAATTTCATAAAGAAAATTCAATTTTCTTTTGAAAGGTTTAGCTATCGATAACTTTTCTAAGAAAAGTGAAGTTATCGATAACTTTACTGTAGGAAAGTCAAGTTATCGATAATTTTTCTGTAGAAAAGACATGATATCGATAATTTTTCTATAAGAGAGAGAAACTTTTCTATAAGAAAATCATGATATCAATAAATTTTGTATAAAAAATCAAAATTATCGATTAATTTCTGATAGAAAATTTGAGTTATCGATAAATTTCATAAAAAATATTCAATATTCTTTTGAAAGGTTTTGTTTTCAATAATTTTTGTTAGATTATATTTTAATTTGTTTGATTTCCTTTTTCAGGAAAATGAAAAAGTCTATTTAATAGAACAAGTAAGCGCAGAATGGTATAAGGGTCGCATACGATCCGGCTGTGAGGGTATTTTTCCTGTAAATTACATAGAAATCAAAGTGCCACTTCCCAGCAAAACTGAATCAAGTGCAAACTCAACACAATCATCGTCTGCCTCCACAACACCAACATATCAATCAACAACTACAAATAATTTGAAAGTTCGTTCTTTATATAATTTCCCAGCCGAAGTTGAGGGTGATTTGCAATTGAAAGTAAGAAATAATTTAATATTTATTTAGAAAAAAATCTAAAGTTTTGGTTTTTTTATTTTGTTTTGCAGGAAAATGATTTAGTAACAATATTGCATAGAATAAATGTTGACTGGTTGTATGGTGAAGTTAATGGTCGCCAGGGACAATTTCCAGCTAATTTTCTTGAATATGTGCCCTCTAATATACCAATGCCTTAAGTTTTCAACTATAATCTAATTAACAAAAATAAACTTGAATAATTCCTAAATATTAATTAAAACATATAAAGTAGTTTTAGAAGCAAACAGTGAAATGAAAGATTTAAAGAATTCTTTTTAATAAAAGTATTTGAAATTTTCATGTTCATGTATGATTATTTTCCTATACACCTACAATTTATACGAAATTAAAGAGCATAAAAAACACAATTTACATTAAATTTATTTAAAATATTAAGATTTTTGAATTCGCTATCTTTTTGATATAAACGATTTTTATAATTATAATTTGTACACCCCTTATTATACTATCAACTTGTACTGTATTATTAAACTAAATTAATTTAATCTTAAAAGAGTCACAATTCTATTTGTTAAGTGTTTATATAAATATTTATTCAAATATTCCTGCTCCTGTCTCCCCAGGCTTCCCTTTTTTATTAAGCAAAATTAAAAAATCACTGTAAAATGTAAATATTTTTTTTTTTTTTGTGAAAAGTTTTTCTTTAATATAGATTTTTTTATTATTAAATTACTATTAAACAATTAAAGTTTGTATCGGTTATAGAAGATAATTGATTACTATTGTGTGCCCATTTTAAGTTTTAGTTTTTAATTGCTGCAAATGTTAAGTCTTGTTAAAAAGGAAGAGTTTATAAAAAATTTATGTATTTTTGTTTTGCAATTTATTTTTCTTAAAGAATTGTGAGTTTTTTTAATATTTATTAAATTTGCTTGATAAACGAGAAAAAATTACTAATAAAACTTTGCAAAAACTTACGAAATATTTTTTTAATTAAAATTGAAAGAAAAGTAAAAAAAAAACAAATTCAAAAAATAAATTAAAATTTAAAAATAATTTAAATTTAAATATATTCATATTAAATAGAAAGCTTTTGAATAGAAAAGTTATCGATATTATAATTTTTGTTATCGATAACTTTTCTATAGAAAAGTCAATCTATCGATAACTTTTCTATAGAAAAGTCTTTTTTCAATAACCTTTTTATAGAAAAATTGATAATTTTTCTATAGAAAAGTCACTCTATCGATAATTTTTCTATATAAAAGTCAATCTATCGATAATTTTTCTACATAAATTCAACCTATACTTTCATAATAACTTTGAAGAAAAGTTAGTTATCGATCATTTTTCTATGGAAAGGTCATGAGATCGAAAAATTTTCTATATAATAGTCATTATATCGATAACTTTTCTATATATGTCATGATATCGATAAGTTGTATATAGAAAAGCTTTTCTATGCAAAAGTCATGATATCGATAACTACTATAAAAAATTAAGTTGTCGATAAATTTTCTATAGAAGTATTAATGTCGAAAAAATTTCTGTAGAAAAATCAAAAATAAATTTTTTAAACATTTTCTCAAGAAAATCTTTTTGTTTTTTTTTATCAATAAATTTTCAATATCGATTTTTAATTTAAAATTAAAAAATACAAAAATCCTTTCAACACTTTTAAAAACCGTTCGGTAACATAATATTCCATTTATTTATTATTGTTATTCTATAAGAATCATTTTTATCTTAAAACCTATAAACTGTTCTAGCAATTTTTCTACTTTTTATAATTCTTCATGTTTAGAGGGGAATTTCTTTAAAATAGCGTGATAAAGATTATAGAAAGCATATACTGAAACAGAGACAATCACCAACAAGGCACCACCAAAGGCCATGCTCAAGAAGTTACCATCAATGATACCGGCCGAGGTGTGACGACGTGTTGACCATATTTCTTCAGTACTAGCAGGATTTTGTTGCTGTTGGGCTGTACGATCGGCCATTAAACGTTTCATAGTGTTTAAACGTTCACGTAAAACTTCTACGGATTCATTGTTTAAATCGTCTTCATAAAAGGAGAGGAAAAAAAAGAAGTAAATTCTTAATAAAAATTGAAGTGAACGTTTTTTTTAATTTTTCTTACCTCCAGTACCAGGAACATTTTGATAATCAGCCATTTTATAAAGCGTTTTATTTTATATTTTTTAGAATTAAATAAAAACTAGTCTATTTGTTTTATTTTACAGAAAAAGTATTTTCTAAATATTTGATAAGGGATGCTGTTTGCTGCCTTAAAGTATGCAGCATTTTATGCGCATGCTATTTTAAACATTTCCTTAAGATATTGCCATATCAGTGTTGTTGGTTTTATTAGTTCTCTTGATATGGCATCTTTGATTATTTTTCTTATTGATTTTGAAATTTATGTAATGATGAATGAAATTGATCTTCAAAACTTTAATTCTATCCACGATCGTCACTCAAGAATAATTTTCCAAAAAATAAAAAATGTTTATTTGTACTCCGACAAAATCAAAAATTATTACAGTTAAATACTAGGGAAAACAGAACTTAAGAAAATATATCAAAGGAAATCGATTAACTAATGAATACAATACATTATCCAAGCAAATACATCTCCTAATAATTATTATAAAAGATCTTGTTAATCTGGAACAAGCCAACATTAAACTTAAGGGCATCAAACAGCATTTAAACAAGTATATAACTTAGTTGGGGAAAAAAAGTTCTCCGTTCAGCCAAAAACTTTGTATTAACAATATTACAATAATCAACAGTGAAGTATGTTCCGAGCTTTTTAAAGTGTATAAACAACAAAAAACACAATGATCTTGAGGCATCTCAAATTGGTTAATGAAAAAGTTTCTAGACTCAACGCTTACATTTCTAACAATCATTTTCAACAACTGCCCCAACAGTTTTACGGATCGTAAGTTTTGTGTAAAAATAAAACATACATAAAACATTCCGGCCCCATACGGCCCCTACGACCTGCAGATTTCTACAAGAAATCTGTTCCAAGAACATATAGTGGTTGAGACTTTTATATGCTCGTCTATGATATTTAATTTATGATCGTAATGATATGAACTATTTGACATTTTGTAATGATTTTGATACCACTATATTGGTATGTATTGATTTTCAAGGAAAATCCTGATAGTTTATCAGCACATAAAAATCGTTCGGTTTTTTAAGCTCTAAAAATTAAAATGGCGTAGCTAACATTTACATTTAAAAAATATATTTTTTATAAAAATTGTATTGAAAAAGTCGACATTTCTTAAATTAAATGACATGTTAACTCTGTGACTGATTGAAAATAAAGATATCTTATAGGTTTTTTTAGAGTACGTGCACCCTTTATTTAAGATTTAATATAATATAATATAATATAATATAATATAATATAATATAATATAATATAATATAATATAATATAATATAATATAATATAATATAATATAGTTTCTAGACTCAACGCTTACATTTCTAACAATCATTTTCAACAACTGCCCCAACAGTTTTACGGATCGTAAGTTTTGTGTAAAAATAAAACATACATAAAACATTCCGGCCCCATACGGCCCCTACGACCTGCAGATTTCTACAAGAAATCTGTTCCAAGAACATATAGTGGTTGAGACTTTTATATGCTCGTCTATGATATTTATTTTATGATCGTAATGATATGAACTATTTGACATTTTGGAATTTTGTAATGATTTTGATACCACTATATTGGTATGTATTGATTTTCAAGGAAAATCCTGATAGTTTATCAGCACATAAAAATCGTTCGGTTTTTTAAGCTCTAAAAATTAAAAAGGCGTAGCTAACATTTACATTTAAAAAATATATTTTTTATAAAAATTGTATTGAAAAAGTCGACATTTCTTAAATTAAATGACATGTTAACTCTGTGACTGATTGAAAATAAAGATATCTTATAGGATTTATTAGAGTACGTGCACCCTTTATTTAAGATTTAATATAATATAATATAATATAATATAATATAATATAATATAATATAATATAATATAATATAATATAATATAATATAATATAATATAATATAATATAATATAAACAAAATGGTTACTCTCTTCTGCCGGCGTTAATTGACTTTTTGGTTTGAAAATTATCTATAAATCGACTTTCTTGTTGCCAGATACGAAAAGTCGAATAAAATTGAAAAGTAGAAAATAGTAACGAAGTCGGAAAACTTTGAAAATAGTCGGAAAAGTCGAAAAAAATCGAAAATATTCGGAGAAAGCCGAAAAAAATCGAAAATATTCGGAGAAAGCCGAAAAATCGATAATGTCGAAAAGTTAACTATACCAAAATTGAAAAAAGTCAAAAAATTGATTATTTAAAAATTGGAAAAGCCGAAAAGTATAATTTTTGTTCCATCCAGGGTACATTGAAGCTCTAGACTACATGTAAACATTTCTATGCTCGCAATTGTCAAATTCTACTTCCCTCTTTAAAATGTTACGAGTGGGCCAATAAGAAATCTATTTCGCGATTTATTTTTAACAAAAAAGTGCTAAATTACTAAATATTGTTATAAAACACAAATAAAAAATAAAAATGGGGAAAAAATAAAATTGTTGGTAAAGAAGACAATATAAAATTTAAATATCTCATGTACCTCTCCACCCTTTAACATTAAGTTGGAAATAAAGAATTGTTCCAGTTATTCTGCTGACGTTATTTTTTATGTTAGGAAATAAAAGTCTCTTCGAGTAGACGTAGAGCTAGGGGATAACATAAAAGCCTGCATAACATAGTGTCTACAGTAAAGATTTTTTTTATCAAGACAGACGTCAAACTTAACGCGAATTTGTTGAAGGTGGCAACAGTTGAACAAAAACAACAATATGGCGTATTCATTATTGTTTTTTATATATGCCGTTTGACAACTGTAACAACCAAAATAATAATCAACTATTTAACTAAGGTTACCTTGTATATATTCGCACTGATTTTGACGTTTGTTTTAATATAAATTTGCCTAATGTAGACACTAGGTAAAAATTACTACTCATGGCGTTATAATCATAATAACGCCATGTTAATATTTTACTTATTTTTGACATTTGCTTTTTGTTTATTTTCTAAACATTGCTTGTTTCTGTTATTTGTATACAATTTACTTTAAACACGTGCAAGGAGGTGTTAGTGTGTTTGTACGAGTAAATTTATTAAATTAAAGAAAAATTATTGTTTTAATTAATAAAATATGGGTTTAACTAAACAATATTTAGCTTATAGAGCTATAGATAGTTTTAATATAATTGCCAGTGGTCGCAGTAATGTGAATTTTGTTATTTATAATAAAATCGTTGGTCGTTATGTGGTGGCGGCTGCTGCTGAAAATGTTATTATTTGGGATTTAAGGTAAGTCTTAAAATTGTTTAAAATTTTAATTAATAAGCCCGTCAATTAAGTAAAAATTGAGGATTATCAATGAATTGTGCTCATAAAAATAATAAATACTATAATGTGCCCTGTACAAAAACTCTTACTTGTCGGTTTAGAATTTAGTTCCGAGACGTACCCAAATTGAAAGAATATGTATGTATTTTAAAGGAATAGTTAATAAACTATTTTTTATATTTAATCAAAAAATATTTAATATTCAAAATGTGGACTAACTGAAAATTCTTTAAAAGAAATATGAATGCATTTACATAGTAGGTCAAGTTCAAGATATTATGCTAATTCTATTAGGATAAATAAAAAATAAAAAGGTAAAAGGGAGAAGTTGGGATAGTAGGAAGTTTGAATATACATATGGGGTTTTAAGTATGGATATTAAGTATGCTTAAAAAATGGCTTTTCGTTGCATGTGGATCAAAGCTCTGATACCCTTAATTTGCAGTGTCTATTAAACATTAAATTGGACTTTTAGGACATTATTAGAATGTGACTGAGGTTTATTGGTTGCACAAATATTGTTAAGAAAATTTTCTATAAAGAAGAGAAAAGTTTAGGAATGCTCCTTATCGATATCATAATGATATATAATATATACTATACATATAAAAGTCCCGCATCCATGTGTCCATATTAGGGTCGAGTGTTTTGTAACATCATTTACAACATACCAGTTTCGCAACCTGTTAATTCGTCCTGTAAAATTTTACATTAAATTGAATGAATGCCTTAATAATATTGTAATGAAAAATTCCTCGATGTTACAGAACACAGACATTCTACATTAAAAGTCTAAACCATTTTTTGAAATGGATTGTAAGCAGCAACAAATCAAACATATTATGTTTTCACTTTGCTGCACAAATACTACTTAAAACTCAAGGAAACTGAGTACAAATAAGTCACAATAATTTATGCTTTATTCTAAGTATTGTCCATCGCTAGTCATTAATTATTCGCATTTTTCTGACATGTATGTATATTGCGTCGGAAGAATGCTTTATATTTGGAGGCAATCCACTAGTATATTAAAAAACCGGCAACCGGTTAAACGGTTTTTGCTTTCTAAAAAAGCTACCGGTTTCGAATAATTTTTATATTTGAAAAATTCGCCAAGCCGGTTTTTTCTGTCGGTTAACCTTTTTTAATGAAATGTTCTTTCTTTTATATTTTTGTACTAAAGCAACCCCTATTTTTTATTTTTTATATTTGCTCGGGAAACCTTATTTAGGGCTAGATCCATTACAACAATCAAATTGTTTGAAAATAAAATTAATATGAAAATTACAAATTTTTTTAAATGATTTTTGAGTAGTTTCATACAAATTTTATTTTTAAACAATTCGCTTGTAAATCAGGTCCTTAATTGTTTGAAATTATTTCTCATTTACATTATGATCTAATAAAGTTTTAAGTTTAGTTTTTGTAAATTTCTAATTTGTGATTTTAGTAATACTAGATGTACTCAGAAGTGAGATTTGCATATATTTTTAATTGTAACTTTTATTAACAAAATCTAGATAGAAAGTCAATTTTAGTTTTTACGTTTATCGCCAGAAATATTTTCCCCATCAAAAATAAGATGAAATTCGGTAAATAAGTAAACAGGTAGAATTTAATCAGCAGAAGCTTTATTAGAAATGAGTTGAAATACAAATTTTGAGCATGATTCTCTAGCTGCAGAAGAGCGATATGATTGACCATTACGAATGACATGTACTTATAAGTGTTCTTTCTTTAGTAAAAAATTATAAACATTTTAAAAATATTTGAAATTTTAATAAAAATCGTTTTTTAAGTAAAAAATTGTTTGAACCCGGTTTTTTAAATCTATTCTTCGATTAATTCGAAAACCGGTTTTCCATTTTTTTGAATACACTAAAATCCATGAATATTTTATCATTGTATGATAAATGTCATATATAAGATTTTTCATATTTTAAAAAAATTAATAAAAATTTTCACATTCAATTAGAAAAAACCATAGAAGCCTTTATATATTTCATTAGGTTTTATTCCTTGAGATCGAAGGATATGACAACAATGGCCATATCCTTCAAAGAACTCATGAAATTTATCATATATTGAAAAAATAAATAAATAAAAAAAAATACATCATTTTTTAAAAAACTTTAAAATGTAAAATACAGGGTATGGTGAAAAGGAAGGATATGGCCAGATATGACTAAAATCCCACAGAGACCACCAAAAACCATTAAGTGTAATTAAATAATATTAAGAAGGATGTGGCCAAATATAACCAAAATCCCTCAGACACCACAAAAAACCATTAAATATAATTTTCAAAAAATTTTTTTAAAATTAAATAGAGGGATCCTTGTCCTCAGTTTCATTTGACAAGGAATTATGTGGCCAAATATGATAAGAATCCTTCAGGAACCACCAGAGCCAAGATTATTTAATTAATTATTTAATTTGTAAAATTGTAAAATAATTATTTATGTTCAAACACTTGTTTAAACCAATGATTCTGTTCTTATGCCACCGAAAAGTCTTCTTTTTGAACCCTCCTTCGTGTGCCTTGTATTGTTCAATATCAATAAATTATATTTTATTATCAAGGAGAAAATCCTATAAGTTCAAAAAACTTCTTGTTAAAGGAGATCGTTTCCGATTTGGAATAATGCTATTTCTAGATTAATAGATTTAACGGTAAACCAGACCACAATTGAAAAAAGTGATTCGTGAGCTTAGCATTCGTTATACTCTGTTTCAACAAGATAAATTCACATTTTACCATTTTCTTACAATCTTTTACTATTAGAATGCAATTTGGATTTCAGCTAAATTTTCCATTGCTTACATTTTTAAAATGTTTGTTGTGCATAGCATATTGGGATATATATTTTAACTCTGTCGTTTAGTTATTAAAGCTCAAAGAGAAGAAACTTTTTTACTCCATAAAAATATGAATAATTGAATCCTAAATAATTCATGTAACTTACCTCATTTTACTTAAAAAATTACACTTTCTTTTTAATTTAATTCAAAAACTTTAAACACATTTTCATTAAATTAACTCCATTTCATTTATGCACTTTAAACTACAAATCTAATTATAATAAATAGCTTAAGTTGATGTATAGGATTTTCAAAAAAAAAAAAAAAAAAAAAAATCTCCAAATCTTTTGCTTTTCCTTTTCCGTTTTTTAACACACAGATTGGGCGAACGTGTACTCACCTTTAGACGTGATAAACAAGAAGTCACTGCTCTTCGTGTCTCTCCAGATCGTTTACACATTGCTGTTGGCTATAATGATGGTGTAGTGGAAATTTTTGATCTAACTAATCCTGACATGGCTGTTTGCTCATTGGCTTTACATAAATCGGCCATATCCATATTGCGTTACGATGAACAAGGCATACGTTTGTTGTGCGGTAGTTTAGATTGCGAATTGACAGTTGTAGATGTTATCGAACAAGCTGGTAGTCAACGTCTTATAGGACACAATGCTCCCGTTACAGATGCTCATTTTTTTGAGAAATTTAAAGAACAAGGTATAGTAGTGAGTTGTTCGAAAGATACCCAAATAAAATTCTGGAATTTGGAAACACAATTCTGCTTCAAAACTTTGGTTGACAATCGTACTGAAGTTTGGGTTTTGGCTTTTGTTAACGATCTAATGATAGCTGGTTCTGGTGAGTCTACCATGAATGTTTATCGTTTGAAACCTAGAGATCCTACACAAACGGAAAGTCAGAGTTTGGAGGTGGCTGTTGAGGGTTTGTCCATAGACGATGAGGATACTATAAGTCCCATAACAGTAACAAATTGTGGTGTTATACAAAGAGCTGGCAAGGGACGTTGTGTAAATTTGGTAGCAGACGCTTCAGAAAAAATTATATCCTGTCATGGCACCAATGATTTAATAGAAAATTTCTATATTTGCAACGAAGAGGAAGCCAAAAAACGTTTACAAAAAAGATTAAAGAAATCGAAAAAATCTGCAAATGAGGAAGAAGACAACGAAGATATTACAAAGGAATTGTCTTTGTCAGATGAAATTAAGCGTTTGGAGAGTATTAAGGTTAAACAAAAAATTAAATCTATAGATGTATTATTGGGAGCCCGAGATGAACTAAGAGTTTTGGTTAGTTTGGCCAATAATTCCCTACATCTGTACAGTTTGCACGCGGCCTTTAAGAAAACGGGACATGAGGAGACAATTAAACTTTTAAGAGCTCTCAACAGACAAGGTCACCAGTCCGAAGTGCGTAGTGTTTGTTTTTCTTCCGATTCTCTAGCTATAGGTTCAGGATCAGCAGAATCTTTTAAATTTTGGAATCGCGACTCCATGCAATGTTTAAGAACTGTAGCCAGTGATTACGTTTTGTGTTCCAAATTTGTGCCCGGAGATAGATATGTTTTATTGGGTCTTAAAACCGGAAAGTTGCTAATTATTGATGTGGGTTCGGCCGATGTGGTAGAGGAAATACCAGCCCATGATAGCGAATTGTGGTCCATAGCTTTGTTGCCCGATCAAAAAGGTTGTGTTACCGGCAGCAGTGATTCTACTGTTAAAATCTGGACTTTTGAGCTAATTGATAGTGCTCCCGATTCCATGGAAGTCGATGGTGAACAAACACAACTTAAACAAGGCAAAGTTTTGTCACTTCTTCATAAAAATACCCTTAAACTAGAGGAAGCTGTTTTGTGTGTTAAAGTCAGTCCTGATATGAAGTATTTGGCAGTAGGTCTATTGGATTCTACGGTAAAGATTTTGTTTTTGGATACCTTTAAATTTTATCTTTCTCTATATGGCCACAAATTGCCCGTGTTGTGCTTGGACATTTCCTATGATTCCACCCTAATCGCTACTGGCTCTGCTGACCGTAACGTCAAGATCTGGGGTTTAGATTTTGGTGATTGTCATAGATCTCTTTTTGCCCATGATGATTCTGTTATGGGTCTCCAGTTTATACCCAAAACTCACATGTTTTTCACTTGTGGCAAAGATGGCAAAATTAAACAATGGGATGCTGATAATTTTGAAAAAATTATCACACTACCAGGACATTTGGGAGAAGCCTATAATTTGGCCATAAGTTCCAATGGCCGTTTTCTGGTAAGTTGTGGATCTGATCGCTGTTTACGCTTATTTGAGCGTACCGACGAACCTATTGTTTTGCAAGATGTCCAAGAAGAAGAACGTGAAGAAATTGAAAATCAACAATTAGCCACGGGTGAAGATAGTTCGGTACCTTTACTGCCTGGTCTAAAGTTAGCTTCACGTAAAACTGTGGGTTCTGAAAAGGCTGCTGAATCGATATTAGAATGTTTAGAGATATGCAAACAATATGACGTCGAGGAAGATGAAAAACCTGATTTACATCCTTTAATGCGTGCTTTAAATGTAACAAATACCAATGATTTTGTTCTAGAAACTTTAGCACGTATAAGAGCCTCAGATTTAGAAGAAGCTTTACTTTTACTGCCATTTTCGAATGTCTGTGAGTTGCTGGAAAAATTACCAGCTATTTTAGAACAACGTTTAGATGAAATTGAACTATTAGCTAAAGTTACCATGTTTTTGTTCAAAGTACATATGAAACCCATTATAGGAGCCAAACATATGAAACCTTTATTGCAAAAGCTAGTCAAAGTTTTGAAAAGAGATGTTAACTCCCTAAGGGATGTTATTGGTTTAAATCTTCATGGCTTGGCTTTAATACAACATGACATTGAAGAACGTGAAGGTGTGGAACTATTTCGTGAAGCCACTCAGGAACGTAAAAAACGAGACAAAAAACGCCGTGAGGGTATTAAGAGACAAATTATACAAATGGCTTAAATGGATTCTAATTTTTTTAAATATATGTATGTACACTAATTGTTTTTAAGTTAATATGAAGTTGATATAAACAAATAAAATTTTCATAAGTTTTATGATGTTATAAAAAACATTTATTACAAAATATACTTATTTGTTTTTTGTTTTGTTTTTTTTTTTAATTTATTTATTTTAATATATTTATTTTTATTATAAAGTTTTCACAAATTACTCTATAGTTAAAGAGTTGAATTGTTTAAAGTCTAGTTGATAGTTGACCCACTTACATATTTTAAGATTTTTTGTTGGTTTATTTTGTTTCTTAACAAATACCCGCCTTAGGGAAACTTGAGGTGTTATTGTTTTGATTACAACAGGCTAAAAAGAAAGTATATTTTATATAAATTAAAATTTTACTTGTAAAATTTTTTTAAATAAAATCTACACGAATTTTATTGTACATTTGTATGTCCATTTAGACTAGGGATGTCACATATTCTTACGCTCTTTCATTTAGTCATTGCTTGGTAATTAATAACCATCAATTTCTTTAATATTAATATTTTAAGATGAAGTTGGAGGAAGGTGAATTATAATTTTTATGGAAATATTAATAAATTTAAGTGTAAGGAAAGCAAAAATGCATTAAAAAATATGTTTTATATAATAATAAAGCACCATAAACGTTTTTTATTTTAGCGCAATTTTTTCACGCTTACTACTACATATACGTTTTTAGTCATTGACAACCCCAATTTAGACCCTGAGAATACAACTTATAGAAGAGTATGTATTTTTATATGTAGAAAATGTAGTACTAACATTATACGTCATATGTCTGATATTAATTATAGTAAACTCTTTGATAAACTACATTACATTCGGCCTTTATCAGTGTTGAGACGTTTTATGAAAATTTTAAAGTTTTTAAAATTTAATAAAAAAATGTTGGTATGTAAATATTGGCTATAAAATACAAAAATAACTGCTATTTTTGCTCTTAAAAATGCATTAGATTCAACTACAATCCAATACCTATGCACTGAAGTATTTAAAATATATTACATATCAATCGCCCATGTGATGAAAATCACGCGATTGTTCCTTCACATGCGGTTTGAAAATCGATAAATTTATTTTAGCATGTGCTACAGTTCACGCGTTTTACTTGTTCGGTTACACTCAATTTGATCAACTGTTTCTATTAAATGCCAATGCACAGTGGGGCAGAATCGAATTTTTTGGAAATAAATCTGTAACTTCTGATCGGATGGTTGGATTAAATTTGGTATAGGCGTAGCAGAGGAGTGTACAATGTTAAGTTTGGAAAGGGGGCACAACAAACCCCTCAGGGGCGGAGCTAAGGGACATAAAAAATTTTTAATCACTTGCCAAATTTTTGTTTCTCGTCCGCTTTCAAATATTTTTATATATTGTTTCAGGCCCTGATAAGACCTATAAAAGACTTGCTTGCATGTCCTATTTATCTCTTATAGTTTTCGAGTTATTTTCGTTTGAATTTTTAAGCACTATAATTTTGCATATTATTAGTTTTTTTATTAACTAGTTAAAGAACAAAATTATCAATTGAATAAAAAAAATTTGAAGTCGATATCTTTACCGAATCCAAAAATAAACGATTTTGAATTTGTAAATTGCAAAAAGATGACTTTTTGTGTTTTTTTAGCCGAAAAAGTATCTACACTCTTTTTTATCTAAAATAAAATTCTCTATAGCATCATATAATAATTTTGCACTTTTCTGAAAGGTAACTTCACAGAGATGACTTTAAGATAAAAAACACGCCCAATAACTCAATTGGTCATGGTACACACCCTCCCGAATTCGACCCATTTAATATGAAAGTTTTGATTTTAGACCATATTTTCTCAAATCCCAAAGCATGAATCGACAAGCGGAATATATTTTAAGAATCTTCAATATGTTGTTAAAAGTTTTAAATCAAAATCTACGGGACTTCGGAAAAATGTGGATTCTATAGCCAAAAATGTAAAAAATCCCATTTTTGGGAATTTTTATTAGCTTTTTTGGGAATTCAGGAAAATCCTACCCCTGAATGAAATTTGGTTAACGCGCTTTTATTTATATTAATAAGATTAATTTCCTGCAAATTTCTGGAAAGATATCTTTATAAACAAATATGTTATTACAATTCAAAAATTTGTATTTTCTCCAAAAACCGCAAATTGGGCCTTTTTTGGTTTATTTGTAAATAGCGAAAGAAATTTTAAAAATATATGTTCCAAATTAAGCTTATCCTTTGGCATATATAATTTCCGATCTTTTGCAAAAAGATTCAAGTCAATATCATGCCTCATTTCAGAAATATGCGCCTTTAAACTTTTATATTTCCAATTTATTGTATATATGACTATATTTTTACAAACTTGCAACTTTTGCCTTTAGCTTTGGGTGAATAATTACTTAGAAAATTATGAATATTTCTGTATACTTTTAATAATATCTATACACAAAATATTTTTATAAAAATAATTAATAAATATTTTTTATTTTTAATAGGGTTGCCACATTTTCCAAATTTAAGTAAATCTTTATCCTTTTCTAAGCATTCATATATTTCTATTAATGAATTTAAAATAACAAAACAAACAAAAAATGTCTATTTTAACTTAATCAATAACTATTTTATTAGTTTACATTTATGGTGTTTACCTAAATCTAACAAATGTATTTATCTATTGGCGATGGTTAAAAATTTATATATTTATGATCTAGTGGCAATGTACAGGTATCCTTTCCGGTGATACCTTGCTGCAGCATTTATTTATTACTGATGGTTCAAAATATATATTTTAATGAGCTAGCGACAATGCACAAGTAATATCCTTTCCGGTGCCATCTAACAGCAACATATAATATCAATGAATTCGGTATAGGTACTCTTCCAAATTGACTCTTTCAGATATTTTACCTAATGAAAATTCACAGAATTACCTGTAAATATATATACCTGTGCGATATATCTAATAGATATGTATAAATGCGCAGCTAATTCTTATCAACATCATAACGAATTTGATTACCATGGTGATTATATTGAAACATGAACAATTGTGTTGTGTTCTGTGGAGTTTATCTAAAAATGATCTTAATCGTTTAGAAGCTATAGTGGAATTTATAAAAACTACATATCATGCAAAAGTCGTCGTCATTGGTAAATCTCAGATAGAGTCCTTGAATCAACGTACTAACAGATTAAAAATTAAACATTCCGATTGGATGGATACTGATATAGAAATATCGGCGTGCAAAATACCAACTGAAGCACCCTGCAAGACATATGATGATTTAAGTACAAGATCTAAGAAGAAAAGACTGGCCTATAAGCTTTTTATAATTTCGAATGAAGAAATCTCTGATACATTCAAAGAAATGTTAAAAAAGGAGAAACAACCTAAGGGTGCAATTAATATTGCTGAAATACTGCCAACTGCATCATCAAAACGTCTTAAACGGATTGTCGAAAGTGTACCTACTCCAACATCACAATCCAATTTTACAGAGGAAGAAGCAATTGCTTTAATGCTTGAACTGGACCTCATCCGAAACAAATGTCAAATTTTAAGAAAAGCTCTGCTTGAAAAGGGACACTCATTTCTACCATCATACAAGGATATTCAAGAAAAAAGGCTAACTATTTTACCATCTATTTCGGTTACCGAAAAGGAAGTATGTGTAGAGCTATCTTCTTTGCTTTAGAATACAGCTACCAGGATAGTTGCAGATTTTTCTGCATGCTAGTGGAAGTAAGAAAATGGCGGACTATAAAAGCGTATTTATAGCATCTTTGGTGCCATTAAGAATGCGATCTTATTCCTTAAAGCAATCTTCATCAAAGAGTAAAAGCTCATTTGAAGATATATGGCTTAATACACAAGACAACAACAAAGGATTTAGTGGAATATATTAAAGATGAAATAAATGATATACAACCTCTATCAATAACCATAAACCAATACACATTCAACATATCCTTTCAACTTAGTGTAATAATGATTGATGGAAAGGTTAGTAATGCCATTACGGAAACATGTTCTTTTTGAAAATGCCCACTATGTGATGAGACGAAATCACAATTTTCGGATATTGGTAAAGCAAGGAGTATTAATGAAGCATATGATTTAAAGTATAGAAGTGTGCCAAAAAATTTAACAAAACCTACCAGAAACAACGAGGATTTAAAAACACTTAGAATATCTGAGAAAAGTAGAATCCAGGATGAATTCAGAGAAGAGACGGGATTAAACATCGACAATCCTCTGCCGACTGGTGGTACTACAAATGATGGAAACACAGCAAGAAGGTTTTTCGGAAATTTCTAAGCTACATCAAAAATAACTGGTATTAATAAAGAGTTACTTGAAAGGATTAATATACTATTAATGGCAATTAATAGTAAGCACAAAATTAACTCTGCTCGATTTGGAGAATATGCAACAGAAATATCTAAACTACTTGTTTCTCTATATCCATGGAAAAAAATGACAGCAACAGTATATAAAGTATTGAGACATGGCGAAATTATAATTGAACAAAATATTTTTCCACTTGGGGAGCTTACAGAAGAGGCTCAAGAAGCAAGAAACAGAGATTTTAAGCACGTTCAATTATTCAGCTCCAGAAAATGCACTAGAACGTCACAAAACGAGGATATTTTTAATAGCCTATTGTTATCATCAGACCCTGTACTATCATCAATGAGAAAACGTTGGATTTATTATGAGCCATTACCAACTCAAAATACTGAAGACTTGAAAGACCTTTATTATTTAATGTAAATAAGTAATAAAAAATCGTATTAGAAATATAATATTTATAAAGGAAGATGATAAATACCAAAAATAATAATATTGATTAAGTTAAAATAGACATTTTTTGTTTGTTTTGTTATTTTAAATTCATTAATAAAAATATATGAATGCTTAGAAAAGGATAAAGATTTACTTAAATTTGGGAAAAGTGGCAACCCTATTAAAAATAAAAAATATTTATTAATTATTTTTATAATAATATTTTGTGTATAGATATTATTAAAAGTATACAGAAATATTCATAACTTTCTAAGTAATTATTCACCCAAAGCTAAAGGCAAAAGTTGCAAGTTTGTAAAAATATAGTCATATATACAATTAATTGGAAATATAAAAGTTCAAAGGCGCATATTTCTGAAATGAGGCATGATATTGACTTGAATCTTTTTTCAAAAGATCGGAAATTATATATGCTAAATGATAAGCTTAATTTGGAATACATATTTTTAAAATTTCTTTCGCTATTTACAAATAAACCAAAAAAGGCCCAATTTGCGGTTTTTGGAGAAAATACAAATTTTTGAATTGTAATAACATATTTGTTTATAAAGATATCTTAATGAAATTTGCAAAAATTATGGTTCTTATTACTATAAATAAAAGCGCGTTAACCAAATCTCAATCAGGGGTAGGGTTTTCCTAAATTCCCAAAAAAACTAATGAAAATTCCCAAAAATGGGATTTTTTACATTTTTGCTATAGAATCCACATTTTTCCGAAGTCCCATAGATTTTAATTTAAAACTTTTAACAATATATTGAAGATTCTTAAAATATAGTCCGCTTGTCGATTCATGCTTTGGGATTTGAGAAAATATGGTCTAAAATCAAAATTTTCATATTAAATGGGTCGAATTCGGGAGGGTGTGTACCATGACCAATTGAGTTATTGGGCTTGTTTTTTATCTTAAAGTCATCTTTGTGAAGTTACCTTTCAGAAAAGTGCAAAATTATTACATGTTGCTAAAGAAAATTTTATTTTAGATAAAAAAGAGTGTAGATACTTTTTCGGCTAAAAAATACAAAAAGTCGTCTTTTTGCAATTTTCAAAATCGTTTATTTTTGGGCTCGGTAAAGATATCGACTTCAAATTTTTTTATTCAATAGATAATTTTGTTCTTTATCTAATTAAGAAAAAAATAATTATAAAATCGGTCGGAAATACTAGGATATATATGAAAAAAACTGGACCAAGAACATGCAAAATTATGGTGCTTAAAAATTCAAACGCAAATAACTCGAAAATTATAAGAGATAAATAGGACATGTAAGCACGTCTTACAAAAATATATAAAAATATTTGAAAGCGGACGAGAAACAAAAATTTGGCAAGTGACTAACTTTGAGCCCCCTTAGCTCCGCCCCTGAGGGGTTTGTTGTACCCCCTTCCAAACTTAACATTGTACACTCCTCTGCTATGCCTATACCAAAAATCCAACCAGCCGATCAGAAGTTACAGATTTATTTCCAATAAATTTCGATTCTGCCCCACTGTTCAATGTATGAGAAAAAAATGAAATAGAATAATGGATCAAATTTAAAATTTCATATTTTTACTTAAAATTATTTTAAAATATTACTAGTTTTTATTCAAATGAAAAGAATATATATATATATATATATATATATATATATATATATATATATATATATATATATATACCATGCTCATGCAACTCATTTTCATTCGCTGGCTTTCACATTATGTTTCGTAGCCAACTAAATTTACGCAGTCGGATATTCATACTTTGAAGGGATAAATTTCAAAAATGTCCTATGTCTACGCCTGAGGCAGCAGTTTACAAAAGCTTGCATACAAATTATTTGAAGACTCGAAATATTCCAGGTTTCAAAAAACCTTGATTTTGGTGTGATTTGAGAAAAGAAAACATATTAAATTTTATTTGAACACCATATTATTTGCTTTTCGAAACCTTGTTCAAGATGTCAATTTGTTGATATTAATGGAGATATTCCAATATGCTTCCCCTTGCTTCTGGAGCACCTCAGGGCTCGGTATTAGGGCCACTTCTTTTAATTTTATATATAAATGATTTACCTGCTTACTTTGATTCTATGTATTCTAGATCATTTTTATTTGTGGATGACGTGATGCTTTTATTTAATGGCAGTAAAGGTGATATAAAGGGACTTTCTTTGATATAAATTTTATTCTTGACTTTTTTCTTGGACATCTTTAAATTCTCTGTCTATTAATTCAGCTAACACGAAGGCTCTAGCGTTTGGAGTTGTTGAGGAGTTTGATAAGTTAAAATGTCTTGGAATTTATTTGATTTGCTTAGACTTTATTCAGCTGGTATTTGCTTACATTTTCAAATGAGATGTCGCCCAGCTTATTCTCTTTTCATATATTTTATCTAAATTGAATATAATTTTTAATATGATTGTGAGATTTGTTTCTAATGTACGCATGTGGAAGCATATTTCAGAATATTTTAAACGTTTTCTTGATTAATTTTTTTTTTCAAATTTTTTTTACGCTATTATAGCTTACAAGGTTAAGAAGAGTGGGTTGCCTATATTACTTCGTTCCTAATTTTCATTTACTCGTTTTTATAGGAACCCTCAGATTTTAATTCCTAGAATTAACATTTCTTTGTATGAAAGATCTTTTACTGTGAGAATTGCTAGGTGTTGGAATTATTTGCCTTTGAAACTAAGAGCTTTCTCCCATTCCAATAATGCCTTTCGCCTTAAACTGATTATCGTCATTTCCAATTAGTTTTAATTATACCTTTTAATTTTTTCTCTCTATTAAAATAATTCTTGTTATTATTAATTTAATCACTGCTGGGACCATTTTGTTTCAGCATTTTAATTATTTTATAATATTCTTCGGTTTGGGAATTGTTATAATCTTATTTTGTACATGTAGATTTTTAATTTTATATGAGTATATAAGTACATATATAATGTATTATGTTAAATTTAATTCAAGTGAACACCTTTTTATATAACAATGAATAAAAATAAAATAAATAAAATTTCCTAAAAAACATTAAAATTATAAATTAAACTTCAAATGAGTTGGGGCTTTTTCTTTCAAAATATATTTGAAATAAGTTACGGTTTTTTTTCTAAATGCCTATAAATCCGATATTTGCTGTCATAGCGAACTCAATTTTTTAGATGAGACGATGATATGCGAAGACATTCTTACTCCCCTGGTTACCTTATCTAGTATACATGGTGAAAGGACAGTTAGCGAAATGACACTCAATAGTCAATCAATCACCATATGTAGGATATCAAAGACGTCACTAGAATACATTAAAAACTCTATTTTAAAAAAATCGAGATACGCCTATTTTATATTACGCCTTTTTTATATACATACTTTTTGGGGTCCCAGATGAATATTGTAGAAATTATAAACGGAATGACAAGCTTAATATACCCTTTACATTTGTGGTGAAGGGTATAAAAAAGTAGACGTAGAAAATCCTGAGCAATCGGAGAAAAATATACATTTCTTATGGTGTATTAGAAATGAAAAATGGAATGATTTTTTTCAAAACTTTTTTACTGTTAAGATTGTTTTAAATTAATTTCACTTTTTAGCATTAAATTGTGTGGACTTTTGACAAAACATGGAACAAGGTGGAAGGTAGTGGACACGAAAACACATATCTCCACTCTAAACAAAGTGCGAGATTAGCTTGTCTCTTATTCACTGGTGCGATAAGCATCACTCCTCAAGCCAGCCTGAAGACTATGTTGAACATTCTCCTTTGATTTACAAGAGAAAACAAAAATTTTCGAATATAAATGCGCAACTTTTGATCTCACCACCTCCGATTTTTATATACATTTTTTATACGTACTAATTACTTCAATACAAAATCGTTGTAGTTTAGTTTTTATAAAGTTCACTTGATGCCTAATAAATCTAGTTTTTAATTGCTTTTATAAAAAACTCCATTTTTGAAAAAAGGATAGTGAAATCAATATTTGACCTTGAACCGATTTCAAAATTTTGAACCGCTATGAAAACTAAACTAAAAGGAATTTGAAAATTTTGAAGAACTCCAAATTTTGTATTGACGCAATGAATGTGTGCCCCAAATTTCATCAAAATCAAAGATGATGAGTTTCGTCGGGTGTTCGAAAATTTTTATTTTTTCCCTTACCATTCTGTGTCTCAGACTGACTACCAAATTCATGTATAGTTTTCCAGGCTGAAATCATATCAAAGTGGCTGCGTATCGAATTTAGGAATACCGTTTTTTCGAATATTGACATACATATATTTGGACAGTCTTGTCGCTAATACACCACCAGGTCCTGTTGATATGAATTCCGGGACATACGGGCATTGAGGGAAGCGTAAGGGCCGACGAATGCAAAGTAAACGGATCATCCTTAGATGAGACGATGGTATGCGAAGACATTCTTACTCCCCTGGTTACCTTATCTAATATACATGGTGAAAGGACAGTTAGCGAAATGACACTCAATAGTCAATCAATCATCATATGTAGGATATCAAAGACGGTCGCGAGAGAGTACCAGGACACTAATAATCTTTGATAGAATTTCGATAAGGCTTCACTTAGGTATAATTACAGAGTATTGCATGATTGAACGAATGTTGGAATGTATGTGTTACCCAGGAAATAGCTATTGTAGAGCTGTTTAGATTTCTCGGTAGACAACTCTTTCATGATCTGCACTATCGCAATGTCAGTATAGGCGGTATTTTGTATTCTTTTCGTAATCTTTCTGAGATGTCTTGTCCTTTTAGTATCCCTTTGTAAATCTTTATATGGTTTTTATCGTTCGAATGCACTGGTAATAGCGGGCGACCCTTGCAACGTAACCTAACGGAAACTTTAACCAAGCAATTAGTCAAATTGTTTTTAAATTTTATAGAAAATTAAATTGTTCATGAGCTATACCTTCAAAACTAGCAATCGTAAAAAGACGCTGATTAGTGCAAAAAACTGCAATTGCCTTATCTGGGTTTAAGATTTGTAATACTTTTCATTTTTAAATTCTCTTACCTCCACATCTTGAAAATGTACCCGGTGGTCCATAACTCAATTTCTGCACAGTACATTTTTCTATCGGTGCCGTGGGTTTAACATAACTTGAAGAACGCGCCCAAGGCAAGGGTTCTTTAGGTCCTATACAATTCGGTATATAACTCAATTTATAGGTAGTACACTTCTCCATCGACCCTTGAGGTCTACAAATACCGGTGGTTGGTATAACAGCTGCTGGACGACGATATTCACAAACATTAACGGGCATATAAGACAATTTATTGACAGTGCATTTTTCCAAACCACCCGAGGGACGACAAATTAATGAGGGCGGTTTTATGGGACCACGACGGCACATGGGTTTTGGTACAAAATCATGTTTCTGGGTGGTCATAAAGTACATGGGTCCCATGGGTTTTATACAATTTTCACGCGGTCTTATGGCAGCAGTACGGCCAATACAATAATTTGGTTGATAGGATAATTTTTGTACTGTACACTTCTCTATAGGACCAGTAGGCATTTCTAAGCCATTAACAGGTAAAACAGGAGCAGGACGACAGCAGCGGGCATCATTGCCAATATAACTGAGTTTGTAGACAGTATTGCCATCATTACAATCATTACCTAAGAACTTCAAGCCATTCAAGGGCATTATGGGTGCTAAACGATGGGGATTACAATTTGGAATATAACTAAGGTTATATGTGGTGACCAGATTTTCATATTTCGGAGGAGGGCAACGAGATTTTTCCGCCCAAGGCATAGGTTCTTTGGCGGGCAAACACACCGGCAAATAACTTAACTTTTGTATCGTACACTGCTCCCCAGGGGCCGTAGGACGCATATAATTATATGTTTGCACTATGGGCCTAGGCGGTGGGTTTTTACATACATCTATTGGCATATAAGATAGTTTATTAACTGTACAGCGTTCCAAAGGTTCAGAAGGTTTACATATGCCACTACTAGGTTGAATGGGTTCACGTCTGCAATAGCCCTTAGGCGTGAAATCATGTTTCTGTGAGGTCATGGCATATAAGGGACCACGAAAATTTAAACAATTATCTCTTGGTCTTATGGGATTTGTACGCGCCACACAAGAGTGAGGCATATACGATAGCTTTTGTATAGTACATTTCTCCATGGGCTCTTTAATTGACGAAATATTATTGCAAGGTTTTACTGGCTTAGCTTTAAAAGTTTCACCATAATTGCCGGGATAAGAACGTTTATAAATAGTTTCCGTTTCCAAAGGTTCGCTGGCTCTGATAATATTTGTTTGTGGCCTTATAGGTAATGTTCTAGAGGGTTGTTGATAACAATATCCCGAATAATTGCCACAATTACATCTAAAGTTAGTGCAATCGCCAGCAGGAGGGCATGGATTAAATTCTACAGGAGCTTGACATCGATCAGCACGATTAGGGCAAAAGTCACCGAAATAAGCTGCCGCCCTACAAGGATTTGCATTAACAGTACATTCTTCAGGAACTTCACAAATTACTTGACTAAAATTTTAATATAATTTTATAATTTTTTTTAATTATTATTAAGATAGACGAATACTTACTCACACATAATTTTAGAATTTCCTTGGATTTATTTCCGATGATAAAATGCGTTATTTTGTTGGGGAACCAAATTTTTGCGTTATCCTGGTCTTTAAGATTTTCCTAAATTTAAGTAAATTTTGATAAATTTAAAAAAAGAAAACGCACACACGCACAAATTAAACAAATTGACAAACACACAACCGAAAAAATAGAGTTTCTAAAGAATTTTGTTTAAGAAAAAATGTGAATAGAAATTGATTAATACTTATTTTACAAACAATTCTAGGCATAATAGTTTTTTTGTACTAAAATTTTCGAAATAATCTATAGTTAAAAATATTTAAATACAAAGAAAAAATGATTTTTTAATATAAGAAACTTTCTTAATTGATCTTTTTTGACAATTTATTGTTTAGATTATGATTATGTTTTAGATTTTTTGATAATTATTATTATTTTTTTTTTTTTTTTGAAATTACTTTTTTAGAAATTAGTAATTTTGTATTCAAAATTGGGACTTGTTGTATTATTTTTGAAAATTAAAATGTTTTTGTTTCGATTTTTTAAAATAAATTCGCACATTCTTGAAAAATATTACAGTTTTTCAAATCAGTACTATTTATGAAAATTTGCGCTTTTTTTAAAAAATTAGAATTTTTTTGAAATTTGTACCTTTTTAAATTGGGACTTCTTGTAAAACTGTGTCCTTTTTTTTTGGAAATTGGTATTTTTTTTAGAAAATCAAACTTTTATTGTTGAAAATATATAAAAGTGTAACGTTATTAAGCGACTGATTCAAGATCGTCCAGCCAAAACGACAGAAGGTACAGTGATAAAATTTGGACTTTAGTTTCGCTTCACTTTGTAGACATCCTGTAAGGACGAAACTCAGACATTAAGTGGTTAAAAAATGTAAAAACTAGTAAATTTTGTGGCATATCTTTCTTAAAAAAATAAAACTCGGAACATTTAAGTGGTAAAGATGTTTCCCTTCCCCTTTTTTGGTACTTTTGAATTAAAAAAGGTTTAAGTTACTAAACGACTCAAACTGGAAATATAAATTCTGTTCTGTAAATTTCTCCCTCCTACATTTTTGCAAATTGGTTCATTTAGGGAGTTAAAAGAGGACGAGGGTAGAATTTAAACGAATGAATGAATCTGTGCCTGTTGGTTCTTTTTTGGAAAACTAAACCGCGAAACCGTTTTTTTATTTTGAAAATTTTTACAGTGTTATCCTTTTTTTTTTTTGGTTTCTTGTTTGAGTTGGCTAAATGAAAAATCACTTATATGCCAGGACCAATTATATCAGAGTGATATTATTCATATAATATTATTAAATATATGATTGAACTTAATTTAATTGTTTTTATAGTTGCGTGCTTTTACGTATAGTTCTGATATTATTTTGTGAAGTTACTTAGCGAGTAAATGCCAGTGTTTTTTCTTTTTTTCCGTAGTAGTAACAAAACATATTGAGTAGTGAGAATGGTTGATAAAAAGTATTATCCTGTAGACCCCGAAGTTCAAATAGATAGAGGTAACTGAGCCGGGGAAATTACATCCTTCATCAATACAAAGCAAATTTTAATTATTGCATATCTAAAGAACTATTATAAGCGAAAGTCTAAAGATATTGTGGGAATAATTTTGTTATTAAGTTCCTCATTTAAGATGAAAATAAGGCTACGGTGATAGTCTTAACGTTTCGTGGGAATGATTTTCTTATTAAGTTAAACAATTGTGATAAAAATGAAGCGGATAGGGCGAGTGGTAGCCGCCATATAAAGCAAATATAACTTATTGCATGGTTAGGTTAGGTTAAAAAGGGCGGCGTCTTCACGACTCCACCCAGAGACCATCCGGTCCATTGTGATCCCTTTATAAATACCGGAGAAAAGCTAATACAAAAAGAAAGAGAATGACTTTAGTAGAATAAGGCATTAGAATAGAAAGAAAGATAACGAAATAAAAGTGTGGAACCTAAGATCCATCAAACAAACCTGATTACTTATTGCGTATCTCAAAAACTATTACAGCTAAAATCGTAACATTTTGTAGAAATTACATTTTATATTACTACATAGTTGAAGCTAAAAAAAGAGTGGGAAAGAGCGATGGAAAGGGAGATGTAGCTCCCATACAAAGTTAATATTAATCAGCTCATATGTAGAGAAATGTTATAGTTATAGCAAACTTCTTAGTTTATATAAAAATTGTGCTCCATATAAAATAAATAGTAATTATCGCATATCTTGGGAACTAGAGGAGACTTTACAACTTCTTATGGAAACGCACTTTTCGGTTCATAAGGATGATAAAAGTATTACGATTTGGAGGTATTCTCGGCAACTGAGATCCCGAAGAGTGCCCTGGTAGACTCTATAATAGATACTTAAAAGATAATATGGGCAGTGAAATCAGGCCGAATGGCATCTCTTCCGCGTTATTACAGCATGCAATCCTTACCATTTTACCGTGGGTGGGTTTGATCTTCAGGGTAGTCTGGAAACAGGCTACGTACTAAGGTATCCAATAGATTAACCTCATTTGGTTATCCGATTTATTTTGGTCGATTAACTGTCCGAATAATTAAAAATGATCTATTTTCGAATAACGAATAGACCAAATAATTTGTGTTGAATAACCGATTAACCGAAATTTAGTGGAGTGATAACTTTAGTTTTTTTCTATTTTAAAGATAAATTTATGTTAATTACATATATTTTTAAAATGTCTGTTATATTCCAGCAAATATAATTAAAAGTTATTTTTTGGAAAGTTTTTTTCATTACTTCTAAAATATCAATATACGTTTTATTGTGCTTAGGAAGTAATACAAAGAACATCCAAAGATTAAAATATATTCCAATGCAAAAGAAAATAAATTCAAATGAAACTACTTGTTATTAAAAATAACTATTTTAAACAAATGATAAACAATAGCTTTTTTTTATAAAAAAATATGTCGGTTTATATAAAATTTAAAACTAATTTCCTTGCGTCGAGAAAAAAAATTCAATGTTCTTTAAAATTTTGCATAACATCGTGAACATGACTTCCTTCTCATTGAATAGGTATCAAAAAAGAGAACATTTTTCAATGATCCGAACTTGCACCACACACAAGTTCAGGATCTTATTGACTTTGGATGTTATTTTTTATTTCTTTCTACGATAGAATATTTAATAAAATGCGTTATGAAAAGATTATAATAGCACAACTTCATAAATGCTTATACTTGTAACTTCGAAGCTATAAAGTCATAAAAATATAAATTCTCATAAAGCTAATTTAGAATATTTTGTAGTACTCGGTAAAAAAAAATGCAATTTTTCTTAAAAATGGGCTAAAGAACTGATAAGATGAACGCTTTGTTAAAGAATTTCATTAACATTATTATTCTAAATAGGTGTTTTATTAGATTAAATACTATAATTAGTGTTAATTATATGTTTTACATGTATTATTAAGACTTCGGTTAATCGAATAATTTGCCATTAATGGATTATTATCCGGTCAACTTTTAATGTCGAATAATTTATTGTCGAATTAACAGATTAATATGAAAATCTGAATAATTTTATACGCTAATACGTACCAATCACAATACCGCAAAGGGTATTGTTATGTTATCGTTTTTATTGAAGACTAGTCAAGTGAACACTGTCACCGAGTAACTTTTGCAGGGCACAACGCGGAAGGAAGGAGGGAAGGTTTATGTAAACGGTACTACATGACACCACTTCTGTGAAATCTCGTCGTAAATGAAATCCATTTTGACTCACCAATAAATACAACAAAGTAGTCGTAGACGCAGATGACGTTGTGGTCCTTATAAGGGAAAATTTCTCCCCCTTCAAGTGATCTAAAATGATCGAATTGGTACCCTTTACTAGGAAATATAAAATTCCAGTCTTTAGAATGCCCAAGCTGGACGGCATTTCTCTGGTACTCTCCAAAGGAGCCAAATACCTTGGCGTGATTTTGGACTCGAAGCCCTCTTGGAAACGTAATGTTGAGAGTAGGATGCATAAGACTTTATGTGCCTTTATGCATGCAAAAAGACTTTTGAAAAAAGATGGGGTCTCAAACCATGCATTGTACACTGTATGTACACTGTGGTAATTAGACCAATTCTTATCTATGGGGTACTTGTCTGGTGGAGTGCAGTCAATACAAAAACATATCTCTCCATTTTGAGCAGTACACAAAGTTCTGCTCCCCAAAGTAGTATACGCTGGATTCAAGAATAGATGTTTATATCAAATACATTCTTAGACTCAGAGAATCAGGTAACTAAGGCATGATCATATTGGACATGACAATATCTTACAATTAGGTTGATATTCGTCTTGTCGAACTATCAAATGTGATAATGTATGCGGAATAAAATTACAACAAAACTCTCGACGCTGGTTAAAAACAGTGTACTAATGATAAATACTCTTTATCATCAATTTTGGATGACCACATGTCTTGTCATATCATTGTGAAACTTCTACCTTAAAAAAATATTTGTATTTTTTGAATTATGTCTATATATACACCACCACAAAATGATTTATATTTTAACTCAGATGGCAACGGAAGACAAAGAAATTTTTTTTCGATAAATATAGGCCCATTGATAAAAAAATAGAAAAATTAAAGCCAAAAATATTTTCGAAGAAAAAAAAAATGTATGTGGGTCAATGTATGTGGCGACATATTATTGGAACAATTCTAAAATCTAATTTTAAATTCATTTTTTAATAACAGTATACTTATGATTCATTTTGGATAGATATATGCTTTCCCATTATATGCTAATTTGCATGAAAATCTGAGTTCCAGTTTCTTTAAAATAATAACAAGAAAGGAACTACTTGAACAAAAAATGTGTAACTTTTTAGATTATTTTATTATTTACCTCACAAAAAATGATTTATATTTTAATACACATGGCAAAGAGTGTCAAAGAAATTTATTTTTTCGATAGATAGGAAAAGTACAAAAATTAAAGCCAAACGTTTTTCCAAAAAGTAAAAATTGTATGGATCAAAGTCAATTTGAATTAAAATTCATAAAGAGAGATAAGATATACATATCTTCTAAACTACTTCAGTATCTGAATATAACGACAAAATGATTTAGAGGGGTGAGAAAAAAATTAAAGTGATAAAATTAAAAATCTCCAAATAATTTTAAATTAAAATCGATTAATGCGTTTTGGACCAATTTAAACAGAGGAGAGTTTGTAGCATCGACAAAATTCAAAGGTAAACTAGGATATAATAACCGATTAACTAGTTCGGAAAGTTCCAACATCGAACTTTTAAATTCATGGTAAAGGAGTCCTTCAGAAGTGCCTCAAAAGGATCCAAATATTGGACATATATAAACAACATAATAAATTATCTTTTGAAGGCATAATATAAGATTAATGTTAATTTTTGTTCCAATTTTTTCCGAATACGTTAGAAAATTGGTCGATTATGTAAAGGTCCCGTAGGTGGTCCATGATAAGTACTTGCAGCATAACTAAATCCCTTTGGCCCTTATTCGATAGTCGGATAACTAAGGCCCGTTTGGCTCTTAGTACGAGAACGATCTCATTTTTAACGGAATGCTTACGGGACACTGTATAATAGAGCGTATGTCGTAATATAGAGACCCGAAATGATTTCTGTAGAAGTTGTTTAAATGAAGAGGAGGTAAAGTCTATAGAAAATCTCCTATTTGATTGGCACTGCAGCAACGCAGACTCAAGTCTTGGGATATATTATTAAGCAATTTATTGGGTTTTATCCAATTATTTTATTATTTTATTTCAATGCTTTAATTTTATTTTAATATGATGTTAATAAATATAATTTAAGCTAATTGAAAATAAATTGGTACATTTTAAAAAATTTTACATTTTTTTTAATCGGCATTTTAAAAAAGGTGTACTTCTTGAAATTTTTTCAAATTGGTTTATAATCTATATATATAAAAGAAAGTGATGTTAGTTACTATTGTTATAACTCAAGAACGACTAGACCGATTTTGATGATTCTCACCAATTCGGACCGGTCACCGGCCAGAAAAGGATAATACGAAAAAAAATTCGCGAAAAATCCGCGATAAAAAAAATTGCAAAGAAAACTATACGACTGGACCGATTTTGATGACGGACCGGTCACTGGCCAGAAAAAGAATAATTCTCACTTACAACAACATGTTAAAAATAAGAAATATGATAATTCTCGACATCTATTTCTCATAAAACGGTGAGTTAAATAGATGATGTTTACAGACAGATCGTGGACAATAAAAATTGCTGATGACGCCCTTGGCTGGGTAAAAAATGCATTCCAGTTTGCCAATTGTTCCGAGAATTTCTACAATAGTATTCTTTGTAATTATTAAATGAACTCAAACCTAATGTAAGAAACATTTTCACTATAAATATAAAGTTCAACAATAACTATCTCTAATAATTAAAACTCTTTTTTGTCATAATTTCTTTGCCTTAATAATCATTAAAAATATTTTTTTTAATACAAATTATAACAATTACTGTTTCTGTTTCTATCGAAACGCTTACTTTTTTGTGCAATTTGTTTTCTGGTGGTGGTGTAGAATTATATTTCCAAACGGTAAGTTCCAAGTAAAGCTCATCATTTAGTGAGGTTGTGATATTTAAAACCATTTGTTGTATTTTTGGTATTCGTTATTAAGTGTTATTCACAATGCCGCGACCCCGGAGATCTAATATTTCGCGTCGAACACGTAATGCAAGTACTTATCGTAATATCGTCAATCAATTGAATATATATGAACGAGAAATCGCACGAGAACAGCGCCGTATTAGTGTGGCCCGACTTCGTACATCACAAACGCAGGAAGAAAGGCAGGCGAGAAATGAAACGGCTCGGTTAGCAATGAGAAATCGTCGAGCAAATGTAGCAATTCAACAACTTGAAAATTTAAATCAACGCATAAGAAGAATTGCTTCAAGTTCTGATTTGAATCAAGCAGCGTTCCATTACAACTGCAATTTCGACTACAGCTCTCATCCTTCCGTTCAAATTTCCGCAATGGAGGTTGTGTGCAACCATTGCGGTGCATTGAAGTTCACTGGAGAAACGCCTGGATTATGCTGTCTCAGTGGCAAGGTTAAATTACCATCATTGCCCTTACCACCAGAGCCATTACATAGTTTGCTCTATCCGCTAACCTTAAGATGAAGTAATAAATAAATATAAATTCAAATTTGCCTTAAATACATGCGTATATTTTTTGATTGAGCCAACATCTACATCATATTTAAATTCTTCTGTAAAAAACACTTTATAATAGGTATTCCTTAGATTTTTATTTAAAGGTCGTAAATTTCGTTAAAATATCAATTTAAATCGTTCAGTAATACAACACTAATGTTTGCTTAGGGCCAGCAACGCGGCTCGGGTCAGCTAGTTTGTATTAAAAAAGATTACACGTTTCAAAAAAGGACTAATTAAAAAAAAATAATAATAATAATAAAAAGAAAAATAATAGGAATTAAAAAAAAGACAATTCAAATATTCATCAATAACTTTGAATTGTGTACTAACTCTTATATCTTAATCAAAAAAAAAAAAAAAAAAAAAAAAAATATATAAAGTTTTGCGATTACGGTTGAGACAGACTAAGTAATTTATTCAATTCTGCCGAGTGTCAGATAAATTTTTACAATGTATTCTTTTATAATTATTTCAATGGAATTGAGCCTGAATAATTTACAAATAATTTTAAGATTTGCTAAATGTTCGTTTAAATTTGGCCAAAAGAAAAGTAAAATGCAGCAAAATACGACCATCGATACGAACTGAAATTTCAAATAAATTTAAATTGTCACAAATTGATCACTGAATTTATACGAATTCTATAGTATTTTCCTTTCAATTATATAAAGTTTTAAAATATTTAAAAGTAACTAAATTTCCCTCCAGCAAATTTGATAATAAATAGCTTATTTAAATTGCATTTTAACTATGTAGGTAAACTGGTTTTTAAAATAAATAGTATATATAAAAATATCCTTAACTATATAATAAAAAAATCGAAACATTTTGTTTTTTAGGCGTTTTCCTTTCACATTTTATTTTTTTATATAAACTATTGATTTGTATCCTTTTATAAAGATTTGACAACATATTTTTTCGTTTTAAATAAAAAAAAATATATATATAAAAAAACAAAGATTTCTTAAAGAAAATAAAAATATATAAAATAAAAATTGTGAAAATAAACGTTTGTTTAGAGAAAACAAGAAAAAAAGATTTTAAGCTAAACCACTGAAAGTTATGTTAAATATTAAAAAACGAACTTAAGAACTAACAAAAATAAATAATAATAAAAAAGGAGAACAACTAAGAGAATTCAAAAGGAGAGATGTTTTTATTATTATTATTATTATTACTATTATTTTGTTTTATTGAGTTTTTTACCTTTAAGGATTAAAATTTCATTTAAATAATAAAATTCTATAAACTAGATAATTTAGTTATGGATTTCCTTTGTTTAAATATGTATGTTAAATAGTTGAATATTGTTTTTTCGTTTAATTTAAATAATAAGTTGATTTAGATTTAATATTTTCTTTTAATTGTATATTTAATTATTATATAGAATTAAAATTATTTAAATTTTGAATGCCGTTTTTTTTATATGTTTATATAAGTATAATATAAGAGAGTACGTTTGACGTGGTGTCTTCGAAGTTAAATATTTGTTTTGTTTGTTTATATAAAAAGTTGATTTGTTTATATTTATTTGTATTGATGTTGATGACTTTTTATTTATTGTTCTCTACACGAAAACGTGCTCTTTTTCTGCCTTTTCTTTTGTTGATTTTCCTTTTGCTGGTTGTTGTTTGCTTTTCAAAGCTCTGTAGACAATATTTGTTTAAAAAATGGTTTAAAAACTTTATTCTCTTTATAGTTGTTCTTCTTTTCCTTTTTTACGTTTTTTCTAATAGATTATTTATTTGGATTTTTTTTGTTAATTTCAAGTTTAAGTTTCAATTTTTCACTTTGTTCAATTCTTCCTCTTCTGTTGTTGTTGCGGCTGTTGCTGTTTGTTGATTATTTATATCTCTCTTAGGTTTAGCGCTTAATCAGATATTGTCCACAGAGTCGGCATCATCATCAGAACTGATTTCATCACCAAATTCAATGTCTTCATCCAAGCCATCTTCTACAAAAGTGACTGTATCGTTGATACGCACAGATTCAGGGAATTCACCATAAGTTTTTAGATTTCTAGCTTCATCTGATGTGTATTTTAGAATGACATCGGCCTTGGAGTCTTGATAGTCACGAAGACCAACCAAAATAATATCGCCTTGATTGATCCACACCTGAAAATAGATATAAAGGAAATTTTATTTAATGTTGGTTAACAAGAAAATAATAAAAGAAATTTAGTATAATATCCATCCCTATAGACTTTTACACTCACCAACCTTGATCAGACCATTTCTGTACGATCATAGCAGATTATTAACCAACTAATAAAAAAATGTTGGTTCAAATACTGAACCAATTGTATGTAATATGTAAAGTAAATAAATATATTTTTTTTACTAATTTAAAAATGTTATAGATCCTGGGTTTTCTCTAAAAAACTGCAAAAATTCGTCAAATTGGTCAAAAATAAAATAATTAACATAAAAATAACGGTAAAATAGAAAAATAAAACACTTGCGAGTTGAAATAATTCAAGCTTTTTAATAAAATTGTGGAGCTATGGTTTTAATTTTTTTTCAAAAATAAATTGTACAAACACTCGTACTTTCTTTATGTATTTCTCTTAGCAGAAAGTTTAAACGTTGTTCATGAACGAACAATTCAATTATATGAACAATGTGAAGCTGTTTAGTATTCTTGTTCCTTTTTCACTTCGTTCACTTTGCTCTTTTTAATCATTTAGTACACTTAAGTCATTTACTAATATTTAAATGACTAATATATTTTATTGGTCTATTTGTGACTGTTAATTTTTTATTCAAAATATATAGTTAGTTACAAAATATATCAAAAATTACTTTAGTTTGAAATAAAGTTTTATCGAAATTATCACTTATATTTTTGTGGTAACAACAGAGATTAAAAAAAAAAAAAATGGCAATAATAACAAGTCATCTTATCCTTGCAGATTGTTCATTGACTGAATAAACGCACACAGTTCGTACTAATAAAAACAGTACGTACTAATAAAAACAGTTCGTTCAATCAAACAGCTCTGAATAAAAATGAACAATTGAACAAAAAGAACGAACTTGTTCACTAATTTGTTACAAAAAAGAATAAGCAGTAATATGAGTGATTAAGCCCAAGACAATTAAACGCTTATAAATTCTGTAGCGATATTAAAAAAATATAGACCTTGCATATCTATAAAGAAATATTTGTTCAATGTTATTTTGTTAAAATCGGATGTGTGTAGTACGATTCTTTTTACCGGTTTTTCCTTGTTGGCAATTTTTTATAGTAGTTTTGGCCACATTTTCTTATTTTTTCATTTTGGCGTTTTTTTATTTTGGCTATTTTAATTATTTTAGCGTTTTTTCGTTTTGGCGGTTTTTTCCTCATAGGTGATTTTTTTCGTTTAGAGATTTAAGAAAAAAAAGAAAAAAACAGAAAATAGCTTTTAATTTTTTGAAAAAAAGAAATCACAAAATAACTGCTACTTTTGTTTAAAAAATATAAAAGTGAAAAAAATGATAACTCTCTAAATAAAGGGATTTTAACTCTGTGTTCATACCTCTAAAATTCAGGTAACGCAATGGAGATAGCTGAGGAACTGTAATCATTTTTTGGACAAATATTAATATTTAACAGATTATTTAATTCAATTAGTTTTTTTGGATTTGGATCAGAAGACCTTGGAAGAATTGCGTTATTATCATCACGATAAATAAATTGTCGAACATTATTATAATCTTCGATGCCAAGGTTCGTTTTAATATAGAATTCAACATCATTTATTGTTGTATCTACTGAAAAACGGCTAGCAAATATGGTTTTCCTTGGAGATGAAGCCTAATTTTAATCATTGAAGACAATTCTTTTAAAACGTAATAAGCATTGTATATGTATATGTTTAAAAGTAAATTCAAACGAATTATTTACTGCATAAGCCTAACGTTAAAATTTTATCTTTTCTTTAAAAATGCAACAAAATTAAACAAATATAACCCCATTATTTCAACGTCATTGCGATAAAAAATACCTGCCTTTACCTAAATTAATAATTAATATAACAATGACTAATTTAAAAATCACTTCCGAATAAATGGCATCTGCAGCAAACTCTTTTTATAATTATACGCTTTTTGAAAAAGCAGTTAAATACTTTTTGAGAATATTTAACGCTAGTATATTATTTATTTCAGTTTCAATATGAAAAATTTGTGAAACCTATAAATAAACATAAGAATTATAGTCATTATATCAATATGACATAATTAGTAATAAAACAGAAAGTGTCACCAGCGCTCAGTAGTTATTAGTCAGTATAATATATGGGCCATTATAAAATTTTTTTTTAGTCTGACTAAAACTGACTTTCAAAAGTTTTGTGGTAATACTACTTTTAAAAAACGGGTTACAGATATGAACTCACAAGACTTGAAGCTAATAAAGTGGCAAATTTTAGCACCATAGTTTTTATTTTATAATTATTGTTCAAAGTTTAAAAACATAGAAAAAGTACTAAAAATTACTTAACTTTTTCCCATTCTTCTACACTTTCTGTTCGCGCGTTTATACTTTTTGATCATGTGATCTTATATAAACTAATCGGACTTTATGGATAAATTCTGCAACTTCTTTGTTGTGCAGACTTTTTACGAGTTACGTAAAAAAATTTTTAAATTTTTTAAAATTTTGGATTTTTTGGGCGTGGTCTGTGCTCCTCAACGAATTACAAATTTTGAAATAGGCATTAATTGTTGATGTGCCCGAAATAGTCAACGTAGTAGATAGCCTCAAAGTTTGGAAAACAAGATCGAAAATTTTTAAAAAAGACAGTTTTATACGAGGCACATTCACAGTTTCTAATGGAATAGCATGGATTACTGCGTGAACTTAGTTTTTTGTTATTTTGCCAAAAAAAAAAAAAAAAAAAAAAAAAAAAAAATCGAAGTAACATTAAAAATAAATTTAATAAAAAAATTTTATAGGCGCAAAAATTTCACTTTTTGTTTTTGTATTTTTATATATCAAATTACAACTTATGCAAATATCTTGGATATATAGATATAGGAACGGCAATAAATATAATTGATGGGGACCATAAATTAAGTCAAATGTCATTGATAGTTGAAAACTATACACTTTTGTCAAAACACATTTTGCTAAGCCACATCAAATGGACAGTACGAAATTGACAATAATTGGCATATTTAGGTAGTGTTTGTAATGCTTAATGGAAATGTAGAGACGCATCAAAAAATTTCAAAAGATAAAAATTTTATGGCAAAAAAAAAAAATTCACTTGGATTAAAAAATGGTCACAATATTAAATAGCATTCCTTTCTAATAAACTCTAATAAAATATATTTTCGTGTAATATATTGAGAAATAACTTAGTTTCGATACGCATTTTTCGCAAAATTTTTAAAAATATCGATTTTTGTATAATGAAAATTATTTAAATTTTACTAGGAAATTCTAAAATATGACACACCAATACCATCAAACACTGAAAATATTATAACCCAGCAAAAACTTTGCTTTCCTGGTAAGCTAGCAGGTATAATTGGAAACAAAAATAAGCTATTTATTTTTTTGCCTGAATAACTAGTTATTTCTGTTCGAGTTGTACACAAATTCATTTAGTTATTTTTAGACTCTAGCAATACTTATGTTCCTAAACGAAAATAAAACAGTGAGATTTGAACTTCTACACAAATTAACCATTAATTTTTAATTACTAACGTCTTATTCAGTACATCATCTCGTACTTAATTTTCTAAGTGATAAAATTTTTTTTAGTATAAATATATTATTTTAGACATTTTGTTATAAAAAACTAACAACATCAGAATGGGGTTGAACCAACAATCTTCTGGTTGTTAATCCAGCGGACTAGCCAACTCATCCACGTGATTGCAATATTACTGTGCTATTATACTATTGAGTATTTATTTATATAATACAGAGCAAATAATAATGACGTCTCATTACCAAGAAACTACTTTAATAAGTAGTTGTCATTACCGAAAACCAAAAAGTTTTTGCTGGGAAAGTTTATTTAAATAACTCAGTAAGTTTTGATATTACGCCCCCTGCACGAAATAATTAAAGATTAAATGTGCCATCAAAAAAAAAAAAAAAATTTTTTTAATGCCTAATATCAAAAATGTTTGATAATGGCCCATATACATTTTTTAAGGCAGATTACAAATTCTAAAAAAATCATCAAATTTCATAGAATATGACGTAAACTTTACGCAAACTTATTTTACAAAAGGAAAGAGGTATAAATTGTGCAAAGGAAATATTTTAAGCTATTAAAATAGCTATCGGTCAATCGTAGTTTCTTTTTTTTTAATTTATGAGTGACAATTATTATTTTTATGAAAAAATATGTTTATTGGACTTTGTAATATATAAATTAATCATAACAAAATTTATTAGAATTTACTTATAAAACTTTCACATATAATGTGTAATACGAATTTAAAAAGTAAAAAATAATAAAAATACTAATGAAAATTAAGTAAAATTTCAATTCATATAAAAAAAAAAAAAATCCTAATTTCTAACTTCAAAAAAAGAGTTGAAATTTCGATCATTCAAACAAAATAAAATGGTACTTATAGATTTGTCCATGGATCATATAATCCCTACATATGTATTATATTTCATCGAATGTAGCTTCTTTGGCAAAAATATTTAAAGAATGTGCACCTGATAGGCCAAATCATTTTTAAATTCTGCAAAATTATTATATTGAACCTGCAAGTAAAATTACATCAGCCAAACCACCTCTCACTTATTTGAGAGAACATAATTTGAATAATTTAATCCAAAATCTGATCTTATTGATAGGCGAGAACTCATTTTACGTAATCCCCATTTAGATAGGTACAATTGATGAAATCAAAATCCTGGTAAATAATGAAAATGATTTTCGCAAGTTATATGAGTTATAAAGGGTATTGAATCCACTGTTAAATCAATGAAAATTAAAGTTTCGAAGACAAAGGCTTTAAAATTAAAAAATGTAAGAAATATTCGAAATCCTCAATCACTCTTCCGAGCCAAACTTGAACCCAGTGATCTTTCAAATATTTAACAGAAAAGGCTTATCCTTTATTTTATTACATAAGGCTTATTGCAGATAGCCACCCGTTTGCGTTGCTTGTGGAGAGCTACACAACTCGTCGCAATGTGATAAATCTAATCTCGGTAAATAATTTTACAAACTCAATGAGTAATATAATGCAGGAAATTCTTAATATTCAATCAATGTTATAGTAGAATGTACTAAACACGCCATAAACTGCTGAAAAATATGGTTTCGGAACGTATATGGCATTCGTCAACATAAAAACGAACTTTATTATTTTCTTTAAAACCATCAAGTTAATATAATTATAGTCTCAGAAACTCATTTGACTTTAGGGTAGAGCATGTGGAATCGCGACTGTTTTCATAAAAAAACCCATATTTTTGCAAAGAATATCTTTAAGCTACTACAAAGGCAAAATGCCTTGAAGATTTTTATTGAAACTTAGTAATTTCTTCGATATACTCACCCCTAGATTTTCAATTTCAGTAAATCAATATGAAACTTTTTTATAAATCGCTATGACCCCCTCTCCTGCCAGCTGGCGATTTTTCGTTTGATACCATTTCCAAAATGGGATTTTTCGTTTGATACCATTTCTAAAATGGGATTGAATGTCGAGGGCCTATATTCAAAACCCTCTACCTCAGGATTTCATGAAACTGCGTTTTGGATGACATTATATTCCCTATAACAACGCTCAAATGAAAATTCATAGTTTTAAAATTTTAACGTTTTTGTATTCCTCTATCTTACAAAATAAATATTTTATTTTTATTTTCTAGTGCAAATCCATTATCTCTCTGAGCAATTATTTTATTTTTTGACAATTTAAATATAATATATACCAATTCTGATTTATTTATACATGCTAAATATTAATCTGGTCAAAAAAATTTAAATCGATTGAATAGTTCTTTAGATATACAATAATATAAGTATGGCGGCTCCTCCTGTTAAACTACCCTGCCCATTTTCATATCAATTGTGGAACTTGACAAGAAAAGGATTCCCACAAAATCTCGAGACTTTCTCTGTAATAGTTCCCCTATTGCTGCCCTCCCTATTTATATTATTTATAATTCTTGATAAGGAAATTATTCCAACACAATTTTAAAATTTTTGCTCCAATAGTTTTTCATTTAAGCGATAAATAATTTTAACTCCAATAATATTATTTTGTTTGCATGGAGGATACTATTCTCTCTGACCAAAATAAAGTAGCCTATTTGAATTTTGTTGGTTTTTTTTTAATTACTAACTATTTTAAAAACTTTAAAAACCATAATTTAAATGACAATTAAATGTATTTTTTTACAAATGCAAAACCCTCTCTCTATCTCTCTTTAAAATTACCAATATTGTAAAATATTAAAAACAAATTATATGTAAGATTTAGTCGTGGTTTTAAATAAATATTATAAAAGAACAATTTTTAATACTTACAAAATAAGAGAACTAAACAGTTTTTTTGCTCTCCTAAAAAGTTGTATTTTTCGAGATAGATAAATCTAATCTCGGTAAATAATTTTACAAACTCAATGAGTAATATAATGCAGGAAATTCTTAATATTCAATCAATGTTATAGTAGAATGTACTAAACACGCCATAAACTGCTGAAAAATATGGTTTCGGAACGTATATGGCATTCGTCAACATAAAAACGAACTTTATTATTTTCTTTAAAACCATCAAGTTAATATAATTATAGTCTCAGAAACTCATTTGACTTTAGGGTAGAGCATGTGGAATCGCGACTGTTTTCATAAAAAAACCCATATTTTTGCAAAGAATATCTTTAAGCTACTACAAAGGCAAAATGCCTTGAAGATTTTTATTGAAACTTAGTAATTTCTTCGGTATACTCACCCCTAGATTTTCAATTTCAGTAAATCAATATGAAACTTTTTTATAAATCGCTATGACCCCCTCTCCTGCCAGCTGGCGATTTTTCGTTTGATACCATTTCCAAAATGGGATTTTTCGTTTGATACCATTTCTAAAATGGGATTGAATGTCGAGGGCCTATATTCAAAACCCTCTACCTCAGGATTTCATGAAACTGCGTTTTGGATGACATTATATTCCCTATAACAACGCTCAAATGAAAATTCATAGTTTTAAAATTTTAACGTTTTTGTATTCCTCTATCTTACAAAATAAATATTTTATTTTTATTTTCTAGTGCAAATCCATTATCTCTCTGAGCAATTATTTTATTTTTTGACAATTTAAATATAATATATACCAATTCTGATTTATTTATACATGCTAAATATTAATCTGGTCAAAAAAATTTAAATCGATTGAATAGTTCTTTAGATATACAATAATATAAGTATGGCGGCTCCTCCTGTTAAACTACCCTGCCCATTTTCATATCAATTGTGGAACTTGACAAGAAAAGGATTCCCACAAAATCTCGAGACTTTCTCTGTAATAGTTCCCCTATTGCTGCCCTCCCTATTTATATTATTTATAATTCTTGATAAGGAAATTATTCCAACACAATTTTAAAATTTTTGCTCCAATAGTTTTTCATTTAAGCGATAAATAATTTTAACTCCAATAATATTATTTTGTTTGCATGGAGGATACTATTCTCTCTGACCAAAATAAAGTAGCCTATTTGAATTTTGTTGGTTTTTTTTTAATTACTAACTATTTTAAAAACTTTAAAAACCATAATTTAAATGACAATTAAATGTATTTTTTTACAAATGCAAAACCCTCTCTCTATCTCTCTTTAAAATTACCAATATTGTAAAATATTAAAAACAAATTATATGTAAGATTTAGTCGTGGTTTTAAATAAATATTATAAAAGAACAATTTTTAATACTTACAAAATAAGAGAACTAAACAGTTTTTTTGCTCTCCTAAAAAGTTGTATTTTTCGAGATAGATAAATCTAATCTCGGTAAATAATTTTACAAACTCAATGAGTAATATAATGCAGGAAATTCTTAATATTCAATCAATGTTATAGTAGAATGTACTAAACACGCCATAAACTGCTGAAAAATATGGTTTCGGAACGTATATGGCATTCGTCAACATAAAAACGAACTTTATTATTTTCTTTAAAACCATCAAGTTAATATAATTATAGTCTCAGAAACTCATTTGACTTTAGGGTAGAGCATGTGGAATCGCGACTGTTTTCATAAAAAAACCCATATTTTTGCAAAGAATATCTTTAAGCTACTACAAAGGCAAAATGCCTTGAAGATTTTTATTGAAACTTAGTAATTTCTTCGGTATACTCACCCCTAGATTTTCAATTTCAGTAAATCAATATGAAACTTTTTTATAAATCGCTATGACCCCCTCTCCTGCCAGCTGGCGATTTTTCGTTTGATACCATTTCCAAAATGGGATTTTTCGTTTGATACCATTTCTAAAATGGGATTGAATGTCGAGGGCCTATATTCAAAACCCTCTACCTCAGGATTTCATGAAACTGCGTTTTGGATGACATTATATTCCCTATAACAACGCTCAAATGAAAATTCATAGTTTTAAAATTTTAACGTTTTTGTATTCCTCTATCTTACAAAATAAATATTTTATTTTTATTTTCTAGTGCAAATCCATTATCTCTCTGAGCAATTATTTTATTTTTTGACAATTTAAATATAATATATACCAATTCTGATTTATTTATACATGCTAAATATTAATCTGGTCAAAAAAATTTAAATCGATTGAATAGTTCTTTAGATATACAATAATATAAGTATGGCGGCTCCTCCTGTTAAACTACCCTGCCCATTTTCATATCAATTGTGGAACTTGACAAGAAAAGGATTCCCACAAAATCTCGAGACTTTCTCTGTAATAGTTCCCCTATTGCTGCCCTCCCTATTTATATTATTTATAATTCTTGATAAGGAAATTATTCCAACACAATTTTAAAATTTTTGCTCCAATAGTTTTTCATTTAAGCGATAAATAATTTTAACTCCAATAATATTATTTTGTTTGCATGGAGGATACTATTCTCTCTGACCAAAATAAAGTAGCCTATTTGAATTTTGTTGGTTTTTTTTTAATTACTAACTATTTTAAAAACTTTAAAAACCATAATTTAAATGACAATTAAATGTATTTTTTTACAAATGCAAAACCCTCTCTCTATCTCTCTTTAAAATTACCAATATTGTAAAATATTAAAAACAAATTATATGTAAGATTTAGTCGTGGTTTTAAATAAATATTATAAAAGAACAATTTTTAATACTTACAAAATAAGAGAACTAAACAGTTTTTTTGCTCTCCTGAAAAGTTGTATTTTTCGAGATAGAGGGTTTTGAATATAGGCCCTCGATATAATTTCGAGCGGAGAATCTACATATTGGCATACTGATCCAAATAAAGTACCGGATGTCATCAATTTTGCAGTTGAAAAAATGTTTAAATCGAATTAATTCAATTCATTAAAATTATTTCCAAATCATTCCACCAATTTTGTTACTCCATTGACCCCGATAAATTTATTCCCCACTGGTAATTTAGCGATATTAAACACAAGAATTAACCGGTTGAAATATAGAAAATATACTGGCACTTAGCTAAAAGAATGCCAAAAATGCCTTAAAAGCTACTAGAATATTAAAAAACCTAGATGCATATTCGAATTTACTCACTATACAAAAAATCTGAAAAAGACCAGTTTTAAGCAAGCCTCCTGTACGTAATACAATAAAAGGCTGGACAAGAAACGATAATGGAAATTGGAATCCGTTGGTTGGTCATCTAAAGGATGTGTTTACCACATATATATCAAATGACATAATATAATTGTCACTTATAGTACCCCATTTTAGAGCAGTTGAACCCCTCTGTTTTGAGATTCGATGGATCGACAGGGTTCTTGTTGATTTAAACTCCAAAAAACACATGGTATTGATAAAATCAGTAACAAGGTGATTTTCGAGCTATCTCTGATAGCATTAAATATAATACTTTTCATTTCTAAAGCTATATTACGAATTGAATACTATCTACCAGAATGAAAGCTTTTATTAATTACTATGATACCTAAGCCAGGAAAAGATCATACTAAAGTGGAATCGTATGGACCTATTTGCCAATTATCAAATATATCAAAGACGTTCGAGAAGCTATTAATGAACAAGTTGAACCAGATAATTTTTCGAACTGATTGTATCCCGAATCATCAATTTTATTCTAGGAGAAAACATAGCACTATTGAAAAAAACACAGACTTATATAAAATAAGAGTAAATCTGCCCACAAACACACACAAGTAGACTTCCTAAAGGAAGTATACTGGGTCCGTTTTTGTACTTAATATTCACATATGATATGCCAACTAGTAGTCGAATAGTCGCTTATGAAAACCCCCAAACACATTCACATTGCGAAGAGAATCGTGTCCAAAAATTCTAATAAATAATCAAGTTATACCCTAACAAACGGAGGTTAAATGCTTGCTTTTAGGGTTAAAAAATTCCCGGGAATTCGCTAGAATATTTTGACCGGAATTCCCGGATATTTTTTTAATTTTCCCGGGAAAACGGGAAATTAAATATTACCGTAATTTTAAAATTCTATAGCAAACATTTTGCTATTTTTAACACCTTATTTTTAATTAGGTTTTCGACTATTAAATTAGGGGTTTTCTATCTATTTATTTGTTTATCTATGGTTTAACGAATTTTAAATCAACTTTATTTTTGTCATATTAAAATTTTAGATATTATAGTTTTATTATAGATTTGTTGAAATTAATACTAAATAAGTTGAACGAAATTTTTACTACATATTATAAAAAATTACTTGGTTTTGAGATTTTTCATTCTAACACAACCTTTACTTTTGAAACAGCATCTCTTGTCCAAGCAATGGATTTGTAAAGTTATAACTTCAAAATACTTATAAAAAATTTAATCTCATGTTGTGTTCATACGTATATGAGATTATTTTCATCAGATTTCTGAACACTATGATTGATCCGAAATACCATTTTTAGTATTTTTCAGATTTATGTTTAATTTAGTAAGAATTAGTAAAAAAAATAATGTAAGTTAGAGAAATAAAGTGGAAATAAGCTATTTATAATGAAATTTATCCAATAGATTACTTTATATTTTTAAAAACCTTTAGCATAAAAAAACACGATAACGTAAAAAACACAGTTTTTAAAATAAATTACGAAAGGAACTGATGTTAGAAATCGTGTTATATTTTTTATATTATGTATTTTTTTTTTATTAATTCAGTATGATTTATAGTTCTGTTTTGTTTTATTTAATAAAAAAAATTTCAAATCCTACTTGGTATGCACCTAGATAGACGCTTTACTTGGAAAGCGCACAAAGATGCAAAATTAACCCAAATGAAGTTTAAAGTATTGCGGATTAACTGGCTCATTAGAAGAAATTCTAAGCTAAGTTTAGATTCAAACTATTGCTTTACAATTCAGTATGGTTATAATAATATAAATGCACTAAAATTTTCATTAAAATAGTTGTATGATCATGTTAGAAAAATTTGAACATTTCGATTTGTTTAAAGATTCGAATTTCCTCTTAAATTATAAGAAATATAAAAATTATAATCACAAAATTTCAAATTTTCGAACACTGTGCCAAAAATTTAAAAAATATATTAAAGAAATATTAATTTATTTTCAAAATATTTAACTATGTTCGAACACTCAAAATTGATTTCGAAAGTGTCAAAATTTAATTTAAAAATAAATTTATATTTTCATGAACAAAATGTTATTGTACATTGTTGTCAATGTTTCCAAGTGTAAATAATAGCATAACAAATATTTTACTTAAGAAGTTCATAACCTAATCAATATTTTTAATTTAAATAAAAAAACTTTTAAAAAATTATTAATTAGAAATTTCCTATTTCTCATCAAAACTTAAACAATCAATCAAAATAGAAAACAATTGCATATATATAATAATATGTTTATGTATTATAATTTATATTGCAACTCACATAAATATATTTTAATTAGAGTATATTAAAAATAATCTAAAAATATATATGCACTTTTAAACACACCTCCAACCATAGAATAGAACTAGAAGTTTATGTGAGAGGCACTACAAACTAAATTTAAAAAAAAAAAACAAAAAAAAAAAAAAATTTCAAATCACAAAAACAAATATATGTGACTACATGTATTTTGTTGTTGCCTGAATTAGGTTTTTGACAATTGAATCAGTTTTTTTTCTCTCATATAATCTACAATTATTAATCTATACCTCCAACATTCATAAATTACTTATTCTAAGAAAAATTATAATTGATCACTCATCATTGATAATTATGAGGTGTGACTGGGAAAATGTTAGGAATGTTATAAATAATATAATTTTTTTTTTTTTTTTTGCTGCGTATTTTACAGTCCCAATATGTTTTGAGTGGGTAATAATTGTTTGATAAGACAATAAATAAATTATACTATGGTATTTGTAAGAATTAAAAATCCTTCAGAAATGATATGTTATCGTTTATAAAAGAAATTCCATATTTAATTATTTTTAACTTGCAGAAGTTAGCAAAATGATTAAAATGAGTATGATTTTAATAAATTATTTTTATTTAATTTCAAAGAAAAATAAAAGTTTTTACAAATTAATTTGATTAAAAGCCAGGTTTTTTCATTTCAAGAAAAACTTTATAAAAAACAAAAAAATGTTTAGCGCAATTGTATGTGGCTTATGTTCTTAAATTAAATAGGGAAATTGTGAATACATGGCTTTAGTTGTTTTCTGAATCTATTACCATAAAAGATTTATTAAGAAATAAATAAGAATAATAAATAAATATATATATCACATTACTAATGTGCATAAAGCTTGGACTATTTTTTTAACGAACTCCTTGAGCGGATGAAGTGTGAATTGAAAAAGATTTTAATGGATATTATTGATATTCTTAAGTGAACATTAATTATCATTTCGAAACAAACAGAAAGTAAAATTATTTGACAATTTTTTATTTTTTTTTTTCTTAGTATTACATACATACATACATACAAATATGAATTTCAAATTTGAGTTCAATTTAACCTGGATTTGAGAAAATGTTTAATTTAATGCAAACGTTTTTTCTGCACGCAAATTTGAAATACATTTGAGGTTCACTTGGTATTGAACTCTTGTTTTACTTCCGAAATAAATATTAGGAATACTAAAAAGGCACACTTTTAGGCAGGAATGATGAAAGAAATAGAAGAACAATGTTCTCATGGAGGAAATGCTCTAATAAACGTAACTCTTACTGCGGAGGTAGTAAATGAAGCGGTCAATTGTTTACAACCATATAAAACAGCAGGGCCGGATGGTATATTTCCAGCTCTTCTTCAGAAAAGTATTAAACGTAAATATGTATTTACAACTTGCCTTAAATATGCGTACACCCCTATGGCATGGAAAGATACGGGAAGGGAAAGCTACTCAAACCCTAAAGCATGCATCCCCATTAGCTTAACATCATTCTTACTGAAATTTGGTGACGTAATGGCAAACGCCTATAATAAGGGCTGATCAATTGAGACAGTTCTACAGAAGTTGTATACCACATTGAAATTTCTTTTGATTGCTATATTTATTGATATAGAAGTGGGACTATGCAGGGAGATAATCACAGTGCATAGTCTCCTTAGGACTCTGTGAGTATATTGCGACCGAATCTTACGTATGCCTCGATAGTTTGATGGACATTCTTAGAGAAGAAAATTTACATAAAACCTATTAAAAAATTGCAGTGCTCTATTAGCATGTGCAATGAGAATCAAATCGACCAATGCTATTGGGACATCGGATCGATATACAGGTGAAGAATGATGTAGCGCGGTTGTGATGGCTAAAAGGAGACCATAAAACCAGACATCAAAGGGTAATTGGTAATTTAACATAGAAATATGTGACAAAATCCCAACAAGACATGTAAACATAAAATTCAATGATACCAGAGAGGGAAGAATGTGATGAAGTAACTAGGGTGAGGGAAATCCAAGAACCAATCTATACATTGGCTCCATAATTGGTGACAGAACTGGGATGGGATTCTATGATATAAGCCGAAACATAGGAAAATGCTTTCATCTTCGGGATCATAAGTCTGAAATCATGGCCTTTGCGGATGTTATTAAATGGTTAAAGGAACACTCCGACTCGTATATTTTGACAGTAAAGCGGTGATAAAACCTAAGAAACGAAAGTGTTAGACTTCGAAGTGTTTTGCAATGGGAAAGCAACGAAAATTTTTGGAAATTAATCTGTAACTTTTAATCGGCTGGTTGAATTTGAAAAAATTAAAGTCCATAATTTTTCTGATTTTTGGAATTAAAATAAAATTTTGGTAAAATACTGTATCTGTAATAAAATATTTGTTAGTGAAGATATTCTAACAAAATTTTCGGTAATTGTCGACTTTATTATTTGGAATGATGATTGGACTCGTCTTCTACTTTAAAATTATAGCTGTGGAGATACCTTTCAGAAAAGTATAAAATAATTATATATAAAAAGAGTTTAGACACTTTTTAGGAAAAAAAAAATCTTAATTTAAAAAATTTTAAAATCTCGATAAAGATATCGACTCAAATTTTCGTTATTCGGTAGATTTGTTTGTTCTTTAAACACTTACAAAAAAAATCCAACAAAATCGGTCGAAAATGTTGGGCTATATATGGAAAAAACTGGACCAAAATCTTGGAAATAATTCAAAAACTATAAGAGATAAATATCACATTTAAGCATGTTTTTCGTTGTTTAATAATATATAAAAATCTCTGAGTTGGCGAGTGGTTAAATATTTTCTATAACAGGGGTGCCCTACTTTGAGCCCTTATAGCTCCGCTCCGGAAGGTTCTCTGCGGAACCCTTCCAATCTTGAAATTGTCCGCTTCTCTACTATGCCCATGTGAAATTTTATATATTTAAATTCAACCAGTCTATTAAAAGTTACAGATTTATTTCAAAAAATGTTTGGTTCTACCCCACTGTACAATGAAAAAATTATATAAACTCTTATTCAAATAGTGCATACCTTTAGATAATATGGATTCCAGGCCACCACGTCTTCATGGGAAATGAAAAAGCGGATAGGCAATCCAAAATGGGATAATTTTTGAACACCCATTTCCCTGAATTCTACTATTACACTATGGGTAAACCCAAATCTTGAGATATCGAAAGAGATTCTAAAACTAAATAGACCAACACTTAAGAGACTAGTTATCGTAATAACCAGCCACAAAGATTTGAAAAGCCATCTAGCTCACATGGAAGAGAACGAAACATTTGAACACTACCTATGCAAATGTCTGGAAATTCTTAAGGAATTGAAATGGAAATCACCGAGGAATTACATTAAGGGAAATAGGTTTTTGACCTAGCTAAATTATTATGGGCTTATAGGAGACTATAACTATTACATGGGTCATATATTCTTTCGATCTAACTAAACCTAAGTTTGTTAATATTGTTATCGTCTATTACTTGAATAAATAGAGAGAAAGAGGTCATCATAAAATTGCCTGTCTTCTTGGTGTTATAATAAATGAAACGCACGTGTCGCTGGTTACTACATATCTACAATCTTTAACACTTGGAAGATCACAGATTATGGTAAAAAAATGATTTGGTAAACAAATTAAAATTGTCTCAGCCAGCCAGGACCAGCTGAAAAAGGTTTGCGTAATGTCCATTAAACATAAACAGTTTATGACCACGACATTATTATTTTTCCAGTGAATGAGTCATTAAACTCTTAGCTGAAATATATAAAAATAAATTAAAAACCTTATGAAAAAAATTGATAACTTTTGCTTTAATTTATTAAATATACCTAATATTATAGATTTAAAGATCTCGTGATTACTGCCAAAGTCACGAATTTATAATCTGTCTTTAACAAATTTATAATCTATATTTATTTAAACAGAAAATTCAATCAAAACTGTTAAATGTTATCATACGGACGTGTGACTGGAGAAACAAATGTTAAACAATAATTTGATAAAATTGAAATATATATATATATATATATATATATATATATATATATATATATATAAAATGTGCTGAAGGAATGAATCTTACAAATAAAATGATAATGGTAACAGAAAAAGATAAGAAATATTTTATGACGAAAATGATATGTATGATGAACGAATAACTAAAAGGTAATTCCCACTGAAAATGACATAAAATGTATATTAATTAAAACAATATTTTAGCAATTTCAAAGAAAATCAAAGAGATACTCTAAAGGAGAAGTAAAGGGGGGAGGGGCTTGATTTTTTATTCCTTTTGACTTTTTTTGGACAAGAATTATGCATTAAATTTATTTATATACAATTTTTTTATTTTATTATGTTTGAGTCATTATAAAGGAATTTCTTTACAAGTTTCTATTTAAAACGAATTTGTTAAAACTTTTCTTTCCTATATAATTAATCAACCTGTGTGGTATAAATAATATATATGTATATATAAATAAGTGAGCCACTGGGAGGAGAGGAAGTAATTATAAAAAGAGGGTAAGTTATGTAAAAAAAAAAAAAGAGAGGGAGAGCTTAATTGTTAAAGAAAATGGGCGGAAATTAATATGATCGTGTTAAAGAGTTTTAGTAATAAAAGAAGATAAACTTTCGTATTTAAATCGTTAGAAAATCGTTTATTTTCGTTAAAAAAGAGAAAATTGTTGTTCAAAATTTTAATTTAGTTATAAATACAACACTCTACTTTATTCACCAAGTTAATTTAAAATAAATCACACAAAAAGGAACATTAAATAGTCGGTGTAGAAAAGCGTTAGAAGAAAACTTGAAAATTTTAAATATTTTATATGTTATTGAAAAAACAAAATCAAAACGGATTTATTAACGTGTTCTACGTGTTTAAAAGTTATAGAAGAAGAAATTATGACTACTTGTGTTCAATATATTTATGTACTTTTAATAACAACATTATTGCCAATGGTAGTCGTAGCAAGCAACTCAAATTTATTGCCTGTAAGGAAAGGCGTTGGCGGTGGCGGCGGCGGTGGCGGTGACTTACGAATGCAAGCATTATCTTTAACCACTAGATTAGCTTATGGATTTTTAGAGCAACGTATTGCCTCTTTGGAAAGCCAACAAACTTTCTGGAGTAAAAAGTTTTTGGCCAAACGTGAAGCTGAACCTCATTCAGCTCCTTTTGTGGTTTCAATACAACTAATGACCACAGAAGAGGGTCTAGTTCATTATTGTGCTGGTACAGTGATCAATGAAAATTGGATTCTTACTGCAGCCCATTGTCTAACTAACCATCAAATGGTGGCCAATTCAGTAATAGTGGCAGGTTGTCATGACATTCATGCCTGCAGTGAATCTCAGGATGTACAACTGCGTCACATAGATTATTACGTCAAACATGAATTATATTTGGGTGGTGCAAATCCATATGATATTGCCCTGATCTATACTAAAGAACCTTTGGTATTTGATAAATATGTGCAACCTGTAAATTTACCCCAACAAGATTTTATACCAGAAGGTTATGGTACACTCTATGGCTGGGGTAATGTTTCAATGACAATTGTACCCAAATATCCACATAAATTGCAACAAGCAAATATGCCCATTTTGGATTTGGAAATGTGCGAAGAAATATTGGCTGCATCTGGTATGCAATTGCATGAAACAAATATATGTACGGGACCATTAACCGGGGGTGTTAGTATATGTACAGCAGACTCAGGAGGACCATTAATACAAACAGAACATGATATGTATGGAAAGGAAAAACATTATATCATAGGTATAGTATCTTGGGGTAAAAAGCCTTGTGGACAAAAGAATGCACCCTCAGTATTTGTTAGAGTATCAGCATTTACCAATTGGATACAACAAATCATAACAACCACAACACATTATGAATAAATTAAAAAATAATGATAATAATAAAAAACTACTCAGTCTATATAAAAATACTCAAAATAAGTTTTTAAATTTAAGTTTAAAATTAAGAAAACCAAAGAAATCTCATAGTTTGTAATTTAGTTATAGAAACAAAACTGTAAATATAGTTAAAAAATCTTAATCTCAATTATTATAAATTTAATAAAAAAAATGTTATTTATTTTCCTGAAACAAAATTAAATGTGTTTTTATTTCATTTAATTAAATTAATTTGTATAATCTAGCAAAAATAGAAAAGCAAACAAAAATTATGATGAAATTTCTTTTAAGAAATTACTCATTCCTGTCTTAACAACGAGAGGTTAATGAAACCGCTAATACCATCACTCCAGACTTCTCTTTGAAATAATATTAAGAGATTCCGAAAAGAAAAAAAAAAAAAATAAATAATAAAGAATTGTGTTGATGAAAAAGTTCAAAGTAACGTTCATCCAAAAAATAACATTTTAATAATGTTTTTTAATGTTTCCAGATGTTTTAAACATTTCCACAATTTGCTGCCAAGATATTTAATTAGTTATTTTGATGGAATGTGTTTTTGCTTTTCTTATGAGTTTTTAAATATCGAGAGTTATGTTTTGAAATAATTAGGTCAAAGAATATTTGTTTTGAAGTTGAAATACACGGCCGTCATCAGCACTGTTCAGTGTTCCATGGCAGGAATTTTTCAAGGATTTAATGAATATATTCATGTTATACCATTACAATGGTATTTGAACATAATTTTAAACGGTATTAATATAATATAAATGACATATAGATATTCATAAAAATGTATCAAAACTTCGGAGGCCCAAAATTCGTACACTAAGAGCGAGCGGGCTAAAATTTTTTACATTATTTTAATCACAATTAAAAGTACTACTGAATCGTTATCAAAATTATTTAAAAATAAATGTGATCTTGATTTATGCCAAAAAACTAAATCTTTTTGTTTAAAATAACATTGTCTATAAATTAAATTGTAGCATTGTATAGGTTTTTATGGAAAAATTTATAATTGCCGTTAAATTCCAAAAATTTAAGAAAATATTATCTAAAAATTATACGATAAAAAAATATTTTCGCTTTATAAAATATATAATTTTTAGTCTCTTTTCAAAGTTTTTAATTTTATTTTTAAATAGAAATTAATTTTACACAATAAAGGCTCAAACTCGACTTTAGAGTATCAAATCACACGTAGGAGTAGTACGGCATTTTTGAAAATTAAATAGTATTAAAGACAACTTTTCCATCCCTGGGTCACAAGGTTTAAAAAAATTATAAATATATTATGCTCACAGTTATAAAGTAGCTCCGGTTTGGGGAGCAACATTCGCGTCGTTATAATTATCTTTTAAGTACAGCCGGGCAGGTTTTTGTTGTTTGGCCTTCGAGAATTTTGCAACTCACACCCGCGCTACAGTTTTTCGAAGTTATGCATTTGACAAAACTCAAATGATTGATATTGGTCGACACTCTTTTGGAATGAACACCCTAGCAATATGTTAGAAAATAGCTAAGCCATTAAAATTTTTAAATTTAGTCAAAGATCAATTTGAAAGAAAAATAATCTCATATTAATATTTTTTGATCACCATGCTTTATCGATTTTGTGGTGCGCTTTGATGTTTTGTGTCCTGGAAGTCTTACACATGTTCTGCCATCAAGTTAGTCCAAATTTATCTACGACTCATAAGACAATTGAACATTTATCTATTTTTTTCTCAATTTTCGTTAAATATAACTCCCAAATCTTTACATTCAACATCACACTTAATAGCTGTGTTTTTTATACCATAGTTAAATTAATAAATTTTTTAAGAAAAAATTTATAAGGGCTTACGAAGTGAATCTATTTATTTGCTCATAAATTTACGTTAACGAAATGAACCTATTGTTTTGACCGTGACTGGACAATATATTAGCAAAAGAAGTGAAACAATTATGTATATGCAATTTATCGAAAAGTAGAAAATTATCAAAATGTCTTCATAAAAGATAAGTTTTGCAATAAGTTTTAATAATAAAATGGAAAGCTTTTTAAAATAACATTATTTGAATAGAAAAAATATGATCTATTAAACGATTTATTAAGAATCAAACTTATTCCAATTACTTTTATAATTGTATGAATTATTCGACTAATCAACATTTAAATTTTTTAATTTTTACTGAAACTAAAACAATTTATAGACTTTTAATTATTTTTTTATTGCATCAATTGATAAAATATAAATAAAAATAAGTGATAATTTGAATGTGTATGAAGATAAATTCGTAAGTTAAATACGTTCCATACGCTGTTGAATACGTTCCACACATTGTTCTTTATAAAAAATTGGTTTTAAAGCAAAAAATCGCATTTTTAAAAATTATTTTTATTATTTTATTAAAAAAAAAAAAAAAAAACATTACAATTAAACATTTTTGGGAAAAACTAAATAAAGAAATATATACAGCACTAGGATATGGTGTAATAAAAAACACCCATATTCAGGTCATATTGCGCGCCAGTTTGGACAGACCTGAATGGGGTTGTGATATATCACGTGAAAGCTCTGAAGAAGTAGAACTCAAAACTGCACAGAGTATATCCAGTTGTTTCTCAGGAGACGTGCTACGAGGTGCTGAAGTTTGACAAAATTCACGTAAGTCTAAGAAACAGGGCCATATTTGATTTTGGCCATACTTCAAAGGTGTTATGGTATATCAGATTAAAGGTCTGGTGGATTAGAACCCAAAACTGTTTAGACAATATTCACTTGCTTCCTAGGGAAAATACTAAGAGCGTCGGAACTTCGCGAAAATTCTTATAAATTCACACCTGAATGGGGGGCTTTTTGGACAGACCTGAATGGGGTTGTGATATATCGGATGAAAGCTCTAAGGAAGTAGATTTCAAAACTATACAGGGTATATCCAGTTGTTTCTCAGGAGACATGCTACGAGGGGTGGAATATAATTATTCATATTTCATAGATTTCTATTCCAAGCTGTGGGAGGGACATTTAGGACAGACCTGAATGGGGTTTTGATACATCGGATGAAAGCTCTAAGGGAGTAGATTTCGAAACTATACCGGGTATACCCAGATGTTTCTCAGGAGACATGCTACGAGGGATGGAATATAATTATTCATATTTCAGATATATATATATATATATATATATTCCAAGTTGTGTGAAGGACATTTAGGACATACCTGAATGGGGAGTGGATTTCAAAACTATATAGGTTTCAAAACTATATAGTTGTTTCTCAGGGAACATGCTACGAAGGGTAAAATATAATTATTCATATTTCAGAGATTTATTTTCCAAGCTGTGGGAGGGATATTTAGGACAGACCTGAATGGGGTTGTGATACATCGTATGAAAGCTCTAAGAGATTAGTGGGTATACCCAGTTGTTTCTCAGGAGACATTCTACGAGGGGTGAAATATAAGGATGAAAGCTCTAAGGGAGTAGACTTCAAAACTATATAGGGTATACTCAGTTGTTTCTCAGGGAACATGCTACGATGGGTAGGAATATAATATCAATTCTTTTTAATGATTTATATTTCAAGTTGTGGGAGGGCAATTTCGAACAGACCTGAATGGGGTTGTAATACATCGGATGAAAGCTCTAAGAAAGTAGATTTCAAAACTATATAGGGTATACCTAGATGTTTCTCAGGGAACATGCTACGAGGGGTGGGATATAATTATTCATATTTCAGAGATATATATATTCCAAATTGTGGAAGGGACATTTAGGACATACCTGAATGGGGAGTGGATTTCAAAACTATATAGGGTATACCCAGTTGTTTCTCAGGGAACATGCTACGAGGGGTGGAATATAATATCAATATTTTTTAATGATTTATATTTCAAGTTGTGGGAGTGCCATTTCGAACAGACCTAAATGGGGTTGTGATACATAGGATGAAATATCTAAGGGACTAGATTTGTATACCCACTTGTTTCTCAGGGAACATGCTACAAGAGGTGGAATATAATACCATAGTTTTTTAATAATTTATATTTGAAGTTGTGGTAGGGCCATTTAGGACAGTGCTGAATGGGATTGTGATACATCGGATGAAAGCTATAAGGAAGCAAATCTCAAAACTGTATACGTTTCTATGAATACGTGATACGAAAGTTCGTTCATAATATCATATACAGATATCATTCATTCCTCAAGACTTTTTAAAAAATGAAATTTTTTTTTCTAAAGGTCATCAGATTTTGTTCATTATTCTTTTTGCTATTTTACAGAAAATCACAATTTTTTATGATATAGATTTATATGAATGTTAGAAAAATCTAACAAATTACAGAAATTAAACTACTATGTAAAGGAATTTTAATGAATAACGGTTGTAATGAAGACCAAGTGAGACTTCAAAAGTAAATAGTTTATTTAAAAACGCACTCGTAATTCAATTGCAGCTTTACTATATACTTAAGTGATCTGCTATTTTCAATATTTTTGTTTAGAACATAGAGAAAAAAAGTACATAAATCTAAAAATTGTGTTCAAAAATATTATGAATCGAACATGATTTTTTCCCAAACTTAAAAAAAAAAAAAAAAAAAAAAAGCAATATAAAATTTTGTTTATAGAAATTATTAAATTGTATAGAATTGAGCGATAATTTTAGGAATTTTACAAAAAATTTTGAAAAAATTTTTTCAGTTTCATTTTATTTCATGGTAAATGCTTAATAAATACACAGTGTTGCCAGTTTAGCCTTTCTAAGGCTAAATCTAGCCTTTTCATTTTGCTTTTAGCCTCAAATTTTTCTAGCGTTTTTTGATTCTTAAAATTGCCATAAAAAGGCTAAAATTTTAATATTTCAACAAAGAAGAACATAATTTATTATTTGCTTCTGCCAATTTTATTTTTACTGAATCATCCATTTAGGCATTTTTATGTATTAATTAGCACAAATAATCAAGATTTATATTTAACAAAAATTTTCGCCTGCGGCGCCTCATCCTCCAAATCGAAAATAACAACACATTTTATGGATTTCCTTAATCAGTTATTATAATTATTTTTTAATAAACTTCATTAACCATAAAAACTCTTCATTTTGTGCGCGATTTATTCATTGGATCATTTTGTTGACAGCCGTTTTATGTTTTATTTATAAATTTATTATAATATCTTGAAAAAAGTTTCAAAAACTAATGAGAAAAAAAAAAAAAAAAAAAATAGAAAAAAAAAATAATAATAAAAAAAATATTACCTTCTTTCTGCTAGTACCCCATTAGAATAGTTTTCATCTAAGTTATAAGTCATATCAAGATGTTATAGCAATTGTGGCAGACTTTTTATCGGGGAAAAGTTGTGGTTATGATTATATTTACCCCAAAGTGTTATTACATTGCGCAAACTGTATTACCTCATGTCTGGTAAACATTTTTAATGTTATGTGAGTTTAGCCCGATACTTTGAAAATACATAAGGTTATTCCTGTTCCCAAGGAAATAAAGCGACAATGTTGAATAATTTCGTTCTATATCACTACTACACATTATTGATAAAATTTTTGAAGGAATATTATATAATCAAATTTTTACATATTTCCGGAAAATAACTTATTTAATGATTTTCAGTTTGGATTTCGAAAGGGCTTTGGTATTGAAGAGGCTCTTGTTAATGTTCAGAACTATATATGTAAATGTTTGGATAAAGGACATAGTGCTGTAACAGGCGTTTTTTGATTTGACAAAAGTTTTTGATCTAATTGATCATAATATCTCGTCGCAAAAGCTCCAGTACTATGGCGTTCAGGGAAATGGACTTTTGCTTTTAAGAAGTTATCTAAAAAATAAACAACAATTTCTCAAAATTAAGGAAAGTGAAAGTACTGTTAGATATGTAGTGCCCCTGGAAAGTGTTTTAGGTTTCTTTCTTATGGTATTTTTACAGTTATTACTTTACGTTTATAAAATACTTTTAAAAATTTTTATTTCTCTAAAAATCAATGAGGATCCCATTGATGATCGAAAAATGGGTCAAAATTAAAAAAGTACTCTATTTGGACCTAGTAGGCTCAAAAGCTATTGTCTTAACGATTTCGTAACAAAACGCGATAATATTCAGGTTGATCATTGGTTTTGAGTAATAGAAGTTTGAAAATTTTGAAAAAATGACTTTTCTCATATAAGGGCCCTATTGATGATTGAAAAATGGATCAAAATTAAAATGGTGCTCTATTTGGACTTAGTAGGCTCGAAAGCTATTCTCTTAAGCTTAACTTGTCTTCTATGTATGTTCCTAATTTCATCAAAAAGATGGTTTAAAAGATCCCGGCTTACACCATTTATTTTGCAATTGTAATTTTCTTCATCGTTATCAGATAAATTTTAAACTTATGATGACTTTTTAATCACAAGATCATTTATTGTTGGCAAATATATGACATTGACAAAGTAATCTAAATGGTACTTTAAAAGTAGTTTATAACAATAAAATTTTGGTTTAACCAAAAAATAAACAAAATATAAAAAAGTCATCACCTCCACATTAGAAATTAAAATAACCAATTTTATTTAAAAATAATCAAAACGGCAACACTGATATGTCAAGAGATGGCACGTGAGTGATTTTTATTTATTTATATATTTTTTTTTTTGGTACATGTTGTGTGGTAATCTCTAGCGTTGTTGCCCGCTAAACCAGCGTTGCCAATTCAGCGCTTTTAGCGCTAGATTTAGCGCTTTTTAAAAGTCGCTCTTTTTTTCTGTTTTTTCTACACGTAAACATTTTTATGTTGGCAATTGTTAAATACTATCTCTCTTTAATATGTTTCGTGTGCACCAACAAGAAATCTTTTGCGCAATTTATTTCACAGTAAATATTTAAGCACAAAGTTGAGCAATAATGTTTAACATAAGCTGTCAAATTTATTGTTATTTTTTAGCATTTTGATCTTTTTAAAAGAAAGAAAAGGTGCGAAATTAATTAATATTATTTTAAAAAGGCAAATAAAAAGCAACAAAGGAAAATAAATTAAAATTTTCGGTAAAAAACCAATTTAAAATTTAAATTTCTCATGTACGTGTATACCCTATAGGGTTTTGAAATCTACTCCCTTAGAGCTTTCATCCGATGTATCACAACCCCATTCAGGTCTGTCCTAAATGTCCCTCCCACAACTTGGAATATATATTTCTGAAATATGAATATTTATATTCCACCCCTCGTAGCATGTTCTCTGAGAAACATCTGGGAATGCCCTATATAGTTTTGAAATCTACTTCCTTAGAGCTTTCATCCGATGTATCACAACCCCATTCAGGTCTGTCCTAAATGTCCCTCCCACAACTTGGAATATATATACCTGAAATATGAATAATTATATTCCACCCCTCGTGGCATGTCTCCTGAGAAACAACTGGGTATACCCTGTATAGTTTTGAAATCTACTTCCTTAGAGCTTTCATCACAACACCATACAGGTCTGTCCGAAATGGCCCGCAATGTGGCCTGAATATGGGTATTTTTGTTACAACACAATTTTATTCTGGAGACATATTTTTTTATATTTTTTGCTTAAAAATTTGAACAGTTATGTTTTATTTAATAAAACATTAAAATTTATTTTTATAAACGCTTTTATTCGTAAAAAAGAAATTAAATAAACTCAACTTACTTTACATTATAATTTGAATATTTGTATACAATTTTTTTCATAGGTTGAATTTCAATTAATAAAATAATTGAATATGTATTATTCGTAATTGAAAATGGATTTTAGATTTTTCTATGTAAAATCTGAATTCAATTTGTTAGAATTATTTTGAGTAATTAATTTATTTACTTATAAAAATATTTTAAATCATTTTAAAATTCCGATTAATATCTTAATTGAAATTTTGTCGAAAATACTTTTTTCTGTGTATCTTTGACCTAGTAAAGTTAATTATGTACTTATAAAAAATAATCTCTACGGACCAGAATTTAAATAAACAACCTTGGCACTTTTTTTAAGTATGTATTCAGCAATAATTGTGTATCTTTTTAAAAAATATTAAAATTCCCGGTATTACGTTTCATTTTATTAGCATCATTTGCAATAAAAAATGTATTTATCTAATCTTAATTAGTTAATAAACTCTAAGATAAATTTAATAAATATCTAACAAAAGAAATCATCCTTCAACACACGAATTTTTGTTGGATTAAATGCGCCAGACATGATTGGTAACAAATGAAATTGAATGAAATTTGACTTTTAATGGTATAGTTGGTAAGTATAATGGTTTTGTTAAATATTTTGATTAGATAAGTGCTTGTTTGTACCCCAGTCATTCAGTAAGTATGTGCTGTTTTGGAAAAGTAAATTGCAAATAAATGATAGTCGAGCAAATTGTGTTTGTTTAGTTAACAATAAATTGTTATTTAATAAAACATTTATACCAATTTAGTTGAAGCTTCTTTATAATCTTTTCATTGCAATTTAAAGAAATGCCACCAACTACAACAAGGTAAATAAAGAGAAATTATTTATGATTGGGGGATTAATAATAAAAGATATTAAAGGAGGATTTTTTTTTTTGCTTTTTTTTAAGGCAAAATAAGCAAGCTAAATATTATAGTGCAAAATTGTATTAAATCTTTATAATCTGGGTTCCATACTTTCATTATTTATAGTCATTACACCAGAAAGTGTTGCGAATTAAGGTAAATATATATAGCGCAACAATTTCAAGTTTAGCTAAGACTATGATATCTCTCCTTAAATAAACCTACTTTTCTACGAATCTACTACGTAATAAAGAAGAAGGTATGATTGCGCTAAGTTTATTGCAAAAAAAAAAAAAATATGTTTACATTTGCGAAAATTTTACAAGCCTACTCTTTATTAAAACAAACAATTATAATTGTATAAATAAAAAAAAAAATAAATAAATAAATAAAAAACAAACAAAAATGTTTGTATTATCAATAATTATTTCAATAGAAAAATAAGAATGACTTTGTAAAATGTTTGAAAAGAAATAAGAGAATATTGTTAAGAAAACGTAATATTGTGAAATTTTCTTCAATTATTAGGGAGGTTTCTTGTATTCTTTACATAATTTTAAATAAATATAATTAGCAATTAACATGTAATAAATATTTTTATTTAAAGATTTACAGCCGTATTAAAAAAAAATCAATAAAGAACAAACTTACTAATACACAATTTATCCCCTTAGTCTTTATTAACAAAATCGTATATAAAAAAAAAAAAAAATCTAGTCTACATTAATTAATAAACTTTTTTTGGTTTATGTTTGCAACCCTTCTCAGTTTCTCTCTCATTTATATTGTCGGTGTTGTGAATAATTATAATAAATTAGTCGTTAACGGTTTTATTCTAGTACGTTTTTGATGATAAATACATTTTTTTTTATTAAAAAAAAAAAAAAAAAAAAGATATTATTTAGCTTATGTAAATATAATTATGTTTAAATGAAATACTTTTATTTAATTTTTGTTGGTCGTAACTATAAGTATCCGAGTAAAGAATATTCTGTGAAAAAACCTACATCACTATTGCATATTTGGTTTTGTTTACATTATTATTGTTGAAATTTTGTTAAAATTTAACTATTTGAATTATTTTTTCTGTTAAAATGCATAATTTTTAACTCGGAGTTCATAAACTAGATTAATGGAAACTTCAATCTATGTAATTATTTGGAACTTCTAACTATTTGGAATTACGTGGAAACAGCAAACAATGAAAAAGTCGAACATATGTCATTGTGGCGAACATTTGATCGAAACATAAACAGCTGGAACATAAACAGGAAAAAGTCTATTTTTCCTATTTATATTTACGATTTTATTACAAAAAAGCTTAAACATATGTGCAGAAAATATCGTTTCGGAATTAAATTTATACGTTTTTAAATAGTTATATTGGCGCATTTTTGTGTCAAATATTTACGTATGAATACAAAATTTTTTTTCTTGAAATATATACATACATATGCAACGGAAATAACCTTAAAATAGCTTTGAAGTAGGGTCGAACCTACTTTATAGTATTTAAAGTTAACAATGGTTTACTAAAGGTACATTAAGTAAATCATCATTTTTGAATACAATTTTACATTTAATGTATTAATACATTTAACTTCTTTATAATTTTTACCCTAAAAGCAAAATAATACGAGTGATTCGAATTTGTATTGCTTAGAAGAAAAATCATAAAGTCCGAAAACTAAAACGCTCACATAGAATATCCATTTTTTTCTAAAAGACAAACAGATTTCTTCAATATTTTTACATTTTTGAACAATTTTTCAACAACTAAAAAATTTTGACTGAAAAATAAAAGTATTTATTAATTTGTCCAGATGATCTCAATGGGATATCATCACTTTATTGCGGAGGTGATAATCACTTTACTGAAAAGAGGGCGATATTTTGAGGATAAAAATAATAACAAAAAAATTAAAATTTTATGAATTTTTCTTATTTGTTGCCTAATTTTCTTTAAACTAATAAAAATACAATATTAGAAAAATATTACTTTGATGATTTTCGTCCAAATAATAAAAAGAAGATATTGCGTAAATTTCTTCTAGGAAGATATCTTCCAAATGTTTGTAGGGTTGTATGTATTTTTCTTTAGTATTTAAATTTAAATAAATCTAAAAGACGAACAAAATTATTTATAATTCTCATTTTTATATTTTATTAGATGAATACAGCTGCGTTGCCTGGAATATAAAAAGTTATTCAAAAACTTTTAGGAAAAAAAAACATAGCTGTGTCCAGTTATTCCAAATATCGCTGATTCACGTAATGTTTCTTCTAGTAAAACTACTAGTTACTTTAATATTATTGAAATTTCAGGTATTGAATTGGTACGATCCAACAATGTGTATGATGAAATCATGGCCACTTCTTGTACAAAAATTTTCAATAAAAAAAACGTCATGTTCAACTTTATTATACGAATAAACTATTTCATACTCAAAATGAAAAAGTTTTGTAAATAAATTTTTATGGTCAATTCTTATAGTTTATGTTGTAATACATTCCAGAAACGTTTTTTCTGTGAGGTTTAAAAAGTTAGAGCGCTATATTCGGCTGTGCCAAATCTTTTATACCCTTCTCCACCTTATCGACAAATATTATTATTTATGCTTTAAAGTATGCTTTCATATTTTCACATTATAATAACACAGAAAAAAGTGCATAAATATAACAATTTACTTTCATTGATTTTAGTTTATAATATTTAAAATATTGCCACTTTTTTACATTTTTTGAAATGAATCAAAAGTCAAGAAGACTTAAACAAATTGTTTAAATTTTCATTTATATTTTCAATTTGTAAATGTATGTTTGAAATTTTCTTTACAGAATTTTTGGTTTTTAATGATTTTTAGGCACATGATGCATGTGCTATAGAATGGCAGCAAACTTAAGCAAATTTATAATCCTTACATTTTAACAGCCATTTAAAGGGATTTATTGTTAGTTTTCATGCATAAGTATTTTCATTTAGAATTTGAATCAAATCTAATAAAACTAAATTAAAATTTTAGCAGCATTCTTGAAAATTCGCAAAATTATCATTAAGTATAATTTAATAATATCTGTGAACCAAATTTTATTTTTTTTTTATGAAAAAAGTTTGGGAGAAAAGTCATTTTTAATAATTTTTTTCAGATTTTTGCCAATAAATCTGTTGTTTATGGACCGATATGGTTTTCAAAAAAAAAAAAAAAAAAAAAATTCCGAATTTTCAGTCGCTGCTAAAAAAGTCGGAAATAAATACGTTTTTGGAGAACTTTTCGGGACTTTTTTTGACGATATTTCGGCCATTAATGGACCGATTCTGTTAATTGATTGATTTACCAGTATCATTCTAAGGAATATTCCCTATAATTTGATGTATAAAATATATATATCCGATAACTGGGGATTTCTAAAAAGTGATTTCAAGAGACAGACGGACATCGTTATATCGACTTCCCCCTCTATAAGGATCCAGAAAATATATACTTTTTGGGGTCTTAGATGAATATTGTAGAAATTACGAACGGAATCACAAACTTATATTTACCCTTTACAACTGCGGTGAAGGGTATAAAAAAAATTACAACATTTTTAACACATATTTGTGTTTAAGCATTTATCATCAATTCGATTTCTTTCTTAAATAAATGTTCAACATTTATAATATAGCCCTTGCTCTTGCAAAACACAAAAATTTTTAAGGTTGTATTTTATAAACTTCCCATTATGACGAAAAATAAAAAAAAACTTTTTAAGGCAACATTTAAAAAAAAAAAAAAAAAAAAAAAAAACGAACAATGATTTGAGGGCAAAAACGCTATTTTTTATTTATTTTTTGAAAAGCTGCAATTTTTCTTAAAAAAAATGGCAAGGTAGAAAAACTTTTTTTTTTTTTGCTTTAAAATTCAGTTTTCACCCTTTTTCCAACCTTCATATTTTGTTATAAAAATCAGGGCATAAAACGTAGCTTTTTAGGGAAACATTTAAGAAATTGTGTTGAATAAGCAGAAAAATAAATCCAAAGTTTCAATGATTTCTTATTTTCTTATCCTTAATAATGAACAAAATATGAAAAGGGGATTCATGAAACATGTCGTGTAAATTTGCACAATTGCACAAATGGTATACTTAAACGTTTAAATGAGTACACTTATTATTTTTTGAAATTTAGTACTTTGGCAAGACTTACATAAAATTAAGAAAGAAAATGTTAAAGCAAAATTATTTTTTTTTTTTTTTTTTTTGCAGAAAATAGAAGAAAAGTTTATAAGATTATACTAAATATGTACATATCGTTACCTAAAATGCAAAAATTAAATGTTGGGTTTTTATTGAATTATAATATACTAACCCAAACTAACATCAACTTCATAAACGAAACTGTCGTAAAATTTGTTCTATTTAAGAATTTTTTTTTTTTTTTGAAGAGTACTTTAGCTTTATATATTATGCTTAATTTTAAAGCAAAAAAAAAAAATAAAAATTGTTTTTGTTTTACCTTTCTCCAAAAAAAATGCATTTTTTTTAGTTTTAGTTTTTATGTTATAAAAATGTTTTTTTTTTTTTTTTATGTAAAGGCAATATTAAAGAAAGAGTTAATTATCACTTGAGAGTGTAATCTTTAAAGAAAAAAAAAGAAAAAAAAAGGAAGATTAAAAAAAATCTAAAGACAGAAAAAATGTAATTGAATTAATCAAAATATTTAATTTAAAAATTTTTTAAACTTTTTTTCGGTTCATAAAATAAAATTGCACGTTTTTGGTAAAGAAAATGAATGTTGTTCCTTCAAAATGTTAACTTTTTTTTCAAGAAAAAGGACAAGTAAAGGCAATAGATAGAAACAAAGCGTACTTTTTTTTAATCAGAAAAGAAAACCTTTAGTATAAATGTAAAAAAGACAAATAAATCAACCTTTTTAATATATAATGCTTTTATAAAGAAATAGTAATTACTTCTTCTTGTACTGAAGGTCCTATTTTGTTAGTTGTTTGACGTCACTAATAAATTATTTTCAAATTCTGTTTACGGTTACATTTGATCAGAAGAGAAATTTTTTAAGTATTGACAACCTTAAGCAGTTAGAATTCTTGGATAAGATTGGTTTCGAAATCTAAGGTGTGCTTCTGGCGGTACTGGATATATTTGATTTAATTATCTTTTTTTGAGATTGGGTTTCTCAGCTAAATTTTTCCTCTTGAGAATTTACAGTTTTATTTTCATGCCATGAGTGTATTTGTTTATTATTCTGTTATTTCTAATTTATTAATTAACAGATCTTTATGGAAAAGCAATGTCAATAGGTCTGTTGAAATCAACTTTTGGTCCACAGATAGATTATTGTTTTTAATTTGCATTAATTTTTCACAAATAATTGCGACATTATCGCTAATGAACCTCAGCAAAATCACTTCAATAATGGGAAATTTGTTAGGGTTAAATGAGATTTTTTCAGAAAAATTAAAAAAAAAAGGAAAAATTCTTATAAATATTAACATTCAATTCGATGATGTCCTCTATTGAGTGTTCTAAGAGTCATCGACAGACTCTGATTGGCTTTGTCACATCTTGCGGTGTTCTTTAGGACTTTTTCTCAGTCGATGTAGACCACAGAAATTATTACATAAATAGCTATCACTTAATTCATTATAAAATTAAAATAAGAGTCCTGGCACCTCGAATAATGGTAGGGACTTTCTCTAGTGCAATTACTTATTTACTTCAAATGCAACTTATTGATCTTCAAATGCAACCGCGAAAATTTAAATTTTTTGTAAGAAACTCTTTTGTATATATTAAAAAGGCGATTCAGCTTGACCTCGTATATTAATTACCATAATTTAAAACATAACGAACAATTATATATATATATATATATATATATATATATAACCCCTTTAAAGCCTGTTCTAAAAACATATCAAACATTTGGCCCCTTTAAAAACCTTTCTACACAACAAAATTTAAAAATCTTTTAATTCGTGTATAATTTGAATATGTATGTAGATATTTGCACAACCTTGTTTTGACATTTTATAAACAATAAACATCATAAAAATTGCACATTAAACCATCGCACAAAGAGGGGATTTTAAAAACAATTCATTGCCTCCTTGAACAACAAAAAATCTACATCGCAAAACAAATTTTGCACACATTCAAACAAATGCACATATGTATACACAAATGCAAGCAGCATTTGCACACTCATACCCCGCCAACAATATTAAAATTCACTTTCACAAAAAAAAAAAAAACTATTTTAATTGACTACTAATAATAAAATTATATTTTTGCTAATAATATAGAAAAAATATATCGTTTACCTTCTTTCTTAGTTTCCCCCGAATATGACACAGACGTTTGACACCATCAAAGCACATTGCTTCCAAACGACCATTTCCCAACATTTTTGTTACTTGTGCATATTCTTGCTGATCTTCTTTGAAAATCAATTCACGTTTCTCGAATTCATTTTCGTTCTTACCACGACGACGATTTTTGCCACCTTTTCCCTTATTTTTAGGCATTGTGTAAGCGGTTAATGGAGTTGATTGCAATAAATATCTAATCTATACACACAATTTTATGAAATCAAACAAATTTTCAATAAATTAACACGGAATTTAAATATATTTAAATAAATTTTCACTTACGACAAAATGCCTGATGAACTTTATTTTTTCAGTTCTGTGACAGAAAAGAGGGAGGGCAATATTTAATTTACAAAGGCTGTAATATGTCAAAAATTTGTGCATTTATGAGTATAAGAAGAAAAGAGATGGCTATTGATTTCTAAGGTTTGTCATGTTGGTAATGATGAAATACAAAAACAAAAAATCGCACAAGGCAGATGAATAAGGTATTACCAGCTTTGATTTTGTTTTAATAATAAACTTGGCATTACTAGCAAACTTGACATTTGTAATAAACATAACCTATTTTTTTTAGGAATAATTTGAAGAATTTATTAGATTTTAGTTATAAATATATAAAATGCCTCCCAAAAAGGATACTAAAGGCAAAGACAATAAAGGAGCCGCTGGTAAGAAGGGAGGAACAGCTGGGGAAGAGAAAGGTTGGTTATTTTAATTTTAAAAATGTATGTTTGTTATTTGTTTACATTTATTGTAGGCAAAGAAAAGAAAGGTGGAAATGCTGTTAAGGTAAGACATATTTTGTGCGAAAAACAAAGTAAAATTTTAGAGGCCTTGGAAAAACTAAAAGCCGGTCAAAAGTTTCCTGAAGTAGCTGCTGCCTACAGTGAAGATAAAGCTCGCCAAGGTGGTGATTTAGGCTGGCAAATACGTGGCGCTATGGTGGGACCATTTCAAGATGCTGCTTTTGCTTTACCCATTTCCACAGTCAACAATCCCGTGTACACTGATCCTCCAATAAAAACAAAATTTGGGTACCATATTATAATGGTAGAAGGAAAAAAATAGGCTAAAATATACATAAATAGTTACGCATTTTTTTATAATAAATAAAATTTCGAAATATGGAAATATTCATAGTAATACTATTTCTTAAAGTTTAATTGTTATTAAATAATTAATTTTTTGTATAATTTCTAATTTATTTAAAACTAGCTACATTCCCCTTTCGTTGCATGGAATCCAGAAATTTAATAAAAAAAATATGTAAGAAGACGTAAAAATACAGCTTTGTCCAGTTATTTTCAAAAACAATCTTGTATTTGCTTCCACCTTAAAATTCATTTATATTTAAAATTTCATTAAAATCCGTTCAGCGGTTTAAGGCCCAGCTAGTCAACTTTTCGACGCAACGAAGAGTAGCGTGAAATATTTTGTGTAAACAGTTGACAAAAGGAAACGTATCATATGTTTTTGAACATTCATTGTGTGAACAACCCTGTTCTTTGATAATTTCGTTTTGGGCTTTTTTAAATATGGATTTTTTCCTGAAATAAATTTAAATTGTTTTTCTTTACTAAATAATTTAGTTAATTTGCTTACTTTTTTAAATAATGCTTTATTGATTATAAAATACTTAATTGTCAGGAAAATTCTTCTCATATTTAATATTACAACCAAACTGTACCTAAGTTAAATTATTACTAAAATACATGGCTTTAACTGCTTGTGTTTTTTTTATAAATAAACTGACAATCTTCCTAACACACGCCAAGAAGATCAATGCGCAATAGCAATGTATTTTGTTTTCGTTAAATTCGAATTGTTAAAGTATACTTTATGAAGATGAAAGGACGATGTAATGTATTTTTTTTTTTTTTTTTTTTGTAAATTTCGTAGACTTCTGACAATAATCTGGAAGTCAGTAATCTAGATGATTAATGCGCAATGGCAATGCATTTTGTTTTTGTAACTGTTGATATATCTTAGAAGTCACTAAGGAGTGACGTCTGGACGACCGGCAACAAATTTATCTTCCAAATGTTGGTTTTATAATATTTTTGTTTTTCTGTGTGAATCGCAATGTAAACACAAGTCAGCTGTTAAGTTATTCATTCATCATTGCCACATTCCATTCTCTTTTGTTAGAAAAAGACAACTATATGTTTATCTCTATGTTTATTTTGTCATGCTTTCTTCAGTCGGCCATAATGCATGCTGTATGACTAAAACTTTTATCTTGGTTATGATTGTGCTGTAAATCAAAATTTACACGATTTTGATCATGGCAATCTCAGCAAATAAAAAGTTCTGGACTGAATTCATTGATATTTATCATGGTCTACCCAGCCTGTGGAATACAAAAGATGAAAACTATAATAATCGTGAAAGTCGTTTGTTTTCCTGGAATAAATTGGTGGAAAAGCTAAGAGAAATTGAACCAGATGCCAATCAAGATTCTGTGAAACGTAAAATTAATACATTTCGTTCAAATTTCAATCGTGAAGTAAGGAAAATACGCCAAACACAAAAGGAACAGCCAACGGAGGTATATCACCCCACTTTATGGTATTTTGATCATTTATCATTTTTGTTGTATCAAGAAAAATGTAATACGTCCAATGTATCAATAGATGGCCACAGTTATGACGAAGAAATGACATTGATGGTGAGTTAATTTTTCTGGCAAACGAATTAGTCATGCATGACGAATAAGCTCAATCATTTTCGGTAACCGTTATTTTTCTTAAACTTTAATTCAAAATATCTTTAGGGCTTAACCACCACCAAAAGAGAAATACTGGAAGAAAATGAAACAATGCCTGCAGAATCAATAAATCAAGAAGAAATGGTCCTAACGGAAAATTCACATTATGAAAATTTAAATACAAACAAATCCACAACTCGTTTGGGATTAAAAAGAGCAAAGCTATTGGGTACCGAGACAAAACTTTTAATGGAAAATACTACGCCCGTAATGGAAGCTTTATCCACAGAAACAACTCCCTTAAATCAGGTAACCGCAATAGAACCCTCCTCACCAGCTGTAACAGAGAATCATCTAAATCATTCAGAAGACCAGGCAAAAACTGTGGAATCAGAGAAAACCACAAATCAAACAATATTACGTTCCGCTGTAAACAAAAAATCAAAATTGCGTTTAAAATCTCACGGTCTTTACAATAGAACTTTAACGAGAAATAATATATTTTCTCCTATGCTAACAGATGAAGCTGCTATTTATGGTCAATCCTGGGCTTGTGGTTTTCGTAAATTAAGTCCCCAACAAAAGCTATTTGCTAAAAAGGCCATAGATGAAATCTTAATATTAGGACAACTGAAAGCTTTAAAGTTTCAAACCGTGGCAATGAAAGCAAATTTGATGGAGGAAGGATGCAATGATGAAGGTTAATCGCACAAATTTGTATATAAGGTGCTTCCTTTCCTTAACATAGAGCAGTTTTCAATTAACATACCAAAAATGTAATGTATAAGAAATTGTTTTGTTGTAAACATTTGAATGTTTAAAATAAAAAATAAAATATAGAAATTCGGAGATTTTGCTATTGAAACCAATAGCCACATTTTCTGGGAAATACTGTGCGAGCTTTAAGAGCTCTCAAACTACATACATGATAATTCTAAATATTGAATTTTCTCATCTGGTGATTAACAATGTGAGCCAATAGCGGTAAAATTTTGATTTATATACTAAATAGCTTATAGTACGATCTGTAAGCTAAGTGTATACTGATTTATTGAAAACAAATTTTAATAGCTAGAAAAATTTTCTGTCTGCTAATCTGGAAATCAAAACAGCAATTTCCTGAAACACAAACATAAAGTGGTATATCAAATGTTTATTCCTTATAAAAATACACAACACTTTTTTTCACGCTAAAGATTAAAATTTTGCTCTTTAATAATTCGTTTATTTTTACGAAGCTTTCTTTGGTAAGGAAACAATTCAGTTGCTTACTTTTTACCAGAATCTTCCTTTAAACCTACTGTACGATTAAATACTATTTTGTCCTTAGTAGTGTCTGGATCTACTGAGAAGAAACCTATACGTTCAAATTGGAACTTATCATAAACCTTGCAATCGGCTAGAGAACTATCAGCATACGATTGCAATACAGTTTTAGAATCAGGTCTAATGTCAGATAAAAATCCTGCTGGTACCTCATTAGGATCTTCGGGATTTTTATGTTTAAATAATAATTCATAAAGACGTACTTCGATTTGTAAGGGCTGGGAAACCCATTGTATAAAGGCTTTAGGTTTTTCTGCGGTATCAGTAGACTGACATTCACATACAAGTTCGGTAACATGGCCAGCAGTATCCTTTTTAACATCTTTAAGAGACAAAATAAGATTGGCATGTCTGAGGCCTACCGACTGGCCAGGAGCCAAACGACGATAGCCTTTTTCGGGCTGCAATTTAAAATCGCTATGTTCTATGTAGACAACACGATCCAAAGTGATTTTGTGGGAGCCTAATTCAGGATTTTGTGGGAAGTTTGGTATTTCGATATCTACAGGACCCGCATGAGGATAATTTTCCAAAGTAATTTTCAAAGGTTCCAACACCACCAAACGGCGAGGAGCAGTAACGTTAAGAACATCTCTTACGGCAGCCTCTAACATAGAGGGATCCACCGAGATTTGAGCTCCCGTGACACCCATTTGAGCACAGAAATTATTAATGGCTTCAGCAGGGAAACCACGTCTTCTTAAGGCGGTGAGGGTGAACAAACGAGGATCATCCCAATCGTTGACAATTTTCTCGGTAATCAATTTAGCAATTTTGCGTTTGGAAACCAAAGCATAATTCATATTCAAACGACCATATTCCCATTGTACCGGACAATAGATGTCCAAGGCATTACACAGCCAATAGTAGGAAGATCTTCTCGATTGGAATTCTTTGGTACACAAAGAGTGGGTTATATTTTCCAAAGAATCGCACAGGCAGTGTGTATAATCGTATGTAGGGTAAATACACCATTTGTTACCCGTACGATGATGAGGTATAAATTTAATACGATAAGCTACTGGGTCCACTTTACCCTCTTCCAGAGTAACTTTTAATCTCAAGGTAGCGGCTCCCTCATCAATTTTTCCATTCTTCATGTCTTCAAAAAGCTGCAAAGACTCTTCAATAGGACGATCACGCCATTGGCTGGGTTTAGGATTGAAACCCTTCATTTCATCAGCAGTCTGATGGCACACATAAGCCAAACCTTTTCGTATCAGAACCACAGCCCATTCGTATAACTGTTGGAAGTTGTCTGAAGAGTGAGTTATCTTGTAGGGTTTATAGCCCAACCATTCGACCATATCCCTAATGCCCACAAAAAATTTTTCTTCCTCCTTTTCGGGATTAGTATCATCGTAACGTAGATAGCAAATGCCATTGTGGGCAGCAGCATAACCAAAATTTATGTTAATAGCTTTGGCATGACCAATATGCAAAATACCATTGGGTTCTGGGGGAAAACGTGTCTGTACTCTGCCTCCTGTAGCCTTCAAATGCTCCTTAAGTAAACGTTCGGTATTTTCAGTTACCACATAACCATCTGTCTTGTAGTTCTCGCCGGGGGCATGGAAGTGAACCTTAGTTTTCATTAATTCCGCTATAGTTTTTGCGCCATCACTTGTTGCCTCCTCTTCCTTTTTGCTATTAGCTGTTTTATTATCTTGTTTCTCAGCTGCCTTGGGTTTTTCCTTTTTCTTATCACCCTTGGCCAAGGGCTTCATATCATCTTCAGTTTTGGGTCCCAACAAATCAAATATCTCAACATCTATGGCTGCTTTAACACTTTTGGCATCGGCCCACTTTAATTGCTCTCTCACTTCCTGCATTATCTTAAAGGAGTTGAAATGATAACGTTGTTCCAGCAACGTCTCCTTATATTTCCCCACCTGTTGCTGTACTACTTTTTCAATTTCTTCAGGTGTTATCACTACGCCTACACCACATTCTTTATCGAATTCTTGCAAATTAATGGCTTGACCTTTTTTTTGCACTTGCTTTAACAAATATTCTAAAGCAGCATCCACACGCATGGTAGAATCCAACTTTTTCTCCACAATATATCGAACCAATAAAGGTAAATGTTCGGCACTTTGTGGTTTAATTTTAGTGGCCATATGATAGAGTAACATACCCACCCCCTCAGCTAATGAAACATCTTTGCAAATATCCAAGGCCAATTGCAGATTTTTACTAACATTTGCATTTTTAGCCGTCTCTTTGGCTTTTTGTTCACTCATGCCAAGAGCTTGAAATTTAACAATCAATTCTTCCGTCATTCTGGGTTGAAACTAAAGGAATTTTTCAGGTTATTTTCAAGTAAAGATAAGAAATTTTATGGATATACCTGTAACTAAGTCGTAAATTGAGTAAATATTTGTTTAAACTAAAAAAGAATGCTGATGAAATTTCTTTCTGATTTCAGCCTCCAGCTAATATAAAAACAACAAATACCGCAATGTGGCCAATTAGAAAGTTACCAGACTATTTTATAGTTTAGCTAACAGATGTTTCGTGATGTATATTTTGTGCTGCGTTGCCAACGCTTAAATTGTATTTATTTGCAGTTATAAAAGTGATAAATTGTCCAAAAAATTATGCTAAATTGTTCTGCAGCAGCAAACTACAGTGCTAAATAGTTTTTTAAAGAAAATTCATATCTTCGTTACCTTTGTTTCTTGTAAAATTGAATTTAAATAACAATTTGTAAACAGAATTATTTTAATATTGGGAAATAAAATAAAAATATTGTTTTTTGTAAAATTGAGTTCAAATGACAACTTATAAACTATTTTTCTTCAGAATTATTTGTGACATTGGGAAATAAAGTAAATATAGGGCATATATTTTAAAACTGACGACTAATACCCTCAAATTTATTACGAACTTCTTTCAAAAAACCTAAAAGTATTGAACTAAAAATCCTGTAAAAAAGTGCTAAAAAGCATTTAGCATATTTTTATAAATTTTCAATGCATTTTTAATCTTTTGAAATGCTAAATCAAGCACTGAGAGTGCCAAAATGGCAACGCTGTTAACGATAAATTTATGAATATAATAAAATTTTTAATTTTTTTTTTTAATAAAAAGGAAGATAAAAACTTAATAAACGTTATTTTTCAAATACAATAAAAATTGTAAGATAGGAAGATTTTTTCTTGTTATTTTTTATGTATTTTTACATTAGCTGTGTTTTGTTGTTAACGTTCATAGACAATTTCATACAAAATTTAAATTTATATACGTTAGGAGTTAACGTGCAGAATTATTCATGTTAACTTTTACGTCGATAAAAGTGCTGCCAATTTATGAACAAAATTACAATTATGGATATTTGAATGTCAATAAATAAATAAATAATAAAAATTCAAAAAAAATGAAATGAAAACAAATTTACGTATTAATATATATATATATATATATATATACATATATATATATATATATATATAAATATATATATATATATTTTTTTTTTTTTAATAAAACAAAGATTTATTTGTGCAACTTTTTGAATATTGAGTGATGCCAAGTATTCTTTTTTGCTTATTATCAACATTTACAATCAACAGTAGCATTAAAACACAGATAATCATATTTTATGTTTCAAATATTTTTGTATTTCATGTCGGATTCCAGCAAAATTTTCCATGGTCACCAGGTTTATATTTAAATAAGGAACATTCAAGCGGTGGCATACCGTACCACTTCGTAACCCTTTTTATAGGTTCCTCATCAAATAACACAAGACATCAAAAAAAAAAAAAAAAAAAAAAAAAAAAAAAATGGTCAAGTACATTTATTTAAATTTTTTTAGTTTTCGACAAAATTTTTTGCAAAATAATAAATAAAATCATTGCGAATACATTGTTTTATAAACATATACAAAAATAATATTCTTTATCGCAATATCGGTATTCCTTTTTCAAAGCGGACAAAAAATAGGTTCAAAAGTGAATTTGCAAACATTTAATTTTTATTTTTTTTTTTCGAGATTTAGAGAAACAGGCAGTTAATCTCGATAGCAATATTTACAATTAAAAATTATAAAAAAAAATAAGATTGATTATCTTTTATTCCGAGAACTATTTCTGTCAATAAGGATCTTTGGAAGATTAACGTCAAAAATATAGGAAAAATCTAAGGTCCAAGCAAATTCTAAGCACCGAAATTGATCGATATGGTTAAATAATATTATTTTCATTTAATAGACAGAAACAATTATAAAATGTTCAGGGTAAAAAAGTACTTCAGGGGAAAAAATCTCCAAAAATTTTTTATCAAGTCCGGGACCTTTAATGCCATTAAGTCGATTCAAAATTCGCAAGGAACATAACTTTCTTCTATGTATATGAGAATATAATTGGTAGAGACATAATTTATTAAAAATAAAAAGCCTCAAATATTATCCTCATGTACCCAAAAGTATAAAAATTCAGTAATATCAAGTAAAAAACAACTATTTACTTTATAGGTGAACTATAAAAGTTAAATTTGGTTGTAAAACTTTCGTAGGGATCCAAAAAATACGGAATTGGAAATATTTTATACCCCCTGTTCAATTAAGAATAACTGTGTTGGTAATATAACGGTGTGGGTTACTACCATAGCAAATTTTCAGATCGATTTCTCAGCATCAGGGGACTCTAGAATGATCTTCCAGATAAAAAATGTTTCTTCCTCCTACTTGATAAGTTTTTTTACACTAAATCTTTTAAAATTATCTGACTTTTAATTGAAAATAAAATTACTTAACCATAATTATCGATTTCGGTACTAGCATTTATTTGGACCTTCGATTTTCTCCATATTTTTGACGTTCCTATTCTTAGATACTTTTTAATTCAAATATTACTAGGAATTAAAGATAATTAATGATTTTTCTATTTTTCTAGTTTTTAATTGTTAATATCGTTATCGAGATTTTAAAAAAAGTAGTTTCTCAAAAATCTTGCCAAAATTTAAAAAAAATTTACGAATTTGCTACTGACCCTACCTACTTTTTTGTTCGCTTGAGACTATGTACCGTTATTGGGATAATGTTCAAGGATATTATTTTTGTATATGTTTATAATTTAATGTATTTAGTTTTAATGTTTTGCATAAAATTTTGTTGAAAACTCAAAAAAAAAAAAAAAATTAAATAAATATGCTTGACCATATTTTTTTTTCTAATAATAAAAATTGAATATCATAAAATTTGAAGCATTTTTTTTTTGAGTTGAAAAAAAAAAATATTTAATTTTTTTTCTTACATTTCACAGCCTACCTTCTCTTGAATTTTTACTTACCTGCTCAAGTGTCAAACTCCATGTATAAGAAATTTATGTTTTTGTAGAACTTCCGGTGACTGTTTCATTTCGTCATTGTCTTTACCTCAAGGCAGATCTTGATAGATTAATAAATTCGTTGTATCAAAAATCCTCCAGAAATTTTTATGGGCGAAATTGCAAGGAAAAAAATTGGCTAAAATTACAAAAAATAAAAAAGAAATCGTCAATTGAAAAAAAATTAATGATATGAATTAGAAAAAAAAACGCTAAATTACAAAAAAAAAAAAAAAACTACATAACCAATAACAACCAAAATTTTGAAAAAACGCAAAATTAAAAATATCTTTTAAATATCAAAATATTGCTAAAATATGAAAATTTACCATAATCCACGAAAAAATAATAAATTTCAAAAAAATCACTAGTTAAAAAAAATTCGTCGAATTACCAAAAAAGTAGCAACAATATTAAAAAAAAAAAATTAAATACAAAAACAAAAAAGTGTTACGTTGAGTCTATATTAGAGAAATTTTTATCAAGACAAACGTCAAATTTTTCCCTGAATTGCAGATGATTTTTTATATCTATCAATTATGTTGGAAAGCGTTTCTTAACCTACTGTCTACATTAGGCAAATTTTTATCAAAACAAACGTCAAAATCAGTGCGAATATATACAAGGTAACCTTAGTTAAATAGCTGATTATTATTGTGGTTGTTATAGTTGTCAAACTGCATATATAAAAAATAGTAATGAATCCGCCATATTGTTGTTTTTGTGCACCTGCTGCCACCTTCCACAAATTCGGGTTAATTTAACGTTTGTCTTGATAAAAAATTCTCTAATGTAGACACTATGTAAGCAACGTCAAGACAAACTTGTCAGAGCTCGAGCGCTGACAATTTTATTTTAACGCTGCAACAATACTGCCAAATTCAGTCTATATTACGTCGAATCTATACTAGAGAAATTTTTATCAAGACAATTCTATCAATTATAGGGGAAAACGTATATAAACGTACATAATAAAAAAGTACCAACAAAAATTAAAATGACGTCTTTTCTCAAGCAACGTCAAGACAAAGCTGTCAGTGCTCCTGAAAATTTTTAAATGCTGCAATAATACTAATTTTTATGACATTACCGTCATAAAAATTAGACGTTTGCCTTGATAAAAATTTCTCTAGTATAAACTCGACGTTAAATACTAAAAAAAAAAATCGTGTATTAAAAAAAAAAACATTTAGCGTTTTGTTTCAATATATTTATTTCTTTTAGTAATATAGAGATTTTTTGCTTAAAGTGAATGTTCTGATTCACCTCCGATTTTGTTTGATTTTTTTTTATTATTTTTCATGTTAAAAAATTTTTTGTTACCAAAAAAAATGGGTAAAAAAAGATATGTAAGCGAAGCCGCTGTTGGACATACCATAGAATTAGAAATGTTAAAGGTACTTTTATGAAATTGATACTTAAATATTTGCAATAGGATAAACAGTATAGGAAATATTTACCATATTTACTAAGGGAGCTTAATGAGCTCCGATTTTTTTATAATTTGGTTTATACCGCGTGATCCACTTCGAGGTTCCCTACTTTTTTAAAGAAAAAATACAGAAAATTCAAATTTAATGGGGAATGTTTATTATCATTTGAAAGAACATTCTTTGGCATTTATTTTTTGAGGATTATGTCTATCAAATGTTGGCCATTACTACGTCGCAGATGGTCCATCCGTTGAGTCCAATTTTCGATGACTTGTTCGAGCATTTCGACTGGTAATTGGCGAATGACATGCGTGTTGTTTTTCTCCAAGGCCTGAATCGAAGCGGGTTTGTCCGCATAAACTTTAGACTTTACATATCCCCACAGGAAAAAGTCTAACGATGTGATATCACACGATCTCGGTGATCAATCGACCGGCCCAAAACGTGAAATTATGTGCTCACCGAAGTGTTCTCCCAATAAATCCATTGATTAATGCGATGTGTGGGAAGTGGCGCCGTTTTGCTGAAACCAAATGTCGCCGATATCACGAGCATCAATTTCAGGCATCAAATAATCGGTTATCATGGCACGATAACGGTCGCCGTTGCTGCGAACGGCGCCGAATCGACTCTCCACTGCCTACGTGTACACTCTCAGCTACGGCCGCTATATTTTCCTCACAGCGTGCTGGACGTGGTCTATTCGGTCGAATATTATCCAATAATGAATGCTGGTTGTCAAAATGGGTGATGGTGTTGCGAATAATACGCTCAGTAGGCAGATTATGTTGACCATAAGTTGAGCGAAGTGCGCGAAACACAGAACGTGAATTTCCGTAATAAAGTTTAACGTTTTGTAAACGTTATTCAGGCGTAAGTCTTTCCATTATGAAATGCCAAACAATACTAAACAAAAATAACATGATAGCATGACACGACTCACACGTGATCTGTCAAAAAAAGGCTATTGAAAAAAGTATCTCTACTTGAATCACCCATTATGTACTTTTTTGTTCAAAAATAAAAATAATATATTTTTTTAATTTGCAGCGTTCTGGCAACTTTAAAAATAAAATTGTTTTGAAATTAGCTATGGAAATCAGAGGTAGAAAAAACAATGAATTTTATGTATCTATTAATTATTAAATTAAGCATATTGTTGAAAAAATAGTTTCTCAATTGGTCACATTATGTTCAAATTAATTGGTCACATTAAGTTCAAATATCTTATTATAGTTTTAATATAATTCTATTGTTTTTTATATATGTATAAGGAAAATGAGACCTAAAGGTTCCCAAAAAAGGTCTCTAACACGATTAACATTGCCAAAAAGTATTAAAAAAAAAAAAAACGATTTCACATTCAGTCGCATACATACAACTAAAATGAAATAATTTTAATTAAACAATACACCATAAGGGGCATAACAAATATTTAACATTATAGAAATAAATTTAAATTTCAATTATATACAAATTTATTTATATAATTATTTTTTTCTAGTTTAGATATAATTTTAAATTTAATTTCCTTTTCATTTTTTGTTTATGCTACCCACAAAGCGTGATTAGACGTACAACAATCGCCATTTTTTTTTTTTTTTTAATTTTAGCCAAAAACAAATTTATGATAAATAATTTATTATAAATAAATAATAGATGGTGTATAATGAGAAGAAAAATATTTTATATTTAACACATATGCAAAGTATAGTTGAAAGAATTATAAATAAAATAAATATACAACGTAAATATATGAATTAAGTAAAAACTAAATAATAAACAAAAATATTAAATAAGTATTAATTCCGAATATTCTGAATAAATAAGTAGTGTTACCAGTTTAGTTTTTTTAAGGCTAAATCTAGCCTTTTTATTTTACTTTTAGCCTCAAAATGTTCGTTCTAGCTTCTAGCTTTTTTCTAGTCTTTTTTGATTCTTAAAATTACCTCAAAAAAGTTACTATTTCAACAATGAAGGACTACTAGTTTTTGACTTGATCCAGTTTTTGATTGTTTAATTTAAAATAAAACCCATTTCCATCTAGTTTTAAATGAAAACCGAATAAAAATTACTAATATACCATTTACACCAAACAAAAACTAGTAGTTTTTGACTTTTTTCGGTTTTTGAATAGAAAACTACATAAATTTATTTAGTTTTTCCATATAAATCAAAAATCATTTTCAACTAGTTTTTATTAAAAACCAAATAAAAACCACTAAAATAACTATTTATGATACATTCCGTTTAGCAAATTTTAGAGCAGTAAGCTTTCATATATAAAGAGAAAAATAAAACGTCACTATTTGTTTTGTTTTGTTTATGAAATTATTACAATAAATAATTTATTAAAAATTGTTAAAATATGTTTTAGTATTAAAACTATGTATTCTCTGATCGAAAAAAATAGGCAATAGAGCGGAAGTAAAAAATATCCAAGAAATGTGAATGACAACAAAAATACATTGGTAAGAAATAAGTTATGTAAACGATGTAGTTTTTGAAATTTTGTTTTAGTATAAACGGCATATAAAATAACCATATTTGATACAGCCTGTACAGTTGATTTCAGAACAGTAAACTTCTGTATATACTGAGTAAAATAAAATTTTTGATCCTTTTTTGTATTATTCTATATGTCATTTTATTATTTTAAACAAATTTAATTTGAAATGTTATAAAAGAAATTTTAACAAAAGAACTATGAAAATTCACTTGATTACAGAACAGCAAGCTTTTGTATATGCTGAACAAAATGAAATTTTTGATTTTTTTTGTATTATTATATTTGTCATTTTATTATTTAAAAAAAAAAAATTAATTTGAAATGTTATAAAAAAAATTTTAACAAAAGAACTTTATGAAATACGATTGGAAAACAACTAAAGAAAAAATTTTTACGTTAAGAAAAACCATATCTAAGAAAAACAAGGTTGGCTTTTGAAATTTAATTTTTTTTGCTTTGGTATAAACGGCATATAAGATTAAACATATTTGAAATCCTATTCCCATATAAAATCGCTAAAAACCACAAAAGGTTATTAATTATATCGTAAACATTATTAAAAGATTCTACGTATATTTTTTATTTAGTGCTTACTTTTTGCGAAAAAAAAAAAAAATGGGAAATGTATGGAAAGTTTTATCAAGTAATTTTAGATAAAAATCGAATATGTCCTACAGTTTTTGTCTGATTTGAAAATACTGAATATCGTTATGTTTACAACAAAAATATCTTTAAAAATTATTGTATCTTTATATAGGCTTTTATAGAAAAAATGTTAATAAATCGTAGTTAAACTAAATGTTCAAAAATTTTCTTTTAATATTTGATCAAAACATAAAATATATATGCCAGGTCCTTTTACTTCCCCAAAAAAGTTTAAAAATAAAAAATTAACAAAAGAAAAACAATATTATGGATACATTTTTTACTCGGAATTTATAGTCCCCAAGAAGAAGATCTTCTATGGGAAGATCAATGATTGGATCTTGGTCAGAACCAATTCGGCTTGGGAGAGTAAAGAGGACTGTACAGTGTCGAGGGCGATATGGCCGGTACTAAACAATACAGACACTAGCACTCTCCTGGGCCTGAATAGGAGGAGTTTAAGAATCATGATAGGGGCCATAACGGGTCACTGTTTGATAGGGAAGATGAGGTCTAAATGGGACGCTAGCAATTTCGATTTTTGTAGAATGTGTGGAGACGTATAACCCTAGGGGGATTGGTAACATTGCTAATCCCCCTATATGATTCGTTCTCATTCCTACTCTTTTTATCTTCCACTTCTACTCTCCTATTTTCTGCATTCTATATTCTATATTTCACAGCTATTTCAACGAAGGGACTCACAATGGACCGGGATCGGTCTCTGGGTGGAGATGTGGTACTCTCTGATATCACATCAACCTTCTCTATCTATCTATCATAGTCCCCAAGAAGGCCTATAAAATACGCTATGCCATTTCCCGAGTGATTTTTCACTGTAGCAGCATAAAAATTCTTTCTACATACTTCATTAATCATAGAAACTATTTACGAATACAATTAAAAAAATATATAATAAAAGCGAAAAATCATCCAAAAATTTGGAAATGCTTAAGACGAATTATACACAGAAAAAAAAAATAATAAAAATGAACTTCAATTACGAATTTGATTATATTAATTAAATTTTTGTTTGATTTTGCTCCAATCACCAAAATGATAATGCTAATTAACTAGCATAACTGATTTTGGCTTAAATTTCAATAAATTTTTTAATCAAATTAATTAGAAGTCTTATTTGCCTAAAATCAACTAAAAATTTTATTGATTCAATTCCCTCTTTCAATAAAAACGCTCGAAGTTAAATATAGTTATTTACTAAATTATTAGAAATATTTAAATAATGCAATACAAATAAAATAAAACCAGAAAAATATTAAAACTTCAAATTTTATTAAGATAAAAGAAACTTGGTAAATATAGTTTCATCTTGGCGTCATATCTCCGATAATCGCGTATAGATCGGATTTCCGTAACCTTTGACCTAGAGTATCTCATGAAGCTCATACGTTATTATTGTTGACTTTTAAAAGGATTTATAAGACGCCAAGACGTAACTATATGTCAAGTTTCGTTTCCCTCCACTAAATTTTGGTGTTATGTAGAGTATGTATGTAGAGTATGTATAATATATAAAACTGTGTAATATAATTCACTATAATGATTATAAAATGTGTACATTTTAAAGTATGTAATATTTATACGTATTTTTAATTCCCGAAAACAACATAAAAGTGTTAATCTCTGTGGAATGTTCCAATAAAGATAATATTGTCTTATCTGAGTGCCCTTGCGAGCAATAACAATATGACAGATGTCTGAACAAATTGTCAAAAATATTCAATATGAACTGACTTTATATACATATCTGAGTCTGAGAACATCATGGAAATATTTTGTATTACTATATATATATATATATATATATATATATATATATATATATATATATATATATATATATATATATATATATATATTGACGATAGATTGAGCCCAAACAGTTAAAAATTGTTGGAAATTGAATGAGTTATTTTTTATATTTTTTAATGAAAATTCTTTATATTTTTTAAGAGCTGTCGATTTATGTCAAAAAATTTTAAACCAATTATAAAGTTAATTACATTAATCAATAATTTAATTAAATTTCAATATAAAGTTAATTAATCATTTTATTAAAAAATTATTTATGTTAATTTTTTCTGTGTAGTTGAAAAATCATTTTAAACCATTGGGTAATTTTTTTTATTAGAAATATGGGAATTTTTGGGCGAGTTTTCATTAAGTCATTTTGCTGGCAGCCGTTTTATGTTTTATTTATTTATTGCAATATCTTTAAAAAATGTCAAAGATAAATGAGGACGGACAAAAATAAATTTTAAATTAAAAAAAAATATGCTAACTTTTTTCTGTCCTTATTTTTTGGGGCATTTAGCCTCTTTTTTTCTCATCTCCTGGAAACACTACAAACAAGTTTGAGTTTTAGAATCAACGAACTAATACGAATGTATGAACAAGCAATATTCAAATAAAGTCTATGCATTTAGATAAAAATGTAAGAAAAACCTTTTAAAACTTGATCAAGTGTGTTAAATTCAATACTGAAGTCAATCAAACTACAAAATCATTCTCATTCTCAAATACATTTCAAAAAGTTAAATAAAAATACATATTTAAAAAATTTTGCCAACTTTTAAACAATAAATTTTAATAATTTCGATAATTTCATAAATCTTTTGCTTATAAACAATTAATTTTTATTAATAAAAATAAGTTTTCTATTCTTTATTTGTTATTTTCTATTTCTATTACAATTCTTTTTTTTTTTAGTAAATTAATTTTTTTTTTTTTTTTTTAATTTAAGTGATCTCTCTCCTTACTAGTAAATTGTATATTAAATAATTTGTTATTTCATTGTCCAGAGTGTTTATTGCTTATTTGTTTATTAATATATTCTGGGTACATAGAAAAAAAAAAAAAAAAAAAAAAAAAAACTAAAAATAAATTCCATTTAACAAAAATAAATTCAATTTAAGATTTAAATAAAGTAAAGTGACGAACACTTGAATAATTTTTCACTTAATGAAATTGAAAGAAAGAGTATTTGAATTTAAGAATGTTGTTTAGTTCTAACTGGGAGACATAACAAATTAACCCCTTGAAGATTTTTAAGTGTTTTAAGGCGTACTTATAAAGCAAATTTGGATTTAAAAATTAATTCAAATGTATGAAATAATTACAACACTTGTTAAATTAAAGTATATATTTGACACTAGTCCAAAAAGCAAATTTGAAATAAATAAATAAATTAATAAATAAATAAAATAATTTTTTTTCTGAAGAACTTTTGGTACAACCTCTTTAAGAATAAATAAATTGTAAACTTTTTTCTATTTAATTTTTTTATTTTTATTTTTTATAACTTTTCCCTTTTTACTAAGAAAAAATTAAGTGGAATCTAAAAAGGTTATCATTAAATATATATAAATATGTACAATAGGGCGGGTCAATTTGTTCGAATGAGAGATAAGCGAAAAGGCGTATGGCGAAACCTGCGCGAAACCTATATATAAATATATATATATATATATATTTATATATCTGATCGCCAATTTGAGTGATCTCCCTATATCAGAATCGGGACACTTTACAATGCATATATATATATATATATATATATATATATATATATATATATATATATATATATATAATCTGATATATATATATATATATATATATCAGAGCTGTAAATGAATCATTCTTTTTTTTGATTTTAATTCGTTATATATATATATATATATATATATATATGTCAGAGCTGTAAATGAATCATTCTTTTTTTTTGATTTTAATTCGTTACGAATTAGCTAAATTTTGATTTAATTCTTTTCACAACAAAAAAGAATTGAATGACATTTGATTCAATTCAAAAGAATTAGGCAGAAATGAATTTCAATTCGTTTCCAATTCAAATGAATTTGTAGAATGAGTTACAATTTGTTTTCAATTCAAATGAATCTGTAAAACGAATTGCAATTCGTTTCCAAATCAAATGAATTTGTTAAAGTGAATTGCAATTCATTTACAATTCGTTTGAATTGAATTGATTTTGAATTCATTCAAATGAATTAGAACAATGAATTGCAATTCAAATAAATGAAATCAAAAATCAGTTGCCATCAAACATATTCAAAAGCAGATCTAGGGGGAATGAAAAATGGAAATTTTTCCTTCCAAAATGAAAATATTCAGTACAAAAATTGTGAAAAGCCTTGTCCTGTATCCGCGCCTGATCAAAGAAAACATGGTGTTTGGAGTTTATTTCTTCAAGAAGAACTGATTTTTATTTTGAAATACGCTGAACGACAAAACACATTTAATATTCAAAAAACAATTAATAAGTTTTTGAAATTTTGTGACCCACGACCACCCAACGACAAACTCTTTTACATAAAAAATTAGTTGAATAACAAAATGACAGTGATGCTTACTGTAGATTTACTTAGAAAATCAATTCAGATTTCAATTTCCAACTCATTTGAATTTCAATTCAATTCAATTCAAATGAGTTGGAAATGAATTGCTGATTCATTTTTCTAATTCATTTGAATCGCGAGATATAAAAAACTGCATTGTAAAGTATCCCGATTCTGATATAGGAAGACCACTCAAATGATGTGCATTGATGATCAGATTACGGAAAAATAAAAAAAAAATAAATTAATACAATTATTTCCCAATTTAAAATTAGTTTCCCACTAGCGATGGAAAAATCATAAAACCATGTTTAGGCAAAGAAAATGGAATTTCTTTAGTGTATTTTTGTGAATTTATATAACACTTATGGGAGCTAGGTATTGATTTTAAACCTATGGTTTCTTGGGAAAGCTTTGTTTTAAATGCTTCGAAGATTAGGTTTACATCGTATAGCAAGCCTTTCGTCAAAAATAATTGATCCGCCTTAATGTACAATGAATTTGTTTTTTTTCCCAAGTGTAATAACAAAATTAGTATGTAATCTACAGTTCAAATTTAAAAATGCTAATGTTACGGTTTTTTTCTCTTTATAAAATAATGATATGGAACTGGAACGATTGTTTTTAATAAAAAAAAGAAATATTTTTGTGCAAAATTTCCAAAACAAATAGCATGACTTATTTAAGTCACTGTAATTATGTGCATATCAATGGCTTAATATAGAAAAGGCGTATGTCGAATTTTCAAACGCATTATTTGTTTACAGAAATACGCTTATAAGATCTACAAAATGCATTAAAAGAGTTTCTAAATTATGTAGCGCTATTTTAAAACTATTATGGATTTGATAATTACTATCAGAGCTCACTGAAGTTTTTTTTAAGGGAGGTGTGGTGGAAAGAAAACTACCACCAAACTAAATTTAAAAAAAAAAATCGAGATACGTTTTTCTATATTAAGCCAACGATATATAGATAGAATTGTCCAATATTTCTAATTATATATATTATGGAATTTTTCATTTTGATAATTTATCACTGGCACTGACAGTCTGTAGTTGTAATAGACTCATAATAACACACTTATACATTTGTAACAAATTGCGTGAATGAAAACAAACAAAAGCAACACCAATAAGTGTCGGTGTGACATATGTTAGCCAAAAATAATAACAACAAAAGTATTTATAAATACTAGTGATACTCTGCATTATAATTGACACACTATTATTATAAAAAAATAATAAAGCAAAAGAAAATAAAAAAATAATACAAGCACACTTTCAACACTACTATCATCGTCAACAACAAGCAACAACAATAAAACAACAAATAAGTTGTTTAATTTTTTTGTTTTTGATACTTCTATTGTTATTACTTTTTTTGTTGTTGAACTATGTACGAGAGTTATTTAATTTCAATTGTTTGTTACATTTAAACGATAAATAAGCAAAAACTAGTAAAAAAAGAAACAATTTAAGTTTTTTTTAAAGAACAGAGTTATAAAGGAAAGAATTTGTGAAAAAAACAATAAAACATTTTATATTTCGAATATTTGCTATTTATTAATTTATTACCCAACGTCTATAACTGAGATTAATGCTGATATAATATGTGAGACAACGCCGGCAGAAGAGAGTAAAAATTTTGTTTATATTATGTTATATCTTAAATAAGGGGTACACGTATTCTAATTAATCCTATAAGATATCATTATTTTCAATCAGTAAACATGTCGTTTTATTTAAAAAAAATGCCGACTTTTTTAGCACAATTAAAAAAAAAATATTTTTTAAATGTAAAGTAACCATTAAAACAAAATAATTTTACAAAAAACATTGTTTTTGAAGTAATTTCCAAAATACGCATTCACACATACGAACAAAATTTCGTATATGTGTATTTTTTTTTTGACAGTTCATCTATCTTACAGCCCGTTTAGACTTAACATAATATGTAAGATTTTTGTGTCAGAGAGTGTCAAATTTGCTCTCTGAGAAAATTATTTCACGCGTAGATTCAAATATTAGTATTATAAGATGTATTATGAGACTGTTGTGATGAGATTTCTCTACACAACCATCTTATAAGATGAACTGTCAAAAAATACACATATACGAAAGTTTGTTTGTGTGTGTGCATGTGTATTTTGGAAATTACTGAAAAACAATGTTTTTTTGTAAAATTGTTTCCTTTTAGTGTTTGTTTTATATGTTAAAAAACATTTTTATAAAAATTGTGCTAAAAAAGTGCAAATTGCTTAAATAAAAAGAACACGTTTACTCTGTGAATGATTGAAAATAATGATATCTTATAGGATTTATTAGAATACGTGTACCCCTTATTTAAGATTTAACATAATATAAACAAAATGGTTACTGTCCTCTGCCGGCGTTATCTCACATATTATATCAGCGTTAATCTCAGTTGTAGACCTGTGGTTAAGCCTTGTTCAGACCGGCGCGAAATTACTAAATTTCATGCCAAAATTACGAATGAAATCTAGAGTGTTCATACTTCATACATGACATTTGATGTAATTTCGTGAACAGCTGATACTTACTGTTTACATTTTAAATTGTTATATGTATAAATAAAGTATTTAGAAATGGAAACAAATAAGAAACAATTACTTACTAAATTGGAAATTATTAGTGAAAAACTTGCTAATAAGAAATTGTTATTTCAACGATTAAAAATTTTTAGACATGCAAAGGTTAAAAAGGATACCTTTCATTTTGCAAAATCACTTTAATAATTAAAATCAGGATTTATGTTTAAATTTAAGATCAGCTGTCAATTGTTTTTTTTTCTTCTCAGGATTGAAACATGCAGTACATAGTTGAAAAAAAAGTATTTTTTCCAACCATGTACAGTGTTGCACGGAAATGGGCATCGTAATTTCAATGTAATTTCACCGAAATTGTATGGGAAATTACGTAATTTTAACTTGATTTCGGCTGAAATCACGAAAGTATGTAATTTCGCGTCGGTCTGAATGCCCTATTATGTTGTGTAGAGAAATCACATCACAACAGTCTCATAATATTTCTTATAATACTAATTTTTGAAACTACACGTGAGATAATACGCCTAAATGTAATTATAACGGCAGCAACATGTTATTGTGACAGTGAAAAGCAGATTTTTTTTGCTGATACTGTTGCTGACTACGTGTTAATGTAATTTAGGCTTAATATTTATATGTATTTTTTTTTTTAAATTTTTTAAATAAAACTAAAATTTTAACTGCTTTGATTGGTCAAATGTATTTATAATTAAGAACACTAATAAATTCTAGTTTTGTCATCGCTTTTTTACAATTTTTCAAAAAATATTATCTATGCTTTGCTTTCGATTTCATACCATCTGTTGGCAATTATGAAATACTTTTTTCCTCTTTGTGTATAAAATATTAAATTTGTTTTTCAATTTCTTTTCATTCCTTTATTTCTCTGCCTCTAACATACTATATATTATTTGTCATTTCATTCCTTCATATGTATTTTTTATAATTACGACATATCATCAGCAGCAGCGACAGTTTAAGTTCCATTTCAATTACGTTTATATTTTACTAAGTTTTTTTTTTGTTATTGTTGCTGTTTTGCTATTATTAAAACTTATTTTCACATAGTTTTGTTTCGTTTTTCGTATTATTTTTTAGTTTTCTAAAGATAAGATTAAATTTCAAATGATGATTTATTAGCCGCAGTAGACTTATAAAAATGCTCTTATTTTTTATTATTATTAGTTTTGTTGCTATTTCATTTTGAATTAAATTCATATCAAAATTAAAAAAAAAAAGTTTATAAAAAGAAACGAATATGATCATCTATTTATGTGAAGGAGGTTAGACTAAAAAGTTGTTTGAAATAAAGGAAAAATTAAGTGAAAAGCTTTTTTTACGCAGTAACTATACGTGGATATTTTTTACCAAGTTAAACGTAAAAATTTTGCTAGAATTACAGATAATTTTTTATCTTTATTAATTTTAGAGGAAGATGCATGTCATAATAAACCATGTAAAAAGTACCAACAACAATCAAAATGACGTCTTTTATCCAGCAATGTCAAGAGAAATTGTCAGCACTCGAGCTCTGGCAGCCAGCGTTGCCACAGAAATTTTTTTATTCTACCATAATTTTCAAAAAAAAACCTTCCTAAATTGTTTGAAACCTATCAAAATATTAAAAATCTCTTGAAGAAATTTATATAGCAACTCCGTATTTCTTTGTTTAATTAAACAAAAACTTAAATTTTAATTTCATGAGAGTGAAAACTAATCACAAAAAAATAAAAAAATAAATCTTGATATATTAATCGACATGTGTCTATAATGTTGTAAATTTTTTAATTAAATGTTTAAAATTGTGTGCACTGTTAATTGAAAATTATAGTTTTGAAAGTAGGATTTCATACAAATCTAGACACTTAAATGCGCATATATACAAAAAATGATAATATATGATGTGATTCCGAAGAGAAATTAAAATAAATTTTATTTTCTAACCGAGCACCATTGTGCTTTCTTTAATTAAATTTGTATGGACATTTCAAGAACGGGCTTTTTGTTTTTCTATACTAAATTAATATATATAGGCGTATGTTAGAGGATCTTGTTGAAAAAATTTTAGGAAGACCACTCAAACTATGCGTATTGACAATCTACATTAATTTTAAGTTCCCAACTAACGAACTTAAATTATGTGTTTAGTAGATTTCGCATTTGTCTTGATAAAACTTTGTTTAGTGGAGACTCGACGTTAGACAAGCAAAAAAATTTTTGTCTGAATTGCAGATAATTTTTTATCTTTATCAATTTATCTTATACCGGTGCGCTTCGCTATCCCTTTTGATGAGATAACTAATAATTACTTTATATGTGGACGACCCTATCCTATCCGTCCTATTCAAATTTTGACATGGCAATTTTTTCCACAACTTTTTAAGACCTTCACTAAATTACTACTTTAAATATGCGAAAATTCATATTTGCTTCTTAAAGTGGCTACTCCTCCCCCTGGCTCTATCCGTCCTATTTTCGTTTCATCAATACAATATGACAAAACGGTAGCTCCCACAAAATTTGAGGGTTGTCACTATAATAGTCCTTTAGATATGCCATCAAGAATATTTACTTTGTATGGGAGGTACTATTTCCCCTGGTCCTACCCGTCCCATTTTTATCTTAAAATATGAAGGTTGAAAGTTATTCCTATAAAATGTTAAGACTTTTGCTGTAATAGCCATTAAGATATACGATATGAGAAAGGTATTCCCGTAAGACTTTTGCTGTAACAGCACTTAAGTTATCCTGGTATTTCCCCTGGTCCTATACGTTTTGCTGTAATAGCCATTAAGATATACGATATGAGAAAGGTATTCCCGTAAGACTTTTGCTGTAACAGTACTTAACTTATCCAATAATTAGTATTTTCTTTATATAGGGTATGGTATTTTCCATGGTCCTATATGTTCCATTTTCATTCTTACTTTGGAAGTTGATGAGAAAGGTATTTCCGTAAGATTTTTGCTGTAACAGTACTTAAGTTAACAGATAATTAGCATTATCTTTATATGGTACTCCCCCTGATCCTATCCTTTCCATTTTCATCTCAATTATAAAAGATGATAAGGAAGTTATTTACTCTAAATTGTAGCACTGTTGCGGAAATATTTCTTAAATTATGCGATAATTAATATTTTCTTTCTCCCTCTGCTCCTAGCGAAAAAATAGTCTATTTTAATTCTGGAGTTCACAGGATGATACTGTGCAAATTTTAAGAAAATCGGTTCAGCCGTTTAGCTGTCTATATTCATTTATATATACATACATTTATATAAACATACAGATATTGATAGGGGAAGATACTAGACATTTTTATTCTGATAAAATTTTGACATTTGTCCTGACAAACAATTTGCTTGTCCAGACACTGCGTTCTGGTCAGTATTTTTAATTCTTTGTAAATTGCAAAAATTTTAATTTTGTTTACAAAAATGTTTAAAGAGTAATTATATTTTAAGTGAAATTTTTAAGAAAGAAAATATTTTATTAATTAAAAGAAAATATGTGTAATTTTTTTAAATTAATTCCTTTATTGCTTTCACTTTAAACATGGGTTCTTGCAAGCCTTAAGCTTAGATCTTTATATTATCATTTGAGCTTTAATAGTATGTTTTTATATAGCTTAAATATTGGGTTAATCTACACAATTAATTAAGGTTTAAACCTAGATGTTTACATAGCCCCAGTTAAGCTCTAATTCTGGGCCTTTATATACTTCTATTTAAACTTCAAACCTAACCTAAATTAGCTTTTGAAAACATTTTTATAAATGCGTTAGTTTACTTAAAAATTCGCGTATCCAAAAATTCAGTAAAGAGAGAAAAAATTGAGAAAGAATAAATTACAGTTTATAAACTGAGTACTTAAATTTTACTAGTTTTATTTTTGCTTGAAAATCCAATACGATCATATGGTTGCATAAAGTAAACAAAACAAAAAGTAAACAATGAAAGAAAAATTAAAAAAAAAAGAATTTAAAAAAATTGTATTCAAAGTTTATTAAAAGTTCATTTAAAAATGGTAAATATATTTATAACAAAATGATAAATTAATTATTTTATTCACCAAAGTGCAAATGTTTTTGTAAAAACTATGTTGTTTTTTGTTTTGTCTGTTTGCAACCAGCTGTCAGGTTATTTGGCGGAATTTTGACAAATTTTCCGTACGCATACTTTTTTGTTTACAAGTGCTTTTGAGAGTAAAATCTTAAGTTTACTCAGTTTACTCGAATTTACTGGAAAAGTAAAAGAACGAACCTTATGTTTCTTTTGTAGAATCTGTTTTTTCTTTAAAAAAATTAAATAAATTTTACTACTACTTTCGTACATTATTATTCATAAATATAATCTCATTACATAAAAAAAAGTATATGCAAAATTAAACAAGTAGTGAGTGATCAGGGGACTATAAAGGGGAGAAACAAACTTGTCTATTGTAATATCTATGTATCTCTTTACTCAAGTGCTTAATTAAATATTTAAACGTCCGTAAAATCTAAATAAATAAAATATCTAGCAATTGTATATAAAATTTATATGATATTTATTCTAGAATTAATTAAAAAAAATTCTAATTATTTATTTCGCCACGGGGTAGTTACAGTGACAACTGGACAAATATGCATAACAAAAAAATCTATTGCCTTTTTCAATAAATAATTATTTTTCACGGGTAATTATACGAAAATCAATGTGTTGAAAATGTCACTTTAATAATTTGACAACTCAATTTAAATTTTTAATTAATGGCTACAATTAAATTAATTATTTAGAATTAATTTTGTGGTTATTAATAAAATTTGTGAGAAATATTAAAATAAATATTAATATAGCTGGAAATAGAAATAAATTTAATAAAAAATTATACATTCTTTTATAAAAATCTAGACATAATATTAAAATAAAAATAAAATTAGCTTGAATAAGAAAAGAGTTCAGAGATTACTGTTTTTATTTAAGTTATTTTTATGATAAAAATGTAGATAGAATATTAATATTTCGACTTGGTTTTGTTTCTTAACTTGTGTCTAGACTAGACAATTTTTATCAAGACAAAAGTCGAAAGTTTAATAGGATAAAAATTTCTCTAGTGTAGACAACAGAATTTATTACATTTTTTTTTGCAGCGCTACTTCGGGTCGAGTATTAGAAAATTTTTTATCAAGACAAACGTCAAAATCAACGTAAACTTATGGAATGTGTCGAATAAGGCGAATTTATTAATGTTTTTTATATATGCAGTTTGACAGCTGCAACAGCTAAAAATAATAATTAGCTGTTTAACTGAAGCCACTTTGTATAGATTCCCCCTGATTTTGACGATTGTCTTAATAAAAATTCTTTGTAGTCAAGACAAAGTTATTAGGGCTCGAGTGCTGTCAAAAGTGTTGCCAGAAGCCGAGAAAAAAAGAAGCTAAATTCAACATTAAAAAAGGTCAAAAATAGGCTAAATATTCCAAAAAAAAGTCAAGCAAAAAGTTAAAATTTTTCTTAATTTAAAAACTTTTTTTTCTCGTTCTCATTAGTTTTTTTATATTTTTTAAAGATATTGTAATATATTTATAAATAAAACACAGAACAGTTGTCAGTAAAATGACCCAATTAAAAAATCGTTCCATACAAATTTGGGTTACATTTAATATGTAAAATTACCTAATGTTTTGAAGTGATTTTTCGATATTTTTAAACTCTAAAGCCTTGTTCAGACCGGCGCGAAATTACGAAATTTCATGCCGAAATTACGAATGAAATGTAGTGTTCATACTGGCTAGATGACATTTGATGTAATTTCGTGAACAGCTGATACTTATTGTTTACATTTTAAATTGTTGTAGGGGTAAATAAAGTATTTTGAAATGGAAAAAATAAGAAACAATTAGTTACTAAATTGGAAATTATTAATTTGCAAAATCACTTTAATAATTAATTTAAAGATTTATGTTTAAATTTAAATTTCAGCTGTCAATTGTTTTTTTTTCTTCTCACGATTGAAACATGCAGTACATAGTTGAAAAAAAGTATTTTTTCCAACCAGGTACAGAGTTGCACGGAAATGGGCATCGTAATTCGAATGTAATTTCGCCGAAATTACACAAAATTATGTAATTTCGCAAGTGTCAAAATGTATGGGAAATTACGTAATTTCAACTTGATTTCGGCCGAAATCACGAAAGTACGTAATTTCGCGTCGGTCAGAATGCCCTATAATTCCTTTTTTATTAGCCATTTTTAAGTTTTTGGGTGATCTTTTGCTTTAATAATATAATAATTCCATCAAAATAGTTTAATATATTAGTTGTTCATGATTTGGATAATATAAATAATAAAGATTTTTTGTGCGAATAAATATACAAAAATGATTGAATGAATGATTCTGTAAAAATAAAATTAGTAGCAGCAAATAAGAAATTATTTTCTTCGTTGTTGAAATTTTAGCCTTTTTAAGGCAATTTTGAGAATCAAAAAAGGCTAGAAGCTAAAACGAAAATTTTGAGGCTAAAAGCAAAATAAAAAGGCTATATTTAGCCTTAAAAAGGCTAAACTGGTAACACTGGCTGTCAATTTTATTTTCACGTTGCTTGATAAAAGAAGCGATTATAATTTTTGTTAGTACTTTTTACATGATTTATTATGATATACATCTTCTCCTATAACTCCAGGTCTACAAAACTGAGATTAACGTTTATATAAAATATGAGATAACGCTGGCAGAAGAGAGTAGCCATTTTGCTTATATTATCTTAAGTAAGGGGTACACGTATTCTAAAAAATCTTTTATGATATCATTAAATATGTGCTTTTTATTTAAGAAATTTTAATTTTTTTAGTACAATTTTAATAAAAATGTTTTTTTATGTAAAATAACCATCAAAGCAAAACAATTTTACAAAAAGCATTAATTTTTAAGACATTTCCAAAAACACATGCATACACACACACAAACTTTCGTATATGTGTATTTTTATTATTATTATTATTATTATTTTTTTTTTTTTTTTGACAGTTCAATTTATATGATAGTTGTTTTGAAAAATCTCAAGAAATTTTCAAAAAAATTACTATTTTTTTTCAAAACACAAAAACAAAATATATACAACAAAATATTTTGTTGTTGTACGAATTAGGTTTTTGACAATTGAATCTGTTTTTTTTTTCTCTCACATAAATATCTAGTTATTAATCTATGTTTGAATCTACCAGGGCTGTAAATGAATCATTCAATTTTGAATTAATTCGCGAATCATTCATGCACTGAATTAGCAAATTTTAAGTTAATTCTTTTCACACAAAAAATGAATTGAATGAAATTTGAGTCAATTCAAATGAATTTGTTAAAAATTAATTGTAATTCATTTCCAATTCAAATGAATTTGTCAAATGAATTGCAATTCGTTTTCAATTCAAATGCATTTATAGAATGAATTGCAATTCGTTTCTAATTTAAATGAATTTGTTAGAGTGAATTGCAATTCATTTCCAATTCCTTTGAATTGCATTGATTTTGAATTAATTCAAAGGAATTTTGAAAAAAAAATTGGCAATGAATTTCCAAATCATTTGAATTGAATTGATTTTGTAAGCAAATCTACAGTAAGCATCACTGTCGTTTTGTTATTCAACTAATTTTTTATGTAAAAGACAGTAAGCATTACTCTCGTTTTGTATATAACCTAGTATAGTCCAAAGACAAAAAATTCTTAGATTTCAAATTCCCATGATATACTGGCATCGGCGAAAATCCTATCAAAATGGGAAAATTTTGTTTATTTGCTAAAACTTTAATTGTTATTATTTATCAAATTTCCATTTTTCATTCCCCATAGATCTGCTCTTGAATTTGATTGCTTGCAACTCATTTTTGATTTCAATTCTTTTTTGTTGTGAAAAGAATTAATTCAAAATTTAGCTAATTCGTAACGAATTAAAATCAAAAAAGAATGATTCATTTCCAAATCTGGAATCTACATGAGAAATAATAATTTTAGAGAGGGAATTGACACACTCTGACAGAAAGATCTCACATATTTTGTTACGTGTAGATGGGCTGTAATTGATAAAGTTAAAAACAGAATTGCAATTCAGATAAATATTTGACGTTTGTCTGGATAAACGAATTGCTAGTCTGGACGAGTAGTTAAGAAACAAAACAAACTACCATATAAGCTGTAATCCTGGGTCATTTAAAAATTTTAATTAGCTTCAATTATGAGTCTTAAATTATTACTAAACCTGGGCTTTTATAAGTTTTAATTGTAACTCTTAATTTTCACATTTAAACTTCAATTGTAGACTTTTATGTTGCTTAAGGTTTGGGTCTTTATATTCTCCCAGTTAAGATTTAAACAGGTGTTTATATAACTTTATATAAGCTCTTATCCTGGATCTTTATATATTACTATACAGCTTCAAATGTAAGTCAAATTAGCTATGGTTTGGGGTCTACATATAACCTTAAATAAATTTTAATTTTGGATGTTCATATACTTCCAATAAAGGCTTTAACAAATGCCTTTATGTAGACCCATAAAAGCTCTAATGCTTGCTAGGTTTTATATACTTCTACTTAAGCTTTAAACCTAAAACTAATTAGTTTTGATTTTAGATCTTTATATAGACTCAAATTAGCTTTAATATTAGGTCCTTACATAGGTATAGCCAATTAAGAAATAAACTTTCAACTTAAATTTCACTTATTCACATAAAATGGCCTTCGTTGTTTCTCCTAATCAACTTTACATCGGTTTTATTTTATTTAATTGTTACAAACAATATTTTTCCTTGTAATTTTCAAAACAATTTAGATCATCAGTTATTAAATAGAGTACAGTAGTTTATACATAACATTTGTCTGTCTACAAAACGGAAAATTTATGATAATTTGCAAACAAATGTATAAAAATAAATTTATTACTTATTTTCCGAAACAACATTTAATTAGTGCTCAATGTTTATAGTAATCTGAACAACAAAGTGCCTGTCAGTAGTATTATACAAATAAACGAGAATATAAGTGTATATATATATATATATATATATATATATATATATATATATTTTATTTAAACAAAAAAACTTTTTTTCTACGTTATAATTTTTTGTTTTATAAGATAAACAATTCTCGTAGGAGTTATCTAAGCTTTTCAAATATATATGTATATATAAGTGCTCATATATATGTATATATAAATAAATAAATAATAAATATATTTCTATCACATTGAACAAATTCTATGACCAGTTTAATTATTTATTACATCACCCAAAAGACAGCAGCGTCAGCACCAGCAGCTCGTACCAAACGTTTTGTTTGTTTTTTATTAAGAAATTAAAACAATTATCGTTTGATAAATAAAATAAATTGTTGTACTACTACTAAATGTCCATCAAAGTGGTTATTTAATGTTTAAACATCTATCAACAAGTTGGGAATTAAATGAAAAAATTAAAAAAAAATAAAATAAAAATAACAACACAAAAGTGCAAACATGCCAAATGTTTTAATATTTTGATTGAAGTTGGCTGCTTGAATGGAGTTTTTTTTTTTTTTAATTTTTTCTTTTTTGGGCAACAAATTATGTTTGTTTGCAACATGACTTTATTTTGTTAGTGTATGAAATTTGACCAAAATATGTTTACAATAGTCTAGACACGGTTAAATTGTTGTGATTGTTATTGTTATTTTCATTACTCTACGTCTACACGAAGACATTTTTATTTTCTAACATAAGAAATAACGTTGGCAGAATAACGGGAACAAATTATTAATTCCAACTTTATGTTAAGGAGTGGAGGACACATACATGAGAAATTTATATTTTAAATTGCCTTTTTTTTACCGAAAATGTTTATATTTTTCCGTTTTTATTTTGTATTTTTCTTTTTAAAACAATATTAATTCATTTTTCACCTCGTTATTAAAAAATAACAATAAATTTGACAGCTTATGTTAAACATTAATGCTCAAACTTTGTGTTTTAACATTTATTGCGAAATAAATTGCGCAATAGATTTTTTATTGGTCTCCAAGTAACATTTTAAAGAGACAGATAGAATTTGACAAATGGCAACATAAAAATGTCTACGTGTAGACTAGGATTTAGAAATTGATTTTTTATTATGTGTTGTTTTTTTTATAAATATTTTAAGGGGTCTTATAGTATTAAATTAGCTTGAAATGTTGGACTTTATACTATTCAAGGGCTTCAATTTTTTTATTTTAATATTTGGTCTTAACCCATTAGAGGACGAAGTTCCCTGGCCACTTTCCTTGAATAATTTTCACCAATTATTAATAAAAATTATCTGATTTGTTCGTTTTAAAAACATTTTATTAAGAAAATTTTATAGTTTTGGAGTTGTGGACCGTTCCTTATAACGGAAACTGCGCAGTAGGTACACTAGGCGTCTGATAACTTTTAAAGCATTCTTTTGTGTGAAACCCTTTTTCATATTTGTTGCAAATAAAGTTTGTTTTTTTCCGCAATGTCCACATAGTTTATCATTCAATTTTGAATTAATTCGCGAATTAAAATTGGAATATTTAATAAGGTGGTTTCTGCCATCACAGTGTCACAGATATGACGCATTCAGGTGATTTATAAGAGATCTCAATTTGTAAAGGCGATCCACATCATCGATTTGAAGGTTGTCATTTAAATGAAGGTTATTTAGTAACGTCAGATTTGCTTGACCAATACAATCTTTTATTGGGATATTTGGCATATACAGGCATGAGAATACCTCCTAAAAATAATTTCATCTCGTCCTATGTAACTTCTAAATTTATATTCTTTTGTCTTAAAATATCCTCAGGGAAAAATAGTTCAAAGAATTCTGTCGGAGTTGTGCATAACTGAGCTATAGTACTTTGTGGAATCATTGCACATTCCATATTTATTCTATGTAATGGTTCAACTTTTCGCCAACAATTTTAACTCTCATCCCATTCACTATCTTCATATAATAGGTGATTCAAGTAGAGATACTTTTTTCAGTAGCCTTTTTTTTTCACAGATCACGTGTGAGTCGTGTCATGCTGTCATGTTATTTTTGTTTAGTATTGTTTGGCATTTCATAATGGAAAGACATACGCCGAAACAACGTTTACAAATCGTTTAACTTTATTATGAAAATTCACGTTCTGCGAGCAATGTATTTCGTGCACTTCGCTCAACTTATGGTCAACATAATCGGCCTACTGAGCGTACTAATCGCAACACCATCACCCATTTTGAGACCCAGCATTCATTATTGGATAATATTCAACCGAATAGACCACGTCCAGCACGATGTGAAGAAAATATAGCGGCCGTAGTTGAGAGTGTACACGAAGACCATGGAAAGTCGGTTCGGCGCCGTTCGCAGCAACTCAGACTGACGTATGGAACGACTTGGCGCATTTTACTTCGAGATCTTAAATTGAAAGCATACGATATACAGCTTGTGCAACAACTGAATACAGCTTGTGCAACAACTGAAGCCGCTCGACCTTCCCAAGCGACATCGCTTCGCTCTATGGGCTCCTGAAAAGAAGATCCGACGTTTTCGAGGCAAATTTTGTTCAGCGATGAGGCCCATTTCTGCCCCAATGGGTATGTAAAAAAACAAAATTGCCGCATTTGCGACGAAGAGCAACCTGAAGAGATTCAAGAACTGCTATTTCATCCAGAAAAAACAATGGTTTGGTGTGGTTTGTGGGCCGGTGGAATCATCGGTCCTTATTTCTTTAAAAATGATGCCGGTGCGAACGTCAATGGCGACCGTTATCGTGCCATGATAACCGACTATTTGATGCCTGAAATTGAAGCTCGTGATCTCGGCGACATTTGGATTTATTGTGTTCTCTTATGTGAGCATATAATTTCACGTTTTGGGCCGGTCGATTGGCCACCAAGATCGTGTGATATCACACCGTTAGACTTTTTCCTGTGGGGATATGTAAAGTCTAAAGTTTATGCGGACAAACCCGCTTCGATTCTGGCCTTGGAGGAAAACATCACGCGTGTTATTCGCCAGTTACCAGTCGAAATGCTTGAACGAGTCATCGAAAATTGGACTAAACGGATGGACCATCTGCGGCGTAGCAACGGCCAACATTTGATAAACATAATCTTCAAAAAATAAATGCCAAAGAATGTTCTTTCAAATGATAATAAACATTCCCTATTAAATTTGAATTTTCTGTGTTTTTTTCTTTAAAAAAGAAGGGAACCTCGAAATGGATCACGCTTTACTATTTCACATTCTGTAGATAATAATTTTGGAGATGATTAAGATTTACCTCTTGCTCATCATCGCTTCCATCAATATCTTGATCAGTATCGGCTCCATGAAATGTTGAAATTATGTAAATTGCAACATCATCGAACTCAATATCGTCAAAGGCATCCAAATCATTAAATAATTTTAGGAACTGTAAGTCTGCATATGAAAAAAAAAAATTTTTTTTTTCAAACATCTTATCACAATTATACTACGGACGCAGTGTCCCTTTTAGGGGACGTTGCCTTGAAGTCACTATATATATGTCGCATAACATTTTGTCATAATTTTTTTTACGTCAATTGAATCGTTACACTTATTTTTAAATAACAACATACGCAAAATTACAAATATTCACATAATATTTAATATATTTAAAATTTTCTTGCCCAACTCGAGATTTTTGTTTTTTATTTACAAATTGGCTTTCAACATTTTGTATAAAACTTAACACACAAATCACAAAAACTGAAACAAATGAATTAAAATGTTTCGTTGGAATGTCAGTAACGACATAGCTTACTTGTTATTTAAAAATTTAAATTTTTGAAAGTGCTGCAGTAGAAAATTTTAGCGTCCCTTATAATGGACTCTGCGTACTAATGAGTTAATATGGCAACACTTAAGCTTTAATTGAAGGTATTTCCATGTATCCACATAAACTTTAATCTTGTTCTTTCCACATATCGTCACCTAAAATGCAAAAGACCGTAACCATTGAAAAATCAAAAGTTGGTTTTCTACTGGATTATAATAAAATTATCCAAACTACATCTACACAAAATATTTCATATCCATATCTTGAAAAATTACATCAATATTTAACAAAAGTCAAAAGGCCGTAACATCAACAGCATAAATAAAAAAGTCCTAAAAATTGTTCCATTTAAGAAAAAAATTGGTTTGAAGAGTGTTTTATGCTTTATTTATTTTTGTTTTAAGTGAACAATTAAAACAATTTACTTAATTGTTTAATTTTAAAAGCGCCCATAGACACACCCCAGCAAAAACTTTTTGGTTTTCGGTAATGACAACTACATATTAAAGTAGTTTCTTGGTAATGAGGCGTCATTATTATTTGCGTACTATGTATTACATTAATAAGTACTCAGTAGTATAATAGCACAGTAATACTGCAATCACGTGGATAAGTTGGCTAGAGCGCCGGATTAACAACCAGAAGGTTGCTGGTTCAACCCCATTCTGAAGCTGTTAGTTTTTTATAACCGAATGTCTAAAAAGATATTTTAAACTAAATAGAGTTTTTGTCGCTTAGGATGCTATGTGCGAGATGGTGTACTGAGTAAGACGTTAGTCATTAAAAACGAATGGTTAGTTTGTGTCCAAGTTCGAGTCTCACTGACGGCAAAATTTTTTTGTTTTTTTTTATTTTTGTTTTCGTTTAGGTATATATTTTTGAGTATCCCTAGAGTCAAAAAATAACTACATGAATTTGTGGACAACTCGAACAAAAATAACTAGTTAATCGGGCAAAAAATAAGTAGTTTATTTTTGTTTACTATTATACCTGCTAGCTTACCAGGAAAGCAAAGTTTTTGCCGGGACACTGCAGAGAGATATTGCCGATTAATCTTCCTGTACATGTGTGATTGACGAATTTGCCACACATTCATCAATCATAATTTTATTTTTGTGAAAAAAAAAAAATTATTAAAAGAGTAATTCCATTTTAAATTTAAAAAATTTTGAACGATTTAGATAAAATTTTTTGCATATATAGGGGAGGATACAGAGGCATGTAAAATCAATTTTTCTCATTTTTATTTTGAGAACTGTGGCAATTCTATAGCTTTGAAAGCGATTAACATATTTATTTATAATGCCATAACTTTTGTTATATAAAAGATATCAAAATATTTATTTTTTTTTTTGGAGTGGATTTGTCAAAGCTTGTATTTTAAGATGCCATATAAAAATTTTGAAAAAATATTATTAACATATTTTTTTTTTAAGAATTTTCTTTAGGGACGTGTATCTAAAAAAGTCCATCTTTAATTTTTTTATATTTTTTTTGGTAGGAAGCCTTATCGTTGTACTTGCTATAGAGAAAATTTCAGACAGTTGAAAAGTTTTAAATTTAAAATGGAATTACTCAAAAACAAAAAGGTTTTAAATATTTTTATATTTTTTATTTTAATTTGAAATGACAAATAAAAAATTTCATAAATGACAGAAGAAAAAAAATATAATAATATATAAAATATAATAAAAAAAATCATTTCGAAAAAAACTGTCTGCAGTATGAGTTCATTTTAAAATCAAAACTATTTTGATTTTTCATACAGCATTGTCGGTGTGACGCACATATTCTAAAACTCTCTCAATTTTATTAATACATACTTATTGCAGGAGCTTATGCAGTATGTGTCTATGGGGTGCTTAAAGCAAAAAGTTAAAAATTACGGTTGCGGCCTTTTTCATTACATTATGAAAATATTTTTTTTTGTTTTTGCTGTAAAAAATTAAAATGTGGTTATGGCCTTTTTACATTTTAGGTGACGATATGTAAGCTTCAATTAAAGGTACATATTTATATTGAGCCGTTTGAGCTTCAATCGTATTGATTTATGGTGTTTTGCAGTACCATTTCAAATTCATTTCTAGGTCCTTTAATTGTCTAAAAAGAAATTTTCGGTGAACTTTTATTCTGGCTAATGTTTCAAAGCCAATAATTGGTGCCCATTTTTTGAGCCATTTTGGATTATTTGTGGACGTTAAACACAATCGACTTATTGATAACTTTTCACAGTCAAAAAGCGAAGGAACTTTATATAAAAAAAAAATCCTTTGACCATTAAATCTATCCAAGAGAACTCATATTTTTCAAAATTGCTTAGAGAATTTCCTGATTTGACGGATCTTTCATCATTTGAAAAAGGTGTCAAACATTTTGTCACACATCACATTCAAACTAAAGGTCCACCAGTATTTACTAAAGTTCGCAGATTATCGCCAGAAAAATTACAAATTGTTAAAAAGAATTCGAAAAAATATGTATCTAAACAAAAATAAAAATAAAAAAGAAAAAACAAAAAAAAGTTTGCTGTCAGTGAGATTTGAACTTGAACACAAATTAACCATTCGTTTTTAATTACTAACGTCTTACTCAGCACACCATCTCGCATTTAATTTTCTAAGTGACAAAAACTGTTTTAGTAAAAAATATCTTTTTAGGTATTGAACCAACAACCTTCTGGTTGCTAATATAGGGCTCTAGCCAACTCATTCACGTGATAGTAGTATTACTGTGCTATTATACTATTGAGTAGTTATTTATGTAATACAGAGTAGGCAAATAATAATGACGACTCATTACCGAGAAACTACTTTAATAAGTAGTTGCCATTACCGAAAACCAAAAAGTTTTTGCTGGGGAGTACTAAACTTCGCAACAATTCAAGTCTAGATACATTTAGTTTAGTTAACGTTTGCAACATAAGTCGATAAAACAGTTTAATATATATATATATATATATATATATATATATATATATATATATATATTTATTTTTTTTTTTTAATATAATTCAAGACTTAAATACTTATTCGAATATGCTAAAAGTGGGTAAATATAAATACAATATTTCGTATATAGAAAATAGCAATTATACTTCAATTAAATAAGAACAATATTATTGTCCAAACTTAATTTGCACACACGTCTGTAAAATTTTTTTTAGATCATATTTTTGGTTGCCCTGGTAATTGCACGTTAGGAAATAATTTATTATAACAAATATATACAAATGTAAAAAACCCTCTGGTTAAAATTGATTTAAAAAAAACTGCTTAATTCATTATTTTTGTTTATCTTCATCAAACACAATTTACATAAAATATTAATGAAAAAGAAAAAAAAACTTAAAATAATTGTAATTACGTGTAATAATCTGAATATTTAATATCACAAATTATACATATGTAGTATGACATTATATATATTTTTTTTGTTTAAAATGTTTTTTCCATTTTCAATAATTGTGTGGTTTTTAAATTGTTGATTTTTGTCTGTGTGTATGTAATATGGAGTCCCATGTCTATTTTTAAAAATCAATTTAAATAAAAGCCAACGTAATTGTAATGTGAAAAAAAAGCAAGTGGAAGTGGTTTATTCGGCAGGGCTGAATCTTTTATACCCTTCACTAAAACTATATTTCATAAATATATAAACATGTTGGAGTTAACTCTTATCAAATTTTTGCTTAAATCTGGAAATATACTTAATATTTCTAAACTGGAGTTAACCATGACACCGGAAATTTGTAACATAAGATTCCCCTAAAACTCCTTGGACATATATATGACTTATTAAGATCGCTATGAATATCTGTCTTCCAGAGCCGAATAAAGAAGAGAAATGCAAAATTGTAAATTCTTTTTCAGTTATCTACCAACATTTTTTTAAATTTGAATTTGCGAGTGTTTACTTCATGGGAACGGTTATCAAACGATCTTTTAGTTTGTCTGATAGTTGCAGCGTTTTCCAGGCAGAAATTCTAGGCATTTACAAGGCGGCCCTAGGATTACTGGAGGAGAATGTTGAGAGGGACACTGAGGTAACTATCTATGTGGATAGTCAGGCAGCACTAAAGGCAATGACAAGTTATTGTGCCAGGTCCAGATTAGAGCTTGAGTATAGGAAGAAATTTAGAAGGCTAATGGATGCCTACAGAATAAGACTATTTTGGGTTCCTGGTCACTGCGCTATTCTCACCCAATCAGCTAGCTCGTAAGGGCTCGAAGCTGGACAGGTCTTTTGTGGAGGTATCGGTTAGTATTCCAATTGGGTCATATTTCATGGACATAAGGGAAAGGACTCTAGAAAGAACAAATCATGCTAGAGCGTTAAGGCCTAATCTTAAACCAGCAGATTTGAAGCATGTTTTGGGCATGAGTCGTGGGAATCTAAGGATCATTATTGGTATTATTACTGGTCACCTTGCAATGGGGAATATGGCCAGTAAGTGGGACATTGGCACGTCAGACTTTTGTAGGATGTGCGATGATGTGGAGGAGCTAGAGACAGTGGAACACATACTCATTGTGTAGGACTTCAGCGTTGTAGACTGAAGTGGTTTGAAAACCATATTCTACACGAACTGGTGGAGGTTGCGGGTAGAGAACTCAGCAACCTTATAGGGCTTAGAGGTAGCCAACAGTTGATTGATGGGTCTTAGATTCCACACTTTTCTTATATTTCGTTATCTTTCTTTCTACTCTTGTTCCTTATTCTACTAAAGTTTTTCTCTTTCTTCGTTTATTAGCTTTCTCTGGTAGTTATAAAGGGATCACAATGGACCGTATAGTCTCAAATGGAGGTGTGAAGACCTAACCTAACCTAGATATTTTAAAATTTTCAGAATTTTTAATAATTTTCCTATGGGGCTCTAAGCAGTGATGCCAAATTCTAAGTAGCAAAAAGTGCTAGAGTTTTCAAAGAAAAATGCTATAAAGTGCTAAAAATAAAAAAAGATGCTAGAAAAAAAGTGCTAAGAATAAAAATTTTTAATATAAAAAAAGAGTTATATTATTTATTTTCAGATTTAAAGCTAAAAGAACATTAAAGAAAAACAACAAAATTTATGAGTGGATTTTTCAATATTCTAATTTTAACATAAGTTATCCAAGCATGTGTTATCTGAATTATAGTATTATATGTATGTTATTCTAAATAAAACACAGTTTAACATTTTGATAAACTAAAATTCGATTTTTTTATCGAAAATTTTATTTTTAGAATCTCATTTATCCTTAAAAACCAGATACAGTGTAAGCTCGACAATCAGGATAATTGATTGCAGACACCAATTAGGTTTTGTTAAAAAAAACATGCATATTTCACGTGATTTTTTTATTGAAAATTGTTAATATTATTAAAAATTTTTCAATATAAATAGTTGCATATTTAAAAATTATTTAAATGTCTGTAAATAGTGATAGTGATAACAGTGATCAGTGTTCGTATACATACTCTCCAGAACGTTTATTTGTTGAAAATGAAGAAAGTAACAATGAGGGAACTTTTAGTTTTAAGCGACGATTCAATGAGTGGATCAGAAATGGAAGCTACAATTCCTCCGAATCATGATCCTGCAAAAGATATCGATATACTTCCCAATACTCAGATGGTGGAAACAGCTATAGAGAAGGAGAAAGCTGTGATGGAGAAGACCAAGAGGAAGAGGAAAACAAAGACAGAGGATCAAGTTATGGAAACTCCCAAGAAGAACAAAATCGATGTGGACGAGGAAAACAAAAAAGCAAGTATAATGAAAGGGGAAATGACACATATATCCCTTCTATCTTTGTTACTAATAATATGGACGAAAGAATTTCTGTTGGAGATCAATTCGACTATAGAGACTTTGATTTATCTCTTCTTGAAGGAGAAGGAATACGAGGCGAAGAAAATTCTACATATATTGATGGACTCCCTTCAAGCAGCACAGAAAACTTTAATTCTCCAGAAAAAATAGTTAGGGAAGTGTTCTCTCAAAGTTTTAGTGAATATCCTCTTAAACAGCGAGTGTTCCACGATGTATTTGGAGCAGGAGATGACTTTGGAAACTTCAAATTGGATTACGAACAAATATGCATTACATAGCATTACATATTTTAAGTTTTTTTTTTTAACAATTTTCACTGAAGAATTTTCTTAAATGGAACAAATTTTACTACTGTTTCGTTTATGAAGTTGGTGTTAGGGCCTTTTGATTTTTGTTAATATTGATGTCATTTTTGAAGATATGAATATGAAATTTTTTATGTAGATGTAGTTTGGGTCAATACGTTATAATACGGTAAAATATCAATATTTGATTTTTCAGTAGTTAAGGCTTTTTGCATTTTAGGTATCGATATATTTCACAGTTCCTTAATTTAAAATTTGAAAAGAAAAAATTATATTTTTTTTGAAGATAAATTATAAAACAATTTTTCGCCAAGGATCGAACTCAGGACCTAAAAACTTTCATTCACAAACCCAAGCGGTATATCACATCGATATGTTGAAATTTATTATTTTTATTGCTTATAATTATAATAATACTTTTTTATAAAAAAAAAAAACATCAAAACGTGCCTATAAATTCTTGTCAAATTATTATTATTAGTATTTTTTTAATAATGAAAATTTGTATAATTTTTTTTTAGAAAAAAAAAAAACAGAAATTTACAAGGAGTCTCGGGGATATGAACTCAGGTTTAACGGTATGTAGTCTAGAACACTTCCTCTAGACTACTCAATCTCACAACTTTCCAATAGAGAAACATTTTTATATTATTGTATGCGAAATAAAAAAAAATCATTATTAAATTTGGGCCAAGAAAATTGGAAAAATTTTTGAGGCTGTTTTAGAAAATCGTTTATAACTTCGCCATTCCAAAACGGATTTAGCTGAATTTCAATACCAAGATTTTCGAGACTATATGCCATATATGTGTTTAAAGAGAAATGTATTTAAAGGACTATTAACTTCAAAAAATCCATTTCAACATACAAGCGGACATAAATTCTCGAAAGTTATTTTCAATCATAACAATTGCGAATATTTTTCAATTTGAGGCCCTGGATATATATTTAAAGATTTGCGTATAAAATGATAAACTTATATATACTGTTCATTTTATGTGACGAGTATAATAATTATTAAACTCATACCATATTGAACTCATAAAATGAAATGAATAATAAATACATAGATACATTTTGATGTCTACGTATGAATGTCTGAATGTTTTTTGAATTTTTGGTTAAAAATAAGAAAAATTATAACGAGAAAAATATTTCAATGGCAAAACAATAAAAGTGTAAAAAGAAATATTTAAATTGTTTAAGTGCTTTTTTTCTCTCTCGTTGGGAATTAGGGCGGTTAATTAATCGAGTTTTTATAATGAGAAAAAAAAACTATTAAATTAAATAAATAATTAAATAACATATTTAAATATATTTTAAGTATTTTTTTATTATTTATCTTAAACCAATTTTTAATATATTTAAAATCATTAAATTAAAATATTTGTTGAATTTTTATTCGAATAATAACTGCAATAACATACATAAGTACTCAGTACTTTTTACTAACTAAATTAAAAAAAACCCAAAATAAAATTTATCATTTCCCTCCAATTATTCTGCTTTCACCTCTTAAATTGTTTAAAGATCAGCAGCAAAAAAAATAATAATAAAATACACACAAATTGAAATAATTTTTTTTTCAATAATCGTGTATACAATTTTGGGAAAAATTAAAAAGCAAAAAATATAAAAAAGTGGAAAAATATTAAGCAATCTGCTGTTTTTAGCTACTGATCTGGCGTAAGCAATGAAAGCTCCGCCACCACTAACTCATTCAATTGATGGTGTGTGCAGGAGGAGCATATTGAAATGTATGACGATGCTGATGCCGAAGATCATCATGATCATTAAGAAAAAGTAAATGATGGCTACAGTATTTTTAGCCTAAATATCTTTATACATTTAGAATAACAAATTATAAAAGCAGCGGCAGGCACAAAAAATAATATAAACATTTAAAATGTTTTTCATCTGTTTGAAAAAAAAAAGAATAATTCTTAAAAAAAGCCTCGAACAATAAAATATGAAACAAAAACACACAGATGCATTAAATTGAAAAAGAAACGCAGTTAGAAGTAGCGTTGTCAACTATTTGTAACCAAAACACGCAGGAAAAATTCCAAAACGCGCTAAAAAGCGCTAAATTGATTCAAAATTAAAGGAATTGGTTCAATTTAGCGCGCTTCTTAGCTCACTTTTCAAATTAAAATCAAATTTTTAATAAGAGTAACAACCAGTGTTGCCAGGTGGAAAAAAATAGAGACAAAATTTCTATAAAAATTTGGGTTATACATATTTCATATAAAAAAGTAATCTTTCGTCATTTTTGAATTGTAATTATACCCTACAGCACCATAGATTGTTGGATGCTGATGTTTGTAACGCATAGAAAAAGTTATTCAACACCCACCTTAAAGTATACCAATCGACTTAGAATTACTTTTTAAATCAATCTAACGATGTCCGTCCGTCCGTCTGGCTGGCTGTCCATGTAAACCTTGTGCACAAAGTATGGGTCGCAATTTTAAAGATAATTTAATGAAATTTGGCATGTGGAACTTTTATGATACAAAGACGAAGCCTATTGAAATTGATAGTGATCGGTCCATTATTTCACCTAGCCCCCATACAAATGTCCTCACGGAATAGAGTTTAAACACTATTAAAAATAAGAATATTTTCATGAAATTCGGTGCAAAGAAGATCGGTCCACAATTAACCATAGCTCCCATATAAACCCCTCTTTCGAAAATCAATTTAACGTGCATAAATCCCATACAAATGTTAGTATCAAGTTAATATACGTTCGTTTAACATTGCCAAATTTTATGAGAATAGGTCCATAATTTACAATAGCTCTCACCTAAACCCTCTTCCAGGAATCGCCCTAAAGTGCATAAAATCATCTAGATATTAGTATCAACGCATTATTCTATAAATTTTATTTTACATTTATTAAAATTGACCACAGGTGTAATATAAGTCCCCTTCCCGAATTTCTATCCTCGTACACAATTGTGTAGGGTATCATGTAGTCGGTTTTGAACGACTATATTTTTCTTTCTCCTTCCTTTTTGATTTATCATTTCAAAATTTTTGGGTGATTTTTCGCTTTTATAAGATTTTTTTTTATTATATTCATAAATATTTTCTGTGGTTAATGAAGTTTATTAAAAAATAATTACCTTTAATAATAGATTAAATAGATTAAATAAGTCCAAAATATTAGTTAAGCTATATTTGATTTGGAGACTGAAGCGCCGCAAGCGAAAATTTTAGTTAAATATAAATACGCAAAAACGCTTAAATGGATGATTCTGTTGAAATAAAGTAGTAAAAGTAAATAAGTAATTATTTTCTTCTTTGTTGAAGTACTAAAATAAAAAATAAAAAAAGGCTAAAAAAGCTAGAAGTTAAAACAAAAATTTTAAGGTTAAAAGCAAAATAAAAAGTCTAAACTGGCAACACTGGTAACAACTAAAACATTACAACTTTGATATATATTTTTTTATATTTTAACTTCAGCAGAAATATTAGTAATTTCGAATCAAATTTAAAACTGGTGTTTTTATTGCAGAAGTAAGCGGTAACATTTTATGTATATTCAAAATTCCTGATTCGTAACCGCTTTCCAAAGAAAATTGCTAATAAATCCTTTATTCAATGGGATTGGGAAAACGGATAGACACTGCAAATGGCATTTCGAAATGAAATGAAAAAAATCGTTTTAGTTTTTGGTGAACTCGAAAATTAATAAAAATAAAAAAAAATTTTGTATCCCAATAAGCCAAACGATATAACGATATCCAAAGGATATCATCCAGGTGATAAAAATTCTCACTAGTGATAATAGCTTTCTAGTCTAAAACATTAGTTTTTACGGATTAAAGTGTACCTTTCCTTATGATATCGTTTTTCCATAAAATTATGATATCATTTTCGATATCGTAATTTCCAAAAATAACGATAGTAAAATCGTGAATTTCCACATTCTGTACTGAATGCTATTTAATATCGAAAATTATTTTTTTTTTGCATTTAAATATACTAAATACAGTAATAAACTTAATCAGCTAAAATAAGAAAAAAATTAAAATAAATACAAAATACACTGGTGCATATTCTTATAAACGCATTTATTTTTTTTTAGGTATATTCGTTTCTCTTAACCAAAAACAATAACGGTACATTTTTATGTGAGAAATATTTGTTTCTTGTTTTTTTTTCTTTTTAATTTAGCAATCAAAGCATATTGGTGATCTTTTCAGTGGGATATTCCTATAAACGCAGTCTAGAAAAATTTTTGTCTAAAAAGTTATTAAAAAAAAAACATTAAAAATTTTAACAGTTTTAGTTTTTTGTTCCACTTAAGGTAAGTTTCTGATGACAACATCTCTGTTTACTGGAAACCATCAGCTTAAAAAATGCCCGAAGGAACTTTTCTTACAGACCAGGAAAAAATTCAAATTAAATTTTTTCGTTATCAAGGCTGTTCTAACAGAGAAATTAGACGAAAAATTAACCGTTCCAAAGGAGTTATTCGAGGCTTTCTTAAGAAGGGACAGAAATACGGAGTGCGGAAACCAACAAAAGGTAATTAAAAATTAACAAAAAGGCAAATTAATAAAATAAAAGAAGAAGCCACCCGCAATAAATTAAATGTTACACAAATAAAAAATAAACTTGACCTTTCTGTCACTTCCAAACATGTTGCACACATTTTGCGAAGATAAAATGCAAGAAACCAAAATGTAAGCCAAATGTTAAAAAATCATCATAAGGAAATCGTTTAAGATTTTCGCGCAAATAAATGAAATGGACAGACAATTTGGGCGGTCCCGATTCATATTCTGGCTATTAGGATGATTTGAGGTCGAACGAAATTCTTATGTCGAAACGCAATTTCGGTGGAGGTAGTGTTATGGTTTGGGCATCCTTTTCTGTTGTAGGAAAATCAAAAATATGTTTTGTTCCAACTAAAATGAGTAGTGCAATTTATAATGAACTGTTGGAAGATGCTTTCCTCTCATTTATAGATAAAAAAAAGTTGGATGAAGATTGCAACAGGATAACGCTGCAATCCATGTTTCGAACCAATCTAAATCATGGTTTAATGAACACAGTATTCCATTATTGGACTGGCCGGCTTGTAGTCCGGATTTAAATCCCATGGAGAATCTGTGGGGGTACATGGCCCATAAAGTTTACGCAAGAAATGCGTAAACTTTAAGTAATCCAGGGAAGAAATTGACAGTGATTTTCTTAAAAAAATATTCGAATCAATGTCAGACCGAATTTTTGAAGTTATCCAAAACAAAGGTTTATCAACACTTTATTAATAATACTAAATTGGTTCATTAGTTTAAGTGCGTATATAGGAAAATGCCATAAAAATGACATTAAACTACTAAAATTACAAAGAAAAAAAAATAATAATAAAATAATGAACATTTTAAGTTTTTTAAAATAATTTTTTAAGTGGTCAATAAGTCATTTAAAAAATTAATTTGTAGCCCCTTAATTATTTTTTAATCCCATTTTTGGTAAGTTTATTAAAAAAAATTGATGTGCATCTATAGGAATATGCAACAGTGTATTCGCAATAAATGTTTAAACACAAAGTTGAGCAATAATGTTTAACATAAGTTGTCAAATTTATTGTTTTCTTTTAAAATTTTGCCCTTTTTAACAAAAATATAAGTGAGAAATAATTGAAAAGACAAATAAAGAATAAAAACGCGAAATAAACTAAAATTTTCGATTAAAAAAGAAAAAAAAACAATTTAACATATATATATTTCTCATGTAGGTTTTCTCCAACCCCTTAACACAAAGTTGGAAATAAAATTGTTTTCCCGTAATTCTGTCGATGTTATTGCTAATGTTAAGAAATAAAAATCTCTTCGTGTAGACGTAGAGTAAGATATATAAAATTTAATGTTAATATGCCTATGTATATTTGACAATATTTTGTTGTTAAAATGCGTTAAATCTAGCGCGAAAAACGCTAAATTGGCAACGCTGATTAGAAGATTTCAATTCTTTTGAATTGTATTTTAATTAAATATTTTTTTTTTTTTCACAGAGGTAGCTTACACATGTTTATTCTTATTAAAATTGAAGTTAATTTAAAAGCAAAGAAACCCTCTCCATAAAAGGGAGAATTATTTATTTATGTATATTTTAAATTAAATTGCTTTTGATGTTAATGACCCAATTTGTAACTTTGCTTAAAAAAAAAAAAGAAAACAATTTGTGTGTTTATTTTATTATTTATAAACTTATTTCGTGGAAATATTAAAAAGAATTAAGAAATGAAACAAAAAAGAAATAAAAAATTAAAAACGCAACAAATTAAAAAACAAAAATAAAATTTAAGTTTGTTAAATAGGAAATAATTTGGAGAATAATAATTTTTGAAAATTGTTACTTTCTTGATAACAGTATGAGACAAATTTTAGGTCATCAAATATTGCCACAATAATTCCAAAGTGAAATGAAAATATACTATCAGATTAATAAAACTTCCAAAGAATTTTGCAAAGTTGGTTCGATTTTCGATTTTATGAACTTTTAAACTTTGGCTATTTTGGAGCACTTTTTTCATTATGTGTGAAAATACAAAAAAAAAAAAAAAAAAAAAAAAAACATTTAAATCAATATTTTTCAATGTATTTATGAGTTTTAATGTTTTATGTGATGCAAAGATTGTTGTTTAAGATTTTGTAAGATATTATGTAAGATTTTAATTAAATCCCGCGCCCCTTTTTCGTTCACTTTTGATAATAAGATTGTTTGCAATATATGAGTAATCACGTTATTCAACCGATATAAGTGATATTTAACATATATATATATATATATGCATATCATGCATCCTCCGAAAGGAAATATAGGATGCAATATTAATAAAAATGCCACGCCCACTAATTGTAAACGATTCTTTTTTTGAAAATTCAAATGAAATTTAGCACATATATCAATTATTTTTTGTAGAAAATTATGAATTAAAATATAAGTTTGATGCCACGCCCAATTGTTTTAGCCCACTTTCAGCAAAAATCAAATTCGCTATATTCTTGATGCAACTATGATAATTTATATCAAATTTAACATACACAAGAGATATAAAATACGGTATATTATAAAATTTAGCCTGCACTCCTGAAGCCTCTTTTTCGCCCACTATTATTTTTTAATTTTTTTGCCTCTGACATTAAGATTTTAATGAATTTTGAAATTTGCTTACTAAGAAGAAAAGTAAAAAAGTGGGCATGGCATCCAGTCAGTACTTCCTACAAGGATATACATATGTGCCAAGTTTTATTTTAATCTGTTGAGAAGTTTAGACAGAAGGCCATATCAAATAAATAAATACACAATATTATGACAAAAATGGGCTTAAAAAAGGTGTGGCATCTAGTCAAAATCTGGTATAATCTGCTCTGCTCTATTAAACAACACCTAATAATATTTGGATTAAATAAATTTAATGTTTTTTTTTTTATTTCCAATCATACTGAAAATAGGGCTCCAAAATATTCGAACTTTAACAAGGCCGTAACATCGAAATTCGAACTAACTTTGAAAAATCCCTTTGGGCGTTATGTTAGATTACAAGTACGCTTTCATCTTGCGTTGGAATTATTGAGTAATTTTTTCTGTTGCACTATGTAATTGCTACTTTTTATAGAAAATTAATGATTTTGGTAAAATTTTGTAAAAATTTTACTTTTTGTAAAAATTGGTACTTTTATGGAAAATTTGTACTTCTAATACTAAAACTAATGATATTTTTTGAACATCAGTAGGGAGATCATTCGCTATGGGGGAACATCTGCCACCGCCAATGATATTTCAAATGCTACATCAAATGCTTAGTTATCAAATGCTCTATTGAAAGCTCGTAGCTTGCTCTATTTAACAATGTATAATTCATGATAAATTCATGGGAACATCCTTAATATTTGCTCTTTAAATGGCTTAGTTATAGCGAAAACATATCTCAACATCCTTAGTATCAAAACTACACTAATTGGAATTTGGGAACATATAACCCATATACTACAATGACTGATCGCCAGACATAACCATTAAGTTAGTTCTTGCTATATTAATTGGTACAGATTGAGGGTCATATCTTTAAATAGCATCATTTAGAAATTATCCGTAATATAACAGCAAATAATAAACCAAAAGGATACTACCAAGCAAAAACTTTTTGGTTTTCGGTAATAACAACTACTTATTAAAGTAGTTTCTTGGTAATGAGGCGTCATTATTATTTGCCTACTCTGTATTACATTAATAAGTACTCAATAGTATAATAGCGGAGTAATACTGCAATCACGTGGATGAGTTGGCTAGAGCGCACGGATTAACAACCAGAAGGTTGTTGGTTCAACCCCATTCTGAGGCTGTTAGTTTTTTATAACAAAATATCTAAAAAGATATTTTAAACTAAATAGAGTTTTTGTCGTTTAGGCTGCTATGTGCGATGGCGTACTGAGTAAGACGTTAGTCGGTAAAAACGAATGTTTAGTGTGTGCCCAAGTTCAAGTCTCACTGACGGCAAAATTTTTTTGTTTTTTTTTATTTTTGTTTTCGTTTAGGTACATATTTTTGAGTACCCCTAGAGTCAAAAAATAACTATATGAATTTGTGGACAAGTCGAACAAAAATAACTAGTTATTCAGGCAAAAAATAAGTAGTTTATTTTTGTTTCCAATTATACCTACTAGCTTACCAGGAAAGCAAAGTTTTTGCTGGGTACCTTTTTAATTAATTAAAAAAATTATGTCCAAATATATGGTAAGACTTTAACTGCTCTTGAAAACGAAGTGATAATTTTTCTATTCTTTCAATCTACATACATATGATCGGAGGCAGACAGACATAATTAATTGTTTTTTCGAAACCCGGAAAAATATTTTTCTCAGTTTTTGGGATTTTAAAAATAATAACCATAGACCCACCTTAATATATAGCAATTGGCTAAATATAACTTTCCAAGTCTCCCATACTCAAACGTGCATAAATCCTGTAAAACTCACAGTATGAACAAAAAATTTGTAAGTCAGTATATCAAATTTCAAACGGATCTGTTCTTAATTTACCACGAATCCTATGTAAGACGCATGTCCGAAAATCACTCAAAAGTTCTATGTATTTTCAATCGGTGGGTTCTGTTTGAAGTTCAAGCCCAAGAAACTAGGCTACTTCTACTAAATGAGTCTACAAATTCAAAGGCCATAGGAAAATCATATATTTGGGGGGTGTCTTGCTGTAACCGCGGAATTAGTGGCGTCTCACAGTAAAATTCGTAACTAGATAATAACGAAGTTTTGAATTAATTTTTGTATTGAATTACTTAAAGAACTAATTTCTTCACAACGTGTGTTTTGCTAGAGCTTGATAGAACTTTTTAAAAACAGTTCTTCTTCACGTAACTAATGAAGCGAATTACAACAAATTCGACTCACTTTTAACACAAAATATGATCTATAATTAAAACGATTTTTTTAATTGAGAACCATGCCCCCATTACGCCCACTTTGACACAACCATGTTGCTATATTTGCGATGATGTTACCTTCTAATTTTACAACCTACAAATATCAAACTTTAGCCGTATATATAGCACACATTATTGGATTAATTATAAGATATGCCAGAGTCTTTGGGTGACCGCCCATTTTTCACGCCCCTTGAGTCATTATATTATGTTGATATTATATATGTACTTTAAAGTTGTTTCCGAAAGTGGGCGTTATATGGGAGCTATAGCTAATTATGGACCGGAACTCATAAAATTTCTCAATATATTTTCTACCTGTATAAAAGTTGTTTGTGTCAAATATAATTATAATACTAACGTTTACATGGGATTTATACACGTTAAAGTGTTTTCGGCTGAGGGTTTTATATGGGATCAATGATCAATTATTGTCCAATCAAGTTGGACACTTAAATTATAATTTAATTATAACTTTTATATTAATTTAAAAATATTAATATAAGATAATTGTTATCTGTGTATGCTATTGAGAACAAAATAACCTGGTAATGCCACAAATTAATTTTCTCAAAAGAAAGTAATATTATCGGTTTTCTTTAAAAGGCCGATGGGTTAACTAAAAAAAAAAAAAACGATTGGCCTTCAAATTGTAAAACTCACTTACCATATTCCACTTGGCACTTAACCACTTACCATCTCATTAGCTTAAACTTACCATCTTATTAACTTAAATTTACCAACTTATCATCTTAAACTTCCATCTTAAACCATCTTTAACATGGCATCCTTCTTCGAACTTTCGTTCATCTCCTTGGCTTTCTTTCTCTTATTCCACTAAATTCTTCAAGCAACACTTCTTTAATTCTTTCTTTTGAGCAAATTAAACTTTTCTGGACATGAAGAAGGGAGTCCATCAACATATGTAGATGCCGTTTGGCTTCGTACTGTTTCTCCTTGAAGGAAAGAGAGGGAGATCAAACTCTTTAATGTTGTAGTCGAGTGTTGGTGAAAATCCCTCGTTCAAATTACTAAAAGAAGGGATAATAGTGATAAATGACTCGTATTCTCTGGAAGAACACTCGCCTTTTTCATTTTTGCAACTATGTCTAACTTTTTCTTTTTCGAACTTTCGTTCATCTCCTCATCTTTCCTTCCCTTCTTCTTTTCCTTCAGAATTACTACTTCCACTACTTGGGTATTCACAGGAGGCTGTGAGTCGCTTAAAATAGCTTAATGATGTGGTTGATGTGGTTATTCTTCGTTTTCGGACATCACAGGAGATTCGACATCTAAAACTACTGGTTGGCGAACTGTCACTTTCATTCGGAGAATAATTATATGAACAAACACTAGAAACACTTGTACTTTCAGTATCGCTATTAGAATAAATTTAAATATAATTTCAAAAAATTACTTTTTAAACTTAGACTTATTTCACGTGAAATATGCATGGTAAAAATAATAAAACATGACGACGACGAAATCAGACATCGGCAGCGAAGGGGCAACGCAGCAATTTTCCATTCGGCAGCTATTATATGTTTACATTTACATTTTAGAGAAAAAAGAGTGTAGACTCTTTATCGGACAGAAAAAAAAAAGTATTTTTTACAATTTTCAAGTTCAAAATCGTTTATTTTTGAACTTTGTAAAGATATCAACTTAAAATTTTCTTTATTTAATAAATAATTTTATTCCTTAATTAGTTTGGAAAAACTAATAAAATCAGTTGAAAATACTGGTATGTAGGGAGATTTCTTTAAATTCGTTTACTTTGGGGGTTCAAAAAACATTGACATATTTTAATGGCACATCAACGCTATTTTTTACCAATATTAACTGGCTTTAATGAACACACAAATCTGTTAGCGCGAATGACAAAAAGTTAAAAAAAAAAAACAAAAATTCTATTTTCAACAATATATAAAAAACAAGTAAGAAAGTTATAGTCGGTCAAGCCCGACCATATGATACTCCACACCATTGTGTATGTCCATCAAAATTCATGGAGGTGTTTTGTAAAATACGAATACAGAATATTAGGGTAATACTAACATTTATATGAATTTATGCACTTTAGGGTGACTCCCGAAAGTGGGCTTATATGGGAGCTATGGTATATTATGGAGCGATCCTTATAAAATTTGTCACTGTGATTTCTACTTATATAAAACTTATTTGTGTCGAATATAAACCTGATACTAAAGTTTTATATGGGAGCTGTGGTCAATTATGGACCGATCTTCATGAAATTTGACACAAAGACTGATACTTATACAAAACTTCCTTATACCGAATTTCATTAAAATATTGCTTTATTTAAGGCATTTATGACCGTTAAATCCCTATTTCGGAAGGACATTTCTATAGGGGCAAGGTAAAATAATGGACCGATCATAACCAATTTCAATAGGCTTCGCACGTGTGCCATGAAAGTCCTACGGACCAAATTTCATTGAATTATCTTTAAAACTGCGAACTGTACTTGGTGCACAAGTTTTGCATGGACAGCCAGCCAGCCGTCCAGCCAAAAACTGATTCTGTGTCGATTGATATACTTTAAGGTGGGTGTTGGATGATTTTTTCTATGCGATACAAACATCAGTACAAACGCACAATAGCACATGAGTATTACCTACATCAATATGTCTAAAATACAAATTAAACGTGAAACGATCTGATTGATGTCACCGAAGATAATAGCGATCATAATGATTTTTGTAACATTTCGTTAAAAAAAAAAATTTAATTAAAAAAGTAAGCATAGATTTTTTTTTTGTTTTTTAATTTAGTAAAATTTGTTTATATTTTTAATATCAGATAACAAAAAAAATTTTTTTAAATGATATTAATGGACAAGAATTATCGTTTATGTTATGATAGTTAAAAATCAAAAGCTTTAAAAAATTGTAAAAATTCCAAGTCCGATATCAAAAATAAATGCACATATGTAACCTACACAAAGGTATACAAAATACAAATTAAAAGAGGATTGATACGTTTTATAATAGTGAACATAATCGCGACTACAATTCTGATTTAACGTACCTTTATAATATCGAGTAAAAAACAAAGTGTGCATAGATTTTTGATATTTTTCTAATTGTATTTAATTCACTGATTATAGAACTATAAAATAAATTTTTCAATGATAAAAATACATACACAAAAATGTAAAAAGCTGCACTAAATTCAAACTCGTAATTATATTTTAGTGTCACTTGATTTCGATATAAGCTAAAATAACACATACAGATTGTTATACATTTTCACCGATTTCAATTAGCGTCTTGGGTGTACCTCGACGATTTAAAAGACAACACGATCTCAAGTCATGAATACCTTTACGCATTTTTTTAAACCAATTTTTCGCTTAACTAAAACAGAACAGCTGTACTTAATATAAATATAATTTCATACACAATGTAAAAAAAATGCTAATATAAAGTACGCAAAATTTTAGATGGATTTTAAAGAGTATTCACTGGAGGCACTTTTCTGAAAGGTAACTTCACAGAGATGACTTTAAAAGAAAAAACAAGCCCAATAACTCAATTGGTCATGGTACACACCCTCCCGAATTCGACCTATTTTATTTCATATAAAAACCCTATAAATATACCCTTATAAATATATCTTAACGAAATTTGCAGGAAATGTGGATCTTCTTAATATAAATAAAAGCGCGTTAACCAAATTTCAATCAGGGGTGGGGTTTTCCTGAATTCCCAAATAAACTAATCAAAATTCCCAAAAATGGGATTTTTACATTTTTGGCTATATAATCCACATTTTTCCGAAGTCCCGAAGATTGTGATTTAAAACATTTAGCAACATATTGAAGATTCTTAAAATATATTCCGTTTGTCAATTCGTGCTTTGGGATTTGAGAAAATATGGTCTAAAATCAAAACTTTCATATTAAATGCGTCGAATTCAGGAGGGTGTGTACCATGACCAATTGAGTTATTGGGCTTGTTTTTTATCTTAAAGTTATCTCTATGAAGTTATCTTTCAGAAAAGTGCAAAATTATTGTATGTTGCTAAAGACAATTTTATTTTAGATAAAAAAGAGTGTAGATACTTTTTCGGTTAAAAAAAAAAAAACACAAAACGTCGTCTTTTTGCAATTTTCAAATTAAAAATCGTTTATTTTTGGACTCGGTAATAGATAATTTTGTTCTTTAACTAGTTAAGAAAAAAAAAACTAATAAAATCGGTCGGAAATACTAGGATATATATGAAAAAAACTGGACCAAGAACATGCAAAATTATGGTGCTTAAAAATTCAAACGCAAATAGCTCGAAAACTATAAGAGATAAATAGGACATGTAAGCATGTTTTTTATAGGTCTTATCAGGGCCTACAACAATATTAGAAATCGGATGAGAAATATTAGAAATCGGACGAGAAACAAAACTTTACCTAAATTTGAGCCTCCTTAGCTCCGCCCCTGAGGGGTTTGTTGTGCCCCCCTTCCAAACTTAACATTGTACACTACTCCGTTATGCCTATATCAATTTTCATGAAAATCCAACCAGCCGATCAGAAGTTACAGATTTATTTCCAAAAAATTTCGATTCTGCCCCACTGTGCACTGGTCAGCGACAGACTGATTGAACACAAGTTAGCCTATTTCTACAAGTGTTTGTAGTTTACATTAGAGGAATTGGACACACATGCTAAAATCCTTGATTACAGCAATCAAAAGAAAGAAATAAAACTTTTTATTTTCAAACATTTTTTTTTTTTTTTGAGTTTTAAGTTTGTGTGCTTGCCGGAACCACATGAAACCATTTCAGGTCTTAAATTTTTTACTGTTTTACATCACCAAGTGTGTTTTACATAATTGCATCAAAAGTTATTTTAAATAATCAGATTAAAAAAATATATATATTTGAGGCTTAAGGTCGGTTTCATAAATTTAAAAAGAGAACAAAAAAAAAAAAAAAAAAAAACTGGGTCAAGAACTTGCAAAATTAAGGTAGTTAAAGTTTCAAATGCAAATAACTCGAAAACTGTAAAAATAAAAAGCAATAAAGGTTTTAAGAAGGTGTATAAATATTTGAAATTGAATAACGAACAAAAAATTGGTAAACGTTTAAAAATATAAATTCAGAGGTACCCTTCTTTGAGCCCCCATAGCTCCGCACCTGAGGGGTATGTGGGGTCCCCCTTCCAAACTTAAAACTGTATACTCCTCTGCTACGCATATGTGAAATTTTATATAAATCCAACTAGCCGATTAGAAGTTACAGATTTATTTACAACATTTTCCGATTCTGCCCCAATGTGCATTGGCTCAAAGAAAAGCATTTAGAAAACATAATAATCTCAACTCACTAAATATAGAAATCCTCTAGTGACAAGGTAGTAAATATTACAACAAACCAATTCTAAGTTAATTCGTCTATTACTTTAGAATTGAAAAACTTAATATTTCGCTCATTTTAGTACGATTGAGTAATAGACAAAGATGCTAATGATCAGCGAAATCATAACATTTTATGGCATCCCTCGCCTGTAATTGTTCCCACACAATTTTATAAATAAAATAATGTGAAATTAAGACAATTTTTGAAAGGTGGCCACTTCCGCCTTTCCAAAGTTACATTTAATTTATAAAATTGTTTAAAATTACCTGTATACCCACCATTACAATCATTTTTAATTTAATAAAAAAAAAAAACATACAAATTAAAGAAAGAATTTTTATTTACATTTTTATCGATACAAGTTTTATTATTTTCTTGTTGTTTTTTTTTTTTTTTTTTAATTTTATAACCAAAAATTTATATTTTGGGTCGGCGTCTATATTTTTTTTGATATCGCTCGCTATATACTAAATATTATAAATAAGCGCGTGTGTGTTATTATGTATATTAGAGTGTGTGTGTGTATTCAATAATGCTTTAAATTTTTTTGCTTAGACAAGATCAGTTAAATAAGTATTTGAATTAGAAAAAAAAAAACTTAAGGTTAAAATGAAAAATAAACAAAAAAAAAAAAAAAAACATTCAATTAAGACAAATATATAAATTGTTTAATAGATTTAAAAAGATATAACGGTTTTATAAAAAAATCTAAGCTTTTTAACTGACCTTGAACTTCCCCTCTGCATCTTAAATCTATTATTTTTTATGTAAAAAAATGTTTTAATTTTTCTTAATAACATTAATAATTTATACAAATATGCTTGTTGTGTAAAATTATGTAAAAAAAAAAAATTATAGAAAATTGATTAAATCATTAACAAAAATGACTCATTTATAAATTTTTTTGTTGTATTTGAAATACAAGCCAAAAGAGAATTCAAGATTATATTTGTTTCTGTCGTTTTAACACACAAAAACAAGCAAAACAAAAAAAAAATACAAGTAGTTTAAACAAATTATTTTGTTATCAGGTGAAAATTACTATAAACAAAATAGTAATAAAAATTAACAATAAACATGCAAAAAATACCTAGAAATTAATATATAAATAAAAAATCTATATGTATGTGTATGTGTGCTATTTTTTATTTTTTTTTAATAGAAGTTTATGTGTGCAAAGTTAAAACAATAAGAAGGTAGCTTCTTCTTTTCCTTCCAAATAAAAAAACAAAAAACTAAAAGGTAAATAATGAGAGTAGATAATAAATTTCTATTGTTATTATTGTTTTTTTTTTTATTTAATTGAACAGTTACTGTTATTTATAGAGAGGAGTTTCTGTGTAGTGTTTGTTTGTATACAATATGGCAACATGTTGTCTGTCTGTGCTAAAAACAAAACAAAATAAAAATGATATGTTAAAACCTGACATTGTAATTTTTTGCAAAATTTATTTTATTATAGTTAAATCGTAAAATTAATATATGTATATATATATATATATATATATATATATATAAACAAAGAAAGATTTTAATTTCTATAATCGTACAAAAACAAAAATGTTCTTTAACAGTTTTTGTTTTTTTTTTTTTTTTTTTGTTTCTTGCTAACAGTCACTACTACATCTAAGTATTTTTGTTATTTGTTCATCTTCGTAATTAACTCAAGAGCCCGCAAACTACAATGGGGTCGTCAGGCGATGACGTCAATATTATATTAGGTAAAATAAACAAAAGCACTAATAATAAAAATAACAAAACTTTCTCGTTTAAAAGTTTTGTTTTTAAAAATAAGAAAATATAATAAATTAAAAATTCCATACATTAAATTTAAAGCTTCCTTAATTAAAATTTGTATAAAATTATAAATAAAACAAAAAAATAAAGAAGTTGGACAAGTAGAAGTAGTACATAATAAATAAATTTAAAATTGTATTCTTAAAATTTTTAACAATTTTTAAAAACGTTAAATTTTTTAAATTCAAAAAATAAACAAAATTAACAAAAATTAAAAAATTTTTAAATATAAGAAAAATGTTTTTTTTAATGTTATCATTAAACAATCGAAAATTGATAAAAAAAAACTTAGAAAAAAGTAAATTTTCGATAATTTCTTCAAATTAAAAGAAAAAAAATTTTAATTAAACAAAAATTAAAATTATAGCAAATTTTTTTAAATTTTGATAAAACCTTTCAAAATTATTCCAAACTTGTTATAATTTTGAAAAATCTTAAATTTTCTTAAAATTAAAAAAAGCCTGAAATTTTATAAAATTTCACAAAAAAATATAAATTTAGAAAAAGTTTGAAAAATTGATAAATTTTAATAAAACTTACAAAAATAAAATTTTTACATTTAAAAAAATTTCAAATTCACAAAAATGTTTTGGTTTTGAAAATTTTGAAAAAAAAAACTAAATTTAAAAAAGCCAACATTCTTAAAATTTTGAATAAAAATAATTTGTTAATTCTTCTATTTTGAATAATTTGGGAAATTCTTAAATTTTTAAAAAGATTAAGAGGAATTTATAATTTCAGCAAATTTAGGAAAAGTTTAAAAACTTCATCAAATTTTATTAAAATTTGAAATTGTTAAATAAAATTTTTACATTTTAAAATGTTTCAAATTCACAAAATTTTTAAAACAAAAATTTACATTAGTAAAATTTTGAATAATTTAAAAATAATTTTAAAATTCTTCAATTTGGAATAATTTAAAAAAATTCTCAAATTATAATTTCAGCAAATTTATAAAAAGTTCGAAAACATGATCAAATTTTAATAAAATTTGAACCGTTTTAACAGTTTAGTTTGGATTAGAAAAAATATAAGTTCCGCAAATTTAGTAAGTCAGAAAGCTTTATCAAATTTTAATAAAATTTCGACAGTTTTGAAATTGTTAAATAAATTTTTTTATACATTTTAAAAATTTTGTAAACTTTTCAAAATTTAAAAACGGTATCATGCTTTAAATTTTTAATATTTTAAAAAAATGTAAATTCTTAAATTTTGAATAATAACAAAATTGAAATTCTTCTGTTTTGAATAATTTAAAAAATTCTTCAATTTTCAAAAACAATTAAGAAGATGTAAAAATTCCGCATTTTTTTTTTTTTTTTTTGATATAATTCTTAAAATTTTTAAAAATTTACGCAAAATTAAAAAAACAAATTACATTTTTCAAACTTCACAAAAGTTTTAGAAAATGAAACAAGAAAATTTGTTTTTTTATTTTGAATAATTTTAAAAATTGAATTAATACTTTGAATTATAAAAGATTCTTAAAAATTAAAAAGATTTAAAATATTTAAAAAATTCATAAAAATTTCAAAATTAGGATTTCTTAATTCACAAATATTTTCAAATTTTAGAAAATAAAAATAAATAATTTCTCAAAATTTTAAATATTAAAAATAAGTATTAAAATTACATAGATTTTTTTAAATTTTGAGGAATTCTTAAATTTGAAAATTTTCATAAATTTAGAAAATTTAGGATTTTTTGTTTTTTCAAAATTTGAAAAATTCTTAAATTTGGAAAAAAATTTTAGTTTGAAGTGCTAAAGAATTTTTATAAGTGAATAATAAATTCGCAAGATTTTAATAAATTTCGACAAATTGTTTAAATTTTTAGTTTTTAAATTTTCAAAATTCAAATTTATTTTAATTTTTTAATTCATTTATTTTTCAGATTTTTTTAAATAAAATTACAAATTTTAAAAATTTTTTCAAATTTTAAATTCTTTAAATTCTCATAATTTAAGAATCTAAAAATTTCGATTCTAAAATTTTAAACATTTTTAAAAAGTGTAAAATTTTTTAAATTTTTGGAGATTTAAAAATTAATTTCAAACCATGGCATTAAAAAAAATCTTAATGCACTTTTTAAAATTATTGCAGATTTTATGGTCTCTTTGAAAAAATTAAGAAACCCAAAAGGCTTTCAGGAACTGTTATATAAGTTGTTTAGTTTCTTTAAAATATACTGAAAATTTTGGAAAACTCTTTCAACTTTATAAAGCGGATGTCTATAAATTATTTGGCAACATAATAAATAATGTGTCATTTAAATTTATTGGTTATTTCTAATTCCTTTTTCTTTTTTTTTTCTTTTTTTTTATGATTTCTATTATACTTAAAAGCATTTTAACTATAATGAAGCTTTAAATTATGGATGTCACCAAGTTTGATCATTGAATAAACTAAAATTAGCATTTAGTTAAATTAAAATTCAATGACAGTTGTGCATGCAATATATTTTTTTAACCAAAATGATTAGAAACGCTATAGAATAGTAAATTAGTAAATATTATTTAAATATCTTGCAGTTACACTAACGCCTCTTTAAGATTAATGTTAACTAATAGTTAAACTAAAGAACTATTAGTTAATATTAGTCTTAAATTTACATAATAAAATTTTTTTTTTTTCAAAGATAAATAAAAATTTTAAAAAATAAATAAGAAATATTTTGTTTAACATTGAGTCTATATTAGACAAATTGTTATCAAGACAAACGTCAAATTTTACGTGCATAAATACAAATTTTTCTGGTATGTAGACTGAATTTATTAATATTATTTCAAAGTCAAGACAAATCTGTTAGAATTCTTTCGAATGCTGCCAACATTGTCTTGACGTTGCTTGATAAAAGAAGCCTTTTTGTTGTTGTTGTTGGCACTTTTTATGGTTTATTATGACATACATGTTCTCATATTTGATAAAAAATAAAAAATAATCTATAATACAGATAAAAATTTGACATGTCTCGATAAAAGAATGGCTTGTCTAGACTTAGAAGTAATGGATAATTTTTCAAAATCCTTTTATGGGTTAGTGTAAACATAGATTTTCATTTAATTTCGATTAGTTTTTGCAAAATGCCCTTCTATTCAATATTAAATGTGACATGTTTCTTTTTCAAAGACGTCATCGACCTGTCTGCCTTAACTAAATTATGTTCTTCCTCCTTTTCCTTAACATTAAGCCAATTATTACCAATTACAAAATTCTCCATAACCTCCTCTCAAAGAACATAATTCTTTTGCTTTTCCGTGGGTAGAGTTTTATTAACAAATGACACTATGGCCGAGGCTGGTTGATTTATGGCCAAATCACAGAATATATGACATTGATTATCCTTCGAACTGGCCGAACGTCGGGCCACAAAAGCAAATATAGTTTTCTTTAGGGAGCCCACCACAGTGGTATTATCGTTACCATGCTCCTGCATAGTCCACAAACGATGATCGGGATCTATGGCACAATAGGAAATAATATCGGCTGTATAATGTTTACGGAAGAATTTCTTGCGTGTATTATCCGTGAGAGTAATGCCCTGTTGCGTGACCTTAAAATGAACTTCTGTGGGAGCGGGTGGTGCTGGCAAATTATACATTTGTCGTATAGCTTTACGTATGGCTTCTTCGCCGGTAAGAGATTCAGTATCACAAGAGAATAGCCATAAAACATTACAGGCAGCTCCTTGTGTTAGAAGTTGTTTTTGAGCTGGTGTATGCTCAACCAAAGGTGGTACTAAATCACGTTCCGGTATTTGCAGAAGACAAGGTAAAGCCAATTGATTAATGGAGTGTTCATAGACCAGAGCGGAAAGAGAAGTAAAGACAGGCTCATTATTGCAACCTTTTAGACGTACTCCTCTAGTAGTAGGCTCAATAAGGAAATGGCGCACTAATTCATCTGGTTTGCCAGTGGAGGCAGAGCCTGGAGGAGGCTGGGCCACTCTCAAGACTAAACCATAAGCATTTTTATACGTGGTAGAATCTCTTACCACAAAGGTACCCGGTGCAGCATTTATAAGCAATGAAATGGCTTCATCACGTGATAAATTGGGTTTATACCAGAATTTCGAGGAATCTTTGGCAAATTTCACCAAATGAGCAGCCACTTCTTGAGGCTCACTATTGGCCATCGATAGACTAGAATTAAGACGTGGCCTATAGTTTGTGCCATAAATAGTTTCCGTGGAATAAGAGTGATCATTGGCCTGTGGAGAGGGCTGATATATTTGTTGTTGTTGCTGAAAGCTAACATTGGTAATATGTTTGTTTAGTGTAGAACTGCCATTGGCAAATGGTGTACGTGGTGTTACCGGAAATGCTGGAGTTTCGGGTCTTTGAGCTGCTGTTGGTGAGGGATAATCCGCCTGTGTTACAAATGCAGTATGTGGGCCATTATTATTATTTGTATTATTGTTGTTGTGGCTATAACGTTGAAGTGGTTGTGATGCAGCTGCTGGTGATAATGTTGATGTTGTTGTTACCTTTTTTGTGCTGGTGGCATAAATAGGTGATGATTCTCTATCCGTCATTGCTGGCTGTTGACCAACATTGTTGTTGCTATTGTTTAGCTCATGACCATACAGGTGGCCATTGCCATATGTGGTACTATATTCATTAGAACGTTGTAAACGTTGTAAAGTTGTTGTTGTTGATGCTGATGATAATGTTGTCGTGGCCTCCAAAGGCTGCTTGCTTTTATTGTTAATGTTTGTATCATAAGGCGTTGAATAAATGTCAAGCATTGAGGTTGGACTTAAAGTTTCTCTATTGAAGCTATTACTTTTCTGGGCAGCTGCTTGTGATGCTGCTACTGCTGATGTTGTTGAAATTGTGTGATAATTACGTTCTACATACGTTGAGGCCAATGGAATGTCACGCGTTTGATACAATGGCTGTTGATGCAGCTGCGGCTGGTGCTGCTGTTGTAGCTTTTGTGGTTGCTGTTGACGTTGTGGTGAACTATCAATGGTATTGGTACGTCTTCTGGTTATATTAACATTATCAACCTCATCCTCATAACGAGGAGTATCATTCAGATTTAAATTAAATTCAATATCATAATTATATTTACTGTTTTGACTTTGACTACGTTGGGGTAGTTGTGGAGGGTACAAAGAGGATGATGAAGACTTGTGGCTCAAGGAAGGCGGTAAAGTGGAGGGTAATTGTACCGTACCATTGGCAAAACGTCTGGGTGGTGGTACGGGAGAGAACTTAGGTGATGATTGCGATAAATCATAAGTTGTTGATGAGGTGGAACGATATTCGTTGAACACCTTTTCACGTCTCTCACGTAGCAATTCATCAAAATCACGTCTAGCTGGAGTTTTAGTTAGTGTGTCACCAGCAGTTCCTCCAACACCACTACCACCACCGCCACCACTATACATTGTTTTAAGGCCATATGTATCGTTATTGTTGATATTGCCATTTAAGCCAAACTTGTCAAAGTTGTTGTCTCCAATAAAGTTGGCGTTCTTGTTGTTGTTGTTGTTATTGTCATTGTTGTTGCCATAACTGAAATGGTAGGTATTTGCAATAGTATTGGTTGTAGAGCGCGTAGGTGATCGACTAATGTTGCTGTTGCTGCTGCCATTGCTTAATGTTTTACGTACCAGCAAAGGACTAGTTAAACGTGGCTGGGATTTAATCATTTTATCATCCACCAAAACTTCTAATGTTTTATAATTATCACCGTTATTACTATTAAAACCACTATTATATTTCACTGTATTATTATCATTTAAATATTTATCTCTATTTAAATTTCCATAAAAATTTTCAAAATCACTATTATTATGACGTTCACTTTCTTTTGTTAATAAATTAAAATTAACATCTTTTATAACACCACCACTCCCACCATTTGAAGAATAATTTTCATAATTTTTAAAATTCTGTTGATTTTTCCCGTAACCGTAATCCAAAACGTGCGTTGTATTCGAACGACCTAAAGAGTTTAAACCAAAATCGAAATCAAAATCGAAATCATATTCGTTAACGTTTTTATTCTTATTAATGTTGTTGTAGTTGTTGTTGCTATTAGAATAATTACGTGTTAACGTAGTAGTAGTAGCATGAGTTGGCCTCAAAGGCGTTGATGTTTTACTAATCTGACCGTAACTGAACGGCAGAGAATTTTCACGGGCGTGATATGGTATCGCACCATTACTATTATTATTAATATTACTACTATTATTATTATTTTGATTGTTATAATTTATTGTTGTTGTTGTTTTACTACTCAATTTATTTGTTTCGCCAGCAGCGAAATCATCGTAATGCGACCGCATAGTTCGCGAATATTTTCAAGACTGTCTGTCTTTATAACAAACAAAAAAATAACATATGCTGCTGCTCAATTCTCCAATAATCATTCAGTTCATTTTAATCATTTGTTTATGTATTGGTATTTAGGTGTACGAAAAAAAGTATCTCTATTTAAACATACCCAGCTAACCACAAACTTCGATAATATCACGCTCAAACATTTCGCTAACATTTCTCTGAAAAAACATTTGAGAACGACTATGTTTAGCGATCCGAATATGAGTTCTTGGGCTCATCCGTCCACTCACTTTGTGGCAGCAAATCTTTCGATCTTGAAGATTCGTCTATTGTACTAATAGCGATATTAATAGCGAAACGAGAAATAATGAATATTTTTCGATGTTGTTATTACTAACGACTAATAATTATTTTAATTGGTAATATTTCGAAAAGGATAGTTATATATTTTGTTTCATTTCCAATTTGTTCCCAATCTAAAATTAAAAACTGATTTAATTTTTAAAATTATGTTTTATTTAAAACTTAACATAATATATCGAATATTAAAAAAATTAGGTACATAATAAATTACATTCCAGAAATAATAATTCATATAATGAACAATAAACTTAATAAAGTAATTTGCATAAGAGTGGTAATATTTGAAGCATTTTGTCCAAATTTCAACTTCTTCCAGATGAGTCATCAATGTATTATTAATTTTTATGTTACAGACTGGTCAAAAATCCACTTTTTTTCGGCAGAAATTCCAAAATATTTTAAAAAATGAATATATTTTTTAAATTATAACAGGTCAAGTAATCAAGAACATATATTAAAAAATATAATGTGGCAACGTTGACAGACAGTCTGACAAGGCATTAAAGTTGGTAGCTCAATATTGTGGTTAACATTTTTATTTAAATGGAGTCAGAATTGTAAAGGCTGTATCTCATTACTAGAAAAATATATAACAATGTTGTATAATGTAAATTTGCAGATGTATTTTAAGACCTTTATTTTAAATGTTATATAAGTCGCGTATTTGTCGTTATTAAGATAATCTATAACTTTGAAGGACGAAAAATTATGTTTGGGCATGAACTTACACGAGTGTAAAAAAAAGTGAAAGTGTTCGCCAAAGTATTTACTTTATGTAACAATTTAGATAGTGCCAGCATTTTCGGCAAACTCTTCAATTGCCAATTTTCTTTCAGTTAAGTTTTGCTAAACCTAAGAGGAAATTTATTGGTTTCCATAAACAAGTAGGAGGAAATATTAAGTTCTAAACCATTAAACAAAAATCTAAAAATTTGCAAAATAATTAAAATAAAATCAAAAGCAAACAAATATAATATTTAAAAAATATATCTACACCAATATAGTTATGTATTATAGAGGTTTAAGTAAAAATACTTAAAATCGGTATTAGTAAATATTAGTGTTAATTTTAGATACAAATTACTTCGATGTAATCTCAAAGAGGCACTAAAACGCTTTTTGAATTTATGCCAGAAAAAATGGATTTTTGACCAGTGTGTATTGCTCAAATGCACACCTTTTAGATTAAAATTTTAAAAAAATTTAGATAAATATGTTATTTTTCAAATCCATTTATACAAGTAGCAGACATTACTTAGCATTTTTTTAAATTTTATTATATTGTTTTTTTTTTTTTAATTAAAAATTGCTTAAAATTTAACTAACATCATAAATATTATATCGCAATATTTTACAACCGATCTCTAGGAACTATGACTCAATGACACTACATCCTATTTGTTTTAGTATTTTGCAGACTAGAAAATACGTTGTTTTTATTATCCACATAAGAATTTTTTGAGAAATTTAAAAGATTAGACATTATTACTCGAAACATTGAGTTTCGATATTTTATTTACAAAAGTTGAATATTGCGATATCGATATTTTTTAAATTCTCGAAAATTATGCGAATGTTTACTATTGAGAAATTATCGCGATAAGTACGATGCTATGAACAATCATAATTAATACAATTTTCGATATTTTCTTGAAAATATTTGTTTCGAAAATTTTTCGTTTTTAGCGAACATTCGCTAATATCAAAACTCAGGTCAGGTGGGTAAACTTATCTCTGTATCTATAAAAACTTTGCTAAGTTTATACATATATTCATTCATTTAGCCAAAGCTAAATTGTTGAGTATGAAGAAAATGTAAACATGTACGGAAAGAGAGAATATGAAATATGAATTTTGTGTGTTTGGAGTACACAACACACAAGTGAACATTTGGTTAAAAGAGTATCTATCAATTCATCTGTTAAGAGAATGTCAGTTCTTTTTTTTTTTTTTGTATCTGACATACGTAAATAAACAGAGGTGTGGAATTAGGGTAGGAGGTTACTATTTAATTTTAAAATCAATTAGATATAATAATAATTTAGCTAAAATAATATCTTAAATATTGAATATATTAAATTTCTTATTTTGTAAAACGCTACTTCTTAATGAAAAATTGTCAATATATAATTTAATTGAATGCATTTCATTTCAAAAAGATTACAGAAAGCTTCCAGTAAGGAAGGCATTCACACAAATCTTTAGTAGTGAATTTGTTATATTAAACAAGCTTCTAAAATTTAAAGCTGGGTATATAACAATAAGAGTTTTATAATTTCCAAATCTTTGCACGTTATATCAACGGTTCTCAAATGGAAGTCCGTACTAACATTTTAGGGAGGTTGCTAAGGCTAAATAAACAAATTTAAAAGATTTTCTATTTAAAGATCATTGAAACAAATTAAATTATTTTCTCGTTCTTATAAAGTTCTACACATAGCTTAACATAGATATGAAACTTAAAAAAATAAAAAATACACGTACTAGAATTGTTTTTGTTTTTAATGAAATTTTTTACTTACAACTGACAACAGAGTTTCGTATCTATGTTAATCTTGGTCCTTTAATTCAAAAAAATTTAAGTAGCCGAAAGGAAAGTAAATTGTAACAAATTTATATTTTTGAAACAATTGAGACGATTTGAAATAAAAATAACGTACATTTACAATAAACCGTACCCACATTTCAAAGTTGAAAACATGGGTGCTTACAGTACGTCCAAATGTCAAAACATTCTTATAAAAGTCTGTTAGTTAGTTCAAAAGTTGTGGCAGGTTTTACATTTGGTGTAAAATATCGTTTCCTCACCTTGCACAAGAACTGATATACCTAACCAATTTATTTTGACCGAATTGAACGATACAAACATATACGACACACAGTGTGCGATCCAAAAAATGAAATGGAAATAATTATGCAGTTTCTGAACGACAATTTGAAAGCAGGATTCTTCTGGTCGAGATCTACAAAAACAATGTCACATGGATATCTTATCTCTTTTCGTTTACGAGATATTGGGCTGCAAATATTAAAATGTTTACAACAAATAGCAAAATTGTGTAAGGAAAGAATTGAAAAAAAAAAAAATATTCACGGAGTCAAAAGTTGCAGACATTTAAATTTGAACTTTGAAAAAAGTCGATTTTTTATTTATTTATTAAAAGTGGTCAAGAAATGTGTGTTGTGTAAAATTTTTTTTAAGTTTTTTATATTTTTCTGTGGGATAACTAAATACATAACATTTTAAAGAAAGTAAAATTTTAAAAAATTCCCAGCAAAAACTTTTTGGTTTTCGGTAATGGCAACTACTTATTAAAGTAGTTTCTTTGTAATGAGGCGTCATTATTATTTGCCTACACTGTATTACATAAATAAGTACTCAATAGTATAATAGCACAGTAATATTGCTGTGTTAACAACCATAAGGTTGTTGGTTCAACTCCATTCTGATGATGTTATTTTTTATAAAAAAAAAAAAAAAAAAAAATGTCTAAAATCATATATGTTATACTAAAGAAACTTTTGTCACTTAGAAAATTAGGTGCGAGATCACTGAAAACGAATGATTAATTTGTGTCCAAATTCAAATCCCACTGAGTCAAAATTTTTTTATTTTTATTTTCGTTTAGATAGATATTTTTGAGTACCCCTAAGTCCAAAAATAACTACATGAATTTGTGGACAACTCGAACAAAAATAACTAGTTATTCAGGCAAAAAATAAGTATTTTATTTTTGTTTCCAGGAAAGCAAAGTTTTTGCTGAGTTGTTCTGATTAGATGCAAATTAGTTACCCAAAATTATACGATTAAACACATAACTACCATATATTTATTTAACATCAATTAATAACTAAATTTATTGGAAAATATTATTTTTTATTTTGTTTTAATCAATTTAGAACAATTTTCTGAGAGAATTTCGGAATATGTGGATGTCAAGGTAATATTTGTAGCGTTTTTATTTAATGTGAAGCGTAAATGCTATTTATTTTAAATACAATTATTTATAAAATTTACAAAGTAAAATATTTAGATAATAAAGTAAATACGAACTATTATCAATCGATTAATTGCAAAATTTAAATCGCATATTAACAAAAATTACTTTAAAAATATACATTTAAACTTTTATAAGTAATTTATGTTTATACATAAGAACGACCCTGTTTCCTTTTCTCGTCATTTACAAAACAGCTCTGTCTTCACAAAACAACACTGTTTTATTCGTATTTTCTAAATAAATTACTTCGTAAATTTTATAAATATTTGTATTTAAAATAAATAGCATTTTCCCTTTACATTAAATATAAGCGCTACAAACATTACCTTCACATCTACATATTTCGAAATTCTCTCAGAAAAGAAAATTTAGATCTAAATAAAAAATAAGATTTTGCTATAGACTCATTCAATAATTCATGGTAGTTGTGTGTTTAATTAAATAATTTTGAGTAAATAATTTGCATCTAATCTGAATAGGCTTAAAATATTCTTCCCCTTCTTATATTTTACGATATTTGATAGCTGTTTCATAAAAAAAATCACCTCTTAAAAATTGATGGAAAACACGATGAAATGTTTCGTGTCAAATATTTGCGTAATCTGAACTTAGCTTAGTATCAAACAAAAATTCGTTTAAAATAGTGGCAAATATTTTACAACTCGTGTTCACACTATGTTCACACTAGCGGCATTTTTAGTTAAGGGCAAATTGTTTTGTTTGTCCAAAATCAGCTGTTATCTTGTTTGAATCGTAAAAATATTTCGCCTTCACATTACTCAAAGCAAATATTTGAAAAAATCGTCAAATATTAACTAATGTGAACTTAGCTTAAGTTTCGAATAAAGCTTAAGTCCTAGTAGATGAGATACCTAATGCGTCCTTTGGTGACCACAATGTCTGGTGAATAATCCTTTTATTGGGCGATATCAACATTAGGGATTTAATCATAGATAGCATGGCAAACCACTTAGCCCACCTAATTTCGGATATAGGTTGCCATTGATAGACCAACTCCGACACTACTAACTATCTAATATCTTCTTTGACGTAACCTACAGGGACGCCAAAAAAAGTGTTCAGGCCCTATGTATAAGCGCCTAGGCTAGGTTTTGGCCATGACCCATCATAACGTCAAATCGTTGAGCGCATACTCTAGCGAAGGATAAATCCTTTAAACATCACAGACATTCTTAAATCCCTCAACCATCTCCTCAAACATTCTCTGTGTTTGAGGAGAGTGTTGTTTAATCATTGGTAAGACCCTTTGAAAGTTTGGGCCAAATTCCACATTATCATGTTACGAAGATTGATTCTTCCAGACCAGAATGTGTAATATATAATGTAATGTAAAATAGACGCTTGAGCTAATGTGGCATAGGTTTTCATGACGTCTGCAATTGAAATACAAGTGAAATGATAGGCCATGCCCGATCGCAATGAACTGATCAGTTTTTGTTTCTTTTATTGCTTTATTAGCAATATAGGACAAGTGATGATTCCAAGAGAGTGTCCTATCAAGAATAATACAAAGCTATTTTACCTCGTTTGAGAACTTAATGCACCAATTAAAGGTTATATTTGCATTCGCTCCGTTATCGTCACGTCTCTCCAATACTTTTACCGTAATAATTAAATCGTCGACGTAACCGTATATGCGAAAATCTAGGTCATTAAGTTATTCGGGAACTTCATGAAAGATCAAGGTCCACAGGAAAGGTGATAAAACTCCACATTATGAACAGCCCCTAGCTGACCGTATAGTCTTCGATAAATCACATTAAGTCCAACTTAATAACTCTGGAAGCTAGTGTTTCCCTTCTCCAGTTCCTAGTGACAGTAGGTAAATATTTTCTATATATTTAGAGCACGATCAATTGCCTCAAAAGATGTATTGCTGAAAGCTCTCTGAATGACAAGAAATGCACACAGGACCATTTGCTTGGCCCCAGGGCTTTCCAAATCAAAGTTGTCACCTGGCTAATAGGGAAACTAAGAGCGATGTATTTGCTAAAGCTGAGACTTAGAGGTCTATAGGTTTTTGGTAACTATTCGTATTTGCCACCAGCCTTTTGTATGAAAACCAAAGATTGGTTATATTATAATATTTTAGCTAAAATATAACACCGTCTGAACCTGGAGATTTAAAAAGCTAAACTTGGATGTCGTAGATAAAGATAATGCATAATTAGTTCATTTCATTTGTTATAATTTTTTCTCTAATCAAATTGCAGGAAAATTGCCTATGTTTACGCAGTGTCTGCATTGCTGACCTTTTAGACTTTCTAAGTTCGCTATTATATTTGGTGAATGCAGATTTACAAGTGCTCCAATCATCATATTCTTTGGCTTTGTTGAACAATTGACTCACCTCTCTCAGCATTTCGAGCCCCATATTTCACCAGGAAACATCTATTTGCTGGCTTCCTGGTCTTTAGCTGACAACGACGGTCTAGGCTTTATTAATTATCAAACAAATTAATTATCAAACGGATTAAAAATGAATATCCTTCGAGATAATTCGATTTTTTCACCATCATAGTCTCTTCAAAAGACAAATAACGAAACATATGCCAATTTGAGTTTCTGGTATTACGAAATTAATTAACAAACATTCATAATTTCCCTGCGTTAATTAGTGCAGGGAAATTATAAAAATATTCCACATACGTAACCAGGAAAAATTTTACATGTTCTAAAATTATTACTTTTAACCAAAACCACTTTAAATTCTTTAATAACATTCTTAGAATTGACATTCTTACAATAGAACCTGTTTGTGATTCTAAATTGGTTTTAAGGAACGTTTTTGAGAACTGGTCCTTAAGAACTAATTATGTATGACTTCTACATCACTTCTCTGAATAAATTACTGGTTCCCAAATGACTTCCTAGAACTGTTTGAAAAACTTGAATAAAAATTTCAAAATTTTAAAAATTATATAAAAAAAAAACAGTTTAACAAAATGAAATTGATTTGAAAAATGGCCTTTAGGAAATGACTCATTATAATAAAAAAAAACTGGTTCTGAAACCGTTCTCTAACGCTTCTATAGACTGCTTCTGAGTGTGACAATTTCGAATATAAATCATTGATTAAAGAACTAGTTCTAGAACCTTTCCATAGAACGGGTACTGGCCAATTTACACTTACAGAACAGAACTAGTTCTGGAGCTGACAATTTCAAACAAAAATTAATGGTAGCAACGTCAAAGTAGAACGAGTACAGGCTATTTTCATGCGTTTTGGAACTAGTTCTGGTACTAATACATTTTTTCCTGGGATACATATGTGCTTCAAAAGGTGTATATGTGATCGTTTTTTAAATGACCAAACATGGATCTATGCATATGAGCCCGAAACAAAAGAACAGTTGTCAATATTAACGTTACAAAGTGAGTCAAATCCGACAAAAGTTGTATCTGGCCGTAGTAATTCAAATTTCTTAGGGAGTATTGTTTCAAGAGGGCAAATATTTGCCAGGAATCTTATTAAGTTGTTATTTTTTTAAATTTTTAAGGAAACTAAAATAAAACGTCTACAAAATCTATTAAACTAATTCTTAAGACTCTTTTGCTTTAAAAATCCACGATTTCTTTTAATTTAATTGATTACAGTTATGTTGTCATAAATTCCAAAAATTGATACTCTATTCCCGCTCAAAGAAAACTGCACCCCTTACTACACCTTACGCCATTGCTTAAATCATTCTCTTTTTAATGATATTTACACACTCTCACTCTCCCCCATTAGTTTTTATTCTCTCTCTCCCACTTTCAGTCTATATGCTACCATCCAAAGTTAAGACATTATCTTTGTATAAGTGTTTTCGTGTGTATGTGCTAAGTTTTGCAAAGGTGTATAAAGATAATAAACAGCTCTATTGGTTTATTGGTACGAATACTAGCTGTTGTCATCTATTTATATGAGGTTTGTTTGTATTTTTATTTCTACTTAAAAAAAAAAAACAAAATAATTTTGTATTTTTTCGATAGTGATGTCATCCGGCACAAGTTGTTTTTTAAACTTGTTTCAAGTGATGTGTGCGGCTCATATAACACCAACAATACAGCAACAAACACAAACTATAGTATAACAATTTATTAAGGCAAAAATTTTTGTTACGAGTAAATCTTAAGTACTCGCACTCGTACTCCACTCATGGTTCCCAGATTTATTTCAAGCCTTATACCCAAATAGCAAAATCTCATCCCCTAAAATTACCTATATTATCCCCAAAAATCCCCACTAAAATAATTCCTTTAGTTTAGAGATTAGTATAAACTACATTACTTTTTCTTTGTACTGCAATCCATATCCTTTGTATATATGTAGGTTTGGGTAGATAAATTACTTAAGTAGTCAATATTGAAAAAGAGAGTTTTCTACGCAGAAAAAAATATAACTAGAATTTTTTTAAACAAATCATTATTTAGTTTCAAATAAAATTTTATTAAAAAAATTATTCGATTTTAATATTTTGTTTTACTGGTTGAAAAATATTTCATAACCAGTATAAAAAACAAAAACAATTTTGTGTGTATTTTAACAAATTCAGTAAAAATAATAAAAATGATAAAGCCATAGAATACCGCTAGAAGTTTATGTGAGACGCACTTCGAACTAAATTTTCAAAAAAATTACTTGTCTTTTTCAAAGCATAAAAACAAAATATATGTGACAATTGAATCAGATTTTTTCTCTCACATTAATATCTAGTTATTAATCTATGGCTAAAGCATAGAAATATATGGTTCAATATTTGAGAACTTCCGGAGGTATGTTGTCTTCATTTTTCTAAAGAATTTCAAAACATATTAATTTGTTTATTTTTCTTCTTTAAGATAATTGGACACGAAGAAGATATGTTCATTTGGAAATATCAAAAAAGAAAAAATATATATATATATAAGTATTATTGTTTCATTATCCCCTTTAACATCATTTTTATTATTCGGATTAACAATGTCCGCCCGCACATAAAATTTGTGCATATATTTTGATGTTCCTAACTCCCCACGAGTATTTTGCCGAAATAGTTTAAGAAAATATGTGTAATAACTCATCAAGCCATTTGATCCGATTTGCATTGAACACAATATTATTACAAAGAAATATTTGGTGAATTTAAAATCACTTTATGAGTCGATATAACAATGTCCATCTAGCTGGCAGGCTATATTAATACTTTAATATATAATAATCAGTTAGTTGCGTAAAATCGAGACATATGATTTTAAAGACTATAATACTACCACGTTACTTCTTACTCTTACTGATTCCATTAAAGAGATTATCAATAAAAATAAATTGAGTGCTCTTGTTTCTCTTGACTTGTTCAATTCGGTTAACCATGTGACCTTGATAAATAAGCTTAAAGATCATTTTGGTTTCTCTATTTCTGCATGTAAACTTATTAAGTCATATTTAGATGATAGGGTACAATTTGTTGCTTTCAAAGGAGTTAGATCAAGTCTGCTTTCACTTTTTTTACATACAAATATTGGAGCATGTGAAACATTTTTGTTTGCCGATGAAATATTTTTATTATTTAAGGGAGATGGTGATACATCTATGCTTTTTGAAAATAGTGTCAATATTTGTTTGGATCATGTTTAGCAGTGGACCTTGACTTAACTCATTGTCCATAAATCCCCTTAAAGCAAAACCGATTATGTTTGGTTCTGTTGATAATTCTTTTGATCTTATCAACCCTCAAGTTGTTTCCCGTCTTAGGTGTTGGGGAATTATCTAATATCCGGAAAGTTCTGGAGTATTTTACGTACGATTTATTCTACTATAGATTCCATTTCGTGTTAAAGTTACATTGGCCCATGCTCTTATGCCTCAAATAATGTATTGCCTTGACGTAATATCTGGTTCTTCTGGAGAGACTATTGAAAAACTTAAACGTATAATGAATATGATTGCAAGATTTGTGTTTAATGCTAGACGTTTGGATCGTATTTCTTCTCAAGTCCATAAATTTCTTGGCTGTTCTTTCCTTAACTTTGTCATAATCTTATCCTATTCTTTAATATTATTAAGAATGGATTTCCATCTCCCTTAGTTAATAAGTTTGAATTTTTTAGATCTACCAGGAACCCTCAAATTGTTATTCCTCGTATTTGAGTTTTGAGAGGTCTTTTGTGGTAAGAATTGCTGGAACTATTTACTTTATGAATTGCGTATTTTTCCCACTCTAATAATGTCTTTCGTGTTAAACTTTTAAATTACTTCGCCGAACATCGTTTAATTTCCTAAGAAGGTTTAATGAAATGGCAATTCCGTACTCTTTATTTGCAAATTTGAAGAATCACTAGATAGTTTTCTTTTTAATTATTTAAAAACTTTTTTTCTGGTAATATAAAGATGATGCATTGTCAACTATCTTGTGACAATGCATAATAATGTGTAACATCTGAATATCTTTGTCAGAGTATTGCTTCCATAATTACCACTGATAGGGACCTCTATAATACTTGCATTTGTGCTTTATTGAAATTATTTTTAAATCATTATGGCTGGGGAGCCAATTATGTTATTAACTCTTATTTTTATGTTTATGAATTTTTTATTTTTATATTATTATACATGTATATGTTACAATTTTACATATATATGTATGTTTATATATTTCTTTGTTATTATATATAACTGTTAACTAATTGTTAATTACTCAGGATTTTTATTACTATGTAATACATATTTATATTTTGGTCATGAAAATTACATTATTGAATAAATAAAATAAATAAAAAAAGGGAACTTAAAGGAAAAGCAAAAGTTTTAATGATTTGCGCAACGGAGATGCGCTATTTTACCCCATAACTTCCTTCCATAAAGTCCTTCTTCAAAACTTAAACGTGAGCGGGTAAACTTTTGAATCTTACAAGAGTCAGTCAATAATTGATGATACATTTTATAATAATATTAATGTAAACACCGATGAATACCGGAATATAACTAATAATAATCCACATAATTACACATTTCCACAACACTTTGGTGCGTTAATGTGCACTATTGACATTTTTTTTTTTTAATCTATCATTCAAATAAAGTTTAATCCACGTTTATTTATTTTTTATTTATTTATTTATTTACACATTGCTATAGGTTTTCGCTGGATTCTTTTATTTAAACTAAATGATACGAGGATATTTATATATATACATCCCTAAGCTATAATTTGGTAATAAGTATTATTTAATAAAACTATTTTTAATTTTTAATAATCACTTTATTGCATTTTTTAAGCTTGGACATTGCTAAGAGATAAACATGCGTCAAATAGTTACAATTTTCTTATTTTTTATATGTATACATAAACATCCAGAGTTGAAGCTTAACCTAACTGCAGTCAAAATTAGGCTTTAATTTTAAGATAAAATTTTGGTAAGTTAACAGGCCTATGAATTATTACTATCCATCACATTAATTGTAACCTACTTAGTCTTATTTTACATATACATCTCATTTTTATAGATTCAAAAACTTATTACAATGTATACTTACTTATATTAATATTACATCAGAATTATTACACATTTGTTAAAAATACAACGATTGTAATAAATAATTTTTTTTGTAATATTGCTTTAAAAAGCACTCTTAGCAAACATCCCAGCAAAAACTTTTTGGTATTCGGTAATAACAACTACTTATTAAAGTAGTTTCATGGTAATGAGGCGTCATTATTATTTGCCCACTCTGTATTACATTAATAAGTACTTAATAGTAGAATAGCGCAGTAATACTGCAATCACGTGGATGAGTTGGCTAGAGCGCCGGATTAACAACCAGAAGGCTGTTGGTTCAACCCCATTGTGAAGCTGTTAGTTTTTTATAACAAAATGTATAAAAAGATATTTTAAACTAAATAGAGTTTTTGTCGCTTAGACTGCTATGTGCGAGGTGGTGTACTGAGTAAGACGTTAGCTAGTAAAAACGAATGGTTAGTGTGTGTCCAAGTTCGAGTCTTATTAACGGCAAAATTTTTTTGTTTTTTTTTTATTTTTGTTTTCGTTTAGGTACATATTTTTGAGTACCCCTAGAGTCAAAAAATAACTATATGAATTTGTGGACAAGTCGAACAAAAACAACTAGTTATTCAGGCAAAAAATAAGTAGTTTATTTTTCTTTCCAATTATACCTGCTAGCTTACAAGGAAAGCAAAGTTTTTGCTGGGATTTTACTGATTTTAAAGTAAAAAATTGTTTGAAAATATATAAGAAACTAAATTTTATTTTTATTTTTAATGAGAATTTTCAAATATTCAAAAGTAGTAAATTATAAAAATATTTTAATCAGAATGTATACATATATATATTTATATATATATATATTATATATATATTTCTTTTTTCAATAAAATATTTAAGAAATTTAATGTTTGATTTATAAATCCAGTGATAGGTCCGATTTTATTTAAAAAATATTTGACTTTATAAATTCAGAAATAGAATACGAAATTAAATTTTTTCTGTGTATAGGTTTTCAAAAAAATAAGATTATATAGAAATAGTTTTAATATTTGCTTCAATAAAATTTTTAGATAAATAATTTACCGAAGATTAAATTTTTATTTCTTCAAAGGTATGAAAGCATGATAAATTAAGTTCCATAGATTCAATTATTTTTGATACATTTTATTAAACTTTTAAATAACTAATTGTAATATATTAGCTGCCCTGCTCCTGCTTGGCATAGAATCCTAAAAGTTAATAAGAAAACAAACTGAAGAAAACGTAAAATACAGCTTTGTCCAGTTAAAACTTTCACTTTCGTAAAAAAAAGTGCGAAAAATAGCAACATTTTGGCTATTTTGAGCAACATGCAATTTATTTATATCCTATAGTTTCTTCCATCTTAAAATTTGAAATTGATTTTATAACAATAAAATAGATAATTATTAAAGGATTTTCTATATTATTGATTATTATTGGAGTAACAATAATAAAGTATCAATTGCTCAAACAAACTCTCAGCCAATCCATAAATAATCATCTTGTTGCAGAGATTGGAACTAATTTTCTAACTTTACGGTATTATATTTAGTATAACAGTTATTTTTTATTGTCTTCATTGCACTGCCCAGCAAAAACTTTGCTTTCCTGGTAAGCTAGCAGGTATAATTGGAAACAAAAATAAACTACTTATTTTTTGCCTGAATAACTAGTTATTTTTGTTCGACTTGTGCAGAAATTCATGTAGTTATTTTTTGACTCTAGGGGTACTCAAAAATATGTACCTAAACGAAAACAAAAATAAAAAAAAAAACAAAAAAATTTTGCCGTCAGTGAGACTTGAACTTGGGCACACACTAACCATTCGTTTTTACTGACTAACGTCTTACTCAGTACACCATCTCGCACATAGCAGCCTAAGCGACAAAAACTCTATTTAGTTTAAAATTTCTTTTTAGACATTCTGTTATAAAAAACTAACAGCTTCAGAATGGGGTTGAACCAACAACCTTCTGGTTGTTAATCCGGCGCTCTAGCCAACTCATCCACGTGATTGCAGTATTACTGCGCTATTATACTATTGAGTACTTATTAATGTAATACAGAGTAGGCAAATAATAATGACGTCTCATTACCAAGAAACTACTTTAATAAGTAGTTGTTATTACCGAAAAGCAAAAAGTTTTTGCTGGGTGCTGTTGAATAAATAATAGGCATATCTTACTAAAGATTAATATAGGGCGGAATATTAAGTTTTTTTTTTTTTTTTGTAATTTTTCCTAAGTCAAAAAGAGAAAAATTATGGAAATAAAATAAAAATTTCCAAAACGTGAAATTCAACTACAACAAATCCCCTAATCCCCAAACTAAATTTTTCATCACCATTTCCCAAAAGAAATTCCGTAATCTGGCAACACTGACTCCACTTGAGAAGAAAGAGAACATCTCAGTTAAAACTCTCTTCTTTGGAGTTTTTACAGAAATTTTGTTTGTATTTATTGCTATTTGTTTGAGGCGAACAATATTTTGTCAGCTATTTTTTCCACTCGATTTTTTTTTTTTTTTTGCAAACATTTTTATGTAGATTGTCTGTCTGAATGATCTTATGGCGTCGGTGTTTCCTTTTTTTTTTGCTCTGTTCAAGATTGTTATTTGTTTATATGTATGTAAGTTTGCAGTTGTTGTTGGTTTTGTTGCAAATTTATATGACACACGCACATACATATCTATATACTTATATTACGGCGACCATCTTTAAAATGCTTTTAAAAATCAGAATTATTGCTGACAAAATAATTATATGTTACATTTCAAGTAGACAGTCTTTGAGTCGGGACATCCAATACCGCAAAAGATCCACGAAGTAAATTTTCTCCTGATTAGGAATTTAAAAATTTAAGATAAATCTCGATTATTAAACCTGGAGCAACTCTAGGAGATTAATAACCTCTAGATTATTTCTTTTGAAATTTGTTTTTAAATGTTTCCATAAAATGTTTGCTGAATTGAGGTACATACCCATCAAACACAGAGTCATAATATATCAAACGTTTGAAAAATTGTGTGTTTTTCCTTTGATATCAAAGATTAATTCAGACCTTAATTCAAAACTGCATCAAATTTGGAGAAAAAAAAAAATCCCTTTTTGTTGAGAATGCTATTATTCTCAAAGCATTATCAAATCATTCTCAAACGTTTACATTTGAGAAAAAAAATTGATTTCAAATCATTCTCAAATTTTAAATTAAAACTTTGGTTTGCTGAGTAAATATAAAAAATCGTTACTGTGGATTATCTTAATTGCAAAATCCATTTCAAAGCGAAAGAACATTCCTTTTACATAAAACTCCACTCATTATTTTAGGGCCATCTACATTTCTCTTTATTGTGTGGCTTCTACATTAAGGAAACTACTATACAAATATCGTTTAGACTTTCCTAAGGATGCAGTATTCTTCATACTAAGATATCAGATACAAAAAGAGCAACAAACTCCCTTCGGTTCTGCAGGATTCCCGGTAACACCAATCGTGTATTTGACGACAGTTAAGCTGACATAATTTGTGAATCCCAGACATCCTAAACTGTGATGGCGAGACAACATCAACATCGCCTCTTATTTGCTTGAATGTCTATGGAAGCACCCAAATTTAGTACTAAAAATTTAGTGCTATAATTTGATACTAAAAATAGAATACCAAAATTTAGTACTAAAACTTAAGTACACAAATTTAAAATTTCAGTTACTATTTTTATTTTAATTTAGTACCAAAAATTAAGAACCAAATTTGGTACTAAAAATTTATAATTAAAAATTTTATGTTATAAATTTTGAAATATCATTTCAAGATAAAAAAGAATGTTATTAAAAATTCAGTACTTTATATCAATAATTAATAAAAAAAAGTACTAATAAAAAATTAGTACTAAATTAAGTTGCACTAATTTTGTAACGTTAATTTTTTGTACTAAACGTTATTAAAAATTTTAAATCAATATAAAAAAACACTAAAAATTTAGTACTAAAAATTTAGTAATAAAAAAAATTTGTATTAAAGATTTTGTACTAAAAGGGTACTTAGAACTTAGAACGAAACTTATATGGTTACAATGGCTTAAGCTCCGGTATAAGATTGAAGTAATCACTAGCCATTGCCAGACATCTAAGTATGGATCGTTTTCTTTTTTTTACGGATCCCCAGACATATTTTAATTTTTTGATAATACAAATTCATAATATGGATTCCACCCCAAAAATATTTTTTATTTTGAGGCCACAAACGAAACAAACCACCCCTCCGATCCCACTAAATACATTTGCTCATGTATATTCTCAATTAAATGAACCTGAATCGCTCGACTTCCCGTTGACCTTACTCCTTTTTGGAGATATCGTTCTCTTCCTTAGAGCGCTATGGCGGTTTTTTGTTGAATTTAATGTAAGAACAGAGGGGTACTATTTCTTGCACCCACACTTTCAAAGAGTTGAATCTTTAATTCTCTTTAATATTTTGTTGCCACGAGTAGGCATGTAGAGTATAGAGCATCCAAGCAGTAAAAGAAAAGTTATTAACGACTTATCTTAGTTCTTTCAATTTACTTAACAATATAAGTGAAGGAAAGGAAAATGTTGGGGAAAAAAGGATTTCAAGATAAAAAAAAAAAAACTGCAAATTGATAGCAAAAACCTTTAGTACTTGATATTTGAAATATCCTTCTTGAGAATTGGAAATTCTCATTTTAAGGAAACCGTTAATTTGCTTTATTCATTTATTTTATTTTTCAGCAACTTTTTTAAATTATATAGTATTTGTATATGAAGAAATGACTCAATATGAACAAAAAGTGTCGCATAAACATAAAGGTCTTTGTTGAGAAATTTTTCGAAAGAAATCAAAAATTTAGAGAGAGCAATAGGTAGGTAAAACGTTCGATTTTACTTTTTACTCCATGTAGTTAAAATTAGCAGAATTGATAATTTTATTATTAATTTAATAAGGGAATAAATAATTTTGAGAATAATTTAATTATGGCTCAATAGTATGTTGAAGATTTATATATATCTAGAACTCTTCGAAATGGAATTGTACCAGCTGAAGCATTATTCTTTCTTGGAAAAAAATAGATATATCCAGAATGAATCTCGTATACCTTTTAATTTATCATATTTATAGGCAAGCAAATATTAAAGCAATAACAAACAAGCAAATGACAACCGAAAATAGCAGATTCGACACAAGCAGTTATTTAGAGAATAAAAACACAAACCCAGACATAACAAGTAAGAAAGATATAATCGGTCAAGCCCGACCATACGACACCTCACATCATTGTGCATGTCCATCAAAATTAGTGCATGGGTCTTATATTAGACATGTGTACAATTTTGAACCGATACTTTTACTAAGTGTAAAATAAAATATAAGAATACAGAATATTACGTTACTAGCATTTATATGAATTTATACTCTTTAGGGTGACTCCCGAAAGTGGGCTTATTTGAGAGCTCTGGTGTATTATGGAGTGATCCTCATGAAATTTGTCACTGTGATTTCTACTTATATAAAACTTATTCGTGTCGAATATAAACTGGATACTAACATGTGTATGTGATTTATGCACGTTAAAGTGATTTTCGGAAGAGAATTTTATATGGGAGCTATGATTAATTATTGACCGATCTTCATGAAATTTGTCACAAAGATTGCTACTTCCACAAAACTAATTTGCATCGAATTTTATTCAAATATTCTTATATTTATGGCATTTATGATCGTTAAACCCCTATTACGGGAGGACTTTTGTATGGGGGATAGGTGAAATAATGGGCCGATTCTAACCAATTTCAATAGGCTTCGTCTTTGTGCCCTACGTGCCAAATTTCATTGAATTAATTCAAAATTGCGACCTGTACTTTGTACACAAGATTTACATGGACAGCCAGCCGTCTAACCAGCCAGACGGGTGGACGGACGGACATCGTTAAATCGACTCAAAAAGTTATTCTGAGTCGACTCAGAATAACTTTTTGAGTCGACTGGTATTGCATGATCTTTTCTGTGCATTACAAACATCAGCACAAACGCATAATACTCCAATCACCTATGGTGGTTTGGGGTATAATTAATAGAAAATATTGGTGGCTTCACAAATAATTTTTCCCAAACCTTATTCCTTGACCATTCCTTTTTGTCTTATAGTTATATGAGTTATATGTAAGTTGTTTTATTTTTTTATTATTGAAAATTTTAATTTATTTCGCATTTTTATTCTTTATTTGTCTTTTCAAAACAAAATGAATTATTTTGCACTTTACTTTTTGTTAAAAAGGGCAACATTTTAAAAGAGAACAATAAATTTGACAGCTTATATTAAACATTACTTACTGCTCAGCTTTGTGTTTAAACATTTATTGCGAAATAGATTGCGCAATATAATTCTAATTGGTCCACACATAACATTTTAAAGAGAGAAAGATTGAATTTGACAATTGCCAACATAAAAATGTCTACGTGTAGACTAGGCGTTACTATAATAGAATATTGTGATTTTAGGATATTTATTAGACCACCCTCGTTTAATCAAATGATGCGCTCATCATCATCATCAGCGGCAGCCTCAGCAGCATCATTTTATTCGTTTGAATTAAGAAAAGTTTTCTTTGTTTTTGTGGTTTTCACATTATTGTAGTTGGCAAATATTGTTTTTTTTTTCTTAGTTTTATTTTGTATCTATTTGTTTGTTTTGTTGTTGCATTTTTACAGTCATTGTTGTTAATCTAACGATCGTCTATAATTAATGAGTGAAACCATTCATTATGTCTAAAATGCCGTATTGTGTCTTTAGCTTTCTTCCCCCTATTTCATCGTCAGATGACGTGTTTTTGTTGTTGTTGTTCGTTTTATTTTACAGCGCTGCTTTGTAATTTGTAAACGTTGTTGTAGTATGTTGAATGAACGAAAATATGCAATTTTACCTTTTATTGACATAAATATATTTGTGGTTTTTACATTTGGTTGCCTCCACGCAAAATATGTTAATATGTATGTACATATATATATACATACATACACAAAGAAACGAATAAACATTCATATAAGACCAGTGATGATAATATTTTTTAATAAAAAAAAAAAAAAAACGCAGAAATTAAGGAAATAAAGATGTTGATTTTTTCAAAATAGTGAAAGTAACAAAATAAAATGTTTTTTAGTTTTTTAAAGATTTTAGGCGAAACTTGCACTTTGTATAAATATTTATTATTTGACAAATCACTAATTTTTTGAAAATATCATTTATCATGTCCTGTGAATAAGGTTAAAAAAATGATTCCACCTTATTTATTTAAGCAATGATTGGTTAACACTTGTAAGACTATAAAATTCTCCTCATACGTATTCAGGCCTTATGTGAATGACAGCACCTTTAGTGAAAGGAGCTATTGTTTCTTTTTACGGGAATTTTGCTGACGTCGTTGAAAGATTCAAGTCTACATTTTAAATTTACCCAGAGGTCAACATTGAAGATTACAATGTATTACTCGTATATTTTCAACGACTTACAATCATAAGAAAAAAGGTTTGTGTTGGATAACAAAATTATTAGTTTTTCGCCAAATAAATTCTGTACTTATCCTAGAAATTTCTTTCCCATCTGCTGTATCCTTTAGTTGGTTTCATCAGAGATTATTTAATTTCTAAGACTCAATATTCTTAAGTACAGATTCTTGAGATAATTAAATCGTTTTGTTAAGGTTATTCAGATGGTGTTTAAACTGGTGGATATGTGGATATTACATCTTATTGTTGGTATGTTTTATCGTCTCCAATTATAACAACTTGTTGGGCGGTTGGTCTATGTAGTCATGCAGTCATTTGTATACATTAGCGACCAGTCCAAGAGTTTTGCAGTTAAAGATCTCCTTTTTTAAATCATCAATACAGAAATGAACTACACTGAATATAGCTTTGGAGTGGTAAAGATTAATTTGAATCACAAACTACGCCTCTTTCGGAACGAAATCCAGAAACCCATCTTACAACATTCAAACGTCCGAGAAGTTTCCAAGCTTTCTTTAAGCTTTAGAACTGAGAAAACGGTGTTGATCTTGTCATCACCTTGATAGATGCACAGGTTGATATTATGAAGTGTCAACAAGGATCTCTTGCTCAGGATTACGATCCTTTTTAAAGGATCATCACCTATTTGTACAAGGAAATGGCGCCGACACCAACGTTCATGCCAATGATAGCTCTCTCTAGTAGATTTTTTGCAACCTTACTAAAGAGTCTATTAACGGTATGAATGAATTGAAAGTTTTGGAATCACAAACAAAAGTTTTAAACTACTTTGGTGTCATTTTTAAGTAATTACTTATCACAAGACAACAGAGATCAAAGACTGATGGAAACAGTGTTTGATCGTCGTTAAATAAGAATATAAGATTCTGTTGATTAACAAGATCTAGAAAATTTCTTTCCTTTAAAACGGAACAGCCTATTTTGATTAGGAAAAATAGTGCTTATTATCAAGGCAACGGCTGCACTCTTATTCTTTAAAGCAATAAATCCTGTTACGACTTAGTATACTTATCCCATTGTATTCTTTGGTTTTTACGATTAGCAACTATTTTTAGCTTTCAAAACTAAAGAAAAGAGAAATAAAAAAAGAATAATTGCCAAATAAGTTTAAGTTCAAAATCTTTAGCTTGGTATAAAAATTTTTCAAGTGGTAGAATAAAAGAAACGAAGTCGCCGAAAAACATTTCAATCTCTTAGGGCTATGTGAAGAAATAAAAATGCCTCATATGGGAAACAAAAAATCCGAGTATAATTGTCAAGAAACTAAATGCTCTCCCAGGCGATGATCACTAAGAAGACATGAAAATTATCATTTAATGAGCATAAATTGTAGATATAACAGGATAGTTTAATCATTTTACTCGACACTAATTATGTTAATAGACTAAATCAATCCACAATCCCTAGAAGTTGCCGCAAAATGTATGACGGCAACTATCAGTTATCTTATTTTTTCGAAAAAGTAACAAGAAAAAATTCCTTTTTTCACACACCAAAAATTAATAGGGTGACACTGTAACGAATCATAAATAATTCCATACTTGTCAGAAATTTTAAAATCTGTTTCGTTGTCGTCTGTTTCATGTCTCGTACTGATTCGGATGTTCGCACTACTTTCGTCGGACATCCTTCTGAGAGTTTCCCGATTTTCTACTGCAGTCAGGACATATTGGTCTGTAGGTGTCTTTTACCCCGCAACCGTAATAAAACACTCACCTGGTGTCGTCCAAAAAGTCAAAGTACATATGTCCAAGTTTGTCGCAATTCCAATAGCTTAAATTTTTTGTGGCATAGATTTCATTATCGTTGTCAGTTATCGTTGTTTCTTTCTCGTCTTGTTCAGTCCATATTGATACATGTCATTTTGTCGTCCTGTCATAAAATTTTCGTGTTTTCTCACCTCACGACGTAAATGAGAAATATTAGAAATTTCTAAATGAAGAAGCTCATGTCTTATTTCATTTTTTAAATTACGCAACCAAATCTCGCACAAGCCCTGGTCTGAAATAGGTGTCCGTAATTCATTGGTCATAGCCGATATTATATCCAAATAGTCGTCAAAGTTTTCATTTGGTTTTTGTTTTCTCCATCGAATGTCCTCTAAAATATCTGAGTCATTGTACTCTACCTTGTATTGTTTTCTCAACGCATTTGATAAAGTCAACCAGTCTATGTCATCATCGTGTTGTCGGTGAAAACGCCAAAACCATACTAGCGCCTTGCCTTCGAATAAACTATGAGCTTGCTTGCACAATAGTTGGAAGTCTGCTCTTAAATTATTCGTTGTCAAAATATTAACGCGATATGTAAATTCGTCCGCTGTTATGTTGTTGTCATGTCCACTAAATTTTAGCCGCCAATTTCGAATTATATTTAGAATCTTTTTAGCAAAAAATGGTTCCTGAGTAGTATTTGAGTTAGTAATAGTAGGTGAATTGGAATTCGGTGATGTCGTAACTATATTATTTCTACTTGATGAATTGTTAACATTAGAATTTGTTTGTATATTAAAATTCTGAAATATTGACCGAATTTCGCTCGTAATCAAAATTGTTCTTTCACTACGAAAACTGTTTAAGGATTCAGCGACTATCTCCCTAACAAGAGAATTGTCACCATATCCATTCTATGATGAGTCTAAATTTTAAGCCCTAAATCTACCTCTCGGACGAACTACTTGATTGGTTTGTGCTGTTTGATTAGAGTTTTCCTGTTATAAATTAACAGTAAAGCTCACGTTAGATGAACGTTCTAAATCCATTAAATTTTCTTGACTTCTTGTCAAAATTAAACGCTAATAAACTGAATTACATTTCACTACTCCATTTATTACCAAAAGATAGACAAACCCTTACAAGAATAAAAAAATAGCAACAGAAATTGTCTAGATTTGAAATGTTTTATGAGCATATATCATTGCAATTTCGTATGATATAGGTCTCAAATAAAACAAATCAAAATAACACCGAAAATCAAAATAAAACAGAATTAATGTTTCATATAAGAGTAAGTAACAGATTATTAAGCTCAGAAACAAAAATCTCTATCATAATCTGCTGAATTTAAATTTAGAAAAATAATAAAATAAATCCAACGTTTGTGAAAAGTAATTGCGAGAGTAATTCCGATATAAATCACTCAAAATTCCTAATCTCAATAAAAACTTAACACCTTAGCAAATCACAATTCTATGTAATATACCATTTGGTTCTGAAGTTAAAATATTCAAATATTCCAAAATGTCGATATTACATAGAAATTTGTAAAAATAAAATTAGAATATATAAATACATATTCCAATCTATGGTGTATTAAAAAAATGAAGCAACAGCAAGATGAAATTAATAGGTTATTGAATTTTCAAAAGCTTTATACTAATGAACACTTTATTAGCTGTGCCCTACGTTGGACGCCATTTAATTTATGTAACGAATCATAAACAATTCCATACTTGTCAGAAATTTTTGCTACCTATAACACTAGCTAAGCTCTTCGGAAATTGGAGAGATTCTTTTAATTTTCTGCTAAATATGGACAAACCCGTTACTATAAAATTAAAATTTAGGTAGCTATAAATCTATAGATACGAATACCGAAAAAAAAAAAAATAATAAACAGAAAACAAAAGTAAAAATCAAAATTATGTAAAGGTATTTTTTTCCGAAAAGAAACTTGATGTTATTTGTCCCTTTCTCTATACCCGCCCATGACCTATAACTATTCATTTTGTTATTCTTGAATAGCCAACATAATCCTAACTTTTGGTCCTTAAATGTTTCGTGAAATAATTAGAGTATATAAATACATATACACTGCCCGACACTTGAATAAGGAATCACATTTTTTCAACTTTAATTAAGTATATCTCCTAAATTAAAGTTCAGAAAAAAATAATTTTTTGCGCAACCAAATTTCAAAGTGTTGGATTTAGTTTCCTGAAGAAATAAAAAATATACATATTTTGTTATACTAAAATTATGCATTTATTTAAAGACATGTATTTCTGTGGTACTTTTTCGTGTGTCACTTGAATAAGGAATATTTTAAAACTAAGCAAACTGTAATTTATTTTGAAATTTTAGGTTATAAAAATGAAAGTTATTATCTTCTAGCATTCAATTAGTAATGAGTACTGCCACCATCTTTAGAAATAACCTCAAAAATGCGATTTGTCGTCGACTTGTATAATGACTCTAAGTAATTTAGCGAAATTGAACTCCATGCTTCCGTTATTGCATCCTTTAAGGATTCTATCGTCTCAAGTTGTTTTCCTCCTTCATAAACTTTTCTTGCAAACCAACCCCAGAAATTTTCCATTGGATTCAGGTCTGGTGAATATGGGGGCCAAACCAAAAGTTAAACACCTTGTTGATTAATCCATTGTTTTACTGCTCTGGCGGTATGAGTCGAAGCTTTATCGTGTTGGTACGTCCAAGGTATGGATCCAAAGAAATCATTAAATTTTGGAAATGCTTCCTCCAGAATGTTTTTGTAAATCGTTGCAGTCATTTTGTTGGATACAAAAACCAATTCTATGGTACCGTAATACGAAATGGCACCCCAACCATTATTCCGCCCTCTCGGCTATGTCTGCGGCTCAAAAATAATTCCTCCTTATTTAGGTCATGGAAGTAATAGTTATACCCGTCGGGACCATCAATATTAAACTTTTGTTCATCGAAAAATACAACTTTAAACCATTTGTCGGACCATGTCATGGTTTTTTTGTCAAACTGTAGATGTTGAGATTTGCGTTTTTCATTAAGTGGTGGTTTTTTTACAGTTTTCGTCGGACTATGTATGGACACGACTTTAAAATACGTTGCACTGTTCTTAGACTGGCACTGACTCCACTTTTTTCACGTATTTTTGATACCGACATGGCAGAATTTGATGCAATTCTAGGAATTTTTCGTCTTTCTTTTGGAGTTGTTGTTATTTTCTTCCGCCCTTTCATGTTTTTTCCATATCTTTCCACGTTATTTAAATAATTGTACACAACTGTCTTTCCTCTATTAATGTTTTGGCTATTTGGACCGGATTCTGACCCTGAGATTTCAAAATCAGAATTTTTCTTTTTCAGAGTTATTAAGAGGCCTCACCACGTCCCATTTTGAATAAAAACTATTTAAAAACTATCAAATTACAAATTCTTTAGCCGTTTATATTGAAAGAAATTCAAATCATAGCCTTCCTGATTAATATTAAAAGAATTCCTTATTCAAGTGACACACGAAATTATTTTACTTTAAATTTAGAAATTTGTTTGGTTTTATTTGTAACATTACGAATTTTGCAAATTTTGGATGATTAGCAAAAAAAAAAAAAAAATTGTAACTTTCTGTTCTTCTTTTTGAGCCCCACATAAGATTTTCCTTCTTGATTGATTCAGCCTAATTTGTAAATTAATTTATTGATGTAAATTTGCCAAGATTTAAAAATTTAGTGATGATAGTGATGTTTCGAATATTTATTTTCTTGCAGCACAAAAATTTAAAAACATTATTTTCCTTTATTTTAAAGTTTCTCACAATTTTGTATTTTGAAGAAATAAAAAATCTGAGAACAATATGCAGGACGAAAAAAGCGGCAACTGAATTATACTGCTGCAAAAATACAATTGGCCTAAAATGGAAAATGCATACTATTTGTGCAACTGCTTCATCAAAGCGATTCTATTACATGGAGTGGCTGTTTGGTAGTTAGCTTCGGACAAAAGAAATCATCAAATAACGTTCGAGAATATAATGTATGATATTGTTACGTTTTTGCCGTTTTTAAAAATGTTGATTTGCTTCTTTTAAATAAACCGTGGTTCTTTTACTTGCAAATAATAAGACGTCAGTACAATTTTAAATCCAATTAAAGCTCTTTATCTACGCTTTAAAACACACACGTTATATTAGATAATTGAACTGTTAAACTTTGCTACTGAATTGCAACTTAACGACTCAATTGACTACTTAAAGACTGACTTAATTTACAAACTATACCTGCTTATATATTAGTGATTAATTTCTCTACAATTTTCTAGTAACATCAAGAACCATGTAAGAGCTTACTTATAAACAACTCAGCTACTCATTAACACACAAACAATAACTTATAACCGCTTAAATAATACAAATTTCTCACTAATACTTAGGCAAGTTAACAAAAAGCAGAACTCTCTTAGATTATTAATATAAATCAAAATTAAGAAACTTTAGCTAAAATTTAAATAGACATTCGTTACAAATTATAAGTTTCTAAAATCGTTGTTTTAAATTTATAAAATTAATTTTCGAAGCAATATCAATCATAACGCACTATTTACCATCCTAATTTAGTCACCAACAGTTACTTTGGCTAAGCCGCTAGTCGCACACACAGCAAGACGACTTAAAGCATTAAACGTATGGAAGAATTATAATTATGGACATCTTAAATACACATTCATAGTGTACATACCGAACAGAACACACTATGACAGCGATCTTGATGAACGGTTCCAAATCGGGGGAAAGAGGCAGATGTGGTATCTATTACGTAAAACTGGAATCAAGCTTTTTCTTAAAGCTATCAACTAAAGTAGCGTTATTCAAATCGAAATTATGGGATAGTATTATGGGATATCGTATGTTCTAATAATTAAAGTGGTTAAGTAACGCCACTTTTCTCTATATGAGACAGTTATTCTCATATCGGTTCCTAGACATGAGAACACTGATGATAACAGCAGAGCGGATATACTGGCACATGCAGGCGCTTCCCCAAATCAATACTATCATACTTGAGACATAGGTTTTACTCTGCTAAAAAATAAACAACTAATATCACACGAACTCTGCGACAAAGCCGTGGAAAGATGGACAAGAGAACCTACTTGCGCGAAGGCCGAAAAAATCTGGCAAATTAAGAACATGTAGAGAACGCCGCAAGTGTTAAAACATATGCCAAAAGACAAAGGCTACCTTACAAAGATTTTGGTAAAAGTTGCAATGATAAAGAAGAGGAGACGACTTCTCTGTCGTAGCCCAGCATTTGAAGACCTAAGACATACAATCTCTATCGAAAAATGTTATGGATAAAATTAGCACATTCATCAAGGCCAACAAATGACTGAAGGAAGACGGTGATAAGAAAGAAAGAAAAGCTTGAAGTTACAGGATTATATAAAAAAAGCTAAAGACTCTAAAAACTCTCCAAAAGAATAAATCATAGAGCTACAATTTATTTCAGTTCTCGGTGGAATGGCTGAAAAAATGACAAACCAAAGCAGAGTTATTGGAATTTAATTAGACATCAGCAGAATGTAATACGTATTCGTAAGCCGCAACACACTTCATCTGCATTCTTGGGGTCTAATCCATTTGGGTTTCGATGAAACTTAAATATGACACTTGCCTTTCACTTTTTGCAATTATGAAGAGCTCAGTTTGCAACCACCAGACGTTTAGGTCAAGTTAGAGAGTCTAACATCGTAAACGCTGAAGTTATAGATGTGGTTGCATTGTTGTCAACCGACATCCGATTGCAATCTTTATTTGCCCTTGTTGACTCTGTTTCGTGAACCAAAGTAGAGTTTGTGGACTATAATTCGACACCAGCATCACATAGTGTCTACATTAGACAATTTTTTATTAGGACAAACGTCAAACTTAACACGAATTTGTGGAAGGTGGCAAGAGTTGCACAAAAATAACAATATGGCGTATTCATTATTGTTTTTTACATATGCAGTTTGACAACTGTAACAACCAAAATAATAATCAGCTGTTTAACTAAGGTTACCTTGTATATATTCGCACTGATTCTGACGTTTGTTTTGATACAAATTTGCCTAATGTAGACACTAGGTAATGGAATGTCCACTTGATCAGTATACTTGGTGATGAAGCTATACTTAAGAAAAACACTAAAATTATTATAAAAAGCACTAAATTAACATCAGAAAGAGAAACATTCGAAAATATTTAATAATGGGGCTGGGAAGAAGGGAGGAAGAGTCTTCATGTTATTCTTTCTTTGGCTCTCTTTTTCATTCTTGTTTTAATTGCTCGCTGAGTGTGTGAGCATATTAGAGATTAAATTTATTTAAGCATATATGTACATGTATGTAAGTGTGTATGTACCTATATATTTATTTTTTATGTTTAATTTATTTACATTTAACAATGTGGCTGACTCTCAATGTCAACTGAAGACGAAATTGTAAGGCTTTAAATTATAATTTCTTATATTTTTTTTATTTATTTTTTATTTTTTTAAAGACATGCCGATCGTTATGTTTGTTATGATTTTTTTGTTAGTGTATTTGTCACTGCGTATGTTACTGTTGTTGTTAGTGATGATTACCTTAAAACAAAAATGAACATCTGTTGTTTATATATCCCAAAAATTGTTAAGGTTTAACGTCATATTTTGTTGTGGCGGCAACAATTGGCCCCACACATTTATACACTCACTGGAAGATATTTAACATTCTCACACATGATAAATTGCAAAAAAATAAAAAAAAATAAAAAAATGAAAACATTTTGATAGTTGCTCTCACTTTCGCTTAACAGATCAAAATTGTTTATTTAATAAGGCAGAAAGACAAAATGATAAACTGTTATTGTATGTGTAGAAATTGTATTACAGTGAGTTACAAAAAAAAAAAAAAATGTTTTAACTGAATAAGGCCTATAGATATGTAATTAAATTGTAATTTATTCTTAATATTTGCTTTAACAATTGTTTGTATTTGTTTTTTCTTCTTTGTATAATTAAATATTTGTTTGACTAACATTAGTGTTTATTGTTTAGATTTTATAATTAGTGACATATACGGATGTTTATATTGACAATTAAATGAAATTTACATAGAGTGTGACATGAATACTATGAGTGTTTGACAGATTTGTTGACATTTACATATTTTTCCTGAAGGTTTGTTTTATTTATATCCAGTGTTGCCGTTTTGATTATTTTTAACCAAAACTGGTTATTTTCCAATATGGAGATGGTGACATTTTTTTCATTTTGGAAAGTACTATTAGATTACTCGGTAAATCTCGTATACATTTGCAAATAATAAAATAAACTTCAAAACAAATTTGTGATAAAATGTTGATAAAAACGACAAAGAAAACACAATTTTAAAGACATCAAAAATGCTAATGAATTGTGTTGTGGCACAAAAAATAATTACACTCCACAAACTAAGTTTTGTTCCGACAAACAGACAATTATTAGGTCAATTTCGGAATGCAAATTGTTTAACATGAGTTTAGTTTGGTACATGAACGATATTAGGGTTATCAATTATTCGACATTGAAGCTGATCGAATAAAATTTCATTTTTTTTAATTATTCTTGTAATCGAATAAAATTAGATTTTTCTTCGATTAATCGAATGAATAAAGAATAAAATATATTGTTCGAATAATTAATAAATTGTAAATCAATTTTTGGTTTTATTAACACAAAAGAAACCCAAAAATAACGATTCATTAACAGAGAACAAAAAAAAAAAAAAAAAAAACAAAAAATATCCAAAAATTGAGACCAAATTCAAATTCCAAACAAATTATATAATGAAATTGAATTTCTTTTAAAATTATCATTTATAAAGAACATAATTAAGCATTTTTTAATAAAAACAGATTTGTGGAAAAATCCTTTCACTTTCTATTGAAGATGGCAATACATATCATTAAAAGCAAATCTAGTTTTTCTGTTCTTTTTACATTTTTCTAAATAAAGTTAATGATCATCAATCTACTTTTTCTTTTTTAATTTTTGATATTATTTATTGATTGATTGAATACAGTTAACAAACCATCGTTACATATTTCCGAATCTCCGGTTATTTTCACATTACTTGAATCAATAAAATATATTTTGAAATAAATAATAAATGAAAAATTCTCAAAAATAAAACATTTGCATATACCTTTGTTTCACTTTTTGTTGAATATTAAAAAAAAAAAGATATGAGCTGCAAAATTTCCAGAATTTAATAACTTATACATCTCCCGTTTATTCTAACTTTAAGAGGTTTGGTTAAATCTTTAGAAAAGCTATTCTATTTTTTTTTTTTTTTTTCTAAATAATACTGAGACTTCAGTGTCCGTGAAAGGCTTTAACCCAAAATCTATTAAAACGTGGTTTACGGACGCAGAGAAGAAACATGGTTACAGCATTATCACTACAACAATATTATGTTCTCATTGTTAATTTTCTTGACTTTAAATAACTCTGTGTTCATTATAAGAATGTTTTTGTTTAAATTTTTTCATTTAATGTTTACACTCAATAAAAATTTTAATATGGTTTTAAATATTTTTACGAGAAACAAAATTTTATTAATATGAAAAATATATTACGTGTACAACCATTAAATATTTAGTCTTTTTCCTTGTTCTTAAACCATATTCTGTTTTTAAACCATATTAATATTATGATTACTTCCCATATTTTGTTTTTAATTTTTGTTTTCCAACTTCATTGTACTTCTCATTTAGTTTATATATGAATAAATATAAATAATATAAATAGGCCAGGTTTGGCTATACTCAGTGTGATTCAAGCAATATAAGATATTGATTAGCTACCATTAAAGGGTTTAATTAAAAAAAAAAACATATCTTGCATTTGAACTACATATGGTGGTACAAATGAATATAATTAATGAACCAATAATATGTAAATATTAATATTATTTTTTTTTTTATTTTGATAATGAACACTTTTCTCTATTATTTTCAATAAAAAAAATATAAAAACAATTTTTTATTAATATGTTTTATTTTAATAATAATATGATAAAATGGAATAATAATATGAAAAATGGCATAACAATATTATAAAATAGAATCATAGTATGACAATGTGGTATAATAAAATAAGATATAATAATAATAATAATAATAACAATATAACATCAAATCATAATCTGATAGAATGGGATAATGATGTAGTAATGTGATGTAGTATGTGAAACTAAAATCATAACATGAAAGAAACAAACCAAAAAATCGGACACAATATGACAAAATGGAATCATAATAATTATTACTTATAATCATTTATATTTTTTGCTGTGATTATATGTTCCAATCATAATATGTTGCTCTTAGATTATAATCACTACAACCATATTTTTTCTCTGCATGCGATTTTATATATCCTAACGAAATTTTCAATAATTTTCAACAGGGTTTTCTAACTAAACAAAACTTTTTACTCTTATAATTTCAAAAAGGTATAATAATTTAACAAAAAGTCGTTTTGAAAAATTATTCGATTAATCGTTAAAAATTTATCGAATAATTTTTTTTTGCTAAATTTAAAAATTTTGTTCGTTCGAAAGAATACAAAATTTGTTCCTCAAATAATAGAATAATTTCTGTTCGAGTGATACTCTAATATATATAGAACTTCAAAAGTGGAACTAAGTGCATATCTCATTTACTTCATAAAAAAAAAACTATATTTTTGAGTTAATGATGTAGAAATATGAATTATACACAAGCTTTATCTTCTGTAAAAATATCATATACATATCTGTTATGATCACCGCTTTTTTCTATTAATGTAAATGACATTTGAAAACTTTGAATGCAATTTCTACAAAACTAGGTTTTTTTGAGTTATAAAGTTTTTGAAGCAAATGAGTGAAATGTATTTTTAGCAGGAAAAAAGATTAACAATTTCTAAGAAAATTAAAAAAGTTATTTATATTACCTTTTAACAAAGCTCAACCAATATTTCTATTAAAAAATTTAATAAACATTGTTTTAAGAGAAGAATTTCAAAAGCAATGAACATGAATCATAAAAACAGAACATCCTACAACCATGGGTTAAATCATGGGTTAAAAAAAGAACAACTTCAGCTCTTTTTCAGCACTAAGTACTTACTTTCAATTACGATACAATGTTAAAATCAGGACTTTTTCATTTATTTTTTGCTAGGAACCTTTGTTTTAAACAAATAAATTTTAAATATTTTTCTCTTTTAAGCATTTTCGACACATTTAAAAGAAAGTTAAGATTAATTTTACTGTATTCATATTATATTCATTCAGGTTTAAAAAATACTTTAAAACTGAATATAAAAAATATATATATCAACTTTTACATAAATAACTTCAACATTTTTAATTTGGTTATTTTAATTCTAATTTGGATATTTTTTAAAATTGTGGTTACAAAAACTGTTTTGCCATGGCAACACTGTTTATATCTTAAAATTATCTCTTATTGTGTTTTGTCTTATGAAGAAATGTTGTCTATATTTATTATTAATACTGAATTAACATAATTTATAAATAATTGATTGTTCTTTTTTCAGTTATATAAACATACAACATACGAGGGTAGTGGCAAAAGTTTGTGAAATAATTAGAAAAATACAATTTGTGAAAACAAAATAAATATTTGTTTAAATAAAATTAATAAGGGTTCTCATTTATATGCTTAAGTTTTCCCCTATTCAAATGTTGTGCATTGTTAAGGATAAGAAATTAAGAAATCATTGCAAATAATTGAACAATTTTGTTAAAGTCAAAGATAAAATCATTGCATTATTTTATTATAATTAAAGTAACTATAATTTTTTACATCACAATTATTGATAATATTTAAATATAAACAAAAGACAGCTGATTTATAATTACACAATTTGCGAGACTAAATAGTCGCAAATGATTTTCCATATAATTTTTGACAGCTCATTTGCGAGTGTGCAAACTTGCACACAGTGCATGAATATTTTATTAAAAAAAAACGTTTACTGAATAATAGTGGAAGGCCAAAGTACGCGGCGGCGATCGTCATCATTATTACCAGCTTAAAAATCAATCACTTGTGTACGAAAATTTTCAAAGGAAAATTTAAAAACATTGTCATAAATTTAATCTTGCAATCCGTCAATGTTGAATTTGTTGCAACTTTTTTTATATGGACTGCGCGTCCGCGTGTGAAAACTAGATCAGCTGATTGTCGCTCGTCGCCGCGTATTTATTAAATCAAATTAAAAATTATGAAAATTTTCCAAAAATTAATTTAAATCTTATATTATTATTTCAAAAGATAACTTATGTTGTTTTTATATACCCAATATTTAGATCCCTTTGTACACTTTTGAAGGAGTTTTGAAGGTCTTTTTATCATGAGCTTAAAAACTCGATGTCGAAAATTTCCGAACCTTTTTTAAAAGATCAAAATTCTCCACAAATTGACTTTGATCCATAAAAATTTTGTACTTTTTCTATAAATGGATTTATATCTACCGTAAAAAATAAATTTCTTTAACACTAATTGCCATATGAGTTAAAATAGAAACCATCTTATATGAGGTAAATACAAAAATAATCGAAAAAAAATGAAAATTTTTTGTTCATGTAGTTCTTTTTTGTGAACATTTTGAAGAAAACAGAACTCCGATTTTCATGCAAATTTTCGCATTATAATGAGAAATCATGTGGTTATCCAAATTTAATGATAAAATGTTTTAATCATAAATACATTGTTATAAAAAATATAAAAAATAAACATTGTTAAAAAAAAATCACTACAAAGTCACAATATACTTTTTTCTCGAAAAATTTTTGGCCAAAATATTTTTATTATTTCTATCAATTATATTTCGAAAATATTTTTCTTTCATATATAGAAATAATCAAAAAAATTACGATATTATAAGAAAACATGTGATCATCCGAAATTGATAGAAATAAAAAGTTTTTATCATAATTACACTGTTTTTAACCAGTGCCGAAAGTTTTGTTGCAATCATGGAGGTCCTAACCACATCCTGGGCATAAGTTGGGGACTGCGTTGGGGTCCTCCACATATAACATCGACAAAGACGCCAAGCTCGAGTTTTATCTCCTTGGTTCAGGTGGTGAAGAGTTTTGCTGAAGATTGGAAAAAATTCCAGTTTACATGCAGTGAAGAAATTGTGAATTTGATTGAGATAACGATGAATGCATCGTATGGCATAAGTCATCAATGTTGTGGCCTGTCACCATTATGGAATAGTCGTCCGCATATATAATCACCACAACTCCTTGAGGAGTTGCGGGGAGTTTACAAGAGGTAGTAGTTAAACAGGAGTGGCGAAAAGACTCCTTAAGAAACTCCCTGTTTAACTCTACGGGCTTTTTGATCGCTTGTTTCTAAACTCTACGAACGACTGACGATCACTTAGTTCACAATCCACGTTCATGTTGTTGTTAGGCATTGTGTACTGCTGATTTAAGCTCTGTGAGATCTGAAAGGTAATGGCGATTAATGATGTGGTGGTGCTGTGCATTTTGCGAAATCCATGCTAATGATGAACTGCTGGTAGTTGGCTAGGGGAGGAGTAGAGCTTCGAATGTTTTCAGGAGGGATATCGGATTGTAGATTAATCCCTTGCTCACGTTCTTTCCAGGTCTCAAAGTGAAAATAATTAGGACAGATGGCTACGGACGCAACATAGATATTATAGAGCTCTGACTCCATATCCCACGACCTGACATCAATACCTAGGACTTCGAGTACCTATACTGCACGAAGGCGATACCTCCACCGTTGCATCTGGTGCGCTCATTTCGGAAAACATTGTAAGCTTTATAGGTTTACAGACTGAAGTTGTTCATCAGTTTTGTCTCCTGGACCGAAGAGACCTCGTTATATTAAATTCAAAAATTTTTTTACAAAAAGACTTCGACAACAGATTGACGTCAAACTGGCCTGTTAAAATTTGGTTCATTGTTAGAAATTGGTTCTTCAACAATACAAACAGCACACACAAATTGACTTCAATTTGGCGAGACTCTTGAGATGTTTCTACTTCCTCCTCATCTATTTCCTCCTCCATATATTCTACTACTTCAAATAAATCTTTATCTGGTCCACGGATTTTTCCAATTTTAGCAGAATTGTTGACATTGATTTTTCTTTTCTTAGCCCTTGCCCTATTGACTAACTGTTCAAATTTCTTGCCCTTAGTAAATTTTTGCTCCAATAAAATTTAGACAAATTTGAAAAAGTTTCCTTGCTTTGGAATCATTTTCTCAAAACTTCATTGTAAGTTACAATAGATAAAGTTGTGCTCGTACAAATATCGAAAACAGAAATTCCTTTTGTACCAATCTGTAATAAGAAGTAAACAATATTAAAAAAGATTTTTATTTAAAAATTTTTAACGCTTTACCTTTTCCAACCACTGGTTTTCAAAAGATCTGAGAAGAAGAGACAACGAACTTTTCGACGTTATTCTTAACTGCGTGGAATGAATTACGTATGTAACCAAGGATAATAAAGAGATGATATTGAAATGATGCATTCCTATTTTTCCTTATACTTTTACCACCTTATTTTGTAAATCGCTTCACCTCAATTTTAAAAATTTCCCATACAAATTTTTGAAAAACAAAAACAATTTATATGAAAAATTTTTCCAAGTGAAGTGAACTGAAGTGAAGTGTTTTATAAAATTAGACCCATAGCCATAAATTAACATAGATAAGAAGTTTAGGTTAGGTTAGATTAGGTTAAAAAGGACGGCGTCTTCACGCCCCCAACCCAGAAACCATTCGGTCCATTGTGATCCCTTTATAGATAATAGAGAAATCTGATAGATAAAGAAAGAGAAAAATCCTAGATAAGAAGCTCAAAAAAACTCAATTGAAAAAATTACTCAAAAAGGCACACATTCTAGAATTGTTTTTGTTTTCAATGAATTTTTTTTATTAAAACATTCTTGGGTTTTTTTGACAGCACAGTTTCATATCCATGTTAATCTATGCATTTATTTACTTATTTATTTATTTCAATTCACAGTAACATAAAAAACCTTCTTAGGCCAATAAATATATATTACAAAGATTTATATATCCTAAATAAGGATATAATAAATATTAAATAAAAACTATAAAAATCAATTTCACTCATATTCAATACTCCAATTCAAATGGCTGCCCAGGCAAAATATATAATAAAATACAAAAAAAAAAAAAAAAAAAAAAAAAACAGCAAAAAAAATTACATAGTCCCATAAGTAGTATAAGATAAAAAAGAATGTCACACAATTGCGAATCACTAAGCTATAGAGTCGCCAAATATCTCACTAGTTTTAAATGAAATGCATTATTCGAAAATAGACGAAACTCAAGTGGCAAAAAATCCCAACAACTCTGACCGAAACTGTAATGGACACCCAGTTTTAATAACTTTAAAAAACATCATCATATTACGATATGAAATAAAAGTCTTACGAGAACAACTCAAAAATTGTTTCATATATTCTGACGACGAGAAACATTATATACATAATGAGCAATCATATTCATAATACGATTGAGCATTGTAATGTTATAAGACGTAGTCCCGGATATTACTTCCAGGCCATACAACACATATGTTATCAAAAGTGCAAGGGCAACTAAATACCTCGTCCCGCAAGGTAAATAAACGGCAAGAGAATAAAATCTTCGTAAAATACCAACAACTTTAAAACTAATTCGATCAATATGGTAATCAAATAACAAGCGCCTGTCAAGATACATTCCTAAACATTCCAATTTATCTACAAAATTAACAGAAGAACCATCAATAACAATTCTCAAAGTCAAATCAGCAAACGATTATCAAAAGACCATTGTAAGAAACGAGCTATAGAATATTCAATATTATATTGCATTACATCAATATTATCAAAAGCTGTTCGAAATAATAGCATGACATCATCTACAAATAAATAGGATTTACACACATTGGTATCAACAAGGTTCGGAAGATCATTTACATATAAAATAAACATAAGTGGGCCTAATATCGAACCCTGAGGAACACCCAATTTAAGAGGTAGAATATTGGTGGTATATATACCACCAATATCCACAAATTGAAACCTATCACATAAGTAACATAGAATAAGCCTACATGCAGATTTGGAAAACAAGTTCCTTAACTTGCAAATTAAGACGGAGAAATCTACAGAATTGAGTTTAGCTAACTCTTTAATCATTGTAGTTATTTTGAGGCGTATTGCTTGGCAATAATGGAACCATAGATTTTTTACAATACAAAAATTTTTCGTCTGCGCTGATTATCTTTCTTTTTTGTTGGACCTCATTCTGGCTTTTAGGGGAAGTCATATAAACCGTAAATACCAAATACTGCAAGCCACGTTGAATTTTGCTTAAGACTATATTTTTAGTAGCTGTATTTTAATAGAAAATACTTTTTAACTAAGTATTGTGCAAGAAAAATTTAGTGCATACAATTCTGCTTATCAAAATGAAACCAATGGGTCAATCTCTTTGGAATTTTGATTTTTTTTTTAATCTGTTATATTAATTAATTTATTAAATTTTAATAAAATATTTTCCATTACTTTTTTGCCTTTTTAAAAACTCTATTTTATTTTTTAGTCAGCTTTAAATATTCTTTAAATATTTTTTTACTATGACCCAATACATTTAGAATGGACAGAATTAAGAATAGTTTAATGGATTATCCTCCTTTGGTACTTAGCGGCACCATTTGTTTGATACCACTCAGTTACTTTTTTGTTGTAGTAATAAGAGAGAGATATAGAAATCGGACCAGAAAAATTGGAACTTGTTGTGTTTCTGATGATAGGAAGAAGTATTTTTTGAAGGCACACATTTGCGTACATTTCTCTGTTAAAAGTCTCATTTGTTATGAATAAAGTGCTTTTTTCTCACATATACAAATGTCTTGCTAGTCTAAAAGTTTATTCTACAATTTCGATTTTTTTACATGATAAATTTTTTTATTTGACATAAAGCGTGAACCATTTCGTAGTTCCCAACTTTTTTAAAGAAAAAAACACAGAAAAATCAAATTTAATATGGAATGTTTATTATCATTTGAAAGAACATTCTTTGGCATTTATTTTTTTATGTCTGTCAAATGTTGGCCGTTGCTACGTCGCAGATGGTCCATCCGTTGAGTCCAATTTTCGATGACTCGTTCGAACATTTCGACTGGTAACTCGCGAATGACACGCGTGATGTTTTCCTCCAAGGCCTGAATCGAAGCGGGTTTGTCCGCATAAACTTTAGACTTTACATATCCCCACAGGCAAAAGTCTAACGGTGTGATATCACACGATCTTGGTGGCCAATCGACCGGTCCAAAACGTGAAATTATGTGCTCACCGAAGTGTTCTCTTAATAAAACCATTGATTGATGCGATGTGTGGGAAGTGGCGCCATCTTGCTGAAACCAAATGTCGCCGAGATCACGAGCTTCAATTTCAGGCATCAAATAGTCGGTTATCATGGCACGATAACGGTCGCCATTGACGGTTACATTCGCACCGGCATCATTTTTAAAGAAATATGGAACGATGATTCCACCGGCCCACAAACCACACCAAACCGTTGTTTTTTCGGGATAAAGTGGCAGTTCTTGAATCTCTTCAGGTTGCTCTTCGTCCCAAATGCAGCAATTTTGTTTGTTTACATACCCATTGAGTCAGAAATTGGCCTCATCGCTGAACAAAATTTGCCTAGAAAACGTCGGATATTCTTGGAACTTTTCAAGAGCCCATAGAGCGAAGCGATGTCGCTTGGGAAGATCGAGCGGCTTCAGTTGTTGCACAAGCTGTATCCAAATCGACTCTCCACGGTCTTCGTGTACACTCTCAGCTACGTCCGCTATATTTTCTTCACAGCGAGCTGGACGTGGTCTATTCAGTCGAATATTATCCAATAATGAATGCTGGGTCTCAAAATGGGTGATAGTGTTGCGATTAGTACGCTCAGTAGGCCGATTGTGTTGACCATAAGTTGAGCGAAGTGCACGAAATACATTCCTCACAGAACGCGAATTTTCGTAAAAAGTTGAACGATTTGTAAACGTTGTTCAGGCGTAAGTCTTTCCATTATGAAATGCCAAACAATACTAAACAAAAATAACATGACAGCATGACACGACTCACACGTGATCTATCAAAAAAAGGCTATTGAAAAAAGTATCTCTACTTGAATCACCCATAACATCTGTAATATGGAATTCATGATCAGGATGTTGTAAAAAGTCTGTCAGTACGCACTTTTTATCACCCTTTAGGCAGTACATATTCATATCTTTTGAAAAATTTTAATCTTAATTATTTTCTTTCCCTCTTTTGCCTTCACAGATTTTCTAGCATTCCTATTAGGAACTTTGTAGGTCTTCAGGTCAGTTTTTTTTTAACTTATTTGATAGAACATATAGAGCAATTTAAAGAATGAGTTACATACCATCCAGATATGTAGAGATTTTATTTTAAAATTCGTATTATTTTGTCTGCGATCATGCAAACGGTAAATCAACTTTTTCTTCTATTATCAGGATTCTTTTCTGTGATTGTAAACTCTTTGTATTTTTTTTATGACTGAAGAAACTGTATTTCCCGACTCACCTGTGTTCTTAACAATTGTTTTATATAATCGGCATGTGTTTTGATAATAAATTTGAATTACTAATGTGTTTGAACGAATTCTGTTTAATTTTCATTTTAAGAAAATTTAATTATGCTATTACAACAAATTTTAGCTTATAGTTACTGAGAATAATAGCAAATGTTAACAAGTTATGGTATGTACTAATTTTTTTTACATACAATAAAAGTAGGGCAATCAAAAATAAGCAAAATAATATTTTTCTTGGACTTCAAATGAATACAAATGTTTGTTACTTTTTCGTTTCAAACAATTTTAAGAATTTTGGCACTGATTTGTTATAACATAATATTTTGGTTATATCAGCATATTTTTGCATATTTTGGGCTTAGTGAGAATTTCTTTTTACTGTCACAGACCTTTTTCAAATTCAATTCCATAAAAATTTTCATCTAATAAATCGATAGAAATTTTGTAATTTCTTGATACGAAATATTAGCCTTGAATTTTTTAAGTGCAATTTTCTAACAACACATTTTTTAATTTTAAAAGTATATTTTACCATTTTAAGAGCAATTTTTATGCGCATAAAACAAATTTTTTAGGGCATATTCTTGGTTGCCCTGATTATAAGCCTTAAAATGTGCACGGATTTTTTCTTGCGCAGTCCTTATAATCGTTCTTCACTACAAAACAAGCATAACAACTTGCTGTTTTTGCTAGGACTACAAATTATTTCATACCTATTCCCATTATTTGTATAGATTTTTTTGATGTAACCCGTTCAACAATTTTCAAAAGAATGATAATTGTTGATAAATTATTATTTACTTAAAAAAAATATTTAGTCTATCCTAGTAGTTTTTAGACGAAGATTACAGTTTTAAAACTTTAAAATTGAAAAAGAAAGAAAAAAAGAAACATTTTTATGTAAATGAAATAAGACCCAATCTTAAAATATTAAAGGCTTATTTATCTTAACCAATTTAAAATTCCAAACAACAGACGGATGCAAAATTTGCACAGTTATCCGGTTTATAAACTTAGAAGAACCAATTGACTTACTAGTAACCGATAATGGAGTTTCTCAGTAAACAGTGAGTGAACAACTCAATTCTGAACCAATATTTTAGGCGACAGTTTGATGAAATTGTTTTCAGAAAGGTGTGGTTTGCTACATTAAATTTCTAACTTACATTTAAAACAAAAACTAATTTTGATGTTTTGTTTTTGCTTTAAATATAAGTTAGACGAGTCGTTTTTGTGCTCGTGTTATAAAAACAGGCAGTAAGTTATGAAACGAAATTGCTGAATAGAGATCTAGAAACCTCACACCTGATTGCCGAGAAGCCAATGCATCAGGGTATTCAAATTGTTCGGTTTTTCTGTTGTTCGAATAAAACGAATAATTCGAATACGGCATTTTAGTTCGTTCGAATTATTTGAATAATAAAAAAAAAAATAATAATAATAAAGTAAAATATTTATGACCTTGTAAGTTTCTTTAAAAATTTGATTGTAAGAAATAATGGTAACGGTATAAAGAATTAGCAATTCATTGGAAATATCTTTAAAAAAAACATAAATGTAAGTATATCGTTCATTCTAGGAAAGATTTAAACAAAAGAAACTATTTTTTGACAGAACGTCATCAGATTACCTTCATATTTAGTGTACTACATATAACCTTTTTCATTCAAGATATTAATTAATTTTATTCAAGATTTTAATTTTTCTACAAAACAAAAAATCGACAAAATATCACAGCGTTTTGAAGTTGCTTCGAAAATCTTTCTACGTTAACACATTTCAATTTGTATTGTGAAACTTTAAAAAATGTTTAACAAAAAAAAAAAAAATTATAAAGAAGATATAGTCAGTCAAGACCGACTATATGATACCCTACACAAATGTATACGAGCATAAAAATTCAGGAAGGTGCTTATATTACACCTGTGGCCAATTTTACTAAATGTAAAATAAAATATACAAATACAGAATAATAATTCGTATGGGATTTATGCACGTTAAAGTGATTTTCGGAAGAGGGTTTTATATGGGATCTATGGGCAATTGTGGACCAATCTTCATGGAATTTATACAAAACTTCCTTACGCTGAATTTTATTAAAATATTGCTATATTTAAGGCATTTATGATCGTTAAACCGCTATTGCGGGAGGATATTTGTATGGGAGCTAGATGAAATAATGAACGATCATAACCAATTTCAATAGGTTTCGTCCTTATATCATAAAAGTCCCACGCGCCAAATTTCATTGAATTATCTTTAAAATTGCTACCCCTACTTTGTGCACAAGGTTTACATGGACAGCCAGCCGTGCAGCCAGCCAGACGGACGGACATCGTTCGATCGATTTAAAAAGTGATTCTGAGCCGATTGGTATACTTTAAGTTGGTTGTTGGATAACTTTTTCTATACGCTACAAACATCAGCACAAACCCAACCACCTATGGTGGTGTAGGGTATAAAATAAGCAACTAATTTGAAAATTAAAATTTAAATCGCCTGAAATGTCTATTTTTGCGATGACGAACTACTTTTCTTAACCCGCTTGCTTTTCGGTATTTCTTGCCTATAAACATAAAAGTTGCAACTTCAATTCTTCTAGAAAATTTAAAAATCAATTTCAAATTTAAATTAATTTTAGCTAATAACTGTTTAAACAATCAACAAATACGATAAGACAGTTAATGTTCGCAAAAGCAAACAATCATAGAATGACATCGGTTGATATAAACAATCCAATTTGTCTACTATAGACACTACGTAATGATAGGACTTTCAGGCAATATGAGAATGATGTCAGTGTTATTCAGCTGGTTCATAGTCGGAATTTGAACTCCATCGATTACAACGTCTTATCTTCTTAATTCTGGTAGAAAACAGTATTGCTTTCAACTTCTTAAGGCTGTGCGCAGTTAAGATAATGTGGATATCGCCGAAATAACCAGTTACAACATCAACCTACGGTCCGTTGCCATAAAGTTACAGTTGTCCATATAGGACATCACTTCCACTCCTAATGTAGGCTCTGGGAGTTTAGGGCAGCTTACAATTATGGATTTTTTTTGCTAAACTTTACGAACGCCAAACGGCAACTAAAATAATTTACAATCCAACCCTTCATTATATTTTAAAGTTGTCGAAGGCATGTAACAGGTTAACTGTCGCAAAGAACATGTTTTCACACGGCATCTATTGGTTTTAGACATATGAGATCTGAGAGGCTTAATGACGCGGTGAGACCATGCTGGTGACGAGCTGCTTGCAGGTGACATGTAAGTTCGGTAAGAAAACGGATCTCAATAGTCTTCGCGAAAAGCGACAGGAGTGATACTGGTCTGTACGTTTGTTCCTCCCTGATTTTATTCTCATTATAACTTTATCCATTTTCCAGCAAATTGGTAAAATAAAACTCCTTACTGACAGCTAAATGCTGTTGTCAAGTTTTCGACTACAGGGTCTCCGACAATTGATTTGTGGAATTGCCAAATCGATTGTAATACCGGAACAAATACATTGGACCCTTAAAGTTTGCAGTTATAGATAGGATTTAGTTATTACTGCAAAATATCGCCAAATTATCAAATTCTAAACTCACAAATTCATCCCCTCTCTTTTCTAGTCGACGGTCATTCAATGGAATAGGTATTTTTCTTGTCACAACAACATCATCAGCATTCAAGGTGTCTTTCCCATTTGGGTTTCGTTGAAACCTCAACATGGCATGCGCCTTGCACTGGGTGCAATTTTGAGGAGCTCTTTTTGAGGCAAGTTAGAAAACCTAGCATCATAAACGAATTGGAATCCGGCCAGAAGGACCATTAACAAGTAGCAATCGTTAACTGACCCTGTTGTATCTATTTGGCGGTACAAAAGCAAAGTTTGTGGACACAAGCGGATGGATTATGTATTTTCTGTGTCGCAACGCATTTCTTTAGCATTTTGGTGTATTTATTCATTTGGGAAGTACGAAAATCTAGCTTCATCAACTCTAAAACTCGAAGAATCATAAACAAGTTCCAATCATTAATTTCACTTTTTGTCTTTGTTTAGCGGTATCAAAGCAGAATTTGTGAAATGTATTTAGACACCAGCCGAATTAAATATGTATTTTCTGTGCCGCAACTAACTTCATCAGAATTCTTGGTGTCTGGTGAATCTGGATTTGGTTGAAACCTCAACTGCAAGCAAAAAAGTGAACTGTCTTACTGTGTTTACCAAAAATTACCTCACTAAACATCCTGAGAGTCTTTCGATTACTAAATTAACTGTAAAGAAATATTCAAAACTTCAAATTCCATAATATTTTGCATTCACATTTTTTCTTTCATCACTTACTGTATTATTTCATTTATAATTAACAGTCTTTTAAAGTTTATAGCTGTTTTTAATAGAGAAATAAAACGCAAAAAATTTTTGAAATATTCTAGACTAACAGATATTGGCGAACATGGTCTTCTCTCCTCTAACTTGATATCTAAAGAAAATAATAGTTTCTGTTGCTAATATTCTTGGTCTTGTTTTTACAGAAAAATATTTATGTATTTTCCCCCCACATTTAGACATGTGCTACAAATATGGTCGAGTAGAGTGGTAGTTGTTTTTTTAAGTGTATAAGTAGTTTTAAGTTGGAAATAAATTCATTATACAGGGGCTGTTTGAATTACCTACATACAAACATAAAGGGGGAAACAAAAAAAAAAAAACTATTTATATGATAAGTATGTATGTATGAATGTGTGTATATATGTATGTATATATATATATATATATATATATATATATATATATATATATATATATATATATATATATATGTATTTATGTATGTATGTATGTATGCATGCATGTATGTAGGTAGGTACTTGTAAATATATTTATTATTATTTTATGGTGTACGTATCATAAATATTTGTTTATAACACAGTGTAACAAGAAAAAATTGCCTCAATAATTCCAACGCAGAATGAAAGGATACCAGTATCTAGTGAAACCCCCAAAGGGTTTCTCAAAGTCAGTTCAAATTTCGGTGTTACGGCCTCTTGAAGTTCGAATTTTTCGGTGCCCTTTTTTCAATATGATTGAAATTAAAAAGCAGTTAATGTTATTTTTCCATCACAGTGGAAAAATCATAATGATACTAAAACCCAACAAACCTGAACAAGTAGTCTTTTCATACAGACCTATAAGTCTGTTGTATACGCTTTCAAAAATGTTTGAACGACTTTTTCTTAAAAGACTGCTTTCTATTTTAGAAAAAAAAAAATATAATTCCAGAACACCAATTTGGTTTTAGACATAAAAAAGGCATACCGGAGCAATGCCACCGAATCGTAGAAGTTATTTTGGATATACAGCAAGCATTTGATAAAGTATGGCATGATGGAGTGCTGTACAAATTAAAAACTCTAATACCGGCGCCATACTATTTGTTGCTTAAGTCGTACCTACAGCAAATAAATTTTTTTATAAATATCTCTGAGGAAAACTGAAATTTTGGTATAATAAAGTCTGGTATCCCCCAGAGCAGTATTTTAGGACCAGTTTTCTATACGATTTTTACATCTGATATGCCCACAAAAGATGAACTAACTATTGCCACTTATGCTGATCATACCGCTATACTAGTATCTTGTGAAGCACCAACGGAAGCCTCTAAAATCGTTCAGGAAGAATTAAATCTAATTCAAGAATAGTTCTTAAAGTGGAATACTTTAATATTAGTCAATGCTCAAAAATCAGTTCAAGTTACCTTTTCTTTAAGAAAAAATGATTGACAACTATTATTTATGAATGGATCTCCAATTCCAATAAGCAATAACGTGAAATACTTAGAACTCCATCTTGATAGAAGACTAACATGGAAAAGACATATACAAATGAAACGTGAACAACTAAACATAAAAAGCAAAAAAATGTATTGGTTATTAGGACCATCATCAGAACTAAATTTAGAAAACAAAATTTTATTAAATAAAAATACCCTGAAGCCGATTTGGATATTGCAAAGATATCAATCAAAAATCTTAAAACGATTAAAATGACATGGCGCATATGTATATCCTTGAAGGAAGTACTGACTGGAGGCCACGCCCACATTTAAAAAAAAGGGTTGCTTTGCTTCTTAGTAAGCATTTTTTGATGACAGTGATAAAAAATATCACAAAATATAATAAAAAGTGGGCGAAAGAGATGCGTGTCACCCATACAGATTAAATTTTATAATATACAATATTTACTATTACTTAGTAACATCAATAAAGTAGCAAATTGATTTTTACTGAAAGTGGGCTAAAAACTGGACGTGGTATCCAACTTAATTTTAGTCCATATTTTTCTCCACAAAATACTTGATATATATGCTAAATTTCATCTGAACCTTAAAAAAAATAGTTATTTACAATAATTGGGCGTTTTTTATTAATTTTATATGTTATATGTTCTCTCGAAGTATCCAAGAAATATATATGTGCGAAATATCATTTAAATCGGTTGAATAATGTGACTACTCATATACTGAATAGAATTTAGTTATAAAAATCTTCCATAATATTTAAGTGAAACTATGAACACTATAAAACAATAAATACCCATAATACATTGGTGCATATTCCTATAAATGCACATCAATTTTTTTAATCACCTTCCCAAAAATGGTACTAAAAATAGTTAAAGTGCTAATTTTTAAAATTATTTTTTTGACTTTACTTAAAAAATTAATAACAAAATACTTAAAATGTACATTAAAATTTTTTTCATTGTAATTTTAGTAGTTTAATTCCATTTTTTAAAACTAATGAATCAATTTAACATTATAAATAATGTGTTGATGAACCTTTGTTTTGGATAACTTCAAAAATTCGGTCTAACATTGATTCGACTAATTTTTTAAGAAAATAACTGTCAATTTCTTCCCAGGCCTGCTTAATTTTTAGTTTCTGTTATTGTCATTATGGCTTCATTCTGTGCATTTCTTGCGTAAACTTTACCGCCACAGATTCTCCATTGGATTTAAATCCGGACTGCAAGCCGGCCAGTCAAATAGTGGAATACTATGTTCATTAAACCACGATTTAGATTAGTACGAGACATGGATTGCAGCGTTATCTTTCATCCATGAGTTGGAACAAAACATATTTTTGATTTTTCTGCATCAGAAAAGGCTGCCCAAAACATAACACTACCTCAACCGAAATTGCGTTTAGCAATACGAATTTCGTTTGCCCTCAAATCATGAGTCGGGACACACCAAATTGAATTTCTTTTCATCAGAAAAGATTACTTTATTCCACTCATCTGTTCATTTCATGTATTTGCGCGCAAATTTTAAACGATTTTCCTTATGATGCTGTTTTAACATTGGCTTACATTTTGGCTTCTTCCATTTTATGTTACCATCTGCTCGCAAAATGTTTAGAAGTGACAGGAAAGTCAATTTTATTTTTTAATTGTGCAGCATTTAATTTCTTTTATTTTATTAATTTGCCTTTTTGTTAATTTTTGATTACCTTTTGTTGGTTTCTTCCCTTTTTTAAAAAAGCCTCGAACAACAATCTTTCGAACAGTTACTTTTTCGTCCATTTCTCTGTTGAAACAAAAACTTTAAATGCGTTTATAGGAATATGCACCAGTGTACATTGAAATTTACTGATTTAAATCTTTTTTTGTTTACACACATAATGAAAAAAGTGCTCCAAAACATCCGAAATTTAAAAGTCCATAAAAGCAAAATTCGAACCAACTTTGAAAAACCCTTTGGAGATTTAATTAATCTGATGATACACATTCATATCGCATTGGAGTCATTGAGGCAATATTTTATGGCCCAAAATTTGTTGCATAGTGTAATTTATTTTTAATATTTTACTTTTTTATACTTTATGCTCTATATGCTTACATTCTATTTCACCTTTAATTTTTTTTTTTTTTTTTATTTATTTTAATAGCTACATGTGTTTGCGTTTAAATATATTCATATAACTATGTAAATATTTAGCATTTGTTTCAAAAAAAAAAAAATGTTTAAACAAATTGCTAAAATTGTTAAAATGAATGTTTGTAAAACGAAAAAAAAGTTCTTAGCTGCTAGAAACACGTTTTATTTACCATTTCCTGCTGGTATGGGAGCGAACGTAACACCAACATTGCTTGTTTTACTTCCGCCTTGAAATATTATCATCAATTTTCCTATAATTTCAATATAATTGCAAGCAATTTACCATATTAAAATTTAGGCAAATGGACAGAGGTTTAAAAGGAATTAAAGTTAATTTTAGTCACAATAATGGATTCGTTTCATTAAAAAGTATTTGCAACTTGTTGCCTGAGAATCAGTATAATGTGCCCTATAAGTATTTCGGATTTAACGTAACCCAAATGTATAAGACATCAAGAATGCTGAAGTTTGTTACGGCAAAGAAATTATGTATTTTATTCTGCTGGTGTATAATTATAGTCCACAAACTCTGCTTTGGTACCGCCAAGCAGAGATAACAAAGGGAAACTGACGATTGCAACTTTTTTTATGGTCCTTCGCATCAGATGTTGGTTGATGACACTACAACCGCATCCCTGCCTGTTTAGTTTTCAAACATTAATGCTAATGAAGAAAGTACATATTCCATCCGCTTGTGTTTAATTATAGTCCACAAACTTTGCTTTGATATCACCAAACAGAGATAACAAGGTGAATTAATGTATGCAACTTGTTTATGGTCCTTCGATCCGGATGTCAGTTTGTTTACGAAACTCACTATAACGGTTATCGCGGCGGCTTAATTTTTAAAAAAGGAAAAGGGAAATTCCCGTCTTTTGATATATTAACCTTTTTGGATGATTTTGATCTTCAATTGTGTTAGTCTATTCATGTCATTTGTTGAGTAAATATATCTCTTAATATGGGAAAAGTTCAACATATTTTAAAGCCAACGATTTCTCAAAAATTAGAGATATTAAAAAAATTTAAAAGTGGAGATTCCATAAATTCAATTTGCGTGAATTACAAGTTGCATAAGTTTTCGGTTTACCGCATTATAAAGCAATAAAATTCATTAAAAAAGTTCGTACCTACAACAGAAAGTGGCCCTGGCAAACGTTACACCTTAAAGAAAGCTGAGTACCCAAGAATGGAAAAAAATGCTTTATAAGTGGTTCGTAAAACAAAGGGAAAAATTTTCCAATATCAGCAGCGATTTTACGATCAAAAGCCAGTCATTTGTATTCCAAAATTTATAAAACCAACTCAGGTTTCAATGCCAGTGAAGGATGGTTGAAGAAATTTAGGCGTCGACATGAAATTAGATTTTTAAAAATTACTTGCGAGAAATCCTGGAAGCTCGAATTCGGTATTGAATGGAGTGAATAGGATAACACATCCTTAAATATTTTACAAAATATAATCCAGGAAGAAAACGATACCGACCTTTCAAATATTGGTACACTTGTACCTCACGAATGCTGATATAAACAACTGGATTCAAGAAGAATTTCATGTGGAAAGTAATGAGGAGCAAATGGAATTATCAGATACGGAATCGGAGGATTTATACGATAGTAGTCATGAAGAAAATAAAATTAAAGTGGACGATTGTATAACATCGATAAATATATGCATACAATGGGATTTGGAAGATGATAAGCCAACAACAGAACTATATGAATACGTGATTCAGCTGTTATTTTAAAAAATAATTTGCCAAAAAAAAGCAACTCAAAATCTCCAATTTCTTTAAAAATGTTTAAAATGTAAATATATCAATAAAAACAATTCTAATTTTAAAAATTAATAAAATTTTGGGTTCTGTTATCGCAACAGGTCTGGTTTTTAATTAGTCGCGAAAATCGAGCTTGCACCACATATTGCATACTGACGTGTATGTGGTTGGGAGTGTGGATCTCAATACAGGAACATTGAATCGCCATCAATATTTATAACTCAAAATGTTTTAAACGAATAAGCAGATTATTTGACCAACGTCTTCACAGGAGTGGACAACTTTTTCGATATCCTTCTTTGTAGTGTCAGAATTTGATCGCCTACATTCGGACTCAGACGCGCAAGGCGATTTTTTACTCATAGGACATTGTGATAAGGTTACGATATGGGGATTTTTAAAACTTCCAACTTCGCCCACGATCAAATTTTCCCAGGCTATTTGCAGGCTTACAGTGTTTTCTAATAAGGTTCAGACTGTCAAATCTGTTGTTTGTTATTCCGTCACTAGTGTCGAATCATCATGGAAAGCTGCAAGTCAAATCTGTAACATTCGGTAGTCAAATTCGAGATGTTCGATTCGGTAAAAAATCAGCCAGTTCCTGTACGTTAAATTAGCAGCCAAAAACATCGCATTTGTCCATGAAAATATGCAAGGTAGTCGATACTTCGCTGTGCACAAAAACTCGGACTTTAGTTTGGCGAATTTTGTGTCGATATTTAGATCCAACTGACCCTGCAGCTCAAAGTAAATGACCATAGACAAGGCCGTTTGTGCGCTGAATGGACTTCGGAGAGTTTAGAAATGGACTACAATTTTACCCGAAAAATCATCTTTAGCGATAAGGTGCAATATTGGCAGAATGGCTATGTCAACAAATCAAATTGAAGCATACTCGTACATGGTTCACCTGATGACAAAGCATTCACAATAAGTTGATATTTGTTGTAGATTTTGGACCAGTGGCAACATTATGCTATAAGTCTATGATAACCGCCAGTTGTATGATATGGACGTGGATCAATGCAACAAAATCATTGAAAATTGGATCTCTCAAATCCGTGCCACTGTGCAAGGCATGAAAACCAAATAGAAAACCATTTACAAAAGTCTTTAGCTTTACCTGCTTTGGACCCTGGGTTAACCCCAAAGATCTGAAGGTAAAGTCTAGCTATCTAATAACAGCCAAGTTCAAAAATCTCCTGCTTTAATATAAATTTTTTTACCTACACAATAGCTCCCCTTTTCAAAATGAATTCATTCCTTCAAAAAACTTCCTATCACTTCTCATTGATGGTAAATTTGGTGTGTAGCTGCCTGGTTGTGTGTGTTTTCTATTTTATGTGATTTTAATTTCATGACTACACGCAAATGTTAGGATTTCTATAAATTAATTTTGATTTTTTCTTACATATTATTTTTATTTTTCATTTTTGTTCACTATTTGCAAAAATTGATTTAAAATGCGGTCAAGCGTCAAACGCGGCTCCTTTTGATTTTTTGCCGCTTTTGTTGTAATATTGACAAGATAGTTGTTGTAGTTTCTTAATATGTATGTAAGACAAAGGAGAAGAAGGAGGAGTAATAGATTATAGAATATTAAGAGAGTAAAGAAAAAAAAACTAAAACAAAACAAGGAGTGTCAATGCAAGTTATGCATGTGTAATTGATTTATAACCTTAATAGAATTTTATGATAAAAATAAAATAATTTGTTGTTATTTAGAACTGATTTTTTGAATTAAAAAAATAAAAATCAGAATAACAAAAATAATAATTAGGCATTGAAAAAAAAGTTATTTTTTTACATCAATATGGTGTAAAAATAATTTAATAAAGTTGTCCAATAAATAAAAATAATTACATAATCGATAATTGTGCAGACAACCAAAAAAAATTAAAATAGATCTTCAGTCCCTACCAGCGATTACAAAAAAGGTTTGATCAAAAAAATTCGTAATTTTGAGCTTGTTATGAACAAAATATTAAAAACTGTATAGAGTAGAAAAGGGGAACATTCGGCACTTTTCTATTTAAACTTTTCTCTTCACATAACCATAAACGATATCTGTAAACTTTATTTTGTAGTAAAGACTTACAGTAATATTCAGAAAAAAATTTAATTTATATATAAAGCACAAACTAGCTAATATACAATTTATCCGTACAAGTCTTTATTAAGAAAATCGTATTCGAAAAACAGTTTGCAATCTACATTAACTAATAAACTGTTTTTTATTTATGTAGGCAATTCTTCCCAGTTTCTCTCTAACTTATATCGTCTGTGTTGTGAATAGTTATAATAAATTATTCGTTATCTGTTTTATTCCATTATTATTTTTAATGTTCTAGTACGTTTTCGATGATAAATAAGTTTTTAATTTAAAAATAAATCTTATTTATTTTTTGTTGCTTGTAATTATAAGTATCCGAATAGCCAATATTATGTAATAAAATCAACATCACTATTTCATTTTTGGTTTTGTTTACATTATTTTATGTTGAAATTTTGTTAAAAGTTAACTATAATCATTTTTTTTTTTTTTTTTTGTTAAAATGCGTAATTACTAACCCGTAGTTGACACATTAGATTAATGGCGCCTTAATCTAAGACTTGTACATATGTACTATTTGGAATTATGTGGAAACAACAAACAACGAAAAAGTCGCACATATGTGATTATGGCGAACATTTGGTTGATATGCGGGCAACCTGAATATTGGTATTTTAATCCAAAATAGGAAAAATAGACTTTTTCCTGTTTATGTTTATGATTTTATTACAAATTAGCTCAAATTCCTAAAATCAGAAAGCCTATTTCCGACCTGTTTCTTCAAAGATAATGGAGATCATAATAAGGGATCAAATAACGGAATACGTTGAAAGTAATAACCTTCTGGACAAATGAATCCACATGTTCAACCTCGAGGCAATTATGACCCCATTATGATAAATGTCGATCTAACTTCATCATGAGACTATCGAGGCATCGGCTGAGAACTCTGGTAGCCGTGGTTACAGGGCACTGGATTGCTGGTGCGCATGCTAGGAGACTAAGGCTCGCTTTTAACGACTTTTGTAGAAGTTGTCGGGATGAGGAAGAGGAGGAGACGATGGAGCATCTTTTATGTCACTGTCTCACTTTTGCCGGGATTAGGACTTCCAATTTTGGTAGTCCGTTTATGCATATGTTGTCAGATCTATCTGATATTGATGTCAGATGGAACAGCTCTTTCATACATGCGTCGGGTTAGTTCGCTTCGTACGTTGGAATGGACATGTAAGGTAGAAATTCATGATCCGTAAGGGTTTCACAACGGGACCAAATTGGACTCACGTATGCTGTCTCTTGGACATGCGGCACGGCGGCTTTTCCATGATGTATAGCTCATACGTGATAGAGAAAATCCTGTCATGTTACACTCTAAGATAATTTCGATCTTAAAAAGCGTAACAGACAAATAACAAAATAAAAATCAGACAAATATCAGGTATAAAAAGGTGCAGGTATAAAAAGGTGCACCATTGCCTGGACTTGTTTGTGGGTCTATAATTGGGAGAAAAGGCCATTCGGGGCCTGACCAGAGACTTAACACAATCTGGTACCACGGGAGCCAGTAGCCCCTGGTACGGCAACACCTGCTTGTCGGTGTGGTCGTACTGGACTGGCTGTTGGAGAGGACCTTCGGGGAATCACGTGGTAGCTGTGCCTAAACTGCAGGATGGGGTTTATAGTCTCGATGTGGTGTTGCATAGGAACACATGTCGCCAATAGTGCGGCAAAAGGTTATATAGCTCCAACTCCTAAGCAAGGAGAGTGGACTTATCCAGACAATGAATGTCTTCTTAGATTTTACCACAGCATTTGATAGAGAAAATCATACAATATTGTTAAAAAAAAAAACTTAGACCTCATGTAAACTTATATCGTTATTTTTAAACGAAAGATATCAGTATGTAACGTCTGGTAATAGTACATCAGATTGTATACAGTTGTATAGAGGAGTTCCCCAAGGTTCTACAGTGGCGCCTCTTTTATTCATGTTATACATAAATGATATAATTGAATGTTTGTCTTTTTGCAAAGCGTACATTTACGCTGATGATATACATGGGATGATATACATGGGTTAAATACCGATAGTTTGTCAATTGATGAATTTACTAATTTAATTAATAATGATTTAAATGCCTTTTTCAATTGGTCTCTTATAAATGTCTAAAATTAAATGGAAATAATATTTCCTACGTGCGGAATTACAAATCACTGGGATTTCACATAGATTGTAAACTGTCATTTGAAAATCATATTAATATGATAATTAATAATTTGAGTTATTATTTACCTTATATTTCTCTATGGAATAGAAATGTATTCATCAACAACGGCTACAAACATTAACAAGTTAAAGAAATGTTTTAATAAAGTCGTACGTTTCATGTATTCTTTAATCTGAGATTAATAACACTTTTTGATAAGAGCGTAAAGTACGGAACACCTCATTAATTGGTAAAATTATTTCAGTTCTCACATTCAAATCGAACGTCTTCAATTGTTTGTCCTAGAATCAATACAACCTATATGCAAAGATCACTTGTTTTAAGAATACTCCTATCTAGATTATGGAACGTATAGCCGAGAGAATACCTGAGATCTTTAAATTTGAGGGATTTTTAAATTGAGGAATATTGAACATATGTGAGGAAAATATTATATTGTCCCAGAATTCAGTTTATACCTTTAAATAGCTTTGTTGGCATATTTTTTAATTTCAGAATGAATCTTAACATCCAGAAATTAAAAAATGTGACCTTTTTGTCAAAATTTTATGCATGAATATAAAAAATGTTTTTATTGAAATATGTATGCAACGGAAATAGTCTTAAAGTAGCTTTGAAGTAGGGTCGAACGTATTTTAAAATATTTAAAGTTAACAATGGCTTACTAAAGGTACATTAAACGAATCATCTTTTTTGAATACAATTTCAAGGAATTTTACTTAACAGTAGTGGTTAGTAAAGCTGTATTAAGTTTTTTTTAATACTGCTTTTAGATATGTTGCCTTTAATTTAAGTTCTTTTGAACCTGACTATTTCTCCGTTACGTTCATTATTTTTACGAATTTCTGAACTGACCAAAAACGTCGAAACTACCCCAATCCATGAAATAAATTCGACAAGTGAATCACTTGCCTATATAAGATGTTTTTTTAATTTTATTTTATTTTAATACTGCAATTAAAAAAAAAACAATTAAAAATTAATATCGATAGCTTAATATAAAGAAGGTGTTTAGGTTTCAACGAAACCAAAATGGATAAGACACCACGAATGCTGATGAAGTGTGTAGCGGCACAGAAAATACGTATTCCGGCGTATCTCGACTTTTCGTAATTTTACAGGAAAAGGAAAAAACTGAATAAAACTTAAGAAAATTTAGATAAGAAAAACTTTGTTTGCTGTTTTAATTCAAAACAAGAAACGAAATGAATGCTGACTTTTATTTTTGTTTTTTTCTACTTCTTAATAAGTAATCTTAGAAATTTTTGAAAATAAATTTAAAGTTAGGGTTTTTTTTCAGTAATTTAAAATTTGAATAAACTAATGCTATAATTAAAGTTTTAATTAGCAAAAATTAATGTTTCATGTATCATGAAAAAATTACAAAATGTAAATTGATTGATGATTTAGCCGGCAAAAAAAAACGGCTTGTATATTTTAAAGAACTGTATGTAGGCAACAAAAAACTAAAAAAACATCTAACATTTCGTATACAAAAACTGTATAACGACGCTTCAAAGGGAGATATTTTTTAGGCGTTAAAAACTCAATAAAATTGTTGAAAATTGCTAATCTTTGAAACGTTATAACATTCTATTCAAACCTAATTTTTCCATAATTCTTTTTTCATTTATTAGGACTTTTACGTCGTGTCTATGCTAGACAAATTTTTATCAAGATTTGCCCTGATTTTTACATTTGTCATGATAAAAATTTGTCTAGTGTAGACTCGACGTTATTTACGTAGTTTATCCTACTTAAACATATGTATAACAAAAACTTAATGTTTTTTTACGAAAATTTATTCAATTTAGATCTATTTACGAAAGTCTAAATATGAATCAATTGTTTTCATTAAAGTACAATTTTTGTTATTGGCGCGTAATTGCAACCACATTAGTTTTAAACTTTAATTGAAAATATAGATTAAAAGTTTAAAAAACTGGTGCTTACTCATGCTTCTTCACCTTTTTTTTTACAGGAATAAAATGAATGTCCACATGTTTAACCCTCATATGAATAATATGAGAATTTGGGTCAAATATGGACTAGTATTAATTAGTTATATTAGTTTTGAAATAATCAGGATGTTTACTAAGTTTACTATATCTCCAGTGCTTCTTCCTGAAATTTGAGATAATGTTTTTGATGAATGATGAACATGGCTTCCCGAGTTGCCTAGAGGACTTATTACAATGACCACTTTTACAAATACTCACATATTGCTCACCATCCATTCGCTTTTTTATTTCCATTTCGCTTCCATTTAGGTTTGTTTGAAGAGAAAAATTGCTCTTTCGAACATTATTTGAGTTTTTAATATAAGAACTCTCTAACACAAGAACAAACAATATTTTGATATCCAACGTTTCAAAAAATTATTTGCATTATAAATTCTAGGAAATTTCTTAAAAAAAACATTAAAATAATAAATTAACCTTTAAATGAGTTAGGGCTTTTTCTTTCAAAGTATATTTGAAATAAGTTAGGGTTTTTTCTAAATGCCCATAAATCCGTTATTTGCAGTCATAGTGTACTCAATTTTTTAAGAGACGTGTATTAGATTGTGGTCTTCCAGAATACATAAAAAATATACATTTCAAAAAAAAAAAAAAAAAAAAAAAAAGCAAGCTAGAGTGCTATATTCGGCTGTTCCGAATCGTATATACCCTTCACCCGTATTATATGAAAGCGAAATACCACCTTATATGGGATGTAATTACAAACATATTTACTTATAGTATGTACATATATTATAAAAATGAGGTGTAAGTTTGTTTAATTGTTTGTTTGTTTGTGTATCAATCACGTCTAAGCGGCTGAACTGATTTTCAAGAAATTTGACACACAGATAGTACCAGTGCCTGAGGTGGTTATAGATTTTGTTAGATTTCGATTGGAAGTCACACCCACATTTCATGCCTACTTCAAAAAAGTATTTTTTTTCAATTTTACACTTTATTAATAAAACTATTTACATGAAATTTGACGAACAGATAGTGTTTGCACTGTGGAATGTTACAGATTATATTGATCTTGATAGGATACCACGCCCATATTTTAAGCCCAATTTTTTAAAACTCTCAAACTGATGAATCAATTGGCTTAAAATCGGAGCAGGTTGTATAGTAGCCCCTATATAAAGCAAATATTCATTATGGCATATCTAAGGAACTTTTACAGCGAGAGCCCTCAAATTTCGTGGGAACCTTTATCCTATCATATCGCATTAATGAAAAAAAATGGGGCGGATATGTCCAGGGGGAGAGGTAGCCCTCATACAAAGATAATATAACTTTTCTCATCTAAAGGGCTATTACAGTGAAAGTCTTAAAAAAATTTAAAACTAATTTTCATATCAAATTTCGAATAGGATGAATAGACCCAGGGGGAGTAGTAGTTTCCATATAAAGTAAATATTAGTTATCACATCAAATAGGGTAGCGAAGCGTAACGGTAAAAGCTAGTAAATAATAAATTTAATACTTTGGAATTTTACAAAAGTTCAATATTAAATTAAACAAGTTATAGCGCTATATTCGGCTGTGTCGAATCCTATATATCATTCACCATCTTACCAACTAATAATAAAATTTATGCCTTAGAATATGCTTTCATATTTTCACATTTATACTTAAAAAAATAATCTACATTTTGTTTACACTCTACAAAAGTGGAAACACAAAATTAAGCTTCCTTAAAAAAAAAAGCATAATGAGCGTCACTTTAATCATTCATTCCTAGAACATTTATAAATTAATTGATCTTGTATGGTGTAATTTCTATTTGTATAAAGATTACCTAATATTGCATATTTGCAAATAACACATGTAATATATTAACACAATTAGTATCATAAGGATAATCTATTTGGAAGATATTTATATTTGCAAATTTGTTTTGATTAGCTTTGACCTAATTTTTGATATTTTTATATTTTTGTTTCCCGTGAGAGTACAATTTTTGAAATCCTAAATTATATTCTTATAAAATATATTCACTTTACACCTTTTTGTTTTAAACCAATTTGGTTGTATTTTACTTAATCACTGGGAAAAAATATATATAAATAAAAATTTGTCTCTTTTCTTATTCATTTTGTTAAGTTTAAAAACTTTTTAACAGTTATCTGTAATGCGTAGAGTTTTCACCCCAACATTTCAGATTTTTATATATATTTTATATCTGTTATGATACTCGTAATTGGACATTGTTATCATTATAACGTTGTTGAATTTTGGAGATTTTTGTAAATACCCAGCAAAAACTTTGCTTTCCTGGTAAGCTAGCAGGTATAATTGGAAGCAAAAATAAACTACTTATTTTTGCCTGAATAACTAGTTATTTTTGTTCGAGTTGTCCACAAATTCATGTAGTTATTTTTTGACTCTATGGGTACTAAAAAATATGTACCCAAACGAAAACAAAAATAAAAAAAAAACAAACAAAATTTTGCCGTCAGTGAGACTCGAACTTGGACACAAACTAACCATTAGTTTTTACTGACTAACGTCTTACTCAGTACACCACCTCGCACATAGCAGTCTAAGCGACAAAAACTATATTTAGTTTAAAATATCTTTTTAGACATTTTGTTATAAAAAACTAACAGCTTCAAAATGGGGTTGAACCAGCAACCTTCTGGTTGTTAATCCGGCGCTCTAGCCAACTCATCCACGTGATTGCAGTATAACTGTACTATTATACTACTGAGTACTTATTAATGTAATATAGAGTAAGCAAATAATAATGACGCCTCATTACCAAGAAACTACTTTAATAAGTGTTAATACCGAAAACCAAAAAGTTTTTGCTGGGTAGTGGCTAATTATTTTTCGTTTTCTCAACTGGATTTATTTAGTCAAGTTTCTGTGTGAACAAAATTCAGGGTTTATTTAGTTTTAAGAAAATAATAATAAAATAAATAATAATAATTTGAAAATTGTATAACTATAGTAATAATTAATTTTTGTATGGTACTCTAGCCAATTTAGGCTCTATAAGCTTGCGACAACACTTATTTGAAATAAATAAATTAAAAAAATAAAAACAACAACAATAATAATAGCTTCTGATGACTACTAAATGTATATACGTATGTTTGTATGTAGATACATGCTTATGCAAAAAATCAACAACACTGAATCATTGCAATGCTTCAATTTCCAACTAAAAAACGTCCAAAAATATATACAAAATAATTGTGTGTATATGTATACAATCAACTACTGCTTGCTTATACAAAAAAACAACAACACTAAAAGTCATTGCAACGCTTATTCAGATTTTTGCCTATAACTCGGTTGTTTATTCAAAAAAACCGAAATTTTAGAAAAATATTTACAATAGATTTGTGCAAAAATAAATTCCGAAATGTGTTTTGCCTATATCTCAGTTACCGATTTTGTAAATTTCTTCTGCAAAAACATTCCAAAAAAAGATTCCGAATTTTCTGTGAAAAACAAAGTCGCTAGCTTATATAGGGGCTTAGAAAAGTCGAAAAAAATACAATGCAGGCTTGAAAACAAAGTCCAAAAAGTTCCAGACAGGAATGCTGCAAAAAATTTAGAAGCCAAGAATAAGGCACGGAAATTAAAATCAAATTTCATACAAAAATACCCATGTAATGACAGATTTTTCGCAATTTCCGGGTCAAAATTTTTATGTTTCTAATGCTCGAGGAAATGTTGAAGATAAGTTTAGGACCCAAAAGCAAACAAAATTTCCCAAACAAATTTCTGGTATGTCAAGCTTTATGCAGTTGCAGCAAAAGAAGCAAGTCATTTGTTACAGTGGGCTCTATAAATACCGAAATATACATCAAAGAATGTTTGCAAGAAAAGCTTCTTGCTTTCATAAGAGAGCACAATGTGTCCACACATTTTTGGCCCGATTTGGCATCATATCACTTCGGTAAGAAAGCTCTGGAGTGGTACCAAAACAATAACATAGTTTTTGTACCAAGAGAGGTCAATCCTTCAAATTGTCCAGAGCTAAAACCACTGGAGACATATTGGGTTCTTGTGAAAAGAGAATTAAATAGCACATAAAAGGTGTCCCAAAATATCGAAGATTTTAAAAGGAAATGGACAAACTGTTCCAAAGAAGTGACTGAAATAACTATCAAATCTCTAATGGAAAGGTTACCAAAAAAGGTGCACAAGTTCTTAAGTAGTGTTTAGAAAAATAAAAGTTATATTCTTATGCCCTCTATAATATAATATATCAATTAAATATAAAAAATCAAAACTCTAAAATCAACCGTTTCCAAATTATTGAATTTTATATATGTTAAGATTTTTTTCGATCTCTCTCCTTGTTATGCAATTGTGCTTATATTTTTAACGCACAGACAAAATTGTCGGACCCCCACCTTAAAGTATTCCGTTTGTCGCAGAATCACTTTCTGAGTCGATTTTATTATATCCATCCATCCGCGGTTTAAACCTTGTGAACAAAGTTATTTTAAAGTTATTTTAGTGCGTATAAGCCTGTCAATGCCAAGAAAAATTACAATATAATAAATTAAAAATTCACAAAAAAATTATGAACAACTTGACGCTTTTCCTCTCCCTAATCGAAATTGAAAGATTTGAATCTGTTAGAATTTAATACACTTAGTATTAAAAGGTAAATTAAAAAAAAAAATAACAATAATAACAATAATAAAATAATATATAAAATATTAATCGACATAAATTCGCTCCCTGAATGAAATACAATAACAGTTTCCGGTAAAATTTGGAGAGCAAACAATGAGTATAGCAAATTTAAAATTTTTAAAGCCAAAACCGATTTTTAAAAATATTACAGATTATAAAAAATAAATTCGCGTATCTTCGCTCCCTGATACAAATTTTAAAATCTGGCTCCGTTAGAATTTTTACAGGAATTTCAAAATCTGCCTCCGTTAGGATTTGTGGGACGAATAGTGTTAAAATATGTCGAATTTTAATTTTCTAAGTCATCTAGGAGTTTTAGAAAGCTCTGGAAAGAGAAAATATGCTTAGGAAATTATATAAATCTGCGTATATCCGCTCCCTGATAGAAATTATCAAAATCTGGCTCCGTTAGAATTTGTAGAACGAATAGTTATATAAGTAAGCTGAAAACAAAATTGCCGAAAACGTTAGCTTGAGCTTCTATACAGTTCGGTATATTATTCAATAATATGATCACGAGGTTACAGAAATGCATTAATAAAATCTACGAGGTCTATTAACTCGAAATAAGCTGTGAACCACTGTCTGTATATACTATATTTTTACAACAAAATTCATATAAACGTATTTTGTATTTTATGATTAACGGTCATCTGCTTGTTTATGGCAACACAGTAATAAGATAATACAGTTTCTGCTTTACAAAATACACAATGCCACCAACATTTAAATATAAAACAGCACAAAAAAGCATTGCCAGAACAAATAACTAGCAAACCACAACTAGGCCTTGCCAAGCAAAAATAAAATAATAAAATAAAACCGGAAAACAATAAAAAATACAGACATTCAAACCAATTGTTTTTTATTCACAATTTTCTACTATTTTATTTACTAGAATTTTGTATGAATTGTGTGAATACATTTTAAATATTTTTGAATGAAATTGTTGTAGTTTAAAACTCTTCACACGATGAAAAAAGTTCAAAATAATTTCAACTTTTGTAATAAATATCACAAATGATATTTATACTTTTTATTTCGATCAAAATGAAAAAAAATTAAACTATTGATTAAAAGTTTTTAAAATAAAATAAACAAAAATAAAATGCATATAAACTTCTAAAATTAAAAGAATTAATAATGAAATATAACAAAAATTTAAATAATGCTTAACTAATTATTTTACCTTAGTTTAACTTAAAATCTTATTGTATGTATTTTGTTAAATTAGTTTTATTTTTTATTAATTTTTTACCCGAAATATTGTTTTGTATGATGTCATATCTATTCCATCATGATTTCATTTATTTGTGACCTCTAACCACCCAGCAATTACTTCAATTAATAGAATTGTTTTGATTTTCTGTGTGGTTTCAACACCACTCTAGACATCTGCTTTATTTTGTAAGCTAAACTTTTTTAATATTGTAACAAATTTATTTTAATCTTGTAAGCAATTAAAAATAACAAGTAAAATTTTAAATTATTTAAAAATTTCTGGAAAATGTAGTTATCTTTAGCCTAGAAAAACGCAAGAGAAATTCCAAAATCGAAGTTATTTTTGGTATTTTTCTCATACCAGATCATTTATGGCATATGATGGGAAACCAGTTTATTTGTGTGCCTAATAAGACGTAGTGTTCTCTTTTTTACGAATAATTGAGATTTGCCAAATTAAGGCACTTGTTTACAGCGACAATTATAAAAGTAATAACGTGATTTCAAACGCCATATAAATAGCATGGGAGAGTGAATAAAAGACAACGATTTTATAAATACAAAGTAATAGTATAGTAGGTGTACAAAAAAAGAGTGTTGTCAGACTTGATAATAAAGCTTAGTTTAGGATTAGATTTTTAACACTCCTACATTGTATTAGAAAAGAAAATACTTGTTTTTTGTTTTAGTTATAAGACTCATTTGTTTTGTTGTGTGGGTTTTGTTATTTTGTTTTAAGATAAAGAAATCTTTTTTTGATTTTCAATTTCATTAAAACAATGTGAAGGTTTAGGTAAACAATAATTAATTTTAGAGAAATTTTATAATAGTTAATTTTTCTAAATTAATACCTAGTGTCCAAACTAAAAAATGTTTAATCAAAACAAACGTCAAATTTTTGTCTGGATTACTGAAAAATTTTATATATAGAGAAAAACCATGTGAAAGTAACCAAAATGGCGACCTTTTATCACATCTCGAGAGCTGACAATTTTGGCTTTTAGCTGCCATAATGCTATCTTGTCTTACTAATTCTGTCTGAATTTTTAGCCTAATAAAATAATATATATATAATATATATATATATATATATATATATATATATATATATATATATATATATATATATATATATATATATATATATATAACTGAACACGCTGTTCATTCTTCGCATTGAAATGGACGCAAATCTCAGCCGAGGGCTTTCAAGCAACAAGAACAATATTTCATTTCGAAGCTGTGTCTTCCGTCTGCAAGCTTTTGTTTCACACTGGAATTGAACTACAGCAAATCACTTTTGCCGTTTTTTTGCCGTATTATAGTAATATAATATTTTCGTTGTGAGGAGGGCTCCATTCCCGCTGGCCTACTCATCCCATTTTCATTCTAAGTTTAGAGGTTGATGACTCTTTTTCTTTAAAAGTATTTAAGTTTAGTATTAAGGGATACAATTCCTCCTGTCCTATCCTTTCCATTTTCATCGCAATTATAAAGGATAATATGGAATTTATTTCCTCCAAATTTTAAGAGTTTTGCTCAAAAAATTGCATCATTTTATAAGTTTTAATTTCAAAATAATATAACTTTTTATCGGACCTACATATGATTCTTGTAAATCAAGGGAATATGTTAGAAAATCTTTGGACTTAAAATGAGCCCACCAAGTTAAAAAAATAGTTTAAAAAAACATGCCAAAAAATTATTCAAAATTTTACTTCGGTCTCAATATCTCTTAAACTAAGAGATATACCACACATGTAAGAATGTTTTTTTTTTTTTTTTTTGTAGAGATCTGAGTGTAGTGTATCAAATCATAAATATTACCCGAGGTGACCAACTTACGTGGGCCACTGCCTACAGTCCTGCTAGAAACTTCTGCTCCTCCAATCCATTTAGTAAACATTTGAAATTTCATCCAAATATATCCAGGGATTCAAAAGTTACATAATTATTTCTAAAAAAATCATTTTGGGGTCACTGTACAATGCTAATAGCGACGAAATATTTTTTCTTTTCATAATAATTGAAAATTTTGTTATAGGACCTTAGTTGTGAACAATTTAAGCAACAATATGTAAAAACCCTTTACTTTGATTTAAAATTTATATGAAAAAGTGATACATAATTCTAATCAGTTTTAATAGAGTTCGAACAAGGATCAATAAGTGATTCCGTATTTCATACGTTTTATACATTAAGCATAGACCTATGATAATCTAAAGTAAAAAAAGCTAACAAGTTACAATGTTTAAAATCCCTACCATGTCCTCTTTAATTAAACTCATTGCCTTCCTAAAAGCATTAAATTATTTTTTCATATTGTCCTAATACGTGTAATACATTAACTCTCCTATAACAAACATACATATCTACATACAATACAATTTGTTATCTTAACTGACCTTTAAACAAACAAAAAATAATAATAATAAATCCTTATATGGCTAAGTAAAAATATGCCGCATTTTGGTGACTCATCATATGGCATGTTCACAAAAAAGGATATGTTTTCTTATGTACTCTGTGCATACAGAAACTTGGCACAAAAAGAAAATCAATAATTCTATAGCATACATTTGTTAAGTGTAGAAAAGAAATGGTATTTATGTGCATACTCGGGTAGACGCTCTAAACTACTTCTGCATACTATACTAAAAAAATAATCCGAGTACATATTTCTCTCTATACCATAACACATAATGCTGTTTTGTCGATAAGGTTATTTGTGTTTAAGGAGTGGTTGGCAGCTGAAAGCCAAAACCGAAATGTAATTAATACTTGACTTAAAATTCAGTGCAATTCTATGCCTACCTTTATGTACTTTGTATGAAATTATAGCTGAAATGAAATTTCCGTTTAAAACATATTTTTAAACAGATGGTGTGAGTTTTGAGAAAGCAAAAAAACAAGTAGAAAATTATTTCTAAAAATCTTTAACAATTTTCTTGTTAGGTTTTTCCACTTTAGAGATTAGACACGTTTTTAGAAGAATATTATGAAATTTTAGATTTGTTCTTACTTTTTGTGGAAAAAATTTAACAACTTAAATTGAATCAATGAATTTCTGTTACAGTTACAAAGAATTGATTGCAAACTCTACCACAATTACATTGGGGTTGTAGTTTTGTCTTACTTAGTTTTGTAGAGGCAATTTATGTACAATCTTCTGTACAAATTACAGATTTTCTTGTCTTTAAACTACATGATCAACCCTGCTAATTAAAACTACATAGTGTTACTTAAAATACAAATGGCATTAATTCCACAAAAATCGAATCGAAAAATCGAATAAAGCTACATAGTCCCATAAGTAGTATAAACATCAAAAATGAAACTACAAATTCTTGATTTTTGCATAAAAAACAAATTAATTCTAAAATCTGAAATCGATATAAAATCGATTTTATGATCCGATTAATCGATTTTGAAAATCAAAATAAAAAAGTTAAGCGATCGATCGATTTTTGGCTTTGTTACCATAGCTTTATCTATTTTTTGCTTTAAGTGAACGATTAAAAAATTTAATTTAATTTTGAAGTTAAAAATAATTTTATATATATAAATATATATATATAAACAAAATAAATATATATATAAATAAATATATATATACATAAACAAATTATATATATATATATGTTCGTATGTATATATACAATGTTTATATATATACAATATTTTTTGCTTCTACTATAAAAAATTTTTGTGTGGTTACGGCCTTTTGCATTTTTTTGACGATATATAGTTCTGATTGCTAGAACAATTAACCGACAATTTTCCCCAAGAAAATAACTTTGTGGAACAACAAAACAGAAAAATGTTTTCTCTAGAAATACCCGAGTTTTTTCCCACTAAAGATTGTCAAGTGGGTGAAACGGTGGAAGTACGGAAGTAGCGGAAGTTTTAATTGAAATCCATTGGTCACAGCAAATTAGTAACCTTAAGTTAATTTTCTACGTACTCAAAATATTTATTTATTAATATTAATGCACTAAATTAAAACTTATTAATTAATATTAACTTACCCATTTTCAGCGGCTTCATTTTTCTATCTCTCAATTTAAAAAAATGCTATTCCTAATCACTTTTACAAGATTTTTAGATAAATTTAAAGCAAAATAATTAGCTCTTCTTTTTATATTACCCAAGTTATTTAAAATTTAGCATTTATTATCACTTTTTTACAATTTTATCACAAAATATTAAAAAAATTTTATAATTAAACAAAACTCATGTTTCTCAATTAACGCTCTGATTACAATGACAACGTTAAACTGCCGGCGACGAAAATTTACATGTAAATTACTTGAGCGATAAAGGGTTAAGGCGATAGGCGATTTGTAAAATTTTATTTGAACAGAATTAATTTGATTTTTTTTAAAAGAACATCGTATGGAAATTAAATTATAAATTCATGCTTAGTAAGAAGGTGTACTATTGATGAATATGTTATAAAATAAAAATTAAGTACATAAAGCCGAAAACCCATTTGGTCTAGTTTAAGTTATTTTTAAAATGTATAATTTTTATATTCAGGTATGTGATAGAAAATGATTTTGAAAACGAATCGATTTCAAATCGAAAAAATTTTAATGTATTTATTTTGCCGTTTTTGTTATTGATGAAAATTCGTTTATATCACTTTCTATTAGACTTTATTATATATAATTTTTTTATTTATCTTAAATTATTTAGTTATTTTTCACATGGGCTGTATATTCTGAAAGAAAAAATAAAGCATTGAAAATGAATCACCACATGTCTGATTATTTGAATTATAATAAAAATAAATTTTAAACTCCATTTAGCCATTAATATTAATGATTTCTGAGTTTATATGAAATTAGTTATCAAGAAAGTAGTATGTATTGATGCTATAATTAAATATTTTTAATAATAACGTAATTGTAAATCAATTGAACTAGATTTACATTAAAAAATTGTTTGTCCTCCCTAAAACAAAGAGATGAAATAGATGGAATTTGGCGTGCTGAACACGAATGTGTATTCAGTTTTTTTCTATCAAGTCCTGATTTTTTTAGGGCATGTCTAAAATTTCCTATTAATAAGGCAGTAACACGAGGATATTTCACCTTAACTCAAGAGGTATTGATTGGTACGATTTAGATAGATGAAACACCAAAAGATGCAGATGAAAATTGTTTTTAAGTTATCTTAACATTACTTTTTATCCACTCAACATTTTCGGAGTTAAGGTGCAAAATTCTTTGAATTTTTCATGAAGTTTATTTTTCCGCATGATTTCGAATATATTTAACGGATAAGAAAAATATGTTAAGATAACTTGAAAAAATTTTCGTGAGCATATTTTGTGTTTCATTTACCTACATTGAACAAGCGGTTCCCGAGTTACACAAGTGTGACGCCTAAAAAGTGGTCACATTAATCAAGCCCATAAAGAAAAAAAATCAATACTTGATAGAAAGAAGTCAGCAGATTCTTGTTTAGCACACGCCAAATTTCATCTAGTTCATCTACTTTTGTTAAAGAAAATGTGACCACATAATTGTAGGTATGATGGTTATTTTCACAAAGGGACCAAATTGGACCCAAGTGACCTGTCTCTTATTGACTAGACATCTGCCCTAAGAACCATGGATATTTTCACTTATTTGTGGATAAGTCAGGATTTTATACCATCAATTTTGGTGGTATTTTAAATTTATTTTTATAAAGGATAAAAAAACTACACATTTCTGCAGTTTTAATTTCTTAAAAGAACTTTAAAGAAAAAAAAATACTCAATTTCGCATTTTTATAATAAATAAATAACTGTTGAGCAGATAAAAAAATGTAAAGATGACTTGAAGGCGATTTTCTTCTGCATATATCTATCTAAATCGGACAAATCGTTCTCGAGTTATGGTAAAATATACTGCTGTAATCGCCTTACTATGGGGGTAATGTTAGACATGCCCATAAAAAAATTAGGACCATATAGACAAAAATTTAAAGCATATTCATATTTCGCACGTCAAATTCCATCTAGTACACCTATTTTTGTTTAAGTGAAGATTTTTCCGCCGACTTCATACACATTATATATTTATTTCATATATATATTCTGAATTTACTTAATAAGCAACAAATTTCAAAAATTGAAGCCTTGGAAAATTTTGCTGGAATCCGACATGCATTCAAATATAAAAATATTTTAAATGTGAAATGTGATTGAAAAAATTAAAAATTATCAAATATAAATAAATTTTACTTGAATTTAAATGTTCATTTTACTGGAGAACGCTATTAAATGAAAGTGTAATACAAGCTTAATTCAATGCTTGATACTGGATTCAAGACTCGTACCAACATATGGTTATAACTTTAATTACAGCAAAAATGCTTATTGGGTAAGCTCCTAATAAATACCCATCAACAATTTTTTGAAGTAGTTAAAAAGGATGTAATATTTTAATTTTTTTTTTTTTTTTTTTTTTTTTTTGTTTTTAGAACTTGTGTATTCAAATTTATTCTTAATTTCTTCCTTAAACCTAATAAATTTATCATTTGTGTACTCATGAAAACAGCTTTCAATATATGTATTCGACTCTAGTTTTGAAATTACAGTATTTGAATTTAACTCGATTATACTTTTAACTTATTTAAGATTATGGATTTTTTTATACTTAAAAATAAACTTAAAAAATTAATGATATTTCTTTGTTCATAATTTTTTTGATAAAATCTGCAGTTTAATTTAATTACAAGATAAATTCCTTAAAATCGACCACTTCAACTTTAGTTTTGTTAAAATGTAATTCATTATCAGATGTCTTTGAAATTCGGAACCATATAGTATACATATAGAAGCGAAACTCTCGATTGACAATTGAAATAAATGAATGTGTTTTTATTTTTTCAGCAACAACAAAATGTATTTGATTACTTGTATTTTGTTATTGCATGAGTTAGGTTTTTTGACAATCGACTTAGGTTTTTGACAATTAGTTTCGTCTCTTATTATTTTTTGGTCGGAACATTTTCACTTCAATTTGATTTAAAGAGCATAGAAACTTATAGTTTTTAATAATGATTGTACATATATATTAGAGTTTACAATTTTATTGAACTCAAATGTTTCTATAATGTAGTTTGTTTGTCCTATAATTTTATTTGAATTTGAAAATTTTGAAATTTTGCCGTATAAACGATGAGTTAATATTTTATTTGAATGTTAGTAACACGAAAATTAATAGCGATTAGTGAATCTAATTGCAAATAGAGCGTACGACATTGCCACTTTCTTTTATATTCACAGAATTTTGGATGATAATAGTTGTATTTTTTCCATCCGGCAAGTTATTTTTATTTGAAATAATCATGCGTATAAACGTAATAATGAAAAAACAATGAAAAAAGTCCAACTTGCTCTAAAAAAAAACGTAACTTAGCTGTCAAAAAACCGAACTCTTTGTATGTGTTAGTAGAATTCTCTTCAGAACTAATTTCCATCAAACACAGAGTCATCATATTATATTTCAAACGTTTAAAATATATGTGTTTTTCCTTTGATATCGAAAGTTAATTCAAACCTTAATTCAAATCTGCATCAAAATTGTAAACAAAAATCCCTTTTCTGTTGAGAATGCTATTATTCTCAAAACATTATCAAATTGTCAAACGTTTACATTTGAGAAAAAATTGATTTCAAATATTTTCAAATTTTAAATCAAACCTTTGGTTTACTAAGTTTATACGTATGAAAAGAGTAATTGTTTTTTGCAGAGCGAATTAAAAGAGTTGGACTTCTAGTTGTTTTCTATGCATTAAACCTTCATTGGCATAGAAAACAGGTAGAAGTGTATGTGAGAGGCAGTTCAAACCAAATGTTCAAAAAATTTACTAATTTTTTTGAAAACACAAAAACAAAATATATGTGATTATGTATTTTGTTGCTGCATCAATTAGGTTTTTGACAACTGAATTAGGTTTTGTCTCTCACATAAACTTCTAGTTGTATTCTATGATCATTGGTTTTAAGCACTCATTTAATGACGAGTTGTTTCTCTAAAGTGAACTCATAAAGTCCAATGGCAGACCAATGTTTTAATCATGTTTGTTTAGTTTTTAAGTTACCCCTCCAACAGTAATGTACCATTGAAGATGAATTATTTGGAATAATCTATAACGCCATCACTAATTACGGCAAAAAACGCTTAAGGAGATTCCACCCAAAAACTGCCTTCGACCCAAAGCTTCGCGCAGGAAGCCGGAGTCCCCGGATTCAACACCTATTCGCAATCAAGCGCTAATCCATAGAACTTGCCAGATTTCAGAGTAAAAGCATATAGTTAATTTAAGGCCTCGGAGAACCGTAACGCGGTTCAGTTATTCGAAACATATAACACTAGCCAATGCGAGAGTGAGACGCTAAACTCTCGAAAGTAAAAAACAAAGTACAGCCTAATCGCCCTTAAGCGATAATGACTATGACTCGGTGGATGTTTATCCACCTAGAGTTGCTTTGCGACTGTTGAAATCATGCACTTTTCGCCTAAAAATGAATCTGTGTATTATCACGTGAACTCATGCATTTACTACTTTTTTTGCATGTTTTTTTCTTTTTGCTGGGTAAATAAATATAAATAGTAAACAACCTCCTTTTTTAACTTAAAATAAAATAAAGTAGATCAAATAGCTTTTAAAGGTAATGTGGGTAGTCTTTATTTTTGATCTTAGTGATTTCATTAAAAAATCAGTAATCTTTCTTTCTACCTCAAACTCTATGTAAAAATTAAGTCATCACTGCTGTAGATACATTCATTAACATGACCATAAAAGGGCAGTATGTGAAAAAAAATAAAAATTCATACAAAAATAGTTAAAACAAAACCCACCACTTTTATATATATAAAAAAAAAAATTACAAGAAAACTTATTATAAAGACCACCACAGAGCAGCTGGCTGAGCCGCAGCTAATGGCAAAAATAGAACGAACACTGAGTAAATGAAATAAATGGAATTTATAGTAGAAAACAAAAACTGTACTTGTGTTAAGTTGAAGAGATGTGATTTATAAATCATAAATATGCCAAACGATTTATTCACATGAGTCATGTCTCTAAAAACGTCGAAGAATTGCGGAAGTAATTTTATCTTTTCCACTTTATCTTCTATTTTCTAGTTGTTTTACATTTTCAAGTGGTCTATTTTTATACACATGAACACAAAAAAAGTGCATCCATGATGCATTTTTATAGTTTCATTTAGTTTAGGCAATAACTAAAATAGACACAAGTTCATTCACCTTAAAAAATTCCTCTTTCGTCCGCAACTTTAGCTATTTTTAGTTTACAAAATCAAACTAAATTCCCAGAATCACTATTTTCTACACCAACCTTAATCCTAATTTTTTCTTTAATAAAACAAAGTTTTACGTTTGGAATTTTTTCATTCAATGCAGCATTAAAGCCATTAATTTTATTTCGTTTTTTTTAGCTTTTTCCTTTTTCAAGTGCATTTTTTATTTTTTTTTTTTCTTTTTTTGTCCTTTTCATTCATTTCATGTTTAATTTGAAAAATTATATAAAAAAAAATTTACAAAGGGGGAAAAGGATTCGTTATCATATTTAGAAGTATATTGAATGTTTAGTTAAAATGTTTTCAGCTAAAGAGGCCGAGATTTTTTTTCAATACACGCTTCTTCTTTGTCTTTTTGTTGTGGGGCGTGGAGTTAGACTGCTTAATATTCTTCAGCACCTTCACCCTCACCGTCACCAGAGTCCATACCGACTTCCTCGTAATCCTTTTCGAGGGCAGCCAAATCTTCACGGGCCTCAGAGAATTCACCTTCTTCCATACCTTCACCGACGTACCAATGGACAAAAGCACGCTTGGCGTACATCAAGTCGAACTTGTGATCGAGACGAGCCCAAGCCTCGGCAATGGCGGTGGTGTTGGACAACATGCAGACGGCACGTTGTACCTTGGCCAAATCACCACCGGGCACAACAGTGGGTGGTTGGTAGTTAATACCGACCTTGAAGCCAGTGGGACACCAGTCAACGAATTGAATGGTACGCTTGGTCTTGATGGTGGCAATGGCGGCATTGACATCCTTGGGCACAACATCACCACGATACAACATGCAACACGCCATGTATTTGCCGTGACGAGGATCGCACTTAACCATCTGGTTGGCTGGTTCGAAACAGGCGTTGGTGATCTCGGCAACAGACAATTGTTCGTGGTAGGCTTTTTCGGCCGAGATGACGGGAGCATATGTTACCAAGGGGAAGTGGATACGTGGGTAGGGCACCAAGTTAGTTTGGAATTCAGTCAAATCTACATTGAGGGCACCATCGAAACGCAAAGAAGCGGTGATGGATGACACAATTTGGCCGATCAAACGATTCAAGTTGGTGTAAGTGGGACGTTCAATGTCCAAGTTACGACGGCAAATGTCGTAAATGGCTTCATTGTCGACCATGAAGGCGCAGTCAGAGTGTTCCAATGTTGTGTGGGTAGTCAAAATGGAGTTGTAGGGCTCTACAACAGCAGTGGACACTTGGGGAGCAGGATAGATGGCGAATTCCAATTTGGATTTCTTGCCATAATCAACAGACAAACGTTCCATCAACAAAGAGGTGAAACCGGAGCCGGTACCACCACCGAAAGAGTGGAAGATCAAGAAACCTTGAAGACCAGTACATTGATCAGCCAATTTACGGATGCGATCAAGGACCAAATCAACAATTTCCTTGCCAATGGTGTAGTGGCCACGAGCGTAGTTGTTGGCGGCATCTTCCTTACCAGTGATCAATTGTTCAGGGTGGAACAATTGACGGTAGGTACCGGTACGTACTTCATCAACTACAGTGGGTTCCAAATCGACAAAAACGGCACGGGGTACATGTTTGCCAGCACCAGTTTCGCTGAAGAAGGTGTTGAAAGAATCATCACCACCGCCGACAGTCTTATCAGAAGGCATCTGACCATCAGGTTGGATGCCATGTTCCAAGCAGTACAATTCCCAGCAGGCGTTACCGATTTGGACACCAGCTTGACCAACATGGATAGAGATACATTCACGCTATAAGTATAAAAAAGGAAATTGTATAAATATATATATATATAAAAAGAAAGAGGTGAAACTATTTTGTTATGACGTTAGTTAATTAGCTGAAAAAATATGACGTCAACTTTTTCTTTTTTTATTCAATTGCCAATGTATGGGTGCGGCCGGCTTTAAATGGTATAGAGAAAATTTTGCACAAGGAAATGTATCTTCTTTTTTTTTTTCCTTCATCTTTTAAATGAAAATTTACTCAGATACCATGGCAATCGATTTTTTTTTTTCTTTTATTTAATTAAATATTTTTTTTACTTAATTTAACTAAGGAATTTTATATTATACAATTTTTCAACACATGGCGAAATTCTAGATCATTTTTTGTTTGCGCTGTAAGTGCAATATCTGTTTATAACTTTTTTTTAACACTATTTTTCCAGATAATTTAACCAACTTCATCACTTTTTCTTTAATTTTTTGAATCATATTTTAGTTAATTCTTTTAAAACTTACCATTTTGACAAATGAGTTTTTCTTTTAACACACAGGAATAAATTAACAAATTCTTTGTTGTATTGACTTTAAGTTCGGAGCAGCCGGCTATGAAGCTTACCAAACTGATATCGAATGATTCAAATGTTTCGTTTACACTTGTATTTATACGCTTTCCTAGAAATCTTGACGACGCCTACTTCGTTTCATTGATTTCGCTAATTACCAACGCAGCAAAGTTGCCATCACTGCTGTGCTGTGTTTAGTTTGTATAAGTACAAAATTTTATTTAATTTTAAATATTGGCTAAACTGATAGTAGTAAAATTGTAGATAAAACAGTCTCAAATGGTAAATAAGGAAGAGTACACGATATATTTATAATAAATTTTCATTTATTTTCGGTAATATGTGTTATTGATGTATGCTGTTTTATTTATGTGTAATTTAAGGTAATTAAAGTTCAAATTAATAAATTTTCAATCATGGTAAAATGTGGCAAATTTTTTGCTACAATGGCATAAAAAAAACTATTGTTTTTTAAGTAATTTTGATACTGATTCAATAGTTTTTGAACTTCTGATCGCAGTAATATAAAAACATTTGGTTTTTAAAAATTCGATATATTTTTCTAAATATCTTTATTAATACATGTGCGATCTGAATTACACTGATACCATTTAAAAGCTTTTTATGATATACATATAATATCATTATAATTTGTGTAATTCGTTGCGAATGAAATCGGCATTTTGCATCGATATAGCGAAAAAAAAAGATTATTCAGCGAAACTAATTTTCGACATACCCAGAAGAGAAAGATATTATGTCCGGCAATATTAGAAAAATCTTTATTAATATTAAAAAACATTTTAATTTTAATGGTTCTGTTAATCTTGATTTGTTTCGACTTAACTACAGAACCTTTCTTTATGGAACTTGGAACAACTATGCAGAATATTGTATACACGACAGTGTAATTGAAAAGCAAACGGTACTACAGTGGGCAAAAGTTTACCACCTCGAGTGTGATAACCAAGGACCGGAAGTTCATTCAAATGCATGTTTTTTGCCTTTACTTCTAGAACATTATAAACTAAATATCTTTGCGAATTAGGGAATTTGCTTTAAAATGGCATTGATTTGTTAATGCAAATTTTTGCATATTATTTTGAAAATGAATGTTTTTGCATATTTTGTTAAAAATGCATATTTTTGTTCATACTTTGTGCAAAATTCAAATTAAATTAATTTTTTGTATGGAAAAAATAATTTTGTGTTCTTTTGATAAAATACCTTAAGTCAATTTTTCACCATTTTGAGAAGGGCTAAAAAAAATACTTTTTAAAGTACTAAAAAAATACTATGGATAACTTAATTTTTGGTAAGTTATATGTCCAAAAAATAACAACAACAGAAGGACGCAGATTACATTGGCTGTCCAAATTTTTTTCTCCTTTTCTAATATGATATATATTAGGCGGTCACTGTAGTATAACTCGAAAATGGTTTATCCAATTTACATAAATAATAGATGTGGAATAAACTCAAGTTATCCTAAATTTTTTTTATGCGCTCAATAGACTCGGTGTTATTCAGAAATTAGTGTCGAAATATCAATTTTTAATGAAAAATTGAGAAAATTATTAAAATAACGGAACTCAGGATTACGATAATAGCATTTTGTCCAAATTGCATAATCAGTTGTGTATTCCTTGCAAATTGCAACAACGCTATATTTTATATATATGTGTGTCGGCTCTTGTGTAGTCAACATCGTAAAGTTTCCTAGAAAAATGATTTAATTTCGCTATAATATTATTTCTTTCAAAATCGTTTAACAACTAAATATGCGTCTCCTGAAAAAATAAATTTTTTGTGTTATGACTCTGTTGTGGCAAATGAGCGATATGACTATTTTGAAATTGGAACGTGTCAAGTAAATAAATTTAAACAATTTGTATTGTGAAATATATTCAGAAACAAGAATTTTTTACGTAATTTCTTCATTACTGTCGCAAATATATTTTCGATTTAAAAGAAATTTTTATTTACTTAATTATTTATTTATTTATTATTTATTAAATAAATATGTATGTGTTTTTAAATTGATTTTGAATTAAATATTTAACAAAATAAAAATCTCAATTTCAATTTTGATTTTTACAGCGTTAGATCCCACTCACACCTAAAATAAGCATAATTTTTGTGAACAAACTTTTTTGTAAAATAGAATTTAATCTAAAGAATGTTCTGCAGTACTAATCTCGCAAATAAACGATAACATAAATTTTCTTATATGACATTTACACCAAACAAAAACTAGTAGTTTTTAACCTCATTCGGTTTTTGATTGAAGAACTACATAAATTTTCTTAGTTTTTCCACACAAATCAAAAATTATTTTTTTTATCTGCTTGATAAATTTTGTGCGTGAATTATTTTTAAGATAATAAAAACATTTTTAACACCGAAAAGGAACACATATGGAAAAAATATACGTTAGAAAAAAAACATTGGGAAAAAAATATATGTAATCGACTTGGTTTCTGAAATTTGGTTTTACAAAAACAAATTAGTTTTTTTTTGGTGTAAATGCGATATTATATATACCTTATAAACCTATATCCGTTTTTTATTTAATCTTGGCAACACTGTACTCTAAAAATCAACACTGCTAACTTTTGCTCTCAAGTCGATAATAGCGTTTCGCAATGTAAACAAACAAAAAATATATATTTTTGGCGTAATTGTGAAAGAAGCCTCTATAAAAATCTAGATTTTTATGAAGGTTTAACGGTACTATTTATTAATTATACAAACCTACAAGAGCACATTACAAAATGACTTTAACAAAAACCGTAGACCAAATGACTATTTTAAGTGGTGATAGATCCAAGTAAGTTCAAATTTTAAATTTTCCAAAGATTCATCTACAAAAAACCTTAACTATTTTCTAACAGACTTAAAGATTTACTTTGTAATCGCTTGGCAGAATGTGGCTGGCGCGACGAGGTACGTTTAATGTGCCGCAGTATTATCAAAGAGAAAGGCAGTAATATTAAAGTGGAACAACTTATATCTGAAGTTACACCTAAAGCACGAGCAATAGTACCTGACGCCGTGAAAAAGGAATTGCTTATGAAAATAAAAGCCATCTTAGCTGCCCAAGAGGGTATAGATTTGTAGCGTTACTTTAATTTTAAATAATTAATAATTGATTGTAGATAAAAAAGATAATAATAAAACATTTTTTCTTTTTATTAAATTCTTATAAAATAAAATTTATTTAAGATACTGAATTACATAGCCCACAATTACTAACGGGACACATTTTCATTTGTGCATCTTCGCCCACACGCAAAACAGATGCCATGCCATTTTCTGCATGTATAGAGATGTGACAGTGAAGAATCCAATAGCCGGGATTATTGGTGTAGAAACGTATGATAGTATAACCATAGGCGGGTACTTGCACAGTATCTTTAAGAGGTGCTTTACTAAGACGCCGAGGTAGGGGATTGTGACGATCGATGTCTTCTATCTGTAATGAAAAGAAGAAATTAGGAAAATTTTTACAAATAATTAAAATATGTTAAAGGACTTTCAATTTCGAATGTTTTAAGGAAAAAATTTTGCCGAAAGGTTCATAAAGATGATAAATTAATTTACGGTAATAATATGTTAGATTTATCACAATCCACAGTCTTTTTTCTTATAGATATTATTTGTAAACTTTTTTTATCTCAATTTTTTTTACACATAAAACACTGAAAGCGTATTTTTCTAAATACAGAAAGAAAACAGCAAATGGGGAAAAAACTTACCTTATCAATTTTATCTTTACCCAACACACCCATACCCACAACACGAAACGTATAACCATGCAAGTGTATTGGATGTGCAGTATTCGATTTTCCCGATACCACTATTTCGATGTGCTTAAAAGCCGGAACTTGTAAAACATTCGTACACTTGCAATGCCGTTTTAAACAATTAAAGCCCAACCCTAATTGTTGAGTGCGATTACAAAACAGTTTGCCAATACCTAAATTCCGAGTCTGCAGCATTGATACTCGGGGTAAAGTGAAAGTAATATCGTCCATTTGAAAGAGAAAAGAACCCCCGCGTAAAACCACATTCATACTGGTGTAAAGAGTAATATCAGGATTTTGATTGGCTTCTTTTTTTAAAACTAAAGCTTTGGCATCATTAAAACCAAAATGTTTTCGTGCCGAAGACACGCTAACATCAAAACCATTGAATTCTACAGCATTTGATAGTTCATACGCGTAGCTTGGAGCAGCACCTTTAGGCATAGACAAACGATCAGCTCCTAGATAATGCAGAATAGCTTCCTGATATAATTTTTTAATTTCACAAAATGAATAACCCTTAACACGTATCCAGTAATTTTCCACCGGTTGATTGGCATTCAAAACAAAATCAAAACGTTCGCCACCATGGAATGTTAGTTTTTGTACTACTACGGGTTCAATATCATTTCCATCACTTGATATTACCATCAAATCGTGATGATCAATACTCAAACTCACGGGGCAATTGGTGACACCATTAAATATTACCCGAAATCTATAACGGCCACCTCTAGCTACTGAAAACTTAGCATACAATATAGGCTTATTACTATCCACTGCATTGCGTCCCATACCATTGATGAGTATACTTTTCGGTAGTGTTTCATCTAAATCATTCATCCAATCTTGTATCATTATAACGTGTTCCGTATAATCGAAATCATAGAGGTGAGTATGAACATTTTCCCTACGCGGTTGACGCACAATCATGGCTCCAGCCAAACCAAATGCTCTTTGATGATCGGTATGACTGTGCCACCAATGCGTGCCAGCATGATCGACTTCAAAACGATAACGATAGGCTTGTCCCGGTTCTATGGGATATTGGGTAACATGTGGCACACCATCCATATGGGGATTAGTAGTTTGATGAATACCATGCCAATGAACAGTAGTGGTTTCATGCATACTATTGATTATGTCTGCGACAATGGTATCGCCAAAACAGGTCTCAATGATGAGACCTACAGATTGTGAAAAAAGGAAAATATATAGATTATATAGATATAAAGATTGAGAGATAGATAGACAGATAGATAGATAGATAGATAGATAGATAGATAAATAGATAGATATATAGATAGATCGATAGATAGATAGATAGATAGATAGATAGGTAAATAGGTAGGTAGGTAAATAAAAAAGAAAAGAAATTTAATAAAAATTGGAATGATGAATACTTTATGAATTACTAGAAATGGAGTGTAATATATTATTTTAAGGCCTGTTATCATTACTTTCCTATAAGGTATGAGATAATTAAAAATAAGACAAGCTGGAGTGACCAATAAAGAAAGTTTTATCTTTCTTTTATGTGGTTTCAAAGTAAATTTTATAATTTTGATAATATGGCAGGTAAATGTAAAAATCGATTACTTTTGACTTAACGTAGTGGCAAAATGGTAAATTTAAAGGCAACATAAATAAAAAAAGACATTTTTAAAATAAATGTGTTAAAACCAGGGTTAAAATAATATAAAGACAGAAAAATTACTAAAAATACACTGGAATAAATACACTGGAATTTATTTATTTCCGTTATAAAGCAGAAAATACGGCGGCCCCAAAAAAATGCTTAAATCTTACGATAAAAGTTAAAGGTCAGATGTTCTGTCCTTTAGCTTATTGGTCGCTTTTGGTTTAACTTATACTTATAATAACCAAAAGCAGTTAATGTACCCTGTATAGGGTTGTCGATTATTCGACATTGAAGTTGATCCAATAAAATTTCATAATTTTTTATATTACTCGTGTGTTCGAATAAAATTTTAATTTTCTTCGATTAATGAATAAAGAATAAAATATATTGTTCGAAAAATTATTTGCAAGTAAAAAAAATGCATTTTTTAAATCAATTTTTGGTTTTATTAACATAAAACAAACCTAACAATTCATTAACATAAAATAAAAAAATATCAAAAAATTGAGACCATTGCTTTTTTTTTAATAAAAATAGATGTGTGGAAAAAATCCTTTCACTTACTATTGATGGTGGCAATACATAATATTAAACGCAAATCTAGATTTTCTGTTCTCTTTTGATTTTTCTAAATAAAGTCAATGATTATCAACATTGCTAAAATCTATCTTTTTTTTTTTAATTTTCGATATTATTTATTGATTGTTTGAGTTCAGTTGACAAACCACCGTTATACATTCCGGAATCTTCCTTTATTTCCACATCACTTGAATCATTAAAATAATTAAAAAAAAAAATGAATGAAAAATTCTCAATAATAAAGCATTTGCATATACTTTTGTTTCACTTTTAATATTTAAAAAGTTAATATGCGCTGAAAATTTTTCAGAATTTTATAATAACTTATATGTCTCCCCTTCATTCTAACTTTAAGACGTTTTATTAAATCTTTAGAAAAGCTATTCTGTTTTTTCCAAATAATACTGAGACTTCAGTGCCCGTGAAAGGCTTTAACCCTTTAACCCTTAAACTTTTTAAACTTATAATTTAAAATAAAAAAAAAAAAAAATTGAAAAATCGTTAAAAATTGATCGAATAATTTTTTTGTTCTAAATTTAAAAACTTTTGTCGTTCGAAAATAATAAAATTTTTTTCTCGAATAATCGGATAATTTCTGTTCGGATGACAACCTAATTCTTTAAATTTTAATTATTGGAAAGTTATAATAGTGGATCTAAATTTGCTTTTAGAACAAATATAAAATTTTTAAAGGCAGTTGGTGTGTAGAATAATTCTCTATCGTCCTTACGCATTGGCTATCATTAATGATTAAGTAATATCATTATCCAATAACTCTGTTGTCTAGGAACTTAATTAGCTCTAAAGTAAAATCTAACGTTTGGTTTTGAAAATAATGGCTTCATAGATACCAAGTTCTCAGTTCTTATATAGACGTGGAGTCTTTAAGAATATATTATATCAATTCTTTAACGGAAATGTTTAGCAATTTTATTTCTAAGAATCTATCATCTATAAATAAAAAAACAGCTGCACACTAAAAAAAAACTATTCAACATTCAACTAGTCCAAGCAAAAAAAAAAAAAAAAAAAAATATATATATATATATATATATATATATATATATACAATATATATATCGAAAAAATTTATAACCAAATCGAAATCTACGCTAACTTCGAAGAGAGGGCTCTTAAATTAAAAACTAGCTCCCGCCGAGAGGTATAAAGATTTCATTTGGAGGTATTAAAAAAAGTGTGTCCCGAGAAACCCTTTTTTAAGATTCTGATATAGGAATACCACTCAAATGATGTGCATTGATGACCACATTACGTAAAAATAAAAAAATTGAAATAAAATTATTTCCCAATTTAAAATTAGTTCCCTATTAGTGATGGAAAAATCATAAATACCATGTTTAGGCAAAGAAAAATTTCGATTTTTTTCACGAAATGGGTCTCAAAAAATACGCAATTTTAGGCTTGTTTTGAAAAAAATATTTTAAAATATTTCACCATGGGATTTTGGTTCTCTAGATAACAATTTAGTGTATGTGAATTTTTATGTCACATAGCGGGTGCTAGGTTTTAATTTTAAATCTATGGTTTCTTGGGAGTTTTTTTTAGAATTCTTCAAAGATTACGTTTTTGCTATACGCCTTTTGTTAGAAATAATTGATCCGTCCTAATTTATATACAAAAGAAAAAATAGATGAATAAATAAATTTGATATTAAATTGAAAATAATTTTAAATTGATTTTAATTATGTAAATAATTTTATATCATATTGTGAATGATCTCGAACTGATATATGAATATTTTTTTTCTTTTAATACCAGAAAGTTTTAGCATTAAACTTTAATTTTATGTGTTGATTTAAAATTTTTAATATTAGTGTTCGTTTACATCCAGTAAAAACTTTTACTAGTGTCTACATTAGGCAAATTTTTATCAAAACAAACGTCAAAATCAGTGCGAATATATACAAGGTTACCTTAGTTAAACAGCAGTTTATTATTTTTGTTGTTACAGTTGTCAAATTGCATATATAAAAAACAATAAGGAATACGCCATATTGTTGTTTTTGTGCAACTGTTGCCACCTTCCATAAATTCGTGTTAAGTTTGACGTTTGTCTTGATAAAAAATTTTCTAATGTAGACACTATGTAAACTGAGTGTGTATTTATAAATTTTATTAGTTTTATTTTTACTTGAATATCCAGTTGCATAAAGTAAAGAAAACAAAAAGTAAACAATAGCTGTGTTTGCATACTTTTCTGCAAGATTTACCTTGTGTGAACTCAGACTGCGCGAACATCATTTTGCAAACATATGCAGGTTTTTGTTTGTAAACAACAAATTAGTAATGTGTCGTTTTTAAATAAAAGAAAAAAACGAAAATTTATCTATAAAAACTAGATTTTTTCCCGGTCTTTTTTCGCTCCCGGGAAATTGGGATTGATTTTAAAATTTTCCGGGATTCCGGGAATTCACTAAAAATTTGAAAATATTTATAAGATAATTCAGTTAAATGAAGGATAAAAAAACGTAAACAAAAACAATTTAATCATTAAACGATAAGCTAATTTAGTTCTCTTTGAAATATTGACATTTTGAAAATTTTTTTATATAACAAGTCAGAGTTCACACACAAAATTTTACTTCAGCAATTCTTGCTTTAATTGCTTGGAAATGTTTTTGTTTCGAAGTACGAAAATGAAAAACAAAACGAATTTCGAAGTACAGGCGAGTTTGTTCCCTTTCATATTCCCTCTCGCTCAGAATCTCAGCAAGAAAAATTGCCTTGTATGAACTCAGACCAACTCATCCGAAAGTCGAATCCATACTTTGGATTTCATAATGCCCTGTGGGTAAAACTTCACTCGATAATTTTACGGAAGTAATCTTGTTAAGAATTTTACAGATTTCTGAAACCCTATTCTTTCCTGGTTTATAAAGCATTTCTATGAATAATGGTTTTTCGCATACAAAAATATAATTAAGTTCATTTTATCTTTATGCTAGACTATTAAGCTATAGCTAAGGTTTTCCTTAGCATAAAAATTAATTTACATCATGTACATGATCTTATAAGTTAACTTTTTTGTAATTTATTTCATAAAAAATCCATATACAGTTAATAGTTTGGATACTTTTAGGCCCACGTTTTCATAGGTGCTTTAAAAATTTATGTTGACGTTTAAGAATTCCAAACATATTACAATTTTCACTTGCGTGAAAGTTACATCTTCAAATCGTTTAATAAATGAACTTTTCAATTCACGATTTTTTCTTCTTACATATTATTTTTGACTACAATGCAGAATTAAATTCTTTCTTTTTAAAATATTCTCACAAATAGAATTATTTTATTTTTCATCTATTATACAAAAAGATATTAAATTAAATAAAAACAAAGGTAAAAACACACTACATACTAAAATAACCACACATGAGTTAGAAAATATAAACATTTTGCATACACAAAAAATTCCTGGAATTCTCGCATAATTTCCCGGTATTATGGGACTGAAAAGTTTACGGAATTCCCGTCCCGGGATTTCCCGTGAAAAACTAATAAAAACCAAAAAACATGGAAAATTGTTTTTTATTAACAAAATCAAAGCAAAATTTTATTAATATAATATAAATGTTTTTTAATAAAATAAAATTAAAAGTTGTTTCATTAAAATTTCATTTTTAACCAAATCATAAAAAAAGCCCAAAATCTTTAACTTAAAACACATCTCTCATATGGCATCTCTTAAAATTATTTGAAACAGCAAATAAAAACTTTTGTAAATGAATTTTTATCTATTTCTTAAAAAATATGAATGAATTGAATGTTTGCTTAACATTTTATTGCATTTATTAATTGTTTTTTTTTTTTTTTTAATTTTAAAAATTTAAATGGCGTAGCTACTCGGTTAACAAAATGCCAGGGTGTCAAATCCAAAGAAGCGTCCTCCGCAAAACTTCCGCTCGATCTACACCTTTGTGTAGAAAGCTAGAGTTCCCGAATTCAGCTCCCTGAGCTTAATGGTCTCCATCAGTATCAATCTCAGTTTTATGTGGTACTGCACCAAATCCAATCTTATAAAAGTTAGGTTACTGCCTGTTTTTATAACACGAGCGGAAAAACGACTCGTCTGACTTACATTTAAAACAAAATGTCAAAATTTGGTTTTGTTTTAAACAAAACAAATTCGATTGTATATGACAAATGTAAGCTTCGAAGAACCTTAACACGGTTATGCGACATCAAACACTTAGTCAATACGGGAGTGAGACGCAAAATTCTCAAAGGCCAAACAACAAAAGCCCGCCTGACTGTACTTAAGAAATAATTAAGGTGACGCGAGAGTTGTTCCCCAACCGATAGCTACTTTGTGAATATCGCACAATTTCAGTTTTTATAATAACTGATTTTCCTTGTTTACATTTGTAAACAAATGATCATATGTTTTGCTGATGGAAGTTGATGAAAGAAAAACAACCAGCAGCTTTCATCAACTTCTCTATCAATGAACTGTCAAATTTTGTCTCTTCTCCTGCTCTCACTTACAAGATTTTTAACACGATTTGGCAATTTCCAGCTACATTTTGTTATAATTATCACGAAATATCAGGTAAGCGAACACAATTCATGAATGACTACAGGAAAAATTAAGTTTTTATTCATTAAAAAAAAAAAAATTAAAAAATTGTTTTATGTTTGCAATCAGCTGTCGTTTTTTGTTTACAAGTGTTTTTTTGGTAGTAAAATCTTCAATTTGCTCAGTAAATACTAGTTTACTGGATTTTACTGGAAAAGTAAAAGAATGGACCTAATGATTTGATCTTAATTTGCTTGCAAACAGAGTATCCAAGTCTTTCAATTTATCTCTAATAGCTTTCACATATTGATGAATTTCTAAAGAGTCAAAGTTTAAAAAAAAAAAATAATAATAATTTTTAAATGTTTGAGTTTTTGTTTGCTGGGTAGTACAGAATTGTATTTCGTCACACGTTTGTCATATGTATTTGAACAGATATATGGAAAATTGTGGGCCTTTATTAGGTATAATTAACGGGAAAGTAAATTTGACTAATTAGGGAAAAACTTGTGGACAAAATGAGCAAATTATTAAAGTTTTGGAAAACTTCTGACATTTTTTTTAATCAATTTAACAACTTGTTAATTAGCAATTTTTTTCTTGCTGACTTATAGTTAATTCGGTTTAATACATGATTATTTTAGAAACGTGAATTTTTCATCTTTATATTTTTGTTCTCCATTACTCACCTGGTAATTGACCATTCACTACCATTATTTCGGTTTGTACGCCATCAGCATATTTGCAATCATCAAAATCACCCGCCTTACCTTCAAAATTATAGGGATTTATATATTCTCGATTACCATATTTATAACGATTTTTAGCACTCAAATAACGAGAACATCTTGGACCCATAGTTTCATCATAATGAATAATCATATAATAGTAACAGGTCATTTGTTGATTTGCTACACATTCACGTTTACAAGGATGATCGACTATATTATCCGATCGTGATTTGCGCCAATAACGAGACTCGCTAACCGAAACTTGAGGATATAATTTACGTACCTCAGCAAAACTCATTGAAGGAAAATTTGGATAAACTTGAAGAAAAAAAAAAAAAAAAAAAATCGTTAAAAAACAATTGAAATATATTTCTTTATTTTTATTCGATATCTTTTATAATACCTTGACTATTTATCATTTCCGTTCGATAAATTATAATTACACTTAATAGCACAATAAATAACCGATATTCAATCATAATTGTTTTCTGTGTTAACGTTTTATTTCAACTAATATTTAAATTTAAATATTCTATTGATTTGGTTCTTGAAAAAAGAGTCGTCTCTTCTGAAAAGGTGCTTGCTTACACATTCATTTAACAAAAATAACTTCTAATAATAATTACCGTGTGTCTGATATATGAAAAACAAAACTGAGAGATATGAACAGTTGTTGTTATCATTTTTCCTCCCTCATATCGATGAATAATTATTTGAATAGTAGAACAAGTGCAATCGATATTTAAAGATTGATCTAACTCTATATACATCCATCAGCAAGAGGTGAGTTAATGACTTGTGTATCTTATAATTATTTCTAAAGATTCACAGACATTTTGAGTTTATCATTTTGATTTCTATTTTAAGGTCATAATTGTTATTTCCTTTAATTTTGTTTTTGATATATTTATCTATTTTCTTTTTAAATGAATTTGAATCATTTATTTTTGCAAATGCTAACATTTACCCAATTTTCTTTAAATGCAAGAAATATTAATAAAAACTTCTTTTGGAATTATAAACGTCTGCTTTTTATATTGCCAGGCAGAAATTCATGTTCATAGAAAACAGCTAGAAGTTTATGTGAGTGACAAAAACCTATTTCAATTGTTAAAAATCTAATGCATGCAACAACAAAATACATACATATATATAGTCACATAAATTTTTTGTTTTTGTGCTATGAAAAAAAATTGAGTAATTTTTTTAAAAATTTATTTTGAATTGTCTCTCACATAAACTTCTAGTTGTAATCTAGGTTCATGTTCGTTATAGCGCTTGGTCATGATGGTTTGATGACGGTTTGATAGAAACGGTTTTATAGTGCTATCAGAGTACTATACAAACAAGAAATAATGTTGGTGTAAAATAATGGGTGATTCAAGTAGAGATACTTTTTTCAATTGCCTTTTTTTGACAGATCACGTGTGAGTCGTGTCATGCTGTCATGTTAGTTTTGTTTAGTATTGTTTGGCATTTCATAATGGAAAGACTTACGCCTGAACAACGTTTACAAATCGTTCAACTTTATTTATTACGAAAATTCACGTTCTGTGAGGAATGTGTTTCATGCACTTCGCTCAACTTATGGTCAACATAATCGGCCTACTGAACGTACTATTCGCAACACCATCACCCATTTTGAGACCCAGCATTCATTATTCGATAATATTCGACCGAATAGACCACGTCTAGTGCTTTGTGGGCCTGTGGAATCATCGGACCATATTTCTTTAAAAATGTTGCCGGTGCGAACGTAACCGTCAATGGCGACCGCTATCGTGCCATGATAACTGACTATTTGATGCCTGAAATTGAAGCTCGTGATCTTCCCACACATCGCATCAATCAATGGATTTATTGAGAGAACACTTCGGTAAGCACATAATTTCACGTTTTGGGCCGGTCAATTGGCTACCAAGATCGTGTGATATCACACCGCTAGACTTTTTCCTGTGGGGATATGTAAAGTCTAAAGTTTATGCGGAAAAGTAGGGAACCTCGAAATGGATCACGCTTTATAAATATATAGCGGCCTGTCCCACGACTATGTCGAATGAAAATTTCGTTCTGCAAATTATATTAAAAACAGAACAAAAATTTTAAGTTTATTTTTTGTCTAATGAATTTGTCTAAATGAATTTTTCGTTCAACATCATGCGACTGACCGATAATTTTATTTATTTAAATTTTTTATATATTTATTTCATTTATTTTATTACAATTGTTTGTGTAAAAGAGCTATTGTAATTAATTCAGTATTGAAATTGGTGAGTATACATTTAGAATCCACCATATGAATGTTTAGATATCAACGAAATTTTGGATTCAATACAAATGGAATATTCATCAACTTCATCGGAAGCTGAAAAATAAAGAAATTTAAAAAAGTCGTAGACATAAATTAAGTGGTTGAGATTTTTTTAGCAAAATTTGTATTTTTTGTGGAAATTTATTTTTTTTAAAGAAATTTGTAATTTCTATTCTATTTTATTTTTATATTTTTTCTATTTTATATACTTTTTTTTTCTATTTTAATGAAGTTTTTGTTTAGTTTTTTTTTTTTTTTTTGTGAACTTTCGATTTTCTATTAAATTTCTAATTTTTGTTGAAATTGTAATTTTTTCAATTCAGAATTTATATTTCTTTAAAGGGTATTTTATTTTTTAGCGAAATTTTTGGTGATATTTCTATATTGGGTAAGATTTGAAATTATAAAAAAATGTAGAGAATTTTGTAATTTTGAAGGGAAATTTTTAGTAAAACTTTGCTTTTTAGTGAATTTTTAATTTATTTTTGTTTTTTGTTAAATTTCGAATTTTTAGGTAAAATTTATAATTCTTTTTTAGCAAAATTTAGAAAATTTTCGACTTTTAGAGGAAATTTCAACTTTTTATTGAAATTTTAAATTTTTGTATAAAATTTTATTGTTTTTTTCTTTTAATTAGATTTTTAGTGGACTTTCGAAATGAATACTTTTTTTTAATTTTTGTTTATTGAAATTTCAATTTATTTAAGATTTTTTTTTTCTGTAAAATTTGGATCTTTTTAGAAAAATTTAGAAACATTTCGATTTTTTTACAAAATTTAAATAATTTTAAATAAATAAATAAATTTATTGGGTAAAATTTAAAATTTTAGTTGCTTTTTTTGTGAAATTTTGAATTTTTATATAAAATTTAGAATTAAAGAATTAAATTTAGAATTAGGGGAAAATTAAAAAATTTTAAAAATTACAATTTTTGGGGAACTTCAATTTTTTTTTTGCTTAATTGTGAATTTTTGGTTAAAATTTAGAATTAAATAAAAAAATTAGAATTTTAGTACTTTTTTATTTTGTGAAAAAATTAGATTTTTAGTACAATTTCGAAATTTAAATTATTTTTTTTTTTAAGAAATTTCGAAATTTGAAAATTTTAGCAAAGCTGTCATAAATATAAAATATAGTTTTTTTTTTAGATTTAGTTAATTGTCACGATTTTTTAGTGAGCTCTTGGAAGTTCTTACTTTTCGCTGTAAATAAAATGCATAAGAGATTTCTGCTTTTATGGCTTTTGGAATGTAGTTTTTAAATAAAACAACTTTTTCTTTTTTTGTTTGAATATTTGTTCGAATTTTATTTTTTGTTTTTACATTCTTAAAAATTTTTTTATACAAATTTTAAAGTAATTGAAATTTCGTTTTGTTTATTAATAAAAAAAGAAAAAACAAAATCAATTGAAAGTTAAAACAAACATAAATTTTAATAATGAATTTAATAATAACATTACAATTTTAACTTTGTTTTTTTTTTACTGTATTTTAAAAGATTAATTTGTATTTTATAAACAAAATTAGGATTGAGAGTTTATTTAGATCTAAGGTGGTAATTGTTTATTTTGGATGTTTGTTTAAAATAAACATAAAAGTTAAATTATAAGTTTTGCTATAAAAACAAAATTTAAAACAATTTATTTTTTAATAAAAAAGTAATTAAAGCACAAATTTTATAGACAAAAGTTGTTATACAGTTTAGTACCTAAAACGTACTACTACTAATCATTTATTACATTTATATATATATATTTTTTTTTCTGTTATTAATATAAATTAATTATAAATAAATAAACAAACAAATGTTTAAGTAATACAGAAATATTTACTACATTTTTTTATATTTATTATAAATATAAATATCTATTTTTCATAAGTAAGTTATTATTATTATTATTATTTTCCTTTAATGATTCAATAAAGAATCTATAGAAAAATCTTTCAATTTTGCTATAGATTCATCATTGCTATTGTTAATAATAATATTGTTATTAATTAAAGTATTATTATTGTTGTTGTTGTTGTTGTTATTGCTGCTACCACTACTGCTACTACTTATACAGTTGTTATTTAAATTATGAAATTCCGTATTCGTTTGCGTAGATTCTGCTGCCGCTGTTACTAAATGATGATGGTGATGGTGATGCTGATGTTGTTGTTGAGTTTTTATTTTATTACGAGATTTTCTTAAAAATTTTGTAGATATATTAAATTTTCCCGGTTTTGTAAGATGATGATGATGATGATAATGATGTTGGTGTTTATTAGCTTGACGAAAATTTCTCAATTCATTTAGGGTATTAACATTTTTTTCTATTTCTATATTGTTGCCATCAAAACTTTTTAAAAATCTTTGGACTTGTTGCAACTGTTGTTGGGTTTGAGATGCTGATAATGATGATGATGATGATAAGGAGGAGGATGTTAGCAAATGATTTTGTTGTTTAGCTTTCATTTCTGTTTCATTTTCATCTTCGGCTTCATAGTTTTCCGAGTGCTGAGAAGATGAATGTGATTGTAATGAATCACTTTCCTCGCTATCATTAATAATCAAGGTTGTGCTGTTAGTTTTATCATCAGTTGTCGTATTCTTTATTTCATCTTTATGTTTAGTGCTGGAAGTTATTGTTGTTTTATCTTTAGCTGTATCATATTCTTCATCAGATGATAATGCTATGATTTCATGAGGTTTTAAGTCCTGAGTTTTTATTCCAGTTCTTGTGATTTTTGTAGATTTGTTAGGGCTATTTTTATTGGCCTCTTTATTACGATTATTTTGTGATTTAATATGGGATTTTTTGTTGGATTTCGTCGTTGATTCTGCTTCAAGTGAATATAAATTTCAGCTGGCCTTTGGTATGTTATCGTTTCGCCTTAGTTGTGACTGTTAAGAGGGGGGGCGAGGATATTTTTGAGATGAAAAAGAAATTTTTGAAATTAATAAGATTTTATAAAATTTTTCTTAATTATTTAGACAAAAAAATTATAAATATGTAAACACAGCAAATTTCAGTTTAATATTTATCCTTTAAGTTTTATTTTGCAGAGGTCTTATTCAGAATTATATTCAGAATTATATATATATATATATATATATATATATATATATATATATAAAATTCTGAAAATAAAATTTAAAGGACTTTCGCCTTATATATATATATAGATATATATATATATATATATATATATATATATATATATAAAATTCTGAATATTTTTTAATCTAAAATTCACTGTGTCTTTGGTTAATGAACATACAATACTGAAAATGATTTTAATCTAGCAAAGGATTTGTTCAGTGGGCAGCTGTCTAATCAATAGGAGGTAGCTCACTTGGGTGAAATATATATATATATATATATATATATATATTTATTTTTGATTAGCATAAATTCAAATTCCTTAGAAGTGTGCTTCAATTAACAGTTCAAATCTTATTTTTAAAAAGAATTTTTTTTTTAACTTTTAAATTTAACATAACGATATACGGATTTTAAAACTTTGATCGGAGGAATGAATGTAAATAATATTAAAGTCAAATATATTCAATAAATCTATAAAAAGACATATCCATAGATTAATCTATGGACATATCGGTCTATTATTAATGTGATTCATTTTAAGTAAAATTGAGATTTGAAAATAAAATTTTTAAAAAAGGATTCAAAAGAATACTTCGCAACATTATAGAATCGTTACCAAAACCAAATTAATTTCGATCTTCCCAAAAAAAAAAAGTGTAAAACAAGCCAATTCCATAACGTAAAGATTCTAAAGATTCAAAATTAGAAATGGAATAGAGAAATGTAAGATGAACATAGTCTACTAATGGAAAACACTTTCTCGTTTGTTACTAAATCCAAACATAAAAGGCTCTGATACAAATTATATATTTTTTTTTTTTTCAATGGAAAAAATTAAATGAGTAATAGCAACAAGTCACCTGGAATGGATGAACTTATGTTATATAAAAGTCCATTAAATATATTGGGAAAATTTATAATGCATATAAGTTAATATTATATTTATACTAAAAGTAGGTATTATTTAACATAACGAGACAAAGGAATACTGAACTAATAGTCTGTCTCATGCTTTAAAGACTCTTAAAAGATTTTAGATGGCAAGATAAGAATTATAATATCAAATATGGTATTTTCGATAAATTTATAGTTTTCCATTTTTTTTTATTGACGTTTAAAATCTTGAATATTATATCAGTCATCCTGTATAAGTATTAGAATTTTAAACATCTATTCGATTCGAAAACTTCTTACAAGTTACATAACACGGGTACTGAACAACAAACATACAGTTCAACCTTATCGCGAATAAAGGGCAAACATTCTATTCCCTTTTCTTTACCATTATTTGATACAGATGACTTCGTTAAAAATTGAAGTATACATCCAGTTGTGTGTGGACTTTTCTTTCAAAATTGGAGGGTACACGATTACGATTTTTGAAACAGGGAATACATTCCGAGGGTAATTTTTTCCTCGATAAGGGTGATTAAAAACAATTGCAAATATACTCAACGTAACGAAAGATTCAGGGCGAACAAGCGGAACACTCAAAATTGCCATAGCCATAAGAGACATGTTTTATATTATGTTCACACACATTTGTTTTTTACTTGTATTTTTTTGAAAAACACAAAACTGTTCACACATCATTTTATTTTGTTTTTCGTTTAGGCCTGTTTTTCTTTTGCCAAAATATTTTCACAATTTTTTGATTTAAATAAGAATTTTGCACACGCACTTTCGCACTTTCTAATTCAAAAAATAAAATTTTTTAACAAATAAAATTTTTGAACAAAAATAAATTTCATTCATAATTTTCAATTGTTTTTTTTTTTTTTTAACTGACAATTTTTACAAATTCTTTTTTCAACAAATTTCTAAAAATTTCTTTCCTGTATGGAAATTTAGTATGTTTTTTATGTGTTAAATAATTAAACGATTCGAATCGAGATGTTTTTTGGCTTTGAAATATATAAAAATTTGCTTGTGTTTTTTGGGAAAACGGCTCGTTTTTCAAAAACCTTTATATGTGAACATAGCATTAATGGTACGTTCTGAATAAAATACACGTAGAACTTAATAGACTCGATGTTGGTTCAATAGTGTATGTTCTGATAAGGGGCACATTGCCATGTGTACCTGAAGAGACAATAGGCAATGCATCAAATGCCTTCTGGGTATAAACGCTCTAAAAACTAAACTTTTCACAAGAAGAATATTAAGTATTTCCAATTACTTAAATCTAAGGATAAAATAAGAAACATTTTAAGGAGCACTATTTGATTACAAATTGAAATCTAAAGGTAAGAGTTAAGAAAGCTTATGCGAGGCAGATGGTGTATTCTATCCTCACTATTATGGATTACAAACATACATAGTCTAAGAGGGATTCTATCCGATGAAAGTTTCAAACCCGTCTTTTATGCAGACGACGTTGCGATAATGATTAGAGGAGGAAATACTAGCTATTTATGCGAAAAGTTAAAAAATGCCATCAACATATCTTATAATTGGGCCAAAGAGTGAGGACTCAATGTAAATCCGGAAAAGACCGAGATGTTCAACAGAAACAAAAAGATGCCGACAAATGAGTAACCAACCATTCAAAATAAAACGATACAAATAACAAGTAAGAGTCAAATACCTGCGAGTAGTGCTCGATGCTTCTTCATCTTTTTTTTTTTTTTTTTACGGGAACAAAATGAATGTCCAGATTTTTAACCTTCATACTGATAATATTAGAATTTGGTTCACATATAGAGCGGAAATGATATTTATTTGTGAAATAATTTTCGAATACTTACAATTTATTTTCGTAGTGAAATTATTATAAGGATTTAGGAGCTTGAAGCGATTCTGAGGAATTAATTTATAAATGCTGTAGGCTAAAGTATGAACCGATCTTATTTCTATTCAATATATTATTTACTGTGTATAAAATATATTTTCGATAAGTTTCTAAATCAATTATGTTATAATTACAATTTTGCACAGCTAATTTAGCAAAATTTCACACTCTGATCCGCAGATATATGCAAATAAAATTTTAAAATTTCAATGACAAGATATTTCATTTTATTATGATTTAAGCGCGGAGGTAAGGGAAACAACAAATACGCATTCCATTAAAAATTATGTTTGATTTTAATTTTCAAAAAATATATATGATCAGCTCGCATTATAGTATTTCCTACAGTACGCCCTTAGGAAAACACTTGCCTAAGTACATAACTTTCTATCCAAATTTCTGGCTAGTACCTAGCCAGCTAGCTTTTTGTCCGGTAAATTTGCAAAAACTGTTTGTATAACTATTAAAGAAACCAGTAAATTTTATCTACAATTTTAACTGCAAAATTTAATTTTTTTCCGATCTGTGATTTAAAAACTGCCACCATAAAAGTCCATTAACTTATCCCACTTTAAACAATGTTTAAATCTAAACCCTGGATGAAAGTGAAATAAGACAACAGAACCAAAAAGAATAAAACAAGAATTTCATTTTAGAGATTTGAACTGTATGCTTAAATTTTCTAATAAAGCATTGAGTAAACTTATTGTTAGCAACATTTTGTATATAACATATATCATAAATTATACAAAAATTTAATGAATTTTTTTTTTAAATTTAATGAATATAGTTATTAAACAAACATTCAATTTCCGTTTTCTTTAATAAACTTATTTACATAAAAATATTTATTTTTTATACATAGTTGCTAAACAATGTAACTAAACACTAATAATGTTGCCCAATAAGCTTGCTCAATAAGTTTGTTTATATACATATTTATAAAAATTTATAAAGTTTTCTTTATTAATTCGATTCTTAATTACAAAGAATTAAACACACACACACATCAAAAAATATGTTGCTGGGTGGGTAGGAAATATAAAAGGGGGGTGGAGGTGGTTGGTACTTGTTGGGTGTTGTTGAAATATTTATTCTTAATTTTAGCGGTTGTGGTTTGGTGGTGATGATAAATGTAAAATTTTGATTTATCAAAATGAAAACAAAAACAATAAGAGTAACATTTAATTATTTGCCAAATAAGTTGATGTTGATTATATAAATAACTGTTTGCTTTTCGTTTTATATTTACACATGATGTGATGAATTGAAATTTAATTAAAAAGAAAGAAACGCGCCAAGAGAGTTTAGTATGTATGTTTTTACTCTCTTTTCAAAAAACAAAGGTCCGTCCGTCTGTCTATCTTTCGTACAGTCTTTTAGCAACATAACCAAAACAAACAAAAACTCTCTCGCTTGTAAAAATGTTGCGCCATAATGTTGCTAAACATTTAATATGTTAGATTGTAATTTATTACAGAAATTAACAAAAACAAACAAACAAACAAACAATCAAGCATTTAGATGAATGAATGAGATGAGTTTTTAACATAAAATGTGTTTTTTTTTATCGTTCTATTGTTTTATTTGTTTTTTTTTTACACATATAAAGAGGCGCTTTGTGGTTTTTTTATTTGACAAACTACCTGAAGATGAGGTTTATAGGGCCCGGGATATTGAACGGCCGCTGAAGAACTAGAAGAAGAAGAGGTGTTAGCACCGCCACCAATGTTACTGTTATTACACGTATTTAGATTTAAGTCATTTAGGCAAGATTTAGTTGTCAAACTAAGACCACCAATACCACCACTTTGTATACAAGACGCAGAAGAAGAAGTAGAGTGGCAAGTAACAGAAATACTACCGCCACTCATACCACTACTAACGGCTATACAACTACCAGCTGTCTGTTTAAGGTCCGTTTCATTTACAAAAGCCGACGACGACGAAGTTGCTGACACGTTAGTAGTAGAGGAGGAGGACGAGGAATAACCACCTAAACGATTGCTGACAGCTGTATTGTTGTTGGTATTTAATGTTACATTACCTCCGATACGCGATGTGGTCATTGGATGGGGTTCATGATGTATTGCATGAGTGGAGGCATGTGCTGTTGTATTATGAGACGATAAGTGCGTATGATGATGTTGTTGTTGCTGTTGTTGTTGCGAAGGTGGAGGATGAGGAGGTTGGTGCATTGAGGAAGCAACATGTTGCATATGATGATGTTGTTGAGCATGTTGCTGTTGTTGCTGCTGGTGCTGATGATGCATATGATGAAGTTGCTGTTGTTGATGCTGTTGCTGCTGCTGCTGTTGCTGCTGTTGATGATGCAAACGATTTGCCGTAGCTGCAGATGGTGGCATTGTTGAAGAGGCTGAAGCTGAGTGCACAATTGAGGATGATGCTAATGAGCTTGAAGATGACATGGCTGGCAACATATTGCCCATATTACTATTAATGTTGCTGCTGTTATTGCTACTATTGATGGTGTTGCTGTTGTTGTTGTTATGTGCTACAGCTGTACTAGTGGGTGCTAGTTGTGAGGCCGCTGATGTTGAAGCAGGATGTCTACTAAAGACAACACAATAATTTATGGCATAAAATTAAAAACAAATTTTTTGCTTTAATTTGTGTAATTAAAAGCGCACACACATATAGAAACGAGAGAGTATTAAAAATTTTATGTTTTTCTTAGTTAAATAGCGCGTTATTTACTTTATTTATTTTTAAACAAGGATATAGACGGGAAGTAATAACAATAAAATTAAAAAACAAAATTTTGTGCTCTAAAACTTTAGCTAAATATAAAAGGAAAAACTAAATTTTATATAAAATAAAACAAAATATAAAAGTGCCGCTCATAACTTAATTTCAATATTTTAATATATAATTTGAAAATTGATTATAAATTTCCAAAAAATAACTTACCTCATAGTAGCATTCGGCCCACTCATTGCCGAAGAACTCGAAGAACTTTGTCTAAAATCTAAACCATTTTCTATATTACTGGCCCCAGCAGCTGATGACGACGAAGATGAACGGCCCATTCTTTCATTGCCTGACGAAGCTGAAGAAGCTCCTGCAGCAGCTCCTCTAGAGGTGCTCGATGATGTAGTACCTGATATTGAGGTGGTGGCAGCTGTTGCTAATGAAGCCGCTGTAGCAGCTGATGCTGATGTTAGAATAGGTGTTGAGTTTATGGTGGATGTTGAGGCTTGCATGGCAGAAGTTGTGGTACTACTACTGCCGCCAGTTGTTGTTACTGTAATAATTGGTTTGAATTATGTCATTTTATGGGATTTTCAGGTTAGGTTAGGTTTTTTTATAAGTGAGAATAAAGAGATTGACTGTCATTGGTTTGAAATTACAATCTGAAATTTGCGAATTTTTAAATATATTTTCGGTGCAATTCTGGTTATAAAACAAAATCATGAAAAACTTTACACAAAAATATTAAAAAGCAACCAAAATAATGACCTTAGAGATAAACACCAGTGACTGAAAATAAGTTTTAATTATTATTTTTTGATAAAAATAATAGTTTTTTTATCTCAGGAAAATGGTAAAAATTTAAGAAAACAAAAAGTCACTAAATTACAATAAAATCGTATAAAAAAAATAGATTTTGGCGGTTAAAATACATTAAAATCTTGTTAGAGTTCAATTGATTGATTATTCAATTGCAATTTTAATTTATTGCAAATCCATATAGTTATTTAAAATGAATTTGTTGTAGAATACTTATGAAATGTGAAGAACATTTACGGTCCTTGATTAATTATTAAGATTTTTCTTCTGATTTCTAACATTGTTATATATATATATATATATATATATATATATATAGCTTTTTAAAGTAAACGAACGGAATTTAGCAACTTCCAGGAACAACTTCCAGCAATAGTAGTTTATGATAATTATCACAAAATATTAGGTACGCGAACACAACTTGTGTATATTTTTGATAACAATTACGAGCAATATCAAAGATTACTGAGTTATTCAGATAAATGTTATGATATTTTCGATGTTTGATGGTATTAGTGTAACATATTTTAGGGGTTTCGAGCAAAATTTTAAAATTGACTTTATGATAAAAATCGCGATACTTAAACATTTTGCGAAAAATTGGGTTCGCATCTAAGTTATTTCTTCATATATTAAAAAATATATTTTAATCAAGTTTATTACAAAGAAATGCTCTTGTATTTCGTGATTATTTTTTAACCCAAGTAAATTTTTTTTTTGTCCTTAAAATCTTTAACTTTCGAAATTTATTGATGCGCCTCTACATTTCCATTAAGCATTATAAACACTTACTAATTATAACAATTATATTTAATATCGTGCTGTCCATGCGATGTGCCTTTGCAAAATGTGCTTTGACAAAAGTGTCCCGTTTTCAACTATGAATGCCATTTGAATTAAATTTATGGTCCCGATCAATTATATTTGTCGCCAAATTTTTTACAAATTGCAATTTGTTACTTACAAATTAAAAAATGAAAGTGAAATTTTTGCATATTTTCAAAAACTCCATACTTTTTTTTATTAAATTTATTTTTAGTGCTCCTTCTATTTTATTGTGTAAAATAACAAAAACTTACTTTTCACGTGCTACAGTAATCCATGCTATTCCATATGGAACTGTGAATATGTCTCACTAAAAACCAAATTTTTTTAAACATTTTTGCTATTGTTTTTCTAACTTTGAGGCTATCTATTGCCTTGACCATTTAGGGCATATCAACGAGATATAGCGCAAAATACGTATAATAACAACAATTATCAATAATTGTTTAAAAATTTGTATTCAGTTGAGGGGCACAGACCCCGCCCAAAAAACTAAACAATTTTGTTATTAAAATTCGACTACATAGAGGTAACTTTTGAAAGTCTGAGCAATAACAAAAAGGGTATATAATTTATCTACAAAATCGGATTAGTTTATATAGGATCGAATGAGATTAATGATTTTGTTTTTCCATAACATTTTTCAACGATATTCGTTATAGTTACATCTACTTCTGTCGTTAACTAAACCACAACATTTTTGTATTATTTTTTTATCATCTAAAACACTAGTTTAACATACATAAGCGATAAGTACATATGTGCACAATTTATTAATAATTCCCAAATTCTTTTTTATTTCTACTCCTATTTAAGTCGTCTGTTTATTTTGACAGAGGTGCCACACGAAAACAAAAGTTGTTTACCCCAGGTCTACAACTGAGATTAACGCTGATATAATATGTGAGATAACACCGGCAGAAGAGAGTTACCATTTTGTTTATATTATGTTAAATCTTAAATAAGGGGTACACGTAATATGATAAAGACTATAAGATATCATTATTTTAATCAGTCACAGAGTAAACATGTCCTTTTTATTTAGACATTCGCACTTTTTAGCACAATTTTTATAAAAATGTTTTTTTAAAACGTAAAACAAACACTAAAAGAAACAATTTTACAAAAAACATTGTTTTTCAGTAATTTCCAAAATACACACGCACACACACAAACAAACTTTCGTATATGTGTATTTTTTGAAAATTCATCTTATAAGATGGTTGTGTAGAGAAATCTCATCACAACAGTCTCATAATACATCTTATAATACTAATTTGACACAAAAATTTTACATATTATGTTACGTCTACACGGGCAGTTACTCTACGTCTTCACGAAGAAATTTTTATTTCCTAACATAAGAAATAACGTTGGCAGAATAACGGGAACAAATTTTTATTTCCAACTCTACGTGAGAAATTTAAATTTTAAATTGCCGTTTTTACCGAAAATTATAATCTTTTCCCGTTTTTATTTTTCTTTTTAAAACAATATTAATTAATTTTGCTCATTTTTTTTACTAAAAAGAACAAAATATTAAAAAAGAACAATAAATTTGACAGCTTATGTTAAACATTATTGCTCAACTTTGTGTTTAACCCCTAGCCTACACGTAGACATTTTTATGTTGGCAATTGTTAAATTCTATTTCTCTCTTTAAAATGTTACGTACGGAGCAATAAGAAATCCATTGCGCAATCTATTTCGCAATAAATGTTTAAACACAAAGTTGAGCAATAATGTTTAACATAAGATGTCAAATTTATTGTTCTCTTTTAAAATTTTGACTTTCTGATAAAAAGAGAAGTGCAAAATAATTAATTTTATTTTGAAAAGGCAAATAGAGAATAAAAATGCGAAATAAATTAAAATTTTCGATAAAAAAGACAATTTAATATATAAATTTCTCATGTACGTTTCCTCCAACTCTTAACATGAAGTTGGAAATAAATTGCGCATCAGATTTATTATTGTTCCACACGTAACATTTTAATGAGAGAGATAGAATTTGACAATTGCCAACATAAAAATGTCTAGGTGCAAACAACAATAGCCATTTGTCGATTGTCAAATCGTTAAAATTTACTGAACCGCACTACTGTTTTTTTACTACTTTTCTTATAATTAAATTCTTATTTACAAAAATTGAGAAAAGTGGAGAAATCACTTTGAAGATATAATAAGGATACTCTATCAAAAATTTCGTTAAAATTACTTTGACTTAATTTTTTAAACTAAATATTTCATAATGTTGAAAACTAAGCTGAAATGATATTTCGAGTGTGTATCTTCGGTAAGAGTGCTTAAGAATGGGTCGTGGAGTACATTGCACTAATAATGATAGAAATGTTATTCTTAAACTGAAAGAGGATGGGTTATTAATTCGAAAAAATGCGCAAAAAATTAAGTTTTCAAAAAAAAAAAAAAAAAAAAAATAACTCGATTGACGCAAAAAATTACATGAAAACTGTTTAAGAAAATGAAAAACCTCAGCTCGTTTTTATCAACTTTTAATTCATTACCCAAAAAATAATCCTTTTGAGTCATCAAATACGAGGGCGGATCAATAAGTCCGTGACTTTTCGAACTTCCCTCGTAGTTATATGAAATGCAACACTATTCCCATCAAGTACCACCTGTTAAATTTTGAGCAAGTGTCGTCATTTACTTTGCGTTTAACACCTGTTCAAAACATACAACCTCGTGTATTTTTCTAAAAATGTAAAAAAGTGAATTTCGAGTGCTCATTAAACATTATTTTTTGGCGAAAAAAAAACCGTCAATCAAACCAAGGAAAAGCTCGATAAATACTATGGGGACCCTGCACCGTCGATTTCAATGGTAAAAAAGTGGTTTGCTGACTTTCGTTGTGGTCGCACAAGTAAAAATGACGCTGAACGTTCTGGACGGCCAATTGAGGACAGTACACCCGAAAATGTCGAAAAAATCCACGATATGGTGTTGGCCGACCGAAGAGTAAATGAGCGTGCGATTGTTTATGCCATAGGCATTTCATATGGCAGTGTGGTTTCGATTTTATATGATCAGCTGGGTTTAAGAAAGTTGTCTGCAAAATGGGTGCCGCAACTGCTCTCAATTGACCATAAACGTAATCGTGTAACAACTTCACAGGATTGTTTGGAGTTGTTTAATCGCAATCCGAATGAGTTTTTGCGGCGATTTGTAACTGTGGATGAAACATGGATTCATTACTGTACTTCGGAGACCAAGCAGCAGTCTAAACAATGGGTTTCTCCGAGTGAACCTGCTCCGAAGAAGGCCAAGGTAAGTTTGTCGACCAATAAGGTGATGGCAACAGTTTTTTGGGATGCACGCGGGATAATCCACATCGATTACCTTCAAAAGGGAAAAACAATAAACGGTGAATATTATGCCAACTTATTAGACTGATTTAATGAGGATTTAAAAGAAAACGACCCCATATGGCCAAGAAAAAGTTCTTTTTCATCAAGTCAATTCAATTAATTCAGGTGCAAAACTCTATGAATTGGGCTACGAATTGGTAACTCATTCGCCATATTCTCCGAATTTAGCCCCTAGTGACTACTTCCTATTTCCAAACCTAAGAAATGGCTCAGTGGAAAGAGATTTAGCTCCAACGATGAAATTATTGACCAAACAAATGCCTATTTTAAGGACCTCGAAAAATCCTATTTTTTACGCAAAGTAAATGACGACACTTGCTCAAAATTTGATAGTATTCTATTAACAGGTGGTACTTGATGGGAATAGTGCTGCATTTCATATAACTACGGGGGAAGTTCGAAAAGCCACGGAATTATTGATCCGCCCTCGTAGTCTTAACACTTCTAAGCAAACGAAATATGAAAAAAAAGTTGGAATTTGCCATACAACACATTAATCGACAAAATTGGAACAACGAGCTATGAAACAAAGATTACTTTGTTTGGATCTGACATAAAATTATATGTACTCCCTATCAATAATGACCCAAAGTACATCAAAAAGACCGTCGGATTGTTGATGATATGGGGATGTTTTTCATTGTCAGAAATCGGTCCAATTGTATGGATACAAGGGAAAAAGAATAGCTGCTGACTATTTATACATCCTTCAAAATAAAATGCTTCCATTTGCTGAAGAAAAAAAATGCCATTAAGGTGGGAGTTTATGCAGCATAAGGATCCTAAGCACAGTGCCGGGAGTGACAAGTCATGGTTTCAGAATAATCAAGTCACTGTAATAGAGTGGCAGTCTCAATCTCCGGACTTAAATCCGATTGAGCATCTCTGGGGAGTCCGTTAAAATGAAATTCAATGTTTAAAATCGAAAAATAAGCAAGAAATATGGAACAAAATCGAGAATACTTGGTATTCCATTTCACCGGAAATTTCTGTGAATCTTGAGTTCTATGAATCGTAAAAATGAAAGAAGCTTCTATCAAGTATTGAAAAATATGTAGAATTTATGGTAATGTTAAAAAAAAAAACAAATTTTTTTGTGAAGTTTTGCAGTATTATTAAGTTCTTTTTATCTTAATACATAACTACTTTGAAATTATTTAAGTTAATGTAATATACCTTTTTATTTATAAAAAACTAAATAAAAGTTTAAGATTTTGAATTTTAAACTTGCACTTTTTTGCCGAAAAAGTCTTTACACTCTTTTTTTCCTCTAAAACAAATTTTTTCTTAAAAACAGATAATAATTTTATACGAGTCTAAAAATAACTGATTTCGAAACTTAAAATTCAAATTTTTTTTTATCTAAAACAAAATTTTCTATAAGAACATACACTGCCTGCCACTTAAATAAGGAATCACTTTTTTTTAACTATAATTAAGTATATCTCCTAAACTAAAGTTCAGAAAAAAATAATTTTTTGCGCAACCAAATTTCAAAGTGTTGGCTTTAGTTTCCTGAAGAAATAAAAAATATACATATTTTGTTATACTAAAATTATGCATATATTTAAAGACATGTATTTCTGTGGTACAATTTCGTGTGTCACTTAATTAAAGTTTAAAAAAATGTGATTCCTTATTCAAGTGGCAGGCAGTGTATAATTTTATAATTTTCTGAAAGGTATCTTCACGGAGATGATTTCAAAATTAAAACGCCGTATCACCTAATAGAACTAGGTACAGATCCCGCCGAATTGGACCTATTTTGTATTGAAATTTTTACTTTATCCTATATCTTTTTCATAGTTCTTATCAAGCTTTAAAAATATAAAAAAAATCTTTGAAATCGGATAAGAAAAAAAATTGGCAAACGGTTAAAAATTGTAAAATTTGTATAAATGCAATCAGCCGATTAAAAGTTACAAATTTATTTACAAAAATGTTCGATTCTGCGCCTCTATGCACTGCCCATTTTTTTTTCCAAACTACATTTTCTTATATTTTACAATAATATGGATCTCAATTAAAATGCGTAAGAAATTTTTATTTTAAACAATCATAAATTATAAAATTTTTTGATTTGCGAAGTGCGATTGAGTAAAAGTTCTTTTATTTATGTATTTAATGGAAATCGCTGTCATCCATTTTTGTTTACTTATCCGAGGTGTGCGATATTATTGAATCAAATCTTTGTCCCAAACATATTGCTTTTGAAATGAGCGAGGAAAGAAAAGTGGAAAAGTGGAAAGGATTATTTTTTAGCAAATGAACTATAACAGGAGTAACTGGTGCAGTTCCTGATGCGTTGCGATGAGACTTCACTTTAATATCTTTCCTTTCAAAATTGTTTTTGTCTTTCAAAATTGTTGGTTTATTTCCTTTAAATAAACCTAGTGTGGATTTTTTTTTATTACAACAATAAGAAGTTTAATTTGGTTTTAAAATTTAAATACACGTTATTTATTTACGCCTTAAAATACACTTGTTATATTACACACAATGACAACTTCACGACTCCAAGCTAAATTTACTACCGAACTCAACGTATAATTTCACATATCTGCTTACTCTCTTAGATAATTAAGATAAACTACAATAAAGCTCTTTAGTTTAAATTCAAATAAGCAGACGTTATAAACTGAAAACACCTAATACGCTGCAACTAAAAAATTCGAATATGTTAGAAAATAGAAAGTTCTAACATCGCTATTTTAAATTTATAAAACTAATTTTCGTAACAATATAAATATATTTAATATTATTCTCTTCATGTGATGGTGGTTCTGCGTTTAGATCTTGTTTTAGCCTTTCCCATAATTCCCTTGATATGCTTTTTGCATTTGAAATATAAAGCTGTCTTATAGCTAAATCGGAATGTTTAACCATAAACTCCAACATTATCTCATATTGTCTCGGCCTTGTATAAATACTTTTTTTGATGTCTTCCTTTATATATGTAATGCAATTTATGAAAAAATAAAATTTATTTATGCTAATTTACTTACATTCTTAAATAATTATTTCTTTTCGCAAACAAAATAGAATTTGAACGATTTTTGAACGTTAGCAATGCTTTTGACACTTGTTGTATTTCCGTAACTGATTTTTTGTTTTTCGAAAGATAAACGCACAAAAATAAATATTTACGAACGTTTGCCAATTTATTTCCGAAATCGTACTAAAAAATACAAATTTTGCGAATTCGTAAATATTTCACTTCGTATCGAATTACATAACCCCCCTGCTTATGTTTGTTAGTCTGCTGTCTTACTAGCTACACCACAGTCGACTTGAATTTTTATGTGTTAAAAAATAGTGCTCATATAGGTATATATGTAAATAATTATTATTTATTAAAAAAATCATTTGCCTCAATTGGGAGTTGAATCCTCTTTGAGTTTTGATACTGATTTTTAGTTAGATGTTCTAGACAATTGAGCTGTGTAGCAATCAAATTCCTTTCATGTTTACTAAAAACTACTTATATAAGTATTAATAAGTAATGCTGGGAATGGCGAATAAAGCTATAATGTAATGCATAAAGAAAGCTGTTGCTTTTAAGGTTGGAAGTAAGTTTTTGCTGGGGTTTGAAAGACTAGTCTTGCATTTTTGCAAGACTAGAAATTGCGACGTGAAATACTCTAGTATCGTCGAATTTTCTCATTAACACCTGACTTCCAAAGATACACTAATGTTAAAATCAAGCATGATTCACCTACATTGAATGATCTTCAACATTTAAACCTCTGCTTCAACTCCGTCTTTGTTATGTAATTTTTTTCTGAGTGTTGTTTAACATTAACAATAAACGTTCTCGATATATTCATATAATATCTAAAATAATAAATACAACATAATTCCCTGATGTTATACAAATATGTAATACTAACCTATGACTAATTAGTGACTAAAAGTGCTTTAATATAAATGATTTTCCTTTTATATAAAAAAGTGTAAAAGTGGATGAAATATGTATGTAAGCATATTTAAGTATAAATCCAATATACCAAGAAAATAAGCCATTTTAGAATAAATGTGACAACGAAAAGGGGGAGGAGGATGAGGAGGAGAAACAAAACATGCGCCACCATTAAAAAATAAATAAAAATATTGAATAAAAAGCACAAATGCTTTGATTCGTTTTTGGTAAAGAATTATTCTTTATTGAATTTAATTGGTTTTGTTTTTTGTTTTATTTTATTTTAATAAAATATATAAACTTTTATTTATTTTTTAAACAAATAAAATTTAAAGAAAAAAAAAAATATATATATATATATATATATATATATATATATATATATTTTAAAAGAAGAGAACTATAAGATATAAAAAACTAATAATGAATGTAAATTATATTTTTAAAATTAGTTTAAATAATTAAAAAAAAAAACGATTATTATAGATATAATAATATTTAAATATTAATTACAACTTATTAGGCAGATAGTTGAAATTAAAAAAAGGAAATGTTGTATTAATTTGAAAGATTTATTAAAATGTAAGCTTAAATAATAAAAAAAGGAAACAGTTTATTAAATATAATTTTATATAATATACATTTTAAATTGTAGTATAAATATATATATATATATATAATTGGAAAGGTAAGTGAGGGTGATTGATTAATTTAAACTATTTAATATGTACAAATAATCTTGAAGGGGAGGAGAAAAAACTTAATAAAATACACAATAACCAGTTTTAAATAAGTAAATGTATAAAATAGAAATGTTCTTGAAATATTTGAAAATAATTTTAATTTAAAGAAAATAACTTAAATTTTAAATTTATTTTAGTTTTATTTAGTAAAATAAATTTTTAACCAAGACTTAGTATAAAAATGTATAAATTTTAAAGAAGGATGTTTTCTTTTTTTTATTTTTTTTTTTTGTTTATATTAATTATAATTTAAATTTGTTTTGTACGCTTTGTATTTCTTGTTAAGAGTAAAAAGTTTAGAAGAACTTTTTTTGTATTTAAGAAACAAACACAGAGTTTTGGTTTTTCAAATATCCCTTTATTCTCTTTGGTTTTCTGTTTTAAGGGATTAACAACAAGTTGTTTGTTCAATTTCTCTTGTTATTTTTTACTTACCTTGACTCTGTGTTGTATTGGTATTAAGGGGTATAGCTAATCTAGCATTAACGGCTAATAAATGATCACGTCGTGCTATTAAACTGGAGACGTGTTCTTCTAAACGTACATTTTCCGTTTGTAATTGATGTAAGCAGGATAAAAGAGAGGCAACTGTAAAGAAAAAGAGATTTTTGTTAGATTAGTTTCAACAAGATCTTGTTTGGAGATTTTATTTAAACTTACTGTCAAAGTGTTGGGCTTGTTCCATAAGAAATTGCGATCCTTGTTCCCATTGTCTTTCTAATAATTGTTCTAGACTTTGTGGTATGGCTAGATTGCCATTGGCTCCACTGCCAAACATTGAAGCCAAGGGACTGGGACCGGTAGGAGCCACTGATGTTGAAGGTGCAGCGGCTGAGGTGGAAGTGTTACGCTGAAGAATAAAAAAAAAGTTTGTTGGTTAAAATTTTATGTCCTTTAGGACTGTTAACTTATCAAATGTTTTCCCAAAATTTGATAAATTAACAGCCCTTAGTTTATTTAATTAAAAGCTTTAAATTAATTATATTGCGTGTAGCATTAATTCCCTCATCGTTTTACATTAGATTGCGTTAGGATTTCTTATTTCGAATATGCTATTCTGTTGCGCGAAGTTTTACTTCATTACTATTTTTTTAACCACTATGTAAAGTCATCATATTTTTGTGGAAGTTTAAAGGGATTATGCTTTAGCTGAGGCAACTTGTAGTGAGTGTATTAAACAATTTAAAATTGACGATTTCGATACATATGATAATGACAGTTGAAGATTGGAGGCCTTGCTCGTTACGGTCGATGACAAGTGGATATATTATAATAATCTAAAGCGAAAAAAATCATATGTGAAACCCGACACGCTGGAAAATTGAGACCAAAACCGAATATCCATGGTGTCAAGGTAATGCTTTGTATTTGGTGGGATCAGAAAGGTTACAAGTTGCGCAGAGAAACCTGCAGTACAATGAGGTATCCTTAGCCGAACTGATAACAACCTCTGAAGTTCCCAATAGGACGTGGTCTTACTTCAAGAGCCTTGGGATAAACAAAAGTAAGATTCTCGTCTTGGCGATCACGGGATTTATATTGTTCGCGAACTTTACTGAGGAAAAGATAAGAACAGTATACTGACAAAGAATGTACTGCATTTCAATTTGTTCTATTCTTTCAGTAATGACGATCTCAACGATAGTTATTACTAGCTGTTCTATCTAACAGCAGTAAGACCGATCCTTGCATATGTCTAAATAAACTGATCATTAACAGATTCAGTTCAACGCCCATGGCAGGATGGGGTTGGTTGTAATTTTGTTTTAATGCCTATTTAATGTACGCCGTTATTGCGCGAGAGGGTTCACTTAGTTCCGTACATTGTCGTGGGACCAAAACTAGTAAATGAATATCAATTTAGGAAATATAGAGAAAAATGTAAATAAAGTAGAGAAGAAATCAGTAGGAATTTCGGACAGTGACTCTGATCCTCGGTTCTGACGAAGAACACGAAATCATGTCTCACGCTGAGGACAAAGAGAAGGATAACTCAGCATCTTAGGCGACATCTGAACAGGAGTGAAAACCGACAGACTTAAAATTTCGCGATTTCGGATACCGCTCCAAAAGTTACTCGTGAGAGTACAGAAATCATGTCAGCGGTCGCATCTGAATTCAAGAAGAGCAGCAGTAATAAAGCGTACCAGACAAGCCGATCAAATCTTCGGAACAAAAGGCAAAAACAGGTAAACAATATGTCACTGCTCAACAGAGAGCTGGTCGTATACCATCCCACAATCTTATGGAATACGATAAGGAGATCATTAAAGGCTGGAGATGACCAACCAACTTCGACTGCAAAGAAGGCAAGTCAAGCACCGGCACCGAAGGAGTTGTTGAAGCCGAAATATCTTCATAAACCGGTCTGATCTGGATGGGAGGATTAGTGCGGGGCTGTGGAGGCTTAATGAAGATAGACTCATTGACGAGATCCCCTTGGTGAAAGGTAGGTTGGATGTAGTACCCTTCAAAGGCGCGGACTGGTCAAAACGAGTAAAGGCTGTGAATTGTGAGAAATCGTTTGAATTTCTCAAAACTGCAATTTGCAAGTGTGGCAATCTTGTGTGGATGTTGATAGCTTCACTGAATTGTAAAAACAATCTAGGTAAGAAATTCGAATCGGTGGGGGTACACGAAATCTGACAATACCAAAGTACTACTGGTGCAATTTCGCTTGCGCCACTGTGAAGCACCCCCGGTCGAATTCACAGCACACTTCATCGAATCTAAAGTGGATGTATTTTTTAGGAAGATATATCAAAAAATCTTTCAGACATTCTGATAGTTGTAGTGCGCTCCAAGCAGAAATTTTAGGTATTTTGCAGGCCACGGAATTAATATCGAGCAATATTGTAAGGAATATAGAAGTAACTCTGAATGTAGATAACCATGCAGCGCTTAAGGATATTTTCTAATTTGATCTGGGAAGCTTAACAGAATTCGTCTTAGGAATTAGTTGTTTAAGGTATATTCGCTCGTTAGGAGTTAATGTGGCTGCCAACTACATTTTCTTACAATCTTTCACCTATTTTCTATTGATCTCACAGTGTCCCTTTCCTAATCTAACCTAGAAATGTGGGAAAAATTCGTAGCTTCCAATAGACAATACTTTGAATAAAATACATTATAAATTTATCTTGAAAATAACATTAATTTTTCCTTAAAAAACGATGGAAATTAATGTATACACCCAATATTCAAGAAGCAAACTTTTGTAATATTAATAACAAAAATTAAAAACTTACCATCTTTCCCGGAAACGGTACACCCACAAATTGCGGCGTTGGCGGATCAGCACTATAAACACTATGATCCTGAATCTCCATACTCAATTGATCCGATAACTTTTGAGCCACACTACTATTCGGATTTAATTGATTACCCAACATATGAGCTGCCGCCGTAACATTTATTGTTGATGGTATTGTTGTTGTTGTACCCGAGGGAGGTAATGATGAAACAGCAGCAGTTGCTGCAGCAATGGCGGCACTTGAAGTGGTGGCTGCTGTTATAGCTGTTGTTAGTTGAGCACCATTTTGAAATACTTTAATATCTTTGAGATCATTGGCTACATTTAGAGTGGAGGCAGCTGTAGTGGAATCCTTAGCTTTGCGGCCACGTTTACGTTGAGAACCTGTTTCGGAGCCAGGAGAACTAGGTGGTGAATCTTTTATGGTGGTAGTGGCAGCTGCTAGATTTGTTTCAATACTGGGCGGTAGAGAAGATGAATTATTAGCCGTTTGAGGTTCATAGGAGAATTTTAAACCTCCTCCAGCACTTGCACCACTAGCGCTTATTAGTGAGGAGGAGGAACAAGAGCTGGCATTGCTGATATTGAAGGAGGACGAAGAGAATACACCACTATCGGGAGTTCTGATATTAGAAGATGTAGAGGAGGAAGAAGATGGTGTTGATGATGAAGCGCCGGTTGATAATTTATGTGTTTTAGTTGATGATGATGAAGATGTTGTTGTAGTATTATTGTTGTTTAGTTTATTATTGGAGTTGTTGTTGGTAGTAGTAGCATTAGTTTGGTTTTGATGTTGTTGTTGTTGTTGATTATTAGTATTTTGTGGGATATTGGGAATGTTGTTGTTATTGCCATTATTTGTGATGATAGTAGTAGTGGTAGTGGAGGTGTTGTTGTTGGTATTGGATAATGTTGTTGTTGTTATAGTTAGGGTATTGGTGTTGGTAGTTGTAGAAGAAGAAAGAGAATTTGTAGAATTTGTGGTTAATGGCAAAATTTCTATTATATCATTATTATTATCGACAGCAACATTCTGTTGTTGCTGCTGCTGTTGATTTAATTTATTTGAAGAAGCATTAGTAGTTGTAGAAGAAGAAGAAGAGGTAGTAGAGGAGGTGGAGAAAGAGTTAGTAGAAGTTGTTGTTGAAGAAGAGGAATTAGAAGAGGATTTTAAATTGGAGGAAATAGTGGTGATGTTAGAGCTATTATTAGCAGAATTATTAGTTTTATTAAGATTTGATGAAGCAGAACTAGAAGCTAAAGTTGTTGAAGCATTAGTAGTGTTTGAAAAAGCATTATTATTGCTGTTGTTGTTGCTGCTGTTATTGGAATTAGTTTTATTATTATTTTGGGTATTCGTTTTAGACAAACGCTCAGGCGATACATGTTGTTGTTTATTATTTGCAGAAGATTGACTACTATTTATGGATGTTGTACTGCTATTATTAGCTTGAGCAGCAGCAGCCATTTGCTGTTGCAAATGATTCTGTTGAGCTCTTAACATTTTCTTATTTAAAGGTTTAGTATTAGTGGCAACTGCAATATCTGTAGGTAAATTGCTATTATTTTTATTACTACTATTGCTACTGCTACTATTATTTATATTACTACTATTACTAATTAGACTATTTGCTGTGTTTGTGGCTGCAGCATTTGTGTTTGTATTTTTAGAATTAATATTGCTATTATTTTTATTAAAAGATGATGTTGAATTAGTAGTAGTTGAAGAAGAGGAGGAAATGCTTTGGTCATTGTTGCTCATGTTATTATTTTTATTGTTGCTATTATTGCTATTGGAAATTGTTAGATTAGTTGCTGTTGTGTTGCTGCTAGCTGTAGCACCAGCTAAATTTGTTGCTGAAACTGATGCCGGCAAAGGTGAGGCTGTATTACTTTTTCTTCTAACACCTCCCGCATTAGTGGAAGGTGAAGATGAGGATGATGAAGACGATGAGGATGATGATGAAGACGAAGATGAGGAAGCTGCTGTCTGTTGTCTTGTTACAGCAGCTGTTGGAGTGGTATTGTGGTCATTACTATTGGTATTTTGCAACATTACTATCGGTGAGGCTGTTGGTGTGGCCGTTGGTGTAGATGATGGTGTAGAAGTACGTGTTGATGGTGTGGGGGTACTACTGGGCGGCGGTAATGATAGTGGAGAGGGTGCCAAAGGTGGTGGCGTGGGTGTAGCCAAATCATTATGATAATGTTGTGGTTGTTGTTGGTTAGGTGAGGAAGATGATGAGGCTGCTGCTGTAGAAGATTTAGATAATTTCTCTGGTGGTGTATTAGAATTATCGGTATTTGTATTCATTTGTTGTCCTTTATTAGAGGCTGCCCGTTTTTTACCCGATCGTGAGTTAGATTTTTGGGCAATTTGTTGTTGCTGTTGTTGTTGGGCTTGTAACATGGTACTTTCACCTGAGCGTGATCTATTTACATTTGTTTTTTTATTATTTCAAATTCCAATCGGTTTTTTTCGAGTGTGAAGGTGTTTTATATTTTTAATTTTGCAAATATTTTTTTCAACAAATTATTTATTTATTTTTTGTTTTAATTTAATTTTAGTTTTGTGAAAAGAGAAAAAAACATTGAGAAAAAAAGAAATAAAATTTATATTTCTTTGTTGATTTTTTTTATTTAAGTTTTACTTTTTAATGATTAATATGTGTATTTGTGTTTTATAAAAAAAAATGTTTGTGTGAGTTGTTGGAGAGTGGGAGGCGTTTGGTAAGGGCAAGAAGTTATGGAAATGATAAACAAAAACACAAAAAAACAATTATGTAATTTAGAATTAAATTAGAATTTTTCCAAAAAGAAAAATAAAAAAATATATAATTTCAAGCGAAAAAAAGAGAGATATGCAAGTAGGGGGAACGAGATGGACAAAAACAAATGTTTGATTTAAAATGATTAATAAGAAACTGAAATGAAGGATAGAAAATCCTGGCAAATTTTTAATTATTAAAATTAAATTAAAATTTAAAATGATTAAATTTGAATAAAAATTATAGAACGAAAGGACGGGAGATCCTGATGGATAAGAAAAATAAAATTTTCAAAATAGTATTATTATGGGAAGTTATGGAAATGATAAACAAAAACACAAAAAAAAAAACAATTATGTTATTTAGAATTAAATTAGAATTTTTCCAAAAAGAAAAATAAAAAATATATAATTTCAAGCGAAAAAAAAGAGAGATATGCAAGTAGGGGGAACGAGATGGACAAAAACAAATGATTAATAAGAAACTGAAATGAAGGATAGAAAATCCTGGCTAATTTTTAGTTATTAAAATTAAATTAAAATTAAAATTTAAAATAATTAAATTTGAATAAAAATTATAGAACGAAAGGACGGGAGATCCTGATGGATAAGAAATATAAAATTTTCAAAATAGTATTATTATTTCATAGTATATTATTATTTAACATTTTAATACTATTCAAACTATATTATTTTCATTTTCAAGAGGGTTTTGTTATATTACCAAATTAGATAATTATTAAATTATTGTGTTTATCTAAATAAATGTTCAAAATTGTTTTAATGAACTTTAAAAAAAAATTGTTGTTCTTTTAATTAAAGAATAATTTGTCCATGATTTTTTTCTAATTCGAAAGAAATTCAGTTCGTAAGTAAAAATAGAAGGAATAAAATTAGTTTGGAGTAAAATAAAAACTGAAATATCTTCATTTTCAATTTGAATTTCATAAGAGATCCTCTTGCAAAGTCGTTTTTAAATTAAACTTACAATTCCATTCGAAAGGGTTTTATTTTTTCCCTTATCAAAAGGAAAATTAATAGACTTTTGATTCTTCTTTTAAAAATAATTTTAAATTATGAAGTAAACTTCCCAAGGGAAATTCGAAATACTAGAAACATTTGTTATAAATCTGTATCTTGTTCCTTGCACTTAGAATCTTTCTAAAGATTGTTTGTTGTCTTTAAATTAATCTAAAGTAATAGAAACTATTAAACCCTTTTAAACCTGGTTGTCTTTTATTTTTAAGAAATAAAATTTATTTATAATCAAAAAAGTTTCTTCAGTTCAGCAATGATCTAGATAATCGAAAATAATATCCCCTAATAAAACCTGAATAAATTGTTTTACAGGTTCTACGTCCTAGCACACAAATTTCTCATTCTGCTGAAATTTTCGATTTTCTGGACGGCAAAAAATTTTGGCGATAAATGTAGTAATTGGCTTTTAACTGAGCAGAAATAACTTTCGTTTTATATATTTTTTCACTCGAATTATAGACTAGCTTTGTGTATAGTTTATTTTCAATTTGCTATATCGAATTTATAATGAAAGTTTAACTTTAGTATGTTATAATTCTTATGATTTAGGATAAAAAAAAAACCTTCGAAGTGATTTACTTCCCTATGCCCCTTAATGAGGTTAATTTGATAATAATTGAGTTTTCAAAGAAATGTTTGACTTTAATTTGTTGTGATCTCTATTCGGTAACTTTGACAGTTTGAAAACATTTTTGAATAGATTTTACGCTGATCATTCTCAAGTAATGCTATCTATTAGACCATGTAGTATAATTATAGAGGGAATTATAAATTATATAGTTAGTAACTGAACAACTATTTTGAAATACTTAAAAAAATTATAAAAATATTAAAATTTTTATAAAAGCCCGAGTTTTGTCTAAAAAAATTAATACAAAGTTAAGGTTAAATTTAAAATTTTAATAATTTTCAGATATTTTACTAATTTTATGCTGTAGTATTGTAAATAATATAAATTCGTTTAAAGAATGTATAACCACTTAATAAAAAACTCGATTTCTGATTTGAGGTTATATTGAAACTTTTATAAATTTTCTGAAATTTTACTAAATAAAATAATAAGAGTTCGTTTAAAACCTATATAAAAATGAATAAAAACTCGAATTCTAGTTAAAAAAGAAAAAAAAATCAATAAAAAATTTAAGTTATGTTCGAAGCACAAATTTATATTGAATTTGAATAATTTTATTATTTAGTTTCCAACAATTTTAATATGTCTAAAAGAGTGTATAAAAATGCCATAAAAAAGCCATTTTTTATGAATACAAATTAGAGGTTGTGGCGAAAAATAATTTAATTTTCATAAATTTTTCCTTTAACAATATCGAAAAAGATAAAAAAAAAATAACAAAACATATCTCAAAAAATAAAATTAATATGAAGTATCAAGTTTATTTTTTTGAATTTAAATAATTTTATCGTTTAGTTACCAATAATTTTAAAATATTTTAGAAATTATCTTAAAAAAATCATAAAAATCGGATAGTATAAGCCCTGGGGATGTTTGATACCATTTTTGTAGATACTATAATGTTAATAAATTGTACTTCAATAACTTTTAGCCAAAAACCTAATACAAATTAATTTTAAAAATACTGATTAAACAATTTATTGCAATAAAAGAGAACTTGCTTTAAATATGTCATAGACCTCCTGGATATATTGATTTGTTTATTAAATGAAGTTTAAAAAAATATTTATCTTTAAAAAGTAATGATTCGCATAATAACTTATTTGAGACGCCAATATCATCTTGGGAAAGATTTTAATTTAATTGCAATTTAGAAAAAAAATATAGAAATAAATTATTTTCAGAAAAATTCTAAAAATGTATTTAAATAGCTCAATTATATCGTCGAACTATAACAGGATCTATAAATGTAAACCTTTTTAAACATTTTAATTTGTTTTGAATTTTCAAAAAATTGTTGAATCCCTTGGGGATGATGATTTCATGTAACACGATATTATATAAATAATTTCTTATAATTTTTATAAATAAATTATACCAAAATTGAAAAGAAAACTTTCGCTTATTTATTTGTACAAATTTTGGAAATAATTTTGTGGTAAATAAAAAAGTAAGCATTTCTTTAAAGTTAATAAATTTCAGTAAGGAAATATTAGATGCTAAAATTGTTAATAGTGTTTCATTTTTAATAAAATTTAATTTGTATACAATTTATATTTGTTCATATATATATATACAAATGAGGATTTTTATTTTTGTTTATTATATTTGAAATATTTTTACAAAAAAAAAAAAAAAAAAAAAAATCACAAATTCAAACAGCAACCAGAAAAAATTTTGCGGTTTTTTTTTTTATTAAAATAACAAATAATAGTAATAATAGCAATTTCTTTTACATATAAAAGCAATATAAATAATTACAGACCAATAATAACCAAAGACTTTTTATTGTTGGGTGATAGCGAAAAGTTTATAGAAAAAAGAATTAATTAAAGAATAGAGAGAAATATCTTAAAAATATATAAAACAAAACAATAAAATAAATCATGCATTAATATTAAGTATATAAACCGAAAAAGGTGGGTTTAAAAAGTATTCAAAATTCTATTGGAATTAGTTGATTAATTTGTTAATTAATCACATGAGGAAAACTTTCAAACTACTTTGCCGTGTAAAAAAAAACTTTTAAATGTCGTCGGAACTGGAAAAAACAATGAAAGCTATAAGCTACTCGCTGTCACATAGCATCTGAGTAGTTCTTGTCGTTTTCCTTTTGAAGAAGATTAAGATTTATTTATGGAACAATTTCGACTGATTAATATGAATCTTAAAGTGCTTTTAAATTTTTCCCGTGTCTCATTTAAAATTGGTTAATAATTTGTCTGTTCCCAGTAGTCGAGACAGAATATAAAACACAAAACGTTCGCCAAAAATTAGTTTTTTTATTCCTCCACCAAATTCTGTTTATACGCTTAACAAAACTTCTTTAAAATAAAACAAAAAGTTTTGAAATATTCCCAAAAAAGAAAAATATCTCAAAATCATTTTCTTTTATAAAACAAGTTCTTTTCCAACTAATTTTTTTTTTTAATGGTGTTAATGTGTGTGTGTATGTATTTCAAAGAAAACTTGTGGTAAAAGTGTCAAATTTTAAAATCCAAACAATTTAATTTAAAATCTCAATACTAACCTTGATCTTCGTATGGGAGCAGATTCTTGTTCTTGTATTTGACTAACCCTGGAGGATTGTTTTTCATAGCTAATCTTCAAATTGCCAGACTCTGTGGTAGAAGCGGTTAAATTAATACCCGTCGTTGAAGATGAGGTGGCTGAGGATGTAGTAGAGGAGCCCGCAGGATTTGGTGATTTGCCACTTTGATAAATGACACCATGTTGTTGAGCGGCATTGGCAGGAGAGGATATTGATGTAGTAGATGAAGCAGCATTAAAAGGAGATTGACGATCTAAAGTATTGGACGCGGAGGCGGACGAAGATGAGGCGGCAGATGATTGTTGTTGAAGTTGACTAGTTGAGCGGGTATTTTGTGTGGTAGAATGTTCTTTAAAGTATTATATAAATTAATTAATCAAATCTTATTAAATTAAAAAAAATAAAATAAAATAAAAAAATATTATTAATTACCTCCTGTTGTTGCTGTATTTGTGGGTATATTTATTCCAGGTACATTTGCTGTTGATAGTGGCACGGAAACATATAAACTTGGGGCATTTGCTGCTGTGGTTGTTGTTGACGTCGTTGTTAAACTACCACCATTTGCTGCCGCTATGGCTGCTTGGGCAGCAGCATATCTTTCTTCTCTTTCTTTGGCCGTTATTGAATTTGTCGTTGATGCCGCTTTATGTCCGCTTCCAATAGATGTTGATCCTGTTGTATGTTTACTATCATTGGCATTTGTTTTATGATGTGACGATGAAGAGTTGGATTGATTATTGCCGGCTGTATTTGAGGCTGAGGCGGAGGAGGACGAGTGTGTGTTTGATGTTGTTGTTATAAGTGATACAGCATCTCGACTATTTTGTGAATTCGTTTCGGCGGCATTGATTAATGATTGATGCGTGGGAGGACTTAATTCGGTTTTTTGCTAAAAGGAGAATAAGGTTTAATTTAGTTTTAAATGGAATTTTATAAAAAAGATAATTTTAAAAATTTTTAGCTTTAGTATGTTTTTTAAATTCATTTTTAAATATTTTTTAATTGGTTTTTAGTAAAAATAAAATCAGGTTATATCTGAAAATTAAATTTATAAGAATTTTGTAAATTATATTATTCGTAACTTAACAATAATTTTGAAATACCTAAAAAAAGTTCTGAAAATATTATAAAATTATATATAAAAAAAAAAAAAATAATAATTTTACAAATTTGAGGTTATGTTAAACGTTTTTTTAATGTTTAGGAATTTTACTTATTTTAATTTACAGTATGGTAAACAATATGAATTAGTTGAAAAATTTTATAAAATTTAATAACATCTTTTTCTGGATTGAGTTTATGTCAAAAAATTAATTAATTTATAGAAATTTTACTAAATTTAAGCTATATTAGGATAAATTCGTTTAAAACACATATAAAAATTTTGTAAAAACACGATTTCTGGTTTAAAAAATCAATAAAATATTGAGGTTATATAAAAAAAAAATATATTTAATTTTTAAGAATTTGCATAATTTTATCATTTATTTACCAACAATTTAGATATGCTTAAAAGAGTGTATAAAAAAATCCTATAAAATAAAGATGTTTGGTAAAAAACAAATCAATACAAATTTGAAGTTATGGCGAAAAATAATTTTATTTTCATAAATTGTTTCTTTAATAACTTTGAAAAACAGAATTTCTCAATAACTATTATTATACTATTTCACAAAAGTATCAAAATCTTGATTTTTTTGAGTTTATGCCCCAAATTCTAGTGTGTTTTTTTTTAAATTTTATAATTTATTTATTCTTTAAAATATCTTAAAAATTTTATTAAAAAATCATAAAAAAACGTGAAAGAAAACGAAAACAAATTTGAGGTTATGTTAAATAAGAATTTTAGTTTAAGGAATTTTAATAATTTTAGTCTAAAAAAAGATTAAATATCAAAAAAGGTATTTTTTTTAATAATTAAAAAATATGAGGTTATGTCCGAATATTAAATCTATTTTTAAAAATTTTAATAAAAAAAATAAAACATTTTAGGTTATATTGAAATCTTATTTTATTTTCAAAAATTTCAATTGATATATTAAATAATATGCAATAAATCAAAAATTGTTTAAAAAAATATAAAACTATTAAAATTTCGATATTTGTTAGAATAAATCATATAAAAAAATGAGGTTAAATTCGAAAACTTGAAAAATATTTTATGTACTTTACAATTTTAAATTCTTAATACTTAATACACAACCCTTGTAAGCTAACCAAGTTCTCCTTCTCACAAAACTTTTTAAAATCTAATTTGGGTTAATTATTGAGTGTTTCTGATTTTTTTTTTCTCATATTTCAAACTAAAATGCATACTTCCGCTTTACGGGGAAATTGCAAATAGTGAGTGGAAGAAATAAATGAAGTGTATACGGATATGATGAATAATGCAAGTTGCGAAGTAATAAAAAAAAAACACAAATAAAACCACTATACTTAAGAAACAAAGTTTAATAGAAGAGAAGGAGAGGAAAATTCTAAACACTTCTTAAGAGAAAAATAAAAACCACTACATAAAAGCTTTATCGTTTTTTAAATAAAAAATTTATAAATTTAATATTTTTGCTTTTATTAATTTCATTTTATAAGAAATTGTGCATTTGTATTTTAGTTAATTTTTAATAAAAAAAAAGTAAATAAATGACTTGTTTCCTTTTTAAAGATTTGTCTTTTTGTTACAAACCCCTCAATAACATCTGGCAGCCTTAAACACAACAACTAACTAAAGCAAACAAAAAAAAAAAAAAAAAGAAATAATAATAATAATAAAAAAGATAGAGAAAACAAAAAGTCAATGTTGCAATCATAGTTGCCAGATAAATTTGATGCAAAATCGTAAAATTGGTAAATTCGTCAATTAATCGTCAACATCAAAAATTACGTTTTTTAATATGTTAATGGAAACGTTTTTTAATAAAAAAATTGTTTTATTTGTGATTATTTAAACCATTTACTTAATATTGTACAATTAGATTGTAAATAAAATTGTCTATATAAAAAATTATGATTACATTTTAAATAAAAAATAAATTATTTATGTACATTAATTTTATATTACCTGTTTTTTATTTTATATTTATAATATATAATATACTAAGTTTATACACACTTCCTATTTACAAATAAAGTTATTTGTAAATATTGAACTCACAGTTTGTACGCAGATAGTACATTGTAAATAAAAAAAAAAAAAATTTTTCTCTTAAAAATAATTTTTTTCTACAATATTTTTTAATATTTGTCACATTTTTGAAGAAATAAATAAATAAATAAATATGCCAACATTTTTTTATTTGTAAATAGGAATTGTTTTCGTGAGTTAGTAAGCTACAATAAATAAAATTATACGGCAACGCATTACACTTTGCAAATAAGAACTGTGTATAACCCCAAGTCTACATCTGAGATTAATGCTGACAGTAATTTCCAGAATGCACATGCACACACAAACAAACTTTCGTATATATATATATATATATATATATATATATATATATATATATATATATATATATATATATATATATATATTACAGTTCATCATATAAGATGGTTGTGTACAGAAATCTCATCACAACACTCCCATAATACTTCTTATAATACTATCATTTGAATCTACACGTGAGATAATTCTCTCAAAGAGCATATCTGACACTCTCTGACAGAAAAATCTTACATATTATGTTACGTGTAGATGGGCTGTTAACATAATATATTACTTAGTTTAACAGCCCGTCTAGACGTAACATAATATGTAAGATTTTTGTGTCAGAGAGTGTCAAATTAGCTCTCTGAGAGAATTATTTCACGTGTAGATTCAAATATTAGTATTATAAGATGTATTATGAGACTGTTGTGATGAGATTTCTCTACACAACCATCTTATAAGATGAACTGTCAAAAAAATACACATACACGAAAGTTTGCTTGTGTGTGTGCATGTGTATTTTGGAAATTATTGAAAAACAATGTTATTTTGCCAAATTGCTTCCTTTTAGTGCTTGTTTTAAATGTTAAAAATCATTTTTATAAAAATTGTGTTAAAAAAGTGCGAATTGCTTAAATAAAAAGGACATGTTTACTCTGTAACTGATTGAAAATAATAATATCTTATAGGTTTTATTAGAATACGTGTACCCCTTATTTAAGATTTAACATAATATAAACAAAATTTTTACTCTCCTCTGCCGGCGTTATCTCACATATTATATCAGCGTTAATCTCAGTTGTAGACCTGGGGTAAACGTAGTTCTTATTTGCGAATAAAACTGTAAAATATTACTATATTATTTCTTTTTTTTTTATTGTAATTTACCAACTTACGAAAACAGTTCCTGAATTATTTGCAAATGAGGTGTAAAATGTTGCCACATTTCTAACGTTTTTAATGTTTCCAATTATCAAACAGCCCTAATATACGTCATAAAAAAAAATATTAAAAATATTGCGAAAAAAAGAAAACTGGAAAATATATTAAAGAAAAATTTATTGAGAAAAGAAAAATTGTAATGACAAATTTGTGTTTGGAAATCAAAATGCTTCCATATAATTTTTATTTTACAATCTGCTATTTTTATATAAACTGTGAATAAAGTATTTTCAAAAGACTTTATTTGCAAATAAGAACTACCTATAAACTAAGTATATGTATATCAATGCTTTGAATGCTTGTTATCATTTAAAATAAAATTGAAATGATGATACCAATAAAAATTTTTCTTAAAATATGAGACAATTTTTCGTTTTTTAAATCATAAAAATTTTTAATAATAAATAATAACTTAAATCTAGCAGCATGTAATAAGTGCGAGGATATGTGTATCAAAATAATGAATATGTAGTATTGTATGACTTTTAAGCAAAAAATAAATAATTACATTTATGGAAAAGTTGTTGAAAACCTTTAGAGCTTTTTATAAGTGCCTTGATATACACAATTTTATTTGAAATGAATTTATAAAAAATGTCTTTGGGTTATTTTGTTATGTGGTACTTAATACTTAGTATCCACAGAACAAAACGTACTTTTTGTACCCCACACCACCATAGGTGGTTGTTCTGCCTGCTCCTCATTTAAAATGCCTTGAAAATAAAAATAAGTTTCTTGGTTTATTCGCCATTTTATAATAAAAGCGTACTTAATTAAACCGAGAATGATAATAGATTGGTTCTATTAAATATTTTTTATAAATGAATTATTTACTTTGACAATTTTGGGAAGGTTTTATAATAATTGTTTTTTTTTATCTCCTTTTAGAAAAAATCGTCAAATTTAGGGCAAAAATTGTCAAATCTGGCAACAGCAGTTGCAATATAAAACGTCATCGTTAGAGTATTTGCTGTTGATATGTGTATTGGATAGATACTCAAATAAAAAATTTAAGACACAAAAAAAAAAAAAAAAAAACAAATAAAAAAAACATGAATAATAAACATAAAAATGCAATAGAGCGACAGGTTGAATGTACTAAGGCCCAAAAACAACAATAAAAACAATAAAACACAAAACCAGACACAAGCATCTGCATCAGGGATGTCAAAATCGGTACAATTCTACTTTTTTTGGTACAATTCGAGACTGAAAAGTACAATGTTACACCAATGACCAATTTAGAACAATTTAAATACGTTTCTAATTTAAATATTTTTAAAGTTACTATCTGATTTAGAAACCAAATTTCAACTTCAATTGCAAAAATGTTTTAAAAAATCTCAAATTAGTTAAGATAAAGAAAGCACTATGATTATACTTGATACTCAGTCTCAGCTTTTTAATTTAAAATCAAATTCTCGTATTAGGGTCTCATAGACTCTTTAATACTCGGAGACATATTGTCATCAATAATTTGTATTATTAATATTAATTGTGTAATAAAAACTATAAAGAGATTAAGAATGATAATTATAATAGGATTAAAGAAAAAATTAAAAAAACATTTATTGGTAGGAATTATAAATTGTCATCAACATTTATATAAATGCCATTATAATTCATCAAAATATTACTAGCTGTGTATTGTTGCTCCCGCTAAGTGTTTTTACTGTTAGCAAAAAAAAAAAAAAAAAAAAAAAAAAAACGACATTAACCCGACTTGGGAGAGAGCATTTTATATTTATTAGTAAATTGCACTACTAAATTTACACGTTGTTATTTATAAAATTAAAAAATTTTTTATTTGAATTTTATTTTTATATTTTTTCATTCATAATTGTATTTTTATTCACAAATTGGGAGCACGTCGACGTTAAAGTTAATATCATAGATTACAACTAGAATTTTATGTGAGAGACACTTCGAACTAAATTGAAAAAAATTACTAATTTTTTTCAAAGCACAAAAATAAAATATAAGTAACTACACGTATTTTGTTGTTTCATGAATTAGGTTTTTGACAATTGAGTCAGGTTTTTTTCTCTCACATAAATATCTACTTATTAATCTACATATGATTAACATGTATAATTTTACACGTTAACTCCTAATGTATATATATTTAAATTTTGTATGAAATTGCCTATGAACGTTAACAATTGACATCCCTGATCTGCATACAAGGAAATGACAAACAAGAAATAGAAATAAAAAAAATCTCTCTAACCAAGAGAAAATAAAAAGAGGAGAGGAACAAGAGAAAGAGGGTGTTATTATAGGTGGAGGTTGGTGTCAAGAATAAATATATCCGACACATGCATATGCATACACACGCATTTTTTCTATATTATACATTTTATTTGATGACGTTTATTTATTTATGATGGTTGACGTCTTGATGATTATTCAATTTTTTTTATTTACTTTAACCTCGATATATTCAACATTTTTCAACGCAGCAGGAGGGTGATTAAAACGCATTAAAACCCAAAAATAAATTTTGTGATTAGAAAGCTTACATAAAAAAAAAATCTAAAAATAATACATAATTGTATGTATAATAAAATAATTTTGTTTATTTTCGTATTTCTCTATTACTTAGTTTACTACTTAGTTTATACGTAATTCTTATTTGCAAATAAAAAAGTTCCCATATTATTTTTTATGGTAACTTACGAAAACAGTTCCTGAATAACGACACTTTTCTAACGTTTTAACTATCAAACAGCTTGCTAATATACATGTCAAAAAAAAAAAAAAAAAAAATTAATAAAAATATTGCTAAAAAAAAAAAAACTGAAAAAATATATTAAAGAAAAATTTACTGAGAAAAAAAATTTTATTGTCAAATTTGTACTTTAAATCCAAATACTATCATATAATTTATATTTTTCAATCTGGTATATACGTATAAACTAAGTATATGTATGAGTTTAAAAGAAGGAAGGAAAATTATATTTACACAAATTTAATAATAATTAAATGACAGACAGATGGTTTGGGTAAGAGTATAAAGGGTTTCGCCGTTAAAAATGCACAATTGCGTTGAGTGTTTGTAATATTTTGTTATCAATTTCGGCAATTGTGTGCTGAAGTATTTTTCAGTCAAATCTATTTTTTTTTTTCTATTTTAAAATAAGAAATAATCGTAATTTAATATAAAAAAATAAAAAAAATCTTTTCACAAAATAATCTTTAACTTCATAAATTTTAAGTTTTGAAATTTTATTTTATCTCAAAAAACGTTCCGGTTGAATGGCCATCTGGTTCATGAAGTTTTCTTAAGTTATTGGTTTATGCGAATATCGTTAGAGATCAAGTCAAAATTGCCTTAAAGTATCGATCGCTGCAAATGTCCGACCGAACGAGATCCAACATGCGCAGCTAAGATAATCTATGTTTTATTTAACCTTCATGTACTCGGGAGAGTAAATTTACGTAGATAGTCGCTTGGCTACAGACGTTCGGTTGACTACATTTGTGGTCATCCATACATTTCTATATAAATTGATGGAAATGAGAGTAAAATTTAATAAAATAGTTTAAAAATAAATAGGCTACTTCTATGTGGATGATATATATATATATATATATATATATATATATATATAAAATTTCGCACAAGCATAGTGGAAGAGTATATGTAAATTTTGAAAGCGGATCTCAAAGTCGGACCACATTTGAAGAAAAATGTATAATAAATTTATAATACATAACGGTTTTTTTTGCAATCGCGCCTTTCAAGTTTTATAACAATAGCGATGAATTAAAATTTTAATGTAAAATTTGGAAGGATATGATGTAAAATTTTGAAGGATATAAACAAAGCAGTCCCGATAGGAAGCTCTTGTTTTCTACTTAATGATTTTCTTCAAAAGGATAACGTTATAAAAGTATAACAATTTTTAAGTGTTTCTTTATAAACTTTCTATTTATAAGAAAAAGAGTAAAGACCCTTTTTTGGCCAAAGAAATTTAAAAAATCAATATTTTTAAATTTTCCAATTCAAAGCCGATTATTTTTGGTCTCGGAAATAATAACAACTAAGAATTATTGTTATGTGAATCCAAATTTTGTTACTAATTGAAAACAAAAAGTAAAAAATAATCGCTCAAAAATTGTATCTGATATTTTGAAAATTCAAACTAAGGCTTATTGAAAAATCTTATTTCTCACATATAATTATGAGGGTTTTAAATATAGAGGTTCCTAACTTTAAGACTCTATAACTTTACTTCTGAAAGGGGTTAGGGTCCGTGTTTAAAACGTTAACTCGTGTTTTTGTGTTAATCGGTCCAATCAGTCGAAATCATTGATTAATTAATTGCATATTTACAGTTAAAAAATAAATGTATTAATTTCCATATATTTTAAATGGTATGATGTCCATCTCTTTCGTCATTAATTCATATCTTTATTACAGATGGAATTAAAAACGAAAACACAAATCTTACAGAACTTAAAACAGGTTCCCAAGGAAATATGTGAACCTGTAGGAGGACCTCAAGATCCTAAATGCTCTTTATGATACCATTACGACTGCACATTAGTTGCCAATAAAGTATCAGTACATAAGCGCAAAATATGCAACCCTCTTACAAGGATATGATCCAAGTTATAAGGCTTAAAAAATAAAAAAAGCCTTGCAAAATAAAAATATCTTTAGTTTTGTTTTAATTTAAATGTATATTGGCGTAGATTAAAATCTTCGAAAATTGTCATTACCTTCGTAATGAAACCTTTCATCTTTATTAAATTATTTTAAGTATTAATGCTCTCCTACGGGCGAGTTTATTAAAACAAACTCGTTTTTATTAATTTTAAGGAATAATTTCACTAATTTTTCGTTTCGTTCACATTTTGTTTTGTCTGTTTTGTTTGCATCTCTCACAGCTCTTGTATGTGAAAAGAGAGAATAAATGTTTATAATTTTGTGTTGCCAGATTTAATAACTTGTCACTAACTTACTAGTATTATCTGGTAAAACTATTGTCATCTCTAAAATGAACGTTTTATTATAAAATAGGAAAATAGTTTTTCCCTTAACCATTATAATAAAAAACATTCTAAACAAGTTAAAAGAAGTAAAAGAAAACAAAAATAAAACAAATCTTTTCTTAACGCAAAAATCTCAGCAAAAAACAAGACACAGATAGAAAATGAAATGATTTTATTGTTTTCCTCTAAAAAAGAAAAAAAAAACAAGTCAAGCAACAACAGGAATAAAACAATATTAAAGAAAAATAAAATAAAAACGTTGAAAGAAACTAAACCAACGGATGGCTAAAGTTACGCATTACATAAAAATGCAGTCAACCAACAACACCCGCTGAGCAGCAGTAAAGTTTTCAAGCTGCCGCCACTGCTATTGCTGGTAGTATGTGCACACAGCAACAATTGGTGATTTCGTTTTATCAATAAGTGCTGTTGGTTGTTGTTGTTGATGATGATATGTTTCTTTTGAGGTTTAGACAAACTAACAAAGACAAGAATGATAGTTGAAAAAAAATTTATAGGAAATAAAAACAAAGTAAAAATAATTGCTTTCAAAAGAAAAAAAAGAGTAAAAGAAATGAAATAAAACAGGATGCGGTTAAGGAAGATGGTGATGTTTTCAGGGATATCATTTATAATAACTGTGTTTTTAAGTTAATAACCAGACCAGATGACGCATATTTAATTTACTATTTGTTGCTAAAAATGTGTCTTGTGGTTTTTTTTTTTTAGTAAATTGCATGTTAATAATTTTCTTGTTACTCTCTTTATTATTTACATACATATTTCTTAGCCTTACTACTCTTATTTAAGCAAATCGATATTTAATTAGAGTGTATAAATGTAAAAAATAGACTTGTGACAAATATTATAACATGTTTTTGTCATCGATTGACATAGCAAGCAAATTATAAATAATTAATGACCACTAACTGACGGACGGTGGGTTTAAAATATAAAAATAAAACAACAGTTGCTGGTGGTTTAGGGTTTTTTAAATAAAAAAAAAAAATAATAATAATAAATAAATGTCTAATTATAATAATAAAATACAGGAAAAATTTTAGAACTTGTTCTAAAATTATTAATTCTAAAACTGGTGTAATCAGAACCATTTAAGATTCTTTAGTAACACTTTTAGAACTAGTGGTCTCGCAACCAATTCTGATACTCACGAAGTAGAACCGTAATGTGATTCCAAATTAGGTTTAAAAAATGCTTTTGAGAACCAGTGCTTAAGAATTACTTCTGCATTACTTCCACATAACTTCCATGAACAAATTACTGGTTCCCAAATGATTTCCTAGAACAGTTAAAAAACTTAAAAAAAAGTTTATAAATAAAAAAAAAAAAATAAATAAAAAAGGGTAGCAAAATTAAATTGATAAAAATGGGCTTTAGTAAATAGTTCATCAGAATGAAAATTTAAAAAATAAAAAAATCGTTGACTTTAATAACTGGTTCTAGAACCGTTCCCTAACGTTTCTATATAATTAGTTCTGAATGTGACAATTTCGAACAAAAATCATTGATAAAATAACTAGTTCTAGAACCGTTCCTAGGTAACACTTTCAGAGACCTAGTTCTGGGGGTGTGAAACAAAAATCATTGGTTGTAACGCCAAAGTAGAACAAATACAGGCTATTTTCATGCCTTCTGGAACTAGTTGTATATACAATACAGTTTTTCCTGAGAACGGTTTTATTTTGTCATAAAGTTTCTAAAGAAAGAAGTAAAGAAATCAAAACTTAAAAATTAAAAAAAAAAATCATTGGCACTCAGAAAAAGACAAAATAAATTTTAGATTTTTTTATTTTTTGTAATTAAGCGATTTTTAATATTTACCGATTTTTTTTTGTAATTAAGTATTTTTTTATAATTTAGTAATTTTTTTCGTGTTTTTTTTTTTTTTTTTTTGTAATTTAGACTTTTTTTTTAGATTTCTTAAGATTTTTCTTGAGATTTTTTTAAGTATTTTAGATTTTTTTGTAACGTAGAAATTACAAACGGTATAACAAATTTTACATCTTTTGTAAAGGATTAATCAATTATAAAAGATTCTATTTTTTATTTTCTATTTAGCTAAAAAAAAAAAAATAGAATTTTCTAGTATTTTCAAAATATATTTACTAAATCTATAAATTACCTTTTTTATATATTTTTTAATTCCCAAAATTTAAAAAAAAAACCTAAGCCAAATATTTAACTGTCTATTCTTGTTATTAGTTTCCTTTTTTTAAGGAAATTTGATATTTATTACTTAAAACAATTAAAGTAATTTTATATCATTTTTTTACTTTTTTTTTTATTTATGAGAACTATTTGTTATTTTATTTCTAGCAATTTCGTCTATTTTTTTAGTTATTTATTTCAACCCTTTTAAATCACAAAGCAAAGCAAAAAAAATAAATTAAATAAAAAAATAACGTGCATATAAATAAAATATTGAGGTTAGGTTTTACGTTATGTCTGTGTCAATCCCCTTTCTATTATTTTCCCTGGTAATTTAGTTTGTTTCGTACGTATTCCTTCCATTATTGAATTGAAAAATATTTGTATAAATAATTTACAACAGACGTTCAAGGGTTGTTAAACATTATTATATTTCAATATCGTCTAAAAGTTTAAGGAGGGGAAGAAAATGTAAAATGTAATGAAATAAAAGTTACGAAAGAAAAAATAATAACGGTAACATGGCACAACTACTTGTAACTTCATTTCAAACAAAAATAAATTACCTAATTTTAGGGTGAAAATACTGCATTAATATTATAAATGAAGAGAAAATTTAGATAAAAAAGGTAATTTATTTATTATTTTTATTTACTTTTATTTTTATTTTAACTAATTTTTATTTTAATTTTAATTAATTTTTATTTTAATTTTAATTAATTTTTATTTTAATTTTAATTAATTTTTATTTTAATTTATTTTAATTCATTTTTATTATTTTTTTATTTTGTTATTTATTCCCAGGAAAAAATGTATTAGTTCTACAACTAGCTCCAGAACGCATGAAAATAACCTGTACTCGCTTTACTTTGGTGTTACGACCAATTATTTTCGTTTGAAATTGTTACTAAAGGAACTAGAAGTGTTACTTAGCCGTTCTATCCATTCTATGGAATGGTTCTAAAACTAGTTCTTTAATCAATGATTTTTGTTCGAAATTGTCACAATCAGAACTAGTTCTATGGAAGAGTTAGGGAACGGTGTCAGAATGATTTTACAACATGTTCTAAAATTTTTCGTCGGCTTATTTATTTATTTATATTCCTGTAAAATTAATGAAATCATAGAAAAATCTTTTTTTTTTATTAAAAATCTCTGTAAACCCCTAAAATCCTTCAATCTGGCAACATTCTGCAAATGCATTCACTCACTGTAAAATGCCTGCAGTTTTTTTAATTATGTTTTGTTTACACCCTGTTTTATGCATGTAAAATCTCTCTCTTTCCCACTAACTCTTAAACTCTTTGTTGCATTAAATCTCTTACTAATAACAAATCCTATGTTTATTTTAGTAATAAATCCTATTTGTACACTTGTTTTTTGCTAGAATTAACAACTCTTTCTCGGTAGTTTAGTTTTGGTAAATGTCCTTTTCGGTCTTTTGGGAATTTCACTTCATTTTTTTTTAATGTTGCTTCTGACAAACATAATTATTTCATAAGAAGTTTGTTGTTGCTATTATATTTTTGGTCTACGTGACTTTTAGCAACATCTGCGCAGAATTTGTATCCTGTTAGTGTTGCTGTCAGTGTATGAGTGTTTATTTGTTATTCCTGGTTTCAATAAAATATTTATGATGGGGGTATTATGCACCAAAAAAGAACAAAAAAGTGGAAGTAGTTGTCAAAAATTAAAAAAAGAAGGTAAATAAAAACTTTTCAAAACATTTTAAAAGACTAGGGAATGCTTAGTTATAGCAGCATTTTTTTAATTCTCATGTGATAACTGGAATTTTAGGGGACAACTTTCGATGACTGCATTTAGGTTTTTAAAATATGTATGTGATACAAAAATATTTCCATTTTCTAATGGTCAATTTAAATTGAAAAAATAATCAATAAACAAAAAAACTTATTGTATATAAAACAAAATTTTATTTTTGACTTTTTATTGTTCTCTATTTATTTGACAACTGTGACATTTTGACACCGTTGCTATTAGTTTTGACAGTGTCAGCAGTTGTTGTCTGACATTAATAAATTATGTTATAACTGTTAAGAAAAATATATATATTAACGACAAAATTATTTTACTTATGGCATTGCAATTAGATGCATAAGATTATGGTTGAACAACAGGTGTTTTTCTTGTTTTTTTTAACACTTCGAAATAGTTTTTCTTTTTTTCTTCTGCTTTATCTGGCACCGGAAAAATATTTCAAATTAAAATATTTGTAGGAACTTGTAAAAAAAAAACGATGCTAATTTCAAAAGCTTTTACAAAATCGTAGAAATAGTAAATAACACTATCTTTTAGATTAAGATCATATTGATTAACCAATCTACGAAATTGAAAGTGTGATCCAAAAGTAAAATGGCAACTGAAAAGAGAGGCTATTTATGCGTTTTTCTCCAAATCTTTTGAAGCTAAAAAATATCAAGTTGATTTTTTGGGACTAACAAATTAGTGATCAAAGTATTTCCATAATCATTAGTCGAAACTGAACTATCGTTATTGTCCAAAAATCAGTCTTTTTAAAAATAAAAAAAAATCGTTATAACCTTATCAAATTAGAAATCAAAGGATTTTTTTCTTGTTGCGATAACGTGGATAAAACCAGGATCGTTTACAATACCCTAGAGATCAAGAAACAAATAAAACAGACATCAAAAGATTTTAAGTTTAAACTTAATTTTAATGATTAATAAATAAGTCAGTTAAAAAAAAAAAAAAATATTTTAAGAAAGATCGACCTTAATAGCGTTCATTTTCATCAGAGGCTAATGAGAAACTAAAGTATCCCAAATTCTTGCAAATGACGTTCTATGAAGGATTTTATTAGCGATATTTTATCTCAATCGATAAAGATTTTTTTATCATTTCCACTTCAAAAAATTAAAGTAATACAAATTCTTGCAATTGATCGTTAATTTAATGCTGCATGAAGGATTGGCTTAATGATATTTAAATCCGGAAGAGCATTTTGCTTAGTTTTATAAATGAAGATTTTTGTTGCCTTTTTCAAAATATTTAGAACAAAAGGCATTGGCATTTCTTTAAAAATAATTTATTAAAGCAATGTTCAGACTAGACAAATATTTGACGAAAAAGATGTAACCACTAAATAAAATAACTCTTAATTTCTTCTTTCCATTTGGAAGATGTTTTTTACTTATCGTAAATCACACATTACGTTTTATTGAATTTTATTTGACGCTATTTTCTCTTACATAACAATTGCAAGATCAAACAAAGACAAACAATTTTTATGCAAAACTAGTGGTCACGCAATTTTGATCAAATATTTGCCAAATGTGAACATAGCTTAATATTCAAATAAATATTTGATCAATCTATTCTGTCAAATTTCTTGACTTAGCCTTAATAGGTATATTACCCCATTCTAAACAAACAAAAATAATTGGAGAATAAAGATTAGGCTCCTCCGTTAAGGAAAACGCAATTTCAAAGGTTTCGACAGATCGTTTTAATTATTTTATTTAAAACGTTCAGTTTTATTTTGGTGTCTCCATTGGTACTTCAAGCTTACAAAATGAGATACATATTTTTTTCAAGTAAGTTAATGGAAAGAGACATAGTATTTTGAATAATTTAATATTCTATGAACAGAAAAAGCATCTGAAAAAAAGCTCAATTTGATCTTCTTTCCTTCGTCTCTTGTTTTTTGAGTGTTTCATGGTTACAAGGCGAGACAAAAGACTTTTCCAAATTTCACGATCTTGTTGAAGGATAATATAAACCTAACATTCTTCGCCTTTAATCTTACTAATTCAACAGTTCCTCTTCTCTCATTCATTTTGTATAAATCCATTGCTATTTCGTATTTACAAAACATGAGAATTGAGCAAAAATTGCATTATAGAACATATTTTTTTTGGAAGAAGACAAAATGTTTAATGTTTTCAAATGTTTCAAAAGTTTTTAACAACAATCTTTGTTTCCTCTTCAACATTGACAATACCGAAATCAGGTTAAAAAAGCCCTTAATACGATCTTGTTAACACTTTTTTGCCTTCAAGAAACTATCAATTTTTGCTCTTGTCTTTTATTTATTATTTATTTTTTTTTAATGAATCATTTTTCAAAAATATTCTCTCCATGATCTGAAGAGTCAAATGTGTTTAAATCAAAGCATTATCAGATAGGCGAGGAAGCAGGATATTTATTAAGTTTTACAAGTTTTTGCAACATTTCTTATTCCACTTTTTCCAATCTTAAATCCAATAGAATTTTAAAAAACTCTTACATGATCTTTTGGGAGAATTACTTCAACCCCAAAGAAAGTTATTCTTTCAATAAATTCTTTACCGTTAATTTATACTATATTGAGGTATACATTGAGAAATGTTAGCAAAATCCTTTAGAGGGGTCTGTCCCTAAACATTAATTTAATTCCGTTTGACACAATTTACAGTATATTGTTGAAAATCTTAATGAAATTTTAAAGGAAATTTCCTTTGAAGCCGAACTCTTAGCCGTTCAATGCTAATATTAGATGATATTTATTTTCTTTTTATTTTAATAAAATTTTTCTACCACCTTCGTTTATGTTTCCTAGTTTTTGTAGAATAATTGATATTAACTGTCAATTAGAGTTTGTAGCTGCAATATTAGTTATTTTTATTTGAAAATAGCAAATCCTTAAGCCCACAAATAAGAAAGATAAAAAAAAACATTCAGACATTTTAAGATAACTTTGTAACAGAAAAAAAAAACAGATGTAAACACCTGCTAAAACAGCAACAACTAAAACCCACAGCAAAAAAAAAAAAAGACATTTAAAGAAAACAAAACACAGAAATATATTAAAATAATTTAACATGTGCAATGAGATAAAATACATACATACATGCATACATACATACATACATAGATATGAAAATATCAATAACAAATTTAAAACAAAGAGAAAACATTACAACCAGTATAATAATAAGTGATTATTTATTGATAGAAGGACTAGGGAAAATAATAAGAAACAAGCCTTTAACAACAGCTTATAAATGTTACAACAACATTATTGTATTTTAATATTTCTTAAAAGAAACAGGATGTTTTTAAGAAAAAGTTAGAGTGGTAAAACAAAACGCACACACACAACAATCTTATTTTTTTTTTAACAGCTGTACATTTGTTTTGTTCTCTTCTTATGTTCTTTTTTTTTAGTATTACATTGTATGTGTAGGCCATTATCCTTTTTATAATATTATGCTACAGGATATGCTGTTATATGAGTGTGTATATGTATTTTGTATTATTAAGATCAGTTATATAACTAGATCTTTCTAGTGTTTTTTTTTTCTCTTTAAAAGCAGATGTTTGGTTATGAATTTGCTAACGTTTTTTTTTTCTTGTCCTTTGTGCATTTTTTTAAGAAAATTCCTTTCCTTACAGCTGCTCAGTTGTCAAGGATTAGAATTTCATTGAATATGATTAATATATAGTGCACACATGTACTTATTTAGAAAAAAAAATGACAGGAAGGATTCTTTTATAATGGATTTTCTTTGGAGGAAATTTTATCTAATAAACAAGTTAGTATGCTATATTCGACTGTGCCGAATCTTATATACTCTTCACCCGTGTTGAGTTGTGTTATATGAAAATGAAATAAAAAATATTGGATGGAATTACAAATATATTTATCAAGCCCTTATAAAACCCCTAATTGGAGAGTTTTCAATCTCAATGCATACTTAGCTGAGATGGCAAGTTATTCAATAGTGCCACTTATTTAATTCAATGGACAGAGAGGCAATTAAATTGCAGACACTCTCCTAGAAAAGGTGTGATGTTGAACGATAAACAAATGAATAATTTTTAGTAAAGTCCCACATTCTGTATAAAAAATACATATAAAACATGATCTTTACAGTACTTTCCAAACATAATGGAACCTAAGGCCGAAGCTGGATTCAAATAGAATGATTTTCCTTCTGACGCAACGACGTGCAATTTTCGGAAACATCTTTGGATTAATCACTGGACAATGTAGATTCAGGACTCATGCAAAATGTCTCGATCTATTTCACAATGACTTCTGTACAAACTTTTTTAATAAGGAAGACGATGAAAATATCACTCACTCAGTTTGTCTGTAACTGTCCCGCTCTAGCTTATTTCGTTTAAGAAATTAAAGGTACATTTTTGAAGAATTATTCCAAAAATCTGATGATTCAGCCTTGACCTTCTTAGCCATCGAAAAATCAACAATCCTTGGCAACATTATTTAACAATTCTTAAAAATGAAGATCAAATTGTAGCATTATCTAATGCCGTTTTTCCTCTATCCTACCTATACAAGTTATACTTTGTACTCCATCGACAACTTATGTCAAGCTCAAGTTTTACCTAACTACAGGATAAAAGATCTGCTGAAGATCAAAACTATTCGAAATCCTTCGACTAATAGCAACTCGTCTAAATTTACACGGCTTAGTAATTGTAATTGGAAATCTAAAAAAAAAAAATCTGAAAGTCTTAGCACAATCAATCGTTTCTTCTTTTATAGATACATTGATCTTTTGCGGCCACAAATTAATTGCCTGGGAAAGGTCTAAAAGTTTCCGAAAGTATTGTTCGATTGTTGCTTCTTTTCTAGATACATCGATCGTATACGATATCCAATTCTTCGATCGTTTGCCTTTTTTAACTACTTTGATCTTCTATATCCCTTTTAATCTTAAATGCTTTGACGTTTCATCTAAAGAACATCACTAATGTGTTCCTCGTCTTCGTTGTGCATTTTAATGATCTATTTGTTTAGATTTTAAAAAGTTCCCCTTCAGACTTTAATTGGTTCGTGTTATCATTATTTATTGTGTTATAATTAATTACTAAACACCAAACAAAAGGTCACATTATCCCGTGAGAGTTAGCGTCATGGAACACTACCTTGTTGTATTGTATACTGAAATTTTTAAACTTGTTCTCCTTTATGAGTAACTTTGAAAATTCAACAATTATTTCCTATTCATCATTTACAAATTCAATTACAACATTTTCCTCACTCTCACCTTAAAAAAAAAAATACTAATTCCAATAAGATTTTTTCTTCTTACCACAATAGACCACGACAAACAACATCTGTTCCTGTTTCAAAAAATAAAACCGGCCATCTGTTTAAAAATGAAATTCACACTCTCTTCTTTTTTTTAATATAAATTGGTGGTGGCGATAAAATTAAATCAAACTAATCCAAAATTTAGTTCCATATAACAGTAGAAAGAAACAGTAGAAAAAATAAAATAAATGTTACTGGTCAACATTGAAAAAGAAAATTAAATCATGTGCGTTTAGTGTATTCAAAAGCCGAAACCGGTTAACCGGTTTTTATTTTTTAAAAAACCGACCGGGTTTCGAATAATTCTTGTTTTCGAACTATTCGACGACAGGCCGTTTTTCTCTGTCAGTTATCTGGTTTTTTATGAAATGTTCTCCTTTTTATTTTATTGTTAAGCAATCCATTTTCTCATTTTTAACATTTGCTCAGGGAACTTTATTTAGGGTCCGATTCATTACAACAATTAAATTGTTCAAAATAAAATTTGTAGAAAATTACAAATGTATTTCAAGTGGTTTTTGTATAATTTTCTTACAAATTTGTTATCAATTCTCTTATACTGAATCAGGTCCTAAATTATTTAAAAGTATTTATTCATTAACTTTAGTTTTTTTTTTTTTTTTTAGTTTCTAATTTATGATTTGAGTAACACCAGACGTACTGAGAATTGAGATTTTTATATTTTTTAGTTGATTTAAACTAATTTTTCTTAACAAAATCTAGGTAAAGACAATTTTAGTTTTGACGTTTGTCATAAGAAGTACATCCAAAAATATGCTCTAAAACAAAGTAACAAGGTAAAGCCCGACCATATGATACCCTACAGCATTGTGTGTATGTCCATCAAAATTCGTGGAGACGTCTTATATTAGATATATGGACAATTGTGGACCGATACTTCTACTAAGCGTAAAATAAAATATACGAATACAGAATACTACGTTAATACTAACATTTATATGAATTTATGCACTTTAGGGTGATTCCCGAAAGTCGAGCGATTCTCATAAAATTTGTAACTATGATTTCTACTTATATAAAACTTATGCAAGTTAAAGTGATTTTCGGAAGAGGGTTTTATATGGGAGCTATGCTCAATTATGGACCGATCTTCATGAAAATTCCTTACACCAAATTTCATTAAAATATTACTATATTTAAGGTATTTATGATCGTTAAACTCCTATTTCGGGAGGACATTTATATGGGGGCTAGGTGAAATAATGGATCGATCATCACCAATTTCAATAGGCTTCGTGAAAGTCTTACGTACCAAATTTCATAGAATTATCTTCAAAATTGCGACCTATACTTTGTGCGAAAGGTTTACATGGACAGCCAGTCAGCCGTCCAGCCAGACGGAAGGACGGACATCGTTAGATCGACTCAAAAAGTGATTCTGAGTCGATTGGTATACTTTAAGGTGGGTGTTGAATGATTTTTTCTGTGCGTTACAAACATCAGCACAAACGCATAATACCCCAACCACCTATGGTGGTGTGGGGTATAAAAAGTGTTCTATGCGCATAAAAATGCTCTTAAAATCGGAAAATATACCCTTAAAATTAACAAAAAAAAAAAAAAAAAAAAATGCTCTTAAAATATTTTTTCTCTTTAAATTTTAAACTATTCATGCTAAAACTAACTTGATTTTTATTAGTGATTGCTAATAATAGTTTCTTTTTTTTCTCTTAACTGCAAAATATGCAAAATTATGCTCTTTAATGTAATATATGCAAAATAATGCTCTTAATTATAAAATATGCAAAAATATGTCATTTAAATTGCTGATATATGCTCCAAAATAATGATTTTCTATGAATATTTAACAAAATATGCTGCTAAACCCAAAATATGCCACAAAACAAAAACTGTTAACACTAAAATATGAAAAAATATGTTATAACAAATCGATGCCAAAATTCCTAAAATTGTCTGAAACGGATAAATAACTAACAGTTTGGTTCATTTGAAGCCCAGAAAAAAAATAAGAAAAATTTCCCTCACCCAAAATAATAAATAATTTACTGAAGTTTAAATAGTTAAAAAAATACAAATTTTGAGCATAATCCCCTTGCTATAGAAGATCGATTTCACTTTTTATTTTTCTATTATTTGTCATTACAAATGGCATGTGCTATAAGTGTACTTTCTTTAGTAAAAATAATAAACATTTTAAAAATATTTATATTTTTAGTAAAAACCGGTTAACCGGTTTTTTTTTTTTTTTAAAGCAATTTTTCGAATAATTCGAAAACCGATTTTTTGAATACACTATGTGCGTTCACATTAAATGAGAGAGATTGCATCAATGCTAGAAAATAATAGTATTTAAATTGTAATCTCTATGGGAATTGTAACCGAAAATTGGAAAAAAAAACTAGAGCAATGTTATAATTTTAAATCAACTTTAAACCAAACAAAACAATAAAAGAACAACCCTAAAAAGACTTTATATGGAGTGAATGAAAGCATTTGAATTTTTAATTCCAAATGGAGATGTTTGAAAAAAAAGTACGTTATCTTACGTAATGTTAATAATAAAGAAAAAATAATAATAAAAAAATAAATTAAAAAGAAAGATTATAGAAAAAAATAAACAAAAACTGCTTTAAATTAGGTCCACCCTTAAATAATAAAACTTACTAAAAAAATTTTGAAAGACATTTGATTTAAATTGATAATTATTTATTGATCAATGCTAATCGCTGCCAATAACAGAAAGAATTCTTCGGTCTCATGGCAAAAACGTAGCCATATTGCAGTTGGAAAACTTTACAGAATTATTTTAATTTCTTAACAGTAATTTTTTAATTTTTAAGCAGAATGTTAACAACAGAGCAATCAAAATTTTACTCTAAAAAAAAGTTTTTTAGGCACATAAAAATGCTCTTAAAATTGTAAAATATGCCCTTAAAATTTTAATAATATGCTCTTTTCATGCTAAAAATAACTTGATTTTTAAAAACATTCAAAGCAAATACATCAGGATAATTTAAAATTTCTATCAATTTATGAGATGAAAATTATTAAGGAATTGGAAATTTCACTACTGGCAAATTATGTAAAAAATTCGATTGGATACAAAATATACAAAATTATTCTATTAAGTGTAATATATGAAAAAATATGCTGTTAAGTATAAAATATGCAAAAATATGTCATTTAAATTGCAAAATATGCTCTAAAATAAGTATTTTCTTGAAAATATGACAAAATATGCTGTTATGACCGAAATATGCAAAAATATGCCATAACAAATCGATAACAAAATTCTTAAAATTATCTGAAACGAATAAATAACTAACAGTTTGGTTCATTTGAAGTCCAAGAAAAAAAAATATGATTTTGCATATTTTTGGTGGCCTGGTTATCAATATGATCCTTACTCTCCTCAAGCCATTAAGAATTCTCGTCCTAGAATATCTCCTTAACTTTTATAGTCCATTATTACGGTTAATTACTGAATCAATAACTTTCTAGAAATTTATTTATAACTAGTCAATATACTCGAAGGTTGCGCAAATCCAATCACGATCCGATTTCGAAAATAAGTCCCATTCATAATCAAATTAAAAAAAATTTCTTCAATCTCTTCAATTTGTTAAAGTCAAATTTTTTTCAGTTTTACAATAATTTCTTTAAATTTCGATTCAAAATCTATTATTTCGAGAATTAAAAGACAATTAATAACCTGTTTCTCAATGTCGAATGAAAATCTAAGCGAAGGAAATACGAATGATTTTGATTTTCTCTATATCCTAGGTTTTCGTTCGCATGGAGTCAGAGGTGCAAGCCGATTAAAAAATTTCAACGGCGGCTGAATAGCAAAAATTTTCAGCTGCGGTGGCTTGACGGCTCTGTGCTGAGTTTTCATCAAATGAAAAATTTTTTCGGCTGAGCCATTTATAAATAATAAAATTTATTATTATATTTATTATATTTGATTAAAATATTAAATAAAGGTTAAAAATTAAATAAATAAAAATAAACTCAAGATCTAGAAAAGTATTTAAAAAAATCCATCAGATCTGTATATAAAAATTTGTGCGTAAAATACATATATTTAACTTTAAAATTAAAACTATAGAATTTTTAATAATTTAAACTGCGAAATATTATATTTTCAAATTCATTTATATAGAAGAATTCTATTGTTAACTATTTAGCAGTTAAAATTATTGTTTTTTTTTAGATTTTTGACATTTAACGTTTTTGATTTTAAAAACGATTTTTTAAAACCGTATTGGTTGGGCTGAACTAAGTGGTTATTGTCGTGAACAAATAATTTCCTTTTAACAGTAAAAGGACTCAAACAACTTCTCTTAGCTAAAGTACATGATCCTGCCACTGAAAATAATTAAAGAACACTTGAAAAAATCCACTCGTTAAAGTTAAGAAGTAACTAATAATCGAAAAAGCAAATAAAAAATCGACTGAGTCGGAAAAGTGGACTTAAAATTGTGCCGCCGATTAGCCGAATAACTCAGCGGCGGCGTGGCTTGTTAAATATTTTTGTTGTATTTTTCTTTCAGACCAATTTTTTTTTTCAAAAATATTAAAAATATTACTAAATTGTTTGAACATAAATACAACCATACAAACGAAATAATGTAAACGAATAAACAAAATCTTCATTTATCGATATAGTTCATTTCCAAATGAATACCAAACATGATTAAGGAACATTGTTAGTGTCCTGGTGGGTAATTTTCTTATTTTTCATTAAAAAATTTAAGGTAAAATATTTTTAAATTTACGTTCGTATATCGTTCGAAATACAGAAAACCAATTTTGTATGAAAACTCTTACGTTTTCGTTCGACTCATTGTTCGCATAGAAGTGTGTTCGTTCGCTTAGAAGGCGTAAGAAATCATTCGTTCGACATAGAGAAACCAGCTATAAGACAATCAAAGATATAGAACAGTTAAAGTCACAAGTACTTCTTTTTAAAAAATAATCCATTGAACAAATTCAGTCAGATAAGCCGACATATTATCAATATAATGCTCAGACTGAATTTGTAATAAAGTTCTTAAATCACCTATTTCAATTCTAAATGGAAGAGGAAGGAAGGTGAATTTTCAAAGGATAACCGGAAATTCGAAAAACACTAGATTAAAGATTAAAAGAGTATCGATTATCAATATTGATTTTTGGAATTCGATCCAATAAAAAAAGATCAATATTGTTATGTTGTGGAATAAATCCTCAATTTAACAAGGACATCGTTAAACCAAGTTTAGTAAAATAATTTCAGCGTAATAAATTCGTTCAAAGAGATCTAATTGAGATTAGGTCTCGATTAAAGGACCAATAGGTTCTTCTGAGAAAATGGGAAATTTAAAAAAAAAACAAATTTCAAACAGCACTTGAATGAAATACGAAGAAACTAAAATCTTGGGATTATAAAGATTAATTAAAAGAGAAAAATAAATTTATAGCTTATTAGATATTTTTATTTGCCAAGAACGCCACAATTAAGATGTAAAAAGAATTCTAAAAGGGAATTAATGTGGAAAATAGAGTTAAGTTAACACAGTCCAATAATTACGATTAAATGTAACAGAACAGTAAGTTTTCAAGTTAAGGGGAGAGACATTCCATAAACTAAGTTAAGGAGAGGACCTTCATATAGACCAGCTTAGGTTAGGTAGAGAAAAGGGACGTTGATGACCTTACGGATATATACTTATGCCTCTTTGACATATTGTGCGCTCTAAAGGATCGTTCTCCGAATCTGTCTATAAGTCTAAAATACTTACTTTTTCTTTTCATTAGGTAAAGAACTTGGTTCCCTCTATTTAGTTTCTAAGGAATTTTCAGTTTATGTCCTTAAGGTACTCTAGATTGGATATATTATCTTATGATAATTTTCGCTTCTAATGCCGTCAAACGCTGGACAGTGACACAGGAAATGTTCTAGTGTTTCATCCTCTTCCTCGCATGCTCTACATGTTATATTCTCAGATAAGTCGAAGTCAGCTAAATCAGTTCTCAATTCTGTGTGATCCGTTATCACACCTAATAGGTTCCTTAGTGTAATACAATGACCAATAAAGAGTTCTATCTCTCGAGAGGGAAGACAAGAGTCTAGATCGGTTAGCTCTGAGCTCGGGCCAGAGACTTCTGGCAACTTCTTCAATGATCAATTGACTCTTTCTAACATAAAGCTTGATCGCTTCCACTTGAATCACATTGCAATGTTCGAGTAGACGGAAATCAAGTTCCCTAAAGAGAATCTTATAGTTATTTTTAAAAAGAGAGGGTGAGGCATCTCACATAAATGTTTATATTATAATGTATTAAAATCATTTAATCGGCACAAAAAAAAGGATATCCAACTTTGAATGTATTGCTGGATCTGTTATGCTCTTTTTAAACGTTCGTATTGTGTAGGTGAAAATGGCGAATTTTGCTCACTGTCCCTGCGGACCTATGAGAGCCGAACAATGATTCAAATCCAGTCATATTAAAAGGATCAAATTTAATATTGGTTTAGAAGTCTTTTCAGTATAAAAATTTCATATTTAAATATTAGCATTAAAAATATCAGATACCTTAAAGTGGAAGTAGGATCTCCTCTTTCCCATTTTTTTATATATTAAAAAAAATAATAATAATAATTAAAAAATGTTTAAATATTTACCCCTGACAAAAGAAAACGTATTTTTAAATTATGCGGATAAGCCGTGGCCGTTGCCCCCGTTACACATATACCCGCCGACGATGACGAACATGAGGCAGGTGAGGCCGAGGCCGATATAGTTGAGAGTGAAGAAGGTGATGAAGAGGCAGATGTTGAATGATGATTATGATGGTGATGATGATGATCACGATCTCGATCCCTTTCTCTATCCTTATCACGATGTTCCTTGCCATGATGTCGTTCCGAACGATGTTCTCTGTCATGATGATCCTTATCACGATGTTTTTTATCTTTTTCTCTTTTTTCACGCTTCTTTTTCTTATGCTTACGACTCTCTTTATAATCCATCATTTCAATATTATTGTTATTAGATTCCATGGGTACAACTGTAAATGCTGCTTCTATGGTAGTACCAGGAGCTGAGGCATGATGTGTGGTGGGGGGAGCCAATTTATCATTTTCATCATGTGGTGGTGTTGTATCCATGGCAGTTATTCCGGTTACTACTGTAGAATTTTTTGTAGTTGATGGATCAATAGAGGTGGTGGTATCCATCATCATCATTTTGTGTGTGGGAGGAAGAGAGAGTGGGAGCGAGAGGGTGGTGTTGGTTGGTGTTTTATTTTATTTATTTATTATTATTATTATTATTATTATTATAATTATTATTATTATTATTATTATTATTATTTATTATATATTATTATATATTACTTTTTTATATTTTTTTAAAATTTGTTGTTTATTTTAAGTTTTGTTGTAAAAATATCACAGTTTCTCTTTTTTTAGATTTACATATATACTCTTTTTTTCTGCTTTTTTTTTATTAATTAGTTTAGAGTTTAAGAGAAATTAATATGATTCTTAAAAATATCTTTAAACGTGCATTCATTTTGTTTAATTTACTTTTAAATAAATATTTATAAATTTTATATTTATTTGTTTTATGTTGTTGTTAATTATAAGGTTTCTTTCTTTTTATAGTTTTTTCTTTTTTTATTTGTATTTTTTTTTTAATATTTTTTTATGCAACACTGTGATTTGGGGTATTAAGAAAGACAAGACATTTTTACTTTTTTTATTTTGGTTTTTCTTTTATATTTTATTTTTCTTGTTTGTTTTTCTTTATTGGTAACAATACTTATGCATACACACATACACACATGTATAATATATCAAAGAAGAATCTGTGATGTCTGGTCTAGTAAATGGTGGTGGTGCTGTTGTACAACATACATTCTTTTTTTTTTCTTCTTCTTTCTTGTATTTTATTTTGTTTTTTAGGTTGGCGACGTTGATATTTTAGGTTTAAAAATATATAAACAACAACAAAAGAAAACTATATACAATTCAATGGCCTTTAAATGATTATGGAGCATAAGGTATCCAATACAAACAACAACAATAATATATTTTGTTTTTTTGAAAACACACACAATAAAAAAAATTGTAAAATTAAAACAAAATTGAGACAATTGATGAGTTTTTATGTTGGCGATGGCGATGATGACGAAGAATATAAAACACACACATAAAACGAAAATCAGTTTAAAAAGAAAACTCCAAAAATCACAGCCAACATTACACTTTTTTTTTGTTATAAAAACACTCACACAAATCGTTTTTAATAATGTTTTAAGAGATAAAAAAAACGTTTTTTTTTTCAAGAAAACACACGCATAAGTTTCTTTTTAGTTTAAATTATAAAGAATTGTTTTTGTTTTATTTAAAACAACAACAAATAAAAGTAAAGAAAAAAAATCAAAATAATATTTTTGTTAACAAGCGCGTGTACTAATATCTAAAATACCCAACGTTTTAATGCTGCGTCTGTGGCTAAACGACTAAATGCGATAGTGCCAAGTTGTTTGGTTAATTCTATACAGTTAATATAGAAAAATAATATCAAACACTAACACACTCTTATAAAAACATAATTTTTATGCTCTCTTTTTTTTTTACTCACAATAAACACACACATTTTAAAATAAACACAGGGAAAAAACATTAAATAAAACAACAAACCTACTATTAGCTATTTATTAACCTAAAACTAAAAACACAAAACAGTAAGCAAACACAAAAAGAAACATTAAATTAACAGAGAGTGAGAGGAAAAGAGAGCGAGAAAATTAAATAAAATATAAATAACAGAGATGGATAAGTTGTATCACAAAAATAAAGCAAGCAAAATTAAAAAATTGAATAAAATAGTAAAATTTATGCGAAATTTTATAAAATAATTTAAAAAAATATAAAAATGAAATTAATTAAAAACTATAAAATTTATTTCAATAACATTTACAAAATCTATAACTTTACCCTAACACAAAATGCCAATTGCAAATTATCTACAAAAAATTCTTAGTATTAGTCATAGTGTAATAAGAAAGTGACCTCGTAAGCCCAGCTGATTTACAAATTTTTCATTTACTTACCGCACGAAACTGTCAAATTGTTTTTGTATTTGTATGTAATACTTTTTGCCGCGTATACTCTTCCTCATTTTCTCATTTTTTGTTCACAGCATTTTGACATTATGTGCCGTGGTTTCACACTAACAAAATACAAGTAATTGTTGTTTTTGTAGATGTGAGATCACTTTATAATTACATTATGGTATTAGTGGTTGCATAAAAAAGTGTCTAAAATCAAAGAGTGGTTGTTAAATATATTGTTCGAAAATTCTCTTTTATTCTGAAATTGCAATAAACGCATACATGTGCATTTTTTTAAATAGAATCTATATTACTCTTTGGAGCCATAATCATAATATACGTTTCTCTTCTCTTCTCTCCTCTCTCTCTCTCTCTTTCGCCGAACAAAAAACTATTACAACATTTTCCCATAAGCATGGCCAAGAAAGACAGAAAAGTATAAAATAAAAAAAACTCATGGTCTAAGCATAGATAGACAGACAGACATTGCCGGTTTGTACAATCTGCACGTAGGCACACAATTTTTTTCCCTGAATGCCTTTTGTTATTATTATTCTTATACACTATACAACAACAAAAAAAACGAATAGCAATAAAAACAACAACAACAAAAAGTCTTGTGTGTTGTACAGTTGTGGTAAGAAATGTACTAAAACTAAAAAATATAACATCTACCACAACCCACCACCTCCCCCCCCAAAAAAAAAGTTGCCAGATAGAATTTTTTAGATAGATGAGAAAAATCGCAAGTATTTTTTTTAAAGAAAAAATCAATTTTGTAGAATATAAAAAAAGTCGTGATATTCGGTAGTAGGGAACCGGAATTACACACTTTTCAGTATTTTTTTTTTTTTTTTTGTTGGAACGATGTAATTGAGAAATCCGAATTAAGAAATCTCCCAGCGTCTTCAATCCACATTAGTAAACTAGTAATCTCCATAGTGAATGACGAAATAGCTTGGGCAGTATCATCTTTTGACCCCGATAAATCGATGGGGCCGGATGGGATTTTCCCGGTCTTTATTTAGTCTCGAACCCGAGTATGTTCTTGGAGAATTAAAAGAGGTTATAGTGGTATTTATTTCCAAAGCTGGAAATATAAACCACAGTACCATAAAGGATTAGCCTGTCATCTTTTTTGTTGAAAATTCTACAGACTGGTTCATGTCCACTTTCGTGGAACCTTGTCGTAACTAAAGTTCTTTTAAATCTCAGACAGAGCACCAAAGTAGTCGCATATGCTGCCGACGCACAGTGTCCCATTCCAAAAATGAAATTGAAATAAATCTCGTTTCCGAACGATTAATCCGATAGTAGAAGTGTAGGCGAGTTTAAGTTTTCAGCTTGGACAACATAGACCTACCTGGGGCGGCACCTCAAGGTCCCAAAATTGTACATCTAGGTTATGAACATTTTTAAATACGATCCTGAATCGTTATATCTAAGTTGATTTGAAAGGTTTTTATATGAGAGAATTCTGCTGGTCGAGATCTACAAAAAAAAAAAAAAAAATCGTCATGTGCATATCTTATCTGTTTTAGTTTACGAGATAACGTACCTTGGTGAAGTTTTTTCGTTATAGCGCGTCCAACTTTCACCCGATTTCTTCCCATTTTTTTTCTTTTTTATTTTATTAACATCAAATTGCAAAATAGTGTAAAGGAATTTTGAAAAAAATTTACAAAATCAAAAGTTATAAGCACTTAAATTCGAAATTTTGATTTTTTCCCGTCTTTTTTTTCAAAAAAGTGCATTCTATTTGTGTTATATAATAATTTTCTGAAGTGACATATACAGTATTTATATTTTTCTGAAACATAACTAAATACAAAATATTCTGAAGGGGAAACAAATTTTTTATTCCTGCGTAAACACAAATTTGATAAATTTTTGCAACAAAATTTCCAATTTTCTGCGATTTTCTCATATAAAAGGTATAATATAAAAAGCTTCTTATGTAGTTTCTTCGATTGTGTTAAATGAACAGGTGTTTGAAAGGTGACATATCAGGCTTTTTTTTTTTTTTTTTTTTTTTTTGAAAGACAGTTCTTGGCACCCGTGTAAAAAGTTATATTGATTTGAAAATGAGTGAAATATTTGAAGAAATGCTCTAGTTGATGCTTTTTTACTGTAAAATGTAAATTCCATTTCTGCGCTTCGAATATTGACACCATTAAGGCTCTAAATTAAAACATAATAAAGTCAAAGTGACTTTACGATTGTACACTACCAGGTTGAGCTGACATGTGTTCCGGGACATGCGAGTATTTAAGGCAACGAAAGAGCCAATGGATGCGCAGTAAAAGGTTGATGCTTAGATGAGATGATAGCATGTGAAGACATTCTCACATACTTGATTGTTGATGATTGCACAGGTGGCTAAGTGACACTTAGGAAATCTTCAATTACTCCTTATAGAATATCAAAGATGTTCTGAACCTATCGATAGAGAGAAAAAACCAGGCTTCTCATAGAAATAATTATAGGGCACTGTATGATTTCGGAACGTATTTCGGAATGTATGGCTTACCCAAGAAATAGCTATTGTTTAGACGAAGAAGAATAATAATACGTTCATCTGTTATACGTTTCAGCTCTACAAAAGCGTAGACTGAGAATTCTCGGTAGGCAACTCTTATATGATCTGGACTGTCTCATCCCACTGTTATATCTGGTAAATATAGATAATAAAGTGCACATTTTTTCAAGGCTTGGATTAACCTTTATAATTTTCAATATAAAAATTCTCTTGTCGTCATCCAATATATTGATATATAAAAAATGTCTTTCGCTTATAGGGGAATTTCAAAAAATTGATTTCAACATTACCTTGAACTAAAACCTTAAAACAGATTTTTTTAATCTAAAAACATTCCTGAATTTACACATAATCTACTTAATCTTTAATAATAATAATAATAATAATAATAATTATAATAATAATAATAATAACAATAATAATAATAATAATAATAATAATAATAATAATAACAATAATAATAATAATAATAATAATAATAATAATTATAATTATAATAATAATAATAACAATAATAATAATAATAATAATAATAATAATAATAATAATAATAATAATAATTATAATTATAATTATAATAATAATAATAATAATAATAATAATAATAATAATAGTAATAATAATAATAATAATAATAATAATAATAATAATAATAATAATAATAGTAATAATAATAATAATAATAATAATAATAATAATTATAATAATAATAATAACAATAATAATAATAATAATAATAATTATAATAATAATAATAATAATAATAGTAATAATAATAATAATAATAATAATAATATTAATAATATTAATAATAATAAATTTATTTAAAAAAAAATAGCTTAAAATCTACTAAACTCATAACACATCTGGCAATTACTAATGTCCCCACAAAAATAACAAAGAGTAAGTAATAATAATAAGAGTATTAAAAAAGAGCAATTATAAAAAGAGAGCGAGTTAATAATGGGTTACAAAAAAAAAAGAGCATTTACAAAAGAATTTAATAGAGGAGGTTTTTAAGAAAATTTTATTTATAGTTAAGTAGAAAAATTGGTGTAGTATTTATTTATTTAATAAAGAAAAGCTAAAAAACAAATCTTATCTTTTTAACTAAATACTTTAACTAAAATCAAGATTACAACAGGAAGTCATAACAAAAAAAGACAAGAAAAAATAAACACTGTAAATTAGAACACCGACAGAAAATTCCAATACAATTAAAATTAAAATTAAAACACAAATAAATTGGAAAAACACACAAAACAAGCAAAAGAAGTTTTTTAAGTTATAAACGAATGTTTGTAAGTAAGTACAAATGTTTTTTATTATTTTATTTTTTTGTGTATGTGTATTACCAATGTCAGTGCCCTTTTCGCTGTGTTTCTATATTTGTTCACATTCTGTTATTGTTAATAAAGCTGCTGTTGTTGTGTTGTAGCTACTATTGCTATTTTTGTTGTTATTAACATGCTGCTACTGAGGTGCTCAATCTCATGGTATAAAATTGTTGCTTTTTTTTCTTACATTTTGTTTCTTTCTAATACCACAAAAGTTTAAATTTATTAATAAAAACCATTGTGCTAACAACTAGTTGTTTTTACTATTTTTAGTTAACGTTTTTTTTTATATATAATTTCCGTTTTTCTTATACAGTTTAAAGCAAATAGTAATTTTAGAAAGAGAAAGAGAGCAAATACAATATTGTGTTTAGTTTCTAAGAGTATGAGTAACCCTGAATAAGACATTAATTTACTATTACTTAATAGTATTATTAATCATTACTCAAATGTACATTTTATACTATAAAATAATATAATATATAATATAATAATATATAATATATAGTATATAATATATAATATACAATATATTTTATAAAGCAACATTAAAGAAATATTATTTCTTTAATGTTGTTGTTTTATGTCTAATATTCCTTTAAATCTAATCATCATAATTGTCGTCACAATTGCGCTCATTTCACCACACACACTCACATACATCAGGTGTTTTAATCAAACAAACAAACCTTTATTGCTAGATTACTTCGTAATGCAATTTCTTGTTTATATGAATTCAATGTAAATAAATGTGTGTGGGGTGAGTAGAGTGTAATTGATCTCTCTTGTAAATATATTTTACTCATTCGTGGTGTTTAGAGTAATTTAAAGAGGGAAATTTTCATTTAATAAATTCACATACACAAACAATATTATCATTATTACGAAATTACTTACGAGTGTTTTTTTTTCAAATGCGAGTGTATTTATTTTATTTTTTAAGAGTAAAATCTGTGAGATCAGATATGTTTGTTTTAATTTGGGTTATAAAGGGGTAAAGGGAGGTAGGATTTGTTGATGATAAAGGGAAAATCCCCCAGATAATAATTTTTATTATTTAAATATTCATTAAGATATAGTGGGGAAAAATCCGTTTTTAGTGAAGTGGGAAATATGTATTACTAATGAAACTGAATGATACCTGTGTCAGTGGTTATACGTTATTTTTTACAAATTCGTGGAAATCTCATTAGATGATTATTGATAAAATTTATAAAACACTTTTACAGTGCAAAAAACAATGGAAAGGTTTGCAGTTATGGTTTGGGGTTTCCCTCGATATTTCTTTTCCCGGGAATGAAAAAATTAAGTTCCCGGGAATTTTTTAAAACTTTAGTTATAAGAAAAAAGCCCATGATTTCTTATAAAGAAAATTATTTTTTATTAAATAAAACAAAACGAAACATTACAAATCATATAGAATTATCGAAAAATGAAATAGTATGAAAGTATAACGCCATTTCTAAAATTAAAAAAAAATTGTAAATACTTAATACAAATAAAATTAGTACCTTTCGTAATTTATGTTAAAAACTGTGTCTCAGATTTTTACGTTATTGTGTTTTTGTTTATAAAAGTTCCTTTTTTTTTAAATACGCAGTAATCTATTGAATAAATTTCATTATAAATAGCTTGCCGTTTATTTGCACTTTATTTCTCTAACTTACATTATTTTTTTTTAATTATCTAATTCATACTATATTAAACATTAATCTTGAAAATACTAAAAATTGGTTCAAAAATCTGATGAAAATAAATTCATATACGTATGAATACAACATGAGATTAGTTATACCCTACACCACCATAGATGGTCGGGGTATTATGCGTTTGTGCTGGTTTGTAACGTATAGAAAAAGTTATCCAACATCCACCTCAAAGTATACCAATCGACTCAGAATCACTTTTTAAATCGATCTAACCATGTTCGTCCGTCTAGCTGGCTGGACGGATGACTGGCTGTCCGTGTAAACTTTGTGCACAAAGTGTGGGTCGCAATTTTAAGATAATTCAATGAAATTTGACATGTGGGACTTTTGTGATACAAGGACGAAGCCTATTGCAATTGGTTGTGATCGGTTTATTATTTCACCTAGTCCCCATACAAATATCCCCCCGGAATAGAGTTTAAATACTCAAAAATGCCTTAAAAATAAGAATATTTTAATGAAATTCGGGACAAAGAAGTTCTGTACAAGTATCAATCTTTGCACCAAATTTTATTAAGGTCAGTCTCCAATTGACCATAGCTCCTATATAAACCTCTCTTCCGAAAATCACTTTAACATGCGCAAATCCCATACGAATGTCAAGTTAATATTCGACACTATTAAGTTTTATGTAAGTAGAAACAACATTGTCAAATTTTATGAGAATCGGTCCATAATTTACCATAGTTTCAGAAATCGCCCTAAAATGCATAAAATCATCTAGATGTTAATATCAACGGATTAGTCTGTATATGTATATTTTATTTTACATTTGGTAAAATTGGCCACAGGTGTAATATAAGTCCACTTCCCCAATTTTTATGCTCGTACACAATGGAGTAGGGTATTATATAGCCGGTCTTGGCCGACTATTTTTTCTTTCTCGTTTTTCTTTTGTAATATTGCATTTATTTTTATACTTTAGTGATTTTTTGTATTTTTTTTTTTCAATTTGAGATTTTGCGTTTTTTTTTTTTTTTTGGTACCTTGCGATTTTTGTATTATAGCGTTTTTTTCTTAATTTATTTCAGTATTAAGGCGATTTTTTAAATGCGATATTTTTTTATTCTCCCCCGTTTTGATGATTTCCATTAGCAAAATTATCAGGTTCTTCTCCAATATATGATGTAAAAAACATGTCCCTCACTTTTCGTTGGCCTTTACAAAATTGACGAACATTGTTACCTATAAGGGACCAGAATATATATGTATGTAGATACTACTTTTTAATCATATAATTAATCATATCCTTTATAACTCTAGTGTAGGATATAAAAACTTACATTTATAACACTACCCCTCCACCACAACTAAAGATGAACAAAAATTTCAACTTTGAAGTAGTGAAGTACGTAAATACATTTTGATAGTTGTTTTTCCTTTCTCTTTATTATTTTTTCGTTGAGTCGGAGAATTAAATTTACAATTGTTTATTTAAATTGCAAATATAATTTAATGTTTATATTTGTTTAATATAAAAATAAACATTTTAATATTAAATAATGCAACGACTGGGTTCATATGTTTTTAGTGTTGCGTTGCTATCCTTTTCAGTTGAAGCAAAAGTATTGTATGTGGTTGGGCCTTAAAGCTTATAAAAATGATGAAAGTTTTTTTCTGCAACAACATACATATCACTAGTTTACTTCAAGAACGTCATAACTCAAAAAATTAGTTTTGCAGAAATCGCATTCAAAGTTTTCAAATACCATTTACCTGAATAGAAAAATTAATGACATATTCTCTTCTAAATCGGTAACCATAAAAGATATGTACACGATGTTTTTATAGAATATAAATCTTGATAAAATGCGTATTTCTACACCATTATCTCAAACATTTCGAATTTTGAGTTGTGAGGTTCTTGAAGTAAATGGGCGATATAATAACAAATCTAACTGAGAAACACACACACATACAATCTCTTAAAAAAAACAAACACGAGGTGAATTTACAGGAGTAAGAGTAAAAGAGAGAAAAGAAGGATAATAATATAATAGCAACAAGCCAACAAACCAAACCAGACCAAAAACCAGCCAGACACATTGCCAGACATTTGAATGGCCTAAGCTCTAATAAAAAAATAAAAAAAAGCAACAACAAGGGATGATAAGGCATAAAAAATGGCAATAATAACAAAAAAGTGGGAAGGGCGGGTGTTTTATATATATATAAAAAATTCACCAAATTTAATTTCAATATACAAAGGTAAAATTATTATTTTTGTTTCTTTTTTAAGGTTCAAAAAACAAATAAAACTCTTTACAGAGTGATTATAAAGGGGAGGGAGAGTGAACAAGAGGCAAAGATTAAAGAAAATTGTCTTGTCCAAAATTGCAGACATACAGCCACACAAATAAACTAAATTAGTTTTTCTTATAAAGAAGGAGAAGAATTTTTGAATATGTATATATATATATTTTAATTTTTTTATTAACAGGTAGTGAATGTTGGAAGAGTAGCAATTTAAATATAAATAATACAAAAAGTAAAACAAAGAATAAAAAGATTATAATTTGTTTAGTTTGGGTTCATTGGCTGAATGTTTGTGTTTAATATTTAGTTTGTTGAAATGGCTAAAAGTCTGTGCATTACTCTGTCACACTTAAAATGTTTGATTTGTCTGGTGTATGATATGAGTGTGAGCGGATATGCGTGTGGTGACTTGAGGTGCATACGTGATTTTTGTATGTTGAGTATGTCCTTAGTAGTTGTTGTTTTTATAAATTTAGTTACCAGTTAATAAAATTTTCGAACATTGACAAAAATTATTAAAATCGTTAACTTGTTAAATTTATTGATATTTTATATAAAATTTTCAAAATTTAATAATTTTTTGTAAAGTTGGAAAATTTTGACTCAAGTACGAATTTTCAAACAGCTAAAATTGTTATAATTATGAATGAATTATATATATATATATATATATATATATATATTTGATATATTTGATAGTTCTATAAAAAATATTTAAAATTTAAAATTTTTTTTTTTAAGTTTGAGCATTATCGAACATAGCTGAAAATGATTAAAATAAATCATTAATTTAATAAATTTATTGATATTTCTGTATAAAATATTCAGATTTTCCATTATTTTTGTTATGTTCGAAAATCTAAAATCAATTTCGAAACTTCGAAATTAACCGTGAATTAATAAATTAAATATTTAATTTTTACAAATTTCGTAAATTTTCAGAATTTAAGTTTTTTTTTTAATTCAAAAATTTAAAATCAATTTCGAATTTTCGAACATAGTTAAAAATTATTAAAATCATTAATCTGTAAAATTTTTTGATATTCAGAATTCTAGCATTTTTCTTAAGTTCAAAAATTTAAAATAAATTTCGAATTCTCGAATTGTAAAAATCACTAATTTATTAAATTTATTGATATTTCTACATAAGCTCAAACATTTAAAATAAATTTGAAAATTTCGAATATAATCAACCAACAATGATTAAATTAAATTAAATATTTAATTTAATTTTCGAGCAATGATTAACTTAAATTATTGATATTTCTATATAAAATATTCAGAATTTTTATCAGTTTTGTTAAGTTTGAAATTTCCAAATCATTTAGAATTTTTGAACATAGTCAAAAATTGTAAAAATCGTTAATTTATTAAATTTATTGATAGTTTCTTATAAAATATTAAGATTTTTATCATTTTTTTTAATTTCGAAAATTTAAAATAAATATTCGAAATTTATTAAAATCGCTAATTTACGAAATTTATTTACATTTTTATTTATATATAAAATATTCATTCTGTTTTTATCATTTTTGTTAAGTTCAAAAGTTTTAAATAGATTTCGAATTTTCGAACATGGCTAAAAACTATAAAAATTATTAATTTAAAATTTCTATATAAAATATTCAGAATTTTATAATTTTCGTTAAGTTCGAAAATATGAAATAAGTTTGGAATTAAAATCAATTTTTCAAAATTATATAATTTTTGTTAGTTAAAATATCTAAAATTTATTAAATTTTTATATTCGAAAATTAAAAATCTTTTTCGATTTTAAAATAAAGTCTACTCAAATCTGGCATTACAAAATCAATAATGGCAATAATTGATAACGCAAATACAAACAAACATATGTTCATAATGTCCAACAATAAATGCATTTATAAAAACAAAAAATAAATCTCAAACTAAAAACAAATAAAAAAAAAACGTAAAACAAAAAGTAGTGTTTAAGGAGGGCGTTTTGTTAAAGAACTAAAACTAAAATAAACAATTGAGGTAAAAATAATAACAACAAAAACACATTTATGCTTTAATCAGTTAGTGTATTTGTATAGGTGAATTAAATAAACATGTTGACTGCTGCTTGACTGCATTGCCAGACACGTGATTATGTCGGCAATTAAATACCAAGAGACAAAACAACAACTAATGCATAAGTACAATACAATAAATTAAATAAAAAAAAAAAACAAGCAGCAGAAGAAAAAATGTAAATTATGCAAATTATGACAGCAAATTAACGGTATTTTTGAAAGAACGTTTTAAGAATATTTTATAAATTTTTTGTATATTTCTTTTTATGATTTGTAATTATTTTTTTTTTTTTATTTCTTCTTCTTCATTATATAGTAGTTTTTGTTTAATTTTTTTAGAATTAATGCAAGCGAGGTAAAAAAAAAATACTTAAAAAATGCTTTAAAGTTCAATAACGTTTTCTTGTATACTTATATTAAGGTTTTCTTAAGGGGGAGTTGCCAGCTTGAGGAAATTTTTAACCGAAAAAGGAGGAATTGTTTAGTTAGGAACTAAGTAAAGAAATATAAGAAAAATCATTTTTTTTTTGGAATGTACAAATATTTAAAAAGGAATGCGAAAATAGCTAAGAACTGTTAAAGGGGATGTTTTGAAAATTTAAGTATTTAATAATTTTTTTTATTTTTAAACATAGGCAAAACCTAATAAACTTAATATTTTTGTTATTTTTATATAAAATTCTTCGAAATTAATAATTTTTGTAAAGTTCGAAAATTTAAAATCAATTTCGAATTTTCGAACATCTCCAAAAATTAAAAGTTAAATTTTTCAATAGTTCTGTATACAATTTTATAAATTTAATATTTTTTTCGAAAATCTCATACAAAATTCGAATTTTCGAACATAGCTAAAATTATTAAAATCAAAAATTTATTAAATTTTTCGATATTTCTTTAAAAAAATTTTCAATATTAAACATTTTTTCTAAGGTTCGAAAATTTTAAATCATGTTCGAACATAGCCAACACCTATTAAAATAAATATTTTATTTATTTTTTATTATTTCTATATAAAATTCTTTCAATTAAATAGTTTTTGTAAATTTTTATATAAATAGGATTAAAAAATTGATGTTTTATTTAATTTGTTTATATTCCAAAATGTGCAAATGTTTATGTTAAGTTCAAACATTTGAACATTTTTTGTTAAATTTGAAAAGTTAAAATCAATTTCGAACACACCTAAACTTTATACAAATCTTTTTATTTAATATTTGATATTTCTATAAACAATTTTCGAAATTTTATCAATTTATTAAGTTCGAAATTTCAAATTTAAAATCAAATTAGATAGAATCTTCGAAAATGCTAGAAAATATTAAAATTAATGTTTTTTTTTTTATTTTATATTTTTTAATATTATAAAAGTTGTTCGAAATTCTAACATTTTTTTAAGTTCGAAAATTTTTTTATTAATTTTCAACATGTCTAAAAATTATTAAAATGGTTATTATATTTAATTTTTTGACAATTTCGCATAAAATTTTAAGTATTTAATAATTTTTTTTAAAGTTTAATAAAATTAATTTCGAATAATCGAACATGCTAAGAATTATTAAAATCTTTATTTAACTTATTTTTCTGATATTTCAGTAAAAATCTTACAATTTAATAATTTTTTGTTATGCTGAAAATTTTAAAATCAATTTCGAATTTTAGAACACAGCTAAAAATTATAGAAATCGTTATTTTATTTAATTTTGTGATATTCTCGCACACAATCTTCAGTATTGAATAATTTTTTATTAAGTTCGAAATTGATTTTAACTTTTCGAACTTAACAAAAAAAATTTCAAATTTCAGAAATGTAGTAATATCAACAAATTAAATAAACTTCAATTTTAATCATGTTTAGGTACTTTCGAAAATTCGAACCTAATTTCAAATTTTCAAACTTTACACAAATTTTTTAATTCAGAGAATTTTATATACTTATTTTCGAAAATTACTAGATTAATTTATTTAATTTTTGAAATTTCTTTATACAATCTTCAGAATTTTACAATTTTTATTAAATTCTCAAATTTTGAATGAAGTTTGAATTCATTATTTTATTTAATTTTGTGATAGACCGAAAACAATTTTTAGCATTTAATAAACAACTCTTAAGTTCAAAAATTTTAAATGAAGTTAGAATTTTCGAACATAACTAAAAATTATTAAAATGTTAATTTTATTTAATTAATATATTTCTTTATAAAATGTTCCGAATTTAATCACTTTTTGAATTTTCGAACATGGCTAAAATTATTAAAATCGTTAATTTATTTAATTTGTTTATAGTTTTCTATGAAATTGCCAAAATTAAAAAATTTCTTTTATAACTCGAAATTTTTAAATCAATTTAGAATTTTCGAACATGATAAAAATTTATTAATATCGTTAATTTAATGATATTTCTATATAAAATTTTCAGAATTTAATATTTTTTTACTGAATTCGAAAATTTTAAATCAACTTCGAATTTCCGAAAATGAACAAAAATCAACTTTAAGTTATTTTTATAATAGTATTTTAAATGTTTAGCTTTTTCTCTTAAAATTTTAAAATAATTTTAAATTAAATTTTTTTGTTTTATTTTTGATAAATTATCCCTTATTAACATTTATATTTTTTCCTTGAAAACACTATATTCATTTTCCTCGAAATGGTTTTGCAAAACGCCATAAAAAAACCAACACGTGCTAAAAATGATATCCTGCCGTTTAGTAATGAGTTTCCAAAACAACAACAACAACGAAAGACAAAATATCAACTCATGATATTTATGACTGTCATAAATTTCAAAAACAGAAAATTCTATTTTTCAAATGAAACTATAACTAAATTAAGGTGTTACACAGTAGTTGTAAAAAAATAAAATGAATTTTACCAAACAAAAAAAGTTATCCTAAGCGTTAAGGGCAATATTAGAACAACAACAACATTATGAGCATCTAAAAAGAACAATAAAAAAAAGGATAAATGTTCGTTCATTATGCTCTGTTAAGTTTTAATATGAAAATAGATTCGTTATGCTTTCAAGGTTATTTGCAATAATTCCTTTTTAAGAAACAAAATTATTAGTATTATTGTCAACGTTAACAGCATTGTCAGTTGTCAGCGCTGCTGTTTACAACATTGTTGCATGTATGTTTTAATAATAAGTACATAGAACACTCGCCAAAAACACGGCAGGATAACAATTTCATTTAGCCGAATCAGTGGGTGGTGAAAGTTATGAATGTTACACCACTTGAGATTTTTTAGTTTTGGTTTTTTTTACCACTGAAGCCACAAAATAATAGAACAACAGGCTCATTTTAATTACAATCATTTTGCTGATTTAACATTTAATAAATATTTTTTCGTTTTGTTATAATAAATGAGTAGACAAATATGTAAAGATTATACAATTGACGGATTTAGCAGCTGGAAATATTTATTGCATTAATAAATTTGCTACTTTATTTTTATTTAATTTACTAAATAGTTGTGTAATAATTTAAATAAAGGGCAATTTTTCTAATGTAAAGTTTAAGAAACTTTCTATTCCTTAGAATTAGGAAAAAAAATGGAAAAAGCAATTAGGACAGATTCGTTTTATGACTCTACCTAATAGATCCGGCTGAATTTGAGGAATGACTATGCTGACTGAGCATCGGTCGATTTTGACTGGGAAAACTAGTCGAAAGTTTTCAAAATATTATGCTTCGCTTATTTGTTGTTGCATTTTATTACCAAAAATTCCGAAAGGAACATAATTTATACCCTTCACAAAATCTATATTTTATAAATATATAAACATATTGGAATTATATCTTATCAAAATTATTGCTTTAATCTGGAAATATTCTTAATATTTGTAAACTGAGGTTAACCATGACATCAGAAATTTGTTACATAGAGTTCCCGAAAACTTTTTGGGCACTTGACTTAGGAAGATCGATCAGACCATCCGTGTTGAACAGCTAAATGAAGATACCTTAGAATTAGATATTTTAATCTTGAATTAGCTATTTTAATATTTTCAGAATTTTTAACTTTGGGGCTCTAAGACGCAAATATGTCATTCTTATAATCTTCATTTAAAAACCTAAAACACAATTACGATTAAGTGATAATATTTTAAGAAAAAATATCTTACATACTAAGATTTACTTGTCAAACTTATTTGTTTTTTTTTTTTTTGTTCACAAAAAATATGCCCATATTAAAAATAAATTCAAATGGGTACGAACCATGGCTTGAAGATTTGTAATCTAGAATACTTCCTCTAGACTATATACATATACCCATAGAAATTTTGTTGAAAAAATAATTATATGTACTCCTCATATATGTGTATAAAAATCTATTTACAATACTATATGTGGTCTAGAGGGTAAGAATTCAATGCTAGGAGTTTTTAAGTGTTCGTATGGGTTGTAATTCTGGCGAATAAAAATGTAATTTGTACTTAACAAATTTCAAAGAAACATTTTTAATTAATAATATTTGACAGTTCCCTAATCTGACATTTCAAAATTTTAATTTTTATTTGAAGATAAATTATAAAACAATTTTTCTTGACCACGGATCGAACTCAGGACCTAATCACAAATCCATAAGTTATACCACATCGATATATTGAAATTTACTATATTTATTGTTTATATAAAAAGCTTAAACGCAACTCAAATCCAAATAATACTTTTTTTTATAAAAAACACATCAAAACGTGCCTACAAATTCTTGTTAAATTAATTTTTTTTAATAATGAAAATTTTTGTTTTTTTTTTAGAAAAATAAGTTTATAAGAGAAATTTATAAGGAGGGGAATACGAACTCAGGCTTAATGATTTGTGGTCTAGAACACTTCCTCTAGACTATTTAATCTTACAACTTTCCAACAATTATATATTATTATTATTATTATTATATATATATATATATATATATATATATATATATATGTTTTAGAAAATCATTTATAACTTCGCCATTCCTAAACGGATTTTCGAGACTATATGACACATATGTGTTGAAAGAGAAATATTTGGACTATGGGCTTTAAAAAATCCATTTCAACATACAGACGGATAGACATCCAGACAAACAGATAAACATATATTATTTTTAAACTCAACAATCGCGGATATTTTTCAATTTGAGGCTCTGGATATTTAAAGACTTTTGTATAAAATGACAAACTTATATATACCCTTCACTTTATGTGAAGGTTATTTTATACCTTAATAATGAGCGCAAATCATTTAAATTCATTTGTAAAATGCTTAATTGGTGTCGTCAAACAAATGTAATGTAATAAAACATGCAAAAATACGCGGTAACATCGAAAATATTCCAATGAAACTCACAATCTTTAATTTTCAAAAACGACAATTTAAGAGGAATACTAAAAACAAAAATATGCAACGAAACTCACAGTCAATGATATCATGTAGCGAGGAAAAAAAATCATTTCTGAAGTCAAAAGCCAAAAGAAGTTATCGTTTGCTAAAATCCATAAAACTAAATCTTTTGTGTTTTGGAAAAGTGTTATATTTAATGGCGAAAGAAAATACAATATTTTTGGCTCCAATGGACGATGTATGGTGTGGAGAAAGTCAAATGAAGCCTTATAAAATCTACTGTTAAGCATGATGGTAGTTCAGTGATGCTTTGTGGCTGTATGTCCGTCCTTGAAGTGGGCAAATAGTTATTTATTGATGGTATAATGGATAACCAAATATATTTATCTATTTTAAGTATAACCTTTAAGCCACTGCTACAAAAATGTGCCTACAAAAAGAATTTTATTTTCCACAGGATAACGATCCAAAATATACGAGTACTTATACGTCAGAATATGGATCCTATATAACACAAAATATTTCCCAACGCCTCCTCAAAGTCCTAATTTAAATCCCATAAGAAATCTTTGGACTTACTTAGTGTCAAAAGTTCGGGAACATTAAAATTCATCCAGGACAACATGAAAGAAAATACGGCAAGATAAATAAGGTAAAATATTGGACGATAAGTGTCAGAATTTAGTTCAACCAATGCCAAGATGCCTGAAAGATGTTCTGGAAAACAATGGTTATCACAGCAAATACTAAATTTAGAAAATTATACCTAATATTTAAATAAAAAAAACTAGTGTAAAATGAAAAAAGCAAAATAATTTTTTGGGATAACAAGTAGTGATAAATTTTTAAAATATTAAAAATCTCCCGAAGTATAAATGTGATATTATTATTTTTTTTTTTTTTACAGTATTAATATTTAAGATGCCTATGTTTATATTTAATAAAACACAAATGATTTTTTTCTTAAAACCTGTTGTTAAACGAGTGTCTTTTTCCTAATTTTAAGTAATTTTTCTTAGAAAAAATATTTTATTGACTCACTGTAATTGCTCATGCAGAATGTATGTTGTAGCGTTCGATTTGTGGCATGTACAACCTTCCATGTTTTTCGACCATATGGTTCAATTCCGGTCAGAAGATATTTATAATCATTGATCTGTTCTTACGTAGTGTCTATAGCAGACAATTTTTTATCAAGACAGACATTAATTAATTCGCCTTGTTGTTTTTGTGCAACTGTTTCCAGTCTGCATAAATTCGCGTTGATTTTGACGTTTGTCTTGATAAAAAAAAAAGCCTAATATAGACACTATGTAAAAAATCAACTGTCTCGAATTTTTCTAAATAGTTTCACGAAAGGCGACAATGATTTCAACCGATCTGGCATTCCTTTGACGTAATGTAACCTCGTTCCTGATATCCCTGAGTACTTTGTTGCAAACGAAATTTTCAATATATCTTTTTTTAACCTAACCTCAAATTTATGTTTATAAATTTAAGATTTTATGTAAAAAAATGTAGAGCTTGATTTTAATAAAATTTTAAAAATATGACCTCAAATTTATTTTTTTTTTTTTAATTTAAGATTTTATTGCAAAATGTTTATGAAATAACATTGCTTATTTTCTTAGAAACAATTGTTAGTTAAAATTTTCAATAAATTTCCATTATAATAAAATTTTTACATCATACCCAAATTATTTTTAAAAATTTTAGAATTTATTGCAAAATTTTTTATGAGTTATAATATGAAATTTTAAGAAATCTTTGGATGCTGTAATTTATTTTTAATTATTATCAATTTTCTTCAACCTAACCTCAAATTTATTTTTTGAAAGTTAAGGTTTTATTACAAAAATCGTATGCCGTATCATTCCTTATTTCTTTAGAAACAGTTGTTAGTTAAAATTTACAATAAATTTTCATTATAAAATTTTTTCATCATAACCTCGTTCTATTTCTTATTTCATTCTTATTTCATTTCATTTCTTATTTCAAATTTTCCAAATTTTTACAATTTAAGTAGTTTTTTTATGCCGTTATATTTCTTATTTCCTTAAAAGCAATTGTTAGCAAAAATTTTCAATAAATTCTCATTATAATAACATTTTTTCATCATAACCTCAAATTCATTTTTTTGAAATTTAAGATTTTATTGCAAAATCTTTATTCAGAAGTATTCATTATTTCCTTAGGAACAATTATTCGAACAAATTAAAAAAAAAATCATTATAATAAAATTTGTTCAATCCAACCTAAAATTTAAATTTTAAAATATAATTTATTATAACTTTTTAGGGCATTTTTTCTTCCTTCATCAACTATTCTTTTAGAAAAAAATAAAAGCATTTATCTTTAAAAATTAATTTTAAATTCGGGAACACTAATTGCCACAAATTACACCATATTTCATTTATTTTCTGAATGTGTGATCGTAATTCCAATTATATTTTTATGGTTTTTAAACCAATACTTTTAATTGCTTAATAACTTTTCCACTTACCTTTTTCGAACTCTTTTCAATTTCCTTTTCAAAATCTGTTAATGGCGTTAAAGTAACTGTAACATCTTTAATAATATCGCGAAAGGGACTGGAAAAAAACAAAATAAATAAAAACAACTAAAACCAAACAAAACATTCCAAAAAACCTACCTATTCACATCATCCGTTGAAGCATTAAATTTTGACTCATTTTTACGTTTCTTGGCAAAGGATGAAGATGATGAATTAGATGCATTATTTACGTGCAAATTTGCACTTGAATTACTGTTACTATGGTTATTGCCCACCAATGAAGATTGTGTTTGATTTGAATTTTTGCTAAATGTTGTAGATAAATTTGTGGCTGTATTGGAATTATTACCCGTTGATATTATATCCATGGGAGTGGGCGTAAGATTAGTGCCATCTGAATGCAATTCACTAAGAAAACCAGAAGATTGTGATTGATTTGTGGCCGAAGAAAATGGATTCTTGGAGGAATCTTTAGCACTGGTGGAGGAGGAAATGTTACCATGTAAATTGCCGATTGAATTCGATTGCGTAAAGGGCATACTATTTGAATGGTGGGTGGAAAGATTTTGCACACCTGACGAATGATCGGCTGCAAAAGGATTTGAAGCTCCTAAAGATGAAGAAGATATGGTAGCGTTAAGATGACTGCTGCTGTTAGGCTGGGAATTAGAGGAATTGTTGAGTGCGCTAGTGTCCTTATTCTTGGATGATTTGGAGGATTTATCGCGTGAATCACGCGATGAAAATGATGAAGAATAGGTATCTTTTTCTTTGTCCTTACTGGAACTGGAGATTTTATTTATATTTTTACTATGTTTACCATCCTTGCCGTCCTTATAAGAACTTGATGAACTACCCGTTGATGATTTTAGATTTGTAGATGAATTGGTGCCCGCACCGGTGGCCGGTAAAGAGTTACCACTGCCACTATAACCTGTAGAAGATGTTGCAGAATTATTAGATGGTTTATGATTAGCAATTGTTTGTGTAGTTATGCCTGTCAAACCTGCCGCTGTTGTATTGCTAAGATTATGTACAGAGGTTGAGGAAGAGAGGTTTCCTGCCATGATATTGGAACTAGAGGATGAAGACTGTTTGGTGGCATTTGAAGATTTTCGTTGTTTCGAAGATGAAGACGAAGATGACGTTAGATTGGTGGTAATTTTAATGCTAGTGGCTGATGTTGATGAAGCCGTAGTACTCATGGTGGAATCAATTTCCTTTTCCGGTGATGATCCCGAATCGGAGGATGTATCATGGGCTATTGGTTTATAGGGTGGTATGGTCTTGACATTGCCACCCTTTTTCAATTTACTATAATGATGTTGACAGTAGCCACAATATTTAACATTGTCCAAATAATTGCCCGCCTCTTCACACAACAAACCCAAACTTTGAGCACAGGTGACATGAAATTGTTGCTTACAATTCGATTTATTACACTGCATACAAGCACCCACAGTGGCTCGATGTGGTTTACCTAATTCCTGGCATATATAGCAATCTAAAAATATAAAATAAACATTAATAAAAATTCCTTGTGAATCCCTTTACAAAAACTCACTTTTTCCATACCTCTCCTGAGGTATTAACTGCAATATTATTGGTTCCATGGTTGTTACATTACCAAATCTAACCTCTGGTATATACAAAGCACACACTACATGAGCCCATCCTTGATTATCCGTCTTCTTTAAAGCACCATCTCTCGAAGGACATAGCTCACATCTAACACGCGTTGAACGCTCTTGACTTTCACATTTACGACAAAACCATGGACCCGTGGGTACGGTTACAATACCATAACAAGCTTGATGTACAGCAACGGTACAATTTTGGCCATCACAATATACGAGCGGATTTTCGGGCCAGCCACGCTCATCTGAACATACACAACATCCGCCGACCATCTCCTTCATTGTGGTCTGTATGAGCCTTTTACGCTTGCGTGAATCTATTTTTGCAAAAATGCTTCATAACACAACCGAGATGTAAAAGAAATTTATATGTATGTATATATTTTTAAGATGTATTGTCTTAAAGGTGAGTGTAAGAGTTTATAGAGAACTGGAGTGGATGTACTTTTAGTTTATCTGTAAAGAAAAAAGGAAAGAAAAATGTTTTTAGTAATGGAAATTTTAAATGATTTTAAAATAAATTTTTAAAATTTGAATTAATTTTTGGAATGTTTTTGAGTATCCGATAAGACATACGATATAACGAGATTATATAAAGTCCCGAATCTAGAAGATATACGAATTTATTGGTGTCTATGGACTGCGCACGAAAAAATCACATTAACTATGTGCTAAATTTTGTTGTAATAGCATAATTAATTTCTCTTAAAATGAAAATTCAACAAAATTCATGAAAAAATAAATCAAATTTATAATTAAAACACATGCGACCATCTTAAATTAATTAAGGAATTTTAAGAGAGGAGTGTTAAACAAAATAGAAAAGAGTTTGATACTTTAAATTTATTATTTTACTTGCGTTATCAAGATAAGGTCATTGTATTGTTCTTTTATTTGGATATTTAAAATGAGGGACCTTAACTGTTATGACTTTTATTATATTTTTTTCACTTTCACATATTTTGAGTTAAAATAACAGTTATTTTGTGATATTTATTTTTTCTAAGTAATTTCTGATTTATATTGATAGTATTTTAAAAATCGCCAAAATAGAAAAATCACATACGAAAATAAATCACCAAAAAAAAAACTACGAAATAAAAAAATCACCAGAATAAAAAAAAGTCGAAATAAAAAATATCGCAAAAAAGAAAAAAAATCAACACAGGTAAAAATTGCATAACGGGAAAACGCCAAATAGAAAATAAAAAATAAAAAAAATCGCCAGAATGAAAAAAATCATCAAACGGCATAAAAAATCGCATAAATAGAAAAAATAAAAAAACAAAAAATCGATAAAATGAAAAACAAACGCAAAAATAAAGAAACGCCAAAATGGATAAATAAATTCGCATAACCGAAAAAACCGCTATATCGAAAAAAATCGCCAAAATCTTCAAAAATAAAAATAACGCCAAAGTAAGCAATAATCACCAGACTGCAAAATAAAAGCAAAAATGAAAAAAAGGCAACAAAAATGGCTAAAACGAAAAAAAGTAAAACGAGAAAAATCGCTAAAAAAAAACTAAAAAACTGCCAAATCAAAAAAACGCCAATACGAAAAAATCAAAAAATAACGAAAAAAGATCGCTAAAAGGAAAAAATCACAAACGGTAAAAGGAAAAAAATCATAAATAAAATTCCCCAATGCAAAAAATGCTAAAATTAAAAATCGCATAAACGGAAAAAATCACAACAACAAAAAAACGCCAAAAGAATCGCGAAAATGAAAAAACGACAATAAAAAAAAATCGCATTACCAAAAAAAAACCGCCATAGTGAAAAAATCGCCAAAATGAAAAATACTAACAAAAAAAAAAAAACAAAAATCTTCAAAAAGTAACATAACGCCAAAGCAAACAACAATCACCAGAATGCAAAATAATTGCCAAAATGAAAAACCAGAAAAACGGAAAAAAGTCAAATGAGAAAAATCGCCAAAACAAAAATATTTTAAAAATCAAAAAAGCACCAATACTTATTGCCAAAATAACAAAAAAAATTAACAAAACCAAAAAACCGCCAAAACAAAAAAAAAATCCACAAAATTGAAAAAATCAGCAAAATAGAGATTTTTTCTTTGTTTTCGGCATTTATTGTGTAGTAAAAAATATTTTTTACAAAAATGTTTAATTTTTTATTTTAATACGATAGGGGTAGAGGATTAGTCTGAGTTTAAGACATTAGACTGACTTCAGTCTGAGTATAAATGTTTGGTCATGGTTAAAAAACTTTAGTTACTCATATAAGACATTGATCTAAATATATATGACCTTATTGTAAAGGGTGGTCCGAAATGCTTTTTATCATTTTCAAAATGCAATAACTCAGAAACTAATAAATATATTTTCATAATTATTTCAAAACTTAATTACTAAGTTATAAAACTTATTTACTAAGTTATAATAAAAATAGGAAGAAAGAAAGAATTATATATTTTAAATTTGCAATAAATTTAACTATTAAATGGAAAAAAATAGTTCGTTCTAACAAGTTTATATAATTTATGTAGAATTTCTTATATTTTTTCACTGGTATTGTTCGGAAATTAAGAGTTGCGAAATAATGTTTAACGTAACCACGAGATCACTATATACAAATAAGAGTAAATTATCTTAAAAACTGTATACATTTGTATATTAATAAATGATCATCTGAATGCCTTCTAAATATTGAACTAATTGATCAATAAATTATAAAGTATTGTAAAACCTGGTGCACAGAAATTATTCTGAGTTTTTGTGTTGTTTATATCAATTCAAGTCTCAACATATATTAGGACATAATTTTTTTTTTAATTCCTTAAAAAGCTAGTATTCTCTCGCTTAGTTGTTTGCTGGTATTTTACGGATAATTTCTAAATTATGCTATTTAGAGATATAACCCTCAATTTGTACCAATTAATATATCAAGAACTAACTAAATTTGTATGATGGTAGATTATCAAGTACTTAATTTATTTGGCTATGTCTGAAAATCTGTCATTGTAGTATATAGATTATAGGTTCTCAAATTTCAATCAGTGTAGTTTTGACGTAAAATATGTTTTCGCTATAACTAAACCATCTAAAGACATTTTATGTTCTAAATAAATCAGGGTTTAGTAGATCTCCGGTACTTAAAAATATTGCACAAACATTTTAATTTAATTGAGGTTTTGAAACAAAATAGCAAATTATTCCAAAGTGGATAAAAACTCAACATACGTTTTTATTTGGGTCAAAAGTATAGATAATCACCTTTAGTTAGGTATCATTAGTTTTTACATAGTGCAAAAGCTAGTCATTTTATAGAGTTTCAAAAATGAAAAAAAGCACTCGGACCACCCTTTAACTATTTTAGCTGATTGTAAGTACAAGACTACATTGTGTATAAGACTCTAGTCTAAATAATAATAGTAATAATAATAATAATAATAATAATAATAATAATAATAATAATAATAATAATAATAATAATAAGGCTCTCATATGAATATTGGGCTCTAGTCCGAGTATAAGACTTTTTTTGTGTACAATACTCTTGTCTTGGCATGCGACTCTAGGCAGAGTATAAAGAGTGTATGATATAGCTAGTGACACACTGAATAGATTTACTCATCCGCCCAGTTTATTATTTTTTATATACAGTCAGGGTCAAAATTTAAATATTCAGCAAGTATTTTCACAAATTAAGCTAATACACATATAAGCTAATACCAAATTTGAAATTATGTACAGTTTGTTCTATTATATTTAAAAAAAATCAAACTGTATTCAACAAAATTTTAAAATAGGCTTTTGAAAAGTCCTTTCGTTTATTGCGATTTACTGCAGATATCAAAGTCTTTTTTTATCGGCATTCTTCCATGTAGCCCATGATCATTTAGCCTTCATCTTATGGTTGATACGCTTACTGAATCACAACGTGTGTTGGAAATTTCTTCAGCTATTTTTACTGCACAGAACTTTGGAGTCTTCTTGACTTCCCTCACTATTTTGCGCAACTGATGGTCTGTTAAAGTTCGTGGTCTGCCGGTATGTTTTGCAATTCTTGTGTTTCCTAGAGAGTTCGCCCTTTCATTAACTTTTTGTATGGTTAAACGGCTTTTTTCAATGTTTTGGAAATTTCTCCAAGAGATTATCCTTTCTTTCTATGGAACACTTTTATAACTGCATACAACAAAAAGTTCTTAATGCACGATCGACTCATAACGGTAATTATTTCATTCTCTCTTATTGTGCTGTATACTAAATATTGACTTGCTTTTTTAAGAGCATTTTCTCTTTTGTTAAATAAAACCACAGCATCTATTTTGTGAGGAAAAAGAAAAAATAATAAAAAAACAGTTGGGACGTCCGTATTACGTTTGTACAAAATAGTTTTACAAATATTGACTTCTGAGGAAGATATTACTCTTTATAGAAATAATTGTTCATTTTAACTCTGACTGTATGAACTATGGTGTGTACTTGAACTGTCAAACTTCATACATAAAAATAAAATACTATACACCTCGCTTCGGGACGTTTATACCTTGTGAATATGCCTTGAGACAGCTCTTGTCTATGTATAAGACTAGCTCATTATATTATAAATTTTTTAAATAATTATTCTAAATTATACTCCATTGTCATATACCTGTCTCTGCCTTCTTCCTCACTTCGTTTTCCCTTTATCTTTTTTTTTTAATGCCAAACAGCTGAAAAATGCAATACAAAACGAATAACATTAAAAATGCAAAACAAAAATAAAACTAATATGTATTCCACAATGTCAGGGTTATATTCAACAATTCAAAAATACAATTAATGCTTTTTGATGCAATGAAGATTAAATAAAAAAAAAACTTAGGATTTTTATAATTTTAGACTCCCATAAACAAAAAGCACAAAGAGTAGATAAAAGATATTTAAGAAAAAATCGGTTTAAATTTAAACATTTTGAATTTGAATATACAATATTCCTGAACATACTCCACAAATAAACAGCATCAGCACACACTAAATAAATTGAAGTTTAATGACCTGACAAAAAAAAAAAGATATTAGTATTTGAAAGAAATAAACAAAACAGAGAAAATTAAATAAAGAAGAAATGAAATTTCTAATATCAAATTCAAAATACATGACAGCCAAATAAGAGAAAAATGCTGCAATAAAATCAAAACAACATTAAAACATAGGCAGACAAATATCGTGTGTAACCTCTAGTCTTCACATAGACATTTTTATATTGTCAATTGTCAAATAAGAAATCTATTGCGCAATCTATTTCATAAGAAATGTTTAAACACAAAGCTGGGCAATAATGTTTAACATAAGCTGTCAAATTTATTGTTCTCTTTTAAAATTTTTTTTTTTAATAAAAAGAAAACTGCAAAATAATTAAATTTGTTTTGAAAAGACAAATAAAGAATAAAAATGCGAAATAAATTAAAAAAATCAATTTAACATATAAATTTCTCATGTACGTTTCTCCACGCCTTAACACAAAGTTGGAAATAAAACTGTTTTTCCGTTATTCTGCCGACGTTAAAAAATAAAAATGTTTTCGTGTAGACGTAGAGTAAATAATATATAAATATAAAGTGAGAAGATGCTAGGAAAATGTTTTTTTTTTTTTTTAATAATATTTTGTTTATAAAAACCTAGTTCAAGTATTATACAATAATAGAATATAAGATAATTGTTCGATTATAAATCTCAGTATAAGACAAAATTCTGATTTTGAGATAATACTGAAGTATTACATAATAAGTCTATGTAAAAACCAAAGCTTGAGTATGATAATCGTTTAAAAATAAAATAAAAAAATATTTTTTCCAAAAAAAGTAGAATAACTGCCTGTTTCTCTATGCCGAAAAAGAAAATTTCGTTTCGATAAAATGTATGAAAAACAACAATTGAATTTTATATTTTATTGTTATTTTCCATTAAAATTTTCGAAACGAATTTTTCGTTCGATAAAGAGAATAGGCAGTAAATATAAAAAAATCTGCTTATAAGAGAATTAATTGATCGAGTGTAAGAAAAAAGTTAAAATGCAATTTTGGTTTTATAAAGAGTGGCCCAAAGTGCTTTTTGTCATTTTTGAAACGCTATAAAATGACTAGTTTTTGCACTATAAAAAAATTAATAATGTGAACTAATATACTTTTGACCCATGTAAAAATTAATATTGAGTTTTTATCCATTTTGAAATAATTTACGATTTTATCGTCTAACTTCACTTTTTAATCTGGACACATACTAATGTATGTGCTACACAGAGGTTTTTAATTAAATTCAAAATGTTTGCACAATATATTTAAATATCGGTTTAAACCTTAATTTATATCAAATTTTTTAATGGTTTAGTTGTAGCGAATCTATACCATCATACAATTTTAGTTCTGGCTATATTAAATGGTACAAATTGATGGTGATATCTTTAAATTGGATCTTTTAGAAATTATCGGTAACATACCACTAAATAACAAACCGAATGGATACTAGCTTTTTAAGTATTTAAGAAAAAATGATATCCAAATATATCCTGAGACTTGAATTGCTCTAAATAAAAAAATTCTGTGCTCCAGGTTTTGTAATACTTTATAATTTATTGATCAATTATGTTCAATATTTAGAAGGCATTCAGATGATTTTTTATTATTATACAAATGTATACAGTTTTTAAAGTTATTTACTCCTATTTGTATTATAGTGATCTCGCGGTTATGCTTCACTTCAATTTTATTCAAAATTATTTCGCAATTCTTAATTTCCGAACAATATCAATGAAAAATATAAAAAATTCTACATAAATTCTATAAACTTGTATAATCAATTAGTCAAATATACATTTAGTTAGAACTAACTACTTTTTTTCCATTTAATAGTCAAATTTATTGCAAATTTAAAATATATAATTCTTTCTTTCTTCCTATTTTTATTATAACTTAGTAAATACGACTCCGACCAGTATAATATTTAACACATATATTATTTGGACTTATATCAGTTAAGTTTTGAAATAATTATGAAAATATATTTATTAGTTTCTGAGTTATTGCATTTTAAAAATGACAAAAAGCACTTCGGACCACCCTTTAATACAATTTTCGAAACATAAGACGATAGTAAAAACCTACTAAGACTATTTTTGGAGTACAAAACTATAGTCAAGAAAGATCCTGAGTGTAAGAGCCTACATGCTATTAGTGTGGAACTAACAAAACTATCAATCCGGTGGTCGATCGTAACACGCACTTGTTACAGTATGATACTTCACAAATGTCAAAGCCATTGTTTCCGGTGCTGCCTATCCAGACTCAATCAACCGCTAAACAAGTATAAAATTATAACACTTTTCCTGTTATCCCTTTTACGCTCACAGTTAATAAAAAAATATGCCGTTTGGAAGGTATTTTCTCATAGATGTTCAGAATATAATTTTATTAAAATCCGTTCAGTATTTTAGAAGTCATAATCGGCAAAAGTTGCTATTAGTACATATGCAAAACTCACATATATGTGTATAAGCCTCAAAAGAAAAAAAGCGAGTCAAATCATTAAAGTCTCTTCTATTTTATTTCTCATACATATCATACAACTCTCTAATTTCAAAGCAGTGTCATTGTTATTTCTTTACAAAAACAAACTAGACAAGTTGTAATGATACAACAGTGAATTTGAGTTTTTTTCCCTATTTCAATTGAGAGAGTTGTAAGAGGGGAATGTTAAACAACATACTTTTTTTACCGTTCCATTTTATTTTTAGCAAATTCAAATTTTTACATAACTAAAATTAATTATTTTACTTGCTTCATGAAGATTATTTTATTTTCCTAACGAAGATGTATTTTTTGAGAAAAAAAAAAAATAATAATAATGAGAGTATTGTAAAACGCCAAAAAAAAAGGCAATAAGAAATCAATATTCCTGGAAGAAAAATAGGCAATATTGCTAGATAATCATCTAGGTGAAAAAAGAAGATACCGCCAGATAATCTTCTGGAAGATGTAATAAATACATAGAAAAATTATCACTATTTAAATAAAATAATAAAATTTATGTACTTGTACAACATGCACATAAATCTTAACATCATAGAGCACGAAAACTAAAACGTTCAAATAAAATATAATTTTTTTTTTTTTTTTGCTAAAGATAAACAAATTTCTTCAATATTTTTGAAAAATTTTTTTGTTTTATATATTTTTTCTTGTTTATTGCTTAATTTTCTTTAAACTGATAAAAAATACAATATTATAAAAATATTGCTTTGATGATTTTCGTCTAAATAATAAAAGATATTGCGTTAATTTCTTCTAGGAAGATATCTTCCAAATGTTTGTAGGGAATCAAATAGTAAAAATGAAAGTATGAATAAAAAACAATCATTTGAAAATTTTTCCAGATTGATATTTATTTTTAAAGATATTTATTTTTTTTTTTCATCATGACGGATTTGTATTAAAAAATAAAAATTCCTCACATATTTTTTTCAACAAATGAAAAAACATTTTGAGCAGTAAAAATATTTATATTGATTGAAAAATAAAAATAAAAAGTTTTCGGATGCTTGTCAATTAGAACATAAAAAATTATTAACTGCTTGTTTTTATAACACGAACGCTAAAACGACTCGTCTAAGTTACATTTAAAACAAAAACAAAATTTCAAAATTTGTTTTTGTTTTAAATGTAAGTTAGACGAATCGTTTTTGCGCTCGTGTTATAAAAACAGACAGTAAATACATATAAAAAAAAACTCAATTTTTTAATAATGAACCATAAATGTCTATTTTCGAAAATAATATTAAATAAATTATAGAAAAAATTCGTAGTACTATCACAAATTTCAGAAAAAAATCTCCCAATTCAGCATAAAAACGCTAATTTTAAAAAGAAAATAATAAAAGTATAAAAAGCGAATATTAAATATGGATAAAAGGAGACACAATATTTTAGAAATGATTGCTAAATTTATAAAAATCACAAATTTTTAAAAATTTATCAAAAATTTGTAATATCGAAAAAAAAAAATATTAAAAGTTTATAAAAGTTGTTAAATCAAAAAGAATGCCTAAAAAATTAAAATTTTAACTCATTTATTTCAAAAATAGCAAGAGTGCACAAGACCTAACTTTACTCAACGTAAATTATATTTTTACTTGTAGATATTTTTCCCCAAATAATTTATAAAATTGTGATTTGATGCACTGTTTTTCAATATGATTCCATTTTTCTGAGAAATATTCACTTTTCTTGAAATATTAACTGTTTTTTGAAAAAAAAAAACTCTGATATAATGAAGTCAAAATAATAGCACCGTCATTAGAAATTATTAACCAAAATTTAATATTTGGTTTTTCATTTCTAGTACTCATATAAAATGATCCAATAAGAAATTATTTTCATATTTATACCCTATACCACCATAGGTAATTTGGGTATTATGCGTTTGTGCTGATGTTTGTAACATACAGAAAAAATCTTCGGACCGCCTCCTGTCCGTCCATCAGACCCTCTGGTCGACTGGATGGCTGTCTGTCTGTCCACGTAAACCTTGTGAACAAAGTACAGGTCGCAATTTTAGAGATATTTTGGCACAATGATGAAGCCTTTTGAAATTGGTTATGATCAGTCCATTATTTCATTTAGCCCCCAAATAAATGACTTCCCAGAGTAGGGGTTCAACGACCACAGATGCTTTTTATATATTCAATGAAATTTAGTACAAAGAAGTTGTATATAAGAGTAAATCAGAGTGCGAAATATCATTAAGATCGGTTCATAAGTGACCACAGCTCCGATATAAACCTCTCTTCCAAAAATCACTTTATCGGGCATAAGTCCCAAACAAATGATAGTATCAATTTAAAAGTTGACACAAATTAATTTTGTATATGTAAAAACTATTAAATTCTATGACAGCTTCCACATAAAGCCCTTTTTCGGGAATCATCCTAAAATTCATAAATTCATAGAAATCTTAGTATCAACATAATATTATGTAAACGTATATTTTATTTTACACTTTATACAAGAACCGGTCCACAATTGGTCACAGATCCCATATAAGACCCCTCCCTGAATTTTGATGCACGTACACAATGGTGTAAGGTATTATATAGTTGGGCTTGACCAAATATAACTTTCTTACTTGTTTTTTGTTGAAATATTTATCTCTATATAAAAATGCTTTTTATAAATTACCATCATTTGACTTTGTTAAACATTGTGGAAATTGTGTTATCAATTAGTATTTTCTTTACATTATTACAACAAAATTAAGTTGATATTTAACCCGGCATCAGCCAGGTTGGGTCAATTTGACCCGGAAAATTTTAATTTGCATGTAACTTTGCATCGAGTTACACGACATTGCTAAATTTTACAATATCTGGAGCTAACATTACGTACCACCTTTCTATGTTATCAGTTTAGTTCTAGTACGATCGTTCGTGGAGATATTTGAGTGACAACATCAAAATGGTTCAATTTGACCCAACCAGACTGTCAGTGTTATGATTTCGCGTCAAGTAAAATTACTGTTATTACGTAATTTTTTGCTTTATTTTTAAATGTTATTGAGAATTATAGCTAATATAACTGGAATGTCGTTTAGTAAAAATATTTTTTTTCGGAATAAAGCTATGGAAATTTTTCCAGCGAAAAAAATATAACAAATTTATATGTAAATTTGTATTAATTGCAACTAAACATACAAATTTTTACTACAGAAAATGAAAGAATAAAATCTAAAAGGTCTCTTATTATTTTACACTAAAATGTTGGATTTAACAAAAAAAAAAAAAAAATGTTTACATGTTTAGTTTATCAGATTTTGCGTAAATCTGAAGATGTTTATTTATTTTTTTTTTTTTTTTTTGTCTACGTAACATTTTTGAATAATTAAATAAAAAGCTAAAAATAATAAAAAGTACCATTCAACTATAACTAATCAACACTTTTATCAAATCTAAAAAATTAAGAGGTACATATATCCATGACAAAGTGTTAACTTTTAGACACCATACCATGCCGGGTTAATTTTTTTAAAATATATAATTATATATTTCTGAATTAAATGCTTATGCTGAAATTAGGAATTTTATTGACTGATCAGAAATAATATTTCGTTCCAAAAAAAGATTGAATCTCAATGGCACTGACCCATCATTTTAACTTTTATGGTTACAGGCTTAGTACGCTATTCCTGAAATTAACGTATTATATCACTTAAATTGCACAAAAAGCATGTAAATGTGACAAGCTGTGTTGTATTTAATAATTTACAATTTCTATAATGATATACTTATACCTGAAGTCCAAAAAAGCCACCGCCTATACGCTATACGACATGTTTGAACAAATGTAGAATTTGCAAAGGCCATCCTATATTTTGTAATACTGAGGTAGTAATACATTTCTTGGTCAAATAAGTTTTCTGTGAGCGAAGGGACAGTTTTTTGTTGAATTTCATGGTTGTTACTATACTTTGGGGCTCATTAGTAAAGTAAAACTGTGATGTATTCCTTTGTATAACTATAAATTCTTGATCCCGTCAGTATAGGTGTCAATAATTTGAAACACAGTATTTGATTGCCATAAATGCGATTTTGAAGCAGTAAGGTCCTTGTATTGAGATGGGCACCACAGGCCCCAGATGACAATATAATTAAAAACATATGATCAGAATTAAAGAAAAATATTATCGAAACACAAAATATGATCAGAAAGACCTTTTTATTTAATGTGCGATGGTATTTGGCATACGATTTTAAGCATTAATGCCAATAAGAGAGCAGGACAACAAATTTTTTTAATGCGTATAGATCAACTCAGTCAACAAACATAATTTAAGACTTATTTCAACAAGTTTTTGCTGGGCATTCAGGATTGCCCAGCAAAAACTTGTTAGTTTTCGGTAATGGCAACTACTTAATAAAGTAGTTTCTTGGTAAGGAGGCGTCATTATTATTTTCCTACTCTATATTACATAAATAAGTACTCAATAGTACAATAGCACAATAATATTGCAATCACATAAAAGAGTTGGTTAGAACGCTGGATTAACAACCAGAAGGTTGTTGGTTCAATTCCATTCTGATGCTGTTAGTTTTTTATAACATGTTTATACTAAAAAAAGTTTTTGTCACTTAGTAAATTAAGTGCGAGATGGTGTACTGAGTAAGGCGTTGGTCATTAAAAACGTCTGTGTCGAAGTTCAAATTTCACTGATGGCAAAATTTATTTGTTTTCATTTAGATACATATTTTCGATAAGTAGTTAATAAGTAGTTTATTTTTATTTCTAATTATACCTGCTCGCTTACCAGGAAAGCAAAGTTTTTGCTGGGTGGTGCTATTTTTTACTGCCTATTTTTATAGCATTCCAAATATTTTATATCTTTTTCACAAAAATTATGCGAAATTTTCATTTACTATTCATATACATCGTTAATTTAGTGCATCGTTAGGTATTTTCATAAAAAATAAATCTATCAGTTTTTGTATAATACTTGTTTAAAATAAAATCTATGATGTGATGCTATTTTATTGTTCGCAGATATATGTATTAAAAATCGCTTATTTCGCAATATAAAACAATCTTTAAATTAAAAACTTCTAATTTTTTCAAATAAAGGAATTAAAAAATAGAAAACCCGGTTGTATAAAAACATTGACTTAAAAAATAGCAAAACAAATAAGGAATTAAAAAAAAAAGCATATCCGCTTGTATAAAAACCGTTGATTTAAAAAATAATAAATATCGCTAATTTCGAAAAAAATAATATTTAAATGATCCAGAAAAACTAACTTTACAAAATTAAAAATTTGCGTATTAAATTTTCGTACCAAAAAAAATCAGAAAACCAATGTGGAAAGACATCGTATTATGGTGGAAGTTTATGGAGATTCACTCTTTAGCTGAGGCAACTTCTATAGGTGGTTTCGGCTATTTAAAAGTGGCGATTTCGATGTCCATGATAAGGAGCATGCCCGAAAGCTGTGTAAGATTAAAGATGATTGCAGAATTATTGGGAGTAGATCCAGGCGTTTAAAGCATTTGGATTCATTTAAAAGCAAGGAAATTGTGTGCCACACGAATTGAAGTCAAGTGAGCTCGAATTGCGATTTTACATGAATGAAATTTAAAGTTTCAATGCTATAAACAAAGCCGTTTCTGAATCGAATTGTTACGTGCGACAAACCACCCGACAATCAGGAAAATCGACAACAAAGCTCTGCATTTATTGAGAAGGGTGAAGGTTGTCATTTGTTATGAGCTGGTAGGTAATCTTCTGAAACCATCACGGACATATACCCTTGATCCCTTTCAAGATAGCATTGAAAGAAGAATGAATATAATATGCAACCAGTCAGGAGTCCATAAATTTACATCATGGGAATGATTATCCTTATGTTCCGGGCCTAATTAAAACTATTGGAAAAATACATGCCAAGTGCATTACCACAGATGTGTACATATTTATTTTGTAAATTAATCCTCGTTCCAAATAGAATATTAATCAACTACATAGGTATCTCTACACTTTTCACACCTTCATAGCTTATAGTGCATGATAAAAAGAAACTCAAAAACGCAAACAAAATTGAAAAACCTAAAATTATTTCAAATTTTTTTTCTATAAACCTTTATTAAATTAACATTAGATAGTTAAAGATAAAATACAAGCAAACTGTTTTAATGCACCCTAATTTAGGTTTTTTTGGTCTATAAAAAATGTACAAACAAAAACAGTAGAAAAATGAGGACACAGCATATTTTTTATTTATTTGTAAACAAAAAATGCTGACATAACATTAAAATACTCACACACATTCATGTGTATGAATGCAATTCATACTTTTTTCATAAATAAATATAAAATAGTTACAAAAATATTAAAAGAAAAACGAATGATAGGTTAAAAAGTATAATAAAAAATGACAATTAGAAAACAGCAACAACATCAGTGTTGCCATTTTAGCATTTTTTCTGCTAGATTTAGCATAATGATGTGGCCAGTTGAAATAGAAACTCATTCGCAAAGTAGCCCTGGGTTGGGGAACAACTCTCGCGTCACCGTAATTTGTTTGGCCTTCGAGAATTTTGCGTCTCACCCCTGCATTGACAAAGTGTTTGTAGACGTCCAACTGTATCGTTTACGGTTTTTCGTGGCTTACATTTGTCATATGCAATCGATTTTGTTATACTAACTTTTATAAGATTGGATTTGGTGCAGTACCACACAAAAGTGTGGTTGATATTAGTGTAGATCGAATAGATGATTTGCGAAGGAGGCTCCTTTTGGATGTATACCCTAGCAATATGTGAGCTGAAAGCTTCCCCATATAAAAATCTAAATCTCAAAAAAAAAAAGTGGTGTGGCAAATTGCATTATTACCTACGTATTCTGAACTTTATGACTAATTACAAAACTATAAAAAAACAAATTTAAAAAAAACAAATTTCACGTATGAATATCAAAAAATTATTTTGTTATAATTTTGTCATTGTTACAAAATTCAGAATATAAAAATTCAGAATATAGATATTATTTTTAAAAATTCTAAATTTACGCTAAATGCTTTTTAGCATAAAAGACTAATTGGAAGCATATTTTTAACAATAATTTTCAACACATGAAAACTTTGTGGCAAAAAACTTTATTATATAATTAATTGACAAATCTATATCGGAGAAAGAAGTTTCGTCTAAAGGCAAAACTATCAACAGTATCAACTTTTTGCAAAACAAATGGTAATAAATCTGTAGTTTTTAAACTGCTGTACCAATTTTGATAAAACTTGAGATATCAACAGAGGAGGAGTTAAGATTTCAAAATATTGTTAGATTGAGTGTGTAACTGAAGCAAAGAGGGTTATATAGTGTGTATAATTTGACCACGTTGAGTGTGAAAAACATATCGGAGCTGTTTTTTTTTTTACAAATGTGGGTACTCCATATACCTCTTAAATAGTAAATATTTCCTATATATACTGCTTATCCGAGTGCAAACATTTAGGTATGCTCATTTCTCCTGCATAATATATATATATATATATATATATATATATATATATATATATATATATATATATATATATATATATTTTTGCGTAGGATTTTGAACTCTGTGGTATGTTCAAAAGCGGCTTCGCTTACATATTTTTTTTTTCTTTTTACCCAATTTTTAAATAACAACAAACTTTTTTAATATGAGCTTCTTAGGAAAGTACGTTTTTCAAAGCCCTACAACTGCGATACTATTCAGTTGCACTCAAACATTTTTACATTATTATTTTCAACTGTTAATGATTTACTATCAATGATGAAAAAGTAAAAAAAAATCGGAGCTGAGTCAGGACATTCAATTTAAGCCCAAATGTGAACTAAGTAATTTAAAAATGTTTACATTTCTAAATTCTACTAAGCAAAATTAAGGAAAACCATTTTTTTATCTCTTATTGTTTAAAAGACATTTAGCTTTAAAAATTTCATTTCTCATTTTCCCTTATAAGTTAAAATAAAAATTAAATTAAGTGCACCCAACAGTAGTCCAAATTGATAAATTTTTTAACAAAACTTCACATGTTTTGATTCAGCAAAAAAATGATTCCAATTAAACTAGATAGAATATGTTTTTGAAAATTGTGACAAGTCACAGGTAATTTCAGCCACACGAGCCAATTATTATTTAAAAATTATTCTGTAAAATATTCTATACAACATTTGAAATGGTATTTGTAAAATAATACCATGCATGCAATAATAGATGCAATTTCCTTTGAATTATTTTACGGATTTATCATACAAAATTATGGACGTCGACTTTTCTACCTTATATTTCCAGAAACTTTTTATTTTTTTTTTAGCAATAGTTCAAGATTATTTTCTATTGTTACCTTTTTTCACAGCTTCTTAGTCTAGCAAGATTGGATAATTGCTATTTTGAACCGAAATTAGTTAATATTGTTGAAATAGTGATATTTTCCTGGCGAAAATAGTAGCATTGCACCTATTGATTTTCATAACTTTTCATTTATCTAGTATATCTGTTCGTAAATAGAATACTCTTCGCCGTACATTTTTCAAAAGATCATACAAAGATTTTTGATTTAGCATGTTCTAGCATATTATTTTTGAGAATTTAGCGTAAGTCTTCAAAAATTTTCTGGCAACACTGAACAAAATACGAGAAAACATCAAAGAGAGGGAAAATATAAGAAAAAACAAAATCTCAAACAAATAAAAGAAAATAGAAATGAGGGAGGATGTTTGGATGTTGAAAACAAGGCTGCCGGATTAGATAATATAAAAATATTTTGACGATTATAGGAAAAATTTTTTTTTAATTTGTAATAAATTTAGAAATTTATACTCTCTATAATTATCAGATTTAAACTACATAAAACATTTTATTTTGATTTCCCATTTTTGTCTCAAATATGTCGATTTTTAAAAAGTTTATCTGGAATCTTTGTTACTGGAAGATGTTTATTGTGTAGTACCAAGTAACTATGAACAGTAAAAACTAGGAAAAAAAAGAACAATAAACTTGTATAATTAAGAAAAAAATTAAGGAAAGAAAGACGGGGTGGAATGGCGTAAAGTAAGCGCAAGGAGTTTTTTTACACACAAATATGCAATGAAAATGATGGTGATGATAACAAAAAAAGGGCGCTTTTTTCTCTAAAGTATGAAAAAAAAGTTTTGGAAAAATTTCTGGTATACTAAAATTCTATTGATTTTTTTCTGTAAAAATAAATATTGATACATTTTTATAAAAATGTTTAATAAATTTTTAAGTAATAAACAAAAAATGCGCGTAAATATTAATTTTCCATTACTAAAGTGGTCAAACAACGCTTTCTGTAAAAAAAGTAGTCTTCAAATTGACTACTAAGCGGGTAAATGGAAAAAACGGCATGAAGAAAAATATAAAAACGTAACACGCCTTTTGTAGGAGAAAAAGCACCCAAGTGTGAAAAACTTGTTTTTTCGAAATTTTCTTATTTAAGAAAATATTTTTAGAATATGTGATAAATTTTAAGGAATAAACACTATAACTTAAGCTATTACTATTAGAACTATTAGAAAATAAAACTCACTTTTATCCTAAATATATAAATATATATATATATATATATTTTTTTTTAACTTTTATTGATTTTCTCCAGTTTTTCTTAACACCAAACACACACGCACGTACACACACATTCTGTACTTGAAGGCAATTTTAACAAAATTTTCACTTGTTCTTTATACTTTTTTTTCAAAGCTTTTTGCCTTTAAATTTTATATTAACAAATTATTCTTATTCTTTTCTTACAATTTATTTACAAATTTTTTCAAATTTACTTTAATTACTTTAATAAAATATTTGTTGAAAAAAGCCAACACTCACTAACGTCAATGTTCTTAAAATTCTTTTATTTCTACGTAGACGACGTTAAGAATATTATAAAGAAAAAAAGAACAAGAGAGAAAACGAAAAGAAAAATAAGTAATCAAAAACAATTCATAAAAAATACACTTTGCATTTTCACATGGACACACACCAACACATATAATTATAATCAACTTGTTTTGCTTTCGGCATTCTTATTGGATTCTCTACACAAAGAAAAGAGATGACTATAGTTAACTCTAAAATAACTCACTGAACGTACACCTTTAGCAATAGTTTTTTTCAACTCCCTTTTGATTTATAGTTAGATGTTTTCTGTGTTTTGCTACCAATTTGTTACAATTTTTAAATAAATTTATTTGATTTATTAAAAATAATATTTAGTCTGATATTTTCTTTAGATTTCTATTTAAATTGTGTTTTTTCTTAGCAAAATTTATATAAATTTCTTTGCACCATTTTCACAACGCACTTTATTCGTTTATGAGAAATGAAATACTATTCATTGTTTCTCTTTCACTCAGAGATACCGTGTAAAAGTGAGGACAATATAGCGATTATTTGGCGGAGAAAAATGGTAGTTTCTTCGGCTGTTTTTTTTTTTAATATAGTGAAATACTTTTAGTAATAATTAAACTAATGATATATTCACATATAAAGGTTTTTTGAAATACGAGTTGTTTTCTCAAAGAACACATACAAACTGATTTGTTTTTTTCTTATATTTCAAAACCAAAAAACATTCCGATTCGAGTTGTTTAATTATTTAACACACAAGAATCATACTAAATTGTCATACAGGGAAAAAATGTTTAATGTTTTTGTACATAGAAATTTGTTGGAAAAAGAATTTTTAAAAATTGTCACAGTTTAAAAACAAAAAATTAAAAATTGTGAATGAAATTTATATTTGTTCATAAATTTTAATTGTTTTGAAAGTTTATTTTTTTAAATAAAAAGTGTTGTGTGCGAAATTTTGATTTAAATCAAAATTTTGTGAAAATATATGGAAAATACGAAAAACAAGTCAAAAGAAAAAACTCAATAAAATAATATGTAAACAGTGATGTTTAAACTCATTGAGTTTTTCAAAAAACAAGTCAAAAACTAATGTATGTGAACATATTATTAGAGCTTATTGAGGTCCTAATTGGAGCCTGTGATCAGCGGCCTGCTAAACTAAATTTTCATAAAAAATTAGGTTTTTGACAATTAAATCAGGTTTTTTTCTCTCACATAAATATCTAGTTATTAACCCATGACTAGGGTTCTATAGTTGGAACCAAGGTGAATTCAACAAGTGATCTCACTTTATCAGCCGATTACTTTTTTTTCGTACTTAGAACTGTCAAACTCCATATAAGTACAATTTTTGCTTACCCGGTGAAGTGTCAAACTCCACGTGTGAAAAACTTAATGAATTCGACGTATTGTTGTTTTTGTACAACTGCTGCCACCCGTTTCATTTCGCCATGAATTAGAACATAAAGTCGACTTTTTAAATTTTTGAATTGCGTTTTTTCGACATTTTCAAATTGTATAATAGTCGACTATTATCGACTTTTGGATTTTATACGTATTATGGCGATTTTTCGCGTATTTTGACTATTTTTTATTATTATTTTTATTATAAAAACTTAAGAAATATAAATATGTTGATAAATTATTATACATCCATGCAATAAGTGCTGGTTACACAAAAATATACCTTTTGTATGATAATATTTTTAAATAAAAACTTCTAAGAAACTCTTCCGTTTAAATAAAGTAAATTTTTCGATTTTCGACTATTTCCGACTTATCGAGTAATTGCTCTATAAGACAATGTAAATCAAAGAAATAGTTTTTATGTTTACTTTTCCGCCGGCTAATAGCCGATATTGAGCCGCCGCCAGCAACTATTACAAAAACCGCCGCCGAAGTTAAAATTTCTCGGCGCAGGTCTCTGAATCACCCCTCCGCAGATTTGAAAGTAGAAAAAATTTTGTCATTATACAGACGCATAGAAGCGATTAAAAGAAAGGTGATTTTTTCCTCAGAATAATTATTTATTAATTAAAAAAAAAACTAAAGTTTCTTTAAAATTGATTATCCATAGCAGTGACCAAATAATTTATCAGGAAAATCTAAATAACAAAATTTTACTGCATTTCCTGTCCGTTATTTGTGAGAGTGTTAGTGAGTTTGTGTGTCATCATCATTATTACTGTTGGGTCGTTGACGTTGACAGCTTGCTGATTGAGAAAAATCAATTTTCTGCAAAAAGTTTTTTTTCTTCATCAATTTTTTAATTGCAAGTTTTGTTGAAAAAAAAAAAACAACATGAGTTCTCAAGGTAATTGCTTTGTTGTCATGCCACCACATTGTGCCACGGATACTGTCATCTTGGGTCGTAATAGCGAAAATGAAAGCTTGGTGGGTGTGGCCCAAGAAGTCTTCTTTTATGATAATTCCGAGTCTCTAGAGGGAAAGGTAGGAGTTATAAAATTATTTCGCTAGAGGTCAAAGAACAAAATTAATAATTTAATACTTTTATTTCCTAAATTCCTAGACTGATTTGATGGCTGATGCCTCTCCTTTAAGAGTGATTTTACAAAAACCTAAACCTGGTATCTGGGGTGGTGATTGTGGCTCGAATGAACGTGATGTCAGTGTGGCCATTACCTGGAGTAATGATGCTGAATGTGATTTGTCGGCATTCGATGTGGTGCGTTTAGTGTTGGCCTCTGCTGATTCGGCAGATGCTGCCTTGGATCGTGTTGGCGATTTGGTAGACCAACATGGCCATGATGACTGTAAATTCAGTTTAATTATCTGTGATCCTTCTAAAGTCTGGCTGCTTAGTTGTGCTGGCAAATTGTGGGCTGCCCAGCAGTTGACCTCGGGCTATCATCATTTGCCCAGTGATGGTTTGGCGGTGACCACTAGTATTGACAAATCTATTGAGGGTTTGGGTGATGCTTTGAAAACTTTGGGATGCTGGGATGGTGAGGTAAGTTTGGAGGAGGAAATTCGGTTTATATTTTGTAATTTGTATTGTAAATTTATTCAAAATTCACTAAATTACAAAAAAAAAAAAAAAAAGAGTAAAAAAGTTTTTTAAAAAAAAGTAAAAAACGTATAATTAAAAAATATTAATTTAATGGTATCAAAATATTCCTAAAATATAAACAATATAAACAATCGCTAAAAATAAATCCAAATTGCAAATAAACGATCGATAAAACAAAGTAAAAACGGCTTATTAAAAAAATTCGCTTTCAAATTTGTCAAGTTCCAAAAAAGCTTTAAATTTAAATAAAAAAAAACGCAAAATTATAAAAAATCTGTAAAAAATTAATAATAAACTGCAAGCAAAAATCGCCATCCATTGATCGCTAATTTAAATAAAAAAATAATAAAATTAAGAAAAATAAAATAATATTAAAAATTACGCTAAAATACATAAATACAAAATGCCAAATAGCAGAAAAAATGGAAATATATAAAAAAATCACGGAAATATAAAAAATCGCTAATATAAAGAAATCATCTAATTAAAAAAAAAAAAACGAAAATATTGATAAAAAATATCGTAAAATTAGGAAAAATCTCGAATCTGAAAATAAAAAAACTCCAAAATACAAAAAATATAAAAATAAATGAATAAAAATTGGCAAATCACAAAATGTCCTTAAAATACAAAAGAAAACATCTATATTCAAAAAACGAAACGTAAAATTTGAAAAACAAAGTTGATAAAATAAAGCAAATTAAGAAAAAAATTGTAATAAAAAACTGCAAAAATCAATAAATTAAAATAACGCCGAAATATAATAAATCGCTAATATAAATAAAAGTGAAAAAGCAAAATTACCAAATAAAATAAAAAAATCGACACATTAGAAAAAATGGCTAAAATTAAAGAAAAAACAATCAAAGATCACTAAATTACCAAAAAACCTTTAAATTGAAAATAACGCTGAAATACAAAACAAAATCCCCAAAATTCGAAAAAATATCACTTAAATAAAAAAATAGCTAAAATTTATAAAAAAAAAAAAAAAAAAAAATGAAATATAAATTAAATACAAAGAAACGCCAAATTACAAAAAATCGAGAAAATACAAACAAGTTGCCAAATTGCAGGAAATCGCAAAGTGCAAACATTCTTAAAAAAAAAAAAAAAAATACAATAAAAATCGCTAAATTGCAAAAAAAAAAAAATCGAGATATTACGAAAAAAATGCTCAAATAAGAAAAATTGAAAATTACAAAAAAGAAAAACAAGAAAAACCTTTAAATTACAAAAGAGTTACATAAGTTTAAAAAAGTTGTCAAGATACAAAAATCTTCAAGTTTCCAAATAACTAAAACCAAAAAAAAAAAAAAAAAAATCGTTTAGGTATAAAAAAAAACACCAAATTGCAAAAAAAAAAGGAAATTGCCAAAAAACGCTACTATACAAAAAATTGCAAAAAGAAAAAAACTTATTAGAAAATCGTCAAATTACAAAAAAACCATGAAATTATTATGAAACTTAAAACCGCACATCTTAAACACTAGTGATGTATGTGTATAAGTTTCGACACAACCGTATATACCGATCTTCCTAATTTTTTTATTTCTTAAATTACTGCCAATAATCTTATCAATTTCACTGATTACTTTATTTTTTTCTTCCAGGGTGACATCAATTTCGCCGCCTGTTTCGAATGTTCTCCCAACTCCTCCACTGATTGGAGTGGCGATGAACCCTCAGACGATGGCTCTTACTCTCTAACCAGCATGTTTGAGACTCTACGCTCTGCTGCCAATGCGGCCACATCACGTTCGGCCACTGTATTTGTAGTGTGTAATAATGGTATTTCCTGTCATTGGTTTACCGCTACCCCCAATGCCAGTGAATCGGTATTTAAACCATTTGTCTTTGCACCACAACCCAAAATATCACCACTCACTAAAGTGCCAGCTGATAATGAAATAACATTATTGCATAAATTACATGGTCAACGTAAGCCGGCTTCATTGGAGCATTTGATAGCTTTAGAGGCGGCTTGTGTAGAAGAAGTAGCTGCCTATTTGGCAGAACATCCTGAAGTCAATGAGGAATTGGATGAATTAATGAAGGACTGTGTAGAGGCTGAGGTTAAATTTTATCGTTAAAATAGCCAAAATGCAATGAAGATAAAAGGAATTAATGTGATGATGAAGAAAACGATTTTTTTATACTTGACGAAAAATTAAGATTTTTACGATAACACATTTATTTGTCTCTAAAAAACAAAACAAAACGCAAACCACAAAGCTTAATGCTAAAAATTAACAAAAAAAAATATATATTTAAATAAAAAAAAAAAATGAAATATATTTAGTTAAGTAGGAAAGAAAGAATAATTGATAAACTTGCTAAAAGATTTATAAACTTTCTTATATGATAGATTGTTTAAAAAAGAAAAGGTCTGATCTTGTTAATTAATTTATTAATTAATGATTTTTTTTTATAAATCTCATTTACAGTGATATTTTATATTTTTTTTAATTTTCAGTTTTTTATATTATTTTTTTAACTGCAACTTTCTTGCATTTATAAGTGATTTTATTTTTACTTTGAGTTAAAAACTAATTTAATTTAAAAGAGATGCCAATTATTTGTTTTTAAACAAAACATTCCTAATTTCAAGAAATTTTGTATTTTTTTTTTTTAATTTAAAAAGCTAATAAAAGACTCAAAACAAAATGTAGAGCTTATTTTTTGAAGTTTTCTCTACAAATGGCCGCTCAATCTTATGTTTCCTTTTTAATAATAAAGAGTATTAATTTATTTAATTTTATTTTAAATAAAATTTTATAGATATTTTTTTAAGTTTTTTTATGCTTTTATTATCATTATTAATTTATGTATATTTTTCAAACTTTAAACGTATAAAATTTGTCTTTAACTCTTTAGAAATCTTAGAATATTTCAAATTTACGTTTAAATTTCAAGGCGTATTTGACAAAAATAAAGCATTTTGCATAAAAATTAAACATATAATGCAGATACATATTTATATATTATAAACCTATTTAAAAATCGAATCGAAATAAAAAAAAAAATAAAAACACAAAGCGATAAAGCAAAGAAAAATTGTCTGAAAAGTTTGTTTTATTATAGAAATTAAGAAATGGAATTATTTAGAATATCGCAGGCCTTTAAGAAAGAGCCCAAAATATGTGAAGAAAAGAAGTCATTAGAAAGAAATTAGAGCCTTTGAAGATTGTTTTTAGTTTTTACGTATTGGAGTGAAATTTGTTCGTTTTTTTTTAATTTTAATTTTTTTTATACATATGTATAAATTTAGGATTTTTGGAAATGTCGTTTTATAATTTTCTTTTTTTTTAAATTGAGGACTTTATAGAAATTAAGAAAAAAATCTGATCATTAGAAAGAAGTCGAGCCCTTTTTGATGATTGTTTTGTTGAATTAGAGATTTTTTTTTATTTTTATTGAACGACTTATTATATTTAGAATTTTTTTTTAAAGATTTTGTTGTATATTGTATTTTGCAGTATTTTTGGAAATTAGTTTTTTAAGATTTCAGTTTTTTTTGTAGTATGCTTTTTTTGGTAAATAGAGGACTTTTTTATGTTTTTTGCATTATAGAAATTTTTAGTAATTTGGATTTTTTTTTAATTTCAATTTTTTTTTTTTTTTTTTGATTTTATTAATTTTTTGTAATTTTAAGATTTTTTATTCCGTTTTAGCGTTTTCTTTTTTTAATTTTGACGTTTTTTTTTTTTAATTGACTGTTTTTTTAATTTAGGATCTTTTTAAATTATTATTATTATTAAAGATTTAGGACTTTATATTTCTAGCATTTTTTGATTTTTTGTATTGGTGATTTTTTAAATTGCAGATTTTTTCATTTTAACGACTTTTGTAAATTACGATTTTTTGTTCCGTTTTAGATTTTTTTTTTGCTGAATTTTTACTTTTTATGTAGCTATTTTTTTTTTGTTTTTATAAATAGAGATTTTTTTTAATAAATTTTTTGTATATGGTCGTTTTTTTATTTTATTTTTTTATTCTTTCTTTTTGCATTCTTTCTGGTTGCTTAACCTTTCCCAAATTTTAAGAAAGCTAAAAATGGCATACATAAAAATATATTTAAACTCAATGATAGTTAAATACATTTAAAATACAAGACATCGAAGCTTTTACAAAACAGAACAATAAACCAAGATTTAATTTTCTGTTACATTACTTTTTACAATAGGTCAGCTTTTTTCCGACACTGCATGTAAACGTAAACTGATTTTTTTTAAAATTAAAGATTTGTTTTTCCACTTTGATGTTTTTTTCTGTAAATTAAGGCTTTTTGCAAATTGATGAGTTTTTTTGGAACAAATCAAGATTACCGTCACAGTTGATTTTTTAACAAATTTTATTTTCGACAAAAGCACTATTTTTGGTTAAAAAAAAGTTACATAAAAATTTTTCTCCGCTCTCTCTTAGTTTTCGAGTTATGGGTACTTGAAGTTATAATATAAAAATGCAATTTTCTCCTTCCTCCTGTAATGAAAATGAACAATATGGGTATCATTGGAAAGGTCTTGAGAAGACCTTTCAATTGATATATAAAACGTTATACAACATTAACCCATTGCGAGCCAAAATGATATTTTATTATTTTATGTACTGACTTTTTTTACAAAAGTACCGTTATCTCAAAAATATATCGATATAACGGTACTTTTCTATACATGAAATCATTTAGAGAACATTTCAAGCTTTCATATGATCCCCATATTACACTCCTAGCCCATTAAATAACAAAAATATAGCACTTTAAAAATTAATATTTAGGTCTTCTCAAGACCTTTCCAATGATACCCATATTGTTCATATTCATTACAGGAGGAAGAAGAAAATTGCATTTTTATATTATAACTTCAAGTACCCATGACTCGTAAACTAAGAGCGAGCGGGCAAAATTTTTTACATTGCTTTAATCACAAATAAAAATGCTACTGAATCATTATCAAAATTATTTAAAAATCAAGTGTGATGGTAATCTTGATTTACGCCGTTTTTTTTTATTTTTGCAATTTGTCATATTTTTTTTTGTATTTTAGCAATTTTTAATAAATTTTTTTTTTTGGTATTTTAGCGATTATATTGTTTTCTGATTCACGACAAATTTTCTTTATTATAACAATTATTGCAGTTTAGCGATTCTGTTTGAATTATAGCGAATTTTTACATTCCAGTGAATTTTTTGTATTTTGGAGATTTTTTTTCATTTTTTTCAGTTTTTTCTTGTAATTTGTCAATTTTTTAATTTAAGCGATCTTTTGCATTTTACCAATTTTGTATTTTTTTTTTTTGCATGTGACGTAGTATTTATACTAAGCAAATTTTTATCAAGACAAACGCAAAAATAAAGGAGAATATATACGAGATGACCTTAGTTATAAAGCTGATTATTATTTTTGGTTGTTACAGCTGTCAAACTGCATACATAAAAAACATTAATTAATTCGTTTTATTATTATTTTTGTACAACTGTTTCCAACTTCAATAAATTCGCGTTCATTTTGACGTTTGCTCAATAAAAATTGATCTAGTATTTATTATTTATATTTTTTATTCATCTACTTATTTCTTTATTTATTTAGTTTATTTATTTATATATCAAAGTATATAATTTGATAGGGATGCGGAATTAATATCAGATGAACATTAGAGAAATTACAAACAAAATGACAAACTTTTATAAATATGTATACCCTTGACATCTTTGTTAAATGATCAAAAAAGGTGCAATATTCTTCAACCACCAACAAGAGCAAATAATAGCAATAAATAGACTCACATTAAAATGCTTTTTATTATTCAAAATATTACATTAATATTAATTTCTTTGCTACCAATTAAAACTTAAATAATTTAGCTTAAAAAAAACTTTACACTTCTGCTACTTATCTAATTAGCTCTTAAAACAAACACTTACAATTTGCATTTGTACACATCTTTTCTAAACATCTTCTACCACTAAATTGGTTTTAAACACCGTTGTATCTCTTTGTAAAGCTTCCATTATGGTTATTTCAAAACTTTGGTAAATTTCACGAAAATCCATTATATTGGCCGGTTCTGATTCCAACCAAAAGCGATCAAATTCGAAAAGTAAATAACAATAGAATTTATGAAAATGTATTAGAGAACAGGGTTGTTTGATGGCTTGGGCCACATTGTAAAAATGTGTTTTAGCTTCACCGGTTTTGAGAAGACGATAGGCCATGGCAGTGAGATTTATGCCAACAATGGCGAAAGTATAGCCCAGAGTGGGATGCATGGAGTGAAGAAGTACATGTTGAGCGGCTTCTTTGTATTCGCGGGCAAAGAAGAGGAGATTTTCGAGACCAAGTAGACCCATGCCGCGGAAATCGGTTTTGGGATCGTCACCCTGAAAGAGGGTAAATTAATTTTAAATTAGTTTTTTTTTTAGGTGAAAATGTTTGGAAACTTAACGCCACATTTTGTAAAACGAACGAATTTTGTACGGAAAAAATTCAAAATTCAAAAAAATTTGCAGTATCCTTCATACAAAATTCTAACGTTTAAAAATGTTTCGTTTTACAAAATGAGGCCTTTAACAAATAAATTGATTAAAATGTAAAAACTCCATCTGAATGAGAATATATTTAAGGTAGAAATTATAGATTAATAATCTATGGTAGAAATATTAAATATGTGGGGCAAATTCATTGAGATGAAAAAATTTTCTGTTTTTACCACAGAATTTTGGTTGATTTTTTAGGTGAAAAAATTGGTGAAAATATGTTGATTTGAAAAACATTTTATCGTAAAAATAGTTTGAGGTAAGCAAATTTGAAAAAATAAGTGTGGTGAACTTTTTGAGGTGAAAAAAATTGTAATTAAAATGTGATGAGGTAAAATTTTTGATGAACAAATTTTGAAGTGACAAAAATAATTTGAGTCTCAAAAAATGTTAAATGATGTGGTAAATTTTTTAAGTATAAAATATTTGTGGTGAATACCTGAAATCCTATCTCCTGCCATTGCTTCGATATCCTACCATCCAATGGCTCCTCCGGCATCAAACACTTCCACAATTCCAACAACTTTTGCTCATGATCCAAATTATCCGGATCATAAGGCTCCGATCTTAAGCGTTCAACTTCATACATTAAGTGTTTATAGCTCCATATTTGCAAAACACAAGCTCCAAATAAGGCACTAAAATCTGGATGTATGCGTGCTTTAATATGTTTTACTCTCTGTACCACAGCTATGGCTTGAGCAGGAAATCTACGCAATTCTTCCTCATTGCAGTGTTCTACTGCTTCATCCAATTCTCTAAGCAATTGTTTAATTTCTATTTGTTTAGAGAGCGTTAAAGATCTCTCTACTTGTTTAGTGCGGCTGGCTCCAGCCTGGGCTCCATAGCAAATGCGCTGCAGTTCACATAAGCGGGTGAAGGTGTGTAGGAACCATTTGATAAATGGTCGTATATAGACAAATATTAAGGGTAAAAATTTATCTAAAAATAACATTTTGAGATTTTCTTGTTTCTGCTTTCACTTAAGACGAGATTATTGTAATTTAAATTGTATGTAACTTGATATAAAATAAAGTTAAGTAGAAAATTTTATTTGTTTATGACACCCACCAACGCAAAACAATGTTGTCATAGTTACTCCCATCGGACACTTAGGGATTTTTAATATTTCATCACTTATTAACAAAATAAAGGACGTGTTATTTAAAGCAGTCTTATTGATTTATATTTTTTAAAGATTTGTTTTTTAGTAATTTTTTATTATTTAGTATTTTTCTTTATTTTCTTCTATGAATTTATTATTTAATGCTAGCTATATTACATCCTGTTTTCCACTTAAAGAATAGGATTTTTTTTTTTGCAAAAACAACTATGACAACAAAAAACATTGTTTGCATTGAACAGCTGTGCAGGGTTGTCAGATTTCGGCAAAATCGACTAATTTAAATTTTATTTTGTTTTTTAAAGAAAAGATAATAATAATAATAATAATAATATAATATAATAATAATATTAATAATAATAATAAAAAGTTAACAAAAATGTTTTAGCTTCATATAATTTTTAGTGATTCAAATTTGGTATAATTTATATATGTATGTAAATTCAGCTTCAACAAAACCAATGATGATTGATGACAGATCAACAACTTTAAAAATTTATTGACATTTATTAAAAAATATATAATAATTCTGATTGTATAACAGCATTTGTTTTCTTATACTATGTTTCCATCGAGTTGAAAGTAATCAGTTCAAAGCAATCAGTTTTCAGCAAAACAATTAAAAGCGTTTCCACTGTCTGGACTTGTTTTCGCATTGTCGAATTTTCGAGCGAAATTTTGACATTTCTCAATATAGGTGGAAGTTGAATTTATAAATCAGGTCCCATCGTTTTCTTAGATAGGCAAATACTGAATAGAAAATAATCGATTAGTAAAAATAGTATAGAAAAATACACAATTGTATTTCTCCACAAATACCTATTTTATAAAATTTTTAAAATTAGCCAAATAAATCCCCACCTAAGTCGCTAAGAGGTATTAAAAAGCGCCACGTTTGGCGAAGAATCGCCACATCTGATAGTCCTGCAACTGTGTTGGAAGTAATTGTTGTCATTTTGTTCTGTTCTTGTTTTTTTTTTGTGGGGAGTTGCCAACATATTTTTATACGCTGATACAAATTAGTTTGAGTTTAAATTTATTTTTAGTGAACATTTTAATCAAATAATTTAGAATAACTCAAAATTATAGTTAATTGTGATGGTTTTTAGTTATATAAAAGAAATACATTCAAATTTAAATAATTACAATATATTAGATTTGATTTTATTTATATTCTCACCTAGAAAAATTTTAACTTGGAGAAAATATAAATCTAAACAATCGTAAAATTTCACATGGCACATGGTTTACTAACACATTGCAAATAGCAAAAACTGTTTAATATATGAATTAAGATTCTTTAAATCGACTTTTGAATAATCGAACAATCTATATTTTGTTGAAAAAAGTCGAAATCAACTTTTTTCTTCAAAAATTTTTGAAAAATCTAGTGCCAGATAATAGGAAATTAGTAGAAAAGAGTCAAAAATTTAAAACAAAAAAATATTTTGTTTAATGATTTTTTCAACATTCATTTGTTGGAAACACTATCGTAAAAAAATATATTTATGTGTAATCATTGCATAGATTGTCTGATAACTTATCAACATATTTCTATTTCTTAAGAAAAATGATAAGAAATAGTCAAAGGAAGCGAAAAAATATCGAAAATATCGTATAAACTCGAAGCCGGGTAAAGTCGATAATATTGTAAAAAAAGTAGTTTGTACTGCATTATCTTTCACAGTATTACCAAACATGCAAATAAGCAAAATGAAGCAAATTACTGGAAGTTGTTAACTCTTAATCATTTACCTCGACACCATTGTTTATGAAATTGTGTTTTCTTTTAATAATAAAAAGAAATTAATGAAACTTTTTGCAAATTGAAGGCAAAACTTTTTCAGTAGAGTTTTTGCGTAAATTCTTCTAAACTACTGAAACGATTTTGATACTTCGAACATCAATAAAGGAGTAAGGATATTGTTTTCTAAAATGTGAAATTGAAGCACAGCCAGTGTCACAGTGATCCAAAATCAAAGAAAGTGAAAAACATTTGTAGTATGCAACTTTTAAAAATAAGATATTAAGACCGGTATTTATATTTATACTGTTCCCTTTGTGTATACTAAAGTGCAAACCTAGTTAAGATACATTTAAATTAAACACGCACTTAAGTAATGTTGCGTTTTACAGTTTAAAACTTAAAATAAAATAAACAAAGATCTTTAAGCTTTTATGTATGTACAATAGGGAGGTCCCAACTTTCCAAACATTTTTCTTTAAATAAATATATTTTAATTATCCTAAAATGTTTTATCCTACTTATGTTAATTTTTTATTGAATATCCTTTAATTTAGATTACTATTTGCTTATGGTAATGTTAAAAATCATTATAAATATGAAACTTACTTTTTTGGGTAAAACATATTTTGATTCCACCCTAATGTGGTACCAAAAATAAATAAAAAACCAACAATTAAAAAAATTAAAATAACTTGAAAGATGTAAAAAGGTGTTAGTGTAAAATATATAACCATAAGGAAAATACAAATTTAGAGCGATTTTGAAATGTTTATAAAATTTAAAATAATTTTATGAGATTTTGTATTTTTTATTTATTTTTACTACTTTTAAATAATATTTTTTTTTAATACGTCAAACAATTTTCATCATACTTAGGAAAAACTCAAGGGACGGAATAGAATACTTAAGTTTTCGTTCATAAAACAATTTTAAGCACTTAAGTACGATTTTGCCACAGTGAACGGAATGATCCGGGCCTAAATATTTTTAAAATTCTGAGGTACTAATTATTTCATTTCGTTAAGTCGAATAAATTCTTAAAATTTATGTTTTGAAATTGGTCTAGATTAGACCTTAAAAATGCATTTAAATGCAATTTTAGAAAAGTGTAGAAAATAATTGTTTATGGGTTTTCGAACTTTTCTAATTTAAATTTGACATTATGACAATTAGCGACAAATTTAGTCACACAAGTAGATTTAAAAAAAGTGAATTAAAATAAAAAAACAGTTTTAGACAAACAAATGTTTGTAAAATTTATTTAATTTGTCTGGAATTATTATTTTCAAATTCTTCATAATCACTTTATAATATATATATATATATATATATATATATATATATATATATATATATATATATATATATATAATCCGTGCGATATCAATATCCGTTTTATAGGTATTCAATCTGGAATTTTTGAAATATGATCTTGAAAACATGATTTCAATTTTTTGTATTTATTTTAATATTTTAACATATACATTGTTAAATATCTATATATATAAAAGAAAGTGATGTTAGTTACTATTGTTATAACTCAAGAACGACTAGACCGATTTTGATGATTCTCACCAATTCGGACCGGTCACCGGCCAGAAAAGGATAATACGAAAAAAAATTCGCGAAAAATCCGCGATAAAAAAAAAAAAAATTTTTGTCATAATTTCTTTGCCTTAACAATCATTAAAAATATTTTTTTTAATACAAATTATAACAATTACTGTTTCTGTTTCTATCGAAACGCTTACTTTTTTGTGCAATTTGTTTTCTGGTGGTGGTGTAGAATTCTATTTCCAAACGGTAAGTTCCAAGAAAAGCTCATCATTTAGTGAGGTTGTGATATTTAAAACCATTTGTTGTATTTTTGGCATTCGTTATTAAGTGTTATTCACAATGCCGCGACCCCGGAGATCTAATATTTCGCGTCGAACACGTAATGCAAGTACTTATCGTAATATCGTCAATCAATTGAATATATATGAACGAGAAATCGCACGAGAACAACCCCGTATTAGTTTGGCCCGACTTCGTACATCACAAACGCAGGAAGAAAGGCAGGCGAGAAATGAAACGGCTCGGTTAGCAATGAGAAATCGTCGAGCAAATGTAGCAATTCAACAACTTTAAAATTTTTAATCAACGCATAAGAAGAATTGCTTCAAGTTCTGATTTGAATCAAGCAGCGTTCCATTACAACTGCAATTTCGACTACAGCTCTCATCATTCCGTTCAAAAAAAAGACATTGTCTATCCGCTAACCTTAAGATGAAGTAATAAATAAATATAAATTCAAATTTGCCTTAAATACATGCGTATATTTTTTGATTGAGCCCACATCTACATCATATTTAAATTCTTCTGTAAAAAACACTTTATAATAGGTATTCCTTAGATTTTTATTTAAAGGTCGTAAATTTCGTTAAAATATCAATTTAAATCGTTCAGTAATACAACACTAATGTTTGCTTAGGGCCAGCAACGCGGCTCGGGTCAGCTTCTACATCATATTTAAATTCTTCTGTAAAAAACACTTTATAATAGGTATTCCTTAGATTTTTATTTAAAGGTCGTAAATTTCGTTAAAATATCAATTTAAATCGTTCAGTAATACAACACTAATGTTTGCTTAGGGCCAGCAACGCGGCTCGGGTCATCGTTCAGTAATACAACACTAATGTTTGCTTAGGGCCAGCAACGCGGCTCGGGTCAGCTTCTACATCATATTTAAATTCTTCTGTAAAAAACACTTTATAATAGGTATTCCTTAGATTTTTATTTAAAGGTCGTAAATTTCGTTAAAATATCAATTTAAATCGTTCAGTAATACAACACTAATGTTTGCTTAGGGCCAGCAACGCGGCTCGGGTCATTGATTTTGCTCTCAGGCGATTTTCGGCAAACGCTTCCAGTATTACCACGTTCAACCGCTGCTGATGAGATAAATGCTTGCCTCAAATCATCAACACTATGGCGTTATGTGGAGAAACTTCAACTGTCAATAAACATGCGAGTTGCATTGCAAAACGATCCATCTGCCAAAAACTTCTCAAATCAATTACTTACTATTGGTAATGGTCATGTTCCCGTCGATGCATCAAATGGATTGATTTCTTTTCCACCGAATTTTTGCGATTTCGTCTCAACGAAAGAGGAGCTCATTACCAAAGTGTTTCCGAACATCAATGCTAACCATAAAAACTACGATTGGTTGAGTGAAAGAGCAATTTTAGCGCCAAAGAACAAGAATGTAGATCACTTAAACTCCACAATTCAAAATCAATTCGTTGGTCCACTGCATTCCTTCAAATCTTTTGACTGTGCAACAAATGTAGACGAAGCAACCAACTATCCAACTGAGTTTTTGAATTCATTGGATGTGCCTGGCTTACCACCGCACAATTTGCAATTGAAAGTTGGTTCAGTTGTCATCATGCTTCGTAATCTCAATCAACCAAAATTATGCAACGGAACGCGCTTAGCTGTCACAAAACTCATGAGCAATGTGATTCACGCAAGAATACTAAAAGGAAAGTTCAAAGGTGAGGAAGTCCTCATTCCGAGAATTCCAATGATCCCAACCGATATGCCATTCGAGTTTAAGCGAGTCCAATTTCCAATTCGGCTTGCATTTACCATGACAATTAATAAGTCACAAGGCCAATCATTGAGTGTTTGTGGCCTGAATCTTGAAAATGAATGTTTTTCTCATGGTCAACTGTATGTCGCATGTTCCCGTGTCGGAAAACCATCCGCTTTGATAGTTTTTGCACCTAACAATAAAACAAAAAATATTGTTTATCACAAAGTGCTTCAATGATGGAAAATGCACACAAAAATCGACCGGATCTAAACCCATTCACTATCTTCCACTACTACTACTACTTCATACTTAATTTTTTATTCACGTCTTTTAATGCACTGATCTCCTTTAAATAAAGTACATGTATCTAAAATGCACGCGTCATGAATAAAGCAGAGTGTTTCTGGCTTAATTTTCGAAATTTTATGTTTTTCAATCGGCCAGTTCTAAGTGACTTGCTCCTGAACTGGCACGTCAAAAAATGTATACGTTTTTAGTAAATAAAAAAGAAAGACATTGTCTATCCGCTAATCTTAAGATGAAGTAATAAATAAATATAAATTCAAATTTGCCTTAAATACATGCGTATATTTTTTGATTGAGCCCACATCTACATCATATTTAAATTCTTCTGTAAAAAACACTTTATAATAGGTATTCCTTAGATTTTTATTTAAAGGTCGTAAATTTCGTTAAAATATCAATTTAAATCGTTCAGTAATACAACACTAATGTTTGCTTAGGGCCAGCAACGCGGCTCGGGTCAGCTAGTATTGTATAATTAAATAAATAAAATTAAAAAAGACACAATTTCTTTTTAAATGATATACAATAATATGAGTCTATTTCGTATTTTCCATGTAAAAAACAATTTTATTTAAAGTTCGCAACTAATAGAAAATTAATGAGAAATTCATTTTAAGTATTTTTTGTCCCTGTATTATCATTTCTGAACTGCATTGCCATAAAAGGTAAAAACGTTAAAAGTTAACAATTTTTCAGCATGTTGCTAATTTTAAATTATTTTATTTGGCAAGTGAAGAATACTAAATAGACATATTTTATATGATTTCAAAGGAAATTGTAACTTCTTTAAATTATAAATAAAAGATTTTACTATTTAACAATTTATAGACGATTTTTATTAAAATAAAACAAACAAATCAATCTTATGTGTTTCATAAATTTGTTATCGTTTTAGATATCGAAATGCTTTTTATATATAATATAAAGTATACGTAATTAGAAAGGTAATTTAGAAAGATAAATTGCAGGCAAGTCTAATCGATTTTACAATACAGTTTTTTAAATAAAAATAAAATATAAATTGATCAATATAAAATATGTTCTAATATGCAATTGATCATTTAATTTGGCTTAAAGATTTTAATAAAGTCATTCATTCGTGTTTTATTGTTGTTGCATGATGTATTTTCTTTTTGATAAATTACAGTAAATTATACACAATTTGCAATTTAACTAAAATTATATTTATATTTGTTTTTAAATAATATGGTTTTGAAAGCTTATTATTAAATTAACATCAAATTACCCCATCGAATGAAAACTTAGACATTTTATTGTTTCTATGTCTTGCTAAGTTTCTAATCATAATACAATAAGTTAAATCTATATACGAGTATGTATATAAAAGAGTAACGTGACTGACAAACACCTGAAGCTAGAGAGATGAAATTTGGACTATAGGTTGTTTCGCGCCAAATAGATCCTCTAAGAAGGGATTTTTGGAAATTCGAATGCTTAGAGAGGAAAAACTGATGAAATTGTTAAACTTATAACTCCTAAACTAATATAGATAAAAAAAAATAATAAATAATAATAAATAAGTAATAAAACCTATCGTTATTCATTTAAAAAATAAGCGGACAGGTGTTTGGTACTTTTTTGTAAATAGGCTCTTTTAGGGGAAAAACAGGAAAAACTGTATTTTGGTACTTTTTTTGCATCATACGTATCTTTTAAACCAGTAAACATACAACTAAAATTTATATCGTATTCGTAACTTATCGAATATGAGAAACACAAATTTGGTACTTTTTTGAAATTCGAAAGTTTAACGGGTAAAAATTTACCTAATTTTGGTACATTTTTTCATAAAACATTTAATATGTGATCCCACTGCAATTTAGAAATTCATTCATAAAATCGGGAAATTACGTTTTATTTAAGCTCAATAATAAATTTACGTGTATGTAGTCCTAAGTGAGTGGGAATTTACAATAAGGATTTTTGTACTTTTTCGTTCTTCTAATGATATTTTTTGATTTTTTTTTTTGTAATAATTGACTCAGAAGCATGAAATGAAAAATACATGGTCCTATGTGGTTAAGAATTTCAATGGGTGATTTTGTGGTACTTTTTTGTTCTTCTAATGGTGCTTTTTGAATTTTCTATAAAATTGAATGAAGAAACATGAAATTAATTATACTTTGTCCTATGTGGGTCAGAATTTATGAGGGAGTCTTTGCGGTACCTTTTCATGGTGCATTTTGAATTTTCTATAATATTCAACCTTCAAACATGAAATTAAAAATACATGGTCCTAAGTGAATGAGAATCTATAAGAGTCTAATTTGTGTTATTTTTTCGTTCTTCTAATAGTACTTTTTGAATTTTCTATAATATTGAACCTACAAACATGAAATTAAAGATATAAGATAAGTGAATGAGAATCCATAAGAGGGTATTTTGTGATACTTTTTCGTACTACTAATGGTACTTTTTATATTTTTATTTATTGAACGAAGAAACATGAAATTAAATATACTTTGATTCTTTTGGTTGTTCTAATAGTAATTCTGGAATTTTCCGTAATCAATATAGAAACATAAAATTGAAGACATATTATCCTAAGTGAATGAGAAACCATAAAAGTGATTTTGTGATACTTTTTCTTTGAATTTTTTGTAATAATTAACATAGAAACATGAAATTGAAGATGTATGGTTCTGTTTGGATGAGAACCCAATTCCTTTTAGTCACATTTTTTTTTACCAAAAAGTAATTATAAAAATAATTTGGTTGTTTTTGAAACTTCGGTCTTTAAAGGTGTAAAAAATTGGAACTTTATTGGTACCCTACGAATCTTCTAAACGAAAAGCATAGAAATATATTTAAAATATTATCTTTCTTTATCAGAAATGTTGATACATGCCTTAGTACTTTTTGAAAATCCTATTATTTATTTTACTTTTTCGTACCTTTTTAACTACATGTGTGTGTCAAACGGTAGCTAAGCATGAAGAAAAATAATGTTTGACAGTTATATGAGGTGAATAAAATTTCATTAGCCCATAGGGCTACATAAATTTTTGACAAATGAATAAAAAATTTTGACAATAATAAAATAAACAATAAATTAAAATATTTTAAAATTGTTTGTGAATTTTAATATTTAGTTTATAAAATTGTTATACAAATAATTGTTTAAAAATGTATACAATTTTCTAAAACTTTTGTAAAGTTTTGTTAACGAATTTGGCAAAATTTATCACGGAAAAAAATGTTCATTTGACATAACAAATTATAAAATTTAAATTTTCCATAGAACTTTGCTACCGTTTAACACATAGGTCCTGTATGGAACGATAAAAAAGTATGTTTGTTAGTAAATTTTTTATTGGTATGAGGTGAAAAAAGTTTTACTAGCTCATAAGGCTAGTAGAATTTTTGAAAAACGTATATAAATTTTCGACGTTTAAAAAATATTTGAAAAAATTTCAGTAATAAAAAATATTTGGAAAATTACATTTGAAGACAAAACGTGATCAAAGTGGTTTTTATTTCATAAAGAATTTCAAATAAAACATTTTTTATTTTCATGCTTACACAATTATTTAAATTTCTTTTATAATAAAACTTAAATTTGTCAATATTTTAGTTTTCATTTCACACAGTAGAATGAAAAAATTTTCTCACCATTGAAAAAATATTTTTTACCATAGAACTTTTCTACCGTTTCACTCACGCCCACATTCTTAAACAGTTTATTATTATTAATGCCGAGGCAATGCCCCAACATTTTTAGAAATTTTAAATCTTAGGGGTAAAAGAATTTCAAAAATGTACTTCATACATCTGCTAAATTGTTAATTATAAGAATAATATTTAAATAGTTTTTTTTCTACCCAAAAGAATTGTTTCAAATTTTATGAAATATGATTTTTAATTGGGTGATATATATACTTCTGTAGTTTTTTTATACCCTATGTTATTTAATGATGAACTCATAAAGGGTTACGAAGTGGTACGATACCCACTCCTTGGATATTGCTCTATAAATATAAACCTGGAGGCATGAAATTGGAATCATTAAAAGGTGCGATTGAGATGTTTGTTATTAATTTTCTTAAGACTCCAATATTATAACTGCACCCACGGAGCTAGTAGTTAGTTTAATTTTACGGGTTTTTCCACTTTTGGTATTTTTTAAACAAAACAAAAAAAAAGCTACGAAGTTTATATCTGGTCTAGGGAGTCCCACAAGACCGCTAACGCAGTAGCGGGTTAAATGCTAGTTAATAATAAAATTGTCTTACATTACAGCCCGTCTAGACGTAACATAATATGCAAGATTTTTCTGTCAGAGAGTGTCAAATTCGCTCTCTGAGAGAATTATTTCACGTGTAAATTCAAATATTAGTATTATAAGAGATGTATTATGAGACTGTTGTGATGAGATTTCTCTACACAACAATCTTATAAGATGAACTGTCAAAAAAATACGCACACACGGAAGTTTGTATGTGTATGTGCTTATATATTTTGGAAATTACTAAAAAAAAACAATGTTTTTGTAAAATTATTTTCTTTTAATGATTGTTTTACATTTAAAAAAATATTTTTATAAAAATTTTGACTGTGACTGATTGAAAATAATGATATCTTATAGGATTTACTAGAGTTCGTGTACCCCTTATTTAAGATTAAACATAATAAACATAATATAAACAAAATGGTTACTCTTTTCTGCTTGCGTTATCTCACATATATGAACGTTAATCTCAGTTGTAGACCTGAGGTTAAAAGAAACGTGATTAAGAAATTTTACACACTTTAAATTAAAGATATTAAAAAATATAATAACAAAATTATTAACTTTTTAAGATTAAAACATTTGTGAAATGTTTTAAAAAGTTAAGTAAATTGTTAATAATTATTAAAATCTATCTGTTCTACTAGACAAATCTATTCTGTTTATACTAGACAAATTTTTATACTGATAAAAATTTGACATTTGTCTTGATAAAAAACAAAAAAACTGTCTAGTCTCGACGGTCAGTAAGGATCTTCCGTCTAGAACTTAACATAGTGTCTATATTAGACAATTTTTTATCAAGACAAACGTCATAATTAACGCGAATTTATGGAAGGTGGTAACAGCTGCACAAAAACAACAATAAGGCGAATTCATTTAAGTTTTTTATATGTGCATTTTGACAGCTGTAACAACCAAAAACAATAATCTGCTGTTTAACTGAGGTTACCTTGTATACATTCGCACTAATTTTGATGTTTGTCTTGATAAAAATTTGTCTAATATAGACATTACGTGAACTATAGGGGTGAATTTCAATATTACTTTATTGCTTGTTTTCTATGAGCTTCGGTGGAATTATAATTGTTTAATCTTTGTTAAATAATTTAATTAAATAATATATATATATATATATATATATATATATATATATATATATATATATATATATATGTGTGTGTGTGTATGTAGATAAAAAGAAGCAATGTTGCTTTATTTTCATTAAAATAAATAATATAATAAAGCAGGATATGTAATTATACTTGGTACTTCAGGCAAAAAATTATACGAAAAAATGGTTTAACATCGGGATTGTTAGATATAGTATCGTCTGAGTGTCTTAAACATACTGCCAAAAGTCACCGATAATCAAGTCTTTGCTGCGCGAGTTATTCGCGGTTAAAGATGCCAAAATCAGTTGTAGAATATAAAATTTTTAACAATTTTGTTGAAGTACATTTTTATGCGCCATCATTAGTTTTGGAGTTATAGCGCATTTTATGTTAGATTTAATATTTTTTAATATCCGCTATATATATATAAGTATATGTAGTATATATATATATATATATATATATATATATATATATATATATATATATATATATAAATCTATAATATAGAGTCCTCTGATTTGCTCAAGTATATACCCGAATTCTTTTCAGTTTGCTATTGAAATATTACCCTGTAGAATTATTGAAAATTTTACATTTGTGGATACCCTAATATGGACCAGCAAGAGATTTCTCGACAATTTGTATAGTAAAAGCTAAGTGTGATCAAAATTTGGACCTTCAGAATAAACCACCTACAGCGTAGTCGCTGTCAACATTTGAATTAATTAACTTTAAAAAGTAAATATCTGAGAATATTCTTTCGGATCATAATAAAGATTCCGACACACAATTCTATTTTAAGTGTTTTATTTAAAATAAAAAAAGGTTCCAAATGGATCACTTTATATTTGTAAAATTTATTAGTTCCCAAATGTTTTTCACTCTCGAGATGGTCAACTTTGGCCCACTGTAGCACTAGCTGTACTTCAACTACATATTTCTCAAAACAGTGATCGTAAAGTCCAAATACTTCCCTAATGATATTCCAAGTATCAACAAGATCTTATCAGTAGTTTAGAAGATACAGAATTATTATCATTTGCTTTGGGCACAGTGAAGGTTATCAACTTTAATATATTTTATTATAACAGGGTGTGTATAGCAGTAATTTTCTGAAAGTTTTAATTCTGCTCTGTAGCTCAGTATTTTTTTTTTTATTTAAAAAATGTTTTCATAAATTAATCTCTTTTTTAAATTTATTTTACAATTGAGTTGTTTAACTTTGACACCCTGTAGTTAGTTCATTTTATATTCCAACTTTATATTTTATAAATTTTATATTTAATTTTATAAATTTTTTATTTTTATAAATTTTGACATCCACAACAACAACTTAAGTCCAGCTCTATAATTTATTAGGTAAAAATTGCCACAATTTTAATTGGTATTTTGGTATTTGAAGGTAGTACGTCTTGCCACCCTGTAGCGTACTTTCTGTTGCAATAGTGTGTATATGTTAATTTTAAGAAAGCCTAAGTTTTTTTTTAATAATTTTATAAGATTTTTTTTTAATCGGTAGTTTTGAATTTTTTTTTTTTTATTTATTAATGACGCTTTTATAACGATCAATAAAGTCCTTCGAAGCGGACAATTTTGATACCCTGTAGCTCATTTTGTATATAACCAGAGTTTTTGTAAGATTAGTTTTTGGTCAATTTATTTGATTTTCTATATTTTACATATAACTTAAGTTTTATTAGGATTTAGTGATTACTTTTTTGCCTCCAAAAAACATTGTGCATTAATAACTAACTTTTGTTTTTTTATAGAATTTTGTCTATAACCTCCAAATTTCCTATTTCTATATATGACGTCATATAAGTTTTTATTTGATTTTTATTATTGTTTTTTATAAACCTTAATCTAATAATTGTTTTAATTTAATGTTTAACAACAAAATAAGTTTATAGATTTTTATTTCTTTAAGTTTTTATCAGTTAATTGTTATGAGTGCCTGCTAGACACCACCAGCAAGTTTTTAAATTTTGAAAATTTAATCAGTTGTATTTGGTCGTTGTTATAGAAAAGATTATTTTAAATATAAAAATATTTAAATTTAATTTAGATAATTTAAAATGCGACAAAATAATGGCAGACTATGGGGCACAGTGTGTGAGGGTAAGTTGGGAAGGAGAATTATGAAAAGAGATAAGAAATTTTGTTTAAGATTTGTTTGAACTTTAGATCAAATAGAGATCAGATCTTTAACGGAGGATAAACTGGAGGAATCTTTAGATGTAAGTAAAATCTTTAACATATTAAAGAATTGAAAAGCAGTTTGTCTTTTTAAAAATTTTCTTAATTCAAAAAAAGTCTATTTTTTATAAAAAAAAAAAATAAAAATAAATCACAAAACCCCAGTTATTTAAATAGTAATTTAACCTTGATATTTTTCTTTTTTCTCGTAAAATTTTCTTAAAATTTATTTTATTTTTTTAGGTTCTTGAGGGTTCATTTTTTCTATACGAAGCCATTTGTGTGGCGGCAAAAATCAATTTACCCGAAAATGTACAAGCTCGTAAAGAGTTAAAGGAATTATGTCGTATAACAGCCGATGATGGTGTATCACTTATAGCTTTAGAAAAGTTTACGGGAAAGCCCATAGCGGTCGCTTTCAATAAAATACAAGTACATTTAAAATAATTTAAAAGAAACTTTTTTAAAACGTCTTTTTCTCTTTACAGTTCATTCCCCCAGACGGCGAAGAAGTCTTCTTTATTAAATTCCGCAATGAAAATGCTCATTCCCCGCATGCACAATCCCTAATGGGTTTTATGGCTTCGGTTGATGAAAAATATGATGTTTTTGAAAAATTCAATTTAGATTGTACCTGTGAGTTGATGTTTTTGGCCACTTTACCTCAATGGGAACGTAAAGGTATTGGCAAAGCTTTAACGAAATATACTGTTGAATTGACGCGAGAACTTAAACAAGGTCAAGGTGTGGAGGAAATGCATCCATCGTTGCGATCTAGAAGACCTCAGGCAGTGACGGCTATATTTACTTCAATGTTTTCGCAAAAAGTTGGCCGGGCTGAGGGTTTTCAGGTGGTGAATACAGTTCCTTATACAGAATTTAGCTTTGAGGGTAAAACGTATGATCAACGTATTGGCCCGTTGCATAAAGGTTGTGAACATGCGGTTTATTTAGTTTGAAAGGGGAGATCTGGGGGTCAAAAATTTGGGGACAATGTTGTGTAGTTGTGTTGTGAAATTAAAATTAATTAATTGTTAAATGTATAATAATGTTACCATGAAATAAGTAAATAAATTCAATTGGTACGTTTTGCAAATTTGTAATTATTTTATAAATTGTTGTTTGAAAAATTAGATTTTTTTAGTTAACTTTTTTAAGAAAATGTTTTAAGCCGATTTTAAGCCGCCGCTAACAAGCTGCAATTTCTAAACGGATGCTTCTATTTAAATAAAATTTCTCAAAATGATAGCAGAGTTCTGCTTAAGTTTAAGTTTTCAATTTCGAAAATACGGAAGCAGGTACACAAAGACTCATAATAGGCCGCCTGAGTGTATTAAAAAATGATCACAAAGTAAATGGTAATAAATCCGTATCTTTGAAACTACTGAACAGATCTTATTGTAACATCAATAGAAGAGGAAATACGCTTTCAGAATATTGGACAGTGGGAACAGACGTGAAATAAATGGTACTAAATCTGGATCTTATAAACAACTAAACTAATCTTGATAAAACTTGAAAAAATAATAGAGAATAAATATTGCTTCCTGGCTTGGGTAATTGAAGCTCTGACGGCGCTACAGTGGGCCAAAGTTTAATACCTGGGGAGTGAAAAACATATCGGAGCTTATATCTTCTTCATATATGAATTAATTTTAAATATTTTAATACTTCCGAATTCTGCTGAGCAAGACATGCTTACTATACTATACTATTTCTAATAGTTTAATAGATATTTGTCATCAAAAATTTAATTGTTAATTTTTGGACTTGACATTTTTTGCGGTAAAAATTTTGTACAATTTTTTTGCTAAAGAACAAAATTTAAATTCTTAAAGTCAACATTTTTAAATAGGTCTAAAAAATAAATATTTTAGACAAAAAAGTTATTTTATTTACAATTTTTTTTTTTAATTTGGTTAAAAAATTTTTTAAGCCTGTAAAATAATTTATTATTGATTTTCGAACTTTTTCGAGTCCAACTGGATAGAACAATATGTTTTTAAAGTTTATGCCAAAAATTGTGATAACCTACCGGTAAATTTGTGATCCACCTTTTCAATAATAAAATTTTTGATTTGAAAAAAAAATGGGCAGTAAAACTATGTAGATTTGTTCGAACTTTGCGTTTCTGAATTCTTCATAAATCATTTTATAACGTTTGCAAAAACTACTCTGATATATATATATATAACGGTTTTATAGATATTCGAATTGAAATTAATGGAAAATGTTACTGTAAACATGATTTGTTGATTTTATTTTAACAAAAGTCTTCCATGAATTGTTGAATAATAAAATATTTTAGACATAATTTTAAAGAAGATAAAATTTCCTTTAAAATGGTATATAATATGTCTATTTTGTATTTCGAAAGTGATAAAAAAATTAATTTCAAAAGTAGAATTTCTTTGGTGAATATGCAATTTATAAATATTATTTTATTATTCCATAATTAAAAATAGGTATAAATATGTGCCAAAAATTATACTATTCCGAAGTTTATTCAACATATATAAATTTTGGAAAATATAATCTTTTCTATGTATCGTTTTCCGCTTTCATAATATGATCCCATTTTATCATATAAATATGATATAATTTATAATATTGTTATTATATTCCATAATATTAAATGATGACGTTTATTATATTATGATTTTATTTTATCATATTACGATTCCATCTTACCATATTATGATTTTATTGTATCATATTGTGATAAAAAATTACGAGTTATACAGGAAATGGAATGGAAAGGAATAATAATAATTCCATGTTTTCATAATATGACCCCATTTTATCGTAATATATGATATAATTTACAATATTGTTATTATATTCCATCATAACGTTTGTTGTATTATGATTTCATTTTATCATATTACGATTCCATCTTATCATATTATGATTTTATTGTATCAGGTTGTGATAAAAATTACGATTTTCCTGTATAATAATAATATTATACAGGAAATGGAATGGAAAGGAATAATAATTCCATGTTTTCATAATATGATCCCATTTTATCATATAAATATGATATAATTTATAATATTGTTATTATATTCCATCATATTATTTGATAACGTTTATTATATTATGATTTCATTTTATCATATTACGATTCCATCTTACCATATTATGATTTTATTGTATAATATTGTAATAAAAAATTATGAGTTTCTTGTATAATAATAAAATAAAATACATTAATTCGAAATTATTATTTTCATTATTTGTTTATTAAGTATATTACAAAATAAGAGGGAAAACTTTTTATTAGCTATAAAAATTAAGTTCTTAATATATTAGTTATTAATAATTTAATTATTTACATATTAATTATTTGCATATTAATTTTTTACATATTAATTATTTACATATAATTTATTTACATAAGAACTTAGTTCAGTAGTTTTATGTTTTCTTTGGAAATACAAATGTAGCCAATTAAATTTAATTCTAACAATTTAATAGAAGCCGAAAAATAAAAAAATCACTCATGTTCTACTTGAAAGGCTTGAAAATGTGAGTTAAACCTAAACCCATGGTTTAAAAGTAAATAAAGTTACTTTTTGGCAATAAATAAAAATTTTTGAAAATTTCGAATAAAATTTTTTTCGTCTTATCGAATTTTAAAAAAATGTTTTTAATAATTGTTGGAACTTCTATTGCAAAAGTTATAGAGCAAAAATCAAGGCAAAAAATAAGAAATTAAATGTTTGAAGTCAAACGTCTTTTAGGTTCTTATTTGTAAAAGTTACGAGCTCCAATATGTTTTCACATTCGAGGTGGCCAACTTTGGCTCACTGTAGCTTCAGTTAAACATTTCAGCTAACAATATTCTGAAAGCCTAACTCCTCCTCTATCGATGTTCCAAGTTTCATCAAAATCGGTCATTAAGAACAACAGTTCTTAAATGGGGTCCGCGATCCACAAAAGGTCCGCATGAACATTTTTATGTTCGCGAAGATATTTTGTTTGAACATAAAATTTTTTCTTTGTACTTACAAAATGTATCGAAATTATGAATAAAATTTGCAGAATACTATAAGATCCCAGCAAAAACTTTGCTTTCCTGGTAAGCTAGCAGGTATAATTGGAAACAAAAATAAACTACTTATTTTTTGCCTGAATAACTACTTATTTTTTTACTCTAGGGGTACTCAAAAATATGTACCTAAACGAAAACAAAAATAAAAAACAAAAAAATTTTGCCGTCAGTGAGACTCGAACTTGGACACACATTAACCATTCGTTTTTACTGACTAACGTCTTACTCAGTACACCACCTCGCACATAGTATCCTAAACGACAAAAACTCTATTTAGTTTAAAATATCTTTTTAGACATTTTGTTATAAAAAACTAGCAGCTTCAGAATGGGGTTGAACCAACAACCTTCTGGCTGTTAATCCGGCGCTCTAGCCAACTCATCCACGTGATTGCAGTATCACTACGCTATTATACTATTGAGTACTTATTAATGTAATACAGAGTAGGCAAATAATAATGACGCCTCATTACCAAGAAACTACTTTAATAAGTAGTTGTTATTACCGAAAACCAAAAAGTTTTTGCTGGGATATTATAACAATACCAAACGGAAATCGATGGCATGAAACTGAACTTTATCTCAATTTAAAGCTAATTCCCATAAATTTTAAACATAAGTAAAAATTAAAAGTTCTTCACAAGATTTTAAAAATAAATTAGATTATGTCATGGTTCAAACTACATATTTTGAGATTTTTTTTTAATACAATGAACTTTATTTCCATACAACTTTTATACCTGGTTGACCGATTTTAAAAATTTAAAAACAACTTATTTTTTTAATATAATTCGTCCCCAGATCCAGACCCTTAATATCAATTTTTCAAAGCAAATTTTTTGAACACGAAGGTTTTATCTAAAATTTTTAATTTTTAGAAATCAAATGTTTTCACTGTAGCCTGATTTAGCAAAAGCATTTGATATATTTTTCTTTCGAGTATTTTTTTTTTTTTAATATGTTTTGAGAAACACGTTGCTTTACTCTATTAAAAAGAGCAAAATATTGAAAAAAAACATTAAATTTGACGCAATAGATTTCTTATTGGTCCCCACGTAACATTTTAAAGAGAGAGAGAGTGGTAGAGACAGAATTTGACAATTGCCAACATAAAAATGTTCATACATTCTATGTATAAAACAAAACTCCGGATTTCTTTACTCTACGTCTGCACGAAGATATTTTTACTTCTTAAAATTAGAAATAACGTCGGCAGAATAACGGAAAATAATTTATTTTTTGTGTTAAGGGGTGAGGAAACGTACATGAAAAATTTACATGTTATATTGTTTTTTTTCGCATTTTTGTTCTTTATTTGTCTTTTCAAAACAAAATTAATAATTTTCCACTTTAATTTTTTGTTAAAAAGGCAAAATTTTTAAAATAGAACAATAAATTTGACAGCTTATGTTGCGCAATAGATTTGTTATTGGTCCACACATAACATTTTAAAGAGAGAGATAGAATTTGACAATGGCCAACATAAAAATGTTTACGTGTAGACTAGGGGTTACATAACCCAGCCCGCATTGTTAAATTAAACAAAAACTTATGTGGCAACGGAAAATAAACAACAATTTTATTTTTTTTTTTCTTTTCATTTCTTGTTTTACTTCAAACTTTTTGCAATTTTTTTACGAAATTCATATACATTTTTCAAAAATATGCTAATATTTTTTGTAAGAAAATAAAACCTACAAAAATCCGGAAAGAATTTCAAATAAAATTTATTTATTAACCGAGCCGCATTGTGTATTTTTCATACAAATTTGCATGGAAATTTCCGGCCCGCGGTTTTTCTGTTTATGCATAGAATTACGATCTTTCAAATATTTGAGTTTATAAGGATACATTTGATGCTCTATGATTGCGGTGAGTCGTTCTCAATTTGTAACGTCTCAAGTGGCTCGTGAAGCAAGAGCTCCTCGTTTAAAAGCTCCAGATTTATTACGATTGTACAACTCGCAGTCTTGTCTTGGATGATTGGTGATAGCGTGTAAGATAATGCGTGTTGAAAAGGCTAAGATAGTAATTTGTGTACCTGTTAAATGTGTTGTTATATAGCTTAATAATGTGCGTGTGTGTGTGTGTGTGTCATAAAAAACATCTTAAACCACAAAAATTAAATTATTTACTATACAAGCAATTTGTTTATTTCATTTATTTATTTATTTTTTTTTTTCATTGATATTGACACGTCATCCATTCACCATTTATGAATATCTTAAACACAGGCATCTGGTACTTCTTACAAAAGTGCCGGTCTCAATTATTGTATAGTGCTTGCTTTTTGTTGGTATATGTTGTTTAATAATTTTAATAGAATTTAACTAATAAACGTTTTCAATTTGTTTGTTCCCATTTCTCCTCTTTTTCAATTAATATTAAAGACTTTTTCTATTAAAATATATAATAGTAAAATAGCACAAAACAAAGTTCTCTTTTTTAAAAATCTAAACGACATAGTCATTAAATTAAAGAGATGAGTGATGATTTTGTTTAAGTTTAAAATATTTTTTATTTATTTATTTTTTTATTCAGATACAAAGAGATTTAATCTCTACCCTACAGTTATAAAGAAGACAATTCTACATTCACTTACTGTTGCCAGATGTGACGATTTCTCGTCATTTTAACGATTTTTGGTGCTAAAAATGGCCTCAAACGGCTGAACCGATTTTCACGAAATTTTGCACACAGATAGTACCAGTACCGTAGGAGGTTCTAGGCTATGTTAGATCTCAATAAGATGTCACTCCAACGCTTTACGCCAACGTACAAAAATTTTTACTCACAAATATTTCTTGTAATGGAGAATATTATAGGCTACGTTGTATTCTTTTCTTAAAATCTTCACAGTATCATTCCATGTGCTCCTAAACTCAAATATGATATTTTATTTTTCGATCGGAGTTGGGGGAGTGGCACCCCACTTAAAAAGAAAATATTCCTAATGACATATCTAAGGAACTTCTATTTCCTTATATTAATTAATTTATTAATTTCCCCATAACTAAAGAAGTATTACAGTGAAAGTCTTAAAAAGTTGTAAAAATAATTTTCATATCAAATTTCGAATTGAGCGGATATATCCAGGAGGGGGGTAGTAGCCTCCATATATTATTATATTATTTATCGGATCAAATATAATATAATATAATAATTAAAATAAGAATCTTCTTAAAATTGTCAAAGGAAAGGTTTATAAAAACCAATCTATTATAATTTTTGTTATGTAAGCTTCTATTATAAAATGCGATTAAAGACTCTTTTGCAAAAAAAAAGAAAAAAAAAAAATTTCATATTCAAGGCATTAGAAATCCTTAAATTGCAGTACTAAGTATCACCCAGCAAAAACTTTTTGGTTTTCGGTAATAACAACTACTTATTAAAGTAGTTTCTTGGTAATGAGGCGTCATTATTATTTGCCTGCTCTGTATTACATTAATAAGTACTCAGTAGTATAATAGCACAGTAATGCTGGAATCACGTGGATGAGTTGGCTAGAGCGCCGGATTTACAACCAGAAGGTTGTTGGTTCAACCCCATTCTGAAGCTGTTAATTTTTTATAACAAAATGTCTAAAAAGATATTTTAAACTAAATAGAGTTTTTGTCGCTTAGGCTGCTATGTGCGAGATGGTGTACTGAGTAAGGCGTTCGTCAGTTAAAGCGAATGGTTAGTGTGTGTCCAGGTTCGAGTCTCACTGGCGGCAAAATCTTTTTGTTTTTTTTTATTTTTGTTTTCGTTTAGGTACATATTTTTGAGTACCCCTAGAGTCAAAAAATAACTACATGACTTTGTGGACAAGTCACACAAGAAGAACTAGTTATTCAGGCAAAAAATAAGTAGTTTATTTTTTTTTTCCAATTATACCTGCTAGCTTACCAGGAAAGCAAAGCTTTTGCTGGGCACTTACATCAAATTAATTTAAATTCATTTAAAAGTAAACTTTATATATCGTCGATGTGCTTATAAAGAGTTCTAAGTGTTTTTAATAACTTTTTAAAAGACATGGTAAATAATTTATTTTATGGTTTAAAAGTCATTTTGATATGTACATATTTTAATATCCCAGTAAAAACTTTGCTTTCCTGGTAAGATAGCAGGTATAATTGGAAACAAAAAGATGTTGTGACTGTTGTGATGAGATTTCTCTACACAACTATCTTATAAGATGAACTGTCAAAAAAATACACATATACTAAAGTTTGTGTGTGTACATGTGTATTTTAGAAATTACTAAAAAAACAATATTTTTTCTAAAATTGTTTTCTTATAAGGATTGATTTACATTTTAAAAAACATTTTTATAAAAATTGTCCTAAAAAAAGCGAATTTCTTAAATAAAACGAACATGTTTACTGTGTCATAGATTGAATATAATGATATCTGCTAGGATTTATTAAAGTACGTTTACCCCTTATTTAAGATTTAACGTAATATAAACAAAATGGTTACTCTGTTCTGCCGGCGTTATCTTACATACTATGTCAGCGTTAATCTCAGTTGTAGACCTGAGGTTACCTAGTGTCTACATTAAGCAAATTTATATCAAAACAAACGTCAAAATCAGTATATAAAAGGTAACCTTAGTTAAACAGTTGATAATTATTTTAGTTGTTACAGTTGTTAAACTGCATATATAAAAAACAATAATGAATACGCCATATTGTTGTTTTTGTCCAACTGTTGCCACCTTCCATAAATTCGCCTTAAGTTTGAAGTTTGTCTTGATAAAAAAATCTCTAATGTAGACACTATGTTAAGACCACAGGCTGAACATAGTGTCTCCTACATAAACTTCTAGAATACAACTAGAAGTTTATGTAGGAGACAAAAACCTAATTTAGTTGTCAAAAACTTAATTCATGCAACAACAAAATGTAGCCACATGTATTTTGTTTTTGTGCTTTGAAAAAAAATGAATAAATTTTTTTTTGAAAATTTAGTTTGAACTGACTCTCACATAAACTTCTAGTTGTATTCTATGACCACAAGCATCGAAAGAAGTGTTGCCAATACAGTTGTTACAATTTTAGATTCAAACGAAGAAATAATAAAAACTTTCCACATCATTTAAAAATGCATCCATCGCATCTGCTGATGTCGAACGATAAATTCAAATTTTATGTTTCTTTTTTAATAAAAGTTAAGAAATAAGTGCATATTTTATTTGTTTTTAGGGCATATTTGAACATTTTTAGTGTATTTTTTGAGCGCCTAAAACACACTTTTTTAAATGCAAGAACTTCCTGTCACTGGTTATTAGATGTACGATCACATTTATCTGACGATCTGTCTGATGAATACAAATTTTGATAGTGTAATGAGTTGAATACTACAGTTGTACGATTGTTTGAAGAAAATCAAAAAAATTTAATATTTTATTTGGTTTGATGAGAAATCGTACGGTGTACACAGAGAAAAAACATGCATATATTTTAAAATATTTTTCATAAATATTATGAATCGAATATGACTTTTTTCCCCAAACTTTTTTCATAAAAAATAAAATTTTGTTCATAGATATTATTAAATTGTTCATAATGAAAATTTTAGGAATTTTGCAAAAATTTTATTAAAACTGTTGTAATTTTATTAGATTTGATGGCAAATGGTAAATGAAAATAATTATACATGAAAATATTAAGAATAAATGTATTAAAATGGCAAAATTCCAAGGAAAATCTGTTAAAAAATATTGATTAGAAATTTGCATAATCTTGCTCGCATTCTGCAGCACATCATTTTGATAAAAAGCGCTTCTGTTCTGTTCCCAAAATGTAGCTAAAAATTATTAAAAACTTAAAATTTTCCGAAGAAAATTTCAAACATTTTTTTACAAACTGAAAATATAAATGAAAATTTAAACAAAAAAAAAAAATATAAAAAAGTTTTAAAGCTTAAGAAATTATGCTTAAATATTATGAACTGAAATCAATGAAAGTAAATTGTTATATTTATGTACAAACTTTTTTCTGTGTAAGTGCAAGTCATACGATTTAAAAATCAAAATATTGAATTTTTAAAGTTAGTTTTTTAATAGACACATTTTTTTTTTTTTAAATATTTACAAAAGCATCAGACTCTGCTGGGTACCGGGTCATTGCGAGATAAATGGCAATGAGGTAGCTGACGAATTAGCTAGGAATGGCTCAGCTTTGGATAGGACTGCAAGTGAAAGCGGTGTGAGACCACCTCTAGGCTCTTACTTCAGGTTAATTAGGGAGTGGATTCAGGATAGAACCAATCATGCATGGAAACGTAGAACGGACTGCAGTTTATCAAGGGTCCTATGGCCCAAACTTGATAAAGCAGATACAAATCTACTTTTAAGCATGAAAAGGGAAAACCTGAAGACTATGATAGGTATTCTGATAGGTCATTGTCCCATAGGGGGAATGATAGGGAATTGGGATAGAGGTTCCTCCGGTCTTTGCAGAATGTGCGAAGATAATGAGGAGCTAGAGACGGTGGAACATATCATATGTCACTGTCCATGTCTACAACTAAGTAGGCAGAAATGGTTAGGCAGTCGATTCCTTGATGAATTGGACAGTATATCGAGAATAGATCTCGATCGAATAATAGGATTCGTCATGGAAATAGGCTGGCTAAGAGGGGGTCGTTGGCTTAGAGCGAGCGATTTGGGGCGGTAGTACTTTTCCTTTCCAGATTCTTCCTATTCTTTTCTATACTTTTCTTGGTCTCAGCTTTTTCTCTACCATTTTCCTTCCTGCTCTTTTCTATACCTCGTCTGTAGTTTCTTTCTATATTCTCTACGAAGGGACTCACAATGAACCTCTTGGTCTCCGAGTGGTCTACCTACCTACCTACCTACAAAAGTAATTGGAGATAATTTATTCAATTCTGTAAAAAGAAAACCTAAAATTAAGTAAATAAAAGTGGAAGGGACTTCAGCCATATGTATCTCAATGTTTATTTTAAAGGAACTTTTGGTTGTCGAACTTATCGTCAAATATATTTGAACGTCTAATGACCCCTTTAAAATTTCGTAATTGCCCGGCAATATGAAATTAATGTACATAATTTTTTTTTTTTAACTTAAAATTTAATCATAAATAAATCAAATTTTTCCTCAAAAAGGCATAAAAAAAAATAAAATTTTTTGATGATGATTTATTTACGATTTTTGACGACTTTGTACCAAATTTATCTGGCAACTATGCATGTACTAAACTGATCTCTTGGCTGTGCTAAATTTTTATTATTTTAATTAATTTGGAACTTATGTACATTTTATTTTTTTATAATGCAAGAAAAAATTCATGGTTTATTTTATTCACCCTAAGTAATCTAGAGTGTAGTGAGATTATTTAGCCTAGAACCTAGATAGCTTTTGTAATTTATGGAACAAACTTTTTTTAAGTAACCCAATATTACTAGTAAAATATCAATCACCAGAACTGTTGGGTTATTGTATAATATTTATTCTCTCTTATTATGTTTTTGTTACTCTTTATTATTAGATTTATCTCTGCGTTTAGTGATCAGTAAATTAATTGTAGAAAAGAATACTACGGATACTTTATTTGTACTCGTTAGCAATTGTTTATTTTTTATATGAAAAAAATTGCATATGAAAAATTTAAATTTTAGTATAAAATATTAAGGGTTGCAAAACGGTTGCTGGAAATTTTGAAAACGCTGTTTAGCTTAGTATTCTGTTAATTAATTTTTTATTACAATTGTGTTAAAAGCGCAAAATGCCTTCCGAAAGTTTGCAATTAATTTGTGAAGGTATTTATTGAAAAACAAAGGTATCAAATAATTAAGGAATTTATTCTAAAACGTTTTTTTTATGATCAAAATTTCAGGTCAGTTGGAAATTGTAAAAATTACAGAAGATTTATATGAGGCAGCCATAAAGGTAAGAAAATAAAGTAAATTATTTTAAAAAGTGTGGGAAATATTAAAAATGATTAAATGGTAAAATAGTATTATCAAAAGAACTATCATTGATGTTTACCTAAGACTTTAGAAAGCCCTAATATTGAAGCTTATTTAAGATTAAAAGAAAGACCGACGATAAAAGCTTATTAGGACTAAAGAAGCACCTACGTTTAAAGCTTGTTTAAGACAAAAGAAATACTTACGACTGTAGGCCTAATTGGAACTACTTTAGACTTTAGATAAAATTTGATCAAATAAAAATTTACAATTGAAGCTTTTTTAGATATATCGAAGAACTACGATTGAATCTTATTTAAGATTATATAAAGACCCATGATAGAAGCTTATTTAAGACTGTGGTAATACCTATGTTTGTATATAAAATTTTACTAAATAAAGATACACAATTAAAGCATATTTAGGGTTAAAAAATATGTAACATGTAAATATGAAGCTTATTAAAGACTATATTATGACCTACGATTGCAGTCAATTTTTGGCTAAATAAAGACTTAGGACAATATAATGACCTATGATTGAAGAAAAAATTGAATTATCAAAATATCTACAAATTATGAAATTAACTATGATTAAATCCTATTTAAGAATAAATAAAGACTTAAAATTGAAGCTAAACAAATATTGTTTAAAACTAAACTAAAGAGATCTGTGATTGAAGCTTATTTTAGTTTAAGAAAAGACCTAGGATCAGAGCTTGTTTTGGGACTAGATAAAGACTTAATATTTTAGCTCATTAGAAACTTAAATAAGGATTGAAGCTTATTTAAGACTTAATAAAGCTCTACATTCATAGATAAAATTTGACTAAATAAAGACACAGGATTGAAGCTTATTTAAAATAAGGACTTTGTAGAACTAGCAAAGACCACCTTTTGAAGCTTATTTAGGATTATAGAAAGTCCTACATTTATAAACCCCTATGATTGATCCTTATTTAGAACTAAACAAAAAACTGTAATTGAAGCTTGTTAAGACTATAGAAACCTCCACGATTTTGGATCAAATTGTTCTATGTAAACCCGTACTTTAAAAGATGTTTAAGTCTTAGGATTTCACTTCAGAAAGATCTACGATTGAAGCTAAATTTGGACTATAGAAAGGTTAAAATTCGATTATAAAAATACTTGCCATTGAGGTTAAAATCAGACTATAAAATGAGCTACGATTGTCGTTAAAATTGGACTTCAGGAAGACCTACGATTGAGAGTAAAATTGGGCTATAAATAGACATTCGATTGAGGTTAAAATGGACTATAGAAAATCCTACGATTCAGGCTATAAAATGAGCTACGTTTGTCGTTGAAATTGGACTGCAGAAAGACCTACGATTGAGAGTAATATTGGACTATAAATAAGCATTCGATTAAGGTTAAAATGGACTATAGAAAGTCCTACGATTCAGGTTAAAATTGGACTGTAGGAAGACCTACAATTGACGCTAAAATGGAGTATAGAAAGATCTACGATTCAGGTTAACATTGAAATATACCTACGATTGAGTTTAAATTGGATTATAGTAAGATCTACGATTAAGTTTAAAATTTGACTATACAAACACCTAAAATTGACTATAGAAAGATCTACGATTGATGCTAAATTTGGACTATGGAAAGTTTAAAATTGGACTATAAAAATACCTACAAGTGTGGTTAAAATTTATGTGAATTTCGGACTATACCAATATCTACCATTGATTCTAAAATTGGATAATAAAAATACCTACAATTGAAAACCCAATTACAATATATAACTTTATAATTTTGTTCTTTCTGTCCTTTCAGTTATTTCGTGATTACTTTATGAAATATGAAAACGTAAGTATAGCCTGTGATTTAGACAAATCGCCCGAGACCATCAGTGAAATGATGCAGCTAATAAAAGCTATATTAAAAGATAATATTTCATTTGCCGCCCGTGATGTTAAAACCCAAGAACTAGTGGCCATTTGCATTAATAAATTTCTGGTAAAAGATAAAATATTAAGAATAAATCCCTAATAAAATTTATTATTTCCAGAACCCCTCTGCCCACATCTCCCTAGATGAGGTCTTTAACTCCTTTAAAACTCCCAACATGAAAACCGTAGGCGAATATTTACATACTATGGAATATTCATATGATATTTTCAAAGAATGGCGCATTAATTGTGTTATAGAATTAACATTCCTTTCCACCCGCAACGATTATGGTCGACGAGGTATTGCTTTAGCTTTGGCTAAATATCTTATGGAATATGCTGCACAACTTAAAGAAGGAAACTGTATAGATTCACAGAAATTACCAAAACATTTAAGAGAACAAAGGCCTCAGGCTATAATATCAGTATTTACTTCACGTTATTCACAAATTGTGGGTGAAAAATTGGGTTTTGAAACTTTATTTAAAGAAGAGAATTCAAAATTTTCATTTCAAGGTAAAACATTTGCAGAAAAAATTGATCCTATACATAAATATTCCACCTTTGCGGTTAAAAAATTGTGATTTGTTTAATTATAAATAAAAGAGTGTATTTTTAATTATTTTTCGGAGTGTTTATTAAGAACTGATGTCTGTTAAATGAGAGTCAGCTAGAGCGAGAGAGATTTATAAGTGAGATAAGTTTATTTTTAATCTTTTAAGTACCGTTTTTTTTTTTTTTTTTTTTTAATTTTAAAACTTATATAAGGGATTGTTAGGTGAATTGTTTTATATACGTTTTCCAAAAGAGATTTTCTGGAATTGTAGCAACTAACCCCCTTATTGAACAATAGAGTTTTTGAGATTTTTTTTTTTATCTGCAAAGGTTTGAAATATAGAATACTAGAGTGTGATTGTGTGTATTGATATTGTTTGATGAGTTTAATTGAAAAATTTTAAATACAAATTATTTTATGGTTTATGGTGGATAGTTTTTTAATAATAAAATTGGGTATAATAAATATGGAATATGAATTTTTAGGTTATGAAATCTTAAGATGAAAATTATATAATTATTAATTATAGATTTCAAGTAAATTTTAATTAATTAAGTTTACATGAAATATTTTTAATTTGAAAAGAAATTAAAAAATATATGAATTAAATTTAACGGAAATTTTAAGTGCGAATTTACACTTATTCAATCTTGTTAAAGTTTCAACGGTAGATTTTTATATAGTTCAATTTAATCTTCTATATATAGTCTTAGAATAACTTTAATAGCAGTTTTTTTAAAAGCCTGCTTTAAGCTTAAATCGTAAGTTTTTATATAATACAACTTAAACTTTAAATGAGGGTCTTTATAAAGTTTCTTCTAAGCTTTATTATAGTTTTTTTAACTCTGATTAAAGCTCTAATCATAGATCTTTCAAAGGGTTTTAAAAACTCCCATTTAAGTTTAAATCGTGGTTTATTTTATGGTTTATGGTGGATAGTTTTTTAATAATAAAATTGGGTATAATAAATATGGAATATGAATTTTTAGGTTATGAAATCTTAAGATGAAAATTATATAATTATTAATTATAGATTTCAAGTAAATTTTAATTAGTTAAGTTTACATGAAATATTTTTAATTTGAAAGGAAATTAAAAAATATATGAATTAAATTTAATGGAAATTTTAAGTCCGAATTTACACTTATTCAATCTTGTTAAAGTTTCAACGGTAGATTTTTATATAGTTCAATTTAATCTTCTATATATAGTCTTAAACTCTGATTACAGCTCTAATCATAGATCTTTCAAAGGGTTTTAAGAACTCCCATTTAAGTTTAAATCGTGGGTTTTGGAATAGCGCAACTTAAGCTTTAATCGATGTATTTTATATAGTCTTATATTTACTACAATCGTAGATTTTTTAAAGTTTCTTTAAAGCTTTTATTGTCGGTCTTTGTAAAGTATTATTTTGGCTTAAATCTTAGATTAACTTTAATCATTGTTCTTTATATAAAATATACTACAAATTAAGCTTCAATCGCAGAGCTAGATCTTCATATAACCCAATTTTATCAATTGTAGGTAGATTGTAGATAAAAATAAGATGCAATCTTAGATCTTTCTACAGTACAAATTTTTCCCTCAATCAGGGGTTTTTCTATGGCTCAATTGTAACCTCAATGAAAGGCCTTTTTATGGCAAAATTTCAGCCTCAATTGAAGGTCTGTATTTATTTTTAAAACATAATAAAATATAAAGATTAACTTTAATTGCAGTTTATTTTTACTGTTACCTTTAAGCTTAAATAATGGGTTTTATATACCCAGCAAAAACTTTTTGGTTTTAGGTAATAACAACTACTTATTAAAGTAGTTTCTTGATAATGAGGCGTCATTATTATTTGCCTACTCTGTATTATATTAATAAATACTCAGTAGTATAATAGCACAGTAATACTGCAATCGCGTGGATGAGTTGGCTAGAGCGCCGAATTAACAACCAGAAGGTTGTTGGTTCAACCCCATTCTGAAGCTATTAGTTTTTTATAACAAAGATAAAGATATTTTAAACTAAATAGAGTTTTTTTTCGCTTAGGATGCTATGTGCGAGATGGTGTACTGAGTAAGACGTTAGTCAGTAAAAACGAATGGTTAGTGTGTGTCCAAGTTCGAGTCTTATTAACGGCAAAATTTTTTTGTTTTTTTTTTATTTTTGTTTTCGTTTAGGTACATATTTTTGAGTACCCCTAGAGTCAAAAACTAACTACATGAATTTGTGGACAAGTCGAACAAAAATAACTAGTTATTCAGGCAAAAAATAAGTAGTTTATTTTTGTTTCCAATTATACCTGCTATCTTACCAGGAAAGCAAAGTTTTTGTTGGGTAGTTTTAAATTAATTATATTCATAGGATTATATCTTCAATCGTAGGTCTTTAAGTAAATTCATGTATACTTTAATCTTAGGTATTTTTATAGTAATAATTTATTTTTAAATTAATTAGTAATTTAATATGACTCGTCTATTATAAAATCAAGTCTTTTAAGCTGCGCTCATTTAAATAATTTGTAAGTACATATTCTTAGAAAAATTGATTTCTTCTTGTTTGATTTTTAATATGAAATTGTTATTTCAAACTACAAAAAATAAAAAAATTTAAATAATTAATTGCATTAATTGCAACAAACAAAACCTACTTCCATTTATAAATGTTTGTAAACATCGAAAGTTGTTTTATAATATTTTAATATTGATTGAATTTTAATAAATTTTATAATATAAAACTTTACTCAAATCTATGTAAGAATTTATATAATTTTCCAACAAAAATACAATATAATTGTTTTAAAAAGTTTTAAACATTTATGATACGGATCATGTTTGATTTTTAATATAATTTTATTAATACAGATTTTTTAAAATTAATTGAAAGACACAAATGAAGCTTATTTAGTGCTAAAAAAAGACCTGCGATTGAAGCTTATTTAAGCATATATTCTATCAAAATATATGATTAAAGCTTATTTAGGGCTATAGAAATATCTACTACTGGTGGTTATTTATGGCTAAAAAAAAACCTTACGTTTGAAGCTTATTTGGGTCTTAAGAAAGACCTACGATTGGAGCTTATTTGAGATTAAAAAAGACTTATGATTAAAGCTTATTTGAGAATATAAAATGATCTTCGATTAAAGGTGATTTTGGACTAAATAAAAACCTAGGATTAAAGCTTGTTTTAATCTTAAGAACAACCTAAGATTCAAGCTTATTTAAAACCATAGAACGATCAATGATTGGTAAAGGTAAATTTGTTCTAAGTAAATAAATTCTTATGATTAATTAAATAAAAATCTTCAATGGATCAGATAATCTATAGTAAGAATAACAACAATTGGGGAAATAATTTGACTATAGAAAGGTCAATACAGCATATTTTTGACTTAAAAAAGATCTAAGATTGAAGCATATTTAAGACTAAAACAAAAGACCTACAATTGAAGCTTATTTATATCTAGAGAAAGAAGTTAAAGCTTATTTGAGAATATAAAATGATCTTCGATTAAAGGTGATTTTGGACTAAATAAAAACCTAGGATTAAAGCTTGTTTTAATCTTAAGAACAACCTAAGATTCAAGCTTATTTAAAACCATAGAACGATCAATGATTGGTAAAGGTAAATTTGTTCTAAGTAAATAAATTCTTATGATTAATTAAATAAAAATCTTCAATGGATCAGATAATCTATAGTAAGAATAACAACAATTGGGGAAATAATTTGACTATAGAAAGGTCAATACAGCATATTTTTGACTTAAAAAAGATCTAAGATTGAAGCATATTTAAGACTAAAACAAAAGACCTACAATTGAAGCTTATTTATATCTAGAGAAAGAAATTAAAGCTTATTTGAGAATATAAAATGATCTTCGATTAAAGGTGATTTTGGACTAAATAAAAACCTAGGATTAAAACTTGTTTTAATCTTAAAAAAGCCTAAGATTGAAGCTTATTTAAAACCATAGAACGGTCAATGATTGAAGGTAAATTTGTTCTAAGTAAATAAAGTCTTATAATTAACAAAATAAAAACCTTTAACGAATCAGATGATCTATAAAAAGAATATCAATTGGGAAAAATTGGACTATAAAAAGGTCAATAAAGCATATTTTTGACTTAAAAAAGGTCTAAGATTGAAGCATATTTAAGACTAAAAAAAAGACCTACAATTGAAGCTTATTTATATCTAGAGAAAGAAATTAATTAAAGTCCTATGATTAACTAAATCAAAATCTTCAATGGATTAGATGATAGGAAGAATAACAATTGAGGAAAAATTGGACTATAAAAAGACCAATAAAGCATATTTGTGACTTAAGAAAAACCTAAGATTGAAGCTTATTTAAAACTATAGAATGATGAATGATTGAAGGTAAATTTATACTAAGTAAATAAAGTCCTATGATTAACTAAATAAAAACCTTCAACAAATCTGATGATCTATAGAAAGAATAAGAATTGGGAAAAAATTGGACTATAGAAAGACTTACGATTAAAGTTTATTAAGGACTAAATAAGAATTTATGATCTAGCGCTATAAAAGGACCTATTTTAAGATTTTTCAGGGCTTAAAAAAAGTCAAAATTGGAATGTAAAAAAACATACGATTGAAGCTAAGTATGGACGTATGATTAAAGCTAAAGCTGTTAAAAAAAACAACTATTGAAGCTTATTTAAGACTAAATATTAGAAAGATCGTTGATTACAGAAAATTTATTTTTTATTTTTTTGATTTATGATTTAGATCTTTATTTATATATTTTAAATTCAAGATTTGATATACGTAAGTCTAATTGATTAGAATATTTATTGAATAATATCATAGCTTTTCTTAAAGGTTTATTCAAAGCATATGCTGTTCTATGAGTACCTATATAAAAGAAATAATTATTTTGCCTTAGAGGACTAGGAGGTAAATATAGTTTATATAAAGGGTGGTCCAACCAAAACCCACGATGTTAATTTTAAATAAAACGAAAAGTTTTCAGAGATTTATCTTAATATTTTTTATTAAGGTAAAAGAATCTATGACAATTATGTGTGAAACAAAATAACGGCCAAATGCTCGCCACAGCTTCGGTGGCGTACTTCTATCCAATGGTCCATATTTTCAATGACTCTGAGACATAATTGATGTTCAATGTCATTAATGTGCCCGGTTATTTCATCTTTTAGCTCTTTAATTGTTCTTGGCTTATTGACGAACACTTTTTCTTTTAAATATCCCCAAAGAAAGAAGTTCAACGGTGTCAAATCACAGGATCGTGACGGCCAATTAACATCGCCACAACGTGAAATAATACGGCCATTGAATTTCATTCGAAATAGAGCCATTGTTTCGTTGACTATGTGGCAAGTGGCACCATCCTGTTAGAAACCACATGTCGTCCAGGTCCATATCCTCAATTTCTGGCCACGAGAAGTTCGTTATCATCTCGCGATAGCGAACACCATTCACGGTAACTGCTTGGCCGACCTCACTTTCGAAGTAGTACGGCCCGCAAAAGGCTTCAACAATCCTAATGCGCTGCTCAATTGTGTACCTCTCCATGGTTGAATTTATCAAACACTGAAACAAAGAAATGTCAAATTAAGTTGGGCAAAAAACTTGACGTTAAGGTGTGACTCATAATTAACATCCTGTATTATGGTTGGACCAAATCAGGACGGTAAATTAATCCATATAAGAAATATACAGAAGAAATTTTATGTCTTGTTTGTAAAGTTTTCATAGAAATCAAGGCACACTTATCAGGGTATGTAGAAGTCTAAAGTTGAGGATTTACAAATGAAAAATTTAAAAATGAAAGAGCAAACTTTATAAATATTACTTGAATTTTTTCAATTTTTTGTTGTAATGATCAAAATTATTAAAATTACGGCATAAAAAGCTTAAGATTTAATAAGCTTTAGCTATAATATAATTTAAATGATTATTAAATGTTAATTTTCTATCAAATAATACCCCTAAATCGAAAATTTCAACCACAGATGTTAGTAAATGTTGATGTAGTCTATATCGGGATAGAACAGTGTTACAACATCTGTAATAAGTCATAGAAAAACATTTGTTTAAATTAAAAGCTAAACCATTGTGGACTGACAAAGAACTCATCCTATCTAAATCTTCCGCATACAAGTAATGAGATTTTCTGAAATACAAGTCAATGTCATTAATAAATATATTAAATAACAAAGGACCCAAAATACTACCTTGTTGAATACCAGAAGTTGGAATAGATTTTGTAGAACAAATAACATCAAGAGAAACTACGGATTATCTATCCGACAATTAATAATGAAACCAATACGCAGAGAAAAAATATAGTTGTAGTGACCATAATCTAAGAGCAACATATTGTGATTGGAACATATGATTACAGCGTAAAATAGATATGATTAGAAGTAATAATTATTATGATTCCACTTTTTCATATTGTATCCGATTTTATGATTTGTTTTTTTCCATGTAATTATTATAGTTTAGCATATAATTGAACAATCTTATTTATATTATTATAACACATTGTCATATTTTGATTCCATTTTATCATATTATTACCTCATGTTATCATCCTATCTTATCATATTATTATTATTTCATTTTATCATATTATTATGCCATCTTATCATATATTAATAAAAATTATTATTATTTTTATAATATATATATATATATATATATATATATATATATATATATATGTATATAATATATATAATATATATAATATATATAATATTTACATATTATTACTTATATTCATTTGTACCACCACATGGTTAAAATACAAGATATCTTATATTGCTTAAATCACACCGAGTATAATCAAACCTTGTCCATTTATATTTATTCATATATAAACTAAATGAGAATTAGGTTGAAGTTGGAAACAAATATTAAAAAAAATATATATATTTAAAAACAAGCAAGTGTTGAAGTTTTCCACTAAGTTTGTGAAAAGCATAAGTGTTATATTTATTTGTAACATTTTATTGTTATAGAAATAATAATATGGTTTAAAAAACAGAATTTGGTTTAAGAACAAGGAAAAATACTGCAAATATTTAATGGTTGTAGAAGTAATAATATGTTTCACACTAACAAAATTTTGTTCTGATAAAAATATTTAAAAACATATAATTTTTGCAGTCAGTCATATTAAAATTCTTTTTGAGTGTAAACATTAAATGACCAAATTGAATCGAAGTCATTGTCATTATGAACACAGAGTTATTAAAGTTCCATAAAATTAACAATGAGAACATAATATTGTTGTAGTGACAATACTGTAATCATGTTTTTTTCAGCGTGAAAATAACATTCGGGAATGAACGCCCAATTTATTTATATATATATATATATATATATATATATATATATATATTTTTTTTTTTTTTTAATAATAAAAGTTCATATGGTACTCGGTCAAAAGCCTTAGCAAAGTCCGGGTAAATCGCATCAATTTTCAATCAGTCTTCAAAACTATCAGCACAATACTTAGTAAAAATAGCCAAACTAGTACAGGTTGATCTTCCAGTCATAAATCCATGATGAGATAAAGAAATATGCCTCTTTACAATGAAGAAAAGCTTACGATATACAATATGTTCAAGATTTTTTTGAAATATTGATTGATTTGGAAATTGGTCTTTTGCGATTACAATATAGTTTTATTAATACATATTTGCTACATTTGATACATTTTGAAAAGTTTCTGAATAAATTTTAAATTTAAAAATTCCTTTTAATCATTAATTTAATTTATTTCCTTCAAATTTGATTAATGTTGAGAATTGTTATAAATTTCAGTACATAGCAATTATTAAGCAATAAAATTTAATCCTTTTAGTAGTGTTAATCCTCAATAACATTAATTTGTAATAATTAAAATCGAATTTAATAAAAACCAACATATACATATGTATGTACTACGTTTATACAGCAGCTGTTGGCATATAAAAATTTTTTGAAACAAAAAGAAAACATCTTAACATTAATTTGCAAATAAGATTTATTTACAAAAAAAATATAAATAGTATAAACGCAATAAGTACATAAATGTTTTTTTGAGTTAATGCATCAAAATTTTCATTTGCAAATAAAACCTACGTATAAACATAGTAATATTCTTTTTACATTATAAGGTTAGCAAATTTTAAATACATAAAATAAACAAAATTTTAAAGAATTTATGTTTAAGATTAAACATATTTAGCTAAACAAAAAAGAAAGAGGGTGTGCTTTTACTTAATAGTTGGAGTGTCAAAATATAATTTTTCATTTTTACTCATCACTCGTACCTCGCTTATACATAAATGAGGGGTTAAAATCGAATCATTTTTATTTCCGTCAACAACGGTGTCTTTTAAATGTTTGATGTCCTTTTTTTTGTTGTAATTGAGTCATAGTGTGTGAGTATATATTTTGATGATGTTGTGCTTTTTTTGGGTTTTTGTTGTTTTAGTTGTTTTTATTGTTTTTGTCTAAATCAATTCTCGTTGTAAGGTTACCCAGCATAATAAACAAATTTGTTATTTTGTTTACATGAGACAAAATAGACATTTGTTCTTTTTGTTGTTGTTTCTTTGTTTGCAGCTGTATAAACAAATTATAGTTTTTTTTTTGCACTCATCAAAATAAATAAAAATTGGGTAAGAAAAAACTATTAGAAATTAGTCAAACCTAATTTGAATACATTTGATCGATTTATTTAATTCTAAAAAAAAGTACCAAATTTCAAAACAAACCATTTAAAAATTTTTCAATTTCTAAAAATAGGATTAAGTATTAACTATTTTTTAATACTGAAATTAAAAATACCTTTTTTTCAAAAAAGTACACAATAAATAAAGTAATATGTATATCCATTGAAAAAAAAAAAACGTTTTATTTAAAAAGATACAAGATTTTCAAAAAAGTACTATTTACTACATATAATATAATACTATTTTTCAAAAATGTACTAATTTTAACAAACAGTTCCATTAAAAGAAAATAGTGTTCAGTATATAAAATTGCAAATTATTTTCTAACTCCACCTGTTGTTTTGATGTCTCTGATGTAAATCGAACCCACAACACCCATCCTGATAGATGAACCAAATAGTCTATCGGGGCACCTATTTGTAACATATTAAACATATTAAATTATTTAATTTTGGTTCAAAGAAAGATTTTCAGATTTATTTAAAAGAAATTTTTATAAAAATTTTATCTTTGGAGAAACTTCATATATTTGGAAATTTTTGCTGTTTCTAAAAAACTGGCAAAAAATTGGGGCTTTTTATAGAATTTTATCAATAAAGTCATTTTTATTCTATGTCGGGTAAGGAATACTTACGGATTTCTGAAACTGTATTCCTTTTATAAATTCCAGATTTGAGATTTTGTAACATATAGGTCAATATTAATATTTTTATATAAAATTTGTCAAATTCAGAAGGTTCCAAATTTAGCACTATTTGCTAATTGAACTTGTTTTCTTCTTTAAAATAACATTCATTCTTTAATAAAGTTAAAACAAATAAATATAAAATTGTATTTTAAAAGAGAAAGAGTGATGACGCTTTAAACGTAGAAAAAATATCAAAGGTGATATAATTTGAGACCCCATAGCTCCATTCCTAAACGGTCTCCCCTGCTTTGACAGGGTGAACTTTTTAGAAAATCGAAATAACCCATTCGAAATTATAGATTTGATACCAAAATATTTTGATTATGCCCTATTGTGAAACGTATAGCTATGCGTGAGTTCCTACTCATAATTACATCTTAACAAATTATCGGTACGAGGAGAAAAGGACTGTGTCAATTGTGATAATCTGTTTCTTTCTTTTTTACAGAAGAACTAAATAAAAAATTATATTATTATGCTTATAATTTCAATTTCAAACTTGTACTTATGTACGGAGCGATAGTATGGTGGAAAGCGATGGAAAAATCCACATTTTGCGGAATCTTCGAAGAGGTACTGCATAGCTCAGCGCTACTAATTACAGGTGCGCTACGTACAATACCATCCAAGGCATTATTCTTTCTGATAAACTGGATGCAAGTGGATATAATGGCCAAACAAATCGCCATCATGTCGGCGACTAGGCTTAGTACTATAGGTGCATGGAGCGGTAGGAGCTATGACCATGCGACCATTTTGGGAATTTAGTATGACATCCCTGACAATATTGATTATTGTATTACCAAAACCTTTCTGGACAGAGGTTTTCAGTTTCAATCTCAGCCGATCCCACTATAAAAGGCGGATCGATTGAGGTTTACACTGATGGATCCAAATCTTCTGAAGGGGTGTCTTTATTCTCGCATATAAGAGGAAAATCTCCCTTAAATTGCTGTATCACTGCAATGCTCTTCAAGCGGAGATTTCAGCCATTAGGAGAGCGGTAAATTGGCTAATGTACTGTAGAATATTCGGAGCGGATATTCAAATTTGTACCGACAGTCAACCCGCGATTAAGTCTCTTTCGGGTGTCAAGACATTCAAACCTATAGTTGATCTGGATAAGGTGTCACTCAAGTACCCCGGGAAATATTATTGCGGATGAATTAACCAGAATTGGTTCCCTTCTTCAAAGTGAAGGATCGAATCAACTAGTTGGCATACCGCTGTCATCTTGCAGATCAATAGTACTGCGGCACTTGTCGAGTTCTATCTCGAGATAGATATGGCTCCAGTACGATCAGAAACGGTCGAGTTTCATTCTGGGATTGCCGAAGCGGCAGCTACGAATACATGTAGCCATTATTACAATGGACTGGATTGCTGGTGCATACGCTAGGATACTAGAACTTCCTTTTAACAATTATTGTAGAAGTTGCTTTAACGAGGAGGAAGAAGCAGCAGAACATTATTACTGCTGAATTTGGTAGTCCATATATGCAGGGATTATCTAATATCTCTGTAATTGATATCAGACAGATTAGATCTTTTATACGCGTATCAGGTTGGTTCAATTCGAACGCATTCTCGAACATGTGATAACAGACTCATATGATCCCTTAGAGTAACACAGCGGGACCAATAGGACCCAAGTGAGCTGTATAGTTTGTATATACAGCTGCCCATCTAACCTAACCTAATGCCTATAATTTCAGCAAATAGATATCTATTAGTGCACAGTTATCTATGGAGTAAAAATGTTTGGAAATTTTAACGAAATGGTATAGTAAAGTGCATTCCTTCCAAAAATGCCTAAAATGAAAATCCATTTTTTGATAAAATGTTGGATACATTATAAAGCCAACACTTCAGATAACATGATTCATAACTTTTTTTCGCAGCTTAGATTTGTAGTTTGGTAGTAATAATGACACAATCTGGAATACTTTTCATTATTTAGCCATTATTTTGAATAAATGCTGTTTAAATTCTTATAAACAAAGTATGAAAATTTTGAAAATGTGCAACTTTTTGGAGAAATTTGGTTTATCGTTAATCTTCTGATGTAAAATGCTTATCACAAAATTATCCTTTTGGTACATTTATGACATACAATTTTATTTAACCTAAACTTTGATAGACCAGACATTTTTTGCAATAGGTTTCAGAGATTGAGTCTAAACAGGATAGTGTACTCCTAAGTGTAGTAAGTTAGTGTTTATAAAATTCAGCTGCTACTAACTGATATTCTTTTCACCACAAAAATAATGTTAAAATTTCCCGGGATCCGGGGAAATTTAAAAATAAATAATTAAAAATGTTTATATATTTATAAGATAATTCAGTTAAATGAAGGATAAAAAAATGTTTAAAATAAACTAATTACTCTTTATAGAAATAATTGTTTTATACAATGAACAATTCTTTCTATAAAGAGTAATATTTTCCACAGAAGTCAATATTTTTAAAACTTTATTACGGGCGGCCCCACTGTGTTTTTACTACTAGATGCTGTGATATAAGCATTTTGGAAATAAATCTGTAACTTCTAATCGGCTGTGAATTTACAAAAAATTTCACATAGACATAGCATAGGAGTGTAAAATTTTAAGTTTGGAAGTGGGACTTAACAGATTTCTCAGGAACGAAACTAAGGGGGTTCAAAGTAGCGAACCTCTGACATAAGCAATTTTTAATCCTAATACTAACGAAATTTTCGACGATTATTGAATTTACCATTTGAAATAAAGAAGTGTAAAAAAATTTACGATTTTAGTAAAAAGAATCCCACAATTCCCAAAAAACTGGCGAAAATTCCAAAAATGGGATTTTTTTTCAATTTGGCCATAAAGTCATCATTTGTTGTACGTCTCGTAAAAATCATTGGCAAGATCTTTGAAACAAGTCAGAGTTTCCGAAATTGCATTGCGTTTATAGTTCCATGCTTTGGGGTTTTAAAACATATAGGCTAAAATCAAAATTTCGATACAAAATATATCAAATTTGGCAGGATTTGGTGATTAGGCTTTTCATATCAAAATTATCTTTGTGAAGACATCTTTGAGAAAAGTATAAAATCATTGCATGTTTTTAAAGAAAATTTTATTTTAGAGAAAAAAGAGTGTGGACACTTTTTCGTCCAAAAACACAAAAAAATATAATTTTTGCAATCTTCAAATTCAAAATCGTTTATTTTTGTTTTGGACTCGGTAAAGGTATCGACTTCAAATTTTCTTTAGTCGATTCTTTAACTAATTACAGAAAAAGTATAGCTAAACCAATCGGAAATGTTGTTCTGTAATGGAAAAAAACTGGAGTAAAATTAAGTCAGTTGAAATTTTAAAATAACTCGAAATAACTGGAATACTATAAGAGATAAATAGTACATGTTTTTCGTAGGTATTTTAAGAAGATATAAAAATCTATGAAATCGGGTAAGAAACAAAAATTTGGCTAGCAGTTAAAAATTGTATATGTCAGTGGTTCTCTGCACCTCTCTGAGCTCCCCTTTCACGCTTAAAATTGTACAATCCTCTCCTGTACCTATGTACAATTTTATGTTAATCCAACCATCGGATTAGAAGTTACAGATTTATTTCCAAAAAATTTCGATTCTGCTCCACTGTGCAGTATTACGATAACAAGATATTCTTTAAACGCAAATAGAGAAGTGAGCTGAACTTATTTTTGAAACATACATACATACATACAAACATGCATATGAATAAACAATACAAATTATATATTTTCGTTCAAAAGTCATTGTTCTCTAATACTTTTCCATTTTATAACAAAAGTCAACAAGACGTTTAATGCTAACATCTGTGAAGATGGAAATTTAAAAGCCAAAAATATAGAAATATTTTTAAAAGTGATATCTATTGCCTCAGATATTCTTAGATATTATCTAAAATCGTAAAGCGTTATATGGTCCATTTGATTCTATAAAATCTTCATTTAGCTTTAATTGTAATTCTTAATACTGTCCCAAATTAACTTAATTTAATAACCTTATAAAGTCCCAATAGGGTAGGTTAGGTTCTTATGGCAGCTGTCTAGTCAATAAAAGACAGCTCACTTGGGTCCAATTTGGTCCAGTTGTGAAATCCTAAGGGATCATGTGTTGCTAACTCTCATGTCCATAACAGCGTTCGAAATGAACCAACCCGACGCATGTATGAAAGAATTGATCCATCTGATGTTAATACTAGAGAGATCTGACAATACATGCACAAACGGATTTCCAAAATTAGCAGGCCTGATCTCGACAATTGTGGGAGAGTCGCATAAAATATGCTCCACCGTATCCTCCTCTTCCTCATCCCGACAACTTCTACAAAAATCGTTAAAAGGAAGACCTAGTCTACTAGCATGCACACCAGCAATCAAGTGCCCTGTGACCACGGCTAGCAGAATTCTTAGCCGATGTCTCGATAGTTCTGAGATACAGTTAGATCGAGATTCATCATAATGAGGTCATATTTGCCTCGATGTTGAATATGTGGATTAATTTGTCTATCTTGCGTAATCCTCGATAAGTTTTGCAGAATTATTGATCTACGGTATTCCAAACAGTTGGTCCGTATCTTCAGTTCGAAGAAGGGATCCATCTCTGGCTAGTGCATCCACAATAAAATTACCCGGGGTGCTTGAATGATCCCTAACCCAAACCAGCTTCAGGTTTGAATATCTCGCCATCTTATTCAGAGATGTCCGGCATTCATGTACCAATCTGGATGTCAAAAGGACATCCGAGAGCGATTTGATTGCGGCTTGACTGTCCGTATAGTTTTGAATATCCGCTCCGAATACCCTGCAGTACATTAACCATTTCACCGCCATCTTTATGGCCGAGAATAAAGACACCATCCCTCCCCCCTCTAACCCCTTCAGCAGATTTAGACCCGTCAGTGTAAACCTCAACTAAATCAGCTCTTAATTCTGTAGTAGTTGAGATTGATACTAAGAAGTCTCTGCCAAGAAAGGGTAGGGGATATATGTAATAATCGATATTGCTAGGAATACTATTAAGGAATCCCAGAATGGTCACAGTCCCAATAGCTTTCATCATAAATCTTTATATAATTAGAAATTAGCTTTAAAATTAATCAAAGCTCTTTATAAAGTGGTAGTTTAGTAACAATATTAACTTTTTATAAAGTAAAAATTTTTCTTTAATATAGTCCAACTTAAGCTTCAATTATTGGTTTTTATATAGCCACATTTTTGCTTTAATTGTTGGCCTTTATAATATTAATTTGCAGATATTTAAATAGTCCGAATTTATGTTTAATCGTTGACGTGTATAATCCCATTTTGCCTTTAATAAAGTACAACTTAAGTTTTAAGGTTCTATATAGTTCCAATTTAGATTTGTTCCTACGAATTCCCTTATATATAGTTAAAATTTATATTCCCAATTTAGCTTTAATCGTAAGTCATTTTATAGCACTAACTAAGGTTTAATCGTTGGTCTTTATATAGTCCAAACACAGCTTTTATCTTATAGATCAAATTTAGTTTTTATAATAGGTTCTTATATAGACAAATTTATAATTAACTGGTAGGTTTTTTAATAATTTCATACCTTGTTGTTTGAGCTTCATTCTAAGAACTTTATTTAGTCTCTTTATTTAGTTTAATATTTATTTTTGTTTAATCATCAGAAATAATTCTTAAGATCTTTTCATTAACACTATTGTTTGCGTGCCATAAACAAATAAATTTCTTATGTTTTGCAAAAAAAGGCGAGAAAGAAAGATATAGCCGGTCAAGACCGACTATATGATACCCTACACCAGTGTGTACTAGCATAAAAATTTGGGAAGGGGACTTATATTACACCTATGGCCAATTTTACTAAATATAAAATAAAATATACTGCAAATACACAATAATGCATTGATACTAACATCTAGATGATTTTATGCACTTTAGGGCAATTCCTGGAAGTGGGTTTATAGGGGAGCTATGGTAAATTATGCACCGATTCTCATAAAATTTGGCAATGTTTTTTCTACTTCCATAAAACTTATTTGTGTCGAATATTAACTTGATACTAACATTCGTATGGGATTTATGCACGTTAAAGTGATTTTCGGAAGAGGGGTTTATATGGGAGCTATGGTCAATTGTGGATTGATCTTCATAAAATTTGCTACAAAGATTGATATTTGTACAGAGCTTCTTTGCACATAATTTCATTAAAATATTCTTTTTTTTAAGGCACTTTTGAGTGCTTAAATTCTATTTCGGGTAGACATTTATGTGGGGGCTAGGTGAATTAATGGACCGATCACAACCAATTTCAATAGGCTTCGTTCTTGTATCAAAAGTCCCATGTGCCAAATTTCTTTGAATTATCTTTAAATCATCTTAAAATTGTGAACCGCATTTTATGCACAAGGCTTAAATGGACAGTCAGCCAGACGGACGGACGGACATCGGTAGATCGATTTAAAAAATGATTCTGAGTCGATTGGTATACTTTAAGGTGGGTGTTGGATAACTTTTTCTATGCATTACAAACATCAGTACAAACGCATAATATCCCAACCACCTATGGTGGTATAGGGTATAAAAACTTTAGTTGAGCAATTAAAATGTTTTCTTAAATTTTACAATTAAAATGTATAGTCTAAATAAAAGTAATCTACATTTAATTCCTTTTAACACAAATTTATAATATTTCATTATATTTATATTTATAAAAGTATTTTCTTTATTAAAAAAAATCTCTGACCTGTGATTGGTTTATTCTAAAAGAATTAAGCAACGCCCCTTGTCTTTCATGTCAGCCGACAGCCATGAAAGATATAAATGTCAATGGGGTAGTTGCATTTGTTGTTATCAAAAGTTCCAAACACCCCTTATTATAGCCCACCTTAGATAGCAGAGGCAGGATATATTTTATATTTGATAATAACATTTAAACGTAAACGAAAAACGGAAGTAAAAAGACCTTAAAAACGGAAGGAATAAATAGCACTTTGAAAATTTTTTGTAGAAAGATTAACGGTATAATTAACAAGTGTTAGTAAAAAACAAAACACACACACGTGCTTAAAGAAACTCAAAAGAACAACAAATAAAGAGCATAATAAAGCAGGGAGAAAAAAAACAGACATGTTTCATTTAATTGGCGGCACGTTTTAGGAATTAAGCGGAATATTTTTTTTAAGAAACCGAGATTTATAATAAATTATTAAAAAAAAAAGAAAATTACAGGTGTCAAAGTTTATTAAAAGAAAATACAAATATTACAAATATTACAAAAAAAAAAAAAAAAAAAAAAAAATAGAAATATTGTGTAATCTTATCTCTTCCTAAACAAATAAAAGTGTTAACATATTTACAATGACAAAGAAAATCATAAATTAAACAAATAAAAAAAGAAAACAATTACTTCAAGAGATAACAAAACAAGTGTTAAAAGTCAATATAAAATAAAAAATAATAAAATTCCCCCTAACCTCAAAAAGGAACCTTTTAACCGTGTTATTAAGTGGCTACACGTGCCCTTAAACTAGCAACACTTATTGCCACCATTACATACATTTTTTTTTTTTATAATATCATGTTTTCTATGGATAATTTTGATTTAGAATCCACTATGGCCCGTCATTTCTTCGAAGGCTCTCAGGCCACCAATGGCTCTTCTTCCTCTAGTTCAGAGTTTTTCTTTGGCGATGACAATAGCTCAGATACGGATGAAGATGATGCCTATAGCAGCGGTTTTAATAGCGATCAAGAGAATAATGAAAAGACGTAGGTTTTTCTCTTTATAACCTGAAATAAATTAAATCTAATGCCTGACCCCACTAATTTAGTATTTTTAAATGTTTTCTTCTTGATTCTTCCTCTCTTCCGCTTAAACGTAGACGTTCTTCGCATAAACGTCGTCTCAAATGTGCCTCTCAGGTGGCTCAACAACGTCAAGCGGCCAATTTACGAGAACGTAGGCGAATGCAAAGCATTAATGAAGCTTTTGAGGGCCTGCGTTCCCATATACCCACATTGCCGTATGAGAAACGTTTAAGTAAAGTGGATACTTTAAAGTTGGCCATAAGTTATATAACGTTTTTGAGTGAAATGGTGAAAAAGGATAAGAATGGCAATGAACCGGGTTTGAGTTTAAAGCGGAATTATCAAAAGGAACCACCGAAAAAGATTATATTGAAGGATAGAAGTAAGTACTGAGATAAACAAAATGTTGTTATAAGGGAATTAAAAGTAGGATGGATATCAGCTAAACAAAATCATCAAAAGATTTCGAAATGAGATTTTAAATTGATTTAAACAATTTTAAAAATAAATTATGAGTCAAGTCGCAGGAAACTGAAAGCAGACTATCAATGTAACATTTTAAATTAAATTTAAATTGATTGCTTTCTCTACGGTTTTACTCTATTTCTAGTGTACACTGGTGCAAATTCCTACAAACGCATATAAATTTTTTTTTAATTAATTTACCAAAAATGGGGCTAAAAAATAATTAAGGTGCTACAAATTAATTTTTTAAATTATTTATTGATTTCGGTTAAAAAATGGATAACAAATAAATTAAAATGTACATTAAAATTTTTTCATTGTAATTTTAACAGTTTAATGAAATTTTTATGGCGTTTTCCTATATACGCTCTTAAACTAATGAACCAATTTAGCATTATTAATAATGTGTTGATGAACCTTTATTTTGAATAACTTCAAAAATTCGGTCTGACATTGATTCGAATATTTTTTTTTAAGAAAATCACTGTCAATTTCTTCCCTGGCTTAATTAAAGTTTACGCATTTCTTGCGTAAACTTTATGGGCCATGTACCCCCACAGATTCTCCATGGGATTTAAATCCGGACTACATGCCGGCCAGTCCAATAGTGGAATACTATGTTCATTAAACCATGATTTAGATTGGTTCGAGAGACATGGATTGCAGCGTTATCCTGTTGGAATATGCAATCTTCATCCAATTTTTTTTAATCTATAAATTAGAGGAGAGCATCTTCCAACAGTTCATTATGGAACAAAACATATTTTTGATTTTCCTGCAACAGAAAAGGCTGCTCAAACCACAACACTGCCTCCACCGAAATTGCGTTTCGACATACGAATTTCGTTCGACCTCAAATCATCCTAATAGCCAAAATATGAATCGGGACCGTCCAAATTGTCTGTCCATTTCATTTATTTGCGCGCAAATCTTAAACGATTTCCTTATGATGATGTTTTAACATTTGGCTTACATTTTGGTTTATCTTCGCGAAATATATGCAACATGTTTGGAAGTGACAGAAAGGTCATGTTTATTTTTTATTTGTGTAACATTTAATTTATTGCGAGTGGCTTCTTCTTTTATTTTATTAATTTGCCCTTTTGTTAATTTTTGATTACCTTTTGTTGGTTTCCGCACTTCATATTTCTGCCCTTTCTTAAGAAAGCCTCGAATAACTCCTTCCGAACGGTTTATTGTTCATCTAATTTGTAAAAAAGAAAAATATATTAATAAAATATTAAAAGTTTTCAAAATTGACTTGAAAATTTGTTTTGATGACTGGAATGCATTCTAGTTCCCGAAAAGAAAAGTATTAATAGTGAACCTATTAATACTATACACGATATCAACAGCAAAACATAAAAATATTCTTTAGTGATTCGTTTTCGATATCAAAAAATTATGAAAATTATTCGATATTGATATTACTAACATCTTCTGATTATTATTATTATTATTATTATTATTATTATTATTATTATTATTATTATTATTATTGGCAATAGTTCGAAAACGATAATTTTCTATTTTGTTTCAATTCCATTTTGTTTCGAATCGAAAATTTAAAGCAGATTTCATTTTTAAAGCTATGTTTTATTTTTAACACAATATATCAAATATTAAAAAAAATACATTACAATTAATTACATTTCAAAAATAATTCATATCATGAACAATAAAATAAATAAAGTCATATTTACTTAACATAGTGTCTACATTAGACAATTTTTTATCAAAACAAACGTCAAACTTAAAGCGAATTTATGGAAGGTGGCAACAGTTGCACAAAAACAACAATATTGCGTATTATTTATTGTTTTTTATATATGCAGTTTGACAACTGTAATAACCAAAATAATAATCACCCGTTTAATTAAGGTTACCTTGTATATATTCGTACTAATTTTGACGTTTGTTTTGATAAAAATTTGCCTAATGTTGACATCAGGTAAGAGTCGCAATACTTTAAGTATTTTGCCCAAATTTGAACTTCGTCCAGAGAAGTCATCAATGTTTTTTCTCTCAATATTATTAATTTTTCTGTTACTCAAATCCATATCTTTTTATGTTAAATTTTCTGAACCAATCTGCAAGAAAATTTATCATATATTTTGCCAAATTTATTCAGAGAAGTAGTGCCATTACCTACCATTTTATAAATTTTTATTATACTATTTTTTTTTATTAAAAATTTCTGAAAATTTAACAAACATTTTAAATTTAAAGCGCAGTATTTTATAACCGATCGCTATGAACTATGACACAAGATGACATTACATTCTCCACGTTTTAGTCTTTGCATACACAAACAAGAAAATATTTATGTACGTTATCTTTGTTTACATAAAAATTCCTCAAAACATTTAGTTTTGATATTTTATTTATAAATGTTAAATATTGCGATATTGATATTTTTGAAATTTTCGAAAATTAAAGGAATGTTTAATATCGAGAAAAATTCGCTTTTAGCGGACGTTCGCTAATATCGCTAATATTGAAAAGGTCAGGCGGGATATAAGTATTAGTAAAATTGGTAGAGCTTTTGAATGTGTGCGTCACAGCAACAATGTAGTATAAAAAATCAAAATTGTTTTGATTTTAAAATGAACTACTGCAGACAGCTTTTTCGAATGAATTTTATTGTTTTTTTTTTTTAATTTATGAAATATTAATATAAAAAATATAAAAATATTTAAAACTTTTTTGTGTAGCACACACATAGAGGAGGGTTCATCGGCAGTAACTCTCTGCAGTATGTATCTATGGGCGTCTTAAGGTACTTTTCATATGTGATGTCTCATGGAATTAATGATAGTCAAAATATAAATTTAATAGTGTATTCTTGTATAGACCCATTTTAGCATTTATCAAAGGTAGTTATAAAGTTCCAGTTAAGCTTTAATCGTAACATTAATATACTCCCAATTTAGCTTTATTTGTTGCGCTTTATACACGCAGAGAAAGAATATGGTTATGGTGACCATAAGAGCAACATATTATGATTGGATTATATGATTGCTATGGTCATAAATAATAGATAATTATAATTATAAAGTAATCTATCTTTATCATATTATGATCCGATTTTTTTATGTTGTATTTAAAAAATTATCATGTAATGATCTGGTTTTATTACATTATGATCTGATTTTCGCATATTATAATCCGATTTTTTTTAAGAATCTATTTTATTATATGTTTTTTATAGAAACATGATTAACATTTCTGATAATATGTTACAAATTTATCTTATAATGATTGTACATTATTTTTTTCATTAATTATTTATTTGATACAGTGATGCCAACTATTACCAACGTAAACGCGTAGAAATGTTTGAAAAAAAGTGTTAAAAAGTTCTAAATTTAAAAAGATAACAGTTTTGTGGTACAATCAAGACAAGATTTGTGAAAAATAGTAAAAATGGGCAAAATTTAAAATTTCTTTTGAAAAGTAAAAAGAAACATAAACGGTGATTCAATAGCCTTTTTTTGACAGATCACGTGTGAGTCGTGTCATGCTGTCATATTATTTTTGTTTAGTATTGTTTGGCATTTCATAATGGAAAGACTTACGCCTGAACAACGTTTACAAATCGTTCAACTTTATTACGAAAATTCACGTTCTGTGAGGAATGTGTTTCGTGCACTTCGCTCAACTTATGGTCAATATAATCGGCCTACTGAGCGTACTATTCGCAACACCATCACCCATTTTGAGACCCGGCATTCATTATTGGATAATATTCGACCGAATAGACCACGTCCAGCACGCTGTGAAGAAAATATAGCGGCCATAGCTGAGAATGTACACGAAGACCGTGGAGAATCGATTCGGCGCCGTTCGCAGCAACTCGGACTGACGTATGGAACGACTTGCCGCATTTTACGTCGAGATCTTAAATTGAAAGCGTACCAAATACAGCTTGTACAACAACTGAAGCCCAAGCGACATCGCTTCGCTCTATGGGCTCTTGAAAAGTTCCAAGAAGATCCGACGTTTTCGAGGCAAATTTTGTTCAGCGATGAGGCCCATTTCTGGCTCAATGGATATGTAAACAAACAAAATTGCCGCATTTGGGACGAAGAGCAACCTTAAGAGATTCAAGAACTGCCACTTCATCCAGAAAAACAATGGTTTGGTGTGGTTTGTGGGCCGGTGGTCCATATTTCTGGCGACCGTTATCGTGCCATGATAACCGACTATTTGATTTAAGCAAGACGACGCCACTTCTCACACATCGCATCAATCAATGGATTTATTGAGAGAACACTTCGGTGAGCACATAATTTCACGTTTTGGGCCGGTCGATTGGCCACCAAGATCGTGTGATATCACACCGTTAGACTTTTTCCTGTGGGGATATGTAAAGTCTAAAGTTTACGCGGACAAACCCGCTTCGATTCAGGCCTTGGAGGAAAACATCACGCGTGTCATTCGGCCAGTCGAAATGCTCGAACGAGTCATCGAAAATTTGACTCAACGGATAGACCAACTGCGACGTAGCAACGGCCAACATTTGATAGACATAATCTTCAAAAAATAAATGCCAAAGAATGTTCTTTCGAATGATAATAAACATTCCCCATTAAATTTGAATTTTCTGTGTTTTTTTCTTTAAAATATGGATCACGCTTTATAAACAAAATTTTTACCATTAATCAACCCTTTGGAATGTACATCTAAAAATATTAATAGCAAACTGGGTAAATTAAAATGCAGCTTATGGGGATTCCATTATTATGAACCTCAATCCAAAATTGTTCAGTCCTTTCAATACTTTCCCACTCAAACAATTTTAATTTACGAATTGTTAAGATCTCTAGATGAATTTGGATACCAGTCTTTTCACAAATATAGGGAGAACTTAGTACAAAAAATGTCAAATAAAATAATAAAAAAATTAAAACAATTTTCAATTTTTTAAAAAGTAATAAAGAGCAAAAAGAGCTGAAAAAATTGTTAAAAGTGTTAAGTTTAGTTTCGGGCAAAAAAAAAATATTTTTCGCTTTTTGGACTACTAAAAACCGGCTAAAACTAGTCCGAAAAGGGCTAAGTTGGCATCACTGATTTTATTCATTATATATTGAACAAGATAGTAGAAACATATTTTTTATTAACTAAATTATTTTATAGTTAATAAATATCTCATTTTATTTGAATCATCCGGAATATAACCAAAATTTATCTATTTATATTTATTCATATATAAACGAAATGAGAATTATAGTGAAGCTGAAAAACAAACAAGTTATGAATTTTTCAACCATATTTGTAAACATTATACGCATTGTATTTATTTGTAACATTTTATTGTTATGGGAATAATAATATTAATATGGCTTAAAAACAAAATATGGTTTAAAAACAATATATGGTTTAAGAAGAAGGAAAAGGATTGATAATATTTAATGGTTGTAAAAATAATGTTGTTTTTTTATAATAATAAAATATTGTTTCTGGTAAAAATATACAAAAACATAAAATACTTGTAGTAATTTTTATTGAATATAAACATTAAATGATTAAATTTAAACAAAAACATTGTTATCATGAACACAGTGTTATTAAAATTAACAATGAAAATATTATATTGTTGTAGTGACAATGCTGTAACAATATTTTTTCTCTGCATAAATTTAACTTTAATTTTTGGCCTTTTTATATTTTCAACTTAAATTCTTAACATAACATTTATTCGCAAACCTTAAAATTGTTCCAATTTCATTTTTTATATTAACAATTTAGCTTTAATTGCAGGTCTTATGTAAGCAGAAATTGTTTTTAATATAGTTCAACTCAAACTGTATCCATGGGTCTTTAGTTCAAACTTAGTTTTAATTATAGTTTTTGCAAGACATCAACCAAATTTTCAAACTTCAGTTGTTAGATTATTAAAAATTAATATAAATATTTAATGTATTAGTAAGATCTTAGTGAAATTATGAATAAAATTTTTTTGTATGAAATAAGTTTTATTATTCTATGTGTGTCAAAGTTTCGGGTTATGCTTTGGAAATCGTGCTTTATCAATTTCTTCAAATAAATATTCACATTCCTTATAAGTTGCAAAGTAATACAAATAGACAATTTTTTCATATTTTTCTTAAAGAAGTAAAATTTAACTTTAATCATAAATTATTTTGTAGTTTAAAATTAATTTCAACTATATGCCTTTTGTCGTCTTATTGCCGTTTTAATCCTCGATCTTTATATAGCCAGTATTATTTTTTTTTATTCTTCATGTAATTTGCTCAAAAATTCGATGAAACCAATTGATAGAAAAGAGTGAAAAAGCATATTATCCACGATGTAATAAAAAATATGGCAAAAAAAAAAACAAGTTCAGGAAGAGGTAACACAAATAGTGTTAAAAAATTCTTCGACCAAATTGTGATGGTAATCTACATATTACATTAGAATATTTCGGAAATCAGAAATACCCGAGAAGGTACAAAATGGTTCTAATTTTTGAGATTCTACAGTAATTACATGGGGATTATCCGCTAATTAAAAGTTACTTAATTCGAATATTTTTATATAAAAAATGTTTCTTTTAGCCTCAGATATTTTGCATTTTAAAGACGAATATTCTAATTTCACTTTATTTTCCCCATCTAGAATCAAAAAATCTTTATGGATTGTGGTCAAAAACTTCCCAATAATATGACCTTTAAGACCTAAGGATCTCATATTCTTTTTTCTTACAGGCTATTTACAATAAAATGTTTTTCATAATCATTCAATAATAAAGTCTTATTATTAAAATACTTCTCTTTATGTGGATTGGATTTACTAAGAAATCAATATATCAAAGTTGGCATAATTGGTTCAAAAATATTTGATTTTTAAAAGAGTATAATTTCTAGTTGGACGATTTGGTATTACGAATTCGATCTTACGAAACAGGAATTCAGAATTAATTCAACCGTTTACTAAATTAATTATAAATGAAATATTCACATATTTTCTCCTACTTTCAAGAGTAGGGAGATCATTAAACTGTAATCGACTTTCATATTATGGTAAATTAATATTAGGATTCCATGGAAGATTATGAAGACAAAATAAGAGAAATTGTATCTGTGCCGCTTCAATTTTCTTTATATGAACTTCGTATTGAGGATCCTGGATCACGGAAACATATTCCAGGATTGGTCTTACAAGAGATAGGAATAATTGCTTGGAAACGTAAGGATCATTAAACTCTCTTCCCCAGCGGTTGAGGAAATCTAGAACTCCTTTTGCTTTATTAACGATTTGCAAAACGTGGGAATTCAAGGATAGTTTACAATCAAGCAATACACTCAGATCAAGCAATTCTTCGACTAGATCAAGTTGATATTCATATATTGTGTATCTACAGAGTACTGACCTTCTTCTGTAGAACATCATGTGTTTACACTTTCTTAAATTCAGATCCATTATATTCATCATACACCAATCTTAAAGATTGTCAAGATCTGATTGGAGTGAGGAACATTTATAGGAATAGTTAAAGCTATGCAACAGCTTTACATCATCAGCATACATTAATATTCTACAATTCTTAATGTAAGCCGATAAATCATTTATAAATATTAGGCATAATAAGGACCCGAGATGATTTGACCTTGCGGAACAGCGGATAAAACAGGAATGATTTTGCACATTCTCTAAATAATACAAATTGGTATCTATTTTTAAGATATGTAGAAATCCATTTAAGGAAAACAGGAGAAAAACCGAGTTTATTGATTTACTTTATCGAAAGCTTTACTGAAATCTGTATATATTGTGTCTGTCTGTAAACCGGAATCAAATGCAGTTATAACTATGGCTGTGAATTCCAAAAGGTTAGTAGTAGTAGCGGAATATCCTTTTCTAAATCCATGCTGAAATGGGGAAAGATAACAAACAACTTGATGCGAAAGGATTTCAGTAACTATCTTTTCGGAAAGGTTTGGTATAACACTTAATTTAGCTATACCTCTATAATTGGAAATGTTGGATCTGCTTTCGGATTTAAACAAAGTTATAATATAAGATTTCCTCCAAACTTCAAGGAAAATAACCACTAAATATTGAAATGTTATTGGAGATATAAGAGAATGTAAACATTTTATAAGAACACAGCTTGGAACACCATCAGGTTCATATTTATCAGAATATTTTAGATTCTGCATAGCTGTCATTACCATCGATTTATCCAATTATCCCTATCAGTAATTGGATATGGTTAATTGGAAAGTTGATGTAATTCTTTATCAGAACAGGCGGATGAGAAGAAAGCAGTATCTGCATCGTTTGAGGATTTTTTATTATTTCATCATGGACAGATATCCAAAGTTTCTACGCTTACAATTTACAAACTGGTAAAAATATTTTGGATTATTTTTAAACTTTCTTTTTCACCATAAAAAGATAATTATTGTAACATTGGATGGCATCAGGAATTGGATATGGATAATTGGAAAGTTGATGTAATTCTTTATCAGAATAGGCGGATGAGAAGAAATCAGCAAAAATATCGCAAATATCTGTATCGTTTGAGTGTTCTTTATTTCTAAATTTCATCATGGAAGGATATCCAGAGACTCCACGCTTAGAATTTACAAACTGGTAAAAATATTTAAAAATATAATTATTATAACAAGCCATCATAGAATTTATTTAATCATTCTATGTGAAAATTATTTTTCAAAATTTTTGTATGAATTTTTTAATAACTGTCATTTTTTTTTTAATATTAATCATATGAATTAATATAATTAAATTTGTAAAAAAAAAATTAAATAAAAAATTACTTGAAAAATTTTATTGAATAATTTTTGCTGTGTAACTTTTAGTTTTTTTAATTTTTTTATTTTCAATATAAAATAAAATTTAATTTTTCCATTAAAACGCACTAATATTTAAACTTAAAATAAATAATGTTTTAAGAATTGTTCCATTCAAAAAAATTTCTCACGCTTTCAAAACTTTCGTTTGATGTCGAATCAAGCATGACAACATTTTGTCTTTCAATCCTAACATAGTGTCTACATTAGAGAATTTTTTATCAAGACAAACTTTAAACTTAACCCGAATTTGTGAAAGGTGACAACAGTTGCACAAAAACAACAATATGACGTATTCACTATTGTTTTTTATATATGCAGTTTGACAGCTGTAACAACCAAAATAATAATCAGCTATTTAACTAAGGTTACCTTGTATATGTTCGCACTGATTTTGACGTTTGTTTTGATAAAAATTCGCCGAATGTAGACATTAGATAACTTAGTGTCTAAATTAGACAAATGTTTATCAAGAGAAACATCAAAATCATTGCCAATGTATACAAGGTAAACTCAGTTAAAGAGCTGATTATTATTTTTGTTTGTTAAAGCTGTCAAACTGCATATACAAAAAGCTTTAACAAATTCACCTTATTGTTGTTTTTATGCAACTGTTGTCTTGATAAAAAATTTTCTAATATAGACACCACGTGAACATACTAGTCATAAACTACTAAATAAATTATAATGCACGTATTACAATAAACCAGAAATAAAAACTTGCGTGTTCCAAAAACGCCCACTGAACAGGCAGCTGTTTGGTGAGAGAAAAAAATGAAAATACGCTTGATTTGAAACTTCTATCAAACACACAATATTCTAATCAACTTTTAATAAACAAAAACAAAAACGATAAACGATCTTTTAAATATTCAAATTATATTGAATGAAAATATTTTCACTTTAACGATAATTTTGCGAAAACAAAATAAATGAACACGTAATCATTAAGATAGATCTTCCATCAATGTCAAAATTAATAATACTCTTGCATTCATTCATTCATTCATTCATTCACTGAGTTTTTGGTTTAACGATTTAGCTAATGAAGAGCATATGGATTTCGTTTTAGCAAGGACAAAATTTTGTATAAAGATTGTTATCTTAAATGCTGAATGTAGGGTTTTTTTTTCAAAACCAAAGTGGTGGGTTTGTGGTTGCGGTTTAGAAATAGAGACAGAGATGATAAAGCAAAAAAATAAAAGCCATTTGAGGATATTATTAGTATACGTTTTCGGTTGTTGTTATTGTTTTATGAAACAATATTGAAATCTAATGATTTTATAGAGAGATACCCAGCAAGCGAATAGTTTACGTCTGTCTGGAACTAATTAAAATTTTCACACTTTTTTCGTTTAGTCCTAAGCCTGACAGGATAAATTTAAAACAATTTATTTTTATACGAGTATCATAGAAAAAGAAATATGCTTTAATTTGTTGCAGTTAAGGTTAACATACTGAACATTTTTGCTAATAAAATTTCTAACATTTTAGTTACGGTTTTTTGGTTAATAATTTTTCTATTCAAAAGGTATGATGATGACGTTTAAGGATTAGGGGAAATATATTTTTCTTTAATTTTCTTGTTAAAAAAGGAGAATTGTTTTATAAATAAGGGAAGAAGGGGTAACTTTTTTTAAATTTTGGGAATTATTTATTTTTCACAAGGATTTTAAAAAATATCTAAGTATTTTTTTTTTTTTTTTTTTTTGTTTCTTTTTGAAAAAGTCAAAACAAAAATAAATTTCAAAATCATTATAGTAAAAGTCATGGAAGACAATTAGAAGTTTATGCGAGAGTCAGTTCAAACTAAATTTTCAAAAATTTTACTAATTTTTTCAAAACACAAAACCTAATTTATGCCACAACAAAATACATGTAGTCACATATATTTTGTTGTTGCATGAATTAGATTTTTGTCTATCACATAAACTTCTAATTGTATTCTATAGTAAAAGTGTTAAAAAAAATATTCAAATTTATCTAAGTGGTTGATAAAATATGGAAGCAGTTTTTGTGAAAAAAATCGTTTAAATTAAAATAATTAATCCTAGGGCACAGCAATTTCTTTGACGTTGCAGTGTCCCATTAAAAAAAAAAATAAATAGAAATAAATCTGCAGTTTCCAAACGGTTGGTCCGATTTCATGGAAATTTTGCACAGTAATAGTAGAAGTGTAGTAGAGCTTAAGTTTAAACTTGAACTATATAGAAATAACGGGTGCAGGTCGACTCTGTCCCAAAGTTGGAAATAATATTTGAAATGATCCTGTTTCATTATATCTAAACCGTTTTGAAAGATTTTTATATGAGTGGATTCAGCTGGCCGAAATATAACAAAAAAAAATATGTATAGGTTATCTCTTGCAGTTTACGAGATATTGAGCTTCAAAGAATATTTTTTTTACTTTTGAACGTACCTTGGTGAAGTTTTTTTCCTAGAGCTTATCCAAATTTCATGGGATTTTTACCTTTTTTGCTATATCTTCGTAACCAATATCGGTCAGCAAAAATCTCTATTACCAAAAAATTAAAAACAAATTGAAATATTAAAATTTTTCTGATTCCAGCTTTGCGATTTGAGAGATTAAGTATAAAATTGATAATTTATGAAAAAATAGATGTAGTTCGGGACCTCGCAGGAATAAATTTTTAAAATTTTTTTCCTTAACAGGGCATTCAGACCGACGCGAAATTACGTACTTTCGTGATTTCAGCCGAAATCAAGTTGAAATTATATAATTTCACATACATTTTGACACTTGCGAAATTACATAATTTTGTGTAATTTCGGCGAAATTGCATTGAAATTACGATGCCCATTTCCGTGGTTGGAAAAAGTACTTTTTTTTCAACTATATACTGCATGTTTCAATCGTGAGAAGAAAAAAAACAATTGACAGATGATCTTAAATTTAAACATAAATCTTGAAATTAATTATTAAAATGATTTTGCAAAGTGAAACGTATCCTTTTTACCTTTGCAAGTCTAATAATTTTTAATTGTTGAAATAACAATTTCTTATTAGCAAGCTTTTCATTAATAATTTCCTATTTAGTAAGTAATTGTTTCTTATTTGTTTCCATTTCAAAATACTTTATTTACCCCGTATAACAATTTAAAATGTAAACAATAAGTATCAGTTGTTCACGAAATTACATCAAATGTCATCTAGACAGTATGAACACTCTAGATTTCATTCGTTATTTCGGCATGAAATTTCGTAATTTCGCGCCGGTTTGAACAAGGCTTAACACTATTTTGTATTAAGTTATCTTTCAGTAAAAACAAGTTAGACAGCTAAATTTTGTATACCTTTCAACACCTTTCGACAAATAATTTATATTTTCATATTTATATTTTTAAAAGTAATAAATTTGAAAATTCATAATTCGCGCTATAGACACTTCAATATTATAAGTGGTTTTTTCCATATGATATGATATGTTCACTAGTAAATACGAAAAAAAAAAAAATTACTTCAATTAATAAACTTTTATTATAGTATTTTTGTTGTTCTAAATGTGACATTGTGCAACGCTGAGGTTATGAATGTGATCCATAAACCTGCGTCCGACTCGAAGGACCATAAACAAGTTTCAATCTTTTAAAATAATCTTTTAATTTTTAGTTTAGTTTGAAACTTAATTTTTGAAAACGAATACATATAAAGAAATTTTAAAACTATTTCAAAATTCTTAAATAAAATCTCTCTTTGAAAAGCTCTTCCCCTTTATACTATCAAAATCTATGATAATTTTTGAGAAGATAAAAAAAAACACAAAATTTACCTTTGCCAAAGGTAAATCATACATATAAACTCCTCCACACAACAAATTAATGATTTTTCCTGACATCCCAATAATTACAATTGTGAGAAATTTTCCAAGCTTTAACAGCTGGAACAACCAAATTTACCAAAACATATACAAACATTTTATTGACGCTACAAATGGACTAACATATAATATTATATAGAGTATAAAACATGACAACAAATTTCCCTAAGAAAACAGTCGCTTGAGGGAGGGAGGGGGGAGGGATTTTGTGTTTTCAAAAAACACGCAATGGCTGAATATAAAGCTCCCCAATAAAACTACGTTAAGGTTATTTTTATAAAAAAAAAAAGAAAACATTTAATACTGCAAAATTGCACGTCTGGCAATTGTTCACACCACTCCCTCGCTCTCTTGGTAACAAAAGATTTCAATAGAAAAGTATAATGATACAATAATGATTTTTTAAAACCAATGAGATCAAATGAGAGCAAATTCAAATAATAATAGATGTTAGTGATAACATGGTTGCAGATTTGACAATTTATTGTCTCAAAAATAGCAAAGGCAATTTGACAATTTTTCTCCTAAAATTTACGATTTTTTGCTATTTTTCAAATATGTCAATTTTAGAAATAAAATGAATTAAAAACATAATTAGTTTAACAAGTAGTTTTTTTTTTAAATAATCCATATTATGAATATTAGCTCTGTTCTAGTATTAGTCAGATTTACAGGTTTTAGACATAATTTGTCAAAAAACAAAAAAAAAATTATAAAGAAATGAACAATTTCATTTGTTTATTTGTTTGTGACACAATCATACCTAAACTGCTGGATTGATTTTAGTAAAAGTTTCTATACAAAGAAAAATGTTGTAATTTTTAAACAAATGTTCGAAAGATTTAATAATATAATTTTTCAAAATGTAATGAAATTTGACGTTATTATTAATAATAGAGCAATTCCAAAAAATTTCGACTTAGTTCGAATTTTCACCATTTTCGATTTTGATGAAATTCCGCACACATAATCTACTACTCCATGCGCTTCAAATAGCGTATTAACCTGCACCATGTCGCTAATGGTTTATATTTTACGAGCATGTAAAGTTAGACATCTTTGACCACTTAATGGAAAATATTTTCCCATTTTTGGGCAAATAATTATTTGATCTTAAAAAATTTTCGTAAGAGAAAACATTATCAAATAACAGTTGTATTGAAATTATACGAAAAAATGATTTAGCATCGGAACTGTTGAATATAGCATCGTCTGACTAAAAGTCAACGATAATCACATGTTTGTTACGTGAGATATTCGCGGTTAAAGCTGACAAAATCTCGCTTATTATGAAATTGCTTATATCAATTAAAATTTTGTTTGATTTTGCTTTAATCATCAAAATGATAGTATTAATAACCAACATAATTCTTTTTTGTATAAATTTAAATTAATTTTTTAATCAAATAAATTACTCGTATTATTGGAATTTTCCTAAAATTTAACTAAAACATTAATTAATACAATTAAAAAACTAATCAAATATATAACTTTGTGGAAAAATACTTTCACCAAATAATATTATTTAAATAATATTTTACAATAAAATGTATATAATTGTAATAATATATAATGGTGATGTACATAAGTAAAGCGTGATCCATTTCGAGTTTCCCTACTTTTTAAAGAAAAAAACACAGAAAATTCAAATTTAATGGGGAATGTTTATTATCATTTGGTAGAACATTCTTTGGCATTTATTTTTTGAAGATTATGTCTATCAAATGTTGATCGTTGCTACATCGCAGATGATCCATCCGTTGAGTCCAATTTTCGATGACTCGTTCGAGCATATCGACTGATAACTGGCGAATGACACGCGTGCTGTTTACCTCCAAGGCCTGAATCGAAGCGGGTTTGTCTGCATAAACTTTAGACTTTACATATCCCCACAGGAAAAAGTCTAACGGTGTGATATCGCACGATCTTGGTGGCCAATCGACCGGCCCAAAACGTTAAATTATGTGCTCACCGAAGTGTTCTCTCAATAAATCCATTGATTGATGCGATGTGTGGGAAGTGGCGCCATCTTGCTGAAACCAAATGTCGCCGAGATCACGAGCTTCAATTTCAGGCATCAAATAGTCGGTTGTCATGGCACGATAACGGTCGCCATTGACGGTTACATTCGCACCGGCATCATTTTTAAAGAAATAAGGATTGATGATTCCACCGGCCCACAAATCACACCAAACCGTTGTTTTTTCTGGATAAAGTGGCAGTTCTTGAATCTCTTTAGGTTGCTCTTCGTCCCAAATGCAGCAATTTTGTTTGTTTACATACCCATTGAGCCAGAAATGGGCCTCATCGCTGAACAAAATTTGCCTCGAAAACATCGGATCTTCTTGGAACTTTTCAAGAGCCCATAGAACGAAGCGTGTCGCTTGGGAAGGTCGAGCGGCTTCAGTTGTTGCACAAGTTGTATCCGAATCGACTCTGCACAGTCTTCGTGTACACCCTCAGCTATGGCCGCTATATTTTCTTCACAGCGAGCTGGACGTGGTCTATTCGGTCGAATATTATCCAATAATGAATGCTGGTGAATAATGAATGCTGGCTCAAAATGGGTGATGGTGTTGCGATTAGTACGCTCAGTAGGCCAATTATGTTGACCATAAGTTGAGCGAAGTGCACGAAACACATTCCTCACAGAACGTGAATTTTCGTAAAAAAGTTTAACGATTTATAAACATTGTTCAGGCGTAAGTCTTTCCATTATGAAATGCCAAACAATACTAAACAAAAATAACATGACAGCATGACACGACTCACACGTGATCTGTCCAAAAAAGGCTATTGAAAAAAGTATCTCTACTTGAATCACCCATTAGTATCCAATTGGATGTGTGGTCTTTAAAATAATAAATTTATTCTTATTTCACTATAAGGTTTGATAAAAGCTCTCATTTTTGCAGGATGTTCCAACGAAGAGAATAAAGAATTTCTTTGAGATAATCTAAAAGACGACAAATAAACAAATAAATAGTTAAAAAAATAAATAAATAAATAGTTAAAAAATGGATTCAAATAGCTAATGTGTACTTATACATTATACGGGAATAGTTTTCCAAAGAGAAGTTAAATGTACTTTGATACGCAATATAGGCCTTTAATATTTAGGGCATCAATGGCGGGAGAATCTGAAACAACGAAAAAAAAAAAAAAAACATTAAAGAGTAATACCCAACACAAAGAAACCGAATAATTAGTAATTTTTCTGTATTATATCACCTTTAAGATATCTTGAGATAAAATAAATAAAATTTAATTCTTGTGTCTGAAAAATATTCTTTAAATTGTTTTTTTCTTTTTTCTCTTATATGATATTTTTAAAAGCTGACAAATTTTGAAAAATAAAATTAGAATATTAATTGTATGAATTAATAAAAAAATTAAAGTTGTAAAAAAACTAATTAACAAATTAATTGAAAAATTTTGTTGAATAATTTTTTCTTTGAATCTTGCTGAAGTGCATTTTTATGCTCCATTATTAGTTTTGGAGTTATAGCTCAGCTTATGTTAGATTTAATGTTTTTTAGTATCCGCTATATAACAGGACGATATAATCAATTTGTAAGGATAATTATACCAACCATTTTCGAAAAATATTCACTTATCTTCTGTTGCACATATTGTCGATAAATATTTTTCTGGTTCATGTTAGGGATAATTCTAAATTTTACATTTGTGGTCACACAAATATGGACAAGGAAGAGATTTCTTAACAATTTATATAATAAAAGCTAAGTGCATATCTTTAAAAGATGACTGGTATAATTATTCTTAGAATTTTACTATACATAGAAAAAAAAAAATAAAAATGGATTTCAATTACGAAATTGCTTATATTAATTAAAATTGTATTTGTTTTTGCTCCAATCATCAAAATGATAATATTATTTAAGTGAAATAATAGATTTTTCTCTAAATTTCAATTAATTTTTTTTTGATCCATCAAATTATATTTATTATTGAAATTTTGCATAAAATTAAGTAAAATAATGATTGATATAAATAAATAATTAATTAAATATTTGCTTTAAAAAAATATATAAAAATGTCTTTTTTATTATTTATTGAAATATTTTACAATAATAAGTGTAAACAAATATTAGTATACTGTGTAGTAAATGACAGACATTTATAATTAATAATTAATGTATATAAATTTTGTATGACGTGTATTTAACCTAGTGTCTACATTAGGCGAATTTTTATCCAAACAAACGTCAAAATCAATGCGAATGTATACAAGGTAACCTTGATTAAACAGCTGATTAAAATTTTAGTTGTTACAGTTGTCAAACTGCATATATAAAAAACAATAATGAATACGCCATATTGTTGTTTTTGTGCAACTGTTGTCACTTTCCAAAAATTCGCGTTAAGTTTGAAGTTTGTCTTGATAAAAGAATCTCTAATGTAGACACTATGTAATAATTAATATATGATACGGTGCATTAAATAAGGGCAAATACTTCTTATATTAAACACATTTATACCTATTTCGATAAAAGTTCTGATAAAATGGACTTTAATCAAAGGGGATGATGCATCTATAAAGACATTAAGTACATATGATTGTAAATTAAAAAAAAGGTAAAAACTTATCTTTATACAAAAATATTTTTATATATAGAAATATTGTATACCTTCTTGATATAGTTCCTTGACTTTTTAGTCTTCAATGCATCACGAACATTTCTGCAATATGTACGTGTGTCGTCAAAACCACTCTCACTAGAATCACTCGATTCACTAAATTAATATGCCACTGATGGAAACATTATTGCTAATTTAAAAAATATGCTTGCAATTTAGTTTTTGCACTATGTAAATTTATTTTTGTAATATTTTCCAAAAACAACATTTTTAAATAAACAAAAAAACAGCTGTTTTTGTTTATATTTAAGGGTTGCCATTTTTGTGTTCAAAAAACATGATTTTGTATGAAAAACATTTACAACATATAAAAATTAAAGATAATGGCAACAATAACATTAAGCAATTGCAATAGCAAAAACACAACGTAACATTGTGTCTTCATTAGAGAATTTTTTATCAAGACAAACTTTAAACTTAACCCGATATGGCGTATTTATTATTTTTTATATATGTAGTTTGACAACTGTAACAACCAAAATAATAATCAGCTGTTTAACTAAGGTTACCTTGTATATATCCGCACTGATTTTGACGTTTGTTTTGATAAAAATTTGCCTAATGTAGACACTAGGTAAAAGAAGGCAAGATAGACGACTACGTACCACATGATCGTCTGGATACCACATGATTGTGTGAATCTTTACATGTCTTGTATAAACAGGATATTAATGATATTTCTTGGAGGAACGAAACGTTAACAATAGTCACTCACATTGAGTTATTTTTCTATATATTGCGAAAGCAGATCCGGAATAATACTGCAGATAATATCTGCAGTATTACAGTAATAATTGATAAGAAACAAGCTCCTTGTATTCTTAAACACACACAAACACAAATTTGTTGTACTTAAATAAATGTAATTTCGATGTATATTCTTCTTTCTTTCTTTTTCATATTGTTTGAAGTTTTCAGAGAATTTTCAATTTTTATTGAATTTATTAAAAATGTTTGTATTATAATTTTTTCTGTGTATCGTCTTGAAATATAGCGAATGTTAAACAACATTAAATGTAACATAAAATGCGCAATAGCTATAGAAAGACGGAGTTTCTAAACGTATTTCTCATTTCGTCTTTAAGCCCACTTACGAACTCAATGTCTTTTTCTTTTCTTTTTATTTTGTTTCTTTCTTAATTTTCTAAAAAAGCTATCGTAGCTGCTACACATCATTAAACTAAAAAATTTACATATCCTTTTTGTTTACTATATTTTTAGTAAAAATAAATTTATTGTTTTCGACAGTTTGATGAAATAATTTTTAAAGGCAAATAATTTTTCAAATGTGACCGATGAGAAAACATGTTTTCCTATTTGCCTATTTAACTATATTTAATGTCTGTTTACACAAATAAAAATAGCAAAACAAATGTGCGTAATGGAAGCAAAAATAAACTACGTATTACTTTAGAAAAATTTTATGTATTCTCGGGTAAACAAATTCGAAACAAATATTTGCCTAATCTGACCGTAACTTAAGAAATGGAATAAAAATGTATTTCGAAATATGACAAATGCAAAAAAAAAACAAATTAAAAAGGAAAATATATATAATTCAATATATATATATATAAGAGAAATCTTAAAATTTAATTTTGGAAAACATGTACAACCTGAGATATGTATGTTTTGCAAAAAATATTAATTTGGAAAAACAATAAAATTACATTTTACAATATTTTTCGATTTCAGAAATTTACCCTAAATAATTTTTGTACAAATTTTGGAAATATTTACGCTATAAGTTATTCAAAATTGTCTACCTTATATTACATTAATAAGTGAAAATTTTAATTTTAAAATTCGAATATCTTGTAAACTAAAAAATATAACCTATACGTACGACTATGTTTTTGTAGACCTCGACTAGAAGATTCCATTTATATACAAATCAGTATAAGAAATTGATATCATTTTAAATGTCATACATACTCGAGGTGTCCTATATTTTAATATATTTTTAAAGTGCAAGCTCGGTATTCGCGAATACCCATTATCGCGACGGGTTCTATTTTCGCGACTCTTATCTGTTTTTTTTTTTTTTTTTTTTAATTTGATTACAATGTCTATAACCAAAAAATACCCGTCTTTTGGTATATTAACCTTTTTGAATGATTTTGATCTTCAATTTTGTCAGTTTATTCGTGTCATTTGTTGTGTAAATAAATCTCTTAATATGGGAAAAGTTCAACATATTTTAAAGCCAACGATTTCTCAAAAAATTTGAAATTTAAAAAAATTAAAAGTGGAGATTCCATAAATTCAATTTGTGTGAATTTCAAGTTGCATAAATCTTCCGTTTAGAAAATTCATTAAAAAGTTCGTACGTACAACAGAAAGTGGCACTGGCAAACGTTGCACCTTAAAGAAAGCTGAGTACTCAAGGATCGAAAAAATACTTTACAAGTGGTTCGTAAAACAAAGGGAAAAAATGTTTCAATATCAGCAGCGATCAAATTACGATCAAAAGCCAGTCATTTGTATTCCAAAATTTATCAAATCAATTCAGGTTTCAATGCCAGTGAAGGATGGTTGAAGAAATTTAAGCGTCGACATGAAATTAGATTTTTTAAAATTACGGGCGTGAAATTGTCTTCGAAATCACATCTTATTGATCCATTTGTGAAACAGTTTAAGGATTGTTGACTCTTCATCAAATCTACAATGTCGACGAATCCGGTTTATATTATAAAGTGCTTCCAAATCACACTCTTGTCACATGTAATGAAAAAACGGCTCCCGGAAGAAAAATATGTAAAGAGCGAACAACTGCTCAAATGCGAATATCACAAACTGAAATTGTTGGTTATTGGAAAAACGAAAAACCCACGCGCCTTTAAGTGATTTTTTCAATAATCATATAATATACAACTTCAGTAATAACGCCTGGGTAACGTCATTTATATTCAAGGAATGGTTCCATCACGAATTTGTTTCCCACGTAAGTTAATTTTCATCAATCAGTAAAAGTAAGTTGTTCATAAGTAAAAATTTTTTTGGTCCGAGAATTTTCGGCTTCAAAAGGTCTGCCGCAAAAAGCAGTATTGTTTTTAAATAACACGACGTGTCACCCAGTTGAGAAACTAAAAAGTGATGACGATTTAATTAAAGCAATGAATCTACCACCCAATTGCACTGCGCTTATTCAACCTTTAGATTAAAATGTTATCAACTTGGTCAAATTAAATTATAGAAAACAAATGCTCACCCACTTGCTTGGTGAGAAGGGAACAAATTTGGAACTCAAACTAAAAAAACTTCAATCTCGAAAATACAGTTCAGATTCTAGCTACGTCCTGGAATAAAATATCAGTGTGCAATATCCGAAAATCCTGGAACGCTTTGCTCGAATTCGATAGTGAATGGAGTGAAGAGGATAACATGCCCTTAAATATTTTACAAAATATAATTCAAGAAGAAAACGAAGATCTTTCAACTATTGGTAAACTTGTAGCTCAAATTGGTACGGAACATCTTTTCAACAACTGGATTCAAGAAGAATTTTAAAGGGCTTTGGAAAATGATAAGCCGACAACAGCACTATATAAACTATGTGATTTAGTTGTTATTTTAAAAAATAATTTGCCAAAAAAAGCAACTCAAAATCTTTCAATTTCTTTAAAAATGTTTAAAATGTAAATATATCAATAAAAACAATTCTAATTTTAAAAATTACATAAAATTTTTCAATAAAATTTTAGCTTCTGTTATCGAAAAACAGGTCTGGTTTTTAATTTGTAGCGAAAATCGATCTTGCACTGTATCTGGATTAGTTTTGATATTATCAAAAGGATTAATATTTATATATGTAATTTTGTATGGCTTTCATAAAAAAAGTTAATTCATTCTCCTAAAAACTTGTTCAAAAACATGTAGAACTTTTCATCTGTGCACTGATGCACTATGGTTCGAAATTAAAATCTGGGTGGACAAAATTATCTTATGTATGTGCTAAATTATTTTATACATATGGATTTGGGGTCGCTGAATTCAAAAATCACATTAACAAATTTTTAAAGAAATAATTTATTAACTTACACTCTTCAAATATAAAGAACTGTCATTTGATACCAATGTACCCCACACTAGATATCAACCGTTCTGAAAGCTTTAAAAAGCTTGTTTTCATGTTTTTTAAAGCTCTTGAAGAATAGGTTTATATTAGAAAATTCAATTGAAACCTTTAGATAAATGATAAGGTAATTTTTCTATTTGTTACTTTTTAACCTCTCAAACTCTTAAAACATCTTGAGCATTTCCCATGAATACAAGTTACAATTTATTTCAACTAATTGCTGGGGAGTTTTTTTTTTTATTGAGCTACAAAATTAGCCACACTTTATAAAAAGCACTTGAGTAAAACGCAAACAACGGAAGTACCACAAATATTTCACACCCGCATTTACAAGAGCTGTTGATGTTAATGTCATCTCGAACTAATTTAGAGCAATAAAAAAAAAAAAAAAAAAAAAAAAAAAAACAAAAAATAAAAAAATGCAAAAACAAGTGTTTAAGAGCAAAAAGAGAAAAGGGTGCTAACACCCTCTTTTGGGAGGAAAACAAAAATAACTTAAATCTGATTGGAAGTTGTTGGTTAATGTGTATTCAGACTGCCTTCGTCTGTGGGTCTGTATGTTGTTTTAATAGACAATTAAATCCTCAGCAGGCAGCTGCAATAACAATTGTTTGTATTTGAAAAGGATTTTTTAACACATACACAGACATACACAGACAACATAAAACCGCCCTTATTTGCAAAAAGAAGAAAGGAAAATCTTTGACACTTCAAACGTCATTTTTAATGTTACCACTAATGGCATTGTAATGTAGACACTAATGTTTTCTCAAGTGTTATTTAATCAAATATTTAAAAACCCAAAGAGAGACAGGGAGTATTGAATACACAAAGAGTACTAAACATAAAAAGGACACATATCTTTGATGAAATAGGAAATCGACTTTGTTTTTTCAAATCCTTTTTTTATAATTGTTAAAAAAAAAGGATTTAATAAGGTTTTAGTTTTTTTCTTTTTAATTCCATTTATAAACAGCTTATAAAAATACATTTTTTAATTTAAAAATTAATTTCAGTTTTATTAAACAAGACTAACAAGCCTTTCAATTAATTCTTTTTTTTTTTTTCTTATTTTTTGTTACAGCTGGAGGCATTTCACATTCTTTGTCGTGGTATCGTCGTGGTGATCGTTATCCGGGTAGTAAATTATATGCTCGTACCTGGACTCCAGAAGATCCTAGATCTCATCTAAATACCAATCACAATCATCAGCAACAACATCAAGCTCAACAAACGCAATCACATTTAACACTTAATCGTTGTTATAATTCTAATAATTCAAATCATTCCTCCGATTCTGCTTTAGACAATTCAACTATAAATGATTCCTCAGCAGCGCCGCTCACAGCAGCTTCTACTACCCAAACATGTCATGATCTTTACAATGAAATGCATCAACAAAATACTTTATAAATTTGGAGAAAAAACCAGATAACACACACATGTTTAATGTTTAAATTTTGTGCAATTATTACAAAAAGGGAATGAGAAAACTTGAGAAAATATTTTAAAATTTAGGTGAATAATTTCTTGATTTAAAAATTTGGGTTTAAACTCATTACAAGACAACTGTGGTGAAATATAAACTCCCCATTTTCCTTTTGTCTTTTCACCTAATTTCAAATATATTTTTCTTTTTTAGTTTTTTCTTTAGATTTTCTTGAAAATCTCAAAACTAGTCTTTTAAATTTATAAAAATTCCTAGACTTTTTACTGAATATTATTCTAGTCATTATTAAATTTATTAGGAAAGTTAACTTTGAAATGAAAAAAAGAGAAAAAAATTGAAATGAAATTAAAAATTACTTAAATACGAAAAAAACTATTCTGTGGTATATTTTAAGTTAAGTTTTATAATTTGTATAATATTGTAAACAAAAAATATTTATTTTTATTTCTTTTAGTAATAAGTGACAAGATAAAATAAAAAATAAAATTATTAATAAAAAAGTTTGGTTTTTGGGATTTTTTTAACGGAAGTTTGATGAAGAAATCTGTTAAGGTGATTTTTTTTTTTTTTTTTTGTTTATACATAAATATGAAAAATATTTTTTTTTATGAAGAAATGCGTTTGGTCTGCATCCGTTTTTCCTGTTGATTACAGAAATATATCTTATGACCACTGTTGCCAGATAATTATAGTATAAAATCGTCAAAATTCAAATAAAATATCATCAAATTCGGCATAATATTTTTGAAATCGTCAAAAAAATCGGAAAAATAAAATGGATATATTTTTAATATATTTTATTATGCGGTGGCTGTATTTAGGAAATATCTGGATACCATGTCTCACCGCCTGCAAACTGCTATGGGTCTAATTAGTACATGGAGTACAGTCGGTGGTCTTAGCGTGAATCCAGGAAAAACGGAACTTGTCCTCTTTTCTAGAAGATACATGATTCCATCTTTCCCACTACCACGTCTAAACGGTGTTGAATTAGGGGTGTCGGATAGTGCGAAGTACCTAGGGATTACACTGGACTCCAATCTATCCTGGCTCCAAAATGCAAGCTTCAAAGGCCGGTATTGCCCTTTATATATGTAGGAAGGCTATCGGTAAGTCCTGGGGAATAAATCCCAGAAATACAAAATGGCTCTTCGACACGATGATTAAGCCCATACTTATGTATGGAGCGATAGTATGGTGGAGGGCTACGGAGAAATCCACCTACATCGGAATCTTCGACAGGTTTCTGCGTAGTTCAGCGCTACTCATAACAGGAGCGCTTCGTACAACTGCATTGAAAGCCTTATTTGTTCTAATGAACTGGCTACCGGGGGATCTTATGGCCAAGCAGTTCGCCATTATGAAGGCGACAAGGCTCGAGACTATAGGTGCATAGAACGATAGCAGTTTCGGCCATGCGACCATTCTGGGATTCCTTAATTGCATTCCTAGCAATATCGATTATTGTATCCCCACACCCTTTCTTGGGAGAGACTTCTCAGTATCAATCTCAACTACCCCAGAATTAAGGGCTGGTTCCGTTGAGGTTTATACTGATAGGTCCAAATCTGCTGATGGGGTTGGGAGGGGGATGTCTATATTCCCGCTTATAGGAAAAACATTTCCCTTAAATTGCCAGATCACTGCAGCATTCTTCAAGCAGAGATCTCGGCCATAATGAGGGCAGCTAACTGGTTAATGTACTATAGGGTATTCGGAGCGGATATCCAAATATGAACAGACAGTCTGGCCGCGATCAAAACGCTCTCGGGTGTCTTTTCGACATTCAGATTGGTACATGAATGCCGGACATCTTTGAACAAGATGGCGAGACATTCTAACCTGGAGCTGGTCTGGATTAGGGGTCATTCAAGGAACCCGGGTAATTTTATTGCGGATGCACTAGCTAAAGATGGATCTTCTTCGAGGTGAAGATACGGGCCAACTGGTTGAAGTACCGCTTTCAATCTGCAGATCAGTAATTCTGCGAAACTTATCGAGGATTGCACAGGATAGGTGGGAAAATTAATCCACATATTAGGCAATTATGGCCCCATTATGATGAATGTCGATCTAACTTCATCATGGGACTGTCGAGACATCAGCTGAGAACTCTGGTAGCCGTGGTTACAGGGCATTGGATTGCTGGTGCTTTTGTAGAAGTTGTCGGGATGAGGAAAAGGAAGAAACAGTGGAGCATCTTTTATATCACTGTCCCACTCTTGCCGGGGTTAGGACTTCCAATTTTGGTAGTCCGTTTATGCATGTGTTGTCAGATCTATCTGATATCGATGTCAGACGGATCAGCTCTTTCATACATGCGTCGGGTTGGTTCGCTTCGAACGTTGAAAGGGACATGAGAGGTAGAAATACATGATCCGTCAGGGCTTCACAACGGGACCAAATTTGACCCAAGTGTGCTGTCTCTGGACCTAACCTAATATTTTTTAATGTTAAGTTTTGAAACTATTTGTTTATTAAATAAACTTCCAGCATTGATTTATATTGTTACGTTTTTACCTTTTAAAAACTGTGGTTTATTTCCTTTTAAATAAACCGGTGCTTTGATTGCAAATATAAGCAGTTTAGTAATTTAAAAGTTGTAACAACTCTTTATTTTATTTAAAATGTACAACAACAGTTTAAATAGTCACTTGTGTTCCAATACACACACACTTAAGTTACATACTTTATACAGCACTCTTTAATAATGTACAAGAATATAAAGCCAAGGCAGTTAATTTTTCTTTACTTAACGATGCTACCAATTAGACTGACTCAGTGGTGTTCTCACGGCCAATTTATATACTCTTCATTACCTTCTAGATGTTTTCTCGACAGCTCTATTTCTACAACGATCTTAACGGACAAACTAGTATATTCGAATTCTAGAGCTTTCGATGTTAATGTTTGCAGCTTTAACATTTAGTGTTGTCATACTTACTAACAATGGTGAAAGCTTTTCATTCAATGTTGTATGTTTATCGCTATGTTAATAATTTCTACAGATATGTTAACTGCTGTTAACATAAACAGAAAGGTAGAGAAGCATTGAGAAAGATTGAGAAAGGTTGAGAAGCATTATTTAACTTTAAACCAGCCGTTAAAACCGTTATATTTGAATTCAAGTACAATTTCGTAACAATATTACGAGTATACAAAATTTGAAAAATAGTAACAAATTAAGATTACCGGCCCAGTTAAAATAAAAATATTTTCTTTTTAACGTTAATAAAGGTTTTTCCATCCAGTTGGCCTTTGGCCGGACTCAGGGACTTTCTCCTATATTTATTCGTCGAGTATAATTTTTTAGAAATAATACAATTTTTTAAGTTTCGGTACATCAATAAAAAAAATAAAAATTGGATTAGCTTACCAGGAAAGCAAAGTTTTTGTTGGGTCGTAAACTAAGAGCGAGCGGCCAAATTTTTTTTACATTACTTTAATCACAATTAAAAGTACTACTGAATCATTATTAAAAGTTGTTTAAAAATCAAATGATCCTAATTTAGGGCAAAATAAACTGAATTGAAAAAATTACTCAAGAAATCATATAATATATTAGTTATATTTTCAATTAAATTTTTTATTGCTTAACACATTCTTAAACTTTTTTTTATCTATTATCAAAACCATTTCACTTCCATACATATGTAGAGAGAAGGTTGATGTGATACCAGATAGTACCACATCTCCACCCAGAGACCGATCCCGGTCCATTGTGAATACATATGTATATAATTTAACATTTTTCTTTTCACACAAACAATTTTATTTCACCAATACTGGTTTAATTGTAAACGAATTTTCCCTCTCTCTATCTACTACAATACAAAATCAGATTTAAACATGAAAAATGGGCATGAGCATTTCATGAAATCGCCATTTTTTTAACAAAAATCGTCAAATCTCAATTTTTAATTTTTACAATAAAAAATCGTCAAAATGCAGAAAAATCGGCAAATCTGAAAACAGCGCCTATGAGCAAGTCAAGTTTAAATTAAACACTTGCACAGTTACACTCTTTGTCTGCCAGTTTGAGTACGAATTGATGAGAGAATTTTTGTGTTTTTGTTATTAGTTGACATTGTTATTCTCTTTAGTAGATTAGGTGTGAATAATTAAAGAGCGAATAAGAGTAACATATTTGTTTTACTATTATTGATAAAACGTATTATTACGTATTATGAAAATGCAGACGTTAAAACGATCAATTTATTCAATTAAAACAATATTAAATATTATTTTTATGTATTAACATTTTTCTTATTGATTTAAATAAACTTTTTTTTATTTAATGTTTCGATTTGCGATCTATTTTCCAGAGAAACATTAAGCAAATTTTTTTCAAAAATTACAAAATAACTTTGGTTTTTAAGTTCCAATGAATCAAAAAATTATAATTTAAATATGTTAACTTAAATTAACTTGCATATGAATCACAATAAATATAATTTCTATTTTATTTTCTGAAAGGAAGGTCAAGTACATGATATCTTTTTAGTATTTTTATTTCATCGCTATCATTCAGAAGGTTAATAGCTAAAATATTTGAGAGAATGAATTTATTTATTTCGGCCTTAATTGTAGGTGTACCAAGATCGCGATGTATATTTTCATTGTTTATAAACCAAGGAGCATTAGTATTAGTAACTAATATCAAAGTTTTGAACTGGTATCTTGGTAAAATTTCAATATTTGAGTCCAAATTGGTTTAATTATAGTTTTATATAATATAACTATTTTTTCTAATGTAAGTGAAGATTTCGGTCCTAAAAGCTAGTACAACTTTTTTGTCTTATTGTTTAGTTGTTTCCGTTTCATTTTGATGCGCTCTCTTCACGTTAATCTTCTATCTAGACAAAGTCCTAGATATTTTACTATAGATGAATGTGGAAGATTTATTCCGTTTAGAGATATAGGGGAACAATTGTTTCTTCTCAATTTAAAGGTTATATGAACCGATTTATCTGTGTTCACTTTTATATTCTTGTATAAGATTTATTCCAATTTGTACTATATTAGAAGCTTCAGAGGGAGTATTATTTTAAGCCATTATAGCAGTATCATCGATGTAGGTATATTCGATGTAGAAATAATTTATAATACTGGTCCCAAAACACTTCTTTGTGAAACACCAGAGTGAATTAAGCTAAATATTGATTTTTGATTATTTACTTTAACATAAAATTTTCTCTCATGTAAGTACGATTTCAAAAGAATGAAAAAAGGAGCTGGAAATATTTTTTCAGTTTATACAGGAGTCCTGAATGCCAAACTCTATCGAAGGCCTGCTGTATATCTATAAATACAGCAGAGCAGTAACGTTTACGTTCTAAAGCATTAGAAATTTCATCAAAAATTCGATGACACTGCTCGGGTATACCGTGTTTATGCCTAAACCTAAATCAAAATTTTCGAGTTATTTGCGTTTGAATTTTTAAGCACCATAATTTTGCATCTTCTTGGTCCAGTTTTTTTTTCCTATATATCCTAGTATTTCCGACCGATTTTATTAGTTTTTTTTTTCTTAACTAGTTAAAGAACAAAATTGAGTTATTGGGCTTGTTTTTTATCTTCAAGTAATCTCTGTGAAGTTACCTTTCAGAAAAGTGCAAAATTATTATATGTTGCAAAAGAAAATTTTATTTTAGATAAAAAAAAGTGTGTAGATACTTTTTCGGCTAAAAAAACACAAAAAGTTTATTTGCAATTTTCAAATTCAAAGTCGTTTATTTTTGGACTCGGTAAAGATAGATAATTTTGTTCTTTAACTAGTTAAGAAAAAAAAACTAATCGGAAATACAAAGATATATATGAAAAAAACTGGACCAAGAACATGCAAAATTATGGTGCTTAAAAATTCAAACGCAAATAACTCGAAAACTATAAGAGATAAATAGGATACGTAAGCATGTTTTTTATAAGTCTTATCAGGGCCTACAACAATATATAAAAGTATTTGAAATCGGACGAGAAACAAAAATTTGGCAAGCCATTAACATTTTTTTATGTCAGAGATACCTAACTTTGAGCCCCCTTAGCTCCGCCCCTGAGGGGTTTGTTCTGCCCCCTTCCAAACTTAACATTGTACACTCCTCTGCTACGCCTATTTCATGAAAATCTAACCAGCCGATCAGAAGTTACAGATTTATTTATGCTTTTTGATTTAGATTAAATGGATGAAAAACTTCTTCTTCTGATTTACACCAGTTTCCATTATCACCTTTAATAGGAATATGTTTTTTTGTTGGATGCTTGAGGTATTTTGTTGCCTTCCACAGATTGTAGTCATCATTTCGATTTGGATCTAAGTTGTTCAAGAAATCTTTAACAGAATCATTTTTAAATTCCTTTAACCGCCTTTTTAAATGATTTAGCGCATTATTTAAATTATTTTTATTTAAGGCATTTCTGTTTCTTTGGTATATTCTTCGTAAAAACCGTTTATTCATTATGAGATTTAAATAAATTTAAAGTTTTTTAGTTAACAAAATAATTCAGTCTTTTAAGTTTAAAAAAAAAAAATAATAAAAAAAAACAAAATAGGAATTTAATGGTGAAAGCTTTTCATTCAATGCTGTATGTTTACAGCTATGTTAATAATTTCTACAGATATGTTAACTGCTGTTAACATAAACAGAAAGGTCTAGAAGCATTGATTGCGAAGCATTATTTAATTTTAAACCAGCCATTAAAACCGTTATATTTGAATTCAATTACAAATTCGTAACAATATGTCAAAAAAAAAAAAAAAATTATAATTGAAATTACCTCCAAAACTAAAAAGCGTTCGCCATTGTTTGTATGTATGGCAACACTAAATGTTGAAACTGCTAACATTAACATCGAAAGCTCTAAAATTCGAATATACTAGTTTGTCCGTTAAGAACATTGTAGAAAGAGATAGAGCTTTCGAGAAGCATCTAGAAGGTAATGCAGTGTATATAAATTGGCCGTGAGAAGACCATTGAGTGAGTCTAATTGGAAGCGTCGTTAAGTAAAGACAAATTAACTGCCTTGGCTGTATATTCTTGTACTTAATAATGTATGCTGTATAAAGTTTGTAATTTAAGTGTGTGTGTGTATGTATTAAAACACAAAGTGACTATTTAAACTGTTATTGTTGTACATTTTTAAATAAAATAAAGAGTCGTTATAACTTTTAAACTACTAAACTGCTTTTATTTGCAATTAAAGTATACGGGTTATTTAAAGGAAATAAACCACCGTTTTTAAAAGGTAAAAACGTAACAATATTATTAATTCAAATCAGACAAATCGTTCTAGAGGTATATGGCAATATGTGGCGTAATCTTATTAATTTTTTATATAACCGTTTATCTTGAAATCTATAGTCAATTAAAAAAAAAAAAAAAAAGTTTTATAGGCTTATAACTCTATGATCACGTGTATCCAATTGACTGAAAAACACGTGTTGTTCAAACAAATCCTGTTTTCTTCACCCTGTGTTATTTATCAATTAACTTTTTTGTTTATTTGTTTATTCTAATTTTTAATACTTTCATCTTTTGACAGCTGTCCTCGAAGATTTCTAAATTATGATAAGATATATTATAAACTGATTACAGCCCACATTTCTATACTTTTAATAATTATTTGTTTAATTAATGTTAGCCACTGCTACCACCCTATCCATGAATTACAACATTATGGTATAATTTACATAAGAACAAAAAGAAAAAACTAAATAATTGTTATCAAGATGATGGAATCAAATAAAAGAAAAATAAAAGTATAAAAAATAATAAACTTAAAATACAGAACCATCTCTCAACTTTAAACAAAATTTAGCGAAAAACGTGATCACTATTGATTTTAAAATTTTATAATCTTAATTATTATTTAAAAAAAATTTATGATTTTTGATCTAAAAACCGTTACAAAAAATTTCATAAAATCATTTATCATTTTTTTTTATAATTTTTTTTTTCTAAAATTTTCGTAAGTTTTTTCCTCAAAACTACTAAAAAAAATTATTTTGAAAATCCTTTACGCGTACTAATTGTTTTTTAACACCAAATATTTAACAGTTGGCTGGTTTTTCCTAGGCATTTGAACATTCCAAAAGCATCCTTAATAACGTTTAAATTTTACGTATATAAAAATGCAATTTAAACAATTGTTTTATTATTTTAAAAGCGGAAATAATTTTATACTTATCGTTTATGGTTAATGTGCGTGTTTTAGTTTTTTTCGGTTTGGAAAAACAGGGTCATTTTATAGAACCATTTTACACCCACATTCTCATATTCAAGTAAAGTATGAAATCACCCCCTCTTTAGAAAAGCCAAAAGAAAAATTCTTGTTGTTTTGTGTTTTATATCAATTTTTACACATCATTTTTTTTTTTTTTTTTTTTTTTTATTGAAGGGTATTTTGTTTTTGTCATAAATCCAGGTGTTCAATAAATTTTGTCTATATGTATGTTGTTTTTTATGTTTTAATAATTGATAAGAATTTGTTAGAAAAATTAATATACACTCCTGTATAAATATAATAATTCATTTCATATTCGTGTTTAATATATTTGTTGGCAAAATGATTATGTTTTTAACCCTTATTGACATTTATTTAACATGTGTAAAAATATATTTTTTTTTCTTTTTTTTTTGTCATAATTTACTAGTTTTACCGTTTTTTAAGCTACAAGTGCAATAAAAAAAGCTTTAGATAGATCTTTAAATAAATAATAGATTTTCTATTTTTTATCGAGAACTCAATATTTTTAGATTGGTTGTAATTCTGGTTATTTTATAAAGACAACAGAAAATAAGTTCTTTTTATAGTAGTTCATAACCGAGACCTTTTAAACATTTATCATATTGCACACTGGGGCCTTTCTCTACATAAATGTTAATAAATTTGGATCTTCTGAACTACTGAAGCGATCTTAATGAAACTTGGGACATCGATAGAGGAGGAGTTAGGTTTTTAGAACTGAAGCACAGACGCCGCTATAGTGGCGCAAATTTGACCCCCTCGAGTATGAAGAACATATCCGATCTTGCAACTTTTACAAATAGGAACCAATTTTTACATTTTTCCATCCATTAAACAAGATAAAGAAAAACTTGCTTAATATACTGTTACGGAATTGTACTTGAATTCAAATATAACGGATTTAACGACTGGTTTAAAGTTAAATAATGTTTCTAAATCTTTCTCAATGCTTCTCAATCTTTCTCAATGATTCTCAACCTTTCTACTTATGTTAACAGTAGTTAACATGTCGGTAGAAATTATTAACATATCTGTAAACATACAACATTGAATGAAAAGCTTTCATCACTATTTGTAAGTATGGCAACACTAAATGTTTAAGCTGCTATCATTAACATCGAAAGCTCTAGAATTCGAATTTACTAGTTTGTCCGTTAAAATCATTGTAGAAATAGAGCTTTCGAGAAGCATCTAGCAGGTAATGCAGTGTGTATAAATTGGCTGTGAGAACACCAGTCAGTCAGTCTAATTGGAAGCATCGTTAAGTAAAGACAAATTTACTGTCTTGAAGTTCGCTGTATATTCTTGTACATTATTAAAGTGTGCTGTATAAAGTGTGTAATTTAAGTGTGTGTGTGTGTGTATATTAGAACACAAGTGACTATTTAAACTGTTGTTGTTATATATTTTAAATAAAATAAAGAGTCGTTACAACTTTTAAACTACTAAACTGCTTTTATTTGCAATCAAAGTACCGGTTTATTGTAAAGGAAATAAACCACAGTTTTTAAAAGGTAAAAACGTAACAATTGGTGTCAGAAGTGGGATTGCAAAATAATAAGCAGTCATGAAGTTTGAAGAGCTAAAGTGGAGCAACTCAAGAGAATTGGATAAGTTGGAGTTACCTACAGCTGGTAATAAAGCAGAATTACAAAAGAGGCTGATAGATGAATTCATGCGGCGTAATATTGACATTGGAACTTACGAATTCGAGTTTAAAAAAGAAATGGAAGTTTCTACCCGTGCAACAACAATCAGCATGGATTTATCCACAATGTTTGCTGCTATGATGGAGCAATTTAAAGAAGAAAATAAAATAATGGAAAATAAATTTCAAGTAAATAACGAGAAATTTCTTGCTGAAGTTAAAGAAGAAAATAAAATAATGGAAATGATATTTGAAGAAACTTCTAAAGTAAATAACGAGAAACTTCAGCGAAGTTATAAACAGAAGAGTGAATGGCACTGAGACAAAGGTGTCCGACTTAGAGAGCTGCCTAGATATACAAGCCAAAGTCGTTGATAAAGTTGAATAAACGCCCCTAGTTTTGATGGCTGCACACAATTTAATGTGTTTAAGTTTCAGTTTGATACAGTTGCTATTAGAAACATGTGGAACGACGAAGAAAAAGCTATAGAGTTGACATTGGCTTTAAAAGGAAATGCAGCAGTAGTTCCTGAAAGCGTGCCAGCGTGTAACAGAAACAGTTATGATGACATAATAGAGGCGCTACAACGTAAGTACGGTGGTGAACACAAGAAACGGCGAAAATAATTTCAAAGCCGCAACTATGCAAGGTGCGAAATGTCGAAGTTATTGCTGATAATGAGAGAAATATAGTCGACGAATTAAAAAAGGTTTTGGAGGCGTTTAATGAGAAGCAAAGTAAAGTCAGAGTAAAATGTTATAACTACGGGTCATATTCAACGAAACTGCAAAGCACCAAGAAAGCGAATCAGATTTGCCTCGCATCAAAGAAACAACCAGCAGTCAAATCATCAATCATCACAAGAATCACCTTTAAACTAAAACGAGTTAGCACTATGGGGCAAGAGCTAGCTCCCACATCTGAGGGCCCCCCACAATCTCCATATCCATAATGCAACAGAAAAATAGCAATCTTACTACTTACGGTTTTACTATAGACACCAGGGCATCAAAGTCTATCGTCAGGCCCGATTTAGTCAAAAAAGCAATTGAAGCTACTGGGGAGCCGGCCACTGTCTATGATAAAGTAAATGTGTAAATTAACCATTGTCAATGTTAGCGTCAATCATGTATTTATTGTTGCCGATATTCATTACTTTGGATATGGGATATGGGACAAAAAGTTAGGATTTGGCGAAATGTGGAGATACCCCTTGACTTCGGATATGAAAATAGAACTCAAGTAAAAAAGGTAAATCGAGCATCAGAAGTTACCACCACAGTCAGAAACTTTACTATGGGCCCGTATGGATGGAGATTGTGAGGACAACAGTTTGTGGGTGATAGAACCAACAGAAATAACAAGTGATCTTGTAACAGCAAAAGCCCTCGTTAAACCCTGCAACGACAAAATAGTTCCTGTCCAGCTATGAAAAAGTCGTTAAGTCAAATTCCGAAATAGGTCAATGCACTTCAGCAGAGGCAGTAATCAATTGCGAGAAAAACCCAGAACCTGCCAATAAATCCACCAAAGAACACGAGCTACTAGCGGAATATGTGGAAAAATGGGTAGAAGAATTAGAGCCGCCAGATAGAAATAAGGTCAAACTGTTTCTGAAGAAACATACCTCCGTCTTCGCCTTAAAGAGTCAAAGCCGTGGTAGAACGGCAATTGTAAAGCAACAAATAAATACTGGCGAAGCGAGGCCAATAAAGCAGAAGTGTTTCTCTAGCAAAACGAAGTGAAGTGAAGGAGTAGGTCAACGAAATGGAGCGGAACGGTATAATCGAACCATCTTCAAGTCCTTGGAGCTTGCCTGTTGTTTTAGTTAAGAAGAAAGCCGGCAGCACTAGATTTTTCTTCGATTATAGAAATCTGAATGATATCACCAAGAAAGACAGCTTCCCGCTACCAAGAATTGACAACATCCTGGACACACTAGCTGGAATACAATGGTTCTCTACATTGGACTTGCCAAATGGTTATTGGCAGGTTATTGTTTTATGGCAGTTTAATGTAATGCCATTTGGACTCTGCAATGCTCCAGCCACATTCGAGCGTTTAACGGAACATGTATTAAAGGGACTTCACGGGAAGACATGCTTGGTGTACCTCGATGACATAATTGTCATGGGTAAGACTTTTGATGAACATCTGAAAAACCTTGAAGAAGTCCTTAAACGAATATCAGCGGCTGGACTCAAACTCTGTGTAAAGAAGTGTGCATTGTTCCAGAAAGAAGTCAAATACTTGGGACATTGCGTAACAGCAGAAGGAATATCAACAGATGAAGATAATATAATTGCTGTATAGGACTGACCACGTCCGAGAAATCTCCACGAATTGCGTAGTTTTCTTGGCCTTTGTACATACTACAGACGATTTGTCTCGAATTTCGCCAATGTAGCAAGCTTACATGAGCTGACCAAGAAGTCAAAATCATTCCAATAGAGTGAAGCACAAAAACTAACATTCCAGAAGCTCAAGGATCTATTATGTACAGCACCAATTTTGGCGGTGTACTTTCACAAGTGGTCGATGGCACTAAAAGAGCCATTGGATACTTTAGCCGAAAGCTTTCGAAGCCTGAAAGAAACTACTGCGTAACGCGACGAGAGCTTTTGGCAGTATTAGAGTGTGTGAAGCATTACCACAAGTATCTGTCTGGCTCGTTGGATAGAGTGGCTTCAGAGCTATGATTTTTGCATCAGGCACCGGAAGGGTTTGAAGCATAGCAATGCGGACGCGCTTTCAAGACGGCCCTGCAACGAGAAATGTAAGCATTGTACAAAAGGAATGTGTCATCGATGTTCGACTAATGCATATAGAGTCCAGTGAAGATTGATCTGTAGCGCAAAGAAATGACCCCATACTGGCGAAAAAAATATCGGCAAAAGAAGAAGGTAGAAGGCCAGCCCGCAGTGAAATATCCGCCGAATGTCCACTGATGAAATCATATTGGGCCCTATGGAGTAGTCTACAGTTGTTAAATGGCTGCTTATACGGCATATGGGAAGTGCTGACGGTAGAATAGTGACAAATCTAATTGTAGTACCATCCTCTAAAATAAACGAAGTAATGAAAGAGTTCCATGATGGTCCCAGTGGTGGTCATCTTGGTGTGACAAAAACCTTAGAAAAGTTAAAACAACGTTTTTATTGGGTTGTCAGCAAGCAGTAGACGATTGGGTAGCCAATTGTCCCCAATGCATAGCAGCGAAGGGTCCAATAAGAAAAAGTCCTGGACAACTTCAACAGTATAACTCAGGTGAGCCATTCGAGCGGATTGCAATGGATGTAGCAGGTCCTTTTCCTGTCAGTGATGCCGAAAACCGTCACGTTCTAGTGGTTATGGATTATTTCAGCAAATGGCCAGAGATATATGCCATACCCGATCAGGAAGCTAAAACAACTGGGTGTGCCGCTATGGTGTTCCATTGGAGTTGCATTCTGATCAGGGTAGAAATTTTGAATCTTTCAAGAAAATGTGCGATTTATACGGAATAAGAAAAACCAGAACAACGCCACTGCATTCTCAATCTAATGGCATGGTCGAAATATTCAACCGCACTTTGGAGGAATGTTTAAGAAAAGTGGTCAGTGCACATCAGAAGGACTGGGATGAACACATACCGAAATTTCTATTGGCATACAGATCAGCTGTTCATGACTCAACCTCTCGAACAACTGCAAAAATTATCTTCGGGACAGAACTCAAATTGCCTGATGATTTAGAATTCGGTATTAAGCCCTCATCAACAAATAATGAAAACATTTTCCAAGAGCAAGATGACCTAAACCATCTTCATGAATTCGTACGCAGACGAATAAAAATAACCAGCGACAAAATGAAATACAGATACGATCGAGCAGCGAATTCTGAAGGATTTAACGAAGGCCAGCTTTGTACTGTTGTATAACACACAATATAAAAAAAGACTGTCTCCCAAACTACAAACCCATTGGGATGAACCATACAAGGTAATTAAGAAATTAAACGACGTGGTGTACAGAATACAGAAAGAAAAGAGCCCGAGATCTAAAATTAAAGTCGTACATCTAGAACGACTAACTGCCTATGGGAGAAGTGAATCTGTGCCTATTCGGGAGGAAAAGGCTTAAGCGGGGGGCAGTGTTACGAAATTGTACTTGAATTCAAATATAACGGTTTTAACGGCTGTTTATGTTAACAGCAGTTAACATATCTGTAGAAATTATTAACATAGCTGTAAACACACAACATTGAATGAAAACCTTTCGCCATTGTTTGTAAGTATGGCAACATTAAATGTTGAAGCTGCTAACATTAACATCGAAAGCTCTAGAATTCGAATATACTAGTTTGTCCGTTAAGAACATTGTAGAAAGAGATAGAGCTTTCGAGAAGCATCTAGAAGGTAATGCAGTGTATATAAATTGGACGTGAGAACAACATTGAGTCATTCTAATTTGAAGTATCGTTAAGTAAAGACAAATTAACTGCCTTGGCTGTATATTCTTGTACATTATTAAAGTGTGCTTTATAAAGTATGTAATTTAATTGTGTGTGTATTAGAACACAAGTGACTATTTAAACTGTTGTTGTTGTACATTTTAAATAAAATAAAGAGTCGTTACAACTTTTAAACTACTAAACTGCTTTTATTTTCAATCAAGTACCTGTTTATTTAAAAGGAAATAAACCACAGTTTTTAAAAGGTAAAAACTTAACAATATACTTTTCACACGGCTTTATCACCACACCACCGTACACTGCATTACCAAAAATGGAAAGAAACATAAAAATAAAAGAAAAAATGCAAATTATGTTTACACGAAAATATATGTTTAACTTGATTAAATTCTTTTGACAATTTTAGAAAATAAATATCATTTAAAATCAGGTAGATTGTTGCAAAAATGATTTAGATGTTTAAATGAAAGTAAAACGTTAACTGCCATAAGAAAAGGAATTTTCATAACCCCAGGTTTACAACTAAGATTAACGCTGATATAATATGAGAGATAACGCCGGCAGAGGAGAGTAACCATTTTGTTTATATTATGTTAAATCTTAAATAAGGGGAACAAGTATTCTAATAAATCCTACAAGATATCATTATTTTCAATCAGTCACAGAATAAACATGTCCTTATTATTTAAGCAATTCTCAATTTTTTAGCACAATTATTATAAAAATGTCTTTTAACATGTAAAACAAACACTAAAAGGAAACAATTTTGCAAAGAAACATTGTTTTTAAGTAATTTCCAAAATACACATGCACACACACAAAAAAACTTTCGAATATGTGTATTTTTTTGACAGTTCATCTTATAAGATGGTTGTGTAGAGAAATCTCATCCCAACAATTTCATAATATATCTTGTAATACCAATATTTGAATCTACACGTGAAATAATTCTCTCAGAGAGCGAATTTGACACTCTCTGACGCAAAAATCACTAATTAAAAAAAAAAAAAAATAATAATAATAATAAATTAAAAAATCGTTTATTTTAAAACTAATTCTATAAATAAATAAATAAACAAAATAAATTTCACAAAAATTCTCAAATTTGGAAAAAACGCTCAATTTCCTAAATACAGATAAATTCCTCATTTTTTCAAAATAATTTATTTGAAAAAAAAATCGCTTAATTTAGAAATAAACGGGAACTTTTTAAATAATTTATCAAACATTCAAAAAAAAATTCAATAGCATTAATAGAATATGTCTAATTTCAAAATTTTCAAGGAAAACCTTAATTAAAAATAAAAAAACGCGAAATTGTTAAAGAAAAAAATTAAACATATTGTTAGTTAAATAAAATTTTATATTTTAAAAATTTTATAAAGTAAACTTAATTTTACAAAAAAAGAGGTTTTTTAATTTCCTACATTATTATTAATTAATAAAAACAAGTAGTTTAAGTTTTTTTTTTATATTTTTGCCTTTTTGGTGGCTTTTTTCGCGCTTTGGTGACTTCTCCGGTTTTTTATCTTTAAAAGATAAATCTAATTCAGTTTATAAATATTTTATAAATATCTTATCAAACAATTTAATTTTTTTTTTAATTTATTTGATTTTTTTACGTATTTATTACTTTTTTACTAAAAATTAATTAACAAAACTTCTCCTTAATTTATGATTTGTAAAATATTGTGTTCAAATTATTATAGATTTTCTTAAATAATTATTAATTTCTAAAAAATAAATAACCCCCCTCACACTGTGCTAACATTTATATGTTATCATTTCAAGGTGAATGTTCCAATGTCCAAGGCGAATTCAAACAGGTTACCTCAATTAATCAGTTGAATATTTTTTACTTCTTAGAACTGTTAAACTTCATATAAGCACAATTTTTGCTTAACCGCTGAAGTGTCAAACTCCATGTAGAACTGCTGACACCTGTTTCATTTCGCCGTGGCGTAATGCAAAAATTGTGCTTATATGAAGTTTGACAGTTCTAAGTACCAAAATAATAATCAGCTGATTTATTCAAGTCACCTTTCTGAATTCGCCTTGATATATTCCTAAACAAACGGCACAGTGAAAACGCAAGCACAGCAGAAAATAACAAAAATTAACTGACGTGTAAAAAATAGAATTCTGTGTATAAAATACGTGGCGACATGAAAGTTTAACTGGATAAATATATATTAAAGAAAAACTAATAAATTAAACTGATACATAATTTTGTTAAAATAATAATAACTAAATTGAAATGATTCCCGAAAAAAGCCGATTTTTAATATTTGCTCTGGGTATTTTCTTTTGTTATTTCTTGTATGGCATTGTCCAGGAGAAAATAACGCGTGGACGTTATGGTCAACAAGCCAATGAAGATGGTTCGGTGGGAGAAAGATTTTCCTATGCCTTGGCTTTGGTGTGGGTTCAGTGTTTCTGTAATTTTGTATTTGCCAAAGGTTTGAATGAAGGATGTGTTTTTTTTATATTTTTTATCACTTTAATTTTCTTTTTAGGTTTATTAACTATCAAACCCCAAAAGGAAGATACCACTCATTCAGGTTATTATGTTGTTAGTGCTCTCACCTATTTGTTGGCTATGGTTTCTTCTAATATGGCTTTGCGTTGGGTACCCTATCCTACCCAAGTTGTGGGTAAATCTGCTAAACCTATACCCGTCATGATTTTTGGTGTCTTATTGGGTCGTAAATCTTATACTTGGATACGTTATGCCTGCGTAACCACCATAGTATTAGGTGTTGTGTTGTTCATGTATAAAGAAGGCAAAACAACTTCGGCAGCAGATAGTGACAGTAGAACAGGCTTAGGAGAACTATTATTAATTTTGAGTTTATCCATGGATGGTTTACTTGGTGCAATTCAAGATCGTATGCGTTCATCGAGTGCTCCCTCTGGGTTACAAATGATGTTGGCCATGAATTTATGGAGTATCTTAATGTTGGGCTTTGCCATGATAGTAACAGGTAAGTGCAAACGTTAGGAGGTTTTTTGTTTAGTTAACATGGCTAGTTTGAAAAGTTAGGAGAAAGTGATAAAAAGATAAAATGAAAGCTAAATGAAAAGTAACAAATTCTTTTTAAAGCTTTTTTTATTATTTCAATTTTCAAAAATTATTTTTTTTTTATTTTTTTCTTAACCTTTCCTCCTTCTTTTCTCCTAACAGGTGAAGGCAAGGATTTCATTCATTTTGCGACCCGCCACCCCGAGCTTTGGAGCCATTTAGCTTTGTTGGCTCTGTGTGGCTGCATAGGTCAGCTCTTCATTTTCCTCATGATATCCGGCTTTGGTGCTTTAGCTTGTTCCGTCGTCACCACCACCCGTAAATTCTTTACCGTCTTATGTTCCGTAATCGTCTTTGGCAATGTCTTGATACCCCGTCAATGGTTTGGTGCTGTTCTTGTCTTTGCTGGTCTCTTTGCCGATATGTTTTATGGTAAAAAACCTGCACCGGCTACTAAAAAAACGGGTGTAGCTAAAGATAAAGATGAGTATAAAAAGAAATTGATTTCCTAGAATTTAATAATGAACGAAATTGAAGAAATTCCTCAAAAACAACATTATAAGATAACAGTGTGATTTTTGTTTACACATAAAAAAAACACAAAATAGATTTCATTTTTTCCTTACATTTTTTATACAAAGAGGAGAACATTTTTTTTTTCTTTTTTTTAAGAACTTATTAAGAAAAATAATTGCTAAATTATTAATTTAAATTAAATTTTTTTAATATAAAGATTTCAAAAAGTGCAAATTTTATTTAATATAAATGAAGACTACCAGATTTTTAAATGTTTTAGAACATTTAGAACTTGTTGCAAATTATGTTTATAATTAAAATTTTAGTTTATATTTTTTAATATTTTTTAATATTTTTTAATATTAATAAAAAAAAAATTAAACAAAAATAACGTGTCAAAAATTTAAAAGCTATTTATTTAACTTAAACTTAAAATCTATTCAATTTTATGTGTGTGAAGATAAATTCGTAAGTTAAATACGTCCCACACCTCTGTTAAATGCGTTCCACACACTGTTAAATACGTTCCATACATTTTGCATTTCAAAAAAATTATTTTTAAAGCAAAAAAACACTTTTTTAAAAATAATTTTTATTATTTTATTAAAAAAATATTTTTGGAAAAAAAACAAAATAAAGAAACATACTGCATTAGGATATGGTGCAACAAAAATACCTATATTCAGATCACATTGCGGGCCAGTTCGGACAGACCTGAATGGGGTTGTGATATATCACGCGAAAGCTCTAGAGGAGTAGAACTCAAAACTGCACAGGATATATCCAGTTGTTTCTCAGGAGACATGCTACGAGGTGCTGAAGTTTGGCAAAATTCAATAAGTCTAAGAAACGGGGGCCATATTTTGATTTTGGCCATACCTGAATGGGGTTATGGTACATCAGATGAAAGGTCTGGTGGAGTAGAACCCAGAAATGTTTAGACAATATTCACTTATTTCCTAGGGAAGATACTACGATGGTCGGAACTTTGCGCAAATTTGTATAAATTCACACCTGAATGGGGACAGACCTGAATGGAGTTGTGATACATCGGATGAAAGCTCTAAGGCAGTAGATTTCAAAAATATATAGGGCATACCCAGTTGTTTCTCAGGGAACATGCTACGAGGGGTGGAATACAATCATTCATATTTCAAACATATATATTCCATGTTGTGGGGGGGGGGCATTTACGACAGACCTGAATGGGGTTGTGACACATCGGATGAAAGCTCTAAGGGAGTAGATCTCAGAACTATATAGGGTATACCCAGTTGTTTCTCAGGGAACATTCTACGAGGGGTGGAATATAATATCGATATTTTTCAATGGTTTATATTTTAAGTTATGGGAGGGCCTATTCGAACAGACCTGAATGGGGTTGTGATATATCGGATGAAAGCTCTAAGGGAGTAGATCTCAGAACTATATAGGGCATACCCAGTTGCTTCTCAGGAGACATGCTATGAGGGGTGGAATATAATTATTCATATTTCATACACATATATTCCATGTTGTGTGGGGGGGGGGCATTTACGACAGACCTGAATGGGGTTGTGATACATCGGATGAAAGCTCTAAGAGAGTAGATCTCAGAACTATATAGGTTATACCCAGTTGTTTCTCAGGGAACATTCTACGAGGGGTGGAATATAATATCAATATTTTTGAATGGTTTATATTTCAAGTTGTGGGAGGGCCATTTCGAACAGACCTGAATGGGGTTGTGATACATCGGATGAAAGCTCTAAGGGAGTAGATCTCAGAACTATATAGGGTATACCTAGTTGTTTCTCAGGGAACATTCTACGAGGGGTGGAATATAATATCAATATTTTTGAATGGTTTATATTTCAAGTTGTGGGAGGGCCATTTCGAACAGACCTGAATGGGGTTGTGATACATCGGATGAAAGCTCTAAGGGAGTAGATCTCAGAACTATATAGGGTATACCTAGTTGTTTCTCAGGGAACATTCTACGAGGGGTGGAATATAATATCAATATTTTTGAATGGTTTATATTTCAAGTTGTGGGAGGGCCATTTCGAACAGACCTGAATGGGGTTGTGATACATCGGATGAAAGCTCTAAGGGAGTAGATCTCAGAACTATATAGGGTATACCCAGTTGTTTCTCAGGGAACATTCTACGAGGGGTGGAATATAATATCAATATTTTTCAATGGTTTATATTTCAAGTTGTGGGAGGGCCATTTCGAACAGACCTGAATGGGGTTGTGATACATCGGATGAAAGCTCTAAGGGAGTAGATCTCAGAACTATATATGATATACCCAGTTATTTCTCAGGGAACATTCTACGAGGGGTGGAATATAATATCGATATTTTTCAATGGTTTATATTTCAAGTTATGGGAGGGCCTTTTCGAATAGACCTGAATGGGGTTGTGACACATCGGGTGAAAACTCTAAGGGAGTAGATCTCAGTTGTTTCTCAAGGAACATGCTACGAGGGGTGGAATATAATTATTCATATTTCAGAGATATATATTCCAAGTTGTGGGAGGGAACAGACCTGAATGGGATTGTGACACATCGGATGAAAACTCTAAGGAAGCAAATCTCAAAACTATGTACGTTTCTATGAATACATGATACGAAAGTTCGTTCATAGTATCATATACATATATCATTCATTCCTCAAGATTTTTTAAAAAATGACAATTTCTTTCTAAAGGTCATCAGATTTTGTTTATTATTTTCTTTCTCATTATTATTTTTGCTAATTTACTGAAAATCACAATTTTTTATGTTATAAATTTATATTAATGGTAGAAAAATCTGACAAATTACTGAAATTAAACTACAATGTAAAGGAATTGTAATGATTAACGGCTGTAATGAAGACCAAGTGAGACTTCAAACTATAAAAGTAAATAGTTTATTTAAAAACGCACTCGTAATGCAATTGCAGCTTTACTATGGATTTAGGTGATCTGCTATTTTCAATATTTTTGTTTAGAACACAGAGAAAAAGGTATATAAATCTAAAAATTGTATTCATAGATATTATGAATCGAATATGACTTTTTACCCAAACTTTAAAAAAAAAATATATAAAATTTTGTTTATAGAAATTATTAAATTGTATATAATTGTGCGATAATTTTAGGAATTTTACAAAATTTTTCGAAAAAAATTTATTTCATGGTAAATGCTTAATAAATAACCAGTGTTGCCAGTTTAGCCTTTCTAAGGCTAAATCTAGCTTTTTATTTTGCTTTTAGCCTCAAATTTTTCTACCCTTTTTTGATTCTTAAAATTGCCATAAAAAAGCTAAAATTTTAATATTTCAACAAAGAAGAAAATAATTGCTTATTTGCTTCTACTAATTTTATTTTTACGGAATCATCCATTTAGGTATTTTTGTGTATTAATTCGCACAATTAATCAAGATTTATATTTAACAATAATTTTCGTCTGCGGCGCCTCATCCTCCAAATCGAAAATAACACATTTTATGGACTTACTTAATCAGTTATTATAATTATTTTTTAATAAACTTCATTAACCATAAAAACTCTTTATTTTGTTCGCGATAAAAAAATTAAAAAAAATACATATTAGCTTTTTTTCTGCTAGTAAAGTTGAAATACTTAACTGTCATTTCTTGCAATCTGTTGATAACATAAAACAGCAAATAGTACAGTTATCGTCAGATTCGTGTAATATATCGGGAACTTCAGTACCCTATTATAACAGTTTTCATCTAAGTTATTAGTTTATATCAAGATGTTATAGCAATTGTTGCAGACCTCTTATTTGGGAGAAGTTGTGGTTATGAGTATATTTACCGCATAGTGTTATTACATTGCGCAAACTATGTATATTACCTTATGTCTGGTAAACATTTTTAATGTTATAGTTGACACTTGAGTTTATTTCGATACTTTGAAAACACATAAGGTTATTCCTATACCCAAAGAAAATAAAGCGACATATGTTGAATAATTTCGTCCTATATCGCTACTACCAATTATTGATCAAATTTTTCAAGGTATATTATAAAATCAGATTTTTCCACATTTCATGGAAAATAACTTATTTAATGCCTTTCAGTTCGGATTTCGAAAGGGCTGTGGTACTGAAGAGGGTTTGTGAATGTTCAGAACTATATATGTAAATGTTTGGATGAAGGTCATAGTGCTGTAACAGGCATTTTTTGATTTGACAAAAGTTTTTGTTATATATCTTGGCGCAAAAGCTCCAGTACTATGGCGTTTATGGGAATGGACTTTCGCTTTTAAGAAGCTATCTAAAAAATAAACAACAATTTCTTAAAATTAAGGAAAGTAAAAGTACTGTTAAATATTGAGTGCCACAGGGAAGTGTTTTAGGTCCCTTGTTTACGGTATTTTTACAGTTATTTCTTTACGTTTTTAAAATAAATACTTTTAAAAAATTTTATTCCTCAAAAAATGGATCAAAATTAAAAAAGTACTCTATTTGGACTTAGTAGGCTCAAGAGCTATTGTCTTATGAATTTCAGAGCAGAAAAAATAATATTAAGATTGATCATAAGCTTTGAGTAATTCGAGTAGAATTTTGAAAAAATTATTTTTCTCATATAAGGGCCCTATTGAAGATTGAAAAATGGGTAAAAATTAAAAAGGTGCTTTATGCGGACCTAGTAGGATCGGAAGTAAAAGAATTTAGAAAATTTTGGTAAATGACTTTTCTCATATAAGGGACCTATTGATGATCGAAAAATGGATCAGAATTAAAATGATGCTCTATTTGGACCTAGTAGCATCGAAAGCTATTCTCTTAAGTTTGACTTGTCTTCTATCTATGTTCCTAATTTCATCAAAATGGTGGTTTAAAAGATCCAGGTTTATACCATTTATTTTCTAATTGTAATTTTCTTCATCGTTATCAGATAAATTTGGAACAAGAAATAATGAAACTTATGATGATTTTTTTTAATCACAAGATCATTTATTGCTGGCAAATATATAAGAGATTGACAAAGTAATCTAAAAGTAGTTTATAACAATAAAATTTTGGTTTAAACAAAAAATAATTAAAATACAATTAGAAAATAAAATAACCAATTTTGGTGAAAAATAATTAAAACGGCAACACTGATATGTTAAGAAATGGCACGTGCAAAAAAATAAGTGATTTTTTTTTTTTTGATACATGTTGTGTGGTAATCGCTAGCGTTGTTGCCCGTTAAACCAGCGTTGCCAATTCAGCGATTTTTGCGCTAGATTGAGCGTTTTTTTCAAAAAAGGCATTAAATTGGAGCGTTTTACTGCACCCAAAATCTGCACGTAGACATTTTTATGTTGGCTATTGTCAAATACTATCTCCCTCTTTAATATGTTTCGTGTGGACCAATAAGAAATCTTAATACCAATTTATTTTCCAGTGAATATTTAAGAACAAAATTGAGCAATAACGTTTAACATAAGCTGTCAAAATTAATGTTCTTTTTTAATATTTTGCTCTTTTTTCAAAAAAGAAAAGGTGCAAAATTAACTAATATTATTTTAAAAAGGCAAATAAAAAGTAACAAAAGAAAATAACTCAAAATTTTCGGTAAAAACCAATTTAGAATTAATATTTTTCATGTACGTGTTCTTCACCCGCTAACATAAAGTTGAAATAATTTTTTTCCCCTTTATTCTGCCGACGTTATGTTAGGAAATAAAAATACTTTTACTTTCCCATTAACTAATAAAAATAGCATCTTAAGGCCTGTGTGAAACGGTAGAAAATTATTTTTCGTAAAAAGTGAGCTGAACAAAATTTTACTAGCTCGTAAAGCTAGTAGAATTTTTGACAAAAGTATAATTTCTTAGACATTTTAAAATTGATAGAAAAAATTCAATATTGTACAATATATTCTAAATATTATCAATATTAAATTTTATATGTCTTATAATTTCATCACAATGTCCTTTCCTAAAATAGAGTGTGGCTTTCGGAATGGATTTAAAGTAAAATCAAAACATTTAAAATATGTTCATTCATATCTCTTGTTTTTTTTCTGTTTACACATTTTTGTAAAGTTTTCATTTCCCATAACAGAAACAAGAATTTTTCTCACCACAAAAAAAAAAACATTTTCTATCATAGAGCATTAATATTATTTTGCTAATTTTAAAACTCAGCAAAAATTAAAACGATTTTTTGATTTCGAAATTCCAAAATATACCTTCAGAATTCTTTTGTTTAAAGTGGTCATTTGAGGTATCTATCCGTTTTCTAAATCCCGTTGAATGAATCATCGAATAAGCAGTTTTCAAGATTTTTCCAAACACGTTCCTATTATTTTTAAGAAATGATTTTTTTGGGGGAAAAAATGGAGTGATTAAATTAAATAATAGTTTTATCAATTTAAATTCATGGATAAGATCTTATGAATCTGGAAATTGAAATGTACAAAAAATTTTACCTCTTATTTTTGTAATAAAATTACCAATTCTAAATTTTTGATTTGAAATATAATTCACTATTTCTGCTGAAGTTTAAACATTTAAAAAATAAAAATTATGGAATTTATATTGTTGTTACTTTTTGTGAAATCAGATTCGAATTTAAAAAACCAGCTAAAAAGCGCTAAATTGAACCAAATTTAATGATGATTTCGATATATATACAGCATATTTTCTTCTTAGAAATGAAATTAACTTAAGTAACTGCATGTGAAAAATTTACTTGAGTTTTAAAGAGTTTTATTACAGTAGGTGTATGTCTTGAAGTATATTTTATTGCAAAATTCTTTTTTTTTTTTTGCTAGAAAATCAAAATAAAATTTATATAAGCATTTTAATTTCTCCTGATTGCACAAAAAATAGTCATTTTTTTATTAAAGATTAATTAAAGTCTTTTCTGGAAAAATATGTTTATCCTGGAACTGCTTTTAAGAAAAAGATGTAAATACATAAAAAGTGATTTAGATTGCGTTGATTCAGTTTGCATCGTAATTCTCCGGCCCCATTAACAACGCAGACCGGGGCCTCAGTGTTGATGAGTACGTTAAATACGCATATACATACATATACGATATACATATGTAAGTATAAGAATTTATTTTTTGTGCTGCATCCCATCCAACACGATGTCAAACGCTTAAAAATTGATGACTTTAACGGTTGATATCAAACGTGTTTCCCAAACTTGTTACAAATATAGGTAAAGGTTTGAATTTTAAGCTTGATTTAGAGTTGAGAATCATTTGAGAAAAAACGTTTGAAAAACCGTATATTCTCAAATTGATATCAAATGCTATTATTGAATCATTCCTAAAGATAACTTTAACAATATTGGAAAAATTGTATATTCTTAATTTGATATATATTGTTATTATTAAATCATTCATAAATCTAAATAGAAAAGCTAAAAAATATTTGAAAAATTGTATTTTCTCAATTTGATACCAAATATTATATATATAAAAACAATATATAAAAAAAATTGAAACATATACAAATAAATAAATTTATTTAATCAAGTATTTTCCAACTAATAAATACGTATAATGATAGGGCATAATCAAAAGTGTATACAAGATAGAAAGAGAAAACTTTACAAAAAATTAAAAATGCAGATTACTTTTAATTATGTTTCGCATTTGGTCACAATCCACATTTGAAAAAAGTTTGAGAATTATATTTAACAATAATTTGATAATAATAGCATTTTTCAATTTAACAATTAATTCCCCTTTTTGTTGAGAAAGCTATCATTTTCAAGTTATATTGAGAAAGGATTTGACATAAAAAATTGTGTTTGCTGGGATATTACTCACTTGTTCTTAATTATCTTTGTATAATAGAATTTGCCATTATGTTAAAATACTTGTTAGTATCAGTGTTACCCGATGGTACAATTTTATTTTATATTTCTATTCTTTTATATCAATTTAAAAAAAGCTGGAAAATTTATAGATAATTAATAGAAATAGGTAACGCTGCTACTAACAAGTATTTTAACATAATGGCAATTATCTATTATACAAAGTATTCATCTAATAAAATAATAGAATATTGTTTTGCAATTGTTTAAATCTTTCTATATTCGTTTATAAAAATAAAATAAAAGAAAAATATAAAAATAGATTTGATACTCAAAACCTATGATCAATCTTAATATTATCTTTTCTCTTCTGAAATCCTTAAGAAAATAGCTTTCGAGTCTACTAGGAGCACCTTTTTAATTTTGACCCATTTTTTATCATCAATCTTATATGAAAAAATCACTATTTCAAAATTTTTAAAATTCTATTACAGAAAATCTATGATCAGTCAGCATATTATCTTTTTTGCTCTGAAATTCATAAGACAATAGTTTTTGAGCCTACTATGTCCACATAAAGTACCTTTTTAATTTCTACCTATTTTTCAATCTTCAATAGGACCTTTATATAAGAAAAGTAATTTTTTTCAAAATTCTACTCGTATTACTCAAAGCTTATGATCAATTTTAATATTATTTTTTCTGCTCTGAAATTCATAATACAATAGCTCTTGAGCCTACTAAGTCCAAATAGAGTACTTTTTTTAATTTTGATCCATTTTTTGAGGAATAAAATTTTTTAAAAGTATTTTAAAAACTGTAAAAATACCGTAAACAAGAGACCTAAAACATTTCCCTGTGGCACTCAATATCTAACAGTACTTTCACTTTCCTTAATTTTAAGAAATTGTTGTTTATTTTTTAGATAGCTTCTTAAAAGCGAAAGTCCATTTCCATGAACGCCATAGTACTAGAGCTTTTGCGCCAAGATATATAACAAAAACTTTTGTCAAATCAAAAAATGCCTGTTACAGCACTATGACCTTCATCCAAACATTTACATATATAGTTCTGAACATTCACAAATCCTCTTCAGTACCACAGCCCTTTCGAAATCCGAACTGAAAGGCATTAAATAAGTTATTTTCCATGAAATGTGGAAAAATCTGATTTTATAATATACCTTGAAAAATTTGATCAATAATTGGTAGTAGCGATATAGGACGAAATTATTCAACATATGTCGCTTTATTTTCTTTGGGTATAGGAATAACCTTATGTGTTTTCAAAGTATCGAAATAAACTCAAGTGTCAACTATAACATTAAAAATGTTTACCAGACATAAGGTAATATACATAGTTTGCGCAATGTAATAACACTATGCGGTAAATATACTCATAACCACAACTTCTCCCAAATAAGAGGTCTGCAACAATTGCTATAACATCTTGATATAAACTAATAACTTAGATGAAAACTGTTATAATAGGGTACTGAAGTTCCCGATATATTACACGAATCTGACGATAACTGTACTATTTGCTGTTTTATGTTATCAACAGATTGCAAGAAATGACAGTTAAGTATTTCAACTTTACTAGCAGAAAAAAAGCTAATATGTATTTTTTTTAATTTTTTTATCGCGAACAAAATAAAGAGTTTTTATGGTTAATGAAGTTTATTAAAAAATAATTATAATAACTGATTAAGTAAGTCCATAAAATGTGTTATTTTCGATTTGGAGGATGAGGCGCCGCAGACGAAAATTATTGTTAAATATAAATCTTGATTAATTGTGCGAATTAATACACAAAAATACCTAAATGGATGATTCCGTAAAAATAAAATTAGTAGAAGCAAATAAGCAATTATTTTCTTCTTTGTTGAAATATTAAAATTTTAGCTTTTTTATGGCAATTTTAAGAATCAAAAAAGGGTAGAAAAATTTGAGGCTAAAAGCAAAATAAAAAGCTAGATTTAGCCTTAGAAAGGCTAAACTGGCAACACTGGTTATTTATTAAGCATTTACCATGAAATAAATTTTTTTCGAAAAATTTTGTAAAATTCCTAAAATTATCGCACAATTATATACAATTTAATAATTTCTATAAACAAAATTTTATATATTTTTTTTTTAAAGTTTGGGTAAAAAGTCATATTCGATTCATAATATCTATGAATACAATTTTTAGATTTATATACCTTTTTCTCTGTGTTCTAAACAAAAATATTGAAAATAGCAGATCACCTAAATCCATAGTAAAGCTGCAATTGCATTACGAGTGCGTTTTTAAATAAACTATTTACTTTTATAGTTTGAAGTCTCACTTGGTCTTCATTACAGCCGTTAATCATTACAATTCCTTTACATTGTAGTTTAATTTCAGTAATTTGTCAGATTTTTCTACCATTAATATAAATTTATAACATAAAAAATTGTGATTTTCAGTAAATTAGCAAAAATAATAATGAGAAAGAAAATAATAAACAAAATCTGATGACCTTTAGAAAGAAATTGTCATTTTTTAAAAAATCTTGAGGAATGAATGATATATGTATATGATACTATGAACGAACTTTCGTATCATGTATTCATAGAAACGTACATAGTTTTGAGATTTGCTTCCTTAGAGTTTTCATCCGATGTGTCACAATCCCATTCAGGTCTGTTCCCTCCCACAACTTGGAATATATATCTCTGAAATATGAATAATTATATTCCACCCCTCGTAGCATGTTCCTTGAGAAACAACTGAGATCTACTCCCTTAGAGTTTTCACCCGATGTGTCACAACCCCATTCAGGTCTATTCGAAAAGGCCCTCCCATAACTTGAAATATAAACCATTGAAAAATATCGATATTATATTCCACCCCTCGTAGAATGTTCCCTGAGAAACAACTGGGTATACCCTATATAGTTTTGAGATCTACTCCCTTAGAGCTTTCATCCGATATATCACAACCCCATTCAGGTCTATTCGAAAAGGCCCTCCCATAACTTGAAATATAAACCATTGAAAAATATCGATATTATATTCCACCCCTCGTAGAATGTTCCCTGAGAAATAACTGAGTATATCCTATATAGTTCTGAGATCTACTCCCTTAGATCTTTCATCCGATGTATCACAACCCCATTCAGGTCTGTTCGAAATGGCCCTCCCACAACTTGAAATATAAACCATTGAAAAATATTGATATTATATTCCACCCCTCGTAGAATGTTCCCTGAGAAACAACTGGGTATACCCTATATAGTTCTGAGATCTACTCCCTTAGAGCTTTCATCCGATGTATCACAACCCCATTCAGGTCTGTCGTAAATGCCCCCCCCCACAACATGTAATATATATGTTAGAAATATGAATGATTGTATTCCACCCCTCGTAGCATGTTCCCTGAGAAACAACTGGGTATACCCTATATAGTTCTGAGATCTACTCCCTTAGATCTTTCATCCGATGTATCACAACCCCATTCAGGTCTGTTCGAAATGGCCCTCCCACAACTTGAAATATAAACCATTGAAAAATATTGATATTATATTCCACCCCTCGTAGAATGTTCCCTGAGAAACAACTGGGTATACCCTATATAGTTCTGAGATCTACTCCCTTAGAGCTTTCATCCGATGTATCACAACCCCATTCAGGTCTGTCGTAAATGCCCCCCCCACAACATGTAATATATATGTTAGAAATATGAATGATTGTATTCCACCCCTCGTAGCATGTTCCCTGAGAAACAACTGGGTATACCCTATATAGTTCTGAGATCTACTCCTTTAGAGCTTTCACCCGATGTGTCACAACCCCATTCAGGCTTTTTGTACAGAATTTGCGCAAAGTTTCGACCCTCGTAGTATCTTCCCTAGGAAAAAAGTGAATATTGTCTAAACAGTTTTGGGTTCTACTCCACCAGACCTTTCATCTGATGTACCATAACCCCATTCAGGTATGGCCAAAATCAAAATATGGCCCCCCGTTTCTTAGACTTATTGAATTTTGCCAAACTTCAGCACCTCGTAGCATGTCTGCTGAGAAACAACTAGATATATCCAATGCAGTTTTGAGTTCTACTCCTCTAGAGCTTTCGCGTGATATATCACAACCCCATTCAGGTCTGTCCGAACTGGCCCGCAATGTGATCTGAATATAGGTATTTTTGTTGCACCATATCCTAATGCTGCACAGTGGGGTCAAACGCAAATTTTTTGGTAATAAATCTGAATCTCCTGAACTACTGGTCGGATCAAATTGAAATGTATGGAAGAGTTGTAGAGGAGGACCTAAGCTTTCAGAAAAATCATCTTGTAGTCACCCTGTGATAACACGAGATAAGCTACAGGGTGTAAAAGTTGACTACCTCGAGTATGTAAAAGTTAAAAAAAATCGTAACTTGTACAAATGAAGTCCGATTTTAAAGATTTTTATATTTCTGGAAAGTGCTTGGCAAGATAAAGAAAAAATAAGCTTACTCATCTAAGTTATCTCTTACAGTTAAAAAGATATTTACGCTTGAATTTTGAATTTTTGATTTTTTGGCTCGACTTTCTTTCGTTTTTCCGGAATAAGTCCGGAGATATATGAGGCAAAAATTTTTTAAAAATATTCTGTAATTTGTTACATATTTCAAAATAATATGCTGAAAGAACTTTTGGATTATCTCAATTCGTCTAGACGTGAAAAATATTCAAAGTCAGCACTCTGAAATTGGCATGAAAAATGGCTATTTTTTTACAAAAATATAGTACAATTCATTCACTTTTTTCTCAAAGTTCCGTTAATAAAAAAATTTTTTCCTTATTAATAAATAAAGTTAATAAAGAAATTTTGAATTGATTTAAGTTTGCACCCTACATCCAGCATTGGCCGAAAATTGTCAATTTTAAAAAATAGTTTCATTTTTATCGATTAATAAAAAAAATGTCACGCGAGCTTTTTTAAATTTGGTACCCATACTTTTTATAGAAATAGATTTAGAATGATTTAACACTAAACTGGTTCCCGCCCGGCCAAAAACGAATGCAGGAGTGGAGATTTTATGTTAAAAGTCAGTTTTTTTAACGACTATTTTTAAAAGCATATTAGCATAATATTTTTAATATTATTTCTTATGTAATGTATAAAACACAAATCAAGCTTTCATTCCTAAAAAAACCAATAAAATAGCTCCAATAACCTATTTTTGGTAATTTTTCAAAAATAATTTTTTTTTTCCAAAAATAGCTGAAAATCCAAAAAAATTTAATTTTTTTAATACAACTCCACTAATTTTGCAAATACTTTAAAAATGTTAAAAGAATATAAAAATAGACTTATTTACCAATTCAACGATATATAAAATGTTGATATAGGTCATTTAATAATAGTAATATAATGGCCTCAAAACTACCAAGTCATGTCAAAAGTTGCAAAATTCACCATTTTGTTCCGTATTTCCATATGTGTGTATACGTAACACTTAACTGCATTGCTTATTTTTGTTACGAGATAATAATATTTATTAATGAATTTATTTAAAGTGTTCATAATTTTTTTTCTACTGAAAAGGTTTTTAAAATTACCTAAGTACATAAATAAGTATATTTTCCTTCGTTTTTTATTACATTTTTTTAAGTTTTTAAATAATTTACCAGAAAAAATAAGAAAACTCATTGATACAGTAGTATCTTTTGGTTTAACTCTTACTGCAGAAGACAGTTTAAAGCTCGAAAATTTTTATAAATCATACGAAAAAAGGATGCAAGCTTCAGATTGGTCAATACCAAAGTTCAAGAAGAAAAATGAAGAGTGGTTGGAGGGAGAAACACCAATTTTCATCGGAAAGCAGAAAAAGGGTCGACCAAAAAAAAGTTAAGATGAAGTTCAGATAGAACAAAGAGGACCAAACAGGAATCTATTCTAAATTCACATACGAATGCCGAAATAAAAGATACATTTAATGCTTTAGTAACACGTACGCAACCAAAGGAAGTAGAAAAAGTTATAGATGTGTTACCAACAGCTTCTCCCAATCGATAACATCGGATAATCCAAAGCATAGTGACACCGAAATCAACATCGTCCTTTACCTCTGAAGATGCTTTAGCTCTAATATTAAATTTAGTATTATCAAGAAACCAATACGAGATTTTGAGGAAATCTGTTAGCGAAAAAGGATATGATATCTTTCCCAGTAGCAAATCAGTGAGAGAAGCGAAAAGTAATATTTTACAGCCTATGGAGCACCCGGTTAATGCTTCTGTTAAAAGTGCTAAAGTTAATATATTGCAATTACTTGAAAATACTGCCTCTAGAATTATATCTACCTTCAGCAATGATAACATTGAAAAATGCAAAGACTCTGAACTTATTTTAATATTCAAATGGGGCTGCGATGGAACATCAGGATTTTCGGAATACAAACAACTGGATGGAAGTAATTCTGGAAATAATTATTCCTCGCTGTTTATAGCGTCTCTGGTACCACTTCGAATGCGCTTAAATAAGCCTTCCTCATCGACAAGAAATGACTCGCTTTTTGATGATATATGGATAAATTTAACTCCAGGTTCCAAATTTTTGTGCCGTCCAATCCTTTTTGATTACACAAAAGAAACCACGGTTACAATAAACAGCATTGTCAACCAATTGGAAGAAGAAATTAAAGCATTGCCCCCAATATATGTAAAAGTATCAAACAGAACTATTAAAGTTACATTTCAACAACAATTAACGTTGATTGATGGAAAAGTTGCAAACGCTATAACAGATACAACATCCACATATATGTGGAAAAATAAGTTCACAATTTCAGGATAATTCTGAAGTCCTTGTTAATAAAAATTCTTTAAAATTTTGAATATCACCACTCCACGCAAGGATAAGATTTTTGGAGTTCTACTTACATCTTGCATATGATATGAAGTACAGAAATATTCCCGGGCAGGAAAATGCTACAGTAAAAAACAATTTGGAACTTCACGAATTACGAAAAGAGGAGAAGAAAAGAATTCAATTAGAATTCAAAGAACAACTCGGATTAATAATTAATAAACCTCTACATGGCTATGGAAGCTCAAATGATGGAAATACAGCAAGACGTTTCTTTGAAAATCCGGAACTCACATTTTTAATCACAGGCATTGACTTAAATATTTTGAAACGTTTTAAGATTATATTGGCAGCCATTAATAGCAAAAAAATAAATTAATGCGGACAAATTTAAAATTTTTGCTTACGAAACTAAAGAACTACTTAACATTACATACCCCTGGAAATCAATGACTCCAACAATTCACAAAGTATTGGCTCATGGTAAAGAAATAATAGAAAATAGTATTTTGCCATTGGGAGAGCTAACAGAGGAAGTACAGTAAGCCCGAAATAAAGATGTTAAACATTTCAATACCCGAAAATGTTCAAAAATAGCGCAAAATATGGACTTAATGGAATATTTATTAATATCATCAGATCCATATATTCTATAAGAACACGATGGCTACCAAAAATCACTCTTGAAATAGAAAAAGAGGATTCCGAAGCTAAGGAAGTTAAAAATTTGCTAACGTTTGATGTTTCTGATTATTTTCAAGAAAATATCTAATAATATCTTCGATAATATATTCTTAATAAAATAAATATACGGGATATATGTATAATAAGTATGTAAATCTGTAGAACAAATTAAATAAACATTACTCAAATAAAGAATTTACTACTTTATAATAACAAATATATACCTACATAATACATTAGAAAACTAAAATGTTACGTATACACACATATGAAAATACGGAACAAAATAGTGAATTTTGCAACTTTTGACGTGACTTGGTAGTTTTGAGGCCATTATATTACTATTATTAAATGACCTATATCAACATTTTATATATCGTTGAATTGGTAAATAAGTCTATTTTTATATTCTTTTAACATTTTTAAAGTATTTGCAAAATTAGTGGAGTTGTATTAAAAAAATTAAATTTTTTTGGATTTTCAGCTATTTTTGGAAAAAAAAATTATTTTTGAAAAATTACCAAAAATAGGTTATTGGAGCTATTTTATTGCTTTTTTTAGGAATGAAAGCTTGATTTGTGTTTTATACATTACATAAGAAATAATATTAAAAATATTATGCTAATATGCTTTTAATATGCTTTTAAAAATAATCGTTAAAAAAACAAACTTTTAACGGAACTTTGAGAAAAAAGTGAATGAATTGTACTATATTTTTGTAAAAAAATAGCCATTTTTCATGCCAATTTCAGAGTGCTGACTTTGAATATTTTTCACGTCTAGACGAATTGAGATAATCCAAAAATTCTTTCAGCATATTATTTTGAAATATGTAGCAAATTACAGAATATTTTTAAAAAATTTTTGCCTCATATATCTCCGGACTTATTCCGGAAAAACGAAAGAAAGTCGAGCCAAAAAATCAAAAATTCAAAATTCAAGCGTAAATATCTTTTTAACTGTAAGAGATAACTTAGATGAGTAAGCTTATTTTTTCTTTATCTTGCCAAGCACTTTCCAGAAATATAAAAATCTTTAAAATCGGACTTCATTTGTACAAGTTACGATTTTTTTTAACTTTTACATACTCGAGGTAGTCAACTTTTACACCCTGTAGCTTATCTCGTGTTATCACAGGGTGACTACAAGATGATTTTTCTGAAAGCTTAGGTCCTCCTCTACAACTCTTCCATACATTTCAATTTGATCCGACCAGTAGTTCAGGAGATTCAGATTTATTACCAAAAAATTTGCGTTTGACCCCACTGTGTGCTGTATGTTTCATTATTTTGTTTTTTTTTCAAAAATGTTTTTTTAATAAAATAATAAAAATTATTTTTAAAAAAGTGTTTTTTTGCTTTCGAAATAATTTTTTTGAAATGCAAAATGTGTGGAACGTATTTAACAGAGGTGAGGGACGTATTTAACTGACGAATTTATCTTCACACCCTTTTTAATTTTTTAACAAAAAATAGCTTTTAATAATTAAACTTAAAAAAAAATCGTAGAAATATTTGTTAATGATGCTTTTTGCTATGCGACCATCAATATCAGTTGACTCTAATTGTAGTGTTTAAAATTAAATTTGTTTATCTACGAATTTAATGTAAAATTTAACTAAAAAAGAAATATAGAAATAAACTACATATAGTTACTACAAAATATTAAATTTTAAATAAATTCATATAATTTAATATAAATTAGAGTAAATAACGTTTATATCGGGAAATCAATTTTTTTTTATCTTTTAAGGTACAAATTTATCTTTTAAGGTCCAAATTTATCTCAAATATAGGCCGAAATGTAACCATTATTACGGGTCTATTCAAAGTCCAAATTGAAGTTATTGTAGCTCTATTTAGGGATAAATTGAAACTTAATTGTTATATAAAATATAAAGTGAACTCAATCGTGGATTTTTTGGGATCCAAATTGAACTTTAAACGTCGTTTAGTAGGTTGGATCGCAAAAATATTGTTAATAAATCTGTATCTCCTAAAATACTGGTTGAATCGAATTTAAATGTATGGGAGAGTATCAGAAAAATCATCTTGCAGTTACCCTGTAATAAGCTACAGGGTGTCAAAGTTGACCATCTCGAGTATGAAAAAGTAAAAAAATCGTAACTTCTACAAATCAAGCCCGATTTTAAAAATTTAAAAAACTTTGTAAAGAATTAGATAAAATGAAATATGTATATGCTTACTCATCTAATTTATATAAAAGATATAGGAGAGAAAATTTTTTAAAAATGTCGCAAGGTTCCCAATACATTCCAAAATAATGTGCTGAAAATTTTTTTAAATTATCTCAATTCGTCTAGTCGTGAAAAATGCTCAAAGTCAAGACTTTAAAAATGGTTGTTTATACCCTACATCGCCATAGATGGAGCGGGTATTATGCGTTTGTGCTGATGTTTGTAACATTCAAAAATATTGGTCTAGGACCCATCGTAATGTATGCTAATCCGCTTAGAATCACTTTTTGAGTCGATTTGACGGAAGTCCGTACATGTAAACCTTTTAATCAAACTACAGGTCGAAATTTTGAAAATAATTCAATAAAATTTGGTATGCATGTCTTTTGTGATCCAAGGACGAAGCCTATTGAAATTGGTTATGATCGGTTTATCATTTCACCTAGCTAACATACAAATGTCCCCCCTGAATAGGCATTTAACGATCATAAATGCCTAAAATATAGTAATATTTCAATGAAATTTGGCACATATATATAAGTTTTATATAAGTTAAAAATTTTTATGTGAAATTTCATGAAGATCGGTCCATAATTGTCCCTCTTCCCAAAATCACTTTTACGTGCATAATTCCCATAGAAATGTTAGTATCAAGCCAATATTTGACGCAAATCTGTTTTCTATAAATAGAAACCGTAGTGCTAAATTTTGTGAGGATTGATCCATAAATGGCCATAGCTCCCATGTAAGGCCCACTTCCAGGAATCACCCTAAACTGCACAAATAATATAATATATGACATACGTATGTATGTTTCATAGAAATATACACTACGCTTGGCCCCAGGTCCCACATAAGACCCACTCCCGAATTTTGATACACATACACAATGGTGTAGGGTATAATACGATCGGGTTTGACCGGCTATATTTTTAATATTTGTTTTTTTACAAAAAAGTGATCTGATTCTTTCATTTTTTTCTCAAAATTTAATTAATGGCTGTGTTTTGTTGCTAATGCTCATAGCCACTTTCATACAAAATTTAAATTTATATACGTTAGGAGTTAACGTGTAGAATTATACATGTTAACTTTTTATAAAAATGCTCCCAATTTATGAACAAAAATACAATAGCTCTGTTCCAGTAACCGTGAAATTTAAAGGTTTTAGTCAGAATTAGTCAGAAATTGTCAGAAAAAAAAACAAAAGAATAGTTTTAATAACCACATATACATGTATAGATCGATTTGACACTAAATTGATTACCGACTGCTCAAAAATTTAGACAGGATTGCATATTTTATGAAAATAGTCAAATTTTTTAGAATCATATTTTTTATTTTTAAGTGCATGAAAAAACATTTTAAAATTATTTTTAATTTCGACCATTTCGTGTATCAAAAATCATTGTGATATCTTTAGAGGTAACAAGCTTTTCTTAGGAATTATAAATATTAAAATTTACAACTTTCTTTTATAACTTATAACTTAACTCATTTTATGAACTTACTTAATAAATTAGTATAATTACTGCTTAATAAACTTCATTAACCATAGGAACTATATTTGAATATAACTAAAGAAAGAAAAATCTTATAAAAGCAAAATTCCATCTAAAAATTTGGTAATGATTAGTCAAAAAGGAGTTATAATTTAAATTGTTGAAAACTAATTTCAAAACATTGGGTAATTTTTCATATGAAATATAACACAAATTTGTATGGACATTTTGTGAGTAATTATTCATTGGATTATTTTGCTGGCAGCCGTTATATGTTCTATTTATAAATTTATTTATTTTATTACAATATCTTTTAAAAAAATATCAAGAAATAATGAGAGAAAAAAATATAAATAAAATGAGTTTTTAAATATAAAAATATTAGCTTTCTTCTGGTCTTATTCTTTTATTTTAATTTAATTTTATTATAAATTTAGCCTCTTTTTTTCTCATTTCCTGGCAACACTGTTTTTAAGTACGTAAAAAATAAAAAAATATTATATAAAAATATACATATTTACCTTTCATAAAATAATTGAAATCTGACTTAATTTGTAGGACTTACGATCTTTTGAAAATTTTTCATATCCAAGGTGGTCAACTTTGACATATTTCGTGTCATTACACAGGGTGAGCAGAAGATAATTTTTCTGAAAGCTTAGGTCCTCCTCTACAACTCTCCCATACATTTGAATTCTATTCGACCAGTAGTTTAAGAGATACAGATTTATTACCAAAATATTTGCGATCGTCCCCACTATGCGTCGCTTTATTAAGCTCTGTTTCTTTATCTTGCTATATTTTTAGTCCAAATTTAGCACTAATTGCGGTTCTATTAACAGTTCTAAATGAGATCTAATACATTTTCAACTTGGATTCTAAATTGAATTAAATTTATGGTTTTATTTGAAGTTTGAATGGAAACCTAACCGTGGTTCTATTTATAGTTCAAATTTTACCATATTTGGAGTAAAAATTAAACCCTAATTGATGCTCCAATTAAACGTAACTCTATTGAGAGTTCAAAATGAAACCTAAGTTTTCATCAATTTAGATTCTAAATTGAATCACAATTACGATATCGTTTAGAGCCCAAAGTACATAATAGTTGCCCCTATTAGTAGTGGCTCTATTTTAATTTGTTTTGTTTTTCAATTTAACCTCAATTATGGCTTCTCTACTTTTTTTTATTTTTAACCCTCTAACGGGAAATATTAAAAAATCGTGTATATTTTAATCTTTTTTTTCCTATTCTAACTTTTTCGGTTTAATAATTGACATAATAAATATTTAGTTTATTTAGACGTTAAATCCTCCAAAAATTTTACGCTAATTATATTTTTATTTGTATTAGTCTTTATATTGATTTTAGAAATGTTTGCCCTGACCGTTAGAGGGTTAAACAATTTCTCATAGATTATATACTTGTTATTTCTTTACCATTTTTTAATATTTATTTATTTTATATATTTTTTTTTTTACAAAAAAAATGTAAAGCTCATTTAACAGCTACCAGTGATACTGTTGATAATCAGCAAAGAGTTAGTCCTGAAGTGCCTGAAATACCTAGTAATGAGGAGAATGTGGGAAACTGCGATCGAAATGTAAAAGAGGATGCAGAAATTTCAGAGAGGTTATAGTAGAATAATTACATATATAAGTATTAGTAGTAGAGTATCCAAAACTGAAAACAGATTAAACGATTTCCGGTTTTTAAGAATATATTTGGTATCGGTTTTTGTACCCGTTCGACTCAGAATCACTTTCTGAGTCAATTTAACGATGTCCGTCCGACCGTCCGTCTGGCTGTTCAATGGACCGCCCAAGAAATGTATGGGATTTACAGAAGTTTTGATATTGCTTGCTCCACCGGCAGTTTCTGGTAGATGGGGCTAAAACAATAATTTGTGCAAAAATTGGGTCGATCGGCCGTAAACCGGCCGGACGACTTTGACTTTTGTCCTAAAAAAGATCTTAAAAGTAGCTAAAATCTTTATTGCGCTATAACTCTTTAATAAAACATGTTGCGAAAACACTATATAAGCTTTCTAATTCAGAATAAATAAGAAAGCTTATATAGTATATTATTTATAAGCAATCAAAGTAAAAATTTATACATGGACTTTTTTTAAAAGCCCTCGTTTTAATATGGACCTAGCCTGTTAGCAACGGTTTTTATTCTTTTGTAGAGTAAGATTTGTAGTTTTAATAAAACAATATATTTTGCCACAAATGCAAACTATTCGACTTTTAGGAATCGATTTTTTACTTGTTACACAAGTACCGACATAAAATGCTTGGTATAACATGACTTTTTGAATCATTATAGTGAATATTTTTAAATTATTGTTGGATCAATACATAATATAATTATAAAGTGACAACACGTCTACAAAAACAACAATGGCTTGTATTTTGTTAGTGTAAAACCGCTGCACATAATGTCAAAATGTTATGAACAAAAAATGAGAAAATGAAGAAGAATAAAAGTAAATAAACGCAGCAAAAAATATTATATACGAATGCAAAAACAAGTTGACAGCTTCGAGCGATATGTACATGAAAAAATTGTAAATCAGCTGGGCTTACGAAGTCACTTTCTTATTGCACTGTGAATCAAACAGTAGCTCAAAATTTAAGTGTTACCGATCAACTGAAAATTATAAAATTTGACATATTAATATTTTTACAAATAAACTCCTTTTCACTTCTTTTACTTTAAAAATCGAAGTGATATATTGAAAAAAGGCAACATATTTCATAATAGCTTGCAAATATTTAAATAATAATATATTTACAAAATAATTTATATGAGGAAAATCCATAGAAAAACTAATATTAGTTTTGTTTCCATTCCTTCCTAAATTTTTTGCTCTTTTGTTCTAGTATTCTTTCAAAAACAAACATGTTTACAATTTATTTAATTATATACCTCTGAGGCCAGTTTATGACATTATAAAGGTTAATTAAAAGTGAAATATTTTATTTTCCTAATGGCTTGCTTTGAATATTTAAAATGTAATATTTCCTCCCCGATTCAGCACCTTTATCAAGAAAGCTATTGCATTTATTTATTCAAATATCAGAATTCGCACATAAGTTACTCCTGTTCCACATCTAATACGTCTTTATCTAAAATTATACTTGCTGTTTTAGTTTTAAATTTTTTTTTTTACGAATATTTAAGAAAAATTATTAATATTCCACATATTTATTTATTTACGAGCTATTGTAAAAAAAGTGTGTTTTCAATATATCCCGCCGATTTTTAATCTAAAACAGGTGTTTATATGTAACAATATTAACACGTCAACTTTTATAATTTTTGGTTAACCGGCAACACTTAAATTTAAATTATTGTTTAATCCAACAATAATTCAAAAATATTCGATATAATGATTTCAGCTGTACTCTGCATTTTATGCCAATATTTGTGTAACACGTTGAAAATTTATACCTCAATGTCAGATTTTGGTCCATTTGCGCTAAAATAGTAAGCATTTGTGGCAAAGTGCATTGATTTATTAAAACCACAAATCTTACTTTACAAAATAATAAAAAACTGTTGCTAATAGACTAGGTACATATTAAAGCGAGGGCCTTTTTAAAAAAGTCCATGTATTAATTTTTAATTTGATTGCTTATAACATCACAACAAGTCATAGTAGGCTAAAAAATTAAATGTGAAAAATTTCTGCTCTTTATTTTGATTAAAAAAGCTGATATAGTTTATTTTCGCAAAATTTTAAATTAAAGAGTTATAGCGCAATAAAGATTTTAGTTACTTTTAAGACCTTTTTTGGGGCAAAAGTTAAAGTCGATTGGCCGGTTTACGACCGATCGATACAATTTTAGCACACATATTATTTCTTTAGTCCGATCTATCAGAAACTACCGGGGAACAAGCAAAATCAAAAATTTTGTATTCAGGGGTAGTCTACTGTCCATATAAACTTTGTGCGCAAAGTACAGCTCGCAATTTTGAAAATAATTCCATGAAATTTGACACGCATAATTATTTTGGTACAAAAAGGAAGTGTATTGAAATTGGTTATGATCGGTCCATTATTTCACCTAGCCCCCAATACAAATAATCTCCGGGTATAAGGATTTAACTATTATTATTAATAAAATGTGAAAAAAATAAGTTTTATATCAGTATATATCCTCATGACAAATTTCACAAAGATCGGTCTACAATTGACCATAGCTTCCATATAAAATCTCATTATAATGTTAGTATAAAGTTAATAATTGTTTCAAATAAGAAACTACACTGCCAAGGGTCTTGCTTGACCGACTGTATCGGTCTTTCTTGTCTTTTTTTAATTTCAAGCTTTTTTAAGATTTTTTATATAATTTTCTAAAAAAAAAAAAATAGGCCAAAGATATTGCATAGGAATAAATTTACAAAAAACAAAAAAAAAAAAATTAAATATACCATTTGTCATTATATAATGACTTCATATAACTTCATAAGTGATTTTTTTAAAAAGATCTATTTTATTGCAATTTATTCCATTTTTATTCATTATATTTTTAATTGAATTTAATTTTTAAAATACATAATTATACTTAAAATCTCGAAAACGATTTTTGGATTTTAACGAAGTGATCAATTTCACTTAGACTCGAATTCGATTTCATAAAATCGCCAAAAATCATTATTTCAAAATCAAACGTTTTAAACTAATTTTTGGAAATATATGTATAAATCTTGTATTAATTTATGTTTTTGTAAAAAAAATCTAAAATAATGAAATCAAGATTATTAAAAACCGTTTGACGTTTTTTTTTTTTTTTTTTTTTTAACTAAACCGAAATCGATTTGGATACTCAAATTAGTAGATTATATAAAGTTATATGTAAAATTATTTCATTACCAAAGCTTTTCGAAATATTTAATTTCTTTAGCACTTTTAGAATTAGAATTTATATATAATAGAATTATAATGAAAGATTTTTTTCAGTTTCCCAACAACAAAATATACACATTAGTGTACTAATTTAATATTCTAAATGTAACTTTTTTATCACTATTAGAAGTTGTTTGGATAAAAGTTACAGTTATGAAAAATAATCTCGAATATTCAACTTCCACTTAATTTTGTCTAATTCGGCTCTTTAAGATGCTTAATAGTTGAGACAAAATACATTTAGTTATTTAGAATTTTTATCTTAAAAATTTAAATTTGACGACTATTTACATTCCATAATGGGCAAAATTACAAGCAGAAATAATAGAGTAATTCACGTCATCAATTCTAGACTTGCAAAAGTGCGAAAATTCGTACTTTTGCTAAAGTTGACGTGAGCATCAATTTTAGCAACTATTAAAAAACAAATCAAAATACTGCTAAATTTGATGAATTTCCTCATTGATTTTAATTTAAAAAATTACACAAATCTTTTTAGACAAATTTTCATCAAGACAAATGTAAAAATTTCATCAGGATAAAAAATTTCCTTGTGTAGACTGAATTTGGCAGTATTATTGCAGCGTTCGAGTACTGACAACTTTTTCTTGACGTTGCTTACAGCCCGTCTATACGTAACATAATATGCAAGATTTTTGTTTCAGAGAGTGTCAAATTCGCTCTCTGAGAGAATTATTTCACGTGTAGATTCAAATATTAGTATTATGAGATGTATTATGAGACTGTTATGATGAGATTTCTCTACACAACCATCTTATAAGATGAACTGTCAAAAAAATACACATATATGAAAGTTTGTTTGTGTGTGTGCATGTGTATTTTGGAAATTACTGAAAAACAATGTTTTTTTGTAAAATTGTTTCTTTTTAGTGTTTGTTTTATATGTTAAAAAACATTTTTATAAAAATTGTGCTAAAAAAGCGCGAATTACTTAAATAAAAAGTACATGTTTACTCTGTGACTGATTGAAAAATAATGATATCTTATAAAATTTATTAGAATACGTGTACCCCTTTTTTAAGATTTAACATAATATAAACAAAATGGTTACTCTCCTCTGCCGACGTTATCTCACATATTATATCAGCGTTAATCTCAGTTGTAGACCTGGGGTTAATAAAAGACACCATTATGATTTTTTTTTTTTTGGTACTTTTTACATCGTTTATTATGACACATTTTCCCCCTATAATTGATAAAGATAAAAATGATCCGTAATACAGAAAAAAATTTGTCGTTTGTCTTAATAAAAATTTTTCTAATATAATGAATTTGCTTTATTGTTGTTTTTGTACGTGTTACACAACTTCGAGTTGATTTTGACGTTTGTCTTGATAAAAATTTGTCTAGTATAGTGCCAAATAACAAGGTCAAGGCATATTTAACAAAGTAACAGCGATTCGTAGAGGATTTTTTACTCAAATTTTTTGTATACATATCAGGGATGTCAATTGAAATTTTTAAATTACACTAAACAGCTGTTAAAATTGTACTTTTTTTTTGCCACAATTGTACCAAAACAAAAAATTATTATAAAAATTATCACTTGAAGTTAAGAAGAATTCACGAAATAAACTTAATACTTTCAAGTTACTTGAATCGACATAAAGAACATACTAGCCGTGTTTTGTTGGCAATTTCACACATTAGGAGTTAAAGTATAGAATTATAACGTCAAAAAAAGTGCTCCTAATTTATGAATAAAAATACAATTAAGAATATAAGAATGACAAGAAATGAAAAAATATAAACAAAAATTAAATTCAAATAAAAAAATTTTTAAAATTTTTAATTTTATAAATAAAAACGCGAAAATTTATTGGTGCAATTTACAAATAAATATAAAATGCTCCCAAATCAGGTTAATGCGGTTTTTTTTTACAACAATTTATAATTCCTGCCAATAAAAGCTTTTTATTTCTTTAATCCTGTCATAAATATCCTTCTTGATCTCTTTATACATACTTTTTATTACACAATTAATATTAATAATACAAATTATTGATGATAATATATCTCCGAATATTAAAGTGTCCGTGAGACCCTGATACGAGAATTTTATTTTAAAATAAAAAGCTGAGAAGGGGTATCTAGTATAATCATAATGCTTTGTCTTAACTAATTTGAGCTTTTTAAAACATTTTTGTAATTAAAGTTGGAACTTTGTTTCTAAATAAGATGATTTTCTACAGCAACTTTATAAAAAATTGAGATTAGAAACTAGAAATTAGAAATTTCATTAACTTGGTCTTTGGTGTACCATTGTATTTTTCAGTTTCGAATTATACCAAAAAAAAGTACCAATTGTACTAATTTTGACATCCAAACAAATTACTGAGAGAGACAAATTTATCATTTTATATGGAGTTTGACAGTTTAACAAATCAAAACAAATAGCTGAGCTAACTATATTACTTTGCTTTTTTTTTTGGCAAGAACAATTTTGATTTGTTACGCTGTCAAACTCCATATAAAAAGATAAATTTCTCTCCCTCAGTAATTTGTTTGGACGTCAAAACCATAGAAAACAACTAGAAGTCCAACTTTTTAATTCGCTCAGCAAAAAAATTGCTATCTTCACACAAATAAATTAGTTCTGAAGAAAATTCTACTAATACATACAAAATTCGGTTTTTTTGACAGCTGAGTTATGTTTTTTAGAGCAAGTTGGACTTCTAGTTGTTTTCTATGGTCAAAAATTCATATATAAAAAATTTGAGTAAAAATCCTCTCCGAACCACTGATGATGTTATTCACATCAATATAATTTTGCTCAGTAAAAATATAAATTTCAAAGTGATTTGAATTAAAAAAAAAAATATATTATCATTAAATAAAATATATATATATATATTTTTTTAAGTGATAGTGAAACAATAAAACACTTAGTTTTTTATTACTACTAATAAATGTTGAACATTTTTTCGTCCGTTTTTTTTTGTCGATAACTCCAGATTTCTAGAGTATATTCAAATTTCTCAAAAATGGCTTACGTTACTTAAAATGTAATAACTATGGGTCTTCTTCCTAACCATAAAATTTTTTTGTTCCGTAAACTAAAAAATAAACACTTAATTTTATTTACTTTAAATTTTTGTAATTTTTTATTTTAATTTTTTTTGAATTTTATTACTTTCTAATTTAAATGCACAAAGATTGTTGTTAAGGATTTTTTTGCACAATTTTAATTTTTACTTATATTATAAATTTTATTTAATAATTTTGTACTTAAAAAAATTTTAATTGAATTTAGAATTTTTATTTAGCGTGCCATTTTGTAAAACGAAAAATTCAAATCAATTTGTTATTTTCAAAACAAATTGCTGCAACGAATTTTCGTTTCTTGCCTGCATTTTGAATTTTATAATTTTCTGCTTAAAAAAATGTTAATTTAAGTTTTAAATTTTATTTACTTTTTATTATTATTTAATAAATTTGTACTTAAAAACACTTTTACCCATTCGTCTTACACATTAATCTAGCCAGATCAATTCCGGATTTAAATGTAATGTTCATATAATAAAAATAATTGGTACAAGTCATATTCGTAACACATATGGTCACTATATATATTATGTACGGAAAGTTATGTAGTTAAGCGGTATTTTTTGTATTTTATTTTACTGAAATCTTTCAAACTGTGTTTTCATAGTTAATATTTTTTCCTCAAAATAATATAACAAAAATCACCATAATTTTAATTCAAATACATTGAGTTACACAGTTGGTTTGGCCAGACCAATGTGTTGCGAATGTGACTATGGAAACATCTGTTTGACGAAGGGTTAATTTGAATTTAATATCTTTATTTGCTTTAAATTTTATTTTATAAAACAAAAAATAAAAAAAGCATAAGAAAAATAAAATTATTTAATAAATATGTATGAGTATATTTTATTCCTTCAGTTAGAAAATGAAGTTTTAATTATTCATGTTTTTTTTTTTGCATTATTTTCCTATGATTAAAATTTTAATTAAAACTTTGCTAAATTATTTTCCCAAATCTATATTTCGGCCTCAGTATTCCTTTGTTTATAACATATATAAAATCTCTTAATGTTGTATGAAATAGGTTTGGCCGGTCTCTCAAATATGTGGAGGAAGTCACAGAGACCCTGTCTACACGCTGGGCATAAATTTGGGATGACATGGCCTAAATGAGACTTGTAAGTATGACCTTAGTTGTGCCAGAACTTGATTTATTTATTTAGTTTTTTATTTATGTTTATTATCTACTTTCTTCTCTTTTAACTACACTAACTCTAGGTCTACACGAAAAGATTTTTATTTCCTAACATAAGAAATAACGTAATAACGGGAACAAATTTTTATCTCCAACTATGTTAACGGGTGGAGAACACGTACATGAGAAATTTAAATTTTAAATTGTCTTTTTTAACGAAAATGTTAACTTTTTTGTTTTTTTAAACAATATTTATTCATTTTGCACATTTTTTTAAAAAAGAGCAAAACATAAAAAACGAACAATAAATTTGACAGTTAATATGTTAAACATTATTGCTCAACTTTGTGTTTAAACATTTATTGAGAAATAAATTACATAATAGATTTCTTATTGGTCCACACGTAACATTTTAAGGAGAGAGATAGAATTTAATAATATAAAACTGTTTACGTGTAGACTAGGGTTAAAGAATGACGGCACTTATCTCTCAATTGACCGAAACATTTACTTAAAATCAACTTTTTTAAATAAATTTTTAAGATGGAAAGCACACTTTTTCAGCAAGAATTTTAATGTCTACATCAACTTTACTTCTATTGTTATATATTTATTCAATTGTTTATAAAATAATTTTTTCAAAATTATAAACAATTTTCAAAAAAAAGTCGGAAATAAAAAACACAATTTCCCGCCAGTTGTCAAAGCATTAAGCTTTTGTATATGTTAGTACAATGACATCTTATAAGAATTTAACCAATTGTTTATTTTAATTTATATTTATGCATTTATATCGATTTCTGTTGTTAATACGCATATTATCCTCAAACGTTCAAGTTTTTGTTTGTTTTCTAATAGAATTTTATTTTCTGATTTTACCTATTCTGCTCGCTGCCGTAGCAGCGACATTACTAGTATTTATGATACTTGCCTCCATACATGCACTATACCTGCTTTAGCATGTAAATCAAACATGTATGGAAATTTGTCCAAAGGCTGCGTTTTATTTGCTCATACACGACCTGAAAGTTCCTGTGCTAGCACATATGGTCATACGACGCTCCATGCATCAGTGCAGCGCAGATTCAGCTGTCAGTAGTAGCGCATCTCATAGCCATCAAGAGCAAATTCTTGCCGCGGAAATTCATGAGACGGCAGCTCTATTAAAAATGTCGCCGACGTCATAAGGAAAATTATGAAAAATTTCTAAAAAAGAATAAAGTAAATGTTTTAAATTTAAAGAATTTAATGAATTTACTAAATGTTTTACATTCAATTTACTAAAAGTTTGATCAAAATTGGCGACTAGATTTAAGTCAAGTTAAACCGAAATTTTCATGGTGGCGGCGGCTTTTAAAAATAATCGGCTGTTCGACTCAGCCACCTGTAAGGCTGGCCAGCGGCCAACACTGTTTTTGTTTTGTTTATAGAAAAACTAAAACAGGAACTGAGCATGAAAAAAGGAAAGAGTGAGAGAGTGAGAATAATTCTAGAAATACACTAACAAATTATAAGAAAAAAATATGAATGAATTTTTTGCAGTTTTGAGACAAGTCGTGAATTTATGTTCGTCTACTACGGTCGTCGTGTGTTGTTGGTGTGTAAATTATTAATTTTTTGTGCAATAGAAATTGTTATAAAACATAAAAATTTTAAGAATATAATAAAAAAATATCCTTTAATTAAAAAGGAAATTCTAAGAAAAAGGAAAAATAAAGTTGTTTAAGAGGAAAAGGAGAAATTCTGTTTTAAAATTTAATTAAAAAAAATATAAGAAAACAATTTTATAAAGTAAAAAAAAACAAGAAAATCCTTTAAAATTTTTGGAAGTTAAAGAAAAAATAAATTTTTCCTTAAAGAAAGGTGTTTAACCAGTTTAATTTTATTGAAATTTTAAAATTTTAGTTTAAAAATAACAATAAAAATAAATTTTAAGCAGATTAATTAATTTTTTTTCATTTCCTTAAAATAAGTGCAATTTTATTCAAGTTTTTATAAGTGTATGTGGGTGTGTGTTAAAAAGCAAGGTTTTAATTTTTTATTAAATAATCGGAATCTTAATTAAACCAAATTAATTCCTTTTGTTTTGAACAGTTAAAGTAAGTATATATTACTTTTTTTCACATACTAAAAAGTTTTCTTTAAATTTTGGCTAAAAATCATTAAATTGTTTTTGTTCTCAGCATATTTGCCATAACTATTTTCTTAAAGGGACAAACATTATTTTTCATGCTCTTCCTTTTAAACAAACCTGCCAACCAACCACCCTCTTTCCCCACTCTCTTGTTTAAATAAAACCATACAAACAGACAAACAAACTCATAGTTTTCCTTCTCCTTGAGGTACAAAACAAAAACATTTACCTACACACACATACACAAATTCTCTTTCACTCTTTCCAACATATTAAGTCTCCTTCATCATCGTCATTATGACGTTGTATATTGATGTTTATTTTTTTGCTTGCTCAGCTGTTTTGTGTTTTGGTCGGTATTTTCTTTTATTCTGCAAATTCGTAACGAAATTGATATAAATTGATTTTTATCACAAAATATTAATTTGGTTTTATGTGTGTAACAATTGCTTTTTATATTCTTGTTAAAAATATAACCAATAAATTAAAAAAAAATAAATAAAGGGGGCGATATTTGCCACCATAAAAATAATTGATAAGAGCGTAAAGCCCCAACATTTGTTTTATACAAGTCCATACAATTAATCTCTTAATTTATAACGGTAAATTTATTATACTCATATGAGCAGGGTTGCCAGATTTGGGGTGTTAACCCCAAATTTGGGGAATTTTTGTTGCAGAAAAGGATGAAAATTTTGATTTGGGGAATTTGTTGGAATATATAAAATATTTTGGGGATTTTTTGATGAAATTATGTAATAATTTTGAGTAAAAGTATATACTTTTAAAGATGCTACATTACATGCCATTAAACAGAACTTGCACAAGTAGTCCTTAATATGATAACAATTGCTGCAAGCAACGCATGTGTAAAATGCATACTTTCGGTTATAAGTCTAACAAAAATTAAACTTCAAGATAGCATGCAATATGAACTTCGGGAGGCGATCGTACCTGATTGAGTACAGCTGAATTATTCAGTTTTTTTCCTTTATTATTTAAATAAGTGTAAAAAAGCAGAAAGTTGATTGCGAATTTTCACTTTTTCAGGAAAAAAAAGCAAAATACGTCATTTGGTAATTTCTGAAGGTTTCGTTTTTCTCAATGTTTGTGAATTTGACTTTTTTCGGTAATATAGTGCTTTATTTGTAAACTATATGATGTATAAATGTTTCCTTTTCTTATTTTTTTATTGCTCCCAATTAAGTATATTCCCCCTAATATATATTTTCAAGAATTTTTAATTTTTATACATCAAGTATAAACAATAGTAAACAAAGGTTTTGATATCACCCCCGCATATTGCCTTGGCCATTAATATGTTAATATTAATGAAATCTGTTGGCAATAATTTAATCTAAAAGTTATGTACAGCACCATTTCTTTTGATTTACAGGATTTTGAGTCTGAAGTATAATACCTATGTATTTCATGTACTTATTTTTGAAATACATATATAGCTATGTAAAAATATTTATCAAAAAATTATCTTTTCTATTGAGTGGGGATTTTTTGGGGAAATTTTCTAAAAATTTTGGGGTTGGCTAAAAAAAGTATCTGGCAGCCCTGCATATGAGTAGCCAGGAAACAAACTTACCTACACACGAGTAAATGCCGGTTAAAGACGCCATTTTCAGGAAAGAGTAAGAATATTGAAGATTTTATTTTAAAGGTGTTTTATTATTGTAAATTGTTAAATAATACTAAAATTAGTAAATTAACTTGTTTAAAGGAATAAACTTTTTAATACATTACGTGCAAAAGGATTAGGTTAATTTTTGGAATTGATAATTGAAAATAAAAAGAAAAATGTGTTAAAAATAGGATACATTTTGAAGAAAATAAAAAAAATGTTATAAAATGATTAGCTTCAATGTATTAAAATTTAACGAAAGTTTTTTAAAAAACTGTAAGATTTTGAATTGTAAATTTATTTATATACTTCAAAAACTATTTAGATGAAGAAAAGTTTTATAATTTTCTTAATAAAAAAAAAACTATTTTCCCAACCAAAAGATTTTGCTATATTCGTTTAATATAATTAAACTCTTATTTAAAACAAAGAAAAATTATATTTTTTTTCCAAAACTAACAATATTTAGAAAAGTCTTTTGCTATATTCGTTTAATTTAAAAAATACAGTATTTAATTTCAGACAAATTTTGCAATTTTGGTAATCTAAAAAATTTAACAAAACTTTTTAGAAACTTTTCTAAACCATAGATATTTGAGTTACATTTTTAATATATTTATTTAATATAATTATTATTATATTGAAATTAAAGAAAATTTAAAATGTTTGATCATTTAAAGAAATTAACGAAACTTTATTCCCAAAACTAATCATTTAGAAAAATCTTTTGTTATATTCGTTTAGTTTAAAGAAGTATTACTTAATTCCATAAAATAACGTAATTTTGGTCATTTAAAAAATTAACGAAACATTATTTTCTAAACGAAAAAAATTTGAATTATATTATGGTAAAATTTATTAGCTTTAATGATCTTCGATTTAAATCAAAGAAAAATTATTAATTTTGATAAATTTAAAAACTTAACGAAACTTTATTTTCTAAACCAAAAGCTTTTGAAACAAACTTATCGTATACGTTTAAAATATGTGAGCATCAATTTAAAACAGAATATTTAAAATTTTTGGTAATTTAAAGAACTTAACGAAACTTTATTTCCCAAACTAAAAGCATTAGCAAAAATTTTAATGAAATTTATTTAGTATAAATAATCAAGTAAATAAATTTATAAAATAAATTTCATTCTTGACAATTAAAAGAAAAAACTTAACGAAACTTTATTTTCTAAACCATATGGTTTCCAAACTAAATTTTGTACCATAAAGAATATTTTTATTTAAATCCAAAGAAAATTTTGAATCTTTAGCCATTTAAAAAACTTAACGAAACTTTATTTTCCAAACTAAAAGTATTACGAACAAATTTTTATTATATTTGTTTATAAAAATAATCTAGTAATAAAATTTACAATTATCATATATTTAAACCTGGAAAAAAATGTGTATTTTTTGTCAGTTTTTAAAACAACAAAACTTATTTTTAACCAAACCAACTAAAAATCTTTTTCTTTTACATTTGTTTCTTTTTCTCTAAATTCTTTTAAACTTTATAAAAATGTAGGATTTCTAGCCATTTAAAAAACAACGAAACTTTATCAAAAGACTTTCTTAAAATTTTTTCTATATATTTTTAGCATAAATAAACCACTTTTTAATCCAAAAAGAAATTTTAATATTTGACGGTTTTTAAAACTTAACGAAACTTTATTTTCTATACCAAAAGACCTTCGCTGAATTTTTTTCTGTAATTTTTAAGCATAAATAAATGATTTTTTAAATCTGGAGAGAAATTTTTATTTTTGTAAATTTTTTAAAACTTAACGAAACCTTATTTGCTAAGCGAAAAGATTTTAGATAATTTTTTTCCATACTTTTTTAGCATAAAAAAACACTTTTTAATCTAGAAAGAAATTTTAATATGTGACAGTTTTTAAAACATAACGAAACCTTATTTTCTATACCAAAAGACTTTCGTTAAAATGTTTTCTATAATTTGTAAGCATAAATAAATGACTTTTAAATCTGGAGAGAAATTTTCATTTTCGTAAATTTTTAAAACATTTAAATTTTTTATAATTTTTAAATTTTTTATAATTTTTTTATAATTTTTTAGCATAAGTAAACAACTCTTCAATTTTAAAAGAAATTTTAATATTTGAAGTTTTTAAAACTTAACGAAACCAAAAGACTTTTGTTAAATATTTTTCTATAATTTTTAAGCATAAATAAATTTTAATTTTTGTACAGTTTTAAAGCTTCTTTAAAATTCTTTCTATAATTTTTTAACATAAGTAAACAACTTTCAATGTAGAAAGAAATTTTAATATTTGACAGTTTTTAAAACTTAACGAAAACTTATTTTTTATACCAAAATACTTTCGTAAAATGTTTTTTCCTATAATTATTAAGCATAAAAAATGACTTTTTTAAATCTGAAGTTAAATTTTCATTTTTGTACATTTTTAAAGCTTAACGAAACCTTATTTTCGTTAAAATTCTTTCTATAATTTTATAGCATAAATAAACAATTTTTCAATGTAGAAAGAAATTTTAATATTTGACAGTTTTTAAAACTTAACGAAAACTCATTTTTTATACCAAAAGACTTCCGTTAAAATTTATTTCTATAATTTTTAAGCATAAATAAATTACTTTTTAAAACTTGAAAGAAATTTTCATTTTTGCCAGTTTTTAAAACTTAACTTTTTTTTGAAATTTTTATTTTGTCAAAATTTTATTTTGTAAGCCAAAAAGACTTTCGTTAAATTTTTTTTTTCACAAAATTTTAGCTTAAATAAACGACTATATATGTCAGGAAATAAATTTTAATAGGTTCTTATATTTCAATGTTTTTTAAAACTTAACGAAACTTTAATTTCAGAACTTTTGTTTTGAAATACGGAAAAAATATAGATGCATTTTGATTTTAACGTTCGTTAATTCTAAAATTTGAGTGAATGAAAGAATTGCATTCTTTTTGAGTAAGAAAACACTTAGGTCACCTTAACTTTTGCATTTTAATTTCTTTAAAATTGATAAGAAAACCATATATTTTTTTTTTTATTAGATAGTAATTATTACAATGCTAGAGTTTTGCTCATAAAAATTCTTAAAATGAGAAATATTTGCTAAAGGAAAAATTAAAAAAAAAAAAAATCTTTTTCACAAAAAACTTGAGTTAGTCAGGTCTTTCACATGAATTTTTGTTTTTCTTGTTTTGTTCATTAAATTCTTTAAATATTTATTTTTCTGAAGAAGAAACACAAAAAAATAAAAAATAATAATCCACTAGAAAAAAGGCCAATAAACGCATTTGACATTAAATGCACATTATTTCATTTTTTTTTTTAAATTTATACAATTTCTATTTAAAACAGCAAGTAAATTGTATATTTAGTCTAATACTTAACAATCAAAGAGAACTATAAGAGAGAGAGAGAGAGAGAGTGATAAGAGCAAATGTTAAACTAAAGAAAAATAACACAAAAAAATTTCAACACAAATCCACCCTTTTTTTTCTTCTCTAAATGCTTTTTTATGATATTATAAATTTTAATGTTTAATACTAAAGCTGCTGCTAAATTTTTATTTATATTAAATATACCGTAAGCAAACCATTAAACAGCCAACCATCTTAGTGATGTCATCTGTCACATGTTTTGGCCCAGAGAACCAAAAGTAAAGCAACGCCAAACCATCAAAAAGAAAAAAATCTATAAATAAGTTCTCGTTTTGTTTTTTTAATTTGAAATTAAAATGAAAGAAAAAATCCTCTAGACCGTTAAACAAATAATGACACAAACAAAATTAACGTCAAAATATATACTTGAAAAAAAAAAATCAATATATCTTTTTTCTTTTTAATGACCACTTTGCATAAAACATAAATAAAATGGGAAATTCATATCGAGGGTCTATATTCTATACCCTCTGTCTCGTATTTTTGTGAAATTTTTTCTTGATGCCGTTATAGTGACCCTCATCTATCGTATAAATTTTAAAGTAAAATTCCATTTTTTTTCACATTTTATCAATGTTTTTTAATTAATTGAGTGCAAAAGCAGCTATCTCTCCGAGTAATTATTTTATATTTTGACAATATAATCATAACATAGATCATTTCAGACTAATTTATGTGTGCTGAACATGAATCTGGCAAAAAAGAAGAAAAAAAATTAAATCGGTTGAATAGTTCTTTAGTTATACTATAATAAATATTCACTTTATATGGCGGTTACTACCCCTCGTAAACCTACCCTACATTGTGTAAATTTACAAGAAAATTATTCCTACAAAATATCGCGATTTTCTCTGCAATATTTACTTAGATATGCGAAAATTAAAATTTATCTTGTATGGGGGCTAACACTTCCCTTAGAGCTGCCCGCCCTATTTTCATTTCAGTTACGAATCTTGCTAAGGAAATTATTCACACACGATTTTAAAACTTTTGCTATAACAGTTTTTCAATGAAGCGGTAAATAATTTTTACTTTCCATGGGGGCTACCACTCCTTCTGTATCTACCTCTCCTATTTTCATCTCAATTGTTGAAATTGATGAGAAAGTTATTACCACAAAATTTTAAGACTTTTTTTGTAATATTTCTTTAGATATGCGATAATTGTTTGTATGTGTGGGGAGGGGGGTACCATTTCCCCTGTTCATATCTCATAATAATGTAGCCTATTTGAATTATGTTGTTTTTCAATTTGCTAAATAATTTTAAAATTATTAAAACAAAGCGTTAAATCGTAATAAAATTTATTTTTTATAATGCAAAACTCTCTATATCATTATTTTATTTATACACATTAAATATTTTAAAAGTACAAAACCCTCTATCTCTCTTTAAAATTGCAAATATTTAACAATATTAAAAACAAATTATATGTAAGCTTTATTCGTGACTTAAAACAAAAACATTGTAAAAGAAAACTTTTATAATACTTCAAAACTAAGCGAAATAAATAGTTTTTTGTTTGCTCTCCTGAAGAGTTGTGATTTACGAGATAGAGGGTATTGAATATAGACCCTCGATATGTTTTTCTTTTTTCTTCAAACTCCATTTAATTTTCAATAACAAAAATTCAAAAAATATTCAGACATTTTGTAGTCGTTAAATTTATAAATGAAATAAATAATCTCCAAAATAATAATCACAATCATGTTCAAAATGATACCATCCAGTGTCAATAGTGTATCAGACACGTACACACAGAAAAAATATTCGTTGGAAAACAGTTACTACACTGGTGCAAAACGCATTTAAAATTTTTGTTTTTCCTTGAGGCATATTCGTTTCTCTTAACCAAAAACAATGTTGTTTTGTTACAATAACTCGCGATATAACGGTAATTTTTTATGTAAGAATATTTGTTTCTTGCTTTCTTTAATTTAGCAATCAAAACAAATTGGAGATCATTTCAGTGAAATATTCATATAAATTCGGTCGAGAAAATTTTTTTCTAAAAAGTTATTGCAAAAAGAAAGAAAAAAAAAATAAATAAAAAAAAATTTAACAGTTTTAGTTATTTGTTTCACTTGAGGTAAGTTTCTGATGACATCTCTGTTTACTGAAAATATTTTTGTTTTAATTGGAAAATTTCAACAGCTTAAAGGGGTGCCCAAAGAAATATACTTACAGACCAGAAAAAAATACAAATTAAATTTTTTCGTGATCACGGTTGCTCTAACAGAGAAGTTGGACGAAAAAATAACCGTTCGGAAGGAGTTATTCTAGGCTTTCTTAAGAAAGGGCTGAAATACAGAGTACGGAAACCAACAAAAGGTAATCAAAAATAAACAAAAAGGCAAATTAATAAAATAAAAGAAGAAGCCACCCGCAATAAATGTAATGCTACACAAATAAAAAATAAACACTTCCAAACATGTTGTACACATTTTGCGAAGAGATGGTAACATAAAATGGGAGAAACCAATGTTAAAACAGCATCATAAGGCAAATCATTGGTTGGTTCGTTTGTTGGTTTACGTGGTAGCCCGTAACCTTACGGGCAATCAATTAGACTCGTTAGAGTCCGTTTTGATGGAACCACACTACTCGCCAGGTGAATGAGTTGTATTGAGTCTATAATGAGATAGAAGTGTAGGGAAGAACAATGAGAACATAAATTCATTAGATCCAGCCTGTAGCATTGAGATATTTAATGATGTCACTGTCTAGTGTCAGATATCTCACAGAGGTTGTTTAATTGGTACCCTCCCAGAAATTTATGTCTGCTTGCTTTCAAGGCTGGGCATTCACAAAGAAGATGAAATACTGTCTCCTCCTTCCAGCGATTGCCACAACTACGACAATATTCATTGTAAGGGAGACCAAGTCTGCTTGCATGTTTTCCGATCGTCCAGTGACCTGTAAACAATGCTATTAGTCTCGAGATGTCTTTGTGTTTGTAGCTAATGAGTTGCATTGAGCATTTTTCGTTGTAGGTAGGCCACGTTTCTTTCGCGACTCTATATTTGTCCAGATTTCGCCATCTATTTTTTGCCTTTTCTAGAAAGTGTTTTTGGATTCTGCTTTTGACTGTTCCTAACGGGATTGCGACAGAAACCGATAAGGAGGCATTCATAGCAGAGCCTGCCCGGGCTAATTCGTCTGCCTGTTCATTACCATAGTAGTCCCTATGCGCAGGAACCCAGACTATAGTAATGTCATACAGTCGACATAGTCCTAGCAGTTCCTCTTTACACTGTCTGACTAGAATAGAGATAGTTTTCGGTGATTTGAGCGATAGTATTGCCGCTTGACTGTCGACAAATAAATCAATATTTCCTTGAATATTTCTATCGCGAATTATTTTACACGCTTCCCTGACCGCTAGTATTTCCGCTTGGAATACGCTTGCCTCATCAGCCGACACCGCAGTTCATCTTTGAGCCGTCAGTGTATATCCTAGTTCCAAATTGTTCAAGAAGATTTCCTCTTCTCCATTCACTCCTGGTGGAGAATAGGACTTTAATAGTATTTCCGAAGTCCATCTGGGGAATCATATAGTCGATAAATTGATTGAATTGCGAGGGTATTAAACTTAATATCCTCGCGTCCTCATACGTTCTAGATCTCCAGCTTTCCGTTGCAGATAATCTTATCGCACTATTAACTGATGATTCAATTATGTATAGGTCTATAGGTGTTAGGTGCAATATAGTGTTCAGAGCTTCTGATGGACTAGTACGTAATGCACCTGCAATGCCTATGGAAGCAGATCTTTGTATCTTGTAAAGTTGATCCACCACATATCTCTTACTAGTAGCGGTCCACCACACAAGAGATCCATATACAAGAATGGGCCGTACTATTGCAGTGTATAGCCACTTTGTCAATTTTGGACTCAAACCCCACTTCACACTGAACATCTTTCTACAGGTGTAGTATGCTACCGTAGCCTTACTAACCCTATGTTGAATGTTCAGCTACCATGAAAGCTTGGAGTCCAGAATAATGCCCAAGTACTTTGCATTGTCCGACAAGGTGAGTTCACAGTTTTCTAACCGTGGTAGTCTGAAGCTCGGACTCCTAGTCCACATTCTTTGGCCCAGTCACTGAGTGTAGTCAGAGCAGTTGACATGATATCACTTATCACGTTCAGAAACAGTCCTGATATTAGTATCACCACATAGTCCGCGTAAGCCACGACTTTCACTCCCTTGTCTTCCAATTCGCACAGGATGGTATTAATGACAATAAGCCACAACAGCGGAGAAATCACACCTCCTTGTGGAGTTCCACGCATAACTTGTTTAGTCTTAACACTGTTGCCTAAATTCGCAATGACGATTCTTGTCTCTAGCATTGACACCAGCTAGGCAAATCATTGGAATAAAGTAATCTTTTCTGATGAAAAGAAATTCAATTTGGACGGTCTGGCTATTAAGATAATTTGAGGTCGAACGAAATTTGTATGCCGAAACGCAATTTCGATGGAGGCAGTGTTATGGGTTGGGCAGCCTTTTCTGCTGCAGGATAATCAAAAATATGTTTTGTTCTAACTAAAATGAACAATGCAATCTATAATGAACTGTTGAAAGATGCTCTTCTCTTATTTTTGGATGAAAAAAAAAAAATGGATGAAGATTGCATATTCCAACAAAATAGCGCTGCAATCCATGTCTCGAACCAATAGTATTCCACTATTGCAATCCGGATTTAAATCCAATGGGGATACATGGCCCGTAAAGTTTACGCAAAAAATACACAGAATGAAACCATAATGGCAATAACGGAGTTAAAACTAAATATTAAGCAAGCCTGGAAAGAAATTAACAGTGATTTTCTTCAAAAATTAGTCGAATTAATGCCAGACCGAATTTTTGAAGTTATCCAAGACAAAGTTTCATTCAACAATTATTAATAATATTAAATTGGTTCATTAGTAAGGTGGCAATGTAAAAAACAACTGTTGCCGATTTGGCAACGTAATTTTTCGCTCAGTGTAAGTGATTTCTTTTTTGTGTGACATAATTAAAAGAGATTACATTTTTAGAAAATCTGCAAAATTTGTTGACGATCTATGCAATGGAAAAAGCACTAGATTTGTTCAATGGAATGTTCGTACTGTGTATCATCGTGGTAAATTGGCTATTCTCTGCAAGGAATGCGAAAGATTGCACATTGACGTGACGTGGAGTACCTACATATGTCAGAAAGAAACTCCAATCTACGATCATTAGTTGGAAGACAATTTCGGAACGATGTAAGGAACAAGAGAAGTGCTGATATTTGCAGGAATCATTATCTAATAGTTTGGAGCTGAAGATTAAGATGTTAGCGAAAGTTAACGGTAGAAGGGCCTACAATACACAAAAACTAAAATCGACTGCAAAGTAGGAAAGATTTGTTGATGTCCCCAATATCATCGCTACGAGTAACATCGACTCCTATACTTGGCCGTATACTCTATGGGATGATATTAAGAATAAACTACAGAATGTGTGCAAAACTCATCTCGGATTCGCCTCGCGAGATTAGAAAAAAAGTGGATGTCGGCGGATATAGAACTCAGGTGAGCCTGTAAGTTATCATTACTAGGAGAAAATGATCGGAAGACAATATACAAGAGCGAATATGATCGATTAAGTAAACGTATAAAAAAGAGCGAAGCTGAAAAAAAGAAATTATTATGAAAAAATTGGCATGGTGGCACAAACGGCAATCATAATTCTAATTAATTTGATTAAAGAAATTAATTGAAATTAAACTAAAATTAATCATTCCAGTTAATTCATATTGCCATTATGGCGATTGAATCCAAATCAAACAAAAATTTAATTAATATAAACAATTTCGTAATGGAAGTCCACCTTTATTTTTTTTCTTTTTGTAGAGATTTATAAGAACTAACTATATGTAAACATTTTTTACAAATCGTATTGGGACCACTGTGCTCTGTGATGTCACGAGTTTTCCAGAATAACAGAGGGTTATCTTGGGGATTTCTAAGGAATGTTTTAGTGAATCGGTTATACAAGATAAATAAGGGTCACGATGCCTTCAACGCTTTTGAGAAAATATGGATATCAATACTGGAGGAACAGAGGCAGACCACCGACGAGATGAAGCGATGATATTAAAAGAGTAGTAGCAAATTGGATGAATGTAGCACAAGACAGAACAACAAGGAAACAACTAGAGGAGGTCTATGCACCTTCTAGCAACTATGGAAAAATATAAACATATTACATATATAATGCACACATACAAACATACTACCCTGCTAATAAGCTGCGAATTGGTTGAAGACGTCATGGACTAAAATGTTGTCACTACGAATTGTTCTATACCGACCTTAGTTGTGCCAGAAAGACCCTCTGCTCAACTGCATTTATTCAGTAAATTTAAACCACAGAGTAGAATCATAGGTATTACATATTATGTTTATACGCTCGATTATTGCAAATAAAAATAACTTGCAAATAAATAACTCTCTGTTTATGCACAAATTGCATAAAGAAATATGTTTTCTTATTTCTCGTGCCGGATGGGAAAAATACAACTATTATCATGGAAAATTCTATGAACTTAAAAGGAAGTGGTAAAGCCGTATGCCTTATTTGCAATTAGTTTCACTAATCACGATTAGTTTTCATGAGTTACTAACTTTTACATAAAATATTAACTCACCGTTTATACGGCAAAATTTTCATTTCGTAATATTTTTAATTGCGAGCAAGAGGTGTGTATAAACGTAGTAACACTTAATGTATAAAAAAATGAGGTTAAAGAAAGAGACAGAATTATCAGTCTAATGTTGATTTTAAGCAAAATACAATATAGATGAACATATGAGGAACTTGTTTTTGCTTTAAAATATGTGCCCAGTTGCAATAACATGAGGTGATCAAGTGATAAATAAGTTGTCAAAGATTACCTCCAATAATGTTAAGTCGACAATTGAGCTCAAACGAGAGCAAGGTCGAACTTTACCTTCTTCTGCTAGGTTTCGAAGAAGGTTCCTGCCAACTTCGTTGGTGATATGTAATTCCAGTTTAAGCGTCATTTACCAGACCGCTGCAAACGATAAACAAGGTACTAGAGCAGTATTTTTGGATTATAATTAAACAGCAGCAGAATGGCATACGTGTTTACTATGTTTCAATACATTAATCTACATTTATGGTGTTTTTTCTATTTATTTAGGTTTGGTTGAAACCTAAATATGGAGCCCGCTTCGCATTGGTTGCTATCTTGAGGATACCAATTTGTCGCACAAGACTTTTTGGGGAAAATTAGAGAACCTAGCTTCGTAAATACTGAGATTATAGATGTGATCTTAAATGAGTAGATGATCCGGCTCGAAGGACCAAATCAGGTTGTTAACGTTAAGTTTAACTATTATACTATTCAGCTTAAAGATTTCTTAATAGATTTCTTATTAAGATATAACCGATTTTATAAAGGTTTTGGATTTATGGTATAAAATCATTTTGCTATTGTTCAAAATTTAGTTCCAAATTGTCTTTAGTTTAGCTGCAGAATGTATTGCAGAAACATAATCATTTATGCTTTTAAAAAATTGGGAAAATAAATTTAAAACTTTCAATCAATTTTAGCAGAATTTTGGATTTTTAAAGTAAATTTATATAGCACTCCTTACAGCCTTCAATTACCTACCATTTATGAATTTATTTTAATGTTTTGTTATTTCAAATACTAAACAATATTTCTGACTAATTCATAAATCATTTTAACCAAAATAATTTTAATAAAACAAACGTATTTTTACTAGAGATAAGAAGGTGATTTTACTATTTGAAATAAAATTTTAGGTGTATATTAAAGATTTTTATTATTTAGAAAATATTTATACAAAAATTTTTATGAGAAATTTAATTTACGATTTTTTTTATTAGATTTGTGACATTTTCATATTTAATTAAAAATTTTATTTGTTGTTATTTTACCCATCATCATCATCATGATTTCAACAACATTAGTTTAATTTTATTAATATAATTAATATTAAACCTTTAAATAAATGATTATGAGCAAAATAAAATTATAGAGAAAGGTCAGTATGATTTTTAAAATAAGTAAAAAGAAATAAATGTGTTTCATATATACATATATAAATAAATTGAACAATATCTGATTAAAATTGTTAATATATATATATATATATATATATATATATATATATATTTATTTATTTATTTATTTATATATTTACTTTGTCTGAGTTCACACAATACAACTTTTCTTGCTGAAATTCTGTTTTCGTATGTAAGAGAGAGAGAGCGAGAGGGAATATGACAATGAACAAACTTACCTACACTTTGAAATTCATTTTGTTTTTTATTTTCGTACTTCAAAACGAAAACAAATCAAGACAATTAAAGTAAGAAATGCTGAAGTAAAATTTTGTGTGTGAACGTAAATGCAAATTTAAAAGAAAATATAGAAAAATTTCAGAAAGAAAAATTACTGTGTGTGAACTCAAACTTTTATTTATTATTTGAAAAAAAGGAAAATGATTTTTTCTTTAATTAAAAAAAAAAAATTAAGAAAAACAGTTTTGATTTTATAAAATTTTTTCTCAATTTTTATTTAATTTTTCAACTGAAATGGAAAACATTCAAGTGATGAATGGTTTCTTTTCTTTCACGTTTTCATCATCAATTGAAACATAAAAACACTTCAATTACGTTTTTAGTAAAAAAAAATGTGTACATTTGTTTTGTCTTTTTTTCGCTAAACTATAAACAATAATATAGAAATAAATATAAAACTTAATATATTTGTATTTTTATTGTTTTTGATTAAACTATTTTTATAAATAAACACAATGGGAGACAGGCAGACCGACAGTCATCAATTTCAAGCGAAAAGACAGACACTCATCATCATCATTATTTTTTAATACTTTAACATCATCCTCCATTTGTATAATTGACGATAAGAACAAATATTTCATAATATTTTTATTTTCTATGAGAGTGTGATGTAAAGTTCAATCACTTTTTAGATCAATTGCAAAAAAGAAAAAAAATTGTTTAGAAAAAAAAAAAACGGAAATTGAAATTAAAAATTAGTCACCATAATAAAAAATCCTTAAAAATAAAGAAAAAAAAAAAAATAAAAAATATGACAAATTACAGAAAATTCCAACAATAAACTCTTAAAATATTGCCCACACTCTCACTCTCATGCTCTTTGAGAAGCATAAATATGTAATGCACATACATTACATACACGCATACACAATTTATTTAAGTTTGTTAGTAAAGCTGCCAGATTTAGAAAATTTCTGTGAAATTTTTTTAGAATAAAAAAAATATATATTTTAATTGTTATTTTATTGTATTAACAAAAAGTTAAAAAATCACAAAATCTAACCCTCAATATAACCCATAACTCGGGCAGGAGGCTGACTATTAACCCAACAAAAACTATTTTTCTACCTTTCATCAGATACAGAACTTTGAGTAGCGTTAACAACTATTTGTAACCAAAACGCGGCAAAAAGCGCTAAATTGAACGAAAGTCCTTAACTTTGGTTTAATTTAGCGCTTTTTGAGCTAATTTTTAAAATTAAAATCTGATTTTTATTAAGAGTAAAAACTTAAACATTACAACGTCCATATTTATTATTTTTTTAATTTATTTTAACCTGGGCAGAAATAGTGAATTATATTTCAAATCAAATTTTAAATTATTGTTTTTTTACAGAAGTATGCGGTCAAATTTTATGTACATTTAAAATTACAGATTCATAACAGATTTTTTTTAAGAATTTAAATTCGGTTAGTGCAAAAATTTTGATATAATCAGTCCAATTAAAAAAAATCAATCCCGAAAATAAATCCGCAAAGAATACGCAAAAATTGCTAATAAATCCATTATTCGATGAGATTGGAAAAATGGATAGACACCTCAAATTAACACTTTAAACAAGAAAATACTCAAGGTATATTTTAAGATTTCGAAATAAAAAAATCCTTTTAGTATTTGATGAACTCGAAAATTAATAAAAATAATAATATGTTCTATGGTAAAAATGTTTTTTTTTCTGGTTAGAAAAATTCTTATTGAAATGAAAACATTATAAAATATTTTATATTTCAAAATGTTTAAACAGAAAGAACATAAGATATGAATCAACAAATTAGAAATGTTTTGATTACATTTTAAATACATTTTGAAAGCCACACTCTGTTTGGAAAATTAATTTTTGTTATCAATTTTAAAACGTCGAAAACTCAATGTTCAAAAATTTAAAAAAGAGCTTAAAATTACTTATATGTCGTTTATACCGAAGCAAAAACTTATTGGCTTTCGGAAAACTAAATTTACAACATCAGATCGTTTAAATACCTTGTTTTCTCCCAATGTGATTTTTACCGACATATTTATTTTTTTATAAATTTTTATTTATAACAAATTTAGTTTACTATTGTTGTTTAAAATGTTTTAAACAATAATTAAAATATAATTTTTACACAAAATTTTAAATACAAACAAAATAATTCAAGAAAATTGACAATTGTATTTTTTACATTATATTCAAAAGCTCACCTTTATTAAATCATCTGAACAGGCTCCATCATAATTATTTATTTTAGTAATTTTTATTTGGTTGTCAATAAAAACTAGATGAAAATGGTTTTTGATTTGTATGGATAAACGAAAGAAATTTATTGATTGAAGCCAAAAACTACTAGTTTTTGTTTGGTGTAAATGTCATATTAAATTTTTCCCATTCTTCTACACTTTTTGTTCGCACTTGATGCGATCTTTAATGACGAAATTTTTTAATTTTTGGCCGTAGTTTGTGCGCCCCTCAACGGAATACAAATTTTAAAATAGGGATTGAAATAGTCAATGCAGTATATAGTCTCAAAATTTAGAAAACAAGAGCGAAAATTTTTAAAAAGTCAGTTTTTCCCGAGGCACACTCACAGTTTCCAATGAAATTGCATGAATTACTGCGTGAACTTAGAATTAGAGGAATTAGAATTAGAGGAGCATTAAAAAAAATTGTATGGACCTTTTGAAAATTATGCAAAAATTGCACTTTAACAAAAAGTATTTTTATATAACAACTTGCAATTTGTAAAAATTTTGGATATATAGATATAGGAACGACGATAAATATAATTAAACGGGACCATAAATTTAAGATAAATGTCGTTGATAGTTAAAAACAGGACACTTTTGTCAAAACAGATTTTGCTAAGGCACATCGCATGGATAGCATGAAATTGATCATAATTGGTAGTATTGCTAAGGCGTAACGAAAATTTTATGAACCAAAAAAAAAAAAAATTTTTTTTTTTGTTAAATAAGGATCACAATATTAAATAGCATTTCTCTCTAACAAACTCTAACAAAAAATATATTTTTTGTATAATATATAGAGAAATAACTTAGATTCTATCCGGATTTTTCGCAAAATTTTAAAAAATCGCCATTTTTAACATAATGAAAGCTTTTTAAATTTTACTAGGAAACCCCAAAATATACCACACTAAAACTATCAAATACTGAAAATATCATACAATTATTTAAATAACACAGTAGGTTTTGATATTACGCGTAATTTTTACCAGATTTATACATAAACTTCTAGTTTGTAAGAATTTTTATATGTTTAACTTAAAACCGCTATAACTTTCGCGTCCCCTACATGAAATAATTAACGCGTGCTGATTCTACATGCATTCCATTCACTTTATATTTACAGAAATGGATTTTAATGTGCCATCAAAATAATAATAATAATAATAATAATAATAATAATAATAATAATAATAATGATAATAAAATAAGAAAATAATAATTATTAATTTTTGAAGGCTTAAAATTAAAAATTTTTGATAATGGACCTCATGCCAAAAAATATAGAAATATATCATGTGCAATAATTCTACACATATTTTCGGTTTCTCTCACGAACTTCTTGGAATGTTTGCTACTGACTCCTAGGGGTCCGCGGAATCCCATTTACTTTATTTCTCCTTTTGAAGTTTAAACTAAAAAATAAGCAAATCTGGCAAGCCTCTTAATAAGAGATATTATTTATATACACACATACTTATATATCGAATATATAAGTATCCCACCAGCATTTGGAAGAGAGTTTTTTCATCCATCCACTAAAAAGTGTCTTTTTTGAGGCTCTTGGATGTTCAAAAGTAGAAAATACACAAATTTACAACAAAAAAGCACATTAGTATCGAATTTTGATCTTAAAAACTTGACTTTGGAGATTATTTACATTCCAGAGCAAAGAAAAAGAACAAACACGGCATAATTTTGCTCAGTATATGCATAACTTTTAAATTTATGAATGTTATTGTATGTAGTATTGAATAAAAAATGTGTTGTTTTTAAATATTTCATATTTAATTTAAAATTATAGTGAGTTATTAATTTAGTTTAAAGTAATAGTGAGTTATTAAAGTGTGTTTAAATATAAGATAAGCATTTAATTAATTTATAAATAAAAATATTTACTAGAAATCTTGCAACTGCATTAAAAACATGTTTATTATACAAAAGCGATTAAATTTTGATACTTTCTTGATATACTTTTTTACACTTCTAAATGATTGTATTTCGACACCCAAAGAATGCACTAAATACTCTCATCTAAAAAATATTAGAACCTCGGCACATTTCTTCTGGAACGGTGACTGTTCTTCGATAAATAAAAATTATATCATATTCGACTGTTAACTACATGAAGTGTTGCTTCAGTTCAAATTTCGATAGAAAATATTGGCACGGTACATACATATGTACATATGTATGTGTACATTTATCATTGCATGCATAGTTACCAGATAAATTTGACAAAAAATCGTCAAATGTTGAAAAAAAAATTCCGTCAAATCGACTATTTGAAATCGTCAAAAAAATCGTCGAAATCAAGAATTAGTATTTTTATATGTTAACGAACATTTTCTATGCTTTTTTATTTAATTTTTTTATGAAAAATGAAAATTTAAATTAAAAAGAAATTAATAAAAATTACATTAATTTTATATACTCGGTCTATTATGACAGTCAAGTAGATCTAGTATTTTTGTATGTACTTTCAAACAAAAAATAAGTTATTTACCTTGTCTCTTGAAAAGTTATAGAAAAAAAAGCAATAGGCCCCTTTGTAAGCTCATATACGATATACGAAATAAAATTTTGAATGAAATAATGAAAAATGTCTTTGGATACTTAGTACTGCTGTTTAAGGCATAAGAAATACGCCTTGATTATTAGATTAAAGATTTTATAAAAAATTGCAAAAGGATTTTGGCCTTTTGTAAAGCGTTTATTTACCATTTCATAACAAAAGAATACATAACTGAAATGAAAATATTAAATAGGTATAAATCAAGATCATGGTAATTATTGATTTTTATATAAATTTGATACTGATTCAATAGTTATTTATTTGCGATCGTAGTAGTATAAAAAAATTTTTTTTTACTGTTTTTGAAATGTTTGATGGAAATTTTTACTTCTGAAGTTCTCTGAATAACTCAACAAACAAATCTTATAAGTTAAAATTTATTAAATGTAATTGTATTGATACCATTTAAAAGCTCTTACAAACACCTTTTCAATAAATCTTTTTAATAACATAAAAAATCTTTATTAACGTTAAAAAGAATATTTCAATTTTAATGGTTCTGATGAACTTGATTTGTTCCAATAAATATTATGTTGGTTCCCATAAATCTTTCTATTAGGGTAATCGATTATTCGAATTTTTGGAAAAACCGGTTTTCGAATAGTTAGAATGTTGAAAAAGCCGTTTACTGTTTTTGAAATGTTTAATGGAAATGTTTACTTCTGAAGTTCTCTTATAAGTTAAAATTTATTAATATAATATACACTGAAACTCTAGCTTAATATCGAAAAAGCCTAATTAAACTATTATTACAAATATTGAATTAATAAAACCCCTATATCTAAATTGTTTGAAAGAATGTTACAGTTGTTACAAGAGAAAAAAAAAACTAATTCCATTGATTGGCATATTTCATTCAAGATTATTGCTTTAATATTTGTTTAAACTTTTATAAATAACTTCAATGTAAACTTAAACTTTAATAAAACATAACGATAAATTAATTTTGAATGAATATTTATCAGTTAAAAATTTTATCCTAGATTTCTATTTAAATATTGGTATTTAGTATATATGTTTCTTGAAATAAAATGTTTCGGTTGGAAAACTGAATCAATCACCCTATTTTCTATAAATGAACCATTTACATTGAAAAATTTAAGAAGAGTTTTATTTAAATTGTTAATATTTTTGTACCAACTAATTGACTTTTAAAGAAAAATATATAGAAAATGGTCAAAATTTTAGAAAAAATTGTCAAATTTGGGACAAAAATTGTCAAATCGTCAATAGGCCATTTTTAGAACCAGAAATCGTCAAAATGACGATAAATCGTCAAATCTGGCAACATTAACTGCATGTTTAACTGTAATTGATTGTAAAAGAATGAAAACAAAAACTAAGATAAATTATTATGCTTTAATAAAATTCACGTGTTTTGTTATTTAATTGAAATTAGTACATACATATACTCAAACTTACATAGAATTTTTTGATATTCATTATTTATTAAGTACATATGTATGTACATAGTTTTAGTTTATTATTATTATTTTTTTTTTTTTTGTTATTATATTATTCTTTTTTTTTTTTTTTTGCAAATTGACATTGTTTATAAAACTTTATAAACCAGTGTCCTTGTTTTTATTTTTCTCTGTTTTTTTTTTTTAATTCTGTTTTTTATATTTTGTTTGCTTTATTAACTGAGTATAACATGTGCCACATTGTTGTGAATGTGTCTCTGTCTTTCTTTTTTTTGCATACTTTTATTATGCAGAAAATACCTTTGTTTTTTTCTTAATAAGGGAGTTTTTGTATAGTATATTTTGCGGCATATTTTTTTAAGATAAGTTTATTACGTGTTCTCTTTTGTTTTAATAACTCTCTTGTTTACTTATTTATTTTAATGAGAGTTTTTCTTTTTCCTCTTACAAAGCTGCCACATGATTTAGAATGAATATGGCTAATTTTAAAAATGTTTAAAGGAAAATCAATAACTTTTTTGAGTATTATTAATATAAAATAAATAATTTTTAAATAATTATTCATTACTTTAATAGAAAAAATTAAATTTTAATTATATTCTTGTGGCATCTTATGATTTCCATTTGGCAGTGCATAATTAAGCTATTTTCTTATTTAACAAAGTTATTTTTATACGGTACATATGGAGAGAGAGAGAGAGACAAGAGAGTAAAGTAACCGTTACTTTTGTATTTTCTTTTTTTAACCAAGTTAAGGCGTTTTCTTTTCTGCTAGCAAATGGACAGCATTTTGGCGCTTTTTTATTATAATTTTGTATACGAATTTAGCCTTGAATGTTAATAAAATTCTGTTATTAACAAATAATAATTAAAACGTCTGTTAAAGAAAGTTATGGAAATAAATATTTTACATATTTATGAAATAATAATATAAAATGATTAAATCTTCTAAAGAGTTATAAAAAAATTTTATAGTTTTGTTTTTAATTAAACAAAATTTTAAAAATTAGCATCGATAAAACTTCTTTGATAAAACATATTACGAAAGATTTTTCGTGTGTTTAACTTGCTTTTATTCTAAATTTACATTATTAGTTTAATTGTATTTTTTTTTTAATTATTTTATTTTAATCTTTATTCCTTTAAATTTTGCAGGTGTCTTCTAAGCAAAAACAGCTGACTTTTTGTTTATTTTTTTTTTTTTTTGGATAAAATCTTTTTTTCTGCAGCTCTTTTATTTTTACGCCGTCTTTCTTTTTTCGCACTACTAGCTCTCTGATAGATTCCTAAAACAAAACAGTGATGCTAACAAAGCTGCCACATTGCAGAGCAAATTGACAATCCTAGCGTCTTAAAAAAAAATAATAAAATAAATAAAATAAAATTGGCTTTGAAACAATAACATAATTTTCTAGAAGCGTTTAATCTTATTTATTTAAAAAATAAACGTAATTATAATTAGTTAATGATTTTAAGTAAATAATATTTAAATCGTTGGGCGAATGAGTTTTTATTATTTTTATATATTTTAGTTACGTCCATTTGTTCTCCACATTTTATTTTAAATGTGGCTTAATTTAGCAAATATTGTTATTAAAATATTTCTATCCATAGATGAAATTTACTTTTAGTTATGGCTCTATATAAGTTCAAGTTCAGGCTGAATGCTGACTCTGTTCATCGTAAAAATATATTCCGAAATTTAGACTTAATTATAGCAATTAGTAAGAATTTCGCCTTATTGGTGGTTCCATCATTAGTTCCTATTTAATATTTATCGTAACTCTATTTAAAGCACAAATTTAATTTTAATTCTACCTCTACTAATTACCTTAATCATTTTTTATATTCCAAATTTATTCTTTTTATAGTTAAAATTTATTTTTAACTGTGATTGTTTTTATAGTCCATATATTTATTTAAACCTAACCTTCTTAATTTTTTTAAACTTGCTCATAATTCTGGGTCTCTTTATGGTCTCAATTTAACCTTAATAAAAACACATAATTTATTAATAGTTAAATTTTTTACTTAAATGTGCCATTTTTTATTATCCAAAATTTATATATAATTTTATTTTATTTATAGTCAAAATTAATAATAATGGTTCAATTATTTTTATTTTTCAAATTTTATTGTTAATTCTGCCTCTATTTCTAGTCATAATTTCACTTTAATATTGCTTCTATATTTTGCCCAAATTTCGATTTTACAATTACTATATGCAGTCCAAATTTAATCTTAATAAAAAAAGGATATTATTTATAAAAAAAAACACTTGTGGAGAAAACAATCAAGGCCAATAAACTCTACACTCCAACAGTGGCCTTATTTACAGTTAAAATTTAAATTTAATTATGATACTATTTTAAGTTAAAATTCGTCTTATTCGGGGCTTTATTCATGATCTAAATTATTTTTAATCGTTGCTTTATTCAAACCCCAATTTTTTTATTTAAACGTAACTTGATTCTTTTTTAACTTAATCCATTTATAATCCAACTTGAATTTAGTCGTAAATCTAGATATAGCCAATTTTTTTACTTAAACGTTGTTTTAGATATTTTCTAAATTTGTTATTAATTCTTGTTCTATTTATGGTCACAATTTAACATCTATAAAGCGTCTATATTTAGTCAAAAATTCGACTTAATAACTCTATTTGTAATCCAAATGTAATTATGTCAATATTTTAAGCTAGAATTTCGTCTTATTCGTGGCTTTGTTCATAGTAAAAATTTATTTTTAATCGTTGCTTCATTTAAAGTAAAATTTTTTATTTAAGCTTAATTTATTCTTCTTTTATGGTATAAATTTAACTTTAATCTTCGCTCTATTTATATTCCAAATTTAATCTTAATGGTGTCTCCGTTTTTAAATCAAATTCAAACTTGATCATTTATTAACCCCAATTAAATTACAAATGTTTTATTAACCCTGGATCCATTATATTTTATTTTAATCATAATTTTATTTATGATTGAAATTATGCTGCCGTCGTGTTTCTATTTATACTTTAAATTTTCACTTATTTTAATTTCTCAGATCTTGATATAATGATGTTAGTGATTATTTAATAGTTTTCTGCAATTTCTAAAAAAAATAATAGTTTAAATTTCATGTTCACTTAAACATCTTCCTAAGCGCTTTTTTTAAATCTTTAATGTGGCATCATTGTTTAAAAGAAATTTTCCCTATTTGGCTTTCTCCCTCTCTTAGCTTTCTTCAACATGCGCAAAATCAAAACAAAACAATAAGATACAGAGATAAAAAGTTTTCTCTCTTTGTCTTGTGAAAATTTTCTTTTCAACATGATTTAAAAAAGGCAAAAAATATGAGAAAGCGTATGTTTGTGTTGTTGTTTTTAAAGATTTTCCCTGTTTTTTGTTTTTTTAAATAAAAGAGTGAATGATTTTCTCATTTTTTGTGATTTTTGCAAACACTGTTTATTTGGTCATAACCATAACAGCCAACAATCAATTCAACCAAGTGTTTTAATAAATATATCTACTAAAAAATATATATTAAAGCTATTAAAGAAAATATAAAGAAAAATTATAAAAAATAACAAGCATAAAATTATTTAAAGAAAATTTTGCTAAGTGGTTCAAATGTAAATTTATGCAGTAAATAGAAAATTTTTCTTTTATCTAAAAGATTGCATAAAACCCTAACTAGTAAATTTTTAGTATAAATTATAATGAAGAAAAACAAAGAAAATTGAAAAATTTAAATTTGCATGTAAAAACAATTAAGTGAAAATTAAACAAATAAATTGATATAATTGAAATTTATTTGAAACAAAAATGTGTCATAAAAGTTTCTAATAAATAAAAATAATAATTATAATAAAATCGAAATAAGTTCAATTCGTGTGAACATTTTCTTTAATTACTTTTTCTACGGTTTTTTTTTTTTGTTCTAGAGATAAACGTGCTTTTTAATTTCCGTTTGACAAATTATAAATTTTTCCCCATTATTTCTTAAAAACTATAAATTTGGATTGTCTTTAGAATTTTTAATTGATTTTTTTGGGGGTGATTTTCGTTAGTGTGTCAAAAAAAAAAAAAAAAAAAAAAAACTTTGATTTTATAGTGAAACAAAGAGTGAGAGCAAGGTAAGTTTTAATTTGTAGCAAATTCAATTTTTAATGAATTTTGTTTTATAATAGATTTGACAAAAAAAAAAAAAAAAAAAAGTGTTATTTGGCAGTCAAGGACAAGAGTGTTGAGGTTATTTTAAAGTTCATACACGTGTAACGTTATAAATCAAATTTAACATTAATTGTAACTTTATTTATGGTCCAAAATTAAAACTGTAAAACTTAATTGTGATTTTAATTAAAATAAAACTTTAGACTTATCCTTCTTAGTCTGTTTCCATTTGTAGTCCAAATTTAGACTTAATGGTTGTTCTTTTTATAGCCCAAGTTTTGACCTAATTGTAGCCGTGTTAACAGTCCAAATTTAGTTCCGAATCTAGCACTTCTTTTAGTCTAAATTTGTATTTAATCATGGTTCCATTTACAATTCAAATTTAGACATGGCTTGATTTTGTAAAACGAAATGAAAATTTGTTTCGACAATTTGTATTGAAATCCAAAATTATTTTTTGTTTTCAATATAAAATTTTGAAACGAATTTTCGTCTAGTTTTACAAAATCGGGGCATTAATCGTTGCTTTATTTGCAGTTAATACTTCGACTCAAAAGTAGCTTTATTTAAGTCCAAATTTAGATTTAATTGTGACTCCATATATATGGTCCAAATATTGACTCCATAGTCAAAATATTGGCTATTTTTATTAAGCCTCAATCGCGGCTCAATTTATAGTCCCAATTTAGTCGTAAATCTAGCTATATTTTAAGTCAAAATTTAATTTTCCTTGTGGCTCTATTTATAATATAAATCAAATTCTAATCGTGAATTTATTTGTAGTCCAAATTCATACTTAATTTTGGCTCTATTTACGGTTTACATTTAGAGTTAATCGTGGCTCTATATATAGTCCAAATTTATACAGAACCTTAGCTCCTTTATAACCCAAATTTTTATTTAAACGTGACTCCTTCTATAGCTCAAGTTTTTTTTTTAAATCGTGATTTCTTCTAGGGCTAATCGTGGCTCCATTTAAAGCCCAAATTTACTCTTGATATTTATTGCTATTATAGTTCAAATTTAGCGTTAAACCTTTCTGTACTTTTTATCTAGATTTACACCTAATCGTGGCTTTACTTATGTCCAAATATACACCTAATCGTGTCTCCATATATGGTTAACATTTAGACTTAATCGTGGCTCTATTATAGTCCAAATTTAGACGTAATCTTAGCTCCATATAAAGCCCAAATATTGACTTAAACGAGTCTACAAATTTAGAAATAATATTGGGCATCTTTTTACTTAAAAGTTAGACTTAATGATGATCCTTTTAAGCCTCAATCTTGCTCTATTTAAAGTACAAAATTTAGTTATAATTGTGGCACTTTCTATAGTCCAAACAAAACATCAATCGTGGCTTTATTTATAGCCCAAATTTAAAAGAAATTGTAATTATATTTATGGTCCAATTTATGATTTAATACTGGCATTATTTTTAGTTAAAATTTGTACCTATATTTATAGTTTAAATTTGGACTTAATTGTAGCTTATTTAGATTTCAAATTTAAACTTAGTATTGGCTGTTTTTCAAGTTCAAATTTAGATCTTATCATGGCTCTATCTATAGTCAAAATTTAGTCAGAACTTTATCCCTTTTTGTAGCCCAAAATTTCAATTTAATCATGTAACAATTTTTAGTCGTAAAATTAGCTGTATTTATAGCCTAAATTTAATTTGGCTTTATTATAGACCAAATGTAGACATAATTGTGATATTAATTAAATTCCAAATTTAGACCTATTTGTAGTGAAAATTTAGACCTAATCGTAGCTCTACTTTTAGTACAAACTTGGCTCTATATAAAATCCAAATTTAAAACTAACCTTAGTTCCAAATTTACACTTCAAATTTGTACTTAGTCGTGGCTCTAATTATGCCAAAATTTATACTTAACCGTAAATTCCTTTGTAGAACAAATTTAGAATTAATCGTGTCTCCATTTTTAGTCCAAATATAGACTTAATTGTGGCACTAATTATAGTTCTAATTTGCATTTTATCATGATTTTTTTTATAGTCAAAATTTAGTTTTAATCGTGACTTCTTTTGTTTGCCAAAGTTAGACTTAACCGTGTTTTCATGTTAGTCCAAATTTAGACTTAATTATGGCTCTATTAATAGTCCCAATTCAAAATTAATTGTGACTAATTTAGACTTCATCGTGTCTATATTTATGGCAAAAATTTAAACTTAATATTGGACATTTTTATAGTCAAGATTTCGACCTAATGGTGGCATTGGTTATAGTCCAAATTTGGACTCCATCATTATTTTATTTATAGTTCAAATATAGACTCAAACGTTTCTCCTGTTTCGGCTAATCGTGGTTCCATTTAAAGTTCATATTTAGACTCTAATTTAGACTAATTTTAAAGTCCAAATTTAGACTGAATTGTGGCTCTATTTAATGTCCAACTTTAAACTAAATCGTGCTTCTATTTATAATCCAAATTAAGCCTTAATTGTGGGTCTCTGTTTAGCCTGAATTTAGTCCTAAACCTGGCTGTTTTTTTTTTTTTTGTTCTATTTACAATCAAAATTTTAACTTTATTTTGGCCTTGTTTTATTATATAGAACTAAATCTTGCTTTAATTCTAGTTCAAATTTAATTTTCATTTACTTAATCGCCATTCACTTAAAGTGTCATAGGATTTTTCACATAAAACACACTGCCAGCTATCAATCATAGTGACGCAAAAAATAGACAGATAACGAATATGTTTGGCCAACTAAATGGCATTTCATAAGAAGGCAACAAACAAAATTAAAAGGAAACACGTGGGTTGAATTAAAAAGAAGGAGGATAAGGATGCTAACATTGAAGCTAGCTAGCAACAGATGAAAATGAGAGAAAGGAAAAAATAAAAACAAACACTCAGAACTTAATTATAAGACACTAATCCATCATTAGGTGAGATAGTAAAAAATACACACAGAGGCAAAGGAAAATGAAAATTCCCAGTCAGATTTTACTCTTATTCCAAAGTGTTTCAACATATAACCTCATTTGATAAAAAAAAAATTAACAGGCTTAATTTTAAGAAACATTGCAACGCACTAGGAATTGCTACAGTTATCATTGAGTTATTTGTCCTTATAGAAATACTCTTAATGTCGATAGGACGATGTTCAAAAATAGCGGAGATATTAAAAAAAAAAAAAATGGTTTTTCAAACCGGTTGTCGATTTTCTGAAACCCCTATATAAGCTAGGGACTTCGTTTTTGCAAAACAAAATCAGACATTTTTTTTGTTCTGAATTTTTCCGCTGAAGAGATGAATTCAGTCCGTTCATTAGTTATAGACATATGGGCCAAAACGTATTTTGACCCATATCCAAGCCCTAAATAAACTGCGGACTTGGTTCTTATATATACATATATCGATCATAAAAATTTTTTATGAATTTTGGTTGTTTGAATCAATCAAATTGGTTCATAAACAACCTAGTTATTGGCAGATCTGTTTGTTTTCATATATTTAATGTCTGCTTCCCATATAGTTGTTGTTTTCATGGGTACTAAAAACAACAACAACACTAACTGCGTGTTTTTATAACACGAGAACAAAAACGACTCGTCTAACTTACATTTAAAACAAAAACAAAATTTCAAAATTTGTTTTTGTTTTAAATGTAAGTTAAACGAGTCGCTTTTGCGCTCGTGTTATAAAAACAGGCAGTAAGCTAAGGCATATTTGGTTTTTTCAACTTTTTGAAGCACCTATGTAAGCTAGAGACTTCCTTCTTTCACAGAAAAATCGAAAATTTTTAAAAGAATTTTTATGTTGAAAAAATGAACTAAGTAGATCCAGTATTAAACGAGTTATTGGCCAAAACGCGTTATTAGATTTTTAGAAGCTCCTATATAAGCTATGGACCTCGATCTTGTACAAATATATCACAAATATTTTTTTTCGAATTTCGGTTTTTTAAATCAGTCAAATCGGTCCATAAACTTTCCAACATATTCTTTTTATAACCTAAACCACCATAAGTGGTTGGGGTATTTTGCGTTTGTGCTGATGTTTGTAACGCATAGAAAAAGTTATCCAACACCCATCTTAAAGTATACCAATCGACTCAGAATCACTTCTTAAATCGATCTAACTATGCCCGCCCAGACGGACGGGCATCGGCTGACTGGCTGTCCATGTACACCTTGTGTCCAAAGTACGGCTCGCAATTTTAAAGATAATTCTATGAAATTTTGCACGTGGGACTTTTATGATACAAGGACGAAGTTTATTGAAATTGATTGTGATCGGTCCATTATTTCACTTAGCCCCCATACAAATGTCCACCGGAATAGTGTTCAAACACTCAAAAATGCCTTAAAAATGAGAATATTTTAATAAAATTCGGTGCAAAGAAGTTCTGTATAAGTATCAATCTTTGTACCAAACTTTATGAATCTCGGTCCACAATTGAATATAACTCCCATATAAACCCCTCTTCGGAAAATCATAAGAATGTTAGTATCAAGTTAATATTCGATACAAATAAGTTTTTTGTAAGTAGAGACATCATTGCCAAATTTTATGAGAATCGGTGCATAATTTACCATAGCTACCATATAAATATAAAACCACTTCCAGAAATATGCCCTAAAGTGCATAAAATCATCTATTATTCTGTATTTGTATATTTTATTTTACATTTAGTAAAATTGGCAACAGGTGCAATATAGGTCCCCTTCCCGAATGGTGTTGGGTATCATATAGTCGGTCTTGACTGGCTATATATTTCTTTTTCGTTTTTAACTTAATATTGTCTTACATTTGTAAAATATTTGTTCTGCACCGTTCCTTAAATATGTGCGAATTTTTATAAAATTCCCAAGTATAAAATTTGCTTCGCTACCCTATTTGTTGCGATAACTAATATTTATTTTATATGGGAGCTACTACTTCCCCTGGACCTATTCACCCTATTCGAAATTTGATATGAAAATTACTTTTTCATTTTTTAAGACTTTCACTGTAATAGTCTTTTAGATAAAAAAAATGTATATTTTCTTTGTATGGGGGCTATCTCTGCCCCTAGAACTATCCGTCCTATTTTCATTTTATCAATGCGATATGATAGAATAAAGGTTACCACGAAATTTGAGGGCTGTCACTTTAATAGTTCCATAGATAGGGGGTACTACATCTTCTGCTCTTGTCTACTTTAAACTAATCGGTTTAGCCGTTTGGGAGTTTTAAAAACGTGGGCCCAAAATATGAGCGTGGCTTCCGATCAAAATCTAACATAATCTACAATATGATACAGTGCAATCACTATCTGTGCGTCAAATTTCATGTAAATAGCTTTATTAATAACGTGTAAAATTGAAAATATGGATTTTTTAAAAGTAGGCGTGAAATATGGATGTAACACCCAAACGAGATCTAACAAAGCCTTAACCATCTGTGCCACTGGTACTATATGGGTGACAAATTTTGTCAAAATCTGTTTAGCCGTTTAGACGTGACAAACCAACAAGTTTACACCTCATTTTTATAATATATATGTATAAAGATATGTAAGGATTTGTAAAATCTTGATTCTATTTCAATTTTATACGAAAACGCAAATTATTAAAAGTTTTTAGTGTTTACATAGATATACACTGGTGCATATTCCTATAAACGCATTTAAAATTTTTGTTGTGTAGTTATAATAACTCGCGATATAACGGTATTTTTTATGTAAGAAATAGTTGTTTCTTGCTTTGTTGTTGTTTTCTTTAATTTAGCAATCAGAAGAAATTGATGGTCATTTCAGTGGAATGTTCTTATAAACGCAGTCGAGAAAAATTTGTCTAAAAAGTTATTGCAAAAAAAAAAAAAAAAATAATAATAATAATAAAATAAAAAAATAAATAAATAAATATTTAAAAAATACTAACAGTTTTAGTTGTTTGTTTCACTTAAGGTAAGTTTCTGATGACAACATGGCCCGAAAAAGTTTACACAATTAATAAACAGAAAGACACCATAGTGACAATAACGGAGTTAAAGCTAAAAATGAAGCAAGCCTGGGAAGAAATTGACAGTGATTTTCTTCAAAAATTAGTCGAATCAATGCTAGACCGAATTTTTGAACTATCCAAATTCATTAACACATTATTAATAATATTATTTATTTATTTTTTTATTTATTTTATAATTACAATACAATTACAAATTATATTCTAATTCTAACTGAGCAGAGTAACGAAGACCATAGCTCGTTGTAGTGAAACAGACCAGAGTCTCTAGTGGAAACCGAACCCACAACCCCCAGACTGACAGACTAGCTCACTACCAACTAGGCCATCGGGGCACCCAATATTAATAATATTAAATTGGTTCATTAGTTTAAGTGCGTATATAGGAAAATGTCATAAAAAATGGCATTAAAATACTAAAATTACAAAGAAAAAAATTTTATGTACATTTTAAATTTTTTAAATGAAGTCAAATTTCTTAGGTGAAGTCAATAATAATGTAGCACCTTAATTATTTTTTAGCCCAATTTTTGGTAAGTTGCTTAAAACAATTGATGTGCGTTTATAGGAATATGCATCAGTGTAGTATAGGTAAATATATTTGCAATTACATCCAATATAATATATTTCATTTGCATATAACACATCTCAACACCGGTGTAGGATATATAAGATTCGACACAGCCGAATATAGCACTCTAACTTGTTTATTATTATGATGTTGTTGGTTATTAGAATTGTACTGTTTTTTTGTTTTATTTTTATTATTATTGCATGCTTAAAGGACATTAACATAGCTTTAGTTATACCCGTTGCTATTTTGACCTTTTGCCATATTACACAAACATTTATTGGTTTTTAGCGAAAAAAGATATAGGAAAATATTTTTTTATTATTCTACCTTTGACTTTAAATAAATTTAAATTTTAAACATTTTATATTTGTTTCTTTTTTTTCTAGTTAAAATAACGTTTACAAAATGCCGAATACCGGTGGTGGAGGCTACGAAGAAGTAGCCGCCGCTAGACGTGGTCGCTTTCGTATTACCTCCTCTACTCAATCTCAAGGTCCGCCTGAAACAACATTGGGTCGATTTCGTTTAATGCCAACATGTAAGTTGTGAATTCTTTTTATATTTATTTAATAAAAAAAAAATAATAAATAAACAAAATTTTGTTCTCTAATTATTACCCAATAAGCACACAAATTTCAAAAATTCAAGCCTTGAAAAATTTTGCTGGAATCCGACATGAATTCAAATATAAAAATATTTTAAACATGAAAAATGATTGAAAAGAATACAAATTTTCAAGTAAAATAAATTTGACTTGAATTTAAATTTCCTTTTTATTTTATTTCAATGCTAGACTTCAAGGCTCGGATTCAAGGCTTGAAATACATTTTGTTTCAATTTGAATTACAACAAAAATGCTTATTGGGTAAAGATTTGATTAATACAATTGTGTTTTATCAATAACGCCATCTTGGTATCATAATTGAAGACTAGGTAGATGTCCTGTGGTGAGAAGAGTTGTGTTTGTCATCATTGGATGACAAATGATTTTTTATACATTTAAAAAAAAAAAATTTAAGAATGATTTTCAGATTTCCCCATATCTGAATGTTAAAGTAAATTTAAGGCAATTTTGTATTAGAAAATATTATCGTCTACTATAAAACTTGATTTGGAATCTTCTATAAAACTGCTAGATTATTGCCACAGCAATCCTGGACAACATTCAAGCAGGATTTTTGGAAAAACTTTTAAAGTTCAGGAATCATTTTAATGCTTTTGATTTAGTTACATGATTCGCTCACAAACACTCTTAATAATCTTCACCGTGGCGCTATATCTAGTTCAAATTTCGACTAAATCGTGTCTGCAAATTTAGATTTAGATTTGACTACATTCAAAGTCAAATTTAGAGTTATTATATTTTAAATTTATATATAGTTGTGTTTCCATTTGTATACCAAATTTATAGTCCACATTTAGACTTAATTGTGGCTTTATTTGTGGTTCAAATTGAGACCTAATTGTGGTTCTATTTCTGATTTTTGAAATTAAAATAAAATTTTTATAATAAAATTTAGTTATTTGGAGTAACTAAGAATTTTGCATCTGTAATAAAATATTTTTTAGTCAATATGCCCTAACGAATTTTCGGTTATTGCTGACTTTATTATTTGAAATAATGAGGTGTAAAAAAAATTAAGATTTAAGTAAAAAGAATCCCGCAATTCCCAAAAAACGTTTTTTTTTCGCCTATAAAGTCCACATTTGTTGCAGAGTTTTCGAAACAACATTCCGTATGTAGATCCAGACTTTGGGATTTTAGAACATATAGGCTAAAGTCAAAATTTCGCTACAAAATACATCAAATTCGGCAGGATCTGTACTTGCCCCTATCAGTTAGTTGGGCTCGTTTTTAATCTTTAAATTATCTCGCTAAAGATACCATTCAGAAAAGTATAAAATCTTATAGAAAATTTTATTTTAGAAAAAAAAAATTTTACACTTTTTCGAAAAAAAAATAAAATAAAATAAAATCATAATTTTTGCAAATTTCCAAAAAAAAAATTGCTTCAAATTTTCGTAATTTGATAAATAATTTTGTTCTTTAATTCATTACAAAAAATATAATAAATTGTTCGAAAATGTTGGGCTATATATAGAAAAAACAGGACCAAGATCTTACAACATTGAGATAGTAGAAATTTCAAATACTCGAAAGCTATAAGAGATAAATAGTACATGTTTTTCGTAAAAAAAAATAATTGGCTAGCGCTATGCTCCTCTGCTAAGCCTATGTGAAATTTTATGTAAATCCAATCAGGCGTTAAGAAGTTACAGATTTATTTCCAAAAAATGTCGATTCTGCCCCACTGTGCATTATGAAGAGTCTGATTGATTAGTTGGCGTATCGCTGTCTTCAAAATAGATGGAACAACAAATCCAACTGCTCGTCTTTGAGGTAAATTTGGCTCCTATACGTCCAACTGCATTACAGGGCTCTTACAGATCACCCACGTCGTTCACTGCAAATCGTAGTGGCTTTGATCACTGGAAAATTTGTTTCTGCTACCTTCGCTAAAAGATTACGGCTCGCTTTCAATGACTTCAATAAAGAGGAATCTTTAACGTCTTGTCCTTATAAGGACGAAGGATTGCAGTTTTAGGCTGTAACTTCTTGTATGTCTTGATGGGTACTTTTAATGCGGATATCATATATGGTACCTTCTCACTTAAAATATATATATATATATATATATATATATATATATATATATATATATATATATATGTATGTATAAAAGACCAATTGCCAGTTTATTTTCGTTATTTTCTAAATGACCTATGTCAAACTTCCAACTTTTTATTTTTGTAGATTACATTAACAAACCTGATAGAGATTGGTGCCAAGAAGCAAATCGCAAAAGAATCGAAATAATTATCTTGTTTGATTTTATGCCCGAAATATTTCTTTAGTTATACATATTTAAATGCCGGGAATCTTTGAATGAGATAGCGGGATATTTAAAGGTAAAGCTGAAGTAAATGACTTTAGTTGAAAAAAACTAGATTAACTGCAAATGCCACATATTTCTGATGGGTCAATTGATTCGTTAAATAATATTAATGATTTAAAATTAAACTGTATTGTAAACAATTAAAAAAAATAAAACTTTTTCTGGAATAAGATTTTAGATTTTTATAAAAAAATTTTCCTATGATAAACATTTTAATTATCTCTTTTATTTTATATCTTTTTAGCAAATTATGGCACTATATCACCCATTCTACAAAGAGGCCGTTTTGCTGTTATACCCGAAGAGCCACATGGTTCTCCAGCCCAGGGTACACCGCCAGCAGAACGGTCTTTACGTTCACCCTCACCAGAATGGGATTTTGATATAGAACAGGTAAGTCGAAATTTCCTCTATTTTATTACTAAAAGTTTATTTAAAAATATCGAAAAAGAATGGCTTTTTATTATAAATAAATACATAAATAATAATAATAAATATATAATAATATAATATATATACATATATATATCGATCCATATTTTAATATCAATTTACTTTTTAAAGCCCTTAAGTCATTTAAGGGTTAAATCTGAACTCGTTACTTTTCTTACAGCTGTTCGTTTGTTTACATATAAACAACGTCTTTATTATTATTTTTTATACGGGTACTTCGTGTTGTTTTTGCTGTGACTCATTTTCAGCCAAACACATAAATACACACATGTTGGTAGCATAAATATTACCAGTTTTTTTCCTCTTCATTTTGTATTTGTCGATTCTGTAAACAAATCAGCTGATTGCCTTTTGTTGATTTCCTTGTGGGTGGCAGGGGGTTTTATTGTTTTCAATTGGTTACTAAATTCACTGTTGTTACTGGCAAAACAAGTTTGTTTTGTTTTTATTTATTTACCTTTACATTTCTCCGCACGCATACATCCACCAAAAAAATATGTGATGTAGTCATTTTCATTTTGTTTCTCTACTGATTGAAATAAATAAAAATGTAAACAAAGTGTTTTTTGCGGGAATGTTATGGGTAATAGAAAACGCGCCTATTTTGTTTTGTTGAAATGATATGTATGAAACAAAACAGGAACTAATATGGAATTTTTAAAGTGAACATGATAATTGAGATGCCAGATTTATTCTCTTTCGTTTTATACGTTTTTTTTGTGGTAAATGGTAATTAATAAAAATCTTGTAAAGAAGAAGAAATGTGTAAGAAAATTATAAAGGATGATTTATGGTTTTAGAAAAATTATTTTATAATTACTCCGTTATAATATGGCATGAGATACAGGCTGTCAAAGTTGACCATCTCGAGCCAGAAACAATTTTGTGAGCTAATAGCTTCTGATAAGTAACGACGGATTTGAATATACATATTTAAAATTTTTATTTAGACTTTGTTCGATTAAAAAATATGCTTACTTTCTATATTCAAAATCATTATGTAATCAGTACAAGGTGTCATTATAAGCTCAGGTGGGTATTTTTTTGCCTTCTTTTTTAGTGTAAGACAGAAATGTAAATTTTTTTCACGTTTTCATGTATTGGTTTGTTTTTTTTTTCTTTTTTTTCTTGCAAAAGACGTCATGAATGCGAAAGACTTTTGACCAATAAGTTTTTTATCTTTTCATATAAAAACTCTTGAATGATTCATTGACTCTCATGTAATGACTGAAAGTTACTACTCCCCTCTTAAGCAGTCATCACGCATACCTAAAAGGTCAATCTGAGGAAACAGCTCTACATGAGGTTGTAAGAGTTATATAGGTATCCATGGAATTTAAACAATATATAATGGCATCCTTCTTAGATATATAGGGGCCTTCAAAAACTAGTCTTGCATTACTAATCTAGATTTTGAAGTTGAAGCAACTGTTTAGTATCAATATTGAATTCAAAAATAGTTACCGCAAATCTTGATAACAGCACTATGTCAAAACAAGTTGACAGAGGAATACCCCACTGCTTTGTTTTGTTTTGGTTAACTCGATTCTTAAGGTACTGGACAATAACGTTTTAGATTTACTCAGCAACTGGGCAACAGATAGCACTCTAGGAGTAAATCCAAACAAAATTGAACTGGTGTTATCCACAACAAAGGCCAACATTCCAAGCTTCGATTTACAGCAGTTAAGAAATTGCGAAAACCCCCTCTTAAATAGTGCGAAGTATCTAGACATTATGCTCGACTCTTATCGAAATTGAACACTCTACATAAGGTAAAGAAGGGACCTCATCCTGGCATAGTAACGGATCTGTTGTATGGTGAACTGCAACAAGGAAGAAATATATAGTAGACCAGTTATATAGAATTCAAAGCTCAGCATGTGTTAGAATTACTGGCGCATTATGAACTAATTCTTCAGAGGCTATGAATACTATATACTGCACCTCGTTCCCATTGACCTTAACATATTGACCATATCTGCCAGTAGCGCATTAAGGTTTAAAACATTTGAATGTTGGAGATCAAGAACATATGGCCTTGCCAGAATTTTAAGCATATTGCCACCGATCCTTAGCCAACAAAATCAATACTGACGACTAAAAGATGAATTGTGGGCTTGGATCCGGCATCTTTTCTGATGATCTTCAAATAAGTGTTCCATATTGTCTCTCTGCTGAATACAGTGTGTATAAATATAAAGTAAAGACTGCGCACGAAAAAATCCGTGCACCTTTTAAAGCTTATAACTTTTATTATACGTGAAAGAAGTTAGTACCGTTAAATTGTTTACATTTTTTATTATTCTCAGTAACTATGTACTAAATTTTGTTGTTAAAGCATAATTAGTTTTTTCTTAAAATGAAAATTTAACAAACACATAATTCAAATTTATTATCGAAACACATGTCTAACTACAAAACAATTGCTAAGAACGCTGGTGAGTCGAGAAATACTGTTTTCTGAGTCATAAAAAATACAAAGAGTTCACGATCTTCGAAAAGAACCCTGATAAACTTAAGATAAGGTTTATTTACGGACTGTAGGATCGCAGACAAAATAATATAAATTTAAAAAAAGAAACTCCGGATGGAATGTGATTTATTTAAATGTAACTGTAACCGAATAAAAAAAGCTCCTAATAGAAACGCACTCTGGCCCACAAACTCGATTTTTTGGCAAAAAGTCCAATTCAGATAGAGGGAAAACAATTCATACAGATGTGTAATCTACGGACTTTAAATTTTGTGCCTCAAAAAATTCGTGTTATTGCGGGTTACCGTTTCTTAATAGTAAGAGGTCAAAGTCAAAATATATTTTTACAGAAATTTTTTATTTGTTATAAATAGTGTATATAATTTATAATTACTCGAAACGGTGCTCGGAAATGGTCTCAATATATAATTAATTTCGTAAAATTTCAATTAATATTGTTTACATAAAATATTAAAAATGAAAGATGGTGGATCCAATATGGCTATAATCTGAAAATATTTTTTATTAAAATAAAAACGTTTTTAAATTATACGTTTGAATTTGAAAACATTAAAAAAATCTTAGTAGCAAAATTTTATAAATTACACTTATTGGCCGATAGATCCAATCCGCAATCATATATAAATTTATTTTTGGCATTTAAATAGTATACTATTTTATAGGGCGAAAAATTCCCTTTCAGTTACTTATAATCCATAGCATTTCTTAGGTCTTTACGAATTCGGAAAATCAGAAAAGTAATTCGTATTCAGTGAACACACTTCTCTCAAATGTGATTATTTAAAATTTTGACATGATATAAAATGAATCTTTTACCGCCATATTGAATCTGCCATTTCGTATTTTTTATTGCAGAATCATGATCAGCATCCCCCAAAAACCCTATATTTGAAATATATATATATACCAAGTATTTTAATTATGACCAAAATTGAGGAGTCGTGGACTACTTTGGTTCTCCATATTACTTCCACCTTTCGAAATTCGGAAAATTAAAGAACAAATTCATGTTCAGGGACCACAAGTTCATCAAATGTTTAAAATTTCGTCAAATAATTAAATAACATTTTGGGCCGCCATATTGGATCCGCCATTTTGATTTTCTTTATTGCAGAATCGTAATGAGCGTTCTCAAAAAACCTTCTTTGTGATATATATTTTTTATGTTCATCAAGTATTCTAATTGCAGCCAAAGTTCAGAGATCGTGGCCGACTTTGGTCCACCATATCGTTCCGAATTCAGAAAATCAAAAACCATATTCGTATTCAAGAGCACAATTTTTTCGAATGTGATTATTTAATAATAAAAAATAAAAACAATTTTTGGCCGCCATATATAATCCGCCATTTTGACTCTTGAATTTTTTATTACAGAATCTAATCAGTGTCCCCAAAAATGATAAATGTGATATTTATTTTTTATATATAATGGAACGCAAGAAAAAATGTATAGGCATAAGAGAGAACGAAAATTATAGAGATATTTTATTAAAAGGTGACAAAAAGTACGTACTGGCGGAATTTTTACAACATTCTGGACATGAATTCCATATCACATATGTTATGGAAAATGTATCAGATAAATATCGTGTAAAAAATCTAAATTTTCGAATAAAATTTTGGTCTGGCAAGACATTTGTACATGTGGGGAAAAAGCACTTCATTCATAACAAATGACACTTTTAACAGAGAAATGTACGCAAATGAGTACACGCAGAGAAAAAAATATAGCTGTAGTTACCATAATCTAAGAGAAATATTGGAATATATCACAGCGAAAAATAGAAATGATTACATAATTAGCTACATTTTTCTAAAAACTGTAAAAAAGACATATTTTCTCCATATAAACGCACCAAACAATCTTCAGGTCTGATACGACACGGGTTAACGATATCCGATTTCACTAATATTTCACACAATATCTTTTTACAACAAAATGAACTATTCTAGGGGAGTTACGTTCAAATTTCAAAAGTCGGTAGACGAGCTGTATGATTATGCCAAAATGGGGTCATCTAGAGTCTACTTGACAATTTGCGCGCATTAAACTACCATGACCCACTGTTTCTTTTACTGTTACTACGATCATTTTAAGTGATTTAACACATCTGGCATCTCTCAGATCTTAAGAAAAAAAGCTCTCTTTTTCTTTAGCTCTCTATACTTTTATAACTTTACTCTTGTTATAATTGATGTTTAACACACATAAAAGCTTCCCCCTCCCAAAATAAATTCTATGTTTATATTTATTTTGTTATTGTTTATTTTGCGTTTAACACAACTACATTTACTTAATGTTATTATTACTTCAGGAATGAAATGAGAATGTAACGACACAAATACTTAATTATTGATAATATCCGTGTGTGAGTGTTTTGTACGGACAAATGTAAAGTAAAAACAACAATAATAATTAAATAGCAGAAATGGAAAACATTTTGGAATTGGTAAATTGCAGTTAGTGTTTCGTAAACTGTTGAACTATGTGTACGTGTTTTTGTTTTCCGAAATTCCGAAAAATTAACATAACAAAAAGAGTTTGAAGAGTTTTATCTCCATCAAATAATTTGCATTTGGTTAAAGTGATTAGAAAAAAGTTTTGCATATTGTTTATAATTGTGTGTTTTATGGTTTGTTATCATATCAAAATGTGCAACTTCGTTTAAGAGGTATAAGAAATAAAAAAAGTGATAAAAATTCTAATAAAATAAGATCTTGAAGAATTTATAGAAAGAAGAAAAAGAAGTTTTTGTTAAGCAAAAAAATTAAAAATTGTTTTGTGAAAGCTTAGCAAAAAAAGTGCCTCGTGTTAAAAAGAAGAGAAAAAAAAAATAAAATAAATGAGAAAAAAATAATTCTAAAAAAAAACAAAGCTTATAAACGACGATAAATTGTTAAAAAAATCATGAACAAATGTTTACTTCAGCTTAATATCTATAATTAAAATAAAATTATTATGCTAAAAAATATTATAGAAAAAAATAAATAACCAAGAAAACTCCCATTTTGTGATCTCTTGTTGCTTCATTTAAGTTTTCTTCTATTTTTATCTTTTTTTTATTACCCAAAGAACATTAATATTTCTGAGATATTAATGCTCTTAATTATTTTTTTAATTCCATCAATAAAACTTTAATATTTTTGGCTTTTTAGTTTCTTTTCTTAAAAAATGTAAAAAATCCATTTTTCTTTTATATTTTATCATAATGTTCTCTTTTCCTCAAAACAGAAAAAAATCAGCTGTTTTTAATCTTTGTTAAAGAGTTTTTTTTTTTAAAGGGTAAGAGTAAATGTTATTTATTTAATAAAGAGCGCAAAATTTCCCCTTAATCATTAATTGTTTATCGTATTTATATTTTTTGTTAAATAATTTTCCTATTTTCTTAAAGAATTGCTAAATCATCATAATTTCTTTGTCTTTTTGTTTTCTGAAATTTCTTTAATTTCCTGATTAATTTTATTAGTTTAATTTTAAATGAAACTATTTTTTTATATATTGAACTACCTTATATCTTTATGTTAAAATTATTATTTTTTTTCTTTCAATGTTTTTTTCTTTGATTAATTTTTATTAATCTCCTCTCCTCCTCCGTTGATGGAATTCTGTTAACAAAGTGTTGTTATGGAAAATTTATAACAGGGATGGAAAATATAAAGATCGTTAAAAAATGTTTTAAAGATTTCAAAATTTATTAAAGGATTTTTAATACAATTGTATTAATCTAAAATAAAATTATAATCTTTATTAATTAAAAAAACAAACGAAAATGTCTTTTTCTGAAATTTTTTTAAAGAAATTTTTATTACAAAATAAAAATTTTGGTAATTTGGAAAACTTAACGAAATTTATTTTAAATAAAGAAAATATTTTTAACATCATAAATTATTTAAATTATGATAAAATTTAAAAATTTGTTGGTTTAAAAAATTTTACGAAACTTTATTTTTTTAACGAAAATATTTCAACAAATTTTTGGTAAAAAATTGAATTTTAAAATTAAGAAAAATTGTTTTAAATTTTGTCAATCTAAAAAATTTAACGAAACTTTATTTATTTATTTTTTTTTTAAAGAAGCATTTTCCAATTAAATTTTTTTCTATATGAACCATTATTAACGATTTTAGTCATATTTAGAAAAATAAATTTTTTTTTAACCAACGAATTTTTCATAAAAATTTTGTTATATTATTTAAGCTTTTTAAACAAATAAATTAAATTTATAAAAAAATTCTATTGTTTTTAATTTGAAAAACTTAACGATACTTAATTTTTTTACGAAGCTTTTTGTAATGAAAATTTTCTTACATTCCTTCAGCTTAGTTAACGAACAAATTAAATATATAAAAAACATTGATAAATGGCTTGACATTTAGAAAACTTAACGAAACTTAAATTTTTTTAACGAAGGAATTTTCCATAAAAGTTTTCTCATACTCATTCAGCTTTGTAGAGGAATCATTCAAATTTATACAAATTTTTAAATATTGTTAATTTAAAAAAACAACAAAACTTTATTTTTCTTAACGAAAGATTTTTTTCCTATATTCCTTTAGCTTAGTTAATGAAGAATAAAAATCAACAATAATTTTTAATTTTCAGCTATTTAGTAACTTAACGAAATTATATTTGTCCAATGTAGGGAGTTTGAACGAAACTTTTTTTACATTGTTTTAGTTCAACTAACGAACAATTGAAATAATTAAAAAAATTATACTTAACGAAATTTTTATTTCTTAAAGAAGAAATATTTCAACAAGCTTTTGTTGTGTACTTTAAGCATTTTTAATCTATAATTATTTTTATTTTTTCACCATTTAAAAAACTTAACGAAACTTAATTTCGCAAACCAATTTAAGGAAAGACAAAATTTTAACATAAATATTTAGCTTGTTTAGGCTTGTCTTTAAATTGGCAGAAGTTTTGCTGTAAAAGCCATTAAAAAAATACAATGATTAAAACTATTTTATATTATTTAAATTTCAAAGATTTTTTATTTTCAATGATATTTAAAATTAGTTTTAGCTTGAATAAATTAGTTTTTTTTACAAAATTTATATATTGTATTAAATTTTCCATCCCTGTGTTATTTTCTTTGTGTAAATCGCTTTAATTAATTAAAAAACAAAAGAATGTGTATTTTTTTTGAAATATTTAAAACAATTAAATTGAAGTGAAGTAAAGTAAAATAAAATCAATGTTTAACTAGAATATTTCAGTGTTTTTCATTTTTTAGATATTTTTTGAGGTAATAAATTATGTGACATTTACCTTCCTTTTGCATAGCGAATAAAAGGCCTTATCTATTCCTTTTTCACTTCTGAAAACAAAAAAAAAATTTAAGAAATTTATAAAAAATTGGATTTTTCCTTCTAAATTTAAATAAAAAATGTTTAAAATGGTAATGCTATATATTTGTAAAAGCCAAAAAATTAAAGTTGCTAGTTAATTGTTTTCTTCCTTAAATTCTAAAATAATGAATGATATTAATTTCATGGTTTGATTTAATTTCAATTTTATTTTCAAAATAGCTAAATAATGTCTTTTAAGTATTTAAAATTTATCTATTGAAAATCGCTGAATTTTTTCCTTTGCTCTTTAATACCTTAAACAGTGGTAACCTTGTATTAAAGATAAAGAAGTTGCCATACATAAAATGTTTTTATTTACCCCAAAGTCACAATGAATAAACTTTTTAACAAAAATAAAAAAATTAATAAGTAAAAATCATAAAGTGGAATTATTTAAATTTATGAATTAAAAAATCTTTTAGTTTTCTCCTTTATTTTAAAGTTCGCCCTTAAATCATTTTGTTTGCTATAAAATCTTTTAAAATTAATAATTGTCTTTTTATTTTGTTAACAAATCACAATTTTTTAATTGTAATAAATTAATTTATTATTGTGCGTGTTATTGTTTTTTTTTCTCTTTCAGTTAACGTCTCCCTTAATTGTTATAAAAAAAATAAAAATAATAAGAAAATATAAACAAAAATCTCTAAAATAAAGGAAAATAGCAAAAATCTGTTTAACAGTCTTTTGCTTATCAATAATCAACATAAAGAGAAATAAAATAAATCACTATTATTAAATGCGTTGGTATGTGTATAAATATTTACGGTTATGTTGCGTTATTGTCCCAAAGAGTTTGACATTTCAATAATAATAAAAAACAAATTAATTAATGTTTTAAAAAAGTAATCATTATTATAGTGTTTCTTTGTCCGGAGCGAGTGACAAATATGTTGATTTATTGTTGAGAAAAAAATAAAATAAAGATTAAAAATTGGAAGAAAAGTTAAAGAGCTGAACTTCTAGGAAAATTTTAACAAAATCTGGTAAAAATAACATTACAAAGCAACAGGTGGGTGGTGATTTTTTTAAGTTTTTTTATTTTTTATTTTTATTTGTTTTTTATATTTAATCCAGAAATCTCTGTTTAAACTCTTTTTATTTGAAAACAAACAACAAAATAAATACTTAAAAAAAAATCTTCTTTATTACATAAAAAATGATTTTGTACCTGCTTAACATTCACTGTAGTTTGATAACAGTGTTACCACTTCAAATAGCAGCTTATTTAAGCGATTTTTTGGTTATAATCATTTAAGAATATTTTAAAAATTTTAAGTTAATAACAAACTAATAATTTAAGATCGTCTTCCTTACAGTTCTATTATAAAGAATTTAACTATTTTCCTTTAATTTTCTTTAAGCTCGACATCAAAGTATTAATTTCAAAAGGAATATTTTATTTAAATTAATTTTTAAATTATTTGATTACTTTTTAATTTATTACAATATATTTTCTTTAATAATTGTATATGATTCTTATTCAATTATATTTTTACGTTAATTTTTTATAATTTTATCAAAAAAAAAAACAAAAAAGAAACTATAATATTACCACAGTGCTTAAGTGGTTTTAATCATGCTTTTTTAAGCAAAAGTTCTTCAAATATCAAAATTAATTAATTTTAAAATTATAATTTTTTTTATTTTTTTTATTTATTTCAATATATTTTCTTTAATAATTGTATATAATTCTTGTTCAATTATATTTGTTACTTTCATTTTTTATAGTTTTATTATCAAAAAATAACAATATTACCACGGGGCTTAAGTGGTTTTAAGTATGTTTTTTAAGTAAAAAATTCTTCAATTATCATTTAATTTAAGACAGCAAAAAAAAAAAAAAAGAAAAAAAATCGAAACAAAGAAGTAATTGACGAATTTGTTGCTGAATAATATAAAACTGTTATAATTATATAAATAGCATAAATACTAAAAAAATAAAGACATACACATAACCTGATAGACAATATTGCGTATTTTTTAATCAATATTAAAAAGAAATCTTATAAGATTCTTAAAAATAATTTACAAAATTTTCTAATCTTATATTCTTTTTATTTAAAAATTATTACCATAATTAAGTTGATTTTTTTTATGTTCTCTAAATTAAGCAAATTATTTGCGCTTATTTTTAAACGAATTTATATTTTCTTCCAAATATTTTTTTTACCCTAATCTTGCCTAATTAGTTTCTTGTTGATGATGACTTGGGTACAAAAAAAAAAAAATCTTAAAATAGTAAATCGTAATTTTCCTCTAAAAACAGATGCCGGCGATCATAAAGAAAATAAATAATATATTTTTATATATGTGGTTAAGAATAGAAATAAATAAAAAGAAAAATTAAATAAACTATAAAATAGGCTAGAAACTTGAATATAGAATATACAATAGATTAGACTAAAGACTAATACATCAGACTATAGACCAATTTATAGTCCACATTATAATCTATAGTCCAGGCTATATACTAAACTCTAGTCCAGATTATAGTCTAGTCTATATTCGAGACTATAGATTGGTCTATATTCTAGACTAGTATATACTCGAGACTAAACACTAGTCTATAATCGAGACTATAGACTAGTCTATACTTGAGACTATAGACTAGTCCATTCTCGAGACTATAGACTAGTCTATACTCAAGACTATAGACTAGTCTATACTCGAGACTATAGACTAGTCTATACTCGAGACTATAGACTAGCCTATACTCGAGACTATAGACTAGTCAATACTCGAGACTATAGACTAGTCTATACTCGAGACTATAGACTAGTCTATACTCGAGACTATAGACTAGTCTATACTCGAGACTATAGACTAGTCTATACTCGAGACTATAGACTAGTCTATACTCGAGACTATAGACTAGTCTATACTCGAGACTATAGACTAGTCTATACTCGAGACTATAGACTAGTCTATACTCGAGACTATAGACTAGTCTATACTCGAGACTATAGACTAGTCTATACTCGAGACTATAGACTAGTCTATACTCGAGACTATAGACTAGTCTATACTCGAGACTATAGACTAGTCTATACTCGAGACTATAGACTAGTCTATACTCGAGACTATAGACTAGTCTATACTCGAGACTATAGACTAGTCTATACTCGAGACTATAGACTAGTCTATACTCGAGACTATAGACTAGTCTATACTCGAGACTATAGACTAGTCTATACTCGAGACTATAGACTAGTCTATACTCGAGACTATAGACTAGTCTATACTCGAGACTATAGACTAGTCTATACTCGAGACTATAGACTAGTCTATACTCGAGACTATAGACTAGTCTATACTCGAGACTATAGACTAGTCTATACTCGAGACTATAGACTAGTCTATACTCGAGACTATAGACTAGTCTATACTCGAGACTATAGACTAGTCTATACTCGAGACTATAGACTAGTCTATACTCGAGACTATAGACTAGTCTATACTCGAGACTATAGACTAGTCTATACTCGAGACTATAGACTAGTCTATACTCGAGACTATAGACTAGTCTATACTCGAGACTATAGACTAGTCTATACTCGAGACTATAGACTAGTCTATACACGAGACTATAGACTAGTCTATACTCGAGACTATAGACTAGTCTATACTCGAGACTATAGACTAGTCTATACTCGAGACTATAGACTAGTCTATACTCGAGACTATAGACTAGTCTATACTCGAGACTATAGACTAGTCTATACTCGAGACTATAGACTAGTCTATACTCGAGACTATAGACTCGTCTATACTCGAGACTATAGACTAGTCTATACTCGAGACTATAGACTAGTCTATACTCGAGACTATAGACTCGTCTATACTCGAGACTATAGACTAGTCTATACTCGAGACTATAGACTAGTCTATACTCGAGACTATAGACTCGTCTATACTCGAGACTATAGACTAGTCTATACTCGAGACTATAGACTAGTCTATACTCGAGACTATAGACTAGTCTATACTCGAGACTATAGACTAGTCTATACTCGAGACTATAGACTAGTCTATACTCGAGACTATAGACTAGTCTATACTCGAGACTATAGACTAGTCTATACTCGAGACTATAGACTAGTCTATACTCGAGACTATAGACTAGTCTATACTCGAGACTATAGACTAGTCTATACTCGAGACTATAGACTAGTCTATACTCGAGACTATAGACTAGTCTATACTCGAGACTATAGACTAGTCTATACTCGAGACTATAGACTAGTTTAGATTATAGACTAGTCTATACTCGAGATTATAGACTAGTCTGTACCTGAGAGTATAGACTAGTCTATACTCCAGACTCTAGACTAATCCATAGACTAATCTATAGTCCAAACTATAGATTAGAGTCTATACTAATCCATAATCCATAACTTATAGTTCGAACTATAGACTAATCTATACTACAGACTATAGACTAATCTATAGTCTGTATATGTATCTATTATAGACTAAATTATGACCTAAATTTCTTTAAACTTCCGGCAACGTTCACACTAGCGTCTAGTCTGTTTTTTATTTTCCCCCCACCTAAGTCACTGTGTTCAGATGATCATGTGTAAATATGACAAATGTACACAAAATAATTTTCTGATTATTCTGTTTTTTTTTTCTCGATATAATTTTTTTTATATGCGGAGTAGTACACTCTTGAGTCCAATCTAATAATAAAAATAATAATAAAATTGTATGTAAACATTTTAATCAGTAGCAATTGAGGCAAACTGAGACACAATTTAAACTAAAAGAAGTACTTGTGAAGGCGTTCGAGGGAGAGTAGGAGGGCATCAATAAAGAAATCTCTTAAAGTATTTGTAACAATTTAACAAATGTAGGAAAATTTTTTTTCCTTTTATCAAAAAGTGTTAAATTTCATAATTAAACAAAAATTTTAACAAATATTTTAAAAAATAAAAAAAAAAATGTATTTTTAAAATGTGCTAAAAGTTTTTCTATTGTCAAATCAAATTATATTCAAATAATTATTAGCGATAAATAAATTTAAATATGAATTGAAAATATATAAATGTTGTATTTTTATGGTGGAAAAAAATATTTATCTTTTTAAGAAAATACTACCTAAAATAAGTTTTAAAAAACGCACTTAAATTTTTAATCACATGCTTGCTTGTTCTAAGCCATGAAATTAAAATTGTTTTTTTTTTCTAGTATTTTTGAAAATACATAAATATTTTTATTTTATTGTTTATCTTTTTCTAAATATTTGTTCGTTATTTAAAGCTTTTTTACTCATTTTTCTGTTTAATTTTGCCTGTTTTATTTTTATATTTTTGTGTATGTTTTTGTGTTTTCTTTTACTTATTTCCTAAGTTTATTGAACTGTGCAATATAAACGATATTTAAAATTTTTGTTTTATATATTTTTAAAGACTATTAAGTTTATTTCTCTATTGGATGGTTAAACGTTTTTAAATGTTTATGGCAGTTTATAAAATATTTATTACAAAAAATAGTTTTACCCTATTATAGCTGTCAAAAATGCAACATTTTCTTTTTCTCGTAAAAAAAACCATTAAGTGTGGCATCCCACCTTTCTCTCTATCTCGCCACTTTTGTTTACATTTTGTTTTTGTTTTTTTATTTTTGTGTTTCGAAAATTATTTTTCATTTAATGGTGAAAAAAATTTCCGCAGTTTTTAAAGATGTACTATTTAAGCTATTTAAAACTTTTAATGTCTCTATTTTTGCGAAAAATATTTTGTTTTTGTTTATCTGGGCATTTTTATGATTATTTGATTAATGTAATTATTTCTATAATAATATTAATGTAATTATTTATATTTTTATTTCTATTTAATAAAATGAAATTGAGAAACTGTAATCTAGTTCATTTTAGCAGATAGGCTATAGTCCTGACAAATACTAGATTGTAGAGTAGACTATAGCCTATACCAACGAACAGGCTAAAGGTTAGACTATAGGCTAGAATATGGACTAAACTATAGGCTAGACTACAAAGAACCTAGTCTAGTCTATAGTCTTTTTTTTTTCTCATTAGGCAGGCGGAAATTTTTCATAAGATTCTCACGGTTATAGATTAACCATGAGATATGTCGGATTCATACCGACTAAAACCAACTCCTTCGTCATTCAGCAACCCTGCGGAACTGTCTACAATGATATTGCATCGCAGGGCAGGAGAGCCTTATCTAGGCTACTTCTGGTGTCTGGGATTTCCTCAGATTCTCTTCCGTTCTAAGTTTATCATGGATACTTTTAATCATTGAGGATATTCCATCCCAATTTTCTTTCTTATTAAGGGTGATGCCAACAATTCAGTTGGCACCCAAGTACTTCTGTTTTCTGTCGATCGTGGCGAAAGCGTACGCAGTTGAACACGACGTGTTCTGGGTCTTCCTCTGGGTTTGATCAGTTAGGGCAATATGGGGAGTTATCTAACCCAAGTAACTTCGGTACCCTCCGTGACCGGAGAGAAACTGCGTTAAGTGGTAATTTACTTCTCCATGTCGTCTGTTTAGCCAGACATCTATTCTCGGGATTAGTTTAAAGGTCCACCTTCCTTTGCGGTTGTCTTCCCATCTGCTCTGCCATTGTCTTATAGAAGCTTCTCTTTCAAAGTTACGTACAAGAGTGTCTAGTTGATTTGGATCTCTTCTGACTTCATCCAAGCGTTTGGCTTCGTCTGCCAAGATATCTACGGGAATCATTCCCGCTATATCAAGGGCCGCTTCGTCGGATGTTGTTCGAAAAGAGCAGCATACCCGTAGGACCGATAACCTGTATACAGACTTTAGTTTCCTCACAGCGTAAAGTATAACTGAGCTGACCACCGTGGATATAATCTTCCTTTTGGATTGCATTGGTCCACCTACATTCGGCATCATTCTTTAAAGAGCGGCTATAATTTTTGCTGCCTTGTTAGCAATATACTATATATATATGTGTCCCGAAGTTAAGTCTAGTCTATAATCTGGTCTATAGTCTGGTTTATATTCTAGTCTATAGATTAGTTTATAATCTACTCTATAGTCTAGTTTATAGTCTAGTCTATAGTCTAGCTTATTGTCTTGTCTGTAGTCTAATCTGTAGTTTTGTTTATACTCTAATCTACCGTGCTGAACTGTCTACCTTGTTGAACTGAGCTAGATCTGAACTGGAACTGAATTATAGTTAAACTAAAACAAAACTATAACTAAACGAGAAATGATCTGGAACTGAACTAAAACAGAACTAGAATTAGACAAGAACTGAACTAGAATTAAACCAGAATTGAACCAGAATTGAACTAGAACTGAAAAAATAACTAAGCTAGAACATAATTGGCTTTAAGTTAGAGCTTAATTGGAACTGAGCTGCAACTGTACTAGCACTGAACTAGAGGTCAACCAGAACTGATCTTGAACTGGAATTAAGATAGATCTGAATTGGAACTGAGTTAGATCTGGATTAATATTGAGATGTAACTGAAATTGAACTGAAATAGAACTTAAACTGATAGCACTGAAACACTATTTAACAACAGTTTAAACATTTTATTGGGTATTTATTATAATGATATTGAAAGTTTTGAAGCTTTTTTCATATAATTCTTTGTTTAATTTTTATATTTTTTTAAGTGTTTAATTTTTAAATATTTGTTTACAACAATTAGGAGCAAGATTATTATTTATTTGTTAAGCAAGAATAAGCAAAAAAAAAATAATTTTTTTGTTTTTTGGTGTAGCCTAAAAGGTTTAATATAAAAACAAATGTTTAATAATAAACCAATAACAAATTTGGTAAATAAAAAAGGGAAGCATAACCAGAAGAATAATTTATAAATATTTTTTTAGTAAATTTTAAACAAATCAATCAATTAATAAAACTGAATTGTATGATACTCAAACGAAGTTTTTTTAAGATTTTCTTTGGATCCATCCTTCCCTTAATATTTAAACAAATTTGTGTTTATAATTATTATTAAAAAAAATATTCCACATGAACTTTCTCAAATTATTGGCAAAATTCATTGACTTTTCTACTTAAGTGCAAGGTCGAGAGTGATTTCACAGGAATTATTTTGTTAAAAAAATATATATATATTTAAAAAGTTAATGTATGTTCTTTTAAAAAAACAAGACTTTTTAGAGCTAAAAACAAAATTGATTTTCTTTTCAGAATTTCTTTATATGTTCTGTTATTCTTAATTCTATCTGTATTTAAAAAAATAATAAATAATTAAAAAAAAATCTACTTCAATAAACATAAATAATTTTATTCAAATAAAACTGAATAATTAATAAGAATAATTAACAATTTATTTATACATAAAAACAATACGCAATAATGTTGCCACTATTTTGACTTCCCTCTCATTTCTCTAAACCCTGTACAATAAAAATATAATTAATTCGTATTAATGTAACAATAAATTAAGTTTACATGTCTCTATGTCGCACAGTGGTTCCAAAACGCATTTTTTAGAACCAAGCATAAAAAGAATTGAAAAATAGTTGAAAAAATCATAACTTTAACATTTAAAACTGCCGAAGTCCTTTTTTTTAACCCATGGTTGTCATTGGTAGGATGTTCTTCTTTTATGCTTCTTGTTCATTGCTTTTGAAGTACTTCTCTTAAAATTATATTTATGAATTTTTTTTAATAAAAATATGGTTTTACTTCTCAATTTGTTAAGTTCTTATTTTCTTAGAAGTTATACACCTTTTTTCCGCTAAAAATACTGTTACGAAATTGTACTTAAATTCAAATATAACGGTTTTAACGGCTGGTTTAAATTTAAATCTTTCTCAATGCTTCTCGACCTTTCTGTTTTTGTTAACAACAGTTAACATATCTGTAGAAATTATTAACATAGCTGTAAACCTAGAACATTGAATGAAAAGCTTTCATCATTGTTTGTAAGTATGGCAATACTAAATGCCTTGGCTGTATATTCTTGTACATTATTAATGTGTGTAATTTTAGTGCGTGTGTATTAGAATACATAGTGACTATTTAAACTGTTTTTGTTGTACATTTTAAATAAAGTAAAGAGTCGTTACAACTTTTAAACTACTAAACTGCTTTTATTTGCAATCAAAGTACTGGTTTATTTAAAAGAAAATAAACCACAGTTATTAAAAAGTAAAAACGTAACAATACATTTATTTTTTGACTTTTTTGGAAGTAATTTTTATTAACTTTAGAAAAAGTGCAAAATGTGCACTTAGATCTACTTTTGAAGTGGTGAAGAAGTTCTTTTTTTGGAAGCACTCTCTTGTCTTTTGCTGGGGAAATAACTTAGTAACTTGTGAGCCTTTGTAAATAACTCAATAAAATTTCACCTGACCAGAGACGGGGCGTTTCCGAGTTGATTTGATACCTCGGGTTTGCAGTTTTTTTTTTTTTAATCACAAAAAATTCATTCATGATTTGACAGAAAAAAAATTACATACAGATAGTCCTTGTAAATCCCTACAAAAAAACACGCTTTTACTTTAAGACATATTTAGTTCGAAATAAATTTTTCACTAATTTTTAGCTTAATTTTTTTAAAGTCTTTTAAACTGGGAGGCTTCAATTTGGGACGTAAATTTTTCTTAAAATATTCATTATATTCCTTATAAAATTCTAAATAATATCGCTGTAAGAATCGTACAAATACATAGATTATATAAAAAGTTGTATTAATCTGAAGTTGGAACTTTAAAAAGTAAATTCATATTTTTTTTTTGGTTTTTTCAAAAAAGGTGGCAATATTTTTTACTTATAAAATTTATTTTCTTTGTTCTGGCTCATATAATTTTTTAATGTTTTCAAAATGAATCTTAATGTAGAGAAGACGATTGGGGCAATGGTGTGTCCGCAAATTCTAATCAAAATTTGTAAATTTTCCATTTTTTTTTTAAATTTGTTTGTAAAATTCTAAAATCGCAAAGCTGGGATCACACAAAAATTATGTTAATTAAATACTTCCATATATTGGGTAAATACACAAAAAGTATTCTCTGACGGACGCCTCATATAAGGACAGTGTGACCATTTGAATGGAAAAAGTAAATTTTTAAAACACGTTTTTTCCGGGTTAGGATTTTGGGTACCTTGTGCGTGCGTTCTTAATTCCCTGATTTTAAGGCAAGTCTATCTATATTGTGTCAAAATTCAAATTTCATTTGAATATCTCCACTCGTTTCTATTTTATTTAGGACCAAATATTAACATTATTTTTAAAAAATATACTTAAATTTTAAGTTTTCAGGTCATGGTTCCAAGAAATTTTACCGTATTTGATAGGAGTCTCTGCTCTTTCAAATCAAACCGAAAACACCTCGTCTCTGGCCAGATGAAATTTTCTTTAGATATTAACAAAGGTTCACAACTTACAAAATTATTTAAAAGAAAGTGCTTTGTAACCACTGTGTGTCGGTTTAAATTTATAACAAATTTTTGTTTAGTTAAAGTTTTTTTTCTAGAATTATATTTTTTTTATTAACTTAAACAATAAAAAACATAATAATTGTAAACAATAGCGGCAGATGATACCGTTGCTCTTCCGTCCCTACTTCCTTCTTATACATTTCCCATAGCATTGACATAGGTGGAGGTCAATTAAAATCGCTTGAATTTTATTATTTTTTATATGAAATACATTAAAATTGTTTTATCTAAAAGTCTAAACGCAGATACACATGAATACACAAATTCGAGTAAGCGTTTATAGAGAATCATCCATTTATACAATAAAAATTAAGAGTAGATTGGTGTTATTAATATTTTTTTCTAATGCTTACAAAAATAAAAAAACATTAAAGTGAAATAAGTTTAATTATAAAAAAAATATTAAAAAAATATTTATATGTATTGGAAATATTTTAAAGGGGATTTTCTTACAGTGCGTAAAGAAATTGATAACACAGCTTTTATTAATATCAACAGATTGCTTGCAATTTGACTGAAACAAGTGGGAATAAGAATAATAGAAAATGTTCTCCCCATTTAAGGAACAGCCTTTTCAAAACTCTTTCCACTATCTAAAGCTTATATCTAAGAAAACAAGGTTTATGATATTCTCCCAATTGGCCTGAAGAAGTCAGGAACTGGAAATAGTATGTATGTTTTAAAAGACTCTTTTAATCTAAATAAGTCAAATTTGTTACGTGTAGTCTTTATCATTAAAACACTACAATGAAGGAAAATTTTCGCTACAAAATCTACATCGGTTGTGGTCACATTGACAACTTATGGTGTTAGCTTTTTGATACCGTTCGTTTGCAGAATGTTAATAATTCAACACCGATGTGGTGTCATGTTTGTACCAATGCGGTATGAATTCCTTATTGTATAGTTGGAACACATACGTAGTGTATACACAATTGACACTGCATAAAGTAATTTTGTACACGGTTGTGGTCGATATTTCTTTGGGTATATATTTACTTACAAAAAGCAAATTGTATTTTTCACATAAATTTTTACAAGCTGCCAATTGTTCACAGCAGCAATATAGAGATTAAATACTCCTTTCTACCTAATCGATATAAATTATGCGACTGGTATTACAAAATATAGTAAAGATAAAACTTAAGCAAGGCTTTTTTAACGATGTTGTACAAATTGTGACAATGACCCATCCGAAGATTATGGAGGTAACCTTGGACAGCCTTTCAACCTTCTCAGCACATGCTTCTGCAATCACGCACAAATTGCGAAGTACAAACAGTCAACTATGCTGCACCAGTGTGGTATCCTTTATTGAGTGATATCCAGTTGAGAAATATTTTAAAGCTGCTAAAATGCAGCCTTAAGAAGCGTCACAGGGTACCTAGGAGACATCAAAAGGTTAACACCGTACAGTTGGAGTCTCCACCATGGCATGTCAGGAATAACTTTCCTATATATACTTTCCTATTAAACTACGGCCTTAAAGATCGTCAGAGTCTGCCTACAAATAACCTCATCTCACCACCTACATGAGGAGACAAAGGTATTCAGTTTTATCGTTCAATGTTTACATTCAATCAAAATTTAAATATATTTTACCAGAAACAAAATTTTATTAATATAAAAAATATTATTTCCATAACCATTAAATATTATCACTCTTTTTCCCTGATTCAAGCAATATAAGATATTGATTAAAGGGGTTTAGTTAATAAAAAATATCTTGTATTATCTAGCACAATATATGATGGTACAAATAATTAAAATTATTTAATAAACAAATAATATGTAAATGATTATTTATGGTTACTATACACTTATCTATTATTTTGAAACAAATGTAATGGACTCAGTAATAATAATATGATAAAATGGAACCATTGTATTATAAGTTTTGGATAATATGATAAGATGGGATAATAGTATGATGGAATAATACTATAATAGAATGAAATCATAATCTGATAGAATGGGATAATAATAGTAAGATGGTATAATAATATGATAAAATGGAATCATAACAATTATTATTCATAATCTTATCCTTTTTTTAGATGTGACCATATGTTCCAATCATAATATGTTACTTTTAGATCATAGTCACTACAACTGTAGTTTCCATAACAATTGTGGCTAACCTATACATTATTGTTCTCGATTCTCTTAGAGGCAATCAAAGTCTATCTACTTCTTTTCATCTCATGAGTTATGAAAAAGTTTCGTTCTTCTCTTTCGTTTCTTTCTCTTTCAAAGTAACTAGTTTAGTTTATTGTCATTTGATTCATAATGAATCATTTAAGAAGTTTATGACTTAAGCTTTTAAACCAGAGTTCTAAGTAGAGACTGAACATCTTACAAATCTATCCGTTACTCAAACTTCCACTGATTGGCTTTCGTTCGTTTATACGATTATCTCGAAATTGGCAAAACTCCTCTGTTAGTCTGTAAACTATAGGAGAGTTAATACCTTTAGAAAACACCTGGTCTGGAGTAAAGTTCTTAGGAAACTTTTAGCAAAATCGATTTCCTTAAGGTTCTTAATACCTTGCTGGATTACACAGTGCAGCAAGAAAAAATTGCCTCAATAATTCCAACGCGTAAAAAGTGTAAGAATACTCTAACAAAACCCCCAAAGGGTTTTTCAAGGTTAGTTCGAAATTCGGTTTTATGGCCTCTTGAAGTTCAAATTTTTCGGACTCCTTTTTTCAATATAATTGGAAATAAAAAACATTTGAATTATTTTATCCAAATGTAATTATGTGTCCTTGTTATTTTATAGAGTATCAGCATTATTATACTAGACTTTTGCTGGATGCCGAACCCTTTTTACTCCCGTTTTTGTCATAATGTATATCCTTGAAGGAAGTACTGACTGGATGCCACGCCCACTTTTTTTCTAAAGGGTAACTCTGACAAAAGTGGGTGTTAAAGAGCCGTGGCTCTTTAGAAAATACCTGGTCTGGAGTAAAGTTCTTAGGAAACTTTTAGCAAAATCGATTTCCTTACGGCTCTTAATACCTTGCTGGATTACACAGTGCAGCAAGAAAAAATTGCCTCAATAATTCCAACGCGTAAAAAGTGTACGAATACTCTAACAAAACCCCCAAAGGGTTTTTCAAGGTTAGTTCGAAATTCGGTTTTATGGCCTCTTGAAGTTCAAATTTTTCGGACTCCTTTTTTCAATATAATTGGAAATAAAAAACATTTTAATTATTTTATCCAATTGTAATTATGTGTCCTTGTTATTTTATAGAGTATCAGCATTATTATACTAGACTTTTGCTGGATGCCGAACCCTTTTTACTCCCGTTTTTGTCATAATGTATATCCTTGAAGGAAGTACTGACTGGATGCCACGCCCACTTTTTTTCTAAAGGGTAACTCTGACAAAAGTGGGTGTTAAAGAGCCGTGGCTCTTTAGAAAATACCTGGTCTGGAGTAAAGTTCTTAGGAAACTTTTAGCAAAATCGATTTCCTTACGGCTCTTAATACCTTGCTGGATTACACAGTGCAGCAAGAAAAAATTGCCTCAATAATTCCAACGCGTAAAAAGTGTACGAATACTCTAACAAAACCCCCAAAGGGTTTTTCAAGGTTAGTTCGAAATTCGGTTTTATGGCCTCTTGAAGTTCAAATTTTTCGGACTCCTTTTTTCAATATAATTGGAAATAAAAAACATTTGAATTATTTTATCCAAATGCAATTATGTGTCCTTGTTATTTTATAGAGTATCAGCATTATTATACTAGACTTTTGCTGGATGCCGAACCCTTTTTACTCCCGTTTTTGTCATAATGTATATCCTTGAAGGAAGTACTGACTGGATGCCACGCCCACTTTTTTCTAAAGGGTAACTCTGACAAAAGTGGGTGTTAAAGAGCCGTGGCACTCTTTAGACAAATTTTTTCTGTTCCTTATGTATATCAAATTTGATGTGAATTGTCTTAGTGCACAAATAAAGTTTTAAAATTCATTTTTGCTGAAAGTGGGATAAAAACTAGGCGTGGAATTCAACTTATATTTTAGTTCAAAGTTTTCTCCAAAGAGTACTTGATGTATGTGCAAAATTTAATGTGAACTTTCAAAAAAAGAATCTGAAAATATTTAACTTTCATATATTCATATATATTTTTCAATAAATGAAAAATTTGTTGTTTATAAGTTCAAAAGTAATTTGATGAAAAATTATTTTTTGAGTTTAAATAATTTTTTGTAAAATAAGTTTTTGGTTAAGTATTTTATTTAACGACTACAAATCGTTTCCAAAAAGTGGGTGTGGCATTTATTAACATAATATCCTATATTACTTTTTGTAAAAAGGATATATATCGTGCCTTTAAATAATATATCTAATAAAGATTACTTAAATCGGTTGAATAATGTTACTTCTCATATATTTGCACACAATCTTATTACGAAAAGGGGGCGTAAAAGGTGTGGAATAGTTAAATATCTTACATAAGATTTTAGAGAATCTTACAATAATTACCCATAAATACACTGATGCATATTCCTATAAACGCGCATAATTTTTTTTTAATCAACTTACTAAAAATGGGTCTAAAAAATAATCATGGTGCTACAAATTAATTTTTTAAACTATTTATTGACTTCAATTAAAAAATTAATAACAAAAAACTTTAAATGTACATTAATTTTTTTTTTTTCATTGAATTTTAGTAATAACGCACTTAAACTAATGAACCAATATAGCGTTAAGAAAAATGTGCTGATGAACTTTGTTTCGGATAACTTCAAAAATTCCGTCTGGCATTGATTCGACTAACTTTTAAAGGAAATCACTGTCAATTTCTTCCCAGGCTTGCATAATTTTTTTTAATTCCGTTATTGTCATTATGGTTTTATTATGTGCGTAAACTTTACGGGCCATTTACCTCCACAGATTCTCCATTGGATTTTAATCCGGACTACAAGCCGGCCAGTCCAATAGTGGAATACTATGTTCATTAAACCACGATTTAGATTCGTTGGAGATGTGGATTGTAGCTTTATCCTGTTGAATTATGCAATCTTCATCTATTTTTTCATCCAACAGTTCATTATAAATTGCGCTGTTCATTAGGACAAAACATATTTTTGATTTTCCTGCTGTAGAAAAGGCTGTCCAAACCATAACACTGTCTCCACCGAAATTGCGTTTTGACATACGAATTTAGTTCGACTAGCAAGAATATGAATCGGGGCCATCCAAATTGAATTTATTTTCAAGATTACTTTATTCCACTCATCTATCCAATTCATGTATTTGCTCGCGAATTTTATTTTCCTGTTTTAGCATTTGGCTTACATTTTGGTTTCTTCCATTTTATGTTACCATCTGTTGGCAAAATGTGTGCCAACATGTTTGGAAGTGACAGGAAGGTCGAGTTTATTTATTATTTGTGCAGCATTTAATTTATTATGTTTTCAGTAAACGGAGATCTTGCAATCAGAAATTTACCTTAAGTGAATATATATAAAGCGTGATCGATTTCGAGTTTCCCTACTTTTTTAAAGAAAAAAACAGAAAATTCAAATTTAATGGGGAATGTTTATTATCATTTCGAAGAACATTCTTTGGCATTTATTTTTTTAAGATTATGTCTATCAAATGTTGGCCGTTGCTACGTCGCAGATGGTCCATCGGTTGAGTCCAATTTTCGATTACTCTTTCGAACATTTCGACTGGTAACTGGCGAATGACACGCGTGATTTTTTGCTCCAAGGATTGAATCGAAGCGGGTTTGTCCGCATAAACTTTAGACTTTACATATCCCCACAATAAAAAGTCTAACGGTGTGATATCACACGATCTTGGTGGCTAATCGACCGGTCCAAAACGTGAAATTATGTGATCACCGAAGTGCTTCGATTTCAGGCATCAAATAGTCGGTTATCATCATTTTTAAAGAAATATGAACCGATGATTCTACCGGCCCACAAACCACACCAAACCGTTGTTTTTCTGGATAAAGTGGCAGTTCTTGAATCTCTTCAGGTTGCTCTTCGTCCCAAATGGGGCAATTTTGTTTGTTTACATACCTATTGAGCCAGAAACATCGGATCTTCTCGAAACTCTTCAAGAGCCCATAGATCGAAGCGATGTCGCTTGGGAAGGTCGAGCGGCTTCAGTTGTTGCACAAGCTGTATTTGGTACGCTTTCAATTTAAGATCTCGACGTAAAATGCGGCAAGTCGTTCCATACGTCAGTCCAAGTTGCTGCGAACGACGCCGAATCGACTTTCCACGGTCTTCGTGTACACTCTCAGCTACGGCCGCTATATTTTCTTCACAGCGTACTGGACGTGGTCTATTCCGTCGAATATTATCCAATAATGAATGCTGTGTCTCAAAATGGTTGATGATGTTGTGAATAGTACGCTCAGTAGGCCGATTATGTTGACCATAAGTTGAGCGAAGTGAACGAAACACATTATTAACAGAACGTGAATTTTCGTAATAAAGTTGAACGATTTGTAAACTCTACTTGAATCACCCATTATATATATTGCAATAAATTTTTAGACAAATTTTTCTCGACTGCGTTTATAGGAATATTTCACTGAAATGATCACCAATATATTCTGTTTTCTAAATTAAAGAAAACAACAAAAGCAAGAATCGCCAGCTATTGTAACAACACAGCATGGTTAAGAGAAACGCATATACCTCAAAGAAAAACAAACATTTTAAATGCGTTTATAGGAATATGCACCAGTGTATATTGAAAATTACTGATTTAAATCTTTTTCATTTTCACACATAATGAAAAAAGTTCTACAAAATATCCGAAGTTTAAGAGTACATAAAATCAAAATTCGATTTAACTTTGCAAAACACTTTGGAGATTTAATTAATCTAAAGGTATACTTTCATTTCTCGTTGGAATTATCGAGGCACTATTCAATAACCCAAAATTCGTGGCATAGTGTTATTAGCGATATATCTATCGGCTTCAGCTTATGAAGTTCCAAATCTTTCGCACAACATGTGATATTTCTTTTATCACCCACTGTTTATTTATTTAAACTATGTCTGTATGAATATAAAACATATTGTACATTAATTTGTTATATAGTCTCTACTCACACATACATACATACATACATACATATATTCCACATATAATTACTTTTTTTATTCTAAATAATTACAAAATAATAAAATAGAAAAAAAAACAACAATAAATAAAATAATATATAATAAAAAATGAAAAAAAAAAGTAGAAAAACACAAAAATTGTGAAGTCAAACGTGGAGGAAAATTCAAAATAAAAAAATATTCAGTTAAAAATCGAACGTTGAAACACGAACACGGAACAAACGGTTTTAGAATACAGGAAAATTTTCAAATTCAAAAAATTTAATTCCAAAATCTTATTAAAAAGAAGAGAAGAAAACATGAAAGGTTTAAAATTATTATTTATAGTGATATTAATCATAAAGAGTATTAAATCACAAACCGAAGAAGAAACACTAAGTGAAGAAATTGAGGAACCTATAATAGAATTAGAAGAAGTGATAGAAGAAGTTGATAATCCAGCTGATACAATAGCATCCAATGAATATGATATAGAACGTAAAAAATTAAAGTCCATAGAATTGTATACCAATGATGAGAGATGTAATGAGATTGGTGTATGTTCCAACATGGATTATGGTGATAAAAATATTGTGGTTACCTTTAGCCACAAATCCGAAATACGTTTTACCTCTGGCAGTACTTATAAAATCAAGGAACCCAATGATTATCGTACTTTAACCTTTGTCAATTCGAAATTTTCCACATTTCCTTTAAATCTCTTTTATGCTTTTAATATACAAGAGCTGGATATTAGAAATTGTTCTATGGAAACTGTAAGATGGGATAATTTTCTTAGATCTGATCAACTGACCATATTATTGTTGTCCGAGAATCTTTTGACTGAAATTTCATCCAGTATATTTTCATTAGCGGAAAATTTATCATTTCTCTTCTTGGATTCTAATCGAATAAGCATTTTATATAATGACAGTTTTAAAGGTTTGGAACGTCTCAACTATTTGGATTTACACAACAATCTTATAGAGTCATTGCCCTCGGAAATTTTCTCCCAATTGCCCAATATACAACAAATAAATTTAGCTGAAAATCGTCTCAAGATCATAGAACATATTTTATTTTCGGATAATCCACATCTATTTAGCTTACATTTGCAACGCAATGATTTACAAGAAATTCAAGAATATTCATTTCAAAATCAAGAGAATTTAAAATATTTGGATATTTCTTATAATCCAAAATTGGAAGCCTTTGTTTCCAGCAATCTAAAAGTGGAAAACTTATGGGCTAAAAATTGTTCTCTCAAGCGCATTAATATCTATGGCGAGGCAGTTCATGTAGATTTCCAACAAAATTCTATACAAGAATTATATTTCAGCAAACCCGAGTACTTGGAAACTTTAAGTCTTAAGGACAATGCCTTAGAGCAAATTTCTTCTTTGGCACGCACAACCAGTTTAAGAATTTTGGATGTCTCCAATAATCCTCTGTTAAAAACTTTACCTGATTTATGGCAAATTAATTCCCTAGAGAGATTGGATTTAAGTAATACTTCACTAAAGGAAATACCCATTAGCGCTTTAGCTTCACCTAATAAATTGAGATCCTTAAATGTTTCCTTTAACCTTTTAGAGGAATTAAATCCTCTAAACTTTAAATATTTTGAAAGTTTATCACAATTCTATATTCATCATAACAATTGGAATTGTTATCATCTACAAATGCTTATGGATATGGTTATAAAACCTTTGAAAATCTCTTATACACGTGATGAATTCGATCAGAATTTTCCTGGAGAATATATTCATGGTATTAAGTGTATGTATCGTTTAGAAGCATTAGAAGATGATTATGATCCTGTTGGTAGTTCCCAGCAAGAGGTATTCAATATATCACCCTCGAATATCGAGGAATACAATGAATTAAAGTTTGAAAATGTCAAAGAAGTGGAAAAACTAAGACGTGAATTTAAAACTATTATTGGAATCTATGAGCAGAAATTCTCTTTTGTTATGGAAAAACTAAACAATCTGGATGCGCGTCTCAAGGAGTTTGAAAGATTTAATAAAACTTTGTGGCGTGAGGTGTCCGTTGTGGTATGAAGGAAGTAGTTTTGGAAGGGATTAGCTTAATATATATGAAGTATTAACTGTATATTTGTATTATAAATTGTATAATTTGTATTTAACCGTAAAAAGTTTTTGGATATTTTTAATAAAGTAAAAGAAAATTTAGTGCTTAGAGAGCTGAAATTTAAAGAGAGTTTCAATTAAAAGGAAAAATAAAAGTAAAGTATTAAAAAAGTGATTAATTGGAAATATTTCTATTTTGATTTAAAAATAAATTGAATTTGAATGCCTTTAATAATTTAGCTTTGAAACTATAATGGAATTCGAACAGAAAACTGAACTGGATCTTAGAAAGAGAATAGAACAAAAACTGAATGGGAACTGAGATATAACTGAAGTGTACTGGAACAAAAATAATTGAATAAGAACTAAAGTTGAATTGAAGTTCTACAAAATAAGAATTAAACTGGAACTGAACTAGAACTAAAATAGAACTGAATTGGAACTGAACTACAGCTAAAATATAACTCAAATTAACTGAACTTTAGTTGAATGAGAATTGAAGTTAAATTGAAACTGGAGCTGAATGAAAATTGTACTGGAACTGAATTAGAGTTGAACTAGAACTCAATTGGAACTGAACTAAAACTGAAGTAGAACTGAAATGGAACTAAACTAGAACTGAACTGGAGCTGGACTGAAATTTAATTGTAACTAAACTAGAAGTAAAATAGAACTGAAGTTAAACTGAACTAGAATTTATCTAGAACTGAACTAGAATTTAAGTAAAACTGAACTGAAACTAAATGAGAATGGAACTAAATCTGAATTAGAACCAAACTGGAGCTGAAGTAAAACTGAAATGGAATTACAATTGAGCTAGAACTAAACTCAAATTGAATTAAAATAGAACTAGAACTGAATGGTAACTGCGATAGAGCTGAATTGAAACTAGAATAGAACTGAAAAGAAACTGAACTAAATCGAACTTGAATTGAATTTGAAGCAAACTACAACTAAATGGCAATTGAACTAAAACCGAATTAAAATTAAACTAGAGTTGAACTAGAACCCAACTATTAGAACAAAAGTAGAAGTCAGATAGAACTAAATTGGAACTAAGATAGAATTTAACTCTATTTTAGTTTAGAGTTCCCATTCAGTTCTACATTTGTTCTAATTAATTTTGAGTTCCGTTCTAAGTAGTTCCATTTCAGTTCTAATTCAGATCTAAATTAGTTCTAAACTAAAACTGAACCAGAATAGATTTAAACAAAATTTAATTTTCTATTAAAAAATTGTTCACATTTCTCTTATTCTGAATACACTCTGCATAATCCACTTTAATAAACACAAACTATTCTATTCAAATGAAGCTGAATGTTCAATTGCGCCATAAAAATACTTTCCGCATTTTTCTTTCCACTCTCTCTTACGGCTACTGCTAATAATAATAAAAAAATACAATTAATTCGAATTAATATAACAATAAATTAATAAGTTTTCATGTCTCTATGTATCATCTCTATGTATGATATAAAAAGTTTTGTAATATTTTATTTTTATTTAGTTAAAAAAAAAAAACATAATAATTGTAAACAATAGCGGCTGATGAAATACCACTGCTCTTTTTCACCCTTTGAACACCTCCCCGTTTTTATAATTTGTATTTAAAATACATTAAAATTCTATTATAAAAATCTAAACACAGATCCATATGAATACAAAAATTCTAGCATCCACCCCATCAGAATTAAAAGCAGAGTACTATTATTAATTAATATTTTTTAATGTTTGCAAAAAAAAAAAAAAAAAAAAAATAAAAAAATAAAAAAATTAAGCGATTTATGATATAAGGAATATTTTTATATATAGGAAATATTTTAGAAGGGTTTTTTGCTACAGTGAGCAAAGAAAGTAAAACAAAGTCTCTTTACTAGCATCTGTTCTTCTTTATCATCTTATAAACTTCATTCAAATGATTGATTCTCTACAAGTGAATAAAAAAATTGAAAGTTCAGATTTCATTTATATGGATGACAATGGAAGTCCTATCGACTCTCTTTAATGGCTTGCAGAGGTTGTGTTAACATTTTAGTCAAATCCTACTTGGAAAGCTTAAGCGATACCTGCTTCAGTGAATTGTCTTTGGCAAATGAAGACTTTATTCGATATAGACTATGTTTATTTGGAAGTAGTGACATGCAATAATTTTATTTATCTTCGAAAGGATGTGAAGATAGATACGAAAGTTAGCTACGTTTTTTAATTTTATGTTACCTAACAGTTCTCTCACTCAAAGACTGTTATGTTAGCAGAATTTGATTATTTTCAATTTTAATAACATTTTTAAAAATGTTAATCACTTTTATTTAACAAAATAGACTTAGCTGCACTTTTTATTACATTTTTAAAATTGTTAATAGCATTTTCGTAATATTTTTTCATTAAAATTATTATAATTTAAATGTTTGAATAAAAAAAATTATAATTAAAAACTATGTTTTTTAATCTAATTTATGTTTCAGAAATATGTGTTTAAAATAAATACTTTTAAAAATTTTTCTCTCTCAAAAAATCTTTATATGATGATCCAATTTTTATTTAGACCTAGTAGGCTTGAAAGCTATTATCTTAAGGATTTCAGAGCAGAAAAGATAATATTAAAATTGATCACTGGTTTTGAGTATTAGAATTTTGAAAATTTTGATAAAATTAATTTTCTCATATACGGGTCCTATTGATGATCAAAAAATGGGTCAAAATAAAAATGGTTTTAATTTTGACCTATTTTTGATCATCACCTTATATAAGAAAAGTCACTTTTTCAAAATTTTCAAAATTCTATTACTAAAAACTTATAATCAATCTACATATATTCTATTTCTACATATATGTGGGATGAGAGTTTTAACAGGTCAAGAAAGCAAACGATGTTGCAGGTGAGGTCAGTCTGATTGTAGCCGTAAAGAAGTAAAGACCTAAAAAATGGTGTGTGATTTTTGTGTTGTATTAAATTTATAATTGTTACTTTGTATTGTTTTTTTTATAAACATTTACTTAAATTAATAAACTATTTAAAAAACTTTAAAAGAAAACTCCACATATATAGTTAGTATCGGTGGTCCAAAATGACACTTTTATAAAAATTTGTGAGAAAACCGGCAACGGGAACTCAACATCAGTTTTTGGTTGAAGGATTGATTTCCTTGAGCAAGACGAGAGGAAGAACTCATATCCAACTGAAATTTAATATCCATACTCACTCTTTAGCTTAGATTAGCTTAGCACAGAAAAGTGTCATTTCTAAGAAAACCGGAGCATTAGTTGCGGGAAGATGCTCGTAATTTTTTCGTGTAAAACAACCATAAATCTTCAATTTCAACTTGATTTCAGTTTGATTTTTTTATATGATTTTCTTGGAAACAAAAAATAATCTTCATACCTTTTTGATTTGATTCTAATGAATATCCATAGCTTGTTTTGTTTAGTTTTGATTCACTTGCCTATCCACAGCAGAGAAAGAAACCGAAGCAAAATTTTCGGCGGCGGTGGCGCATAATAATAAATAAATAAACTTTTAAAAACGATAACAGATGGAGACACTGCAATCACTACTTTTTGCATTGAATTTCAAAAAAAAATTAAAAATTTCGCGACTGATTTTAAGCCGGAGTGAGCCGGCCAAATCGTCAGCAGCTGACAAAGTTGACAACAAATCGGCGGTGGTGCGCCGTTCGACTTGTCTCTCTAATCCACAGCATTAACAGTTTTCTTCCACAGTTATTAAAATCGAATTTTTCCTCACACTCCTTCGAAATAATTGATCAAGTTGGACACTGTGGAAGATACAAATGTATAAACTCACAAATGTATATCTTGCTTTTTAAAAGTTGCCCAAGGGGGAAGAGAACCTGTCTAAAGCCAATCACGTTATAGGTTCTTCGTTGGAAGAGACTGGTCCTAGGTTTAACACTTTATATGAAGGGGACCTATCACTTTTACATATAGTTGTCAATGGCTATTTAGGACTATTGGACAATGTGATATATTCGAAAGTTTCCTATTTTCTTCTTTCTTTCTTTTAAGACTAGAGTTGATTGACGTCATTTAGGAATCTCATGATTCTTTTGGAATTATTGCTACAATCATTTTACCTATCGTTCATGAAAGATTCCTTTATCAGGAGCAAATTGTTTAAATATTATTGGAAACACTTCGGCTTACTCTCTCATCTAAACCTATTTCATTCTCAACTCACATATAGCTTCCACTGTTCTATTTTGGAATTAAGGCTAATCATGCCGAAATAATATTATTCTTTTAAATTTAAATACCCATCGAGGCTTCCTTCGTTTTAAATCCTCACAGCTTCGACTTTTTTTCTTTGCGGTCTATACTAGTCAAACATCTCCAAATGCTCCTGCGAAAAGCAGGGATTTTTTCATTGGCTTTCTTTGTTCTAAATTCCCACATCTTCGAGATTGTTTCTTTGTGGTCTATTGCAATTAAACTTCTCTAAATGCTCCTTCCAAATGAAGAAACTTGTTTGGAAAGGTGTTCGAAATGTAAAGACGTTATATTCCTTTTCTCTAGGTAATAGTTTACAATTATGCGTCGGGCATGCTGAAAAAAGGAGTTTCTTCGTAATAATTTTGGCTAACAATTATGCCTTGGTCTTCTTCGTCCTCCAATCCTTTAGAAAACTCCACAACTTCGACTTAAGAATGAACAAACGGATGACGAATTTGATTAATTGAAATCTGAAAATATCAAAGAAGTTAAGAAACTGAGAAAACAAGTTTTCTTTCGTTAAGAGTAAATTAAATGATTTAGATTTACTTCTTCGACTTCTCTTTTCTTTCCTCATCCTTCGAAATGCATTAGATAAATTAAGACCAATTTAAATTTAAAAATATCAAAGAAGTAAAGAAACTGAGAAAGAAATTCTCTTCGTTTAAGAATAAAGTAAATGATTTGGATTTAATTTTTCGACTGCTTCCTTCTTTCCCGATTGTTATAGAATATAAATTTCCCCATCCATCGAAATACATTAAACATTGATGAATTGCCTTCTTTCATTCTAAATTCCCCAAGCTGCCACTATTTTTTGTGGTCTATAACAATTGAGTTTCTTCAAACGCTCTTGCGAAATAGTGAGAAAAAAAATAATCAGATGATGAGTTTCATAAATTTATACCCATCGAAATTTGACTGAAGAATAAATATTATAGGGATCTATGGAAAGAAATTATCTTTGACTAAGAATAAATTTTATTTCTTCTAGAGTTCCCTTTTGGTTATCCCTAATCTTTCTTCGAAATGGTCAGATTTTCAAGCAACTCTGATAACGAATAACTTCTTAAATATTTTATATTTCAGAATCTTTAATTGGCGATCTCATGGTATGAGTCTGTTGGATTAAATTTTGAAAAGCAACTTTCCTCTGAATACCCTTCGTATGTTTGTTGCCACAGTACTGTCACATTTTCAAGCAGCTATTTATTTGGATTGTTTGAAAACAGTTAAAGGAGTTACTATCGTTAATTGCTCTTATTGTCTCTGTAACAAAGCAAAGAAGAATGGAATACGTATTTTCTATATCGCAACACACTTCATCAGCATTCTTAGTGTCCTATCCGTTTGGGTTTCGTTGAAACCTAAACATGGCTCCCGTCTTGCACTCGGTGCAATTTTGAGTATCTCAATTTGCAGCTCCAGTCGCTTGGGGCAAATTATAGAACCTAGCGTCGTAAACGACAGATGTAGTTGTAGTCTCGTCAACCCATATCCGGCTCGAAGTGCCAATCGAAAATGGCTCTTATATTCATTTGGCGAAACTCGGCAGTTTTGTGTCGCAACGCTATTCATCAGCATTCTTGAGAACTTAAGCACTTATGTTTCGTGAAAACCTAAAAATAGTTTAGATAAGACCAACAGTGGTGGAATTTTAGACATTTTACAGGGAATTTGGAAATCTTATCCGGACATTTCTTCAAGCAAGAGATATCTCTCGAACACGTTTTGTTTCTTTGTCCAAAGTGTGCGATTTCTTTTAACGCTCACTTTATATTGCAATTGTAATAAATACAAAACATATTATTCGTTAATTTGTAATATTCCTCATATAATTTTTAATTTTTTCTAATAATAAATAATCACAAAATATGACAATAAAACAACAACAATAATAAATAAAATAAAATTCAATAGAAATTGTGCACTGAAAAGACGTGCAGGAAGATGCAAAATATTCAGTTAAAATTCTAACGCCGAAATACGTGCACAAAAACGGTTTGCGAAAAAAAATATATATATTTTAAACCGGTTTCCCACCATGAAAAGATTAAAATTATTATTTATAGTGATTTCATCGCTAACGACTCTTAAAGTGGAAAGCCGGCAATTAAAGACCATCGAATTGTATACCAATGATGAGAGATGTAATGCGATTGGTGTTTGCTCTAACATGAATTATGGTAATCGCAAGACGGTGGTTAGTTTTAATCACAAACCACAAATACGTTTTACTTCCAACACCACTTATAAAATCAAAGAACGTCAGGAATATTTTACTTTAACTTTTATTAATTCGAAATTTTCAAATTTTCCTCAAAAACTCTTTCAAGCCTTTAGTGTTAAAGAGTTGGATTTTAGAAATTGTTCTTTGAAAACTTTAAAAACGGATAATTTCCTTAATGCTTGTCAATTAAGCATATTGCTGTTGTCTGAGAATCTTTTAAAGGAAGTCAAACCCAAGCAATTTATACTAGCAGAAAATTTATCTATTCTCTTAATGGATTCCAATCGTTTAAGCAGTTTACATAATGATAGTTTTAAAGGTTTAAAACGGCTCAAATATTTGGATTTACACAACAATCTTATAAAGTCCTTGCCCTCGGAAATATTTTCCCATTTAACTGAAATACAACAAATAAATTTATCAGAAAATCGTCTCAAGATCATAGAACGTCATTTATTTTCTTCTAATCCTCAGCTATTAAGCCTGAATTTACAGCGTAATGCTTTTGTAAAGATACACGATTATGCTTTTCAACATCAGGAAAATTTAAAATATTTGGATATTTCTTATAATTCCAAAATGAAAGTATTTGTAAGCACCAATCTCAAAGTGGAAAACTTATGGGCTAAAAGTTGTTCCCTTAAACGCATCAATATTTATGGCGAAGCGGTTCATGTAGATTTTCAACATAATGCTATTAAGGAATTATATTTTAGTAAACCCGAGTATTTGGAATCTTTAAGACTTAAATATAATTCGCTAGAACAAATATCTTCTTTGTCACGCTCCATCAACTTAAGAATTTTGGATATCTCTCATAATCCTCTGCTAAAATCTTTAAACGATTTATGGAAAATTAATACTCTAGAAAGATTAGATGTTAGCAATACTTCGCTCACAGAGATACCCATTAACATTTCTAATAAATTGAAATACCTAAATGTGTCCTTTAATCAAATTCAAGAAATTAATCCCCTTTGCTTTAAAAATCTACAAAAATTATCACAATTTTATATACATCACAATAATTGGAATTGTTCTAATTTACAAATGCTTATGGATATGGTTATAAAACCTTTGAAAATTTCTTATACACGTGATAAATACGATAATAATTTTCCAGGACAATATATTCAAGGCATTAAGTGCATGGATCGTTTGGAACACTCAACAGATGAATATTATATGGATGATAATAGACAGCGAATGGAAAATGTCAACCAGGAATTATTTAGTGAACAGGAATACAATCATTTGAATTTTGAAAATTACCAAGAAGTGGAGAAACTAAGAAATGAATTTAAAACTCTTATTCAAAACTATAAGCAGAAATTCTCTTTGGTAATGGCAAATTTAAATGATTTGGATTTGCGTTTAAAAGCGTTTGAAAGATTTAATAATAATAAATTTGTATGGCAACAAGTTTCTATTTTGGTTTAAAAGGAAGGAGACTAATATGAAAATGTGTATTATATTATAAATATTTTTATTTTAATAAAATAAATACAAATTTAGTATTCAGACAGCAAAATGTTAAAGAAAGAGTTTTAATTATAACAAATTAATTACAATTAAGGTTTTGAAAAGTGATTAATTGGTAACAAGTTTTTGTTTTTATTTTAAGGATTTGTTTTTTTTATTATTTTAATTATTTTATTAATTTTACTATAATGTACTTGTAAAGTAAATAATTATCATTAAAATTTTATATACATATGTATTACTTTTATTGAAAAATTTTCAAGGAGTTGCTTTAGGATAAGTGGCAACTCTCATTCACTAAGCCATAACACCACAGAGAGTGGTGAAAAGAGAATTCCAAACAATTAAACTTAAGAAAAAAAAAAAAAACAAAATGAAGCGAAGAAAGTTGCTGCATGATATGATTTTTTTCTATATTGAATTTTTTAATATAATTTAATATTTTTGGAAACTTTTTTAGGGCTTTTGTTTACAATAGGCACTTTAAGTTAATTAAACATCACAACACTGAGTGTTCATTTTACCACGGAGAGTGGTGAAAAGAGAATAGAGCCAATCAAAACAAACAATTATTCAGAAACAGTAATGCCATATACATTTTGCTACAAAATTTTCAATAAAAAGAATATTGAAATGTCATAAAAAATTTATTGAAAATTTTCTATAAAAAGAACATTTTGTATAAAAAGAAAATTTATCAAAAATTTACTATAAAAAGAAAATTTACTATAAAAAGAAAATTAATCAAAATTTTTCTATAAAAAGAAAATATCTGAAATTTTTCTATAAAAAAAATTTTTCTATAAGAGAAAAATTCTACGAAAATTTTCTATAAATAAAAAACTTGAACTTTCTATAAAAGAAAATTTAATGAAAATTTTCTAAAAAGAGAAAATTTATCGATAATTTTCTATAAAAAGAAAATTTATCGAAAACTTCCTACAGAAAGAAATTAAATGAAAAATATCTATAAAGAATATTTATCGAAAAATTTCTAAACTAAAATATCTAAAATTTTTTTATGAAAGGAAAATCGAAAATTTTCTAAAAAAAAAAGAAAAATATGTATATAGTAATTTGTTTATAAAAAAAGTTCCGTAAAAGAAACTATTTTCAAAATTTTATTTAAAATTTATCGAATGTTCTAAATGTTCAGTTTCTAAAATGTTTTCTATAAAAAGAAAAATTTCGATCAATAAAATTTAACAAAAAATTTCAATGAAACAATTTCTTTAAAACGAAAATTTATCAAAAATTTTCTATAAAAAGAAAATTTATTGAAAATTTTTTGTAAAAAGAAAAATTATCAAAAGTTATTCATAAAAGAAAATTTATCAAGTATTTTCTATAAAAAGAAAATTTATCGTAAATTCTCTATAAAAAGAAAATTCCACAAAAAAATGTAGCGTGTTTTCCAAAAAAAATATCGTAAATTTTCCCTAAAAAAAATTATCGTATATTCTCCATGAAAAGAAAATCTATGGTATTTTTTTTTATAAAAAGAATATTTATCAACAATTTTCTTTAAAAAGAAAAATTAACGAAAATTTGCTATAAAGAAATTTATCGAAAATTTCGTATAAAAAGAAATTAAATGAAAAATATCTATAAAGCAAATTATCGAAAAATTTCTAAACTAAAATATCAAAAATTTAAAAAAAAAAATTGAAAATTTTCTAAAGAAAAAAACATATTGAAATTTGTTTATAAAAAAAATTCCTATAAAAGAAAATATTTTGAAAATTTTTTCTAGAATTGATCGAATTTTTTCTGAAAAAGGGAAGTTTCTAGGTTATTTTCTATAAATAGAAAATTTTCGATTAATAAAATTTAACAAAAATTTTTAATAAAACATTTTCTATAAAAAAAATTTATCAAAAATTTTCTATAAAAGGAAAATTTATCGAAAATTTTCTATAAAATGAAAAATTACCGAAAATTTTTTATAAAAAGAGAATCATCGAAGTTTTTATAAAAAAAAAATTTTTATAAAAAGAAAAATCCAAAATTTTTATAAGAAAAACTATCGAAAATTTTTTATGAAAAGAAAAATTATTACAAATTTTTTTATAGAAACAACATTTATGGAAAATTGTTCATAAAAGAAAATTTATCACAAATTTTCCATAAAAAAGAAAATTTGTCGAAAATTTTCTATAAAAAGAAAATTTATCGTAAATTTTCCATGAAAAGAAAATTTATTGTAAATTTTCCATAAAAAAAATTTAACGAAGATTTTCTATAAAAAGAAAATTTATCGTAAATTTTCCATGAAAAGAAAATTTATCGTAAATTTTCCATGAAAAGAAAACATCGAAAATTTTCCATGAAAAGAAAATTTATCGTAAATTTTCAATGAAAAGAAAATGTATCGTAAATTCTCCATGAAAAGAAAATTTATCATAAATTTTTCATGAAAAGAAAACATCGAAAATTTTCCATGAAAAGAAAATGTATCGTAAATTCTCCATGAAAAGAAAATTTATCATAAATTTTTCATGAAAAGAACATTTATAAAATATTTTTCTTAAAAAGAACAATTTTCTATAAAAAAAATTATTGAAAATTTCCTATAGATAGTTATTGAAAAATATCTATAAAGAAAATTTATCAAAAAATTTCTAAACGAAAATATCGAGCACGAAAAATTTCTATTAAAAAAATTTTTATCGAAATTTTTTATAAAAAATTTTCTATAAAGGAAATATTTTTAGCGAACATTTTTAATAAAACATTTTCTATAAAAAAAGGAAAATTTATGGGAAATTTCCTATCAAAAGAAATAACATTTCTATAAAAATAAAATTTATCATAAGAAAATTTAAAAACTGTTCATAGAAAGAAAAGTTATCAAATATTTTCTATAATAAAAAGAAATTTTCTTTTAAATAAAATATGCCAGCTCTTAATACTCCTAAATTCTGTATTATTACTCATACTATATACAAAAAGCGACTATAAATTGAGCAATTAATACATTTTGTGTTCTATTTCTTTGACTTTTGTTTATAAATATTTCTTTCTGGTTGTTTTTTATAAAATGTTCTTACAACACTGCTTCTTTAGTTAATGGTTGATGATGAAACAAAACAATAAAAATTGGCAATTTTACAACAAAATACATATGATTTTAAAGAAGGTATTGTGCCTTAATGTATGTATGTGTGTATGAGTATTTAAATGTAAACATATAAAATAAAAAAAATAAAAAGTAAACAATTGAAACAACGCCATTGACAGCCCAAGACGGGTGGTCAGTGTTGCCAAATGTGAAAATTTATCTTATTTTTGAAGTTTGTTGAGACCTTAGGAAGTTTTAAATATTTTTAAATCAAAAATAAAATTTTTGAAAAGTTGTTATTTTGCAATACTAATACAAAAATACTGCTTGGAATAATTTAATATAATTTATACTGTCTCCATTTTTTGCTCCATTGCATCCATCTTTGCTTTTGCATTTGCTTTTATGTTCTTGATCAATACATTTCTGGAAAGTATTTCAGTTTAAATACCGTTTTAAATTATAAAAATCGATTGATTTGTTGGTCCGCATTGAGAGCCTCAAAACACAGTTTAAAAAATATTATCAAGCTAATTTAAATTTAATAAAATTGGTGGAAGAGACCATAGTGATTAGTAACGTGTTTTTTGATTGATCAGAAAATTAAACTAGATCCTTAAGATTTAGTATAAACCCCAAATAAATAACAAACTAAGTCCGGGTATATAAAAAAAACTGAATGTTACTCTGCCACGTCAACTGAGAAATAATAAATTTGCGTGTAAAGTTGTTTGTTCATGAAATGTTTTGAAATTAAAATTTTATACATAAATTGCATAAAAATTATAAAAAGATTTTTCTTTCAAAAATAAGATATTTTAAAATAAAATGTGGCAACACTTCATAGGTATAATAATAAAAAAGAGTGAAAGATAACAAAAAGCAAGGTGAATAAACGTTTTATTTATTATGAAAATGACAACAGTGTTTAATTAATTGCTATAAAAAATGCTGATAGAAAAAACAACAACATTAACTTAAATGAAAACAAAAGTTGGTATAGCGATTTAATTATACATTTTTTTCTTTACATTTGTAAATGTCATAGAAAACACAAGAATCATAAATAAAAAGCAACAATTCTTCTCACAATATTTGTGAGAAAATTTTAAAAATAGAAAAGGAATTCTTAAGAAAATCATTGATTTTAACAAAAATTTTAATTAATAAATGATAAATTTCTAAAAAAATTTATCAGCCTTAGTCCAACTTGAAAACAAGTCTATTTTTAAATATGAAGGTTTCCAATAAATAAATGTAATATAAAAATTATTTTTAAGTAAATAATTTAACAAAGAATACAAAGAGAAGAAAAGAAACTGGCTCAATTTCCTACAACAACAATATTTCTTTCTCCTCACATACAATATCTGCACTGTTGCCAGATTTGCCGATTTATCTGCATTTTGACGATTTTTTAATGTAAAAATTCCAAAGTGCGATTTGACGATTTTTGTTCAAAAAATTACGATTTCACGATATGTTCACACGCGCCCATTTTTCTTGTTTAAATCTAATTTTGTAGTGTAGTAGATAGAGAGAGAGAAAAGGACTATAAGAAGTTTAAACTTTTACTTCGAGTTTAGTTTGTATTGGTGAAAAAAAAAAAAAATTTTTTTTGTGTGAAAAGAAAAATGTTATTTTGTATACGAGTACATATGAATGTACGAGTACATATGAAGTAGTTTTGATCATAGATAAAAAAATTTAAGAATGTGTTAAGTAGTAAAAAGTTTAATTGAAAATAAAGTCATTTTTCAATTGAGTTTATTTTGCCGTAAATTTTGATCACCAGCGACTTGATTTTTAAATAATTTTTATAATGATTCAGTAGTACTTTTAATTTATTATTTTATTTCTGAAAAAAGTTTATACTGCGAATAAATATAGGAGAAAGTCCCACAGAACGGCCAAAGGCCGGCTACAACGAAAAACCTTTATTAACTTAAAAAGAAAATATTTTTATCTTAACTGGGTCGGTATTATTAATTTGTTCCTATTTTTCAAATTTTGTATAATATAAAGCAATGCTGGAAGTTTATTTAATAAACAATAGTTTCAAAACTTAATATTATTCTTTTCTTTTGAATACTATTTAGAACTATTTGTCTAACTCAATCTTAAAGTAAGGTTCTTTTGTGACAACAGAGCTAGCTTTTTTTGACAAGCCTTCCATTCTTTATATTCTTTGTAATTAAACAACATATTTACAAAAGATTATTGATAAAATAATAATAAAACGGAAAGAACTCCACCCTTTCACTTAAAGAAATTAATTGACAATTAAATTCAATCAAAATAATTTCCGTCTATTTATGTTTTAACACACAATGAATAAATTAAATATAAAGTATATAATTAACGAGTCAAATATTGAAATTAATATTACAATAAACCTAACAAAATACAATTACACATTAATAAGTACAACAAATAATATTAAAAAAAAAGTTGGAATAACAATTAACAATGAAAAATATAAATTAATAAATTAAAACTATAATAAATTAAATATTAATAAATTGGAAAAGAATAATATATCAAAATATTTTGATATAGAATTTTAATTTAAAAGGAATAATTTATTGAAAATTTCCCATCAGAAAAGAAAATATATCAACAATTATTAATAAAATGAAAATTTATCAAAATTTTTCTATAAAAAGAAATTTAATCGAAAATTTCTTTTAAGAAAAAAATAAAAAGATTTTTTTTTTGAAAATTTCCTTTAAAAAAAATTATAGAAAAATCCCTATAAAAAAATTCTACTAAAAATTAATCGAAAATGTCCTATAAAAAGAAAATATATTATATATTACTATTGAAAATTAATGGGTTTCCTGTAACACAAATCGATTATTTTCTATAAACAATTTATTGAAAATTTTCTATAAAAAAGGAAATTTATGTTTTTCTCTAAAAAAAATTGATTGAAAATTTCCTTAAAAAAAACAAATTTATTAAACATTTCATGAAAAATTCCCTATAAAAAGAAAAATTATATTCTTTATATTTTTTATCAAAGATAAATTTATTGAAAATTTTTGAAAATTTCCTATTAAAAGAAAGTCAAAAATTTCTTATAAATGAAAATTTATCAAAATTTTGCTATAAAAAGCAAATTTATCGAAAATCTCCTCTAAAAATAAAATTAACAAAAATTTTCAATAGAAAGAAAATTTATCAAGAATTTTTTATAAAAAGCAAATTTGTCGAAAATTTCCTATAAAAACAAGATTTATCGAAAATTTTTCAGTTAAAATAAAATCTGTAGAAAATGTTTCATAAAAAAGTTATTGAAAATTTCCTATAAAAAGAAAATTATTCTAACTTTTTACAAAAAAAAAAAATCGAAAATTTCTTTTAAAACAGGAATTATCGAAAATTTTCTATAAAATAAGATTTATCGAAATTTTCCTATAAAAAAAAAATTTATGAATTTCCTATCACAAAAAAAAAAATTATCGAGAATTTCCTACAACAAAACATTTATCGATTATTTTCTATAAAAAAAAATTATAAAAAATGTCATATAAAATTTCCTTTTTCATTGAAAATTTCCTATAAAAAGAAAATTATTCTAACTTTACAAAAAAAAAAAAAAAAAAAAAATCGAAAATTTCTATTAAAACAGGAATTATTGAAAATTTCCTATAAAATAAGATTTATCGAAATTTTCCTATAAAAAGAAAATTTATGAGTTTCCTATAGCAAAAAAAATTATTGAGAACTTTCTACAACAAAAAATTTATCGATTATTTTCTATAAAAAAAAAAAAAATATAAAAAATGTCATATAAAATTTCCTTTTTCATTGAATATTTCCTATAAAAAGAAAATTATTCAAACTTTACAAAAAAAAAAAAAAAAAAAATCGAAAATTTCTATTAAAACAGGAATTACTGACAATTTCCTATAAAATAAGATTTATCGAAATTTTGGTATAGCAAAAAAATTTATCAAAAATTTCCTACAACAAAAAATTTATCGATTATTTTCTATAAAAAAAAATATAAAAAATGTCATATAAAATTTCCTTTTTCATTGAAAATTTCCTATAAAAAGAAAAATTATCGAAAATTTATCGAAAATTTCCTTAAAAATTTTCATTGAAAATTTCCTATAAAAAGAAAAATTATTGAAAATATCCTATAAAAACAATTTCATTGAACATTTACTATAAAAAGGAAATCTATTGAAAATTTTCTATAAAAAGAAAATTTATTGAAAATAGAATAGAATTTATTTTCAAATAGAATTAAATTTATAGAAAATGTTTTTTAAAAAAGTTATTGAATGAAAATTTTCTATTAAAAGAAAATTTTGCGAAAACCACCTATAAAATGAAAACTTTTCGAAATCTTATAAAAATGAATTTAAAAAAAAAAAAATTTTAGAGGAATTTCCTTTGAAAAGGAAATTTGGTATAGTTGATTTTTGAAAAATTTTTCATAAAAAGGAAATTATTGAAAAATTTATAATAATAAAGAAATTTTTCAAAATTTTTCTATAAAAGGAAATTTTTGAAAAATTTTCTATAACTGGAAATTAAAAAAAAAAAAAATCTATGCAGGAAATTTTTAAAAAATTTCTTTATTACTAGACATTTTTCAATAATTTCCCTTTCATGGGAAAAAAGAATAAATGACCTAATTATTATAAAAAAGAATTTTTTGAAAAAAATTCCTATAGAAAGGAAATTTTTTAAAAATGTTCTATAAAAAGTAAATTTTTGAAATTTTTCTCTAAAAAGACAAATTTTTTAAAAATATCCAAATAAAATACAAAAATTGTAAAATCTTAAGTTTCTACAAAAAGGATATAAAAAAATCTCTTAAAAACGAAATTTTTGAGAAATGTCCTTAAAAAAGTAAATTCTTGAGAAAATATATTTTCATCATTATAATTTTTCACTTTATTGTATAAGATTCATTTTGTATTTAAATAAATAATCGGGTTGTTGTCATATGCTGTAGTTGCTGTAAACAATTGACAGACAACTTGGCACCGTAATTATTTGACACAAAGAAAAATAAATAATTGTTTTAATTTTTTTTTTTAAGATTTTTTTTTTTAAACAACTAATGAGATAAAATATACATATTTTTTTAAAGAAAATATATATACTTTTCACTTTATTTATAAAAAAAAAAAAAACAGATAAATACCTAACAAAAAACAAAGAGCTGACAATAATATCTTTTTTTTTTCTCTAGAACAAAAGAAAATTTAATAATTCATATTTACTAGAATGTCTCAAGAATATAAATTACTTATAAATATAAGTTGTATTTTTTTAGCTGATTTTAGCGGTTATATATTTAATTTGAAGGTATAATATTACATTTTCGTCAGAAAGGCAGGAAATAATATTGTACTTAGAAACAATATTGTTATAATATGACAAATACAAATATTTTAATTAATATTCCACGTTTAGTTTGAAATATTTAACATTTCATTTTTTAACAGAATTTTTCTGTATTTAAAAATATGGCATCTTTGCTAGGGAAAAATTTTAATAAAAGAAAGAAATGTAAACAAACCACATAAAACCGTTAACAATTGAAAGTGAGTAACCCCTGGTTTAATCGTATACATTTTTATGTTGGCAACAAAAATCTATTACGCAATTCATTTCGCAATAAATGTTTAAACACAAGCTGAGCAATAATGTTTAACATAAGCTTTTTTATCATAAATTAAAGCAACCAATTTTTTTCCAATATTAATACACTTTATTTGAGAAAAAATATCATTTTGGCGTCATAACAAATGTCTGAAAATGCAATTTTATTGTTTACAAATAAAGATTCGTTTACATAAATAAAAATGTATTTATTTTTATTTTTTTCTTTTCTTATATAAAAAATATTCTATTCTTTATCTTCTCAAAAACTGTAACCAAATTACAATTTAATGTATTTGAATTTCATAAATATTTTTAGTATGATTATCATGTTACTGCAACTTGAAACCATAACGTTAAGAATTTGATTTAAATGTTTTTTTTTTACACTAAAAAAAAAAAATATTTTGTTGAAAAAAAAATTACAGAAAATTTTTCATAAAACAAAAATTTTTGAATAATTTTATATAAAAGGGAAATATTTGCTAAATTTCCTATATTTATTTTTAAATTAAATTTTTTTGAAAAAATTTTTCACTAAATTTCATTTAGTGAATATTTTTGAAAAATTTATTTTAACAAAAAAATGTTGCTTTTAAAATAATTTTTTTAAATTTCCCATAAAAAAAAAAATTTTGGAAAAATTTCTTATAACAAATCAAAAAATTTTTGTAAGTCCGATATTTGTTTTTATTAATTTTTCGTTTTTATTTAATTTTTCATAAAATTGTAGAAATGATAAAGAAATAAAACTTATTATACATTTTTATATTATGATATTAACAAATATATTACTAATAAAAATCGATTAATTTTTCTAAATAATCGTATTAATTTTTAAAGTGCTATATTTATGTTATTTAATGGGGTAGGGGTGCAATATGGGGATCATATGAAAGCTCGAAATGTTCTCTATATGTATATGATGTACAGAAGAGTACAGTTATATCGATATAATTTTGAGATAATGGTACTTTTGTAAAAAAAAGTCAAAATAAAAAGTAATAAAATATCATATTGTCTCACCATGGGTTAATGATTTTGACACATTTTTATATATCAATCGAAAGGTCTTCTCAAGGCCTTATTGTCCATTTTCATTAAAGGAGTAAGGAGAAAATTGCATTCTTTCATAACTTAAAGTATCTATAACTCGAAAACTAACAGAGCGGAGAAAAAATGTAACTTCTTTTAACCAAAAAAAAAATTTTGTTAAAAAATTAACAGTTCTGGTAATTTTGATTTGTTCCAACATTTAAAAACAAATCCTTTCAAAAGAAAATTTTGAGAAAATTTTCTTTGAAAAATTTCTTATAAATTAATTTTCAATTTATACAAAAACAAAAAAAAATTAAGATTTTCTTGTAAAATTATTTTGTTTGAAAAATTTCCTATAATTAGTTTTGAAAAATTTTCTTATAAAAAAAACCTATAAAATGATGGATTTTAATAAAACAAAAAAATTTCATAAAATAAAATGAACATTTTCCTATAAAAAATCAATTTTTGAATAAATTCCTATAAAAAGAAAAATTTTGAAAAATAAAATAAAATTTAACAAAAATTTCCTATGAAGTTAATCTTTTTGAACAATTTTTAAAAATGTTTCTTTATTTTAATTTTATTAAAAATTGCTTTTTTTCCTTAAAATCATCTGGTAGCTTTGTTTACATCCTATTATTTTAATTCACTCTCTAACACGGAGATGCCAAACTGTTTTTAGAAAAGAAAGCTCGAAAACTATTTTTTAATTAAAAGAAAAGGGAAACTAATATTTATTTATAACTTTTTTATATATATCATGAACTTGAAAATATTTGTTGTAAATTAAAGCAATAAAGTAAGAAAATTTATTATTTTATATTTAGCTAAAATTTATTTAATCTATTATTTTTAATTTTGTATTTTTTCATTAATCATTTCCTAAGAAATTTGCGTAAAGAAAATTAAAATGTTTTCAGCAAAAAATGCAGGTGTTTTCTTCGTTTTTCCCACCTAAAAAAGTTTATTTTTAAATTAATGAAACACTTTGAAAGTGAAAATTATATTGTTGTCATCATTTTTTTTCTTTTTCCTTTAATTATTTTGATTTATTGCCAACTACTGAACACAAAAGAAAAAAATACGACAAAAATTTTGTGTAAATGTGATAATTTCTTGTCTACAGTTTAGGCTTCAAGTTTAAAAGCACGTGCTTTTTTATTGTTAAATAAAAAAATGTATTTTAATGATTTTATTTTGTGTAAATAAATTGTACTATATAAACTCTAAAAGTTTATTTCAAAATTTTATATTGATATTTTAGCATTTATCTCAATTTTCTTGTGTATTTTTTGCTTAATCTAAAAGTAATTTCAACTTAAAATATTTTTTGCTTTTTTAATATAATCTTATTTGCATGTTGTTCTTTTAAACATTATTACGGTTTGTGAATGTTAAGCTTTATGAGTTTATTAATTGTTATTATAGCAATTAAAATGCATTTTTTTTCTTTATTTTTATCAAACAAAAAATATTTATTTTTTGCTCTACTTTTATATCGAATGTTTTGCTTCAAAGCTTAAGAAGGAAAGGAACATTCCTTTATTTAAAAAAAAAACAAATATTTTTAAAGGAAATTTTTCTCGAATTTTTTTATAGACTAGAGTATAGACTAGACTATAGACTAGATTATAGACTAGTCTACAGACTAGACTATAGACTAGTCTACAGACTAGACTATAGACTAGACTATAGACTAGACTATAGACTAGACTATAGACTAGACTATAGACTAGACTATAGACTAGACTATAGACTAGACTATAGACTAGACTATAGACTAGACTATAGACTAGACTATAGACTAGACTATAGACTAGACTATAGACTAGACTATAGACTAGACTATAGACTAGACTATAGACTAGACTATAGACTAGACTATAGACTAGACTATAGACTAGACTATAGACTAGACTATAGACTAGACTATAGACTAGACTATAGACTAGACTATAGACTAGACTATAGACTAGACTATAGACTAGACTATAGACTAGACTATAGACTAGACTATAGACTAGACTATAGACTAGACTATAGACTAGACTATAGACTAGACTATAGACTAGACTATAGACTAGACTATAGACTAGACTATAGACTAGACTATAGACTAGACTATAGACTAGACTATAGACTAGACTATAGACTAGACTATAGACTAGACTATAGACTAGACTATAGACTAGACTATAGACTAGACTATAGACTAGACTATAGACTAGACTAGACTATAGACTAGACTATAGACTAGACTATAGACTAGACTAGACTATAGACTAGACTATAGACTAGACTATAGACTAGACTATAGACTAGACTATAGACTAGACTAGACTATAGACTAGACTATAGACTAGACTATAGACTAGACTATAGACTAGACTATAGACTAGACTAGACTATAGACTAGACTATAGACTAGACTAGACTATAGACTAGACTATAGACTAGACTATAGACTAGACTAGACTATAGACTAGACTATAGACTAGACTATAGACTAGACTATAGACTAGACTATAGACTAGACTATAGACTAGACTATAGATTAGACTATAAACTAGACTAGACTGTAGACTAGACTATAGACTAGACTATAGACTAGACTATATACTAGACTGTTGACTGGACTATTGACTATGTTAAAATAAGTAAATAATTTTTTAAATTGATTTTTCCTACGCCTTCAAAAAGAAAATAAAAAAATATTAAAATTAATTATTCCGTTTTATATTTAATTTAGAACAAACTACTACAAACTAAATACTTTTGCAATGAAATAACGTAATTATAAAAATTCTTTCTAAAGCTGTAAAAATTATAACAAAACTAGTCAACGTGATATTTTGTTTATTTCTAGATCAAAACTCGTGCTCAACTTGTACAATAATTGTAAAAACAGAACTGCTTAAAATAAATACTTAAAAATATGCTATAATAAATATGCAGATATTTTTAGAAAAAAAAAGATAAATTAAAAAATAGAAGGAAAATTAAGTCATTGTAAAAATATGCATGTTGTCATAAAATTTACAAAGTTTAACAAAGAAAATTTCATAACTTTACGTTTTTTTGTTTTAAAAAGTTTTTTATTTAATATTTTTAATTTTTATTCCTTAATTAGTTTAATTTTTGTATTTTCCTTTCTTCATTGTTATTAGAAATTGCCCCAAATATAGGTTAAATATTTCAGTTTATTTGTTTACATTAAACCCCCCCAATATCAACAACATTATGAACAAACAAACAAATACTCATTTTATGTTACTGCCTCCCTCTTACTGTTGTTGTCTTTTTAAGTGACATAAGAAAATTGTGAAGAATTTCATTGTGTCTGTTTTTTTTTTGCGGCAAAAATGACACAAAGCAAACAAAACAAAAAAGCGAATAAGTCAACAACAACAACAATAATAATTTCTATGCCTAAATGAAGTCATGCATATTCAATTGAAAATCAATTATAATTTCGTATTGAAAAAAAAACTAAATACAAACGAAATGTTTGTAATCATTGAGCAAAATATGAAAAAAAAAACTAGCAACAAGTAAATAAATTAATGCAAATTAAGCTTAAAAAACATAAATTCTTTAAAAGAGAATTTAAACCGAGAATTGACGCAAAGTTTTCTTTTTTTATTTTTTTACTATTATTACATTTAAAATAACAAACTGCAGTCTGATGATTGGCGTAAAATTGTAATAAATAAATAAATAAAAAATTTATTTATTTAAACTATTTTAAATAGTTATTTAATTATACTTATTTTAGGATTTTATTTATTTTTTGTAATTAACAACAAATTAAAATTTTGTTTTTTTTAATCGTCTAAATGTCTATTTTATATTATATTTTTTAATTGAAATGTTCTTACAGTTTCTACTAACTTTGTTAAGTATTTATTATTTTCAAGTGCCTCAAAACAAAAAAACAAAAAAACAAAAAAAACAAGTAAAATAAAATTATCTTATCAGTTTTGTTTGAAAAAAAAAAACAAAAATCAAACTATATGGATGATTTTGCATCCTTTAACCTTTTTGGATGATATAACCTCATTAACAAATTAGAAAAATAACAAATGACTAATTTTTAAACATGATAGGCACGTGGCTGATTTCATTTTTGAAATTAATTTTGATGTTTTAATTTTTATTTTTATTTATTTCTTTGTTTGTATTTATATTTATTTAGTTATGTATTTATTTATTATTTTTATTAATTAGTTAATTAATTAATTAATTAATTAATTAATGAAGTTATTCATTCATTCAACTATTTATTTATTCAATTATTTTTTCATTATTTTTTTATTTATTTATTCAATTATTTTATTTATTTATTTATTCAGTTATTTACTTATTTTATTTTTTATTCAATTCTTTATTTATTATTTATTATTTATTTATTTATTTATTTTATTTAACACTATAGGAAAGACAGTGATGGAGAAATGGTCAATTTATTTATTTATTTATTCAATTATTTTTTTTATTTTGTTTATTTATTTATTTATGTATTTATTTATTCAATTATTTATTTATTTATTTATGTATTTATTTATTTATTCAATTATTTATTTTATTTATTTATTTATTCAATTATTTACTTATTTTATTTATTTATTTAATTATTTATTTATTTAATTATTTATTTATTTATTTATTCAATTTTTTATTTATTTAATTATTCAATTATTTATTTATTCAATTATTTACTTATTTTATTTTTTTATTCAATTGTTTATTTATTTATTCAATTATTTTTTTATTTTGTTTATTTATTTATTTATTTATGTATTTATTTATTCAATTATTTATTTATTTATTTATGTATTTATTTATTTATTCAATTATTTATTTTATTTATTTATTTATTCAATTATTTACTTATTTATTTATTTATTCAATTATTTTTTTTATTTTGTTTATTTATTTATTTATGTATTTATTTATTCAATTATTTATTTATTTATTTATGTATTTATTTATTTATTCAATTATTTATTTTATTTATTTATTTATTCAATTATTTACTTATTTTTTTATTCAATTGTTTATTTATTTATTTATTCAATTATTTTTTTATTTTGTTTATTTATTTATTTATGTATTTATTTATTCAATTATTTACTTATTTTATTTATTTATTCAATTATTTATTTATTTATTCAATTATTTATTTATTTATTCAATTATTTATTTATTTATTCAATTATTTATTTATTTATTCAATTATTTATTTATTTATTTTATTTACCACTATAGGAAAGAGAGTGAAATCTTAAAATGGCCGCCCTTTAAATTACAGTGTTGTCAAAAACTTCAAAGCACAAAATATAAACAAAACTGAAAAAAAGGGAGAATAATAAAAAATTCTTTTAGATTTAATATAAAAAATAAAAGAATAAATTATTTAAGTCCTATTTTTATTAAAATTTTGAATTAACTTTTCTAATTCTAAAAATCGTTCTTTTATAATTTACTTCTAAAACAAATTTTTCTTACCCTATTCTTATTGCCTTTTTGTTATTTATATTTTTCACAAGTTAGAAAAGGGTTAAACATTACAATAAGTTGTTTACTTTTTTTAATCAATCATATTGTGATTATGTTATTGTTTTAAATAAAAAATAAAAGTATGATTTTCTATAGCTTATCAGTAAATTTTGAGTGCTATGTTATGTAGTTAGAAAAAATCTTTTAACGCAATATTTATTAAAAGAAAAATTCTCTAAATAACATTTGAAATATACAACTATATAATACTAAAATATTAAAACTTAAAAACTCAAACTCCTCTTAAGGGAAAATTTTATTGATAAATAATATCAAGTGCCAGTAAAAGTTTATTTATTTTTCAGTGAATTAAAACATAAACATCTTGATTTTAATACACTGTGATTCTCTCTCTCTCTCTCTCTCTCTCTGTGTGTCTCTCAAATAATCAGATTTGTTTAAATCCTTTAAAATCTTTCCACTTTACGATTTGTTAAATCAGCCTGTTGTATAGGTGGTGGTTTATTTTCTTCTGTCACTGATACAGCCGAAACAGGTTTAACATTTGCCACCTTATTATCCTTAGGGGGTATAGTTATATCCAAACTATCGGTCTTTTTCATATATAAATAGCCACCACCCATTAAACCCACCAAAGACAAAGTTATCAAGGTCCAACGTAAGCCCACATTAAAACGTAAACCCCTGGGGAACAGCGAGAAAATGTGAATTAATAAAAATCTTTTTTTTTAAGCCTTAAAAGAAAATCTTACAAAAATAACGTATATTTCAGCATATTTACGTAGGTTTTGTTTAAGGCAGCTCCTTCCTCAACCCAAAACATGGGTAGGACCACACGAGGTATTTTACTAACTGGTTCGATAGCCTCGACGGGCTCCAAATCCATATTGAATTGTAAACGTTTGCCAGCTCTTAAGGGAGTACCAGAGATCTATGGAAAAAGATTAGAGATAGGGCTAAAGACTAAACTAGTAATAGACAACAGAATAGACTGTAGAATAGACTATAGGCTAAACTACAGACAAAACTATATACTATATACTATACTATATACTATAATATATATATACTATATACTAAACTATAGACTAGACTGTAGATTACTCTATAAACCAGACTATAAATTACTCTATAGACTAGTCTATTGACCAGGCTATAGATTATTCTATATGCTAGCCTACAGGCCAGACTACAGATTATTCTATAGACTTGTCTATAAACCATACTATAGATTACTCTATAGACTAGTCTATAGACTAGACGATAAATCACTCTATAGACTAGTCAATTGAAAATACTATAGATTGCTCTATTAACTAGTTTGTAGACCAGACTATAGATTACTCCATAGTTTAGACTGTAGATTGATCTATAAACTAGTTTGTACATCTGACCATAGAATACTCTATAGACTAGTCTATATAACAGACTATAGATTAATCTACAGACAAGACTATAGATTACTTTATAGACTTGTCTATAGACCAGACTATAGAAAGATCTGTAGACTAGTCTATAGATCAGGATATTGATAGATCTATATACTAGTCTCTAGACCAGACTATAGATAACTCTATAGACTAGTTTATAGACCTAACTATAGATTAGTCTATAGAGCAGACTAGAGATTATTCTATTGACATTTCTATAGATTATTCTATAGACTAATCTATAGATTATTCTATATACTAATCTATAGATTTTTCTATAGATTAATCTATAGACTAATTTACAGATTTCTCTATAGTCTAATCTATAGATTATTCTATACACTAAACTATAGATTATTCTATAGACTAATCTATATATTATTCTATAGACTAATCTATAGAACAGGCTATAGATTACTCTATAAACTAGACTATAGATTACTCCATCGTCTAGACCATAGGTTACTCTATAGACTAATCATCATATTTCAATTCTATTAGGATTTTAGTTTTTATCTGACCAATTCAAAATCTATATAGATTGCATGATCATGTTCATTGGGATTTAAACCATTTACTCCCTCGACCAATTTCGGATCGGCATTATAGAAATGTGGCAATGAAGCTAAAATAGGTGCTCCATTACAGGGCTGTAAGCTCATTGTACCCTTGGGTGGGCAAGTATCCAAATCTTCGGGATCATCACAAAAACAGTGTAATTCGGGTGTGTTCTAGTTAAAGGAAATATCCATTAGATTTATTTCTTTTTTCTTTACATTTTCTACTTACCCTTATATCCCCCAAATCCAAAGTAAAATAACTAGCTGGCAATCCCGCATATTTTGATTTGCGCACATAATGAGCACCCAAAGAACGACACAAATCCGGTGTAAAAGCCCACAAACCCTCATCTTTGTGCAGAAAAGGAGGAAATACTGTTGAATCGGTTCCTATAAATTGATTGCAGGCATCACCGGCCCAAACATCCAGCTCGGGTTCATCTTGAAACATTATAATTTTACCCATTTTATGAACATTTTTAACACCTCTGCAGGCGGTAAATTTTCCAGCATCTGAATGATTGGCCTAAAGAACAATAACAACAAATTAATGAATTTCATTAAAGTAGTAGGAAAAGCCATTCAATCTTTAACTTACTGCCTGCATAAATGAAAATAGAAAATGTGTTTCGTTCACCTGCACTGCCTGTTTTATCTCACCCGTATAGAAAGCTGTACATAAAGCTTTCGAGGCAAATTCCTCGGAAGAACAATCCACCATTAGACCACGAAAGAATATATCCATAAAGGGTGCGGTAATAACACCTTTTTGTCCACGAAATACTATATCAATGGCCTTAACAATTAATTCCATCATAGCAGCCTTTTCGCGCAAAACTATTATAGATATGGGCTGGAAAGGGAAAGAGAGAGAGAGAGTGAGTAAGTGAGTGAAAGTAAAAGAAAATTAAAACAATAAGTGTTTGTTTTGTTTATTAAAGAAATTTTAAACGTATTCCTGTACTGTGTCAGTGTGCCATAAAGTAATTTGTAGGCAATTATTTATGATTGCCAATTCATAAAGGAAAAAGGAAAATATTTAATAAAGAAATTATAATCAATTAAGGAAAGGTAAAGAGGTTAACTAACGTTCAGAATGTTTAAATGGATTTAAATTATATTTACGAAAGATATTCCTTGGAATATTCTTGAAATTCTTTTTTAATGAAAATAGGTTTTCTTAAAAAATTTCAAGCCAACATAGAAAATTCTTAATTGCTGTAATCGGCTTTAGGAATTTCGTATATTCCAGGAATACGAAAAGTCTTTTCAATATAGATATGTATAGAATTGGGAATGTTAGAACATTAAAAGCTTAGCATTTTTAAAAATGATAAACAAATTTTATGCAGTTTTAGAAAGTCTTTCATTATATGCTTTTAAGGTTTAAAAAAATGTGCTTTTACAAAAAAAAAAAAAAAATAATTTTTATTAGCAATTGCTAAAAAATATTTTCTTTTAAAATTAAAAGCTAATACATGTATCAGAAAATTACAAGTTATGTAAAAAATTCTATTGGATACAAAATTATCTTTTAAGTATAAAATATGCAAAATTATACTCTTAGCTATAAAATATCCAAAAATAGAGCATATTTAAATTGCTAAAATATGCTCTAAAATTATAATTTTCTATCGACATATAACAAAATATGTAGCTAAGCCTAAAATATGCAAAAATATGCTGCTAGGAACAAAATATGCAAAAGTATGCTGCAACAAATCAATAAAAAAATGCTTAAAATGATCTGATATGGGTAACTAACTAACAACGGATCATTTGAAGCCCAGAACAAAATATGATTTTGCATATTTTTCTTATCTTAGCTTTGACTACCAGAAGATTTTGAAATTATTAGACTGAGTTTTGACCCCCAGAACAAAAAACATTGTCTCCGGAAATGTTTTATCTTTCAGGAATTTGAAAAGTTTTGTTGTTTTTCCTTCGGTTTGAGAATATTCTTTATGAAAAGAACTTAGCACCGTTGGCACAACAATCCCTTTATTCCTAAAATTTAAGTCATAGAATCACTGTGGTTCAATATTTAAGAATTAAGGAAAGATTTCTTAAAAACTATTTTGATAATTTATGAATTTTAACCAAGAGCAGATTACTTCGATAACTAAGAAGACTCATAACACAGGAACTAAAGTATAATTAATTTCAGGCAGAATTTGCAGTAATTTTCCTTAAATACTAAAAGTATTTACAATAGAGGAAATATTCTTTGCAATAAATAAATCGAGAAAAAATACGTTAACAATCGTAGATCGTTCCTAAAGTCTCATTAGCATCAAACTATTAGCCAAAGTTGGTTAGCACATCCGGGAGTAGGTGCTTATCACCCCAATAAAGGCATTCCTCAGTTAGAGTAAAAATTAAGATGAATTTCAGCCAGAGTTTGCTATTTATTTACTTATTTTATTTATTTATTTATTTATTTATTTAATTGTTTTATTTACTCATTTAGTTATTTATTTATTTATATACTTATTTATTTTTTTTTTTTTTATTTATTTGTTTATTTATATATTTATTTATTTACCTATTTACTTATTTATTTATTAATTGGTTAATTAATTTATTTATTTACTTATTTTTTATTTATTTAATTTATTTAATTATTTATTAATTTATTTATTTATTTATTTACTAATTTATTTATTAATCTATTTATTTATTAATCTATTTATTAATTTATATATTTTTTATTAATCTATTTGTTTACTCATTTATTTATTCATTTATTTATTTATTTACTTATTTATTTATAAATCTATTTATTTATTTACAAATTTTTTATTTATTTGTTTATTTACTTCCTTATTTATATATTTATTTACTTATTTATTTATTGACGTATTTATTATTGCCATTGTTTACTTATATATATATATATATATATATATATATATATATATATATATATATATATATATATATATATATATATATTATATATATATATATATATATATATATATATATATATATATATATATATATATATATTATATATATATATATATATATTTTATATATATATATATATATATATATAATTATTTATTTTAATTAAACCTATAATTTATTGAAATTAATTAATTTGCCATCACTACAAAAAAAAAATGGCCTAATGTGTGAGCAGTTGCCACGTCATGTTAGATTTGCTAAATAACTTTGGATAGTGTAAATTCTTATGGAGGCGAACAATTTAATTTTGAATTATTCTCTTTTAAGAAGTTTAAATTTTATTATTTTAATTTTTTTCTTTTTTTTTTATTGAATTTTTTCCTATCTTTTGATTTACTTACCGCTATGAGAGGATGAACCATTGTTATAATTTCCTCTCCCGTTAGGGGAGCTGAAGCTTTAGCATTAAAGATAAATGTATTACGCATATGATAGGTCACCGTATCCTCTACTTCATCATCTTCTAAATCATATTTTGATTTCCATTCGCTAGGAAAACAAAAAAAAAAAAATTCCCAAAATTTTAATATATTTTTTTAGGTTTTTTTTTTTAATTTTCCTTTAACCTACTCAAATACAAATGGTCCTATTTCATGTAAATTCGGTTTGGCCCCCTGCAAAAATTCCTCCGCATTTGTTATATTAAACACATAGAAATAGAAATGCAAAGGAAAGGGGGTATTCTCCCATAACTCTCTTATATCCGAACCAGGTTTTAAATTCACTTGCATTTTCAAAATTAATTTCAAAATTTTCGGAAATATCAACCAGCCATTCATTATGGCAAATATGAAAACACCACCCGAAACAATTAAAAGTTTATTACGATTAATTTGCATGATGATGAAGGGAAATTTTTGTAATTTAAATTTTCTAAAATTTTTATAAAAATTTAAAACAAAACGAAAGATATAATAATCGGTTAAAATGAATAAAGCCACTATGTTAAATACAGTTTGAAGAATTTTTAAATCAAAAAATGTTTTTTTTTTTTTTTTTAATATTTTGCGTTTTATCTTAAATTTTCTTCTTATTAAACAACCGTTTTGCTTGAATTACTTGTTATAACTAAATAAAATACTTAAAATTTATGTGTCTATTTTTTGCAACATTATTTTAAGTTTTTTTCTATTCATTCATCGTTTTATTGGTACGTGCGAACTTTTGCAGTCAAAAACAAAACGTTTTGATTTTTTAATAGTTTTTCCATATATTTTTTATTTTTTTTCTAATAGTAAATAATCTTTATTATATGTATGTAAAGGGAAAATCCTATTTGAGAACTTGCAATTGAAAAAAAAAACTTTAAATGATTATTAACATTAACATTTTTCTCGTAACAATTATAAGTAGCAGTAATATTCAAAGTTTTAAAGTTGGTAAACCACGACTTAAGATAGCTCTATGGCAAGAACCAAAAAAAAAAAAAAAAAACAAAAAATTAAAAAAGAAATCAATTATAATTTATTAAAAGTCTGGCAGCCTTCTATTTGTGTTGCCATATGCTGAAAAAGAAAAGGAAATTTCTTATCACCCAAATATATTTTGAAATTTTTATTAAATTTTATCCAGTACAGATTTATAAAAAAAAATTGTTACCAATTTATGGATAAATTTAAAATATTTAAAATTTTACGCTTGAAAGGAACGTAAATTGTTTACACTGGGCTAAAAAAAGGTTAAAAACTCATAAGAATTTAGGAGAAGGGTGGGAAAATATATTTTAAACAAATTTTAATTTCATTTCAAAATATTTATTGCAGAATTAATATTTCTTTTAAATTCAAGCCAATCAATCTACTTCAAAATAGTATTATTTATTTAAAGATGCCATATTAAAATCATGTCCCCAGAAGCTAAAATAAAAGGAATTTTCCCAAAAAGAAATGTATGACTATTTTTTTTTTTTTTTTAATTCAACTTAGTAATATTAATACTATAAATTACAAAATGTTTTTAAAAATTAATTTAATTCATGAATTTTTTTTTTTTTTTTTGAATTACTCCTTTTTAAATCATTTTAATATGCGTTTAAATATATTATTTAATTTAAGATTTAAAACTTTCCCTAGTGACTTTCACTAGTCACATTAAGCTCAAATTACATTAACGCGTAGTCAGCAACAGTATCAGCAAAAATAATAGACTATAAACTAGACTATAGAATAAACTATAGACTAGACTATAAACTAAACTATATAATAGACTATATACAAGACCACAGAGTAGACTATAAACTAGACTGTAGAATAAACTATAAACTAGACTATAGAATATAATAGTATCAGCAAAAATAAAAAAAAACATGTTGTTGCCTTTATAATTACACTGAAGTATAGCCGCAATAATTTGCAACCACCATCTTGCTTTATTCTACTTGTGTACTATAGCCTCTCATTTCGTTGTCACTCTTTCTATCTCGCTCTTAATGTGAAAGCAGCGGCAGTACATTTATAAATAGGGCTAAACAAAACAGCACTGCAAACTGCTGCTGACCAAATGTAATCAACTTCATAACAAATAGTACATTCCAAATTATCAGCTGATTGTGGCAGCAGACACTGCTGCTGACTACGCACTAATTTAATTTGGGCTTTAATAATTTCCAAATTAATTTTAATATTGTGTTAATTATTCAAAAATAACTTTTGTTAAGTACTGTTTTTTATTTTTTTTTTTTTTCGTATTTTATTTTATGCGTTTTTATATCTATAAATGTTTTAAAGTAATTTATTGCAATTTTTTTTCTCTTAATATCGACGACTTTGACGTTGTGCTTTGTTTGTCTTCCACGTTAACGTCACATGAGGTAGTTTGTCCCCCACCCTTATTTATTATTATTTTTTTTTTAATTTATTTAAGTAACAATTACACTGGAAATTGATATGCCTCATTGAGTTAGAGAAATAAATACATTGAGACTAAAGAAAGGGAAAATCTAATCTAGTCCATAGTATAGTTTACTCTAGTCTATAGTTTATTATGTAGTTTATTCCAGTCTATAATTCATTCCATAATATATTCAATAGTCCATTTACTAGTCTAGTCTGTAGTCCATCTAGTATATAAACTGCTCTATAGTCCAGTCTATAGTTCAATCTATAGTCTGGCCTATAGTCTAGTCCATAGTCAAGTTTACGGTCTATTCTATAGTTTAGTTTATAGTATATTATATTATTATTATTTCTATAGTCTAGTCTATAATATATTCTATAGACTAGTTTATAGTCTGCTCTATAGTCTATTCTACGGTCTAGTCTATAGTCAAGTTTATGATCTAATCTATAGTTTAGTTTATAGTCTATTCTATAGCTTAGTCTGTGGTCATGTTTATAGTCTATTTTATAGGTTAGTCTATAGCCTATTCTTTAGTCTATTCTATATTCTAGTCTATAGTCTAGTTTATAGTCTAGTCTATAGTCTAGTTTACAGTCTAGTCTATAGTCTAGTTTATAGTCTAGTCTATAGTCTATTCTATAGTCTAGTCTATAGTCAAGTTCTGTAGTTTAGTTTATAGTATATTTATAGTCTATAGTTCTTTCTATAGTGTAGTCTAGCCTATAGTGAAGTTTATGGTTTAGTCTGTGATCAAGTTTATAGTCTACTCTATAGTCTATTCTATGGTCTAATCTATAGTCAAGTTTATGGTCTAATCTATAGTTTAGTTTATAGTCTATTCTATAGTCTAGTCTATTGTTTATTATATAACCTAGTTTATAGAATATTATATTGTATGGTTTATAGTTTGTTCTATAGTCTAGCTTATAGTCTATTCTATAGCTTAGTCTGTGGTCAAGTTTATAGTCTATTTTATAGTTTAGTCTATAGCCTATTCTATGGTCTATTCTATATTCTAGTCTACAGTCTAGTCTAGACTAGACTATAGTTTAGTTTATAGTCTATTCTATAGTCTATTCTATAGTTTAGTCTATAGTCTATTCTATAGTCTAGTCTATAGTTTAGTCTATTCTATAGTCTAGTTTATAGTCTAATCTATAATTTATCTATAGTCTAGTCTATACTCTATTCTATGGTCTAGTCTATAGTCAAGTTTATAGTCTATTCTGTAGTTTAGTTTATAGTATATTTATAGTCTAGCTTATAGTTCTTTCTATAGTGTAATCTAGCCTATAGTGAAGTTTATGCTTTAGTCTGTGATCAAGTTTATAGTCTATTCTATAGTCTAGTCCATAGTCTAGTCTGTAGTCTAGTCTATAGTCTAGTCTATATTCTAGTCTATAGTCTAGTCTATATTCCAGTCTATAGTCTAGTCTATATTCTAGTCTATAGTCTAGTCTATATTCTAGTCTATAGTCTAGTCTATATTCTAGTCTAGTTTATAGTCTAGTCCGTAGTCAAGTTTATTGTCTAGTCTCTACTAGATGTTACAGTATAGTCTTTAATCACTTTATAGTTCAATGTGTAATCAAGTCTGTAGCCTATAGCCTGGTCTATTTATAGCTTATTTTTTCTATTTTATAGTTTATTCTAGTCAAGTCCATAGTCTAGTCTATAGTCTACTCTACTGTCTAGTTTAAAGTCTAGTCTATATCCTACTTTGTAGTCTATTCTATACTCTCGTCTTTTGTCTGGTTTATAGTATAATTTATATTTTAGTCAATAATTTATTGTCTAATCTACTCTGCGCTCTAGTTTATAGTTTCTTGATAATTTCCCTCAGGGTTTTATAAAAACTTGTCATTTACTATTATTTTCTAATAAAATTTTATTTCAATATTATTTTCAGTTTGTAAATAGTTTTCTAGTTTTTATCTATTAAAGGTATTTTGAAAAGTTTTTTCCATTTCTTCTATAAACAATTTTAATTTTGTGAAAATTTTATTAAAGATGTGCAAAAATTCACACCAATTGTTATTAGAGAAAGTGCTAATAATGACCGTGACATTTCAAGAATTTTTAATTGAATTCAATTGAAACTATAAATGTTTATATAGAAAGGATGTATAATTATAATAATTAAAAATAAAAAGACTGAAATTGGTCTACTAAAACAAATGAATTTTGAATAATTTATTTTTAGACTAAATTAAATTTTGACAGTATGCTTGTAAAGGGACACTAAAAGTACTAAAATATAATAAATAAAGAAGAGAAGAAAACATTGCATAACAAATAAAAAACTAGTCTGTTCAGACTATACAAAATTTTTCAACTCTATGAATAATTATCAGACAAATGTCTATAGGTTAGATATTTTTTTTACAATTTTTTACTTTTTTATTTCTTGAAACCCTTTTAAAACTAGCTTTTGTTATCTTTTAAATTCCTATTTTCAATATCAAGACTATATATAATACATAGTTTTTGTATTTCAATGCTAAATGTTTGTAATTTGTTTCTTAAGAAACAATTACTTAACAAAACAATCAAATGTCATTTATTCATTTTTTATAATTTTTCTTATATTAAATATTTCTTTTTGCGTAAATGATAATGAAAAATTCATATATTTCACACCTGCCAATATTCCATAATTATTTAAATAGCAAACGTATTAGAAAAATAAAACAATTTTTCCCAAAAACAACCGCCTCCTCCATACTTGGAAATAATGCATTTTCCACTTAAACTACACCCTAAAAATCAAGTACAAATAAATAATTACACTAAAATACATTCGTACTAACTATTATTTAAACTAGTTTCTTTTTTAACAATTAGAAAAAGAAAAAACGAGAATAAGTGTATTTGTGTGAGTGTATAACTTAGTCTATTAAATATTTTTATAGCCCACGAATATTTGCAAATACAATTGACACTTTAATTGCTCAAAAAACCAACAAATAAATACCCAGCAAAAAAAAAAAACGAGCAAGTGCTTCCAAAAAAAAAAAAAAAACTCTTGCACCACTTCAAAAGTCGACCTAAGTGCATATTTTGCACTTTTTTAGAAGTTAATAAAAATTACTTTCAAAAAGTGTAAATCCATATTTAGACGAAAAATGGTCAATAATTTCTAAGAAAATAAAAATATAGCAAATTGCAAAGTATTTTTATAATCTATTAACAAAGCTAAAATCATATTTTTATTAAAAAATTTTATAAATACAGTTTTAAGAGAAGTACTTCAAAAGCAATGAACAAGAAGCATAAAAGAAGAACATCATATCAATGACAACCATGGGTTCAAAAAAGAATGTCTGCAGCTCTTTTTTCAGCACTAAGTTCTTCCTTCCAATGACAACACAGTGTTAAAATCATGACTTTTTCAGTTCCTTTTTTTTTTTTTTTTTTACTGGGTACGTAACAAATTGAAATAGAAAAGAATGCATAAAAATAAAATATGGTAGCTTTTAGAAGATTGTTTTGATTTTGGTTGGTGGTACCTTGAAAATATGCATATGTCAACAGAATAGTTAAAAAAAAAAAATGTGAGCAATTATTGACTAAATTATATACTAGATCATAAACTCGACTATACACTAAACAATATATTAGGCTATAGACTAGACTATAGAGAAGACTATAGACAAGATTATAGACAAGACTATAGACTATACAATGTACTATATTATATACTAGACTGTGCACTAAACTTTAAACTTTATACTATAGACTAGCCAATAAACTACACTGTATACTAAAATAAATACTATAAACTAGACTGTAGACTTAACAATAAAGTAGACTACGGACTAGACAATAAACTACGCTATAGTCTAGATTCTAGACTATAGACCAGATAATAGATTAGACTATAAATCAATCTACTCACTATATGGACTAAATTATAAACTACAATATAGACTGGGCTATAAACTAGATTATCGACTACATTATTTAGTAGACTATAGAATAAACTACAAACTACATTGCAAATAGTCTAAACTAGAAAACAACTATACTATAAACTAGACTAGAAACTATATAATAGACTATTTATAAACTAGACTATAGACAAGATAATATACTAGACTATAGACTAAATTGATAATAGACTAGACTAGAGACTAGACAATGGACTAGACTATAGAGTATACTATATAGTAGGCTTTAGACTATACTGAAAACTAGACTATAGACTAGCCTCTAAACTTGTCTATATATAGACTATAAACTATACTATAGCTGTATAGACTAAATTATAAAATACAATACAGACTGGATTATAAACTAGATTATGGACTACACAATTGTATAAATAATGGACTAGACTTAAGAATAAACTAGATTATAGACTAAACTATAAACTAGACTGTAGACAATCTAAATTAGACTATAAAATATACCATAGACTATTAACTATAATAGACTAGACTATAAACTAGAGTATAGATAAGATAATAAACCAGACTATAAACTAGACTAGAAACTTGACAATGAACTAGACTAGAAACTAGACTATAGATTAGATATTATACCAGACTATAAACTAGACTAGAAACTAGGCTATAGACTAGAAATTATGCACTACACTAAAAAATAGACTATAGACCAGATAATAAGCTAGACTAAACTACGCTATAGTATATATATATTGGGTCATATAGAAAAAATCCATGGGTTATTTTTTTTTTAATTTTTGAAGTAAAATTTTCCTTATTGAAAATCAATTTTAATCAAGTATATATTTGCCATTATTATCTATGACCTATCTATGCCATTTTCTGGGTAGCTTCATAATTCCATCGCTGTAGAATTTCTGTGGTTTATCGACGAAAAACTTGGCCAAGTAATTTTCAGCAGTTCTCCGGTGGTTGGGCAATTTCTTTATCATCAAGGGAGTTTTGTAGAGACCGAAATAAATGGTAGTTAGACGATACAAGAGTCCGGGCTATACAGTGGGTATATCAAAACTTCCCAGCCAAGTGCAGTCAATTTTTGACGGGGGTCATCAAAGATGTGTGTGTCGTGGAACTGCAATGATGGAACACAATATCTTTTCTGTTGTTAACAGTATAGTTTAGAATTGATCGTAATGAATAATTCCCTTCCTAACCCACCAAACATTCAACATAACCTTGTTTGCCATCAAACCAGGCTTTGAAGTCGTTTGTGGTCGCCGGCCTTTGACCATGATTTTTTTTTTTGCTTAATATTCTTGTAATGAACCCATTTTTCATCGCCTTTAATGATCCGCTTCAAAAATGGTTCGATTCCGTTGCTTCTTAATCAAATTTCTTTGCAATAATACATGAGGCACCCAAGCATCATCGGTCTTCTTTGGTTAGTCAGCTTTTTTTAAATGATTGACACCGAAATTTCCCGTATGCTATCGAGCAAATTCCTGGGTCCTGCGTTCACTCACAGCATTCTCAACGTATAACTTCATATACCAGCGACAAATTAAAGAACTGTCTTCACCAAAAATGTAACCTGAAATGTCATCTTTCAAACACGTAATCGTTTGATGGAATCGAATAGGTGTTACCCGATATAAGGGCATCAACATAATCTAGTGAAAAAAAAAATCGCGGATACTTTTTTGTATGACCAATATAAAACTAGACTATAGACGAGATAGTAAGCTGGATTATAAACTAGACTATAAACTAAAATCTAAAGTTATACTGTAGACGAGATAATAGACTAAACTATAAACCAGACTAGAAACTAGACAATGGGTGTTGACTATAGAATATACTATAGACTGAACTATAGACTAGAATTTAGGCTAGAGCATAGTCTATACTCCTGTCTAAATTGTAGTTTATGATTTTACCTATAGTTTATTTTATAGCCTTGTTATGGTCTCAGCTATAGTCTAGTCTATAGACTGGAGTAGAGTCAAAACTATAATCAAGCCTATAAACTTAGTGCTATATAAATTTCCTAAGAAAATAATTTTAATTTATTTAAATATTAATAAATGAAATCAGAGAATCATTAGTTTCCACCAAAACATAATTCTTTTGAATTGTTTTTGTTTTAATGATCAATTTACATTTTTTTTAAATAAATAAATAAAAACTTTATTAAATTAAAATGCTTAGCAACAAATAATTAAGAATTTATTAATGTAAAATAAACAAATTTAATTTTATTATTAAGCCGGTAGCCAAACGTCCGTCTGTCTGACTGTCTGTCAATTTGGGTTTCTAATAACAAACGTAAATGTTTTAATTAAACTGGCTTTTCTTACATTTAATTTTAAATAATTATGCAAATAATGCAAAAAAAAAATACATTAATTTATTACTTTTTTATGTAAATTTTTTTTGTTTAATGGTCAACAGGTTCTATTTAAAATAAAATATAAATAAATAAATTTAATGAAAATTAGAATCATTTTGGAAAGCCTGATGATAGGCTGATTCAAATTTGGTGGAAGTATTTACAGTACTGCACAAAATTATAGTGCGCTTCTATTAAACTAAAAAAACATCAAAACTTAAATTTTTTTTTTCCAGTTAATTAAAGGTATTTTTTCAAATTTATTAAATTAGTTTCACAATTCAGTTTAGAAATACAAAATTAAAATAATATTTCAATTTCTTTAGAACAACTTAAAAATGAAGGAGTCAAAATTATAGCACATGATTTTATTAAATATTAATTTAAATCCATTAAACGAAAAGCTTATCCAAATTTTAGCTTTTAATATACATTTTATTCTTTTTGGAATGGAATTGACCAATTTAGAGCACTCGTCTGTAGTAATTTTAGACTAAATGTCTTTTATGGCATTTCTTGATATCTTGTATTTTTCAATATCACGATCATTAATAGGCCATATATTTTCGATTCGATTTATATCTGGAGATGTTGGTGGCCAATCTAGCACATATATATTTTTTTCTCTGAACCAATCCATCGAATAATTTGCCTTATGAGACAGTGCATTACCTTGTTGAAAATAGCTTTGGATCGTTCCAAAACCAAAAACTCTTTCTTAATATGCAGGTAATTCATCGAAAATCAATTTGGTATAGTTCCTAGCATTTAAGCGTCCTTCATAAAATAGTAATAAGCCGGTACTATGAGCTGTAAAACATCCCCATACGCTAAAAGATCCACCACCACCTTGTTTGTGCTCTTGGCTGAAAACAGAATGACTGATCCTTTTCTTGCATTGTAAGCCGAACAAATGATCGATTTTTTCGATTAATAAAATCAAAATGGGATTCGTCGCTAAAAACAAACTGATTTCAGTCTCTCTGTCCATTTTACATAATTTTTGCACCAATCAAATTATTTTTTTTTTTTTTGTCTGAAATTTGTTGCGATAAGGACGACGTTCTTTGGTGTAGCTTTTGAGACCAAGTTAAATAAGATGCCGACGGGTAGTACTTGCGCTAATTGATTTTCCAAGACCATTCGGAAGCTAGTTCGCGACTACCAGCGGATTACAAATTTGTACCAAATATCGATCTTGTACAGGAGTTGGACGTTTAGAACGTCCCTGGCCGGGTTTATTTGAAAGTGGTTCTCCAGCAGAAACTTTTTTGGCAATATTGTAAACACATTTCCGTGAAACACCTAGCTGTTAGATATTTCGGCATAGGAAAAATTTTCCAAAAGCAAAGCAGTTTTCTGCTCCATAGTAACACTTTTATGACCCATAACCTTAAATACATAAAACGCTGATGTTAATTGTAAATAAAACAAAAAGTTTTCAGAGAATTATCTTAATATTTTTTTTTTATTATGATAGAAACATCTATGACAATTATGTTTGAAACATACATACATATCGGCCAAATACTAGCTACGGTTGGTCCATATTTTCAATGACTCTGAGACATAATTGATGTTCAATGTCGTTAATGTGCCTAATTATCTCTCCTTTAGCTCTTGAATTGTTTTTGGCTCATTGACGTACACTTTTTCTTTTAAATATTCCCAAAGAAAGAAGTCCAACGGTGTCAAATCACATGATCGTGGCGGCCAATTAACATCGCGACGACGTGAGGTAATACGGCCATTGAATTTCTCGCGCACAAGAGCCATTGTTTCGTAGGCTGTGTGGCGCATGGCACCATCCTGTTGGAACCACATATCGTCTAGGTCCACATCCTCAATTTCTAGCCACAAGAAGTCCATTATCATCTCGCGATAGCGAACCCCATTCAAGGTAACTGCTAGGCCAGCCCATAAACCGCACCAAAAAGGCACTCCTTGTGGATGCATCGACTTTTCAACAATCACTTGTGGATTCTCATTTGCCCAAATGCGGGAATTCTACTTGTTAACGAATCCACTGAGGGGAAAGTGTGCCTCGTCGCTGAAGATGAATTTCTTTGTTAAGTTAGCATTGGCGACGTCTGAAATGGTTAGTAGGCATCAGCTCTTGAGTCAATTGAATCTTGTAAGCGTGTAAATTCAAATCTTTATTAAAAATTCGCATCAGTGATGTTCGTGAGATGTTCAATTGTAGGACACGACGACGAGTCGAGGTTGACTACTCTTCTGCCACACTTTCGCGAGCAACATCAATGTTTTCCGCAGAACCAACTGAGCGAGCATCTAAAGGTGTTTTCACATTTCCTACAGACCGGGTTTGCTGAAATTTGCGCACAATTCTCCTGATTGTAGATACATTTGGTCGATTATGCTGACCAAAAAAAAAAAAAAATCACGAAAAGCACGAAATGCATTTTGATTTGAACGCCCTCGTAAAAGGCTTTAACAATCATAACGCGCTGCTCAATTGTGTACCTCTCCATGGTCACGTTAAGTTGTGACTCACAGTTAACAACGTGCGTTATGGTTGGACCATACTTAATAAAAACCAAAAAATTTTGAAAAATCTTGAACGATACACACTTAAGTAATAGTTTTAACATTTTTAGTCCGATTTAGCCGCAAATTTTTAATTTAGCATTTGGCATAATATTTGGCAGTTTTTAATAATGTATTTAGCATTTTCTAGCATTTTTCAAAATGAGGACAAAATTAAAATATTGAAATTTAATGTTTATACTATTGTCATTGTTGTCTCTTGTTCGTATCGTCCCTTGCTGGTGTCACACCATGTGGCCAATGAGTCGCCCGTGAGGGCGATTGTTGAATGTCAGTGTGTACCTTGTGTGTGTTATACTTGTTGCTGTATGTTGTATGTTTGATGTTGGCGTGTGGCGGGCCACCAGTCCCGAACTATTTGGAGTTCAACTGGTAGTAGTCAATTTTGGCTACGAAGTCCGACCGGTGACTTAATACTGGTACCACGGGTGTCAGGAGCCCCTGGAACTTGTTTCCAGCCTGACAGTTGGAGTGGCCCCTTGGGGAGCTTTCGTGGTGGCTGTGGTTTAGACCCAAATCGCGGGTAGAGCGCAAGCTCAGTGTGGAGTTGCATTGCAACCGGGTGCCGTGACCCATAGAGCGGAAGGAGTTTTAGATAGGCTCCGCTCCTGACCAAGGGGGAAGGCATGTCCAAATGCATGTCTCCAAATTGGTACTCAGGTGTAGCAGTTTGTTGCATCTGGGGGCGTTGGTGGGCGCATTGTACTCACCCGGTGTTAAGACCACCGTGGGGTTGGGCCTTCGGGCAGGTACCCACGTAAATCTTGAATCTTGAACACATCTGTCTGCAAAATGTCCGCCACGGTGGCTTGTCTTTTCGGATAATATCTCATCATAGCTCATACGTGGTAGAGAAAAATTCCTTTCTCTCCAACCTAAGATTGCTACTTTGTCTTAGTGTGTTGTTAAGATTGACAGGAAATAGGTAGGGTGCACCAGCACCTTGGGATTTTCTGAGTTCTGAAGCTGGTAGAACGCAGGTTAGAGGTCTTAACTAGGACTTAAAAGTAGGTGGCACAGGAGCCAATAGCCCCTGGTGCTGCAACACTTGCTTGTCGGTGTTGTTGTACTGGACTGGCTGTTGGTTGAGGCCCTTCGGGGAGTCACGTGTTGGTTGTGGTTTCATGTGCTGTCTGCTATAGTGACGTTGGTTGGCGCATTATACTTCACCCGGCGTTAAGACCACCTTGGGGTTAGGCTGTCATGGCAGGTACCCACGTTAATCTTGAACACATCTTTCTGCAAAATATAGACATTAATGAAAATATCAGTAATTTTCATACCAGCACCAGTCATTAAATTAAAAAAAGGGTACAATTACGAAGTGCTTAGTTCAAAAGATTATTTAGTCCGTTTCGTGAATTTAATGAAAACTGATACATTTTCAAGGTGCAAAATTACAAAACAAAAACCTAATGAATTCTGTTGACTTTCTTACTATCAGCTAAAATATAAAATGTCATCGCAAGGTTAAACAAAATCATGCAAAATCATATTTTTCCTGTGCTTCAAATGAACCAAGCTTTTGCTTATTTATCCGTTTCAGACAATTTAAAAAATCTTGGCATTTATTTTTTATAGGATATTTTAGCCATAAAGGCATATTTTAAGCTTAGTATCACATTTACTTTCATAGAAAATTCTTAATTTATATTTTAGCAACTTAAATGGCATATATTCCACTAAAGAGCATAATATTGCATATATTGCACGCAATAAATTTTTTTTCATAATTTTTCTAAAATCCAATCGACCAATACTGGATGTAAGGTACAAACTTAAAACAATTTAAAATTTCTTTATTAAAAAAACTTTAAGAAAAAGTGAAGAAATAGTAGTATATTTTTGTAAAAAATAGAAAATTTTCATACTAATTTCAGGGTCCTGAACATTTTTCACGTCTAGACGAATTAAGAAAATTTTTTCAGCATATTATTTCGAAATATATTACAAATTATAGAATATTCAAAAAATCGCTCACATACCTCATGACTTATCCCCAAAAACAAAATAAAGTCGAGGCAAAAAATCAAAAATTCAAAAATTTAAAATTCAAGTATATATATCATTTTAACTGTAAGAAAAAACTTAAGTGAATTTTTTCTCGGATTGGATTATAGAAGTTACGATTTTTTGACAATTTTACATATCTCGTGTTAGCACAAAGTGACTACAAGATAATTTTTCTGAAAGCTTAGGTTCTCCTTACAACTCTTCTATGCATCTCAATTCTACTTATTTCAGAAACCGTAGTTAAATGCAATTAATGTAATCTTTAATATTAGATGCGGATTAAAAATATTAGATACATTTTTCAAAAGTTTTGAAATAGAGGTATATTTACTTGATGAAGTGTTTAGCTTTTAAGCAAATATTGTTATTTGCAAACAAAAAATATTTTAACATAAACTTGAAGGTATTAAAGTGGTGGATCTTGAACAGAACTGAACAGCCATGGAAAGTAGAATAGTTTGCATGATGCCAAGGGCTTTGAGGACTGGTCTATACACAGTAATCTTACATATGAACAGAAGTTTAAGAATTATAATGGATATTATCATGGTTAAGTGGTAGAATACATAATTTTCCACTGTCCACGGTTCCAACATCACTGTCACGACGAATTAGGTAATGTAACTAGGTGCAAACTGAAGAATATTGTAGGCTCTTTTTATTCTTCTACTTTCATTCTCCCTCCGTTTATATAATTAATTATAATAATTAAAATATACCAGTGAAAAAAGTACTTTATTAATTTAGTATTACTTTTAGCATTTTTTAAATTTTTTTCGCATTTTTTAACTTTATTTTAAACTCGATTTAGCAGAGTAATTTTTTCACATCTGGTCACACTGTTCATTATTCATTGGCAAGAGATGCAAAATGATTTACCTCTCTCTTATTCTAAATAGTTTTTTTTTTATTACATATACAAGTAATAAAACTAATTAAAAAATAAAAAGAAATTAAAGTTTTATCAATAATCTTTAAAATAATTCATATATAAACATTTACTTGTAAAGTGTGCTATAAATTTGATCAGTACTTTATATTAAATAAGAATTATTTTTAACTGTTAAAAGAATTTAAACGATATTTTTTTTTCTTCTTCAAGAATCGTAAAAAAAAGAAACACCTATTAAAATCCATTATCATTAATTAATGTATTGTCACTTCCATCGCCAAAATTTATTTCACAGTTGCAGTCAAGTGCCATAAATGCATTAACTTTAAAAAATATAGTAGAAGTTATAAATAGAAATAAAAATAAACATGTGTTTGCTAATTATCAACACTATTAGTAACTTAATCCGATATTATGAATTGATTTTTTTTTTTTTTTTTTTCTTTTTTTTGCTACTAATATTGCACACTTGACTTAATATTAAATTAATTTATAGCAAAGAAGGAAAAAATGATAAATATTTACTGACTAAATAAATCAAATATAAATGAGTTAAAAACTGATGGATAATGAATTAAAAAACAAAAAAGATTCTAAATTGTATTTTAATTATAAATTTAATTCTAAATTTTGGATAAGATACAAATGTTTTAATTAAAAAAAATATATATATCTTTTAAAGTTTATGAGGTTATGTAAGAAAAATATATACATACAGTGATTCCCCGACTTAACGAATACTCAGTTTAGCAGTTTAGACGTACGTCCAAATTTTTTTCATTGAGTACCCCTTATATTACGAACAATTCAAATATTTTAGTAATCGTTATTACGAATTTTTGCAAAATTATCATTTAAAATCTATATAATAAAAGAAAATAAATGCGAAGACATTTCTCATCAATTTGAAAGTGTACTACTCCATTTCTTATGCAAAAAGAAGAGAATAAGAAATTTTTGTTTGGAAAAGATTTTTCCATTCGAAAATTATTTTTTAATAAAAAAAAAAAATATTAATAAATAAAAACAGTCTAAATAGGTTACCAAAAACTTATTTTATTCCTTTTTATACCCTACACTACCATAGATGGTTGGGGTATTATGCGTTTGTGCTGATGTTTGTAACGCACAGAAAAATCATCCAACACCCACCTTAAAGAAACACTTTTTTGCAGATAACACAGCTATTCTATTCTAGGCGTTCATGAAAACCCCCAAGAAGCATCTAAACTATTGCAAGATCACATACTCTATCTAGAAAAATGATTCAAGCAATGGAGAATAAAAGTGTATGAACCGAAATCTATTCATATTACCTTCACGTTGCGGAGAGATTCGTGCACTCCTAATCCTGATAAATAATCAGATTATACCCCAAAAGAACGGAAGTAAAATATCTTGATATGCATCTAGATCGACGGCTTACGTGAAAATCACATATAGGTGTCTATTCTTGAAAACGCGTCGAAGAAGTGAAAATTTCCATTAAAACAAAAACAAAGTTTAAAAAATAGTTTTTGTTTACCATACATTTCTAAAATGGAATTTACCGTTTTTAAAAGAGAGAGAAACACGATAAAGTTCTCACGTTTATTACATTTTAAAAATATATGGTAAACAAAAACAATTTTTTAAACTTTGTTTTTGTTTTAATGGAAATTTTCACTTCTTCGACGCGTTTTCAAGAATAGGCACCATAGATACAAAATTAACCCAAATAAAGTTAAAATCGCTTCAAATTAATTGGCTTATTGGTAGAAATTCAAAATTAAGTCGAGACTGTAAACTGTTGATCTATAACTCAATTATAAAGCCAATATGATGCTATGCTATCCAACTATATGGGGCACAGCCTCAGCTTCAAATGTTGAAAAAATTCAAAGACTCCAAAATAAAATACTACGAATGATAATTGCAGCTGCCTGGTATGTGAAAAATGAAAACATTCACAAGGACCTTAATGTTACTTTTGTCAAAGATGAAATAAGAAAACACGCAGAATCGTATTTGAGGAAGCTTGAAATACACCCTAACCCATTTGCTCGAAACATAATGAGAAACGATGGCTGTAACCGTTTGAGAAGAAGGAACACATCAGACCTCCGCCTAAGCTAAACCCTTTGATTACATATAGTTTTACGTCCGACAGTGGTTGGACTTAATATAAATTAAGATTTAGAGTTAAGATTTGAATACTTATTGTTAGTTCACTTAATTTTGTGTAGATTCACTAAATAAATTTAGATGAAAACAAAAAAAAAAAGAACATTTTAACGATGTTCGTCTGACTGGCTGTCCATGTAAACCTTTTGCACAAAGTACAGTTCGAAATTTTCAAGCTAATTTGATGAAATTTGACACCTAGGTCTTTCATGACACACGGACGAAGCCTATTGAATTGATTATGATCGGTCCATTATTTTACCTAGCCCCCACACAAATGTCCTCCCGGAATAGGGGTTTAACGATCATAAATGCCTTAAATATAACAATATTTTAATGTAAGAAAGTTTTGTATAACTATCAATCTTTGTGCCAAATTTCATGAAGATCGGTCCATAATTGACCATAGCTACCATATAAAACCCTCTTCCCAAAATCACTTTGACGCGCATAAATCACATGCGCATGTTAGTATCAGGTTTATATTCGACAAAAATAAGTTTTATATAAGTAAAAATCATAGTGACAAATTTTATGAGGATCGCTCCATAATTTATTATAGCTCCCATATAAGCCCACTTTCGGGAGTTACCCTAAAGTGCATAAATTCATATAAATGTTAACGTAATATTGTGTATTCGTATATTTTATTTTACACTTAGTAAAAATATCAGTTCACAATTGTCCAAATGTCTAATATAAGACCCCTCCACGAATTTTGATGGACATACACAATGGTGTAGGGTGTATCTGAGCATAACCAACTGTAAATTTCTTCTATATATATATATATATATATATATATATATATATATATATATAAGATAACTAAATTGTATTTTAATGTTAAAAAGTGTAAATGTAGCGATTTAACAATTTTTTTCGGTTCTACGAATTGGCCTGACAATATATCATTCGTTAAACAGGGAAATAACCGTATTTGATAATAATTTACTATCACTAAGATTTTAATATTTTATTTTAATATATTTCAATTAAAAAGAATTTTAAACAATTTTTCTTTTAGTGTTGCTTTTTTACTTTTTTATTTGTCTTGCAAAAATTATTGTTTTTTTTTTCACACGCTTAATTATCAGTTTTGTTTTCATTTAAAGTTAAAACTATAGACAATAGGCTGACTGTAAAGCATTGATAAAATCTTAAAAAAACCCAAATATTTTAAAATTAAAATTTAAAAACTAATGTAAAAAAATTGATAGTCTAATCTATAGATTATCGGCCATAGATTAATAACTAAATATTTATGTGAGAGAAATAAACTTGATTCAATTGTGAAAAAGCTAATTCATGCAACAACAAAGTACATGTAGTCACATATATTTTGTTTTTGTGGCTTGAAAAGAATGAGTATTTTTTTTTTTTTTTTTTGAAAATTTAGTTTGAAGTTCCTCTCACATAACCTTCTAGTTGTATTCTATGCTATGGGCTATGTTCTACATTTCATTTTCATGTGATAATGAACATTTTCACTAAGTTTGCGCTATCAAATTCTAAATTTTATTTCATTCGATTTCATTTTGTTTCATAAATTTTTCATGAATTTTTTTTGTGTTCTCATAATCGAAAATGCCTTTATTTTATATGATTTCAAATCGACAATGGAAGACTAAATGAAATTTATTAGAAAAATAGATTTTAATAAAAAATATAAGCATCTGCAAATTATAAAAATAAGAAAGTTATTGTTGGTCAAGTCCAATAATAAAAAATGACCTGTTTTAGCGCATAATGTTTACTTGAACAGCTAGTCTGCCATACGGAAAATTAATATATATATATTTTTAATCAAAATTTATCAAAACAGAAATGAATCATAAAAAGTAACTTGCTCTCAATAAAATGGAATCATGTGTCTTGGAGGAGAAATGTAATCATTAATTTGTGTTGCAAAATATATGAAAGTAATCTCTAAAGTACGTGGCATAGATTAATGACCAGATATTTATGTGAGAGAAAATAACCTGATTCAATTGTCAAAAACCTAATTCATGCAACAACAAAATACATGTAGTCACATATATTTTGTTCTTGTGTTTAGAAAAAAATAAGTAATTTTTGAAAAAATTTAGTTCGAAGTGCCTCTCACATACGCTTCTAGTTGTATTCTATGGTACGTGGTTTGAAAAAAAGTATTGAAGGAACAATTGAAAAAGAAGCATTTTTAAATAACCAATGTGAAGAATTGCCGAAATTATAATGGAAATACTGCTTTTTGTATTAAATTTATAAATTTGTTTTCTTTTATATTTATTCTTATAAAAATTATTTGCTGTCACTTACTAAAACAAAATTAAAATGAAATGAATAAAAAATTAAATCAAATATGATTTCATTCGATTTACGGAACACAGTAAAAAGGATAGAGCGATTTTATTTTCACTTTCGATTTGAAATCACTTCGAAATACACAACACGGCTATATATTGTAGTTTTGTATAGTGACTATATAGTCACTATATATCCACTACATCGTTAAGGCTGAAGAGTAGACTGTAATCTATAATCACATCTGAATCTAGTCTTAAGTCTACCTTATTTTCTAATCGAATGTTTTGTTCTGATTTCAGTCTTTATTCTTTTCTTTATTCTACAGTGTACAGACTGGTCTGTAGTCTAGTCTGTAGTGCATAGGCTAATCCATAGTCTTGGCTCTAGTGTAATTTATAATATTTTCTATAAACAGGTCCACGGTTTGGTCTATAGTTTGAATAGTCTGTAGTCTAGCTTATAGTATAGTTTGTGATCTAGTCTATAGAATGGCCTATAGTATATAAACTAGTCGATAATTTGCTCTACATTCTAGTCTCTTGCCTAGTGTATAGTCTGGTCTATAATGTAGTCAATAGTCTAATCTGGACTATTGGACTATAGAGTCCAACCTACAGTCTGGCCTATAGTCTATATACTAGTGGATACTGTATTCTACAGTATGATTTATAATGTAAATAGTCTAGTCTATGGTCTAATCTATAGACAAGCCTATGGTCTAGTCTATAGTCTACTCTGTAGTCTAGTCTATAGACGCTTAGTCTATAATCTAGTATATGGTCTGGTTTATAGCGTAGTCTATGGTTTAGTTTATAGTCTAGTGTAGTGTATGGTTCTCAACAAAAAATTTTCAATATTTAGAAGCAATAACAATTGACGAAATCAATACATTATTATTGACTATGTGCGAAAGACACTCTTCCTTCCCATAGTGCTTCGGAGAAACATTAAAATCCATTTATTTTGCTTCTTGGCTCATCTCAAACAAAAATCAAGCATTATAAATGCACTTCAGTAATGGATATATTATAAAACGTCCCCAAAAATTGTAAAAAAGATAATATAAGCATTACTAAAGTGCATTATAATGCATGATTTTTGTTCGAAACAGTGATTGGCAATCATTATGGTTAAGAATCGATTTTCTCTATTAAAAAAAAAAAAAAACGATTATTTTATGGTCGTTTCAACACTAGCAACTTTATACTCAAATCGATTCTTAGTGATCGATTAATCGAAAAATTCAATAATTAAATTAAAATTTTTGTATTTAAAATTTTTATAGAAAGTTTTTGAGATGGACATATAAATTTCTGAAATATATTTAAAAATGTTGAAAAATAATTAGAAAACAAAAAGTTTATATTCGGCTGTACCGAATATTATATACCCCTTACCCATGTTGAGATGTGTTATATGAAAATAAAATACGTTATATTGGATGTAATTACAAATATATTTACCTATACTATACCTATGTAAACATTACTAACTTAAATAGAATCAAGATTTTATAAATCCTTATATCCTTATATACATTTAGGGGATTCACATAGTGTCATAAAATCGTATATTCTATAATAATATAATAGCATGAAAAAATACGATTGTTGTGAATAACCCCTAATAATTTAGTGTGCCATTTTGAATTTAAATCAGTCAAAAAATAAGCGAAAAAAAAAACAAAATACTTAATAGCCCGTTTGTTCGAAAAGTACATTTTAGATGTTGTGATGGTAGACTCAAGTAAATAAACAACACCTTTTATTTGTTTTTGTATAAAATCATCTGTGCTGATTAAATACGACAGCACAATAAACATAGCGAACAAAGTTCTATTATTTTAAGACACCTTTCGTTTGAAAAGCAACAACAATATTTTTTAAATCATTGTAAAAATTTAGAACATTATGATAATATGACATGATAACACACCTTGTAAATCCCCCAATTATAAAAATGTGTATGTTTGTTTATTTGTTTGTGTATCTCATATAAACGGCTGAACTGATTTTCACACCCATATAGTACTAGACACACATATAGTACCAGTGCTGGAGATAGGTTATAGGCTTTGTTAGACCCTCAAAAAAGTTTTTAAAGTAATTTTCACAACAAATTTCGAATAGGAGGTATAGGTCCAGGGATAGTAGTAGCTCCTATATAAAGTAAATATTAGTTATCGCAAATAGAATAGCGAAGCATACCGGTAAAACTGGTAAATAACAAATTTAATACATACTTTGAAATTTTACAAAAGTTCGCATATATTTAAGGAAGATATAAGGTGCAGAACAAATATTTTCTAAATGTAAAATAATATTAAATTAAACAAGTTAGAGTGCTATATTCGGCTGTTCCGAATCTTTTATACCCTTCACCATCTTATCGACAAATAATAAAGATTTACGCCTTAAAGTATGCTTTCATATTTTCACATTTATACTTACAAAAATAATCTATATTTTTTTCCAAACTACAAAAATACCAACAAAAACTTTGCTTTCCTGGTAAGCTAACAGGTGTACCGTCATAGAAATTTGCGAAGGGGACTTATATTACACCTGTGGTCAATTTTACTAAATGTAAAATAAAATATACAAATACCGAATAATGCGTTGATACTAACATCTAGATGATTTTATGCACTTTAGGGCGATTTCTGGAAGTGAGTTTATATTTATATGGGAGCTATGGTAAATTATAGACCGATTGTCATAAAATTTGGCAATTTTGTTTCTACTTATATAAAACTTATTTGTATTGAATATTAACTTGATGTTAACATTCGTTTAAAATATATGCAGGTTAAAGTGTTTTTCGGAAGAGACGTTTACAGTTATGGTCAATTGTGGACCAATCTTCATAAAATTTGATACAAAGATTGATATTTATACAGAACTTCTTTGCACAAAATTTCATAAAAACATTCTTATTTTTAAGGCATTTTTGAGTGTTTAAACTCTATTCCGGGGGGACATTTGCATGGTGGCAGGGTGAAATAATGGACCAATCACAACCTTGTATCATAAAAGTCCTACGTGCCAAATTTCATTGAATTATCTTTAAAGTTGCGATCCGTACTTTGTGCACAAAGTTTATACGGATAACCAGCTAGACGGACGGACGGACATCGTTAGATCAATTTAAAAAGTGATTCTGAGTCGATTGGTATACTTTAAGGTGGGTGTAGGGTGCAGTAAATAAATAAATAAAATATTTTTGTTCGAGTTGTCCACAAATTCGTGTAGTTATTTTTAGACTTTACGGGTACTCTAAAAAAATCTATCTAAATGAAAATTAAAAAAAAATATGAAAATAAAAAATTGCTTTCAGTGAGATTTGAACTTGAACATTCGTTTTTAATGACTAACGTCTTACTCAGCACACTATCTCGCACTTAATTTTCTAAGTGACAAAGACTTTTTTTAGTATAAAATATCTGTTTAGACAATTTGTAAAAAAAAACTAACATCAGAAGGGGTTCGAACCAACATCATTGTGGTTGTTAATCCCGCGCTCTAGCCAACTGATCCATGTAATTACAATATTACTCAGCTATTATACTATTAAGTATTTATTTATGTAATATAGAGTAGGCAAATAATAATGAAGCCTCATTACCAAGAAACTACTTTAATAAGTAGTTGCCATTACCCAGAACCAAAAAAGGGATGTAAACACAAAATTAAACTATATACTAAACGTTGATTCGTTAAAAAAAAAACAAGAACAACACTGATAGCTTCTGATGACTACTAAATTTATATATATACATATGTTTGTATGTAGATACATTCTAATACAAAAAACAACTACAATACAATTTAGCTAAATTAAACTCCATGCTTCCGTTATTAAATCCTTTAATGATTCTATCGTCTAAAATTATTTTCCTCCTTCATAAACTTTTCTTGCAAGCCAATCCCAGACATTTTCCATTAGATTCAGATCTGGTGAATATGGGGGCCAAAACAAAAGTTGAACACCTTGTTGATTAATCCATTGTTTTACTGCTCTGGCGGTATGAATAGGAGCGTTGTCGTGTTGGTACATCCAAGGTATGGGTCAAAAGAAATCATTAAATTTTGGAAATGCTTCCTCCAGAATGTTTTTGTAAGTCGTTGCAGTCATTTTGTTGGATACAAAAACCAATTCTATGGTACCATAATACGAAATGGCATCCCATACCATTATTCCGCCCTCTCGGCTGTGTCTGCGACTCAAAAATAATTCCTCCTTATTTAGGTCATAGAAGTAATAGTTATACACGTCGGGACCATCAATATTAAACTTTTTTCCATCGTAAAATACAACTTTAAACCAATTGTCGGACCATGTCATTGTATTTTTGGCAAACTGTAGACGTTGTGATTTGCGTTTTTCATTAAGTGGTGTTTTTTTTTTTGCTGTTTTCGTCGGTCTATGTATGGGCACGACTTTAAAATACGGTGCACTGTTCTTAGGCTGTTACTGACTCCACTTTTTTCACGTATTTTTGATACCGACATGGCAGAATTTGATGCAATTCTGAGAATTTTTCGTCTTTCTTTTGGAGTTGTTGTCATTTTCTTCCGCCCTTTCATGTTTTTCCATATCTTTCCACGTTATTTAAATAATTGTACACAACTGTCTTTCCTCTATTAATGTTTTTGGCTATTTGGACCGGATTCTGGCCCTGAAATTTCAAAATCAGAATTTTTTCTTTTTCAGAGTTATTAAGAGCCTTACCACGTCCCATTTTGATTAAAAAGTATTTAAAAACTATCAAATTAAAAATTCTCTAGCCGTTTATATTGAAAGAAATTCAAATCATAGCCTTCCTGATTAATATTGAAAGAATTCCTTATTCAAGTGATACACGAAATAGTACCACAGAAATACATGGTTTTAAATAAATGCATAATTTTAGTATAACAAAATATATTATATTTATTATTTCTTCAGGAAACTAAAGCCAACACTTTGAAATTTGGTTGCGCAAAAAATAAATTTTTTCTGAACTTTAGTTTAGGAGATTATCTAAATTAAAGTTAAAAAAAAAATGTGATTCCTTATTCAAGTGGCAGGCAGTGTATGTCTTCAATAATGAAAAAAAAAGTATTTAAAATCAAAAGGATAGAAATTTCTTAAAAATGCATTTGAAAATTGTTTTGTTGTTGTGAGTGTATCTTTAGTAAAAACGTTATTTTTTAATTATACAATATCATTATGTGTGTGAAGATAAATTCGTAAGTTAAATACGTCCCACACCTCTGTTAAATACGTTCCACACACTGTTAAATACGTTCCACACATTTTGCATTTCAAAAAAACTATTTTTAAAGCAAAAAAACACTTTTTTAAAAATAATTTGTATTATTTTATTAAAAAAAACATCACAATAAAACATTTTTGGAAAAAAACAAAACAAAGAAACATATACAGCATTAGGATATGGTGCAACAAAAATACCTATATTCAGGTCACATTGCGGGCCAGTTCGGACAGACCTGAATGGGGTTGTGATATATCACGCGAAAGCTCTAGAGGAGTAGAACTCAAAACTGCACAGGGTATATCCAGTTGTTTCTCAGGAGACATGCTACGAGGTGCTGAAGTTTGGCAAAATTCAATAAGTCTAAGAAACAGGGGGCCATATTTTGATTTTGGCCATACCTGAATGGGGTTATGGTACATGAAATTAAAGGTCTGGTGGAGTAGAACCCAAAACTGTTTACACAATATTCATTTATTTCCTAGGAAAGATTCTACGAGGGTCGGAACTTTGCGCAAATTCTTAAAAATTCAAACCTGAATGGGGGGCTTTTTGGACAGACCTGAATGGGGGTGTGATACATCGAATGAAAGCTCTAAGGGAGTAGATTTCAAAACTATATAGGGTATACCCAGTTGTTTCTCAGGGAACATGCTACGAGGGGTGGAATATAATTATTCATATTTCATACACATATATTCCATATTGTGTAGGGGGGGGGCATTTACGACAGGCCTGAATGGGGTTGTGATACATCGAATGAAAGCTCTAAGGGAGTAGATTTCAAAACTATATAGGGTATACCCAGTTGTTTCTCAGGGAACATGCTATGAGGGGTGGAATATAATTATTCATATTTCATACACATATATTCCATATTGTGTAGGGGGGGGGGGGGCTTTTAAGACAGACCTGAATGGGGTTGTGACACATCGGGTAAAAGCTCTAAAGGAGTAGATCTCAGAACTATATAGGGTATACCCAGTTGTTTCTCAGGGAACATGCTATGAGGGGTGGAATATAATTATTCATATTTCATACACATATATTCCATATTGTGTAGGGGGGGGGGGAGGGCTTTTACGACAGACCTGAATGGGGTTGTGACACATCGGGTGAAAGCTCTAAAGGAGTAGATCTCAGAACTATATAGGGTATACCCAGTTGTTTCTCAGGGAACATGCTATGAGGGGTGGAATATAATTATTCATATTTCATACACATATATTCCATGTTGTGTGGGGGGCACTTACGACAGACCTGAATGGGGTTGTGGCACATCGGGTGAAAGCTCTAAAGGAGTAGATCTCAGAACTATATAGGGTATACCCAGTTGTTTCTCAGGGAACATGCTACGAGGGGTGGAATACAATCATTCATATTTCAAACACATATATTCCATGTTGTGTGGGGGGCACTTACGACAGACCTGAATGGGGTTGTGGCACATCGGGTGAAAGCTCTAAAGGAGTAGATCTCAGAATTATATAGGGTATACCCAGTTGTTTCTCAGGAAACATGCTACGAGGGGTGGAATATAATTATTCATATTTCATACACATATATTCCATGTTGTGTGGGGGGCACTTACGACAGACCTGAATGGGGTTGTGGCACATCGGGTGAAAGCTCTAAAGGAGTAGATCTCAGAACTATATAGGGTATACCCAGTTGTTTCTCAGGAAACATGCTACGAGGGGTGGAATATAATTATTCATATTTCATACACATATATTCCATGTTGTGTGGGGGGCATTTACGACAGACCTGAATGGGGTTGTGGCACATCGGGTGAAAGCTCTAAAGGAGTAGATCTCAGAACTATATAGGGTATACCCAGTTGTTTCTCAGGGAACATGCTACGAGGGGTGGAATACAATCATTCATATTTCAAACACATATATTCCATGTTGTGTGGGGGGCACTTACGACAGACCTGAATGGGGTTGTGGCACATCGGGTGAAAGCTCTAAAGGAGTAGATCTCAGAATTATATAGGGTATACCCAGTTGTTTCTCAGGAAACATGCTACGAGGGGTGGAATATAATTATTCATATTTCATACACATATATTCCATGTTGTGTGGGGGGCACTTACGACAGACCTGAATGGGGTTGTGGCACATCGGGTGAAAGCTCTAAAGGAGTAGATCTCAGAATTATATAGGGTATACCCAGTTGTTTCTCAGGAAACATGCTACGAGGGGTGGAATACAATCATTCATATTTCAAACACATATATTTCATGTTGTGTGGGGGGCACTTACGACAGACCTGAATGGGGTTGTGGCACATCGGGTGAAAGCTCTAAAGGAGTAGATCTCAGAATTATATAGGGTATACCCAGTTGTTTCTCAGGAAACATGCTACGAGGGGTGGAATATAATTATTCATATTTCATACACATATATTCCATGTTGTGTGGGGGGCATTTACGACAGACCTGAGTGGGGTTGTGGCACATCGGGTGAAAGCTCTAAAGGAGTAGATCTCAGAACTATATAGGGTATACCCAGTTGTTTCTCAGGGAACATGCTACGAGGGGTGGAATACAATCATTCATATTTCAAACACATATATTCCATGTTGTGTGGGGGGCACTTACGACAGACCTGAATGGGGTTGTGGCACATCGGGTGAAAGCTCTAAAGGAGTAGATCTCAGAACTATATAGGGTATACCGAGTTGTTTCTCAGGGAACATGCTACGAGGGGTGGAATACAATCATTCATATTTCAAACATATATATTCCATGTTGTGTGGGGGGCATTTACGACAGACCTGAATGGGGTTGTGGCACATCGGGTGAAAGCTCTAAAGGAGTAGATCTCAGAACTATATAGGGTATACCCAGTTGTTTCTCAGGGAACATGCTACGAGGGGTGGAATACAATCATTCATATTTCAAACACATATATTCCATGTTGTGGGGGGGGGGCATTTACGACAGACCTGAATGGGGTTGTGATACACCGGATGAAATCTCTAAGGAAGCAAATCTCAAAACGTTTCTATGAATACGTGATACGAAAGGTCGTTCATAGTATCATATACATATATCATTCATTCCTCAAGATTTTTGAAAAAATGACAATTTCTTTCTAAAGGTCATAAGATTTTGTTTATTATTTTCTTTCTCATTATTATTTTTGCTAATTTACTGAAAATCACAATTTTTTATGTTATAAATGTATATTAATGGTAGAAAAATCTGGCAAATTACTGAAATTAAACTACAATGTAAAGGAATTGTAATGATTAACGGCTGTAATGAAGACCAAGTGAGACTTGAAACTACAAAAGTAAATAGTTTATTTAAAAATGCACTCGTAATGCAATTGCAGCTTTACTATGGATTTAGATGATCTGCTATTTTAAATATTTTTGTTTAGAACACAGAGAAGAAAGCATATAAATCTATAAATTGTATTCATAGATATTATGAATCGAATATGACTTTTTTCCCAAACTTTAAAAAAAAAAACAATATAAAATTTTGTTTATAGAAATTAAATTTATTGTATACAATTGTGCGATAATTTTAAGAATTTTGCAAAATTTTTGAAAAAATTTTATTTAATGGTAAATGCTTAAAAATAAACAGTGTTGCCAGTTTAGCCTTTCTAAGGCTAAATGTAGCCTTTTTATTTTGCTTTTAGCCTCAAATTTTTCTAGCCTTTTTTGATTCTTAAAATTGCCATAAAAAGGCTAAAATTTTATTATTGCAACAAAGAAGAAAATAATTTCTTACTTGCTTCTACTAATTTTATGTTTACGGAATCATCCATTTAGGTATTTTTGTGTATTAATTCGCACAAATAATCAAGATTTATATTTAACAGAAATTTTCGTCTGCGGCGCCTCATCCTCCAAAGCGACATATGTTGAATTTCGTCCTATATCGCTACTACCAATTATTGATCAAATTTTTCAAGGTATATTATAAAATCAGATTTTTCCACATTTCATGGAAAATAACTTATTTAATGCTTTTCAGTTCTGATTTCGAAAGGGCTGTGGTACTGAAGAGAATTTGTGAATGTTCAGAATTATATATGTAAATGTTTGGATCAAGGTCATAGTGCTGTAACAGCCATTTTTTGATTTGACAAAAGTTTTTGTTATATATCTTGGCGCAAAAGCTCTAGTACTATGGCGTTCATGGAAATGGACTTTCGCTTTTAAGAAGCTATCTAAAAAATAAACAACAATTTCTTAAAAATAAGGAAAGTGAAACTAATGTTAGATATTGAGTGCCACAGGGAAATGTTTTAGGTCTCTTGTTTACGGTATTTTTACAGTTTTTAAAATACTTTTAAAAAATTGTATTCCTCAAAAAATGGGTCAAAATTAAAAAAGTACTCTATTTGGACTTAGTAGGCTCAAGAGCTATTGTCTTATGAATTTCAGAGCAGAAAAAATAATATTAAGATTGATCATAAACTTTGAGTAATACGAGTAGAATTTTGAAAAAATTACTTTTCTCATATAAGGGCCCTATTGAAGATTGAAAAAACGGGTAGAAATTAAAAAGGTGCTTTATGTGGACCTAGTAGGCTCAAAAACTATTGCCTTATGAATTTCAGAGCAAAAAAGATAATATGCTGACTGATCATAGATTTTCTGTAATAGAATTTTAAAAATTTTGAAAAAGTGATTTTTCTCATATAAAATTGATGATAAAAAAATGGGTCAAAATTAAAAAGGTGCTCCTAGTAGACTCGAAAGATTTTTCTTAAGGATTTCAGAATAGAAAAGATAATATTAAGATTGATCATAGGTTTTGAGTATCAAATCTATTTTTATATTTTTCTTTTATTTTATTTTTATAAACGAATATAGAAAGATTTAAACAATTGCAAAACAATATTCTATTATTTTATTAGATGAATACTTTGTATAATAGAGAATTGCCGTTATGTTAAAATACTTGTTAGTAGCAGTGTTACCTATTGCTATTAATTATTTATAAATTTTTCAGTTTTTTTTAAATTGATATAAAAGAATAGAAATTGAAAATAAAATTGTACCATCGGATAACACTGATACACAAGTATTTTAACCTAATGGCAACACTCTATTATACAAAGATAATTAAGAACAAGTGAGTAATATCCCAGCAAATGCAATTTTTTTATGTCAAATTGAGGCTGATTTGAAATCAAATCCTTTCTCAAAATAACTTGAAAATGATAGCTTTCTCAACAAAAAGGCGAATTAATTGTTAAATTGAAAAATGCTATTATTATCAAACCATTGTTAATTATAATTCTCAAACTTTTTTCAAATGTAGATTGTGACCACATGCGGAACATAATTAAAAGTAATCTGCATTTTTAATTTTTTGTAAAGTTTTCTCTTTCTATCTTGTATACACTTTTGATTATGCCCTATCATTATACGTATTTATTAGTTGGAAAATACTTGATTAAATAAATTTATTTATTAATTTATTTATTTGTATATGTTTCAATTTTTTTATATATTATTTTTATACATATAATATTTGGTATCAAATTGAGAAAATACGATTTTTCAAATATTTTTTAGCTTTTCTATTTAGATTTATGAATGATTTAATAACAACAATATATATCAAATTAAGAATACACAATTTTTCCAATATTGTTAAAGTTATCTTTAGGTTTGAGAATGTTTCAATAATAGCATTTGATATCAATTTGAGAATGTACGGTTTTTAAACGTTTTTTCTCAAATGATTCTCAACTTTAAATCAAACTTAAAATTCAAACCTCTTCCTATATTTGTAACAAATTTGGGAAACACATTTGATATCAACCGTTAAAGTCATAATATTTTAAACGTTTGACAACGTGTTGGATGGGATGCTGCACAAAAAAAAAATTACTTATACTTGAATACTCATCAACACTGAGGCCCGGCTTGCATTGTTAACGGGGCCGGAGAATTGCGATGCAAACTGAATCGCAATTTTATGTATATACACCTTTTTCTTAAAAGCAATTCCAGGATAAACATATTTTTCCAGAAAAGACGTTAATCTTTAATAAAAAATGACTATTTTTTTCGCAATCAGGTGAAATTAACATACTTATATAAATTCTATTTTGATTTTCTAGCAAAAACAAAGAATTAAATTTTTTTTTTTTGCAATAAAATATACTTTAAGACATACACCTATTATAATAAAACTCTTTAAAACTCTAATAAATTTTTCACATGCAGTTACTTAAGTTTATTTCATTTCTAAGAAGAAAATATGCTATATATAAATCGAAATCATAAAGAAAGGCTTAAATCGAGGCCAAAGTGTACTTCTAAAAAAATGAGTAAACAAGCGTGTCTGCATATTTAAATAAAATGTTTAACGCAGTGTTGCCAACTATTTGTAAACAAAACGCGCTAAATTTGGTTCAATTTAGCGCTTTTTATCTAGTTTTTTAAATTCGAATCTGATTTTTACAAAAAGTAACAACTTAAACAATATAAAGTCCATATTTTTTATTTTTTAAATGTTTTAACTTCAACAGAATAGTGAATTATATTTCAAATCAAAAATTTAGAATTGGTATTTTTATTACAGAAATAAGCAGTAAAATTTTTTGTACATTTCAAATTCCAGATTCATAAGATCTTATCCATGAATTTAAATTCATGAACCTATTATTTAATTTAATCACTCCATTTTTTCCCCCAAAAAAATCATTTCCTAAAAAGAATAGGAACGTGTTTGGAAGAATCCTGAAAACTGCTTATTCGATGATTCATTCAACGGGATTTAGAAAATGGATAGATACCTCAAATGATCACTTTAAACAAAAGAATTCTGAAGGTATATTTTGGAATTTCGAAATCAAAAAATCGTTTTAATTTTTGCTGAGTTTTAAAATTAACAAAATAATAATAATGCTCTATGATAGAAAATGTTTTTTTTTTTGTGGTGAGAAATATTCTTGTTTCTGTTGTGGGAAATTAAAACTTTAGAAAAATGTGTAAACAGAAAAAAAAAACAAGAGATATGAATGAACATATTTTAAATGTTTTGATTTTACTTTAAATCCATTCCGAAAGCCACACTCTATTTTAGGAAAGGACATTGTGATGAAATTATAAGACATATAAAATTTAATATTGATAATATTTAGGATATATTGTGCAATATTGAATTTTTTCTATCAATTTTAAAATGTCGAATAAATTATACTTTTGTCAAAGCTAGTAAAGCTCACTTTTTACGAAAAATAATTTTCTACCGTTTCACACAGGCCTTAAGATGCTATTTTTATTAGTTAATTGGGAAGTAAAAGTATTTTTATTTCCTAACATAACGTCGGCAGAATAAAGGGGAAAAAATTATTTCAACTTTATGTTAGCGGGTGAAGAACACGAACATGAAAAATTTTAATTCTAAATTGGTTTTTAAATTATTTTCCTTTGTTACTTTTTATTTGCCTTTTTAAAATAATATTAGTTAAAATCGCACCTTTTCTTTTTTGAAAAAAGAGCAAAATATTAAAAAAGAACATTAATTTTGACAGCTTATGTTAAACGTTATTGCTCAATTTTGTGCTTAAATATTCACTGGGATATAAATTGATAATAAGATTTCTTATTGGTCCACACGGAACATATTAAAGAGGGAGATAGTATTTGACAATAGCCAACATAAAAATGTCTACGTGTAGATTTTGGGTACAGTAAAACGCGCCAATTTAATAGCTTTTTTTGAAAAAATCGCAAATAGAAAAAATAGTGACATTTAAAAACCGCTCAATCTAGCGCAAAAATCGCTGAATGGGCAACGCTGGTTTAACGGGCAACAAAGCTAGAGATTACCACACAAATGTACCAAAAAAAAAAAAATCACTCACTTTTTTTGCACGTGCTATTTCTTAACATGTCAGTGTTGCCGTTTTAATTATTTTTAACCAAAATTGGTTATTTTATTTTCTAATTGTTATTTTTTGTTTAAACCAAAATTTTATTGTTATAAACTACTTTTAGATTACCTTGTCAATCTCCTATATATTTGCCAGCAATAAATGATCTTGAGATTATTTCTTGTTCCAAATTTATCTGATAACGATGAAGAAAATTACAATTAGAAAATAAATGGTATAAGACTGGATCTTTTAAACCACCATTTTGATGAAATTAGGAACATAGATAGAAGACAAGTCAAACTTAAGAGAATAACTTTCGAGCCTACTAGGTCCAAATAGAACATCATTTAATTCTGATCAATTTTTCGATCATCAATAGGGCCCTTATATGAGAAAAGTCATTCAACAAAATTTTCAAAATTCTTTTACTTCCGGCCCTACTAGGTCCACATAAAGCACCTTTTTAATTTCTACCCATTTTTCAATCTTCAATAGGGCTCTTATATGAGAAAAGTAATTTTTTCAAAATTCTACTCGTATTACTCAAAGCTTATGATCAATCTTAATATTATTTTTTCTGCTCTGAAATTCATAATACAATAGCTCTTGAGTCTTCTAAGTCCACATAGACTACTTTTTTAATTTTGACCCATTTTTTGAGGAATACAATTTTTTAAAAGTATTTTAAAAACTGTAAAAATACCGTAAACAAGAGACCTAAAACATTTCCCTGTGGCACTCAATATCTAACATTAGTTTCACTTTCCTTATTTTTAAGAAATTGTTGTTTATTTTTTAGATAGCTTCTTAAAAGCGAAAGTCCATTTCCATGAACGCCATAGTACTAGAGCTTTTGCGCCAAGATATATAACAAAAACTTTTGTCAAATCAAAAAATGGCTGTTACAGCACTATGACCTTGATCCAAACATTTACATATATAATTCTGAACATTCACAAATTCTCTTCAGTACCACAGCCCTTTCGAAATCAGAACTGAAAAGCATTAAATAAGTTATTTTCCATGAAATGTGGAAAAATCTGATTTTATAATATACCTTGAAAAATTTGATCAATAATTGGTAGTAGCGATATAGGACGAAATTCAACATATGTCGCTTTGGAGGATGAGGCGCCGCAGACGAAAATTTCTGTTAAATATAAATCTTGATTATTTGTGCGAATTAATACACAAAAATACCTAAATGGATGATTCCGTAAACATAAAATTAGTAGAAGCAAGTAAGAAATTATTTTCTTCTTTGTTAAAATTAGCCTTTTTATGGCAATTTTAAGAATCAAAAAAGGCTAGAAAAATTTGAGGCTAAAAGCAAAATAAAAAGGCTACATTTAGCCTTAGAAAGGCTAAACTGGCAACACTGTTTATTTTTAAGCATTTACCATTAAATAAAATTTTTTCAAAAATTTTGCAAAATTCTTAAAATTATCGCACAATTGTATACAATAAATTTAATTTCTATAAACAAAATTTTATATTGTTTTTTTTTTTTAAAGTTTGGGAAAAAAGTCATATTCGATTCATAATATCTATGAATACAATTTATAGATTTATATGCTTTCTTCTCTGTGTTCTAAACAAAAATATTTAAAATAGCAGATCATCTAAATCCATAGTAAAGCTGCAATTGCATTACGAGTGCATTTTTAAATAAACTATTTACTTTTGTAGTTTCAAGTCTCACTTGGTCTTCATTACAGCCGTTAATCATTACAATTCCTTTACATTGTAGTTTAATTTCAGTAATTTGCCAGATTTTTCTACCATTAATATACATTTATAACATAAAAAATTGTGATTTTCAGTAAATTAGCAAAAATAATAATGAGAAAGAAAATAATAAACAAAATCTTATGACCTTTAGAAAGAAATTGTCATTTTTTCAAAAATCTTGAGGAATGAATGATATATGTATATGATACTATGAACGACCTTTCGTATCACGTATTCATAGAAACGTTTTGAGATTTGCTTCCTTAGAGATTTCATCCGGTGTATCACAACCCCATTCAGGTCTGTCGTAAATGCCCCCCCCCCCACAACATGAAATATATATGTTTAAAATATGAATGATTGTATTCCACCCATCGTAGCATGTTCCCTGAGAAACAACTCGGTATACCCTATATAGTTCTGAGATCTACTCCCTTAGGGCTTTCATCGGATGTATTACAACCCCATTCAGGTCTGTTCGAAATGGCCCTCCCACAACTTGAAATATAAACCATTAAAAAATATTGATATTATATTCCACCCCTCGTAGCATGTTACCAGAGAAACAACTCGGTATACCCTATATAGTTCGGAGATCTACTCCTTTAGAGCTTTCACCCGATGTGCCACAACCCCATTCAGGTCTGTCGTAAGTGCCCCCCACACAACATGGAATATATGTGTATGAAATATGAATAATTATATTCCACCCCTCATAGCATGTTCCCTGAGAAACAACTGGGTATACCCTATATAGTTCTGAGATCTACTCCTTTAGAGCTTTCACCCGATGTGCCACAACCCCATTCAGGTCTGTCGTAAATGCCCCCCACACAACATGGAATATATGTGTATGAAATATGAATAATTATATTCCACCCCTCGTAGCATGTTTCCTGAGAAACAACTGGGTATACCCTATATAATTCTGAGATCTACTCCTTTAGAGCTTTCACCCGATGTGCCACAACCCCATTCAGGTCTGTCGTAAGTGCCCCCCACACAACATGGAATATATGTGTTTGAAATATGAATGATTGTATTCCACCCCTCGTAGCATGTTCCCTGAGAAACAACTGGGTATACCCTATATAGTTCTGAGATCTACTCCTTTAGAGCTTTCACCCGATGTGCCACAACCCCATTCAGGTCTGTCGTAAATGCCCCCCACACAACATGGAATATATGTGTATGAAGTATGAATAATTATATTCCACCCCTCGTAGCATGTTTCCTGAGAAACAACTGGGTATACCCTATATAATTCTGAGATCTACTCCTTTAGAGCTTTCACCCGATGTGCCACAACCCCATTCAGGTCTGTCGTAAGTGCCCCCCACACAACATAGAATATATGTGTTTGAAATATGAATGATTGTATTCCACCCCTCGTAGCATGTTCCCTGAGAAACAACTGGGTATACCCTATATAGTTCTGAGATCTACTCCTTTAGAGCTTTCACCCGATGTGTCACAACCCCATTCAGGTCTGTCGTAAAAGCCCCCCCCCCCCCCTACACAATATGGAATATATGTGTATGAAATATGAATAATTATATTCCACCCCTCATAGCATGTTCCCTGAGAAACAACTGGGTATACCCTATATAGTTTTGAAATCTACTCCCTTAGAGCTTTCATTCGATGTATCACAACCCCATTCAGGCCTGTCGTAAATGCCCCCCCCCCCCCCTACACAATATGGAATATATGTGTATGAAATATGAATAATTATATTCCACCCCTCGTAGCATGTTCCCTGAGAAACAACTGGGTATACCCTATATAGTTTTGAAATCTACTCCCTTAGAGCTTTCAACCGATGTATCACAACCCCATTCAGGTCTGTCCAAAAAGCCCCCCATTCAGGTTTGAATTTTTAAGAATTTGCGCAAAGTTCCGACCCTCGTAGAATCTTTCCTAGGAAATAAATGAATATTGTCTAAACAATTTTGGGTTCTACTCCACCAGACCTTTAATTTGATGTACCATAACCCCATTCAGGTATGGCCAAAATCAAAATATGGCCCCCTGGTTCTTAGACTTATTGAATTTTGCCAAACTTCAGCACCTCGTAGCATGTCTCCTGAGAAACAACTGGATATACCCTGTGCAGTTTTGAGTTCTACTCCTCTAGAGCTTTCGCGTGATATATCACAACCCCATTCAGGTCTGTCCGAACTGGCCCGCAAGGTGGCCTAAATATGGGTGTTTTTGTTACACCACAATTTTATTCTGGAGACATATTTTTTAATATTTTTTGTTTAAAATTTGAAACAGTTATGTTTTATTTAATAAAACGTTAAAATGTATTTTTATAAACGCTTTTTTCCGTAAAAAAAGTCATATTAAATAAACTCAACTTTCTTTACAGTGTTTGGAATATATTTAACAGACATGTGGGACGTATCTAACTGACGAATTTATCTTCACACCCTTAATATCATTTACAATATTTAATTTACAATAAACTTTTTAATAAAATCCAACGTATAGTTCAAAAGTTACAAACACTTAATTACATATTACTCAATAGAATAACCAAAAAAAATTAAAAAAAAACAAAAATGTATGAAAAAAAACTGGTGGTAATTTTTCTAAAAAATATTAAAAATAGTAGAAAAATTATTTTTGAATTTTGTAGTAAAGATATTGCTTTTTAACATATTAAAAGAAAATTAAAATCGAAGGGATAGAAATTTATCTAGGGCATTTTTAAATAAACAATTTGCCTTTGCATCTTAGAGCCTTCAAACTTTAAAATCCGTCTACATCGTAAATAGTTATTAATATTTAAAGTAAATGTAATTTATTTATTTATATTCTAGTCTATAGTTTAGTCTATTGTCTTGGCCATAAACTACTCGTAATCTACAGTCTATTTTGTAGCCTACATAGTTAATTGTCTAGGAGATAGTTTAGTCCAGTCTATAGTCTTGGCTATTAGCTAGTTTTGTAGTTTAAACTAAAATTGTTTAAAGAAATTGTAAAAAAAGATTTTTTTTGTAGTTTTATTTACAATAAATTCCTTTATATTTACTTAAAAAAAACCGCAATATTTTAAAATAGATTTTTATTTATTGTACTTTAGTCGTATAACACAATACTCTTAACACATTGCTTACATACATATTTAATAAGAATGTCATAAGTAAAAACAATAACAATAAGTTATAGAGAAAAAAAAAAAACTCTTTCACACTATAGCAATAAATAAATTTAGATTAAAATTTTGTATTAAATAAAAATGCATGTTTTTTGCTTTTACTCCTAAAACAGAGTAAACTAAATATCTTCTAGAATTAGAAAATGTGCTTTAAAATGGCATCAATTTGTTAGTGCATATTTATGCATATTTTGCTGAAAATGCATGTTTTTGCATATTTTACCATAAACGCATATTTTTGTATTATATTTAGTGCAATATTCGAATTTAAATTTATTTTTTGTGTAGACAAATTTAATCCTATAGACTTTTGATAAAACAACTTAAGTCGACATTTAAACATTTTCAGAAAAGCTAAAAAAATGTTTTAAAATATTAAAAATACCATAGACAATTTAATAAAATTTTGTATTAAATAAAAATGCATGTTTTTTGTTTTTACTCCTAAAACAGAGTAAACTAAATATCTTCGAGAATTAGAAAATGTGCTTTAAAATGGCATCGATTTGTTAGTGCATATTTATGCATATTTTGTTGAAAATGCTTGCTTTTGCATATTTTGTCATAAATGCATATTTTTATATCATATTTAGTGCAATATTGGAATATGTGTAGATAAATTTAATTCTATAGACTTTTGATAAAACAACTTAAGTCGACATTTAAACATTTTCAGAAAAGCTAAAAAAATGTTTTAAAATATTAAAAATACCATAGACAATTTAATAAAATTTTGTATTAAATAAAAATGCATGTTTTTTGCTTTTACTCCTAAAACAGAGTAAACTAAATATCTTCGAGAATTAGAAAATGTGCTTTAAAATGGCATCGATTTGTTAGTGCATATTTATGCATATTTTGTTGAAAATGCTTGCTTTTGCATATTTTGTCATAAATGCATATTTTTATATCATATTTAGTGCAATATTGGAATATGTGTAGATAAATTTAATTCTATAGACTTTTGATAAAACAACTTAAGTCGACATTTAAACATTTTCAGAAAAGCTAAAAGAATGTTTTAAAATATTAAAAATACCATAGAAAATTTAATAAAATTTTGTATTAAATAAAAATGTATGTTTTTTGCTTTTACTCCTAAAACAGAGTAAACTAAATATCTTCGAGAATTAGAAAATGTGCTTTAAAATGGCATCGATTTGTTAGTGCATATTTATGCATATTTTGTTGAAAATGCTTGCTTTTGCATATTTTGTCATAAATGCATATTTTTATATCATATTTAGTGCAATATTGGAATATAAATTTATTTTTTGTGTAGACAAATTTAATTCTATAGACTTTTGATAAAACAACTTAAGTCGACATTTAAACATTTTCAGAAAAGCTAAAAAAATGTTTTAAAATATTATCACAGAAGAACGTTAATTATTGTAAAAATTTTTGTAAAAGGTCAGTAATCATAAGGTTCCTTATTTATCTCGTATTAAGATGCGAAATTAACAGAATAAATAATTTCATTTAGGAAAAGTATTGTCCTAAAATATTCGACAAAACAATATCACTGAAAAAAGTTTTTGGTATATCAGTTAGTCCTTGGTTAGCCTAAAACATGGAGATAAATACATTTTTCTAAAGGCAGAACAAGTTCTTTTAATATCAAGTTATGTATATGAAACATTTGTTTTGGTTGCCATACGTTTTTTGTAAAACATTGAGAATTGATTAATTGTTTTTAAAAAAGCTGCCAATGTGATTATTCTGTCTGAGAGCATAATAAGCGGTATAGAGCTACCCTTAATATCATTAAGACCACATCATTTAAAAATGCATTCATCACATCTGTTGATGTCGAACGGTAATTTTCCATGTACAAAAGCTGTCTAAATATCTAAAGTCTTTTCTGTATATTTATTTTTAATTTAGTATGATACTGAATTAAAAACTTAATATTTTTTTTTTAATAAAAGTTAAGAAATAGGTGCATATTTTATTTATTTCTAGGGCATATTTTAACATTTTTAGTGCATTTTTTAAGCGCATAAAACACACTATTTAAGTACATTAACTTTCTGTCGCTGATTATAAAACAAAAATTATTTTATTTAAAAAGAACTTTAAAACTATTTCCTATTTTCTTATATATTATTAGTTTTAGTTATTTGTAATAATAGTTGTCTAGTGTGAACGAGTTATTAAGAAAATACTTTAAGGAATATTCTCGATAATATTTATACTTTTATTTTTTACAAAAATAACGTTATTCACACGTCTCTTTATATAGTCATAAAGAAGGAAATAATAACAATGAGTAAATAAAATAACTATAAGATGGTGACGTTAAAAATCAAGTACTATAAAAAAAAAGAAAGAAAAAAATAATAATTTAACACGTGTGAAATTTGTGAAATACAATACGATATAATATAATATATATATATAAATGTTAAGTAAAATAAAAAGAAATAAAAAAATAAGGGTAGATTGTAGAAAAATATAAATGGGGAAAAAGATCCTCCATAATCATATGAATATCTAAGTTAAAAATTAATTTTCTTAAGAAGAAAAAAAAAAAAATACAATTAAATAAATTTATCAAGTTTTTAAAACAAATATCTTATGAAATTTTGCTGGTTTTTTTTTAGTATTTGAAAAATTTTAAAATTTATTAAACATATGATGACTTTATTTATTTATTTATTTTTTTCTTTTTAATAAAAAAATTATTTATTTATATTTAACTAAAAACTAAAATTTTTAGTATTTTTTCTAAGAATTTTGTTTTGGTTTTTAGTTCTTAAATCATGTTCTTATTTACTTTATTAAGTTATTGGCAGACTTTTTTAATAAAAAATAATTTATACACTGGTGCATATTCCTCTAAACGCACATCAATTTTTTTTAATCAATTTGATTACCAAAATTGGTGCTAAAAAAAATAATGAAGATGCTACAAATTAATTTTTTAAATTATTTATGTGTAAGGCTGCCCAAACCATAACACTGCCTCCACCGAAATTGAGTTTCGACATAAAAATTTCGTTCGTCCTCAAATCATGCTAATACGAAGAATATGAATCGGTACCGTTCAAATTGAATTTCTTTTCATCAGATTAATTCACCTCATCTGTTCATTTCATGTATTTGCATGCAAACTTTAAACGATTTTCCTTAAGATGCTTTTAGTTTCTTCCATTTTATGTTACTATGTGTTCGCAAAATATTTGCAACTGGTTTGGTAGTGACAGGAAGGTCAAGTTTACTTTTTGTTTGTGTAGCATTTAATTTATTGCGGGTGGCTTCTTTTATTTTATTAATTTGCCTTTTTATTAATTTTCTTAAGAAAGTCCCGAAAAATTCCTTCCGAATGGTTAATTTTTCGTCCAATTTCTCTGTTAGAACTGTCTTGATGACGAAAAAATTAAATTTTAATTTTTTTTCGTAGTTTGTAAGAAAAGTTCCTTTGGGCAGCCTTTAAGCTGATGGAAGATATTGTCATTAGAAACTTACCTTAAGTGAAACAAACAACTAAAACTGTTAAAATTTTTTTAATATTTCTTTTTTTTGCAACAACTTTTTAGACAAATTTTTCTCGACTGCGTTTATAGGAATATTTCACTGAAATGATCATCAATATCTTCCGATTGCTAAATTAAAGAAAACAACAACAAAAGCAAGAAACAAATATTTCTTACATAAAAAAGTACCGTTCTATCGCGAGTTATTGTAACAACACAACATTGTTTTTGGTTAAGAGAAACGAATATACTTCAAAGAAAAACAAAAATTTTAAATGCGTTTACAGGAATATGCACCAGTGTATATGTTTATTTTATTTTGCTGAAAAGGCTAAAAAGATGATTTATTAATTTGTTTATCGTATTTTTTTTTTATTTTTTTTATTTTTATAAATAAATAAGCAAATTTAAAGATAACAGAGACTTTATTAAATAAGAGAGTAAAATATTAGTTTAAAAAAGTTTGCTTAAATCAAAAATTTCTTTAAAAATGTCAATTAATTTTAAAATGTAATATTGTAAGCTAAATTTATTTCTAACGACGTTTTTCCTTTAAAAATAGTTGCCATCTTTGTTATTCACCACTCAGCGTTAGCTTTTCCTTATAATTAAATGCCAACATTACTGAGAACATTAAACAGTGAGGGGTATGCTTTCACTTTGTTTAATTTCACTACCCAACAAGAATAAATAGAAGTCATTTTTAAGAAAATACTTTATCATTACATCCAAAGTTTCAATAAGTGTACGGTTTCTTGTGCTTAAGAAGTTATATAAACTTCATCCAAAGGTTTTATTAAGAAACCATTCAGATAAATTTTGCTGATATAAAACGTTAAGAATTTACAAATACTTGTTACTTAATAATAACTGTTTTAATCAAATGAAAAATATCGTTATGCATATCTATTTTTAATAAAAAATATTTGTTTTATACAAAAATTAAAAGTAATTTCTTTGAATTGATAATAAAGAACATCAAAGAAATCAATTTTACATGACATCGTTTACACGACTTCTTACTCAGTGAATAGGTATCAAAAAAGAGAACATCTTCCAATGACAAGCCTATGTTAAATTCTTTGGAAATGATCCGAATTTGCACTACTTCTGGATCATAAGTTTAGGATCTTATTGACTTCTTTACATAGTGTCTACATTAGAGATTTTTTTTATCAAGACTAAACGCGAATTTGTGGAAGGTGGTACCAGTTGCACAAAAACTACAATATGGCGTATTCATTATTGTTTTTTCTATATGCAGTTTGACAACTGTAACACCCAAAATAATAATCAGCTATTTAACTAAGGTTATCTTGTATATATTTGACGTTTGTTTTGATAAAAATTTGCCTAATGTAAACACTAGGTTAGATGTTCTTTTTTGGTTGGGTATTAGTGTTGCTAATGCTTGTAATCTTCTGGTACTTTTATTCTTACTAGTTTTTATTTTTTTGCTTTAAAATTTAAAAATTTTCAGCCGTATTAAAAAAAAACTTAATACAGCTTTACTAACCATTGTTAAGCAAATTTCCTTGAAGTTGTATTCGCTTGATGTACCTTGAGTAAGCCATTGTTAAATTTAAATATTTTAAAGTACGTTTGACCCTACTTCAAAGTTACTTTCAGACTATTTCCGTTACATACATATTTCAATAAAAAAAAATTTGTATTCATGCGTACTTTTTTTTACAAAAAGACCATAGTTTTTTTTTATTCCGGATGTTAAGATTCGTTCCGAAATTAAAAAATGCGCCAATGTAGCTTTTTAAAAACGGATAAACTGAATTCCGGGATAATATATTTTCCTCACATTTGTTCAATATGAGCTATTTTGTAATAAAGTCATAAAAATAAACAGGAAAAAGTCTATTTTTCCTATTTTGGATTAAAACAACAATATTCCTGCCCGCATGTCAACCAAATGTTCGCTATAATCACATATATGCGAGTTTTTCATTGTGTGCTATTTCCACGTAATTTCAAATAGTACCTTAATGTGTACAAGTCTTAGATTAAAGTTTTCATTAATCTAAAGTATCAACTCCGGTTTAAAAATTACTCATTTTAACAGAAAAACTTATTAAAATAGTTAAATTTTAACAAAATTTCAACAAAAATAATGTAAACAAAACCAAAAATGAAATAGTGATGTTGATTTTATCACAGAATATTCGTTATTCGTATACTTATTATTACAACCAACAAAAATTAAATAAAAGTATTTAATTTATACATAATTATATTTACATGAGCTAAAATAATGATTTATTTTTAAATTAAAAACTTATATAACATTGAAAACGTATTAGAACATAAAAAATAATATTGGAATAAAACAGAACGAATAATTTATTCAAACTATTCACAACACTGACAATATAAATGAGAGAGAAACTGTGAAGAGTTGCCTACATAAACAAAGAACAGTTTATTAGTTAACTCGACGTCTACACGAAGACATTTTTATTTCTTAACATTAGAAATAACGGGAAAACAATTTTATTTCCAAATTTAAATATTTTTCACTTTTCTTTTCGTTAAAGAGGTCAAAAATTCAAAAGAGAACAATAAATTTCACAGCTTATGATAAACATTATTGTTCAGCTTTGTGCGTAAATATTTATTACGAAATAGATTGCGCAATAGATTTCTTATTGGTACACACGTAACATTTTAAAAAGAGAGATAGAATTTGTGCTTTATATATAAATTAAAATTTTTTCTGAATGTGGCTGTTTATTATTATTATTTTTTTTTTCTGATTGGAATTTTTGTTAAAAATTTGTTATTTTGATAAAATAAAAACACGGAATTTGCAAATTTCTTACCTTTTTCCGATTGGCAATACTAATAGTGAAATTAAACAAAGTGGCAGCATAAACAACTCTAACTCACCGTTTAATGTTCTCAGCAATGTTGTCAGCAGTGTTGCCAACTTAGCCCTTTTCAGACTATATTGAGCCCGCTTTTTGCAGTCCTAAACGCTAAAAACTTTTTTTTAGCTGTAAACCGTAGCACTTTTTAAAATTTTATTTTAGCTCTTTTAGCGATTTTTTACTTTTTTTCAAAAATGGCAAATTATTTCAATAGGGTAAGATTAATTGTGCTAAATTTTTACTTTTTATTGTTGACAACTGCAAGAAGTGACATTATTAATTTTTATAATAAGTTCTCAAAATACTTTTTCGAACAACGTGAAAGGTCTAGTTCCAATTTTTCAAGAGATCTTAAAATCAGTGTTGCCAGTTTAGAATTTTTAAAACTAAATCTAGCCTTTTTATTTCGCTTTTAGCCTCAACTTTTTCGTTTTAGCTTACAGCTTTTTGTTAGACTTTTTAATTTTTAAATGAAAAAAGACTAACTAAAATATTAGTATTTCAATAACGACTTTACCAGGGACAGGAAGTTCATGCATTTAAAAGTGAGTTTTAGGCGCTAAAAATATTAAAATATGCCCTAAAAACAAATAAAATATGCATTTATTTCTTAACTTTTATTAAAAAAAAAAAGAAGTTAAAAGTAAATCTACAGTAAGACCTTAAACAGCTTTTGTACATAGAAAATTACCGTTCGGCATCAACAGATGTGATGGATGCATTTTTAAATGATGTGGAAAGATCTTATTATTTCTTCGCTTGAATCTAAAATCGTAACAACTGTATTGGCAACACTTCTTTCGATGGCTGTGGTCTTAATGATATTAAGGGCAGCTCTATACAGCTTATTGTACTCTCAAACAGAATAATCTCATTGGTAGCTTCTTTAAAAAGAATTAATCAATTCTCTATGTTATAAAAACGTATGACAACCAAAAGAAATGTTTCATATACATAACTCGATATTAAACGAACTTGTTCTGCCTTCAGATAAATGACTGGAAATTTGACCCTGAAATTCTGTATTTATCTCTATGTTTTAGGCTATCCAAAAACTTTTTTCAGTGATATTATTTACTTTGTGTATTTTCGCATCTTAATATAGAATAAATAAGGAACCTTTTTGATGATAATAATAATAGAACCTATATAGCCTATATTTTTGTGTTGATTGTACCACAAAACCATTTTTTTAATTTAGCCATTTTTAGCACTTTTTTGAAACATTTCTACGCGTTTATGTTCGCAATAGTTGGCATCACTGGTTGCCAGTTAATTACAAGAAAAAGCTAACTCTGCGTGGTGAATAAAAACTATGGCAACTATTTTTAAAGGAAAAACGTCATTAGAAATAATATTGAACTAATAATAATAACAAATTTAGTTTGAATTTCTTTTTATCTTGAATATTATTTGTAATTGCTATTTTTATCGTCTTAACTGTCAAATTATTTGTAGTTGTTGGCATAAATATCGTTTAAAATCACTTAAATCTTGAATATGACAATTATAGCAATAGCAAATATTTAATGATGGGGATTTTATTTATTTATTTATTGCAATACAATACTTTTTTTGTCTGAGCAAATCAACGTCATTTAAAATTTCATCAGCAATAAATAAAAAAATCACCAATTTAACATTGCAAATTTAACTTTGCACAGGAAATCAGAACGAATCAAATTAAAATATTAAAAAAAAATTATTGTTAGTTTTTTTTTCTAGAGCAGTTCTAAAGAAATTTTATGCCGCTAAAAAGTAAAAGTCAGGGGCGGGCGAAATTTTGTTTAATGTTTTTTTTATTTTTATTATAAACAATTATTAAATGCTTGTAATCTTCTGGTAATTCATACTTAATTAATTTAGTTGTAACTAGTTTATTTTATTCATTATTATTATTATTATTGTAACAGTATTTATATTAATCATTAGTCAAATAAATACAAAATATATATTTCTAAAAAAGAATAACAAATTGAACAGGTGCTGGTATTTATAAAAACAGAATTATTAATACATACATATTAATAAAATAAACTAAATAAATAAAAAAGTATATATTATTTATTTTTAACTTATTTAAAACAAAATAAACAATAACTCAATTATTATTGAACTTTGTACTTTAAAAAAATAAAAAATAAAACAACATAAATTTAAAACACTTTTTGTTAATACCTAAAACATTCCCTACAAGCAAAATAATACAAAAGTGATTCGAATTCGTATTGCTTAGAAGAAAAATTTTATTGCCGCAATAATCATATTTGTATTCCGGAAGTTTCCCCCATCCTAAGAGATTGTACGTTACAGGCCATACATCTTAAATCAATGCGCCTAGAAATAGGCTATATTGCTAGATAATCATCTAGGTGAAAAAAAGAAGATACTGCCAGATAATCTTCTGGAAGATGTAATAATTATATAGAAAAGTTATCACTAAATAAATCTTGAAATAATATAATAAAGAAATCTTTTATATCTTGTAAAGCATTTATGCACATAAATCTTAACATCATAAAGCACGAAAACTGAAACGTTTCCATAAAATATCCATTTTTTGCTAAAAGGCAAACAAATTTCTTCAATATTTTTTTATATTTTTTTTTTTTCATTTTTGAACAATTTTTCGACAACTGAAAAATAAAAGTATTACATTAATTTCTTCCAAATGATCTTAATGGTATATCATGAACTTACTGCGGATGTGATAATCATCTTACTGAAAAAGGGCGATATTTTGAGGATAAAAATAATAAAAAAAATTTAATATATTTTTTATTCTTTATTGGTTAATTTTCTTTAAACTGATAAAAATGAGATATTAGAAAAATATTACTTTGATGAATTTGATACAAATATTAAAAAGATGTTGCGTAAATTTCTTCCAAATTTTTATCAAAACAAACGTCAAAATCAGTGCGAATACATACAAGGTAACCTTATTTAAACAGCTGATTATTATTTTGGTTGTTACAGTTGTCAAACTGCATATATAAAAAACAATAATGAATACGCCATATTGTTGTTTTTGTGCAACTGTTGCCACCTTCCACAAATTCGCGTTAAGTCTTGATAAAAAAAATCTCTAATGTAGACACTATGTATATTATATTATATTATATTATATTATATTATATTATATTATATTATATTATATTATATTATATTATATTATATTATATTATATTATATTATATTATATTATATTATTATATTGTCTCAACAAAGTCTTCCCATCTGGATCTCTTCACTGCGAAGTTGTTTTTACTTCAATCCAGTTAGTTTGTATATTTGACGCTTCGATTTCAATTTATCTTCATCATGTATGAACCTCTTCTACGGCTGCCTTCAGGATTCCTCTCGATCGATGTTCTGGCAATATCTATGACCGGTTTTCATACGGTGTGACCAACCCAGTTCCATTTTTGCCTTTGTATTTCAGTAGTTATGGAGGACTGGTTCGTTTGAGGCCATAGTCTGTTGTTTGATATGTTTTCTGACTAGCCAAAAGACTCGCAGAATTCGTGTAAGGCATTTGTTCATAAAAACTTTTAGGGCATGTATATCACGAGGGGCGGCATTCCCCATTTCGCATTCGTATAATAATGTAGATCGGACATTGGAAGATATTAATCTAACACGGCGGGAGAGAGTTAAACTAAATAAGTTAAACTAGTTAAGTTGGTCGTAGGCTTGAATTGCCTTTTTTATTCGATTGACAATATCTACACTCGAACCTCCTGATGTGATGACAGCTACGTGGTAGCAAAACGAATTAACCTCCTCCAGAGGCACATTGTTAATTGTAAAGATGTTGGAGTTTTCACTTTAGTTTTGCCAATATATCAAGGAAATGCTAAAAATAAATTTAATTTTTGTCCGAAATTAAAAATAATAAACAACTAGAACATTTTTAAGAAAAATTATGTTTTTTAAGCATTTTTGCTGGAATTCAAGTTAAAACCAAATGCATTTCAAGCCTTTAATCTAGTGTAAAGCATTGAATTCAATAGCGTTCTACAGTAAAAATTAATTAAAATTAAATTCAATTTGATTTTACTTGAAAATTTTGCATTTTTTCAATCATATTTCTTGTTTAAAGTATTCTTATATTTAAATTCATGACGAATTCCAGCAAAATTTTCCAACGCTTGAATTTTTGAAATTTTTTTTTTTGCTTATTGAGATTTCATTAATTTTTATTTTATGTCATATTACTATAATAATATTGACTTTTTGATATCATCTTTTTTTATACAACTTACACAATATTATGATTTTATAATAAAGAAATATTATTTACTTTAAATAATATTACAAAGTCATACACTTATTCTTTATATCATTAGTCTATAGTTCTTAATGACACACACCCAGTTTGTCATTTTTTTTTTTAGTGATTGACATGAGTTTACAGTGCTGAAGTGCATTATTATACAAAAAAAAAAAAAAAAAAGATAAATAAATAAATAAAAGTCATTGCTATAGAAAATGTTTAGCAAAAAAAGAAAAAAAAAAAGATAAAATAAAAAAATAAAAATGTTTTAAATTTTTAAAGAAAAACTCAACGACTTTTAAGCACACTACATAAAGAATTAAATTTTTTTATTAAAATATTGCTGATTGGGGACACTTTCAAATAAATACTCGTAACATAGTAAACAAGCTTGGTAAATTACTTGGTCTTGTATTTGTTGATCAACCTGAGGAATTTAATATTCTTCGCATTAACCCATTATTAGCACCTGAAGTTGCTTATCAGCCCACACTTGAAATAAGCATATATGTCGAAACAAAACTATCCAATGTAAATGGTGAGAGATGGTATTTGATTTTAGCCAAGCTGGTTATTTCAAAATAAAATCACCTACTTTGTAATATTGACATCATTTTGAATAAATTCTATGACGGCTTATTTAAAGGTTTTAAGTAATCAATTCCAATGATGAGAAAGAGAATTGCACACGGAACGCCTTGGAATTCAAAACAGCTCAATAGCTTGAAAAATTTGAAAAACAAATATTATAGAAAATACAAAAAGTCCGGATTATCTATTGATTATATGAAATATTCTATATCAAGATCAGCTTATAATTCAAAAGATATCCATGTTACAATAATTATCTTTTTAAGGTGAAAAAGAAAATTTAAAAAACAATCCAAAATAGTTTTACCAGCTTATAAATTCTAAGCGTCGACGCTTTGGATATACGTCCATGATGAAATTTGGAGATAAAAAATCCACAAACGATACAGAAGCTGCTTTCTTTTCACCCGCCTATTTTGATAAAGAATTACATAAACTTTCCAATTATCCATATCCAATTCCTGATGTTATCCAATGTTACAATAATTATCTTTTTAAAGTGGAAAAGAAACTTTAAAAATAATTCAAAATATTTTTACCAGCTTGTAAATTCTAAGCGTCGAGTCTCTGGATATCCGTCCATGATGAAATTGGAAGATAAAGAACCCTCAAACGATGCAGATATTTGCGATATGTTTGCTGCTTTCTTCTCATCTGCCTATTCTGATAAAGACTCATATCAACCTTCTAATTATCCATATCTAATTCCTGATATGGATAATTGGATAAATCGATGGTAATGACATTGGATAAATCGATGATAATGGCAGCTGTACATAATCTAAAATATTCTGATAAATGTGAACCTGATGATGTTCCGAGCTGTGTTCTTATAAAATGTTTACATTCTCTTATATCTCCAATAAACTACTTATTCAACATATCAATATTTAGTGGTTATTTTCCTGAAGTTTAAAGAAAATCTTATATATTATTTGTTTAAATCCGGAAGCAGATCCAACATTTCCAATTAAAAAGGTATTGCTAAATTAAGTGTTATAACAACATTTTTCTCAAAGATTGTTACTGAAATCCTTTCGATTCAAGTTGTTTGTCATCTTTTCCCATTCCAGCTTGGATTTCGAAAAGGATGTTCCACTACTACTACTACTAACCTTTTGGGGTTCACAACCTCATTTATAACTGCATTTGATTCCGGTTTACCGACAAACACAATATTTAAAGATTTCAGTAAGGCTTTCGATAAAATAAATCACGATCTCCTATTGTTCGAATTGGATAAACTGGGTCTTTTCCTGTTTTCCTTAAATGGATTTCTTCATATCTTAAAAATAGATACCAATGTGTATTATTTAGAGAATGTACATAGAAAATCATTCCTGTTTTATCCATGCCTATAACTAATAAACCGATTTTCTTGAAATTTGCAGACAAATATTTATGGCGTAAAATAGGACAAAAGCTTCCCCTCCCTTCTTAACTAATCAATCGATTTTCTTAAAATTAAGCAGGCAAATAGTGTAATATCTGGAAGGTACTATAGCCTATAATTTTTATTGTTTATAATGGGAAATAGAGCAAGAGGGGTAAAAGCTCCCTCTCCCTATATCTTCTTAACTAATCAACTGGTTTTCTTAAAATTTGGCATGTGAAAGGAATCTCCAAGTACATTTTTTGGACATTCCAACATGTAGGTCGTAAAATAAGGTAAATCAGATAAAAGCTTTCCCTATCTATATTTTCCTAATTAATTATCCAATGATACTTTCAAGTCTTGAAGGAACTAAAGTCTTTAAATTTTAACATTTAGGGCGTAAAATAAAGAAAAAAGTGTAAAAACACACCCACCCATCCCCACACACTTACAATATATTCTTAATTTTTTATTAAAAACCAAAATATTCACTAGAAATAAGTTATATGGTAAAACAACGTTTGCCGGGTTAACTAGTATACACATTAGGGCTATAACCAAATTATTGGCATAGTACCATGGAGTGGTCAAGAATGTTTTAGTAATGAAAACACCTGTCTCCCGTCGTTTTGTTAAAAAAAAAACCTCATGCAGGGAAGCAAATTTCCAAAACCTTCCAAGAAATTTTTTTTAGAAAAATATTTTATTATTTATTTTGTTTTTTGTATTTATACAATATTCATGTATTAATTTATTCTATGTTTACATAGTAGTTTTAAATTTATATACTATTGGATGAAATAAACTTTAAGTTTAATGTTCGCAATGATTTACACAGTGGATAAATATCTTGTACAATTTTTATTACTCTCTCTCTCTCTCTCTCTCTCTCTGCACATATATTACTCCTTTGTTGCAAAGGAATTGCTGAAGTTTCTTTTACCCAGTGTCTTTCAAAACAAGCCTTTGCTTTTTGAAATTGGATCAATGATTGTTCTAAGCCTTTGTAATTTTCTTCATTGAAGCACTGATCGGAAAACCAAATATCGTACCATATTCCACAATAAATTGGCAAATTGGATATAGTTTAGTTGGGTATTTTGGAATAAGAATAAAAGCTAAAATAGCAAGAATTGCCCTTGAATTCCATCGAGCAATACTAAGTGGCGGTATGCTTTTAAACTTTATTTTGGGAAATTTATTGTTGTTTTGAAAGTACCTGAATGCGGCTCCGAGTTCATATAAGAACTTCATATCATCACGCCACTTCATTAGTTTGCCTAAAATTTGTTTGTAGTTCTTCATAGTTATTTATTAATTCCTCAACAAAGTCATATGCTATTTCTGGTGATGAAGTTTTTTCAGTTATCAACTCGTCCATAATATGTCTTAATATTAAGTCCAATATATGATGCTGACAAACAATATATTGTGGAGGAGGAAGATGTTTTGAATTATAATAATTTTTTAAATGGGCAACAACACCATTTTTGCTTCCTGTATTAACACTTGTAGTATCGCAGATAATCATTTTAATATTTTGCCATAAATGAAATTTTGTTAGGACTTCCTTCAGTCCATTAAAAATTGTTAAAGCTTTTCCGTTATCCAAAACAAGTACTGCAAAATTTACTTTCTCTTACTTCATTTTTTAATACTACAACTTGGAGTTATTTTTTATCAATTTTTTTGCCATCAAAATGTAGGCACCAGTTTTGACTTTTTAAAGTAGCTTTCAGAAACTCTACTTTTTGTTCAGACGACTTAATTACAGCTTTGTAAATAGCTGCTTGTGATGGCGTTAATATGTTAACTCCCGCCTCTGCTAATTCTTTACATATTTTTTAGGCTTTTCTGGTGCTAACCTTATCGTTAATAACTAACTTAACCGCGAGCTTTGTTGTTAATCTATTTAATTTTAAGCCCCGATTATCGTTTGCAACACTTAAATGTTGTGTTGTTTTAGCAGCAACACAACACCTAATTTGTTATCGATTATGGTTTACAACATCTAGGTGTTGTGTATGTCACAGGGTTGCATTTAATTTTGGCGCTTAATGTCCGTAAATTTACATCTCTGCAAATATGAAAAACTGCCAAGTTTGAAAAAAAGTTTCAAGAATATTTGTATACGTGCGATACGTGTTTAAATTAAAAGTGAAATATTATTTTTTGATGATGACGATGATAGTAGGAAGAAAACACATATGGCTCGTATACGGAAGAAAATTCGGGATAGTTCCAACCTCTTGGAGCTACCAAATGCTGAGTACGTATAAATTGTCTGAAGTCATTAATTATATTAACACATAATGTATTTTAGCAGCCAATTTTCTTTTTAAATTTGCCTTATAGTGAGTCCATACCTATAATAAAATAAAATTTATTTTTAAGTAATATAATATAAATCAGATAGTACATCTGCTACTAACTCTTTGCCATTCTTTAGTGCTTTTAATCGACGGTCCCAAGCTATTTAATTGCGCTGTAATTTATCCCATGTGCCCTTAAGTTGCATTTTGTTACATCCAAATGGTAACTTGACTCGGCCAATATCTGGCTGAATTCTCATCAGCTCAACCAGTTTTTCCATTTTTTTTTTTTTTTTTTTTATTTGTAATTTTGCTAAGAAATATTTATAATTATTTTTTACAGTTATGTATATTTTGCAAAGAAAATTTTATATGCTACTTACAAATTTTTCTCCATTTTCTTTTTTTAACTTGCTTGACAGTGCTGACAACATATAAATACACATGTCGTAAACGATAATCGATGTTACAGAACATAGACGACTCCAAATACAACAGTGCTGACAACAGTTGTAAATCGTGATCGCATTTAAAAAAAATACGACACTAAAATAACAACTGTTGTAAACGGTAATCGGGACTTTATTCTTTTCGGAGGTTGGTATTCAGAGTCATCCTCATAATTGCATGTCATAACCGAATCTGCATCAGATATATCGTCCTTATCACTACCTAGGGCTAACTGAGGCTCTATATTTTCTTTAGTTATATTGAATCTTCTTTTAAAATTAGTATTATCATAATACTAAAGGCTGTCTTCATACAATTTTATCAGATCTTCCACTTTTCTCACTACAGACCTTTCGCTTAATTTTGCAATATTCAATTTATCCCACAAAGTGTTGAGTTCATTACAAATTATAATATAACTTTCTTTTTTTGATTTCTTTGAAATAGCCAGAGTACGGAATCTTCCAATTACAATTTTTTCGCTTGGTATTTTGCTAAATATATATAATGGTTTGTCGACATCGGGAATATTTCTCTGAATTTTAGCGCTATCTTGAAATTTGTTCAAAGACTTTGACCAGACTTTAGAATTTTTTTTTTTTTTTTTTTTTTTTGACATTTAAACCACTTTTTTTGAAAGACATCTTTTATTAATTCAAACAAACATTAAAATTTAATAATATATAAATACGCAACAATTTCCATGCTTTCTAAATTAAATAAAAGTTTTTAAAATAAAAGATTTTACAACTTTTTCGTTTATTTTGTGATTTTTTTTCTTTTTTTTAATTTTGCATGAATTTTGATTGGAAATGGTGTATTTATGAAAACTCCTTTAAAATATAATAATCTAGGCATTTAGTGATGATACAATCTATGAAATTCGAATCATTGCTTATATTTTTATATCGCTTTAAGCATAAGGTATTTTATTCAGATTTTTACATATAACGAATTTTGAACCGCGATGAATTGTAAACCGTAGGAAAATTTTTAAATCTAAAGCAGTGGATAAATTTCAAAATAGCATTTAAGTGATACGTATAGAAATATTTACAAATATCAGGTGTATATTTTCAGGTGTAAATTTCCGTGAGATAAAAATGGTTGTTTTCAAACTTCAACCCGATCCCTGCGTGAACTTTTTTAACGATCCGAAAAAATTATTATATTTTTTATTAATAACTTTTAATGTTCTACACGACTATACTATGCGTTTTTGATATTCGCTAAAAGTGTGAAAAAGTTATAGCCCTAATACACATAAATAATTTTAAATATTTCTTATAAATATTAATAATTTAGTTTTTGTTGCTTTTTTTTAATTTAAAGCATACTTATAGTGATGGGAGTGGTTTTAATTGTAGATTTAGATTTTATTTATTATTTTTTTTCTTTTTACTTATTTCTGTAGGGACTTAGCCAATCTCATTTGGTAATATAAATTCCAAAATCTAAAGATTTAAAGTAAAATATTTTTAATTTGGTAATTCGGCTAAAAGATTCAATATCAAACGTTCATATACTAAAGCACTCACATATATTAAATTTTAATAAGTTAATTGATATTGATAAAACACTTTTATTGCAGTTATTTGTAAAATAATATGGAGTCCTTTTTAAATTTTTATTATTTAAATTTATATTATTATACAGCACGATGTTAGGAAGCCCCCTAAAATACATCAATCTTCTTAGAATCTCCTTAGCTGGTAGAAATTGTTTCATTATTTCACCTAGTCCCCAAATAAATGTTCTTTTAGAATAATATTTTAAAGCTTAAATACACTGCCTGCTACTTGAATAAGGAATCACATTTTTTTAACTTTAATTAAGTATATCTCCAAAACTAAAGTTCAGAAAAAAAAAAAATCTGAGGCAGTGTATTTTTAATACATATAAGCGTATTTCAGCAGAATTCTGCACAGATAATACATAATAATATTCTATAAAAATATTTCTATGTACTTACGTAAAATATTCATTCAATTTCAAAAGGATCGCTTTAATATTAATTTTAGCTTCTATATAGGGTCCCCTCCCGAAAATCAATTAAAAGTACTTAAGCCACACATAAATGTTCGTATGTTAATAAAATTTGACTCAAATAAGATTAACAATAGCACCTGTATAATGCTCTTTCTCTCTCTCTCTCTCTCTCAAGTATGTATTACTTTAAGTCTCATACACAATAGTGTAGGATAACATATAGTCGGTCTTCACCGAATATGCATTTCTTTTTTAATAGTAATTTATTTTTTAATTACAAGTACTTAGGTTGTTTGTTACATCGTTAGAACTCCCTCACAAAAATCTTCCAATCTATTACACTTTTTTAAATATTAGAAAATTTTTATATTTTCTACACAGAAAAAAGTTTGTACATAAATATAAAAATTTACTTTCATTGATTTCAGTTAATAATATTTAAGCATAATTTCTTAAGCATTAAAACTTTTTTTTATATTTTTTCAAATGAATCAAAGGTCAAAAAGACTGAAAAAATTGTTTAAATTTTCATTTATATTTTCAATAAAAAAAAAAAAAAAAAAAAATATTTGAAATTTTCTTCGGAAAATTTTAAGTTTTTAATGATTTTTAGCTACATTTTAGGAACAGAACAGAAGCGCTTTTTATCAAAATCATGTGCTGCAGAATGCGAGCAAAGTTATGCAAATTTCTAAATATTATTTTTTAACAGATTTTAATTGTAATTTAGCCATTTTAAGGCATTTGTTGTTAATATATTCATGTATAACTATTTTCATTTACCATTTGAATCTATGAACAAAATTTTATTTTTTATGAAAAAAGTTTGGGAAAAAAGTCATATTCGATTCATAATATTTATGAAAAAAAAATTTCAAATATATGATTTTTTTTCTCTGTGTATTGTTGATTTAAATTGTTTTCTACATTTGTCAGTTAAAATTGGAATGAGAAGTTACCCGAACCTTTAGTTTTTAAATGTGTGATGAATTTTTAGCACGCTCTCTGTTTATTGTTGAAAATTTTGATTTAACAAAAAAGTAACCAAAATGGAATAAAGTCATCATCATCTTACACATTGGAAAATAAAATAACCAATTTTGTTTAAAAATAACCAAAACGGCAACACTGCTTATAATACTAATATTTGAATCTACATGTGAAACAATTCTCCCAGAGAGCGAATTTGACACTCTTTGAGAGAAAAATCTTACATATTATGTTACGTCCAGATTGTCTGTAAAACATCCAAAAGACTTTTATTTCAAACTCTCTTTCTCTAAGAAACTCATCATTCCATTTTCCTTTAACTCAAAATTAATAATAAATTAATAAATAAATAAATTTAATAATAATGTTTTTAAAAAATAGTGAACTAAATTTGCAAAATATTAAATAAGAAGCTAATTGAAATTTCTGATTCTGAAATTATTATATTAAAATAAATGACAGCTTAGTTGTCTAAGAAACTCACCTTTTTATATACTTAACAATATCGCCAGTCATGGAAATGCTCAAGACAAATTTAATCACAAAATTAAGAAATATTTAAGAAGAACTAAATACTAAAACAATTAAATATTTAAGAAAAAAATATCTTGAAAAAAAGGATATTTATTAATTTCATTTTTTTCCTTTTTCTCAATTTATTTTTATACCTTTAAGATAAATGGTCACCCTTTGACAAATGCCTTTTAAAACACACCATACCCACTGACACTTACACCTTTCTTATTCACTGAATACTATTCCCCCCCCCCCTTAACCTCCCTATAATGCAATAAAATATAATAATATGGATAAATATAATTGTATAGAATTACATTTATATGGTGTATACGGCAGTTTATATTTCTCTTACAATAACAATAACAATAACAATTACAAATAAAAATATTCTATACATCTTTCATATAAAAAAGCTTTTCTAATAGATTAATATTATTGTATGTAATTGTAAACTAAGTATATGAATATAAATGCATTTAATATGAAATGTTTAGAATATCTGATGTCAAACCAAACCGTAACATACATATTTATCTCATCTAAAGTTATATTCACATTTGGCAAATATTTGAACAAAAAGTTTTATAAAAAAAAATATTGTTTACAAAATCTTGCAAAATGTTTTGTAAGAGAAAACAGCTTCAAACAAAATTCCATGAAATGTCAGATTTGATCATTGATATGTAAATTTCCCATTAAAAAAGAGAAATTAGAAAATATTTTATATAGTGGTTACGTCATTTTGGTCAAATATTTGACTAGTCTGAACGTACCTTAAGGCACACACATTAGTTAAAATCAATTGTCTTTAATTATTTGTTTCTTGTCTAACTTTTTCTTTTTTCCAACCGCATTACTCAGTGTTTGTTAGATATTTCATTTAAAATATTATTGTTTATAAATATAAATAAATTTAAATCCAATTGAGTGTAATATTTCTGACATTTTGTTTGGCGTTTTGTTTGGAATTTTTATTTAGCATTACATTACAATTATAATCATTTTTTTTTTTAAGTGTTTGTATAATTTGCCAGTGTTTTATTGAAAAGTGTTGTCATAGTTTATTAAAATTTTTTTAAAATGTTGAAGTGACTGAAGAAAATAAAATAAATAAAAATAAAATAATAGTAATAATTTTAAGAAGAATCACAAAAAAATATAATTTAATTTAATAAAAGTAATGCAACTGACATCAATCTTTTATGTTCTCATCAAGGTGAAAGATTGCTTAAAGAAAATACTTAAAAAGAAATCATAATGAAATCTTGATTTAAAACATTTTAAAATTAAATTAATTTAAGAATTTTTTTAATATTTTTAAAATATAAAAATAAGAAGAATGATTTTGGTATGAAATTCATATAAGTGGCAGTTTGGCTTTTGCTTACATAGAGCAATGGTTCTCAAAAGGGGGTCCCTAAGACCATTTACTTAAACACAAAATTTAAAGTATTTTTATTTAAACAACAACACTAATTTACTTTATAAATTTAGTAATTGATTTCATCGAATTGATCGATTCATATAGGGATCGAAAGTAAACAAAATTATATTTATATGCATGTGCGCGATTAAATCAATTATATTATAATAAATCAAACTGTCCATACACTGGTGCATATTCCTATAAACGCACATAAACTTTTTTAATCAACTTACCAAAAATGGTGCTAAAAAATAATTAAGGTGCTACAAATTAATTTTTTAAATTATTTAAAGATAAAGACTTCACTTAAAAAATTAATAACAAAAAACTTAAAATGTACACTAAAAATTTACATTTTTTTATTGTAAAAATGGCATTAAACTGCCATTTTTTATGGCATTTTCCTATATACGCACTTAAACTAATGAACCAATATAACATTATTAATAATGTATTGATGAACCTTTGTTTTGGATAACTTTGAAAATTCGGTCTGGCATTGATTCGACTAATTTTTGAAGAAAATCACTGTCAATTTCTTACTTACTTAATTTTTAGTTTTAACTTCGTTATTGTCATTATGGTTTCATTCTGTGAATTTCTTGAGTAAACTTTACGGGCATTGTACCCCCACAGATTCTCCATTGGATTTAAATCTGGACTGCAGGCCGGTCAGTCCAATAGTAAAGCATGATCCATTTCGAGGTTCCCTACTTTTTTAAAGAAAAAAAAAAAACACAGAAAATTCAAATTTAATGGGGAATGTTTATTATCATTTGAAAAAACATTCTTTAGCATTTATTTTTTGAAGATTATGTCTACCAAATGTTGGCCGTTGCTACGTCGCAGATGGTCCATCCGTTGAGTCCAATTTTCGATGAATCGTTCGAGCATTTCGACTGATAACTGGCGAATGACACGCGTGATGTTTTCCTCCAAGGACTGAATCGAAGCGGGTTTGTCAGCATAAACTTTAGACTTTACATATCCCCACAGGAAAAAGTCTAACGGTGTGATATCACACGATCTTGGTGGCCAATCGACCGGCCCAAAACGTGAAATTATGTGCTCACCGAAGTGTTCTCTCAATAAATCCATTGATTGATGCGATGTGTGGGAAGATCACGAGCTTCAATTTCAGGCATCAAATAGTCGGTTATCATGGCACAATAGCGGTCGCCATTGACCGTTATGCATTCGCATATGCGTTCGCATCGGCATCATTTTTAAAGAAATATGGACCGATGATTCCACCGGCCCACAAACCACACCAAACCGTTGTTTTTTCTGGATGAAGTGGCAGTTTTTGAATCTCTTCAGGTTGCTCTTCGTCCCAAATGCGGCAATTTTGTTTGTTTACATACCCATTGAGCCAGAAATGGGCCTCATCGCTGAACGAAATTTGCCTCGAAAACATCTGATTTTCTTGGAACTTTTCAAGAGCCCATAGAGCGAAGCGATGTCGCTTGGGAAGGTCGAGCGGCTTCAGTTGTAGCACAAGCTGTATTTTGTACGCTTTCAATTTAAGATCTCGACGTAAAGTGCGCCAAGTCGTTCCATATGTCAGTCCGAGTTGCTGCGAACGGCGCCGATCGACTCTCCACGGTCCACAGCGTGCTGGACGTGGTCTATTCGGTCGAATATTATCCAATAATGAATGCTGAGTCTCAAAATGGGTGATGGTGTTGCGAATAGTAAGCTCAGTAGGCCGACTATGTTGACCATAAGTTGAGCGAAGTGCACGAAACACATTCCTCACAGAACGTGATTTTTCGTAATAAAGTTGAACGATTTGTAAACGTTGTTCAGGCGTAAGTCTTTCCATTATGAAATGCCAAACAATACTAAACAAAAATAAAATGACAGCATGACACGACTAACACGTGATCTGTCAAAAAAAGGTTATTGAAAAAAGTATCTCTCTCTCTCTATATATATATATATATATATATATATGATCTGAAGTTTATGATACCAAATTAAACATCTCAATTTTAAATAACAACTTCCTCGACAAAAACAGGAATTTACAAAATTTAAAATTGCATTTAAACAAGTTAGCCTTGTAAATTAAATTGACTTGTTAACTCTGTTTGGCGGTATCAAAGCAAAGTTTGTGGACTATAATGGTATACGTATTTTTTGTGCCGCTACACACTTCATCAGCATTCGTGGTATCTTATCCATTTACGTTTCGTTAAAATCTAATTAGTATTAGTTATCAAACTGATTCAAACTTTAGTCTTAAATATAATTCAAATATGGCTATAAAAGTAAAAATGATAATTTATAGTTTTATTCTAGAACTTGACAGATTTGTAGGTCCGAGTCAAAACTAATCAAAAAATTTTGAGAAAAACAAAAAGGTTAATAAATTTTTTTGTATGTGTAATATCAATAAAAAATTTTTCATTTTATTTTGAAATTTACACAGAATCTTTTACATTTTTAATATTATTTATTAATGGGGCTTCAACAAATTTTAAATCTAAAAAATTTAATATTTCCTGGAAATTCTGACTTAAGTTTATGAATGATTTGAGAATAAAATGATATAATTTCGATTAAATGTCACTTGGGAAAAAAATAATAAATTATTTTTAGCTTTAAGAATAATTTGAAATGAAAATAATTTGAAATGTTTGATATCAAATTTAGAAAACACTATTTTTTATGATTTCAATTTCAATTAGTAATCAAATTTAAAAATTTAAACCTTTGGTCTATGTTTGAACAAAACTTGTTTGATATTAAATATTAAAATTATATTGCAAACTTTTGATTTGGTGTTTACTTATAAAAAAAAATTTAGTGGGTCGTTCTCGAGTTGTAATGTCTCAAGGGGCTGCTTGTAAGAACCCCTGACATAGAGAAGGTTGTAAACCCTTGCTCAAGGTATAAGAAAATAAACCCCATAGAATACAACTAGAAGTTTATGTGAGAGACAAAAACCTAATTCAGTTGTCAAAAATCTAATTCATGCAACAACAAGATACATGTAGTCACATACATTTTGTTTTTGTGTTTTGAAAAAAATTGGTATTTGTTTTTTTTTTTTTCTGAAAGTTTAGTTTGAAGTGCCTCTCACATAAACTTCTATATGTATTCTATGATAAATGCAATCAGGTGTTTGCACATGATGAATTTTTATTAATTTCCACTGATATTTGATTGATTTATTATTAAATTATAAAACTAAAGTTAAAATAATTGAAATATAAAAATAAGAAAATAATTTGTAATATATTATATTTTTCTTATAAAAATCTTAATTAATCTTGTTAATTATCGCTAATTATTTAATTTTAAAATTTATTTTACAATCATTAAGTTATTTTGTTATTGACATTTTTTCTCTATTTAAAATTTACAACATATGTTTCTAATGATCTTGTAGTTTGTTAGAATGTTTTGCTAATCTCCCTTAATTTTTTTTATGTCTATAATTCTATTAAAAGTTCTAGACTAGACATTTTTCTTTGTAATAAAAATTAAAATGCCATAAAAATAACAAAAAGCATGACATTTTTCAACTTTAATGGAGGGAGCAGGGTAAGCAAAAATAATTATTAGAAATTAATTTTAAAATATTTCCTTTGTTTTTCATAATTTCGATTAAATGTCACTTGGAAAAAAATAATAAATATGAAGAATTAATTAATTAAACTAGTCTGAAAAACTAAAACAAACGCCTTAGACGGCGTGGCATAGAATATAACTAGAAGTTTATGTGAGAGGCACTTCCAGCTAAATTAAAAAAAAAAAAATTACTCATTTTTTCCAAAACACAAAAACAAAATATATGGTACTACATGTATTTTATTGTTTCATGAATTAGGTTTTTGACAATTGAATTAGGTTTTTCCTCTCACATAAATATCTACTTATTAATCTATGCGGCGAGGCTTTTTTAGCATTCCCCAATTGTCTGCCATTTTTTTTTTTTTTGTTTTTTATAAACACACAATATTCAAAAATGTATTAAAATTTTATTATTTATTTTGTCTGTTTGACGATGACATTTCTAGTATAATTTTCAAACGTTATTGAAAAATTTTAATGTCTTGAAATAGATTTATGTATGACACACATTATTAAAATATGACACTATAATGTTAAAAATGTTAATGTCTAAATGTGTCATCATTATTTTGTATGGATTAACCCTTAAAAGGCAGACAAACAAATTTATTTATTTATTTATTTCGTTATTTATTTATTTTGGTACAATAAATAACACGGTGCAATTATTAGATAGAAAGTTCTCAAAATTATTTTCCCTGAAAAGTCAGTCACATACAGAGGTATTATTAATATTTATTTATTTATTTAATAATATTTTTTTTTCATTTTTTTATTACTTTTTTATTTTTTTTTTAACTCGAAATTATGTACAAGAATTTAATGGCAAAAAATTTAAGTTGATAAGTGGCGATCAAATTTTATACAATATTTATACCCTACACCACCATAGGTGGTTGGGATATTATGCGTTTGTGCTGATGTTTGTAACGCACAGAAAATATCATCCAACACCCACCTTAAAGTATACCAATCGACTCAGAATCACTTTTTAAATCGTCCGTCCGTCTAGCTGACCGTCCATGTACACCTTGTGCACAAAGTGCGGTTCGAAATTTTAAAGATAATTCAGTGAAATTTAGCACGTGAGACCTATGTGATACAATAACAAAGCCTATTGAAATTAGTTGTGATCCATCCATTGTTACACCTAACCCCCATACAAATGCCCCGCCTAATACAGTTTAAACACCCAAAAATGCCTTAAAAATAAGAATATTTTAATGAATTTCGGTGCGAAGAAATATCAGTCTTTGCACCAAATTTTATGAAAATCGATCCACAACTGACCATAGCTCCCATATAAACCCCTCTTACGAAAATCACTTTAACGTGCATAAATTCCATACGATTGTTAGTATCAAATTAATATTCGACACAAAAAAGTTTTATGTAAGTAGAAACAACATTGCCAAATTTTATGAGAATCGGTCTATATTTTAAAATAGATCCCATATAAATATAAAATCACTTCCAGGAATCGCCCTAAAGTGCACAAACGCATTATTCTGTATTTGTATATTTTATTTTACATTTAGTAAAATTGGCCACAGGTGTAATACAAGTCCCCTTATCGAATTTTTATACTCATACATAATCGTGTAGGGTCATATAGTAGGTCTGGACCGGCTATGTCTTTCTTTCTCGTTTTCTATTAAATATTTGTGCTATTTCCATAATAAAGTTTAAACCCATATACCTTCAATACGAGCGGTAACTTCGGAAAACGGTTGTCACCATTGAATTCAGCTTTACCGGTGGGGTGCCCAGCTTGTTAAAATTTGTGACTAGCACAGTGTAGTTATTAATCTATATATATACGATTCTCGTCACGGTGTTTGTAATTTAACTCCTCCGAAACGGCTTGACCGATTTTTATGGAATTTTGTATGTGTATTTGTTAGGTATGAGAATAGGCCGTAAAGTAAAGTCGTAAAGTATATTTTACATCGCTAGAGGGTATAAAATATGGCAAAAGGGGTAAAAGGTCCCCCTCCCTATATCTTCTTAACTAATCAACTCATTTCTTAATTCCTGGCAGCCAAATATTGTAACATCTTGAAGGAGCTATAGCCTATAATTTTTATTATTTAGTGCGTGAAATAGGGCAAGAGGGTTAAAAGCTCCCCGTCCCTATATCTTCTTAACTAATCAAACGGTTTTCTTAAAATTTGCCATACAGACACTGTAACATCTGAAAGGAACTTAAAGATATACATTTTTTTGGAAATTCGAACATTTAGGGCGTAAAATAGGGAAGGAAATAAAGGTTATAAATTTTAACATTTAGGGCGTAAAATAAAGCAAAAAATGTAAAAGCACGCCCACCCATCCCCACAAAATTAAAATACATTCGTTATATTTTAAGTAAAAACCAAAATATTCACTAGAAAAAGGTTATATTATTATATATGAATATAATAAAAACGTACTTATGAGTCATTCAGAAATGAACAAAACTAAAATTAAACTATTTGCAACAATTATCCTAAAAACTAAAAGTTTATAAAAAAAAAAAAAAAAATTAAAAAGTACAAGGATTGCTTCATCTCTTAAAACATTTTGAAAGTCTTCTCCAAAAGATTGTTTTAGAAAAAGTTGTTAAATTGCTTTATAAAATAATAAAATTTTCTTTAACACCTTAATTTGTTCCTCTACTTGACAATCTACGGATATGGCAGCCTTGTTAGCTTGACTTAAACCGTTAAATTTAAAAAACAATATGGCAATTTTTCTTGGTTTACATTTTCATGTAAACAAATGTTTATTGGTATTTTTGGGTGTAAAGTTATCAATCAATTCCAAGCTAACGAAAATTATTGGCGAAATCAAATATTTTGTTTGTTTTGTTTTTGTAAAATAAAAAGAATTAAACAGAGATTCCTTAACACAAAAGTGTTAAGCAATTCACTAAATTTTAATTTATTTTATTATTCTTTTTTCCTTTTTACAGATTTTATGAAAAAACTAAAAATATTTCAAACTAATAACAAAATATTTTAAAATATCTAAAATCAAAAAATTCAAACAAAAAATCTTTTAAGTTATCTCAAATAAAAAACAAATATCTAAACAAAAAAATCAAATTAAACAAATGTCGTTCAAAAGAAGATAATAATTGTATAAACATTTATCTTTGTCTAAGTGTAACAATTCATTTTATAATTTGTTTAAGTGTAAAATAAATAATTTTTAAGAGAATAAAAAAAAAAAAACTCTTAAGAAAAACATCTAAATAAACAAAAAAATATTTCCCTGCCTTGTTTCCAAATAAATTTAATCAATGGCCACAAATTGTGAATATATAGAGGAAAATCAGAACCATCAAAAATGTCCCATATCAAATTCGGCCTCCATTTCCAGTATGACACACGAAGAAAAACAGGATAGCACCGAGAAATCTGCCAGTAAGTCTTCCTTCTCGGATACTTCCTCGGAAGTGGGCAGCTCTAGTGGTGCTGGGCCAGGGACAACATTACAAAAATCCAAAAAATTACATAATAATGGCCACCTGTCCTTTGTACCCTCCATAGGAGATTGTGTATTTGAGCAGGCTTTTGAAAAATCCATGGATGATTTAGAGCAAGGCAATGATGGCTATGAATCGGATTCGGAAACCTCATTAAATGGTGACCCTGAACAAGAGGCCTTTAAGGAATTGCACTGTGTTAATAGTGAGAATTTAACCTGTACATCCGGTTTGGGTTCGGGTCCCCTTAGAACATTTCCCAAATCTAGTTCTTTTGAATACCAAAGTAGCACTGATTCCGAGGAAGATGAAGATGGTGAGGGTGGTATAATACATGATGCCATAAATATGTCACCTAAAATCTATAATGCTGAAATCTTCCATATGCGTCCCTATCTAATGCCCTTTATAGAGCGTCGTCGTTTGTCTCAATGTAAAGAGGAGGAAGATGAAGATGATACTGACAAATCACCACAACCCCAGCAGGCAGATCAGCCGCCAAAGTTTGATACAAAAGCTAAACCTAATCCACCGCCACCTCCACCAGCTAAAGATAAAGCATCGGCGGAGAAGTTTAAGGATTTGGAGAGGTTAAGACAACAATTTATGCATAAAATTGATAGTATCAATACCAATAATGTGGATGATATAAAAACGGTAACCGTTACACCCGAAATGTCTTCACCGCCTCCTCCACCACCTATACCACCTACCATATTGCCGCCAGCTTTAATAAATCTGCTCGAATCGGCTAAATCAACACCCGCCAAAAAACCCTCAACCACTTCCAACATAACTAACGAAAGCACGCCCTTAACGAGCAATATCAGCAGCAGAAAAACACAACCCCGTACCCCCAGCCCTGAAACCCTTATAATCAAGGGCAAATTTACCGTTACTAAAACCCAAGAAACTCCCGAACTTCAACAGTTACGTACAGAGGCTGATAAACTTAAACATTTGGATTCTTCCAGCAATGCCTACACTATTAGTTTCCCTTGCAGTTTTGGTGGCTACTCCTCGGTACAAGGCTTATTTTCTCAACGTTATGGCAGTAATAAATATTCTCCAGTTACTCCACATTTATCCAAAAAATTCTTTGATTCTTCTCTTGTTGAAATACGTACACCCACCGAAAGTACAAATTCATTGAATAAATTAAATTTGGATGCTGGCATAAGTCCGGGAAGCAGGAATAACTGTGATAATAGTATTACTAATACACCCACATCAAGAACATGGACTGCCTCGGGAGAGGCTCAGAAGAAGCTTGAACGTGAATATCCGCATTTAGATGATGTGTGGATTAAACGTTCGTCGGATAATCAAACAAGCACGACGCCAAGTTCAGTACCAAAGAAACAATACTATACGGATGATAGTGCGGCGGAAAGTGGTAGGACCACAGCTGTACAATCGGAAGATGTAAGTTGTTTTTTTTTGTTCTTAACATTAAATTTGATAAAAGAAATGAGGTAAAAAAGGTTTTCATTAAAAATAACTGATTTTTGAATATAAAAATGTTTTATATGATTTTATTTTATTTAATTTCAATCAATTATTACTTTTGAATATTAAATCCCACAAAAAATGTCCGCAATACCTAAGAAATTATGAATATGGCAGCCTCGTTTAAGTAATTTAAATCGTTACATCAATAAGAACTTTCTTTGTAAGGGAATTTTGAAATGTACGTTTTGTAGGGATTTTTTTATATTTTCCTTTTAAGGAAATTTTTTCTCAAAAATTTCGCTTTTATAGGGAATTTTTCAAAAATGGAAATCTTTCAATAATGTTTTATGCGTTATTTAAATAATAAATAAACAATAATAATAATAATAATACATAATGAAATAAATAAAAAATTAAATAAAAAAATTAATAAATGAATAAGTAAATTAATAAATAACGAAATAAATAAAAAATTAAACAAATAAATAATAAAATAAATAAATAACTTAAATAAATAAATGAATAAACGAATAGTGAAATATTATAAATAAAATTTCCTTTTTCTATGAAATTTTTTACAAATTTCTTTTTTTTATAAAATCAATTTTTTAAAAATTTCCCTTCTGTAATATATTTTTGAAAATTCTTCTTTAGTGACAAATTTAATCCGTATAAATTAAAACATTTCCTTTTTTTAATAAATTTCTCGGATTTTCTTTTCGTAGACAATTTTTCAAAAATTTGTTAAAAAAAAATCTTAATAGAAAATTCAAAAAATTTTCTTTTTATTGTTTTAGAAAAATTTCCAATATTTCTTTTTTTTTTAAGAAAATAAAAAATGTATTTTTAAAGGAAATATTTAATGGGATATGGCAGCCTTATTTCTCTTTTTTTAATCGTTAAACCAATAACAATATGGTAACATTTACTTGTTTACCTTTTGAAGGTAAATAATTGTTTACAAGTGTTTTTTGCATGTTAAGCTGTCAGGCATTTAAGATAATTTCTTTATTGCAAATTTGAGTATAGAAATATTTGAATTAATATAAATTTATTAATTAAATGAAAATTTATTTTAAATTTCCTTACGACAAAATAATTTGGTTAAGGTCAGTTTATGTTTTTTTGCGTTAACATAAATTAAACATGAAATACTATTTAATCAATTCAATCACGTGATTTAGCAATAAATTGTTTTTGAACTGTTGTAGAAAAATAATAATTTTCCATAACAATATTCGAAACAAGTTTTGTTTAACAAAAAACATTTTGCCAAGCAAACTAGTTATAAAAAAAACAGAACGTGCCTAAAAATTTAATTATTTAAATTTTTATTTCAAATTGTTATTTCAAAAACAAATTTTAAATTTAAAATATATTCTAGAAACACAATTTGTATGAAAATTTGTTTTTAAAAGACATTTTAAATTTAAAATCTTTTTGTGAATACGACTGTTAGTGAGCAACATTTTAGAAATTGTTTAACTAAAATTTTAAGTAATTTATTTGTTTTAGGTGCTAAAAATCTTTAGCAAATAAAATGTATTATTGACGTCAGTTTTGTTTTTTTTTTTTTTATCAGTCTGCAAATTTCTTTTCTTTTTTTATGAAAATCATATAAATAATTAAATAAAAAATGCTATAATTCATAAAATTAGTGATCCATAAAATAAAATAACAATATAAAAAAACAACTTGTAGGGGCTAAAAAAGTAGAATGACAATATATATATATATATATATATAAACAACTTATAGTTAAATTTTTATAAAAAATTATGTGTAGTAGGGTATCGTTTGATATAAAATTGTTTTTCACATGCAAATGTAAACAAATCAGATGCTTGTTTATTCATTTTACCTTTTCTTTCATTTTTGTATTTGTTTACTCTTTGAACTGTTTGTTTCCATTTTGTCCGATATTTTGGTTATACCTTTTTGTGGCTGTAATTCTAAATTAAATAAACAAATAGCAGAAAAATATTAATTAAATAAACCAGGTGTTTTTAAAAAAAAATATTAAAAAGAAAATAATTTTCTTTCTTTAAAATAAAGTCAACAAATTTTCTATTTGTTTAATTTTTTTAATAAATTTTATTAATTTAAACATAAAAAATCGCTATTAAAAAAAACTAAAGATAAGTCCCTTCTTAACAAATGAACGATATATGGCGGCTTTATTGAGTAACAATAACAGTTAGCTACTGCCGAACCTCAAATGTAAACAAAGATGGTGGAGGTGAATTTTTCTTTGTTTACATTTTCCAATGTAAAAAAATAAAAAATTTTAAAAATAAAAAAAAAAATAAAAAATAGACTGAGTCGGAAAAGTTGACTTAAAATTGAGTCGCCGATCAGTGGAGTAACTCAGCGGCGGCTAAGCTGCTAGTCGCCAGCCCCGCTGTTACAACTTGCATCTCTTATGCAAAAAATTTTGGATTTTTATTTAAAATATATTATTTAAATAAGCACGTGACTTAAAATAAATAAAATTGCATACCAATTTTATTTATTTTTATTTGAAGGTTTTTACACAATTTTAATTTTAAAACCAATGACGTCTTATTTATAAAGATTTCAGCCTAATAAATCAATAGCTAAAAAAAAAACATGGCGCATCTTGAGATACAAATTAAAAAATACGAATATTTAAAGATTTTGCAAACAAGATACTAAATCAAAATTTATTAAAAAAAAAATGAACAACCTGATAAAAAAAAACAAATTTAGTAAACAAATTAAAAACAGGTTAGTTAGACTTTTTTGTTTATGGAATACAATTGTTTTTTATTTAGAATTCTAAACAAAAATTATCTTTCCTACAAATTAAAAAAAAAGTAATAAGAGTAAAGATGAATGAGTATATATTGTTACCTAAAATGCAAAAGGCCGTAACCACTGAAAAATCAAATGTTGGTGCTGACCAGTGTATTCAAAAAACCGATATTTTCAGACAACCGGTTTTCGAGTTATTCCTTTAAAAAAAGATTCGAATAGGGTTTTACTTAAAAAACCGGTTAACCAATTTTTATTAAAAAAACAAATATATTACAAATGATTATTATTTTTACTAAAGAAAGTACACTTATAATCAGTGTTGCCAAGAGATGAGGAAAAAAAGATGCAAAATTGAACTTTAAAGATGGTCAAAAATGCTAAATGCCCAAAAAATAAGGCCAGAAAAGAGTTCTCTTTTTAAATTTAGAAACTTACGTTTTTCGTTTTCATTAATTTTTGATATTCTTTTTTTTAAGAATTTGAAATAAATTTATAAATAACACCCAGCAAAATGACTCAATGAAAAATCGTCCAAAAAAAATTCTCATACAAATTTGGGTTATATTTCATATGAAAAATTAACCAATATTTTGAAGTGATTTTAAACATTTCCAAATTTTTGCATAATTTTTCTCATTAATAATTTTTTTTTAAATTATTTTCATAAATAGTTTCTATGGTTGATGAAGTGTTTTAAAAAGTAATTATAATAATCGACTTTTAATTATTTTTTTTAAAATACTAACATTTTAGCCTTTTTAAGGCAACTTTAAGAACAAAAAAAGACTAGAAAGAACAACAATTTTAAAGGTTAAATGCAAAATAAAAAGAATAGATTTAGCCTTTCAAAGGCTTACCTGGCAACACTGCTTACAATACATGTCATTTGTAATGACAAGTAATAGCAAAATAAAAAGTCATATCACTCTACTGAAGCTGAAGGATAATGCCCAAATTTTGTATTTTTTTGCACTGAATTCTGATAATGCTTCTGCCGATACAACTCTACTTATGTGCCTATTTATTGAAATTCACCTTATTCTTTTGACAAACGTTAAAACTAAAATTGACTTCTTATTTAGATTAGAAAAATTAGATTAAATCTATTAAAAAAATATACAAACCTCAATTCTCAGTACGTAGGTACTCGTATAAATCCTCTGATTCCGTATCTGATAATTCCATTTGCTGCTCATTACTTTCCACATGAATTTCTTCTTGAAACCAGTTGCTTATGTCAGCATTCGTGGAAAGATGTTCCGTACCAATTTGAGCTACAAGTTTACTATATTTTGTAAAATATTTAAGGGCATGTTCTCTTCTTCACTATATTGAACTTTTTCCAATATTAAGAGATTTATTTACACAACAAATGACACGAATAAACTGACAAAATTGAAGATCAGAATCATCCAAAAAGGTTAATATACCAAAAGACGGGAATTTCCCTTTTTTGGTTATAGACATTGTAATCAAATTGTAATCAAATTCGTAAACTGTCGCGATTGCAATTGTAGTCGCGAATACAGAGCAGACACCTGCGCCGAGGAATTTTATCGGCGGCGGCAGCTTGCATTAAAAAGCTTCGGCGGCGGCTTAAAATCGGCTGTCAGCCGGCTGATATTATACACATTTTTCTAATTAAAAATTCTATATTTTCATGCCCCTTTGATTAACATATTTTCCAGGGAAAGTATAAAAAGAATTATTAATTTATTGAAAATGTATAAGAAAAAATATGGGAGTGATCTAAGGATATTTTTGGATTTTTGCATAAAAGATTAGAATAATTGTTCGCATATTAGAATGAGAAGTGGTCTGCTCCGATATAAAAACATATCAATTATTAAGATATGCTAAAAAATAAAAAAGTACAATAAATAGTGGAATTTATATCAATCGCTAGTGAATAGAAGTGATTTATTAGCTGACAAAATCTTGTGTACGAGTTTTTTTAGCAACTGTTAATATTATTTTTTTACAGTATTTGCATCAAAAATAATCAATTATAAGTCATTAAAAATAATTGATTGATTTAAAATTATTTGAAGTACAAAATGATGCAAATATTTTTCTTTCATATTTAATTTTGCCATCAATTAAATATGAAAGAAAAATAATAAAAAATTTCATTTTTAACAAATTTTTACAAAAAGAATTTAAAAACGGCGGTTGCTTTTAAGTCAAGTTAAGCCAAAAATTTTGCGGCGGCGGCGGCTTCCAAATTTTTCTCTTCGGCTCGGCTTAGCCGAATTTCAGCCGCTCGGCGCAGGTCTCTGATACAGAGCTTGCACTGTATAAGCTTTTCATGAAAAATTGGAAGAATTTTGGGTCATTAACTCTGGAAATATTGATCGCATAAAAAAAGAATGTAAAGATAATTTTAAGACAACTTTTGTACGCATCTTTTGTTGTCTAAATCGGACAACCTGTTCTCGAGTTATAGCAAAATATACACATGTAATCGTCTTATAAAAAAAATTAACACCGGATGAAAAAAAAAACCGAAACCAGATTCGTGCTCAGCACCTCAAAATCTATACAGTTCAATTATTCGTCTTTAGGGGAATATTTTTTCCGACCACTGTAATTATTTATTTAATAAGGTTTCGCTCGTTTTTCTTCTTATTTTTTGTCGTAGGTTATAGACACGTTTCTATTATAATTAATACCAAAAATGTTATAAAAAATACTTATATTTGTGGTTTAATTGAATTCCTATTAAAACTCAACAGGGGGTTTACATTTAATATGTTATTATTGTAGTTATCTAGAGAGGTTAAAGAGAAAAAACATGTTTGAGAAAATTTCTTTTTCAATAAAAAGTCGTTCTTTTTCTTATTTTTAATATTTTGTTTTTACTTTAAAAGCTTTAACTTAATATTATTTATTTGTTATAAACAGGAGCAAGATGCTAAATTACCCTCGTCGAGACCGTCAAGTGCACCCGCAGAACCAAATGCCAAAGCTGCTCGTAAAGCATCCAAAAAGATGAAAGAAGAAGCCAGGTTAGTAAAGAGTAAAAGTACATAATTTTAAAGTTATTGTGCTTAAAGTTTATAAGCACTTTTAGGTAAAGCTTTATAATCCATAGTTTTAGAAACATTTTTTGAGACTAAAATTTTTACGCTTTAGAGATCAAATCTTTAAAGTTTTTGAAACTGAAGCTTTTAATTTTTAAAATTTGAAGGCGTTCGAAACTAAAACTTTACAACTAAAAACTTTTAAGCTTTAGTAACTAAATTTTGAAGACTTAGGTATTAAACTTTCGGCAAAAACTAAGACTTCACAAACAAAAGATAAAAAGCTTAATAAACTAAGGCTTCTCAGTTTTAATAACAAAAGCTTTATATCTTAAGCTTTTAAGCTTTAGAAAAGAAAGTTTTATAAAGCAAAGCTTCTTAAGCTTTCAAAGCTAAAGTTTTTAATTCTTATTAGCAAAAGCTTTCAAGCTTTAAAAATGAAATGATTGAAGCTTTAGAAACTAAAACTTTTAAGCTTTAGAAAAGAAAGCTTTAGAAACTGAACTCAAAAAAACTATAAAAACTAATGTTTTTAAATTCCAAAAAGAAATTAGAACTTTTAAACTTCAGAACTTAAAGTAAGCTTTTGAAACTAAAGCTTTTAAACTGTAGAGACTTTTAAAATTTAGAAGTTAAATCTTATAAGCTTTAGAATATAAATCTCTTAAGCTTTAGGAGATAAAGCTTTAGAAGCTAAATCTTTTAAACTTTACAAGTTATAGCTTTAGAAGCTTAAGTTTTAGAAGGTAAAGCTTTTAAGCTTTAAGTTGAAACGTTAAGTTGAAACTAGTTTTAAGCTTTTGAAACTTAAGCTTATAAACTTTTAAGCTATAAAAACTCAAGCTTAATCTAAATCTTTGAAGCTTTAGAAACTATAAATTTGAAGCTTTGGAAGTTAAAGCTTTTGAAAAAAGCTTTCAAGCTTTAGAAACGAAACATTCAAATTTTGGAAAATAAAAAAAGTTTTAAACTTTAGTATCTAAACCTTTTAAAAAGCTGAAGCATTTAATATTTGCTTTAGAAACTTAAGCTTGTAAGTTTTGGAAACTAAAGCTTCTAAGCTTTAGTATCTACAGAGTTTAAGCTTTATACGCAAAAGCTTTTAAACTGTACGAACTAAAGCATAAAGAGCTAAAATCTATCAATTTAAAAACTAATATGTTTAAACTTTTCAAAGCTTCCAAATAAAACTAATGCCCACCCTTGTTTTCCTCCCCTTTTCCAGACGCCAAGAGAAAGAAGCTAGTCGCCGCGAAAAGGAAGCCCGCAAAATCGAACGTGAAACCGCCAAACGTCTCGAACGCGAAGCGGCCAAACTCGAAAAACTCAACCGCAATGCGGAAAAAATCTCACGCAGCAGCGAGCGCGTAGGCGCCACCACACGCTCCGGCTCTCTCGAACGTCGACGCAGTGGCGACGAATCGCCCGTACTCAATCAGTCGACTGTACACGGTATAGCTAGTCCTAATCGTCGTCCCACCATCTTCGATGTCTTTCGGCCGCGTGCCAAATCCGATGCAAGAAAACAAAAAATGCTATTGGATCCTCTGTCCGCAGCGGCAGCAGCCACAGGCAATGAAATGGGCAGTGCCAGTAGTACGCACTCGGCTTCAGGCGGTAGCGGGTCCGGTGGAGGCGGTGGTGCTGGCGGTGGAAGTACAAGTGTTATGAATTCCATGAAAGTAGCTTTACAAAATTCCGGCCTTATAGGAGGTGGCCATCATCAAAAGCAGCAACAACATCCCGCCGTAACGATAACAACGGCAGATGGTACATCAACGGTTAAGAATAAGTACAAAGATGGATCGGCTCATCCACATCAGGGTAGTGATGCTCATGTAGGTTTTTTTTCTTTTTGTTTTTGGTGAAATTGTTTTAACTGTTTGGTGATTTTTTTCTTTTTTTAGTATTATCATACGGTTACAGCTGTTCGCAGAGCCGATGCTTCGCGTTCACCCATGACCAAAGTAATGGATTTGTTTAGACATCGTTCAAATTCTGCAGCTACAGAAGCTGACAAACGTAAAGCGGTGAGTTAGTTTTCCTGTTTTTTTTTTTTTTTTTTTTTTTTTTTTTTTGATATAATATAATGACAATGTCACAAGGTAGAGAAAAAAAAAACCATTGCATGTGGACAATACAAAAAACCCCGAAAATCTATAAAGTGAAACTTATAAGACGCCTTAAATATTAGCCAATGCGAGTTTGAGACGCAAAACTCCCGAAGGCAAAAAACAAAGTTATATTCTAATCGCCCTTAAGCGATAATGTCGATGACGCGGTAGATGTTATATCTACCCAGAGCTGCTTTGCGACTGTCTTTTTTTTGTTTTGTTTAAATTTTTTATTAAGGCGTTGTTACACCATTTTGCAAGATGCTTTTTTTTCTTTGGATAGTGATTGTCTGAGCTAAATTGCTGAAATAGGGTAGGTGAATTAAGTAAAGACACTTTGTGGGGATGTGCTTTTCTGTATTTGTGTTGTAAAACTAGCACACGACAGAGGGCGCTGCTGAATTATCCACCACCAACCTTAAAGTGTACCAATCTACTCAGAATCACTTTAAATTGACCTAATGATGTCCGTCTGGCTGGCTGTCCATGTAAACCTTGTACACAAACCACGGGTCGCAATTTTAAAGATAATTCAACGAAGCCTATTGAAATTGGTTGTGATCGGTCCATTATTTCACCTTTCCCCCATACAAATATCCCCCCGGAATAGAGTTTAAACACTCAAAAATTACTTTAAAAATAAGAATTTTCTAATGAAATTTGGTGCAAAGAAGTTTTGTACAAATATCAATCTTTGTAGTAAATTAATAAAGATCGGTTCACAATTGACCATAGCTCCCATATAAACCCCTCTTCCGAAAATCACTTTATTGTGCATAATTCCCATACGAATTTTAGTATCAAGTTAATATACCACACAAATAAGTAGAAACAACATTGCCAAATGTTATGAAAATCGGTCCATAATTTACAACAGCTCCCATATAAACCCACTTCCAGGAATCGCCCTAAAGTGTATGAAATCATCTAGATATTAGTATCAACGCATTATTATGTATTTGCATATTTTATTTTACATTTATTAAAATAGGCCACAGGTGTAATATAAGTCCCTATCCCAAATTTTTATGCTGGTACACAATGATGTAGGGTATCATATGGTCAGTCTTGACTATGCCTTTCTTTCTCGTTTTCCAATGTGGACATAGTGACTTTTTACATTTTGGTTATTTTTTGTTAAACCAAATTTTTATTTTTGTAAACAAGTGTATAAGTATTTGCCAACAATAAAATGAACATCAATATGATTTTGTGCTAAAAAGCCGTCATAAATTTCATGACTTCTTTTTCCAAATTTAACTGACAACGATGAAGAAACCACAATTTTAAAGACATCAAGAATGCTAATGAAGCATGTTGCGGCATAGTTTAGTTTTGTTCCTCCAAATAGAGACAATTAGGACAATTTCGGAATGCAAATTTTTTAACATGATTGTGGTTTGGTACATTAAAGATATTTTCTTTTAGATGTGACAAATTTTTACATTCAAATATATTCATATCTAAAATGACATCATGCTAAGTTAATCTATATAAAAATATTAAGAAATGAGATATTACATTTTCGCGATCGTTAAAAAAGTTTCCGCACTAAACTCGTTGAAGTTTTCAAATTAGGCATATTTTTAACCTTAAAATATTTCTGATTATTTTATATACATAAGTAATAAATATGTAAAAAAAAAAGGAACGTTAATGCAAATAATTGTTAATACACAAACATTTTATTTCTATATTTTTAAAAATTAAAATTTCTGAAAGGTTTTAGAAATTACATTCGGTGCGTAAGGTTTTTGTCCCAAAATGACTTAGTATTTCTTATATCACAATGGTATCGTCCATATCGTGATAACTTATAATTTTTTTTTTTTTTTTTTTTGCCGACAAAATGTAATTGTGCTTATATGGAGGTTGACAGTTCACCTGTTTGAATTGTCGTCAAATTGCTAATCAGAAATCGCCAAATATAAATTTTATTTGGCTTTTTAAAGAAAAAAATCAAAAATGAACAAATAATTTCGTATAACTTATACGTGTAAATTCAGCTTCAACAAAGCCAATGATAATTAACAAAAAAAAAAAAAAAATCATACAAATACAACATTTGTTCTCTTATACTAGGTTTCCACTGAGTTGAAAGCAATCAGTTTTGAGTAGAACACCTAAAGGCATTTCCATTGTCTTGACTTGCAAAAGCATTGTTGTATTTTCGACCAAATTCCTGACATTTCCCAATCTAAGTTGAAGTTGAATTTATAAATTAAGGCCCTTCGTTTCGTTAGATAGGAAAATACTGAAAATAATCGATTGCTAGTAAATGGATCGCCACCACTTTATCAATTGCCAAAAAAAAAATCCATTTCGCCAAACGTAAAATTTAGTCGCCAAAAGGAATTAAAATGTGCCACGTTTGGCAAAAAAAAAAAAAAAAAAAAAAATCTACACATCTGACAGCCCTGTAAGGAACTCTCTCTAAAAAACTCTCTTATGGTACCTAACCTAGTGTCTACATTAGGCAAATTTGTATCAAAACAAACATCAAAATCAGTGCGTATACAAGGTAACTTTATTTAAACAGCTGATTATTATTTTCGTTGTTACAGTTGTCAAACTGCATATAAAAAAAACAATAGTGAATACGCCATATTGTTGTTTTTGTGCAACTGTTGCCACCTTCCACAAATTCGGGTTAAGTTTAACGTTTGTCTTGATAAAAAAATTCTCTAATGTAGACACTATGTAACGCAGCTATCAAGAGTACGTAACAAAGTGTCTATACTAGACAAATTTTTATCAAGACAAACGTCAAAATCAGTGCGAATCTATACAAGGTAACCTCCATTAAACAGCCATTTTTGATTGTTACAGTTGTCAAACTCATATGTATATAAAAAAAACATTAATGAATTCGTCTTATTGTTATTTTTGTGTAACTTATACTACCTTTCATAAATTCGGGTTAATTTTGACGCTTGTCTTGATAAAAAATTGTCTAACATTTTCTATCGAAATCTGAATTAAAGCGACTCCTCATGTGGTTAATAACAGTCAAATATGATTTTTCTTATCGAAGAAGAGTCAATGTTTGGGAAGTCCTAATACTTCTTTGATGACACTATTTAGTGCATTCTTTGGGTGTCGAAATACTATCATTTATAATAAACATGTTTTTAATACATTTGGAATATTTCTAGTAAACATTTTTAATTATAATTGAGCTTAAGTTATATTTAAGTACAGTATAACTTTAAGTTAAATATGATATATTTACAAACAAAAATCACTAATTAAAAATTAACAATTTTTATATTAACACATTTTTTATTCAACACTATAAACAACGAAATGGATATTTACTGAACGAAATTATGTCACGTTTGTTCTTTTTCTTTACTCTGAAATGTAAATAGTCGTTCAGACAAGTTTTTTAGATCAAAATTCGATGCTAATGTGTTTTGTTATTGCAAATTAATGTATTTTCTACTTTTGCATATCCAAGAGTGTCAAAAAAGACACCTTTTAGTGAATTTATGAAAACAAACTCTCTTCCAGGCAGGGTAAAGACCATTGGTCGGGGTAGGGAGTATTCGCTCTTTTCACATACACAACACGAACGTTAACAAAAAAAGCTAAAATTCGAAATAAGTGAACAAATCTCACAACAAAGATTATAAGAAATTAAAAATGTTCAAATTCAGTTCTAAACAGGCCAACCTATACATTTGTGTGTCCTCTCTTTGTGCCTATCAATGGTATAGACCACTGTTGCCAGATTTGCCGATTTATCTGCATTTTGTCGATTTTTATTGTAAAAATTCCAAAGTGCGATTTAACGACTTTTATTTAAAAAATAACGATTTCACGAAATGTTCACACATGCCAATATTTTTTTTAATATGATTTTGTATGTAGGAGGTAGAGAGAGAGAGAGAGAGAGAGAGAAAATTACTATAAGAACTTTAAAATTTTAGTTCGAAATTCTTTTGCAATTTAACCAGTATTAGTGAAACAAAAGTTATGTGTGAAAAGGAAAATTTTATTTTAATTTTATTTTACATATGTATGTAAGTGAAATAGTTTTGATCACAGATAAAAAAGTTTAAGAACGTGTTAATTAGTAAAAAATTTAATTGAAAATATATATGATTTTTTGAGTAGTTTTATCAATTGAGTTTATTTTGCCATAAATTAGGATCACTGGCCCACTTGATTTTTAAACAATTTTTAGTTTACGAGTTATGGATCTCTAAAATTTTAATATATTTTTCTGGATATCTTTATTAATACTGTTTAAATGATATATACTATGACCATATTCATTAAATCCTTGAGAGGATTTAGGCCATTTAAATTTTTATTGATATATCGAAACTTACAAAATTTTGTTATTTCTAAAAAAAAAGTTTACTCGACGAGTAAATATAAGACAAAGTCCCTGAGTCCGGCTAAAGGCCTTTATTAACGTTAAGTTTTAATTGGGCCGGTAATCTTAATTTGTTTCTATTTTTCAAAATTTTTATAATATAAAACAATGCTGGAAGTTTAGATAGATAGAGAAGGTTGATGTGATACCAGAAAGTACCACATCTCCACTCCATTGTGAGTGCCTTCGTTAAAATAGCTGTGAAATATAGAATATAGAATGCAGAAAATAGGAGAGTAGAAGTGGAAGATAAAAAGAGTAGGAATGAGAACGAATCATATTGGGGGATTAGCAATGTTACCAATCCCCCTAGGGTTATACACCTGATTCTCCCTTAAGCAGTCGATTCCCATGACGAAGCCTATGACGTCTACAAGATCTGCGTCCCGAACGTCACTTAGCCCGCCGAGGAATTGGCTACCCAGCCATTTCATCCTACGATGCTGCAATCGTGGACAATGGCACACAATGTGCTCAATAGACTCGGTCTCGTCGACGTCTCCACACATTCTACAAAAATCGGAATTGCTAGCGTCCCATCTAGACCTCATCTTCCCTATCAAACAGTGACCCGTTATGGCCCCTATCATGATTCTTAAGCTCTTCCTATTCAAGTCCAGGAGAGTGCTAGTGCCTGCATTGTTTAGTACCGGCCATATCGCCCTCGACACTCTACAGTCCTCTCTACTCTCCCAAGCCGCTTTCAGGATGCCGAGAACCTCAGCCTGGAAGTTTATTTAATAAACAAATAGTTTCAAAACTTAATATTATTTTTTTAATATGAACATAAATATCTAAAAATGTATGAATTTTAATTTTTCCAATTTTTTGACGATTTCAAAAATATTATGCCGATTTTGACGATTTTTTTTCGTCGAATTTTGACGATTTTTTCGACCAATTTTGACGATTTTATACTATAGTTATCTGGCAACAGTGGTATAGACGCTATGTAACCTAGTGTCTACATTACGCAAATTTATATCAAAACAAACGTCAAAATCAGAGCGAATATATCAAGGTAACCTTAGTTAAACAGTTGATTATTATTTTGGTTGTTACAGTTGTCAAACTGCATAAATAAAAAACAATTATGAATACGCCATATTGTTGTTTTTGTGCAACTGTTGCCACCTTCCACAAATTCGCGTTAAGTTTGACGTGTATCTTGATAAAAAAAATCTCTAATGTAGACACTATGTAACGCTGCGTTAGAAAAATTTTATTTTAATATAATTGTGTAAAAAACACATTCACCACACTTCATATGCACACATAGTTGCAAAAAATTGTTTTTTAAAATTTTCAAATATTTTTTTTTTTTTTTACATTTATATTCCAGTAGTTCAACAAATATTAAACATTTTAATGTGTATTGTATTTATAATGACTTAGTTATTATTTTGTTAAATATCAACAAAAATATATATTTTTTTTTTTATTCTACTACACTTTTAATACCAAAAATTGCAACTGTTTTCGTAAAATTCAACAACCAAAATGAAATGTCAAAAATATTAAAAAAAAAATATTCTTTAGGTTTGTAAAAAATAAATACGTGTCTGAAATTAAAATTTGATGTGTTTAAAAAATAATTAAATAATTAAATATTATGTGTGTGTGAAAAAATCTGCTACGAATATTATTTGAAAGGATAATTTTGGTATTTTTTTGTTTTGTTTACATTTCTCACAATTCAATTCACACAACACGTGTATGTGAAGAGTGGGGACTTGTTGTAGTTATAAAAAAGAGAGTTAGTTTCTTTACTAATTAATTGTGCTATGACTATATCTTTATTTCTTTGTATCATGTCAAGGCGAATTTATAGAAGGTGAGGTTAGGAGCACAGCTGATTTGAATTCGCCGTAAATTATAGCAACCAAATGTCAGAGTTTGTTTACATTTTTTTTTTTTTTTTTTTGTTTATATTTTTGCTGTTTGTTCTTATTTTTTACTAGGGTGTCTCAAAAATAATAAAAAAAAAAAATCGTTGATTTTTGTGATTTTTCCGGTGCAATTACCCTACGTTTTACTTCATATATAACCCCAGCTAATTTGAAGCAATAAGAAAATTATAGTTACCGAAAAAATTAATGTTTTGGTCAAGGTTTTTTTACCCTATACATTGACAAGACAATGATGTTCATGCTGCTTTTTCCATCAGCGATTGAAAGTGATTCGTTTGGCTTAGTCATTATTGACTTGAATGAAATGAATGTGTCTTTGGACAAAATTTATTTATTTTTTTTTATTTTTGTATGGTAAAAAATAATAGATATGATAATCTTATATACAAATTTTTATTTATTTATTTATTTTTTATCTAAAGTTTATTATTATTTAATTTTAACAAATTTTGGAAATTTTGTTCTAGAAACTAAAGAACTAATTCATTTGCCAGCTATAAATCTCAAATTGCTCACATGATTTCTGAAGATTAAATTTAGATTTTTTTTTTTTTTTTTTGTTATTTTTTTATTTCATCTCAATAAAAAAAGTTTTGTGTATTATTTAAAAATAATTACATTTTTTTCTGACGCACTTCATGATTGATTAAATTTGTTATTCCGCAAATAATTAATCAAACTCATCATTAATAACCATAAAATTAAAAAAAAGAAAAATTCCAAATATTTGTTACAATTTAAATGTCTATTTAGTCATTTAGTAAAAATAATCTCTACAAAATATATTTTTTCAATAACAAAAATTTAGCTATTATACATAAATAAAGGTGCTAAAGATAAGAGTAAAACAAGTGATAAAGACTCACAAATATATTTCTTATCATTATTGTTAATTAAACATAAGCCATAAATAAAATCATTTCTTCTTAATTTTGTAAAAAAAAAATAGTTATCAAAATAAAAAATCTCTGACAGCTCTCATTTTTATAAAAAAAAAAAAAAAAAATATTTTAAAATAAATTAAAATTTCAAAATAAATTGATTTTATTTCAATTGATTTGTATAGTTAAATGAAAACAACTGAACAAAAAGTCTTAAATGCATAGATTAATAAGTAGATATTTATGTGAGAAAAAAACCTGATTCAGTTGCCAAAAACCTATTTCATGCAACAACATAATATATGTAGTCACATATATTTTGTTTTTGTGTTTTGAAAATTTTATTTTAAATTTAGTTCGAAGTGTCTCTCACATAAACTTCTAGTTGTATTCTATGCTTAGATGCTTCCGTTATTTTAATATCCTCCCACTCATTTACTCACTTCCCCTCTCCCTCTCTTGTTTTACGGTTCTCTGTTATTCTTTTATGGTATTTAAAGGAGATTAATTAAAATAAACCTATATTTGGGTGTTTGTTTATCTTTTAACAGTGTTGGCCTTCGTTTAAAAGGGGATTAAATTAGGGGAAATATTAATTTGGGGGATTTTGTTTAAATAAACACAAATTAAAGGTTTTCTTTAAAAGAAATAAATAATTTTAAGGATTTTGAAAGAAATTTTTGTTTAATTAAATAAAATAAAAAAAATTTTTAAATTTATTTAATTTTTTAAAATTATTTATAAAAACAATGTATAAAAAAACAAATTTGTAGTAAAAGTTGTAATTTTCTATTTTTTATATTTATAGATTTTGTACTGAAATTTTTTTAGAAAAAAATATAAAAAATTATAGAATTTTGAAAAAGTAGTGAAGCATAGCAAAATATTACTAACCTTTCTTTATGATTATTTTAAATAGTAGAAATTTACTAACTTTTTAAAATTAAAAAAATTCATAATTTTTTAACAAAATGTTCATTAAATATAATAAAAATCTAAAAAGAAATGAAAAATATATAATTAAAAAAATAGTATTTTACTACTTTTTTTTAATTTAATATTTTCATGATTTATTATTAAAATTCTTAATAAAAACTTACATAAATAAGAACAAGAAGTCGATATAATTGAATTTGGAAAAGTAGTAATTTGCTACCTTTTTAAAATTTTACAATTTTATGATTTTTACTACAAATTGCAATGAAAACTCAAACAAATATGGAAAGAAATCTGTAAAAAAAAAAAAAAAATAAAAAATTTTGAAATGGCCAAAAAGTAGTATTGTACAACCTTTTTGAAATTTTATGATTTTTAAGCTAAAAGTTAATTAAAATTTTTAAAGGTAAAAAATTTCATGATTCTTTTTATCAGAAAATTCATTTGAAATAATAAAAATATATAAAAATTAAAAATATGGATTTTTTTACAAAAAGTAGTATTTTACTACCCTTTTTAAAATTAAAATTTTCAGATTTTTTTGTGATTTTAAGTTGAAAATTTCATTAGAAATATTATAAAATTTTATAAATTATAAAAGAAAATAAAATTATTGTAATATAAATATGAAGAATTGTACCACCTTTTTATTTTTTTATAATTTTTAAGATTTTAAGAAAATTAGTAGTATTTAACTACTTTTTTTAAATTTAAAATTTTTATGATTTTTAACCAGAAATTTCCTTAGATATGTCAAAAAAATTTAATAAATAAAAAAATTCCGAAAAATAACAAATTTATTATTGCATTTCTAAAATAATACTACTATTTTTTTATTTTTTTTTATTTATTTATTTTGAATAATATTTCATAACCTAGCCTTTTGGCCATAATCGGTCACAAATTTCTACTTTTTTTAAATTTATTTTTATGATTTTTTATCAGATTTTTTTTCAAAATGTTTAAAAGCTTCAATAGTAAAAAATGCATTTGAAAAATTTTAGAATTTTACTACCTTTTTAAAATTAAAATTTTTTTTATGTTTAAAACTGAGAAAAATTTTCCAAAATATACGAAATGATTGCAATTGTTAAATAGTAGTATTTTACTACTATTTTTAAATTTAACATTTTTATAAGTTTTTAGAAAAAAGTCGTTAAAAACAAAAATAATTATTGTATTCGGAAAATAGTAGCATTTTACTGCCTTTTTACAATTTAATATTTTCATGATTGTTTTAGAAAAAATTACTAATAATGGTTAAAATTTTAAATTATAACAAAATTATTGCAATTGAAAATAGTAGTATTTTAGTACCTTTTTAAATTTTCACATATTCATTTTTTTTCAGGAATTTGTTTAAATAAAAAAAATCTTAAAAAGAAAAATAGTAGTATTTCACCACCTTTTTAAAATTTTACATTTAAAAAATAATCCAAGTCCTTATTAAATAATAAAAATTCTATTGAAAACTTTTAAAAAAGTACTATTTATAATGTTTTCCCCTTTTTTTAAGTAAACGATCTTGATTTGTACTACCAGGCTACGTAGGCGTATGATTTATATTTTTCATTTAAATTTACAAATATTATACTCTTTCTCTCCCGTTCTTCTGAACATGAGTATGAATTTTGATCTCTGTTATTGTTTCATTCATTTAATTTACTTTTAACGGTAAATTGGTGTTTTTTTTTTTTTTAACACTAGAAAGCTCTTGTTATTGTTATGTTTTACTCAATAAAAATTAATCCAGCTAAATTGAGCAATTCTAACGGAGACTAAATATGAAAAAGAAAATAAAAAAATAAATAAATTCAAATAGAAAAAAACCAGTTAAGTCAGCTGTTTATCTGTCAGTCTAAATAAGTAGAAATTTTTATTTAGTTGTTTTTGTTACTTTTTTTAATTTAATTTAATATTTTCGTTTGTTTTTTTTTAGTACAATTTTGTTGCAACCATATGACGGGCCAGCGTGCGCGTTTAATAATTAAAAAAAATATTTTAAATAAATGAAAACATTTTTATTAAACATTTCCACGAGTTTTAGAGAAAAAAAGAAAAAATAAACAAAAAATTTGTTTAGAATAAAATAGAAGAATTTTTGTTGATATTGTAAATTACGTTGCGTTACGTTTGTGTTGTTGTTATTGTTTATATAAATTCATACGTGATTGTCTGTTGGTTTTGATTTTAAACAAATATTTACATGAATGAATAAAAATTTATAAAAAAATCTTTATACAAAAATACAGAAAATTATAGAGAAAAGGAATATGGAAAAAGAAAAAAATATTTGCAAATATTTGTTTAAATGTTGCAATTAATAAAATAAAATATAGAAAAAAATAAAAAAATCTTACAAAATATGTAAATAGTACTACAATTTAACAACAAAAATAAATAAATTTTAAATTTTACATTAATTTAAAAAAATATATATGATTTTGTGTTGTGATTTAAAATTGTTTATTTACAAAAAATCGCCTATAATTAAACAAATTGTGTCAGTTACAAAATTTGCAAAAGAAAAAAAATGTATTGCTAATGGAAACGAATTTTACATTCTTAATGATTTTAAATTAAATTTTGAAATTATGCAAAAAAAATCTTAAATTTTCCTATTAAAATTAAAGAACGTATACAGAGTTTTTCTAAGAAAAATTTGCAAAAAATGGAATATTCATTAAAAAAAAAAAAAAAAAACGAAATCAATACATTTAACTAAAAGTAGTATTTTAATACATTTATTGAATTAAATATTTTTAGTATTTTAAACAGAAATTTATTTAAAAACTCAAATACATTAAAAAAAAAATGCTTAAAAAATTTAAATAATTTAATTTTCGAAAAAAGTAGTATTTTGCTACCTTTTTAAAATTAGATATTTTTAGGATTTTTAAACAGGAATTTCTTTAAAAACGTTTAAAAACTCAAATACATAAAAAAGAATGCCTAAAAATTTAAATAATTGAGTTTTTGAAAAAATAGTATTTATGCTACAATTTCATTAGAAATAAAAAAAAAAAAAACTAAAAATAATGTGAAAAGTTTTGCAAACATACGAAAATATTGCAAATTAGAAAAAATAGTATTTCACTACCTTTTTTTAATTTAATTATTTTAGAATTTTTAAGCATAAATTTCATTAGATATACTAAAAACTAAAATATATGCCAACAAATAACAAATAAAAACGAAATTATTGTAATTCGAAATAAAGTAGTATTTTACTACCTTTTTTAAAATTAAAAATTTTCAGGTTTTTTTAAGCAGAAATTTCTTTAAAATTAAAATTCATGAGACAAGTTCTAAAAAAGTACCAAATTATTGAAAGCTGAAAAAAGTTTGAAATTTGAAATTTGTTCGATTTTTAAGCAAAAATTTTTTTATTAAAAATGTAAAAAAATAAATACATGACAAAAATTCCAAAAATAGTCGAAATTATTTTAATTATAAAAATATTGGTTTTTTACTTGAAATAAGAATAAGAAGTTTCATTAGAAATACCAAAAAACTTACATAGAAGAGATAATTTTAAAAAATAGGCAAATCTATTGCAAATGTAAAAAAGTAGTATTTTACTACCTCTTTTAAATTTAATGTTCTTATTATTTAATAGAAAAGTTGTAGAAAATGGACAAATTTAATATTTTACTACCTTTTTAAAATTAAAATTTTTCAAGATTTTTAAGCAGAAATTTTCTAAAAATGGGCAAAGTTATTGCAAATGGAAAAAATTAGTTTTCTAATACTTTTTTTAAAATTTAACATTTTCACATTTTTTTTAAATAGAAATTTCATTAGAAATGTGAAAAGACCTAAACACATGAAAAAATATAAAAAATTATTGTAACTGAAAAAGGTAGTATTTTCCTACCTTTTTTAAAATTTAATATTTTTATAAAATTTTAACAGAAATTTCATTAAAAATGTTGAAAAACTTAAATATGTGACTAAAATTCCAAAATTAGACGAAATTTTTGCAAATGGAAAAAGGTAGTATTTTACTACCTTTTTAAAATTTAACATTTTCATTGTTTTTAAGAATACATTTCATAAAAAATAATGTTAAATTAATAAGAAAAATTTTAAAAAGCCGAAAATATTACGGATGTAAAAAGTAATATTTTACTATCTTTTTGTTTAAATTGAAATGTTAAAAACTAAACATTAAAAATGTTAAAAACTAAAATATATTTGGAAAATCTTAAATTTAAACAAAATTATTGTAATTGAAAAAAAGTAGTATTTTACTACTAATTCTTTTTTTTAAATTTAATATTTTATGATTTTTTGGCTAAAATTTTATAGAAAATGTTAAACCTTTGCAATTTAACACTAAAATTTCTTGAAAAATCGACTTAATGGAAGTCGTTTTTAAATGTAACATTTTTTAAATTTTATGCAAAATTATTTTCAATAAAATAATTAAAATATTATTTTATTTTCCTGAATATTTAGCTTGAATTTTATTATTTATATGTGATATAGTCCATTCATCCTTTTTACATTAGAAACAAAAAAATTGTACATTTTCATATTAAATATAAATGTTTCTAATTAATAAACAAAAGGCATTGCTTAATTTTCTTTTTAAAAACAATTATGCTGTCTTATCATTAATTATTTACTTACACAACAGTAAACAATGCATAACTAAAAATTTAGGATAATTCAAAAATAAAATCATCTTTTTTTTAAATAGTTCTCAATTAAAATTTGTGTAAATAACCTTAATTCCCTAAATATGGCTAATTTTAATAAGCTACTCTGAGTACCAAATCCTTTATTCTCTTTTACTTATTTTACTTCTCTCTAGCATTGTACTCTTCTTTTAATTACTACTTTCTAACTCACGTGCTTAGCCAGCCACCCACTCACTCATTAAAACAAAACACATAAACCAGACAGACCACTGCAACAAAATAAGCATAAACACACACACTCTTCATTTTCATAAACAACAATTAAATAACGTATAACAAAGGTCGTTTCTATTATAAAAATGGCAACATTTTATAATAGATTCCCAACAAGTGTTTTTCTTTTTTTTTTTTTTTCGTTTCATCTTTTGTGTTTTGTTTTATTTAATAAATGTGGCACAGATAAAAATAAGAAAAATAATAGCAATAAAAAATTATAAATACGTATGTACTGCTTATGTATTTAATAACAAAAAAATTATAATTTTTATTAAATGGTTTAATGCACTTTTATTTTGTTTAATTTTCATCATTTACTCTTGTTTATTATAGAATGCAGATAGAGAGTGAGTAAGTAAATGAGTGAGTGGGTGGTAAACAATCTAAGTGGGGTTGTCAAAATTTGTTTATGTTATTTTTAATCAATAAGACAACAGGGATGGAAAAATTAAAATATTTATTTGTATTAATTTTAGCCTATAGTCGAGACTATAGAACTATTCGAGACTAAAGAATAGCAATAGATTAGTCTAGGCAATAGATTAGT